>OX422224.1:57374434-58641434 GCA_949130495.1 Sambucus nigra | reverse complement strand
AATGGAGGCGAACACAGTCACATCACATGGGTCACGTACATACCTACGCTCCCACGATCAGCAAAAATATTAATATCCCAATAAGTCCTTCTCTGACGTATGTTCATCGAGGTACCAGTCTAAATCCGGGCAACACAAGGATTAGAGGGCCCTAAGCGAATGCAAACCTCCCATGATAGCAAGTATGGTAGGTATGTCATACACATAAAAGCAATACATATACTAAGTATGCACACATCTTAGTAATCACCATAATATATTGGTGGTACACTTCTCATTCGTACCGACATATAATGCTACACAATTTATATGTTCCCGGTTAATATAATTATTTAGGCCGTCAATAGTTCTCGCGTCGTATAGGCACTCACGTCCTAATTCATAATTCCATTTAGGTTCAAACTACACTTTCTAGGTTTTACTCCTCATTATACCTCAAATGTCCCTACTATATCAATCAATCAACAAGGAAGTGTTATCTCTACATATAACCAAGGTTACGGGACACTCGGGATTAAAACAGGCTAAAAAGCCTAAACTGTCAGCTCGTTAGAAGTCTCGTTCGAACGAGGCTGTTCGAACGAGAGTTCGTTCGAACGAACTGGGCCTTCTAACGATATCTCGTTCGAACAAAAGTCATCGAACGAACACCACCCTCGTTAGAAGTCAAACTGTCAACTCGTTAGAAGCTCGTTCGAACGACCTGGGCAGGTCTTCTAACGAGTGGCCAGATTCGAGCCCATATTTTCGAAATCTCGTTTTTCCAACTTCTCTTCACCTCTAACCTCATCTAAACATTAATCCAACGATTGTTCAAAGCTACTAATCATCCCTAAACATGTTTCAACCGTATTAAAACATTTATATGGGTTCAAATCACCCTAAACTACATCAAATTATCAAATCTCCACCATTTTTCCCAAATCACATGAACATGAACCCTAAAACTTATAAATCATTAATGGGCCTAATTAAATCCGTTTTTGTTTCATCCAAGATATTATTATCATAATAATAATCACCTACATACAATTCTACATGCAATTCCTCATCAATATGCAAGATTCTAATTCCAAGTTTAATGGGTTTTCATCCATCTCCCAAACAAATACAATTATAACAAATTCCTACGCATGGAAGAAGCATTCTCTGCAATTAATTGAAATTAAGCCACTTGCCTTATATGAAACTCTGATTTGATGACGAATCTGATGAATGGTTCTCTCTCTCTCTGCAGAATTCTCCTATCTTCTCTCTCTACAAGCTTTCTTCTCTAATGGTAGCAATGGAGGCTAGGGTTTGTCTTAGGAACTTTTGGGGCTAATTCTAATAACCCCCGTAGCCCTCTAATCAGTTAATGGCTGGTAATGGGTTAGTGGGTCTTTTAATTTTCCATTTAAAACTCCTAAAATTTGTTAATCAAAAATCCCAAAATTCTAAAATTACCAAACTGCCCTTTTGGATTGCTGGTATGGCCTAAAAATACCCCGGGATCCAAACCAAACCCCCGGCTAGTGTTTTATGACTATTTCGACCCTTCCGAACGCGTTGGCGTACTCCAAACGACCATACGGTTAATAGAAATAAAATTCACTTTTTAATTAACATAATTATATACCTGACGCGACTGCCACACGCATCTCAACAAATTTTTTAAATTGCCATATTTCAATCTCACGACAAGTTTCATAGTTCAATATTCAAATATTGCCATATATACACATTATAGTCAAATACTAACTCACATCACGTTAATATTTTAATCTGGATTAATTTCCAATTAATACACATTTAATTCAATTAATCCCATAAATAAATATCACAAAAATACGGGGTATTACAGCGTCAAGCACTAAAATTTCAATGTTCTCAAACCAATTTAGCACAAGTCAAAAAGAAAGAAAAAACAAAGAATATAAATAGAAAGAAAAGAATACTACAAAATAATAAAAGAAATACAATCTATAACAAACACTCACGGGCAATAACGCCATTTTGATGGTGTGGAAATCAAACATTTGTGTAGATAACATAATGATTAGTATTGTCTTCCGACCATAATGTAAAAAATCTAAACTATTAACTACACTCAAATGGAGTATAGGGGCTAGTCCGTGTATCAAAAATCCGTAGGAAATGTTTGACAAACTTTAATTGATTTATTATTTCTCATGTATAAGTAAAAAAGGTGATGATGGAGTAAACAGGAAATGGAAAAGTAATAAAACTAAAAAAGATAAATAAAATGGGAGTACCATCACATCCCCACCATAGGCTAAACAATGTATAGTAAGGTGTTTCGTTTGAAACAATTAAGCGAGCGTAATCAATTAATTATAAACATCACCCACGAAGAGACACAACCAAAAAATGTGAGATATAACTTTTAATCGAAAGTGGTCACAATTGGATTAAAATCATATTATCGCTTTAAATAATAACGTTGCGTGACAAAGAATGTTAATTGCATAACATTCAATTTTAATACACGAGGTTTCAATTAAATGCAATTTAACCCAAAACATAACTTTCAGAGCTCAACACCAATTAGTGGTGGATAAATGACCCGAACCCTTAAACTAAGTACTAAACATGGTTAAAAAAATTAAAACAAATACTAAGTAAATGAAAATAAGAATTAACAAACAAAAGCAAATTAACAAAGCATGGAAAATAAATAAGAAACAAGAAAACAAGGAAATAAAACATATACTAATTCATCAAGATAATGAATAGTAACTATACTTACATAAATGGGTTTCACCCCTAAAAGATAGAGGAAAGGGAAGCTCTGACCTAAATCCGCAAAGTTATTTAACCACAAAATCTTATTTCCATTGTCTAACAAAAGTTGCCTACTTTCTATTTATACCCCAAAGTAAAATGCAACGAAAATACACCAACATAACCAAAATAAGTCAATTTTCATGTTTATCCTATGGGCCCAATCAACCGTGAAAAAGGACCGGTCGACCTCGCCCTGAAAATATGCCTCAGGCTATTGGAAATCCCCTTTCTCACTCCGATCCAATATTGACACGTTGCATGGAAATGTGTATAACATCTTCATACAAAATCTGAATTATACGTGGTTGGAACCCATATGAGGTAATTCAATTTTATACATGATTATGTTTTGAAACCCTTTGAATTATTAAGTATTAATTACTAAAAATGCCCTTGAAGTTGAAGAAAATGTCAAAACTTTCCAAAAATGATCATAACTTCCCCATTCGAGGTCAGAATGACGCACGGTTAGTGGACACATGAAGATAATTTGATAATATACATGTTGGGACTTCATTACACAAAAAGTAGTTAGATTGAAAAGACAAACTTTCCCTTGTAGTTTACTTTTGCGAGAAAACTTTCACGAAACGTATCCATTTTCTCACTATGCATCAATAATCCGTACAAAAGATCAAATATAACTCACAAAACACATACTCATATAAAACTAATGTTATCGAATATATGAGCCTACATATAGGAATTAATGGATATGAGAATACTATATTGTGCAAGAATAAAGGGTACTAAATGAAATATTCATGACTAATTGCTGAACCTCGAAGCTAATTGGTTTTGCAAGCATCATTATATCTTTGATGACGTACTATCGAGGTAAGAAAATTTCTTTTTCTTGTTTTGTGCAAATTAGACTGGTTACTCTATCTTTTTACATTACATTCAAATTGATGACAGTCAAAGTGCCCCAAGGAAGGGCGGGAGACCTTCAACTTCTCTCCCTCCAACTGCATGCGTGAGAGCCAAAGCCCCCAAGGAAGAGGAAAGGGCTGTTCATAGAACAAAATTCTTAAACGATGAAAAATTTCCTATGTATTGAATGAGGAATCAATATCCAAATTCTTTTCAACCTTATGTGCCTCTCTCTCTAAACACCGTATTGTATTCTCAAAGTTTCTAATGTGTTTAAGGTTTGTCTAATGAAAATAATAAACAAGCTTCACACGAAATTGTACTTAGGCCAAATTTGTTCCTCAACTCCATGAGCATAAATAATACTCCAAATGGAGAAAAAAATTGTATAAGTCATATACTAACCCCATTGACTTAATTCCACGCATTTTAAGTCAAAAATGGACATTCTAATCATCCCAAAGGTGAACCCAAAAAATACCAAATTCTATTAAATTATTTATCTCATTAAATTATGTTATAGGTTGGTATATGTTGAATTAATTAAAATCCAATTATTAACTAATTCTTTGTAAGTCTGTATTATAAGTTACTACTTCACAATCGATCGAACTCGATATTGAGAGGATAATCCAAAAAGTAAATCCTCGACACCTAGTCCCTGAATATTCCATAGCCGCTGATAATATCAAGTCACTTCCAATTTTTAATTAATGAATTACCATTAATTTTATTGTTACTTCAGAAACAAAAATAAAACCAAATATAAGAGTTAGATATAACATTCAGTAAATATAACGCACGACATACCACACATCACATGAAAAATAATCAATTAAAAATTAATTAATCACTAGAAAAGTATGGTCTATTACATCATCCCACACCTAGTTGTAGTCCTTGTCCATTGCCTTTGAGGTAATAAACAAGGATTGTGCAGACTCTTTAGCATCCTTTTACATCTGCTTAGTATTGGACATCTTATTGGCTACCTCTAAGTCCTTGGCCCTTATTTCAACATGATTGGACTTTTCAATAGCCTTCAGAGCCTTCTGGGACTTGTTCAAGGCATATACCTTATCCACATTAGCCTTGTATTTGTCATCACTTCTGTTAAGAATGTCGACAAAGTCCACCAAAAACTAGAAGACAAAACCCAATCAATAAATTTAGTAAAAAAAAAAAGAATTTTTAAGAAATAAGAATCTGAACAAAATAAAAGATCTTATGAAGGAGAGTGGGAGGTTCATAGGAGACCAATTGATCGGTTAAAAATCTATCGACCACATCCTAGTCAGCATGGAAGTAGTCCTTCTTCAGTATCGTATGTGCCATATTAACATTATTATCCATATTCCTGTTAAAAGTTCTCTTGCACTTAGTGGAGGGATCCACTTTTTTTGGTGGTTAAAGCAGCTACAATATTATGCTCATTTTTTATTTTATTTTCATGTTCGCTTTGCAATTTGTCAACGAATCCCCCAAGATGACTGGGTATGATGGACACTCGATATCCTTCCAATTAGAAGGATGGGATTTAAAATAAGTTGGGGTGATGACTTCCTCCACTATGTTTGAAATTTCATCTTCAGTGACATCTCTTCCTCAGAAGTAGAACGGATAGCAGGTGGAATAGATGTGGCATCAGCGAAACTCAAATGAGATTTTATTGATCATGGGTTAAGACTCCTCCCCATCAAATTTAACATGGATTTCTAGTTCCTTATCAACTGGTCAGACGATAACGAACGTGGTGGTACATTTGTAGTTAAACAACAGCTAAACCAACCTTAGATGTTCACCACCAGCAAACAAAAAAATCTTAAGTTTCCAGAACTTTCTCAATTCATCAAAATCATTTGGGCTCTTTCTTCTAGTATTTTTCTACATAAGGTAAATAAGAACACGTCGTTAAGAATCATATAAGACCTCGTTGATTAAAATGAAGAACAATAAAAATTAGCAATTGACATATTTCTTTTCCTCTAATAGGACACCTATATCCCTTAAATGGTTCACCACCCTCAGGAATAAGTTAAAACATTGTCCATTATCAATTGAGTATGTTGTATACCGCTACAACTATCGAAGAATGTTCAATATCACATATGCAACAAGATGGATCCAAATATCAAAGTTCTTGAGCATTCAATCCTCCGTGAGATAAATTTCGTAAAGGTTGTGTTTTAATTCCAGAGCATTTCAGTTAGACTATTGGGAAAAGTTTTATGAAAAAAAATTAAGTGTTGGAGAAGAGATTTTCGGCAAAAAAAATATTCTACGTGTTGAGGCGTAACTATTGATGAAAGAAAAAATATTAATATTTTGATATATAGTTCGAGCAACAGGGACTGTCTTTCAAACGACAGGGTTGTTTCGCGCAAAGCTCGTTCAACCCACATGTGTCTCCTTTCGAGCGAGATCATGTTTTCGTTCGAGCGATGTGCCACCTTGATTTTTCAATATATCCATTTTTCAGTTTCTTTTTTGTTCAGAAGACCCGAGATTACTATTTTATGAAAATTATTATTGCAGAAACATATTTCTTCTCCTTTAGTGCTCTAATTCCTTTTGTTTCTCAATTCATAATGTCCCAATAATTTATGTGAGTTGTTTTGGAACACAATAACATATATTTGTTCCAGTTTCTCTTATAGAGAGATTATCTACTGCTGATCTAGGTGCCGATTGATAGAGGTACTGGGCTAACTACTACTGCCTATCGATTGTGAGTACTCGCGGTTGTTCCTGGGTTGATTCGGAATGCGTGTTCGTGTGGACAGTTACTGACTCTTGTCTGCGATCTATGTGTTTGTTCTGCGGAGTGATCATCACGGGTTTTTTTCCCATAAATATGTGAGTTAGCAATTTTATTTGTGATGCTTTGACACACAAACATACATGTAGTTTCATGTTTAGGGGTTGATTTGATTTGATTTAAAAATTGACCCTAATTAAATAAGTTTGCGATTGGAATTTGTGAATTTACTTAATTAGTATCGAACATGGCTTTCTCAGAAGGTACACCCACTAATTTATAATCAAGCCATGATATGAATAATACTTATTGGAATCCAAAAAAGTCACCACTAAAACCCCTTTTGCCTTCCTAGCCTTTAAGTAAAAAGTATCACCATTTTTCCTCACCTACATAAATCAATAATGGATCTATGGGATCCCTAACTTAGTTCCATGTGACTCATTTATCCTATTCATCATTTTCATTGTCCTCTAACAGATTGGGGAACATTCGGTTGGGACAAAATACAATTATTAGTAAACATCTAAGAAAAGCTAGTTTGAGGGGGAAGTTAAGTCTAATTAAATAAAAAATTGGGAGAACATTCGATGTCCTCCATCTATATTGTAATAATCTTTTGGTTTTGCCCAAAAACTATGACTAAATACCTGAGAATGTAGAATTTCTTCCTAAACACTTGTATGGAACCGTCGCCAAATTAGTATGTTATTTTCTCAATGAGGAAACAAACCCAATGGAAGAAATATAAATGATGCTCAAAGAAAATCATAGAGAATGAGTGCTAGAAAATAAAAGAATTTACAATGAATGGAAAAGGTGAATAAATATGAATTTTGTTTGAAAGATTGAGGATGTAAATTCTCTCAAAAATGACAGGAAATAATTCATTATAAGTCTTGGTTAAACTTCAAAGAAAAAAACATCATTAGTAACCGCGTCCCAAAATGTTGATTGATGCACTTTCTACCACCCTTTGTCTAAATGGGCAAAAGAATTCCACTATACCTCTGAAACACCAAGAAAAATTATAAGGAATCCCTTTTATCCTAACAGACATAATAAAGTCACCAAAAAACACCAAGTGCTGACTTCTTCAAACTATGGCTTTTATGGTTCATTAAACTTCTCTACCAACCACAATCAAAATTACATTCAATGGACGAATGAACCCCTAAACCCCGATTAGGTAGCAAAGTTTTAAGGGTAGTTTTGAAGGGATTATCCGACCAGATGCAAAAAACTAACACGTGTTTGACAGATTTGGAAGCAATAAGAATGGAAAATGATATCTATAGAAATATCTAAATTTGGATTCAACCGATCAACTTATGATAACAATCCAAGGTCATGGAGTCCCACATAACTCAATCTCTTTTGGCTATCTATAAATGTAACCCATACCCATGGAAAATGGGTCATGTAATTTTTATTATCAAGAATAAATTAGTAAATACAAAGCAACAACCCTGGGACGTACTCCAACTACCAAATCATGTATATACTTTGTTGTTTTGTGATTGTGATCATTACTCTTACTCGATTTGATAGTGTTGAATCCTTAACAATTGTATTTTTTCACCTATAGTTTCTACCATCAAAAGGTGGATGCCAGGAGAGATGGACCACTATCCATATCGTACAAAGGATTTAATATTGGAGTTTAATCTTAAAAATAATTAGACCCTCACTATTATAATTTGAAAGTGAGATCCCTCGAAGTTAACTACCTAATTAAAAATTAGTTACCAATTTGAAAAGTTAATTTTCTTTTTAATACGAAAATCACCCAAATGGTCTATATGATAAAATGAATTTGTCAATATTAAAATCTAATAACTTTTATCTTATTAATTAGACAAGTAATTCTAATAATGCAAAAAAGTAAAAATAAATGACACAACATTAAATGTACGAGAAAAAACCCACTGAAAATAAAAACTTCTTGTTGAAATGAATGAAAAATGTAATACGATAGAGATTTACAGAAATTAGAAAAAATGGTTTAGAATTATAAGATACATTAACTTCATATCACTCTTTCTCACCATAGTTTATAAGGAGACTGCAAAAAGTTAGAGTATGCTACAAAATCACGATTGGTTTTGGTCTACAACCAATGTCTTCAAATTATTTATTAACTAAATCTTCTTTAAAGTGGAATATAACTTTTCTTCCAAAGCAATGGAACCGCTGAGTAGTAACTGAATACAATATGAGATGTGGGATGATATTTTATCCTTTAAAAGATGTAGTAAAATTACGGTTTCTCTTAAAAACACATAGTGTTTTCTATATTTCTAAAATTAGACCATATCCATGAACGAAACTATTATGGAAAACATTTGTCAAATCAAGTAGAATACGAACTTCTGACTTTATTTGACTCAAGAATGAAACTAGAACTTGAGGAACACATTGGAAACACTAACGATTTTTTTGTATTGAAAGATAACATATTTTTCTCTCCTTAAAATTCCATTATTACCATATCTCCCTCCTAGCGCCTCAGATTCCATCTGGAACACGCGTGGGGTTGCGCCCTTTTCTTTTTAAGGTGCTCGATCATTGTCATTATTGATGTCTAAAAATGGACTAAATCCATATTTATAATCAAAGATAATAATATAGTAAGTAACTCAAATCACACACATAAGAGAAGAGATTTTTATAGTTGTTCAATTGAAAAATATCTTACATCTACTGGTTTTTTTTTAGTAGGGTTTACAATAGCTCAGTATGGTGTGAATACGAGGGATTCGAGTCGTCTCTCCAGCTGAGGGAGTATTTTTCTGTGTAATGGTGTAAAAAATCTAAATGGAATGCCTTTATATTGACAGGCACTTACATTTGTGTATAATAAATAAAACACTTTAGAATTCATTACTGGTTTGCCTCTCATCCGAGCAATTTCTAGTATTCCTGATGGTTGGCATTCTAGAGTTGGTGGGTGTCCAATTGATTAAGTATCTCTGATGCCGATCAATGTAGATAGTCGACCACATAGGAGGACATGTGTATAATTATCATTGGTCCATGTAGGAGGACAATTTTTACATGCAAGAAAATCCCCCAATGTTCCATTCTTGATAATTGATGGAAACTATGGAGTATTTAGGCCAAAAAATTGTTCAGCATATTATTTTAAAAGTTTGGTTAGTAGCCGACTTCTTATACTTGTAAAAAATTCCATCGGTATTGTTTGATAATGGTATTTTTATAAATAACACAACCTTTTTTGAGTGAATAAATGATATAATAGTATTTTGATTCTTCGGGATGCATGCAACCAACGATATCATACGATTTGTTCAATTAATAATTTTATTCCCATTTATCGAGGGAACCTGTAAATACAAAGAAATTTTCCTCCTTTCTTTTTACCTCCAATCATTTATACTCAAGAGTTTTCTTTCAACTCCAATCTTTTTGTGTGCGGTCGTTCATTGTCGTTTCTTTCTTTTCTTCAGTTTTTGCAATCACCTTTAGATTCCCTGTAAGCCTTATTTCCCCCTTTATCTATTTTATCATCGTTTCCTTCATGTCCACCATCGTTCATATAGTAGGTGAAATTTTGTTAGACGAGTTTAGAGAAAAAAGTAAAATTCCAGATTGGGTAGATTTAGAGATAACCCATGGTCCTATAAATGGGTATTCACTTCGTGAGGCTCATTGTATCCATAATTTTTTCATTGTTGAGTGTGGAATTAGTTTTCCACCAAACATTCTCTTTTTTATAGTTTTGTCAATATTTTAAGGGAGTTCTTGCCATAGTAGCGCCCAATATATGGAGGGTTGTAAACAATGAACATAGGTTGAATAAACGTTAGGGGACCCATACTGGGGTCTTGAAGTTGATGTTCTGCTATAAGTGGGGTATTGTTGGAAAAAATGTATATTATTTTAAGATTATACAAACCAATATGTCTTTAGTAATAAATATACTAGATTCAAATAAGGATTATTGGGATTATGGTGTAGTTGTACAGAACTGGCAACATGATCCCCTCCCTACTTGAGTATCTTATACTGGTCCTATATGTCCTCAATCAGGACGTGGCATAGGTTTTCATTCTATTAATTATTTTTTCTCTTTTGTTGTGCATTCCTAATGTATTTTTCCAAGTGACTTTATTGTTTTTTGAATGCAAAGGAAAGTAAGAAAAGGTGTCCCAGAGAAGGGGAAATTAACCATGAAGATTTGAAGTTTATGTGGGGACTTAAACAGAGAGTGGGACAAGAAAATCCCCAATCAACTTCTTTATTATTGGAGTAAAAAAGTTCTATCACATCATTTTTTTCCCGATCGACACTCATGCTGCCCCAAATTTTAATTAACTTATAACAAGAACCTGTACCTACTTCCTTAGCAACTGAACCTACTGGTGCTGAATTCATCCAGGAGGAACTTTTCCCTCATTTAAATCATTTGATATTTTTCATTTCCCCCGCTCTCCTTCCATATATACGACCAAGAGGAAGTTGCCAAACTTTTTGGGTAGGCCTATATCTCCCCCCTTAAGAAAAATGTCGATGATGGTAGCTAGTTGGGGAGAAGTATCAGGACAGTGAAAAGATGCCTATTGGTGTTGATGAGACTCAAAAAATTGATCCTCAATTGAAGAGTTTAATGAGCGGTTTTTCCTAATCCTCAAAAATACTCCCAAAAAACACCAACCGACCAGCAGGCAATGTCTGCAAAGAAGATGGTCGACCAATAAGAGTTGGTAACAAAATTAAGGCCAACCTTGAATTGGCTCAACCTCTGTCACTATTAATCATAGACTAACCATGGGTTTGCTTAAGTTAGACACACTTCCTACTTTAAGACTTGCATAACCCCCCATTGCCTCGTCCAGGCGGACTAAGAGGGATTTACATAACATGGAATTGCTAATTTTCTCACTTTTATGTTGCTTTCTCTATGTTCCTAAACTCTTCCTAATCATCTTGTGTTGTTATTTTGATAACTTTACAAGTTTGGTTGACTTGAATCAAATGATGGAGAAGGGAAACCAACTAAGATCCTCTCATGGTAAAATGGAAGAGGCTTTTGAAGGCTTTAAACAATCCTTAAAGGCTTCTCGACAAGCTTTGGAGACAAAGAAGAAATCCTAGGAAGAGGATTTGAAAAACTCCAATGATAGGACTATTAAGGCTGAAGGCCAAACAAATGGTACCGAGGAAAGGTCTAAACTACTGAGAAGAAGGTGAATGATGATGAAGGTAGAACTAAGGCTTCCAGGGATAAAATTTTAGAGACCACAACCAAAGCTCAATTGCCTAAGACAAAGTGGTCAACATAACTTCAAAGGTGACTTCCTTGAAGGCCAAAGGCAAAGATGCCTTTGAGAAAGGTTACGATAAGTACCTATTTTTTCCTAAACTCAAATTAAGTATGCTAAGAAGATGCCTTTCAAGTAAGGTTGATCAAAATCTCTAAAGGTGGTTAGCACAGAGAAAAATTCAAATCTTTTCCAAAGGCCTAATCTTTGTACACCTCGTAACTTGGATGAGGAGTTTGATGAGGAGGAGGGGTCCGAAGAGTATTATGTGTAGAGGGGGCTTGAAGATAGTACTAAGATTAGAGATAATCCCCCCATTTACAAAAGTGTTTGGTATTAAGAGAGCTTAGCGTGGAAACTCAGCATGGTAGTTCAGTGTGGTAGCCCAGAGGGACCTTACAGCGAAGAAGCTGATATAGAGAGCTCGTCCTTTAGTTATTTCGATTAATATAGTCTTGTTGTATCTTTTGATTATATCAACTATAAGCGATAAATATTGTAAATATGTAATGAGTATAATGATTTTGTGTAAGGTTGAACAGTACTCGCGAGAGACCAAGCTTGGCAGGGCTTAGGAGAGCTTTCATGCTCTATCGAATGACCTCGTTGTGGGAACTTCTGAGGGACTTGGTTTAGGGGATTAAGAAGTGAGTCACTCTTGGAGATTGTCCTAACCATATTAGATATACTTAGAAAAACACCAAAAGTACCCTCACCGAGGAACCTCGGGGGGAGCAACCTTGAGTTCCATCGGGCATTGAGTTGTGAGACAACCAACCCTCTACTTAATGTCACATCCTATTTATCTGATGTCACTAACCATCTAGGCAATATCAGATGCACTTGAGCAAACAACCGTGGTATTTGGGGTTGTCAGACAGTTGGTGAGCCACCTCTGTGACGACAGCCTTGTGACATAGAGTGGTTTGGCAGAAGGCATGCCTTGACATTTAATGTTTATAACGTGGAGATAACTAGTGCTTCAGGTATTTCATGTTTATGACATGAAGTATAAGGTATGTCTTTGACAGGCATTAATGACTGAGTTGCCTCGGGGGTAGTGTGTGTGTGGGGGGGGGGGGGGGGGGGGGGCTATTTAAGGACCCCAAGCACCTATGGGGAGATATCATATTCCTTACTGAGAGTTCAGAAGTTATTTACTAGAGAGAATATACATCAGGGAGAGATTTATTACAAACCAGAGTTTTTACTCACCCACCATTGTCATTTATTACGGAGCTTTTAATAATACACAGAGATCCTTGAGGGTGGTTGGGGTGTTTGGCTGCCTGCCAAGGTGTATCTGGGGTCCTTACTTCTTTCTCCCTCCAAACGAGTTACTTTTGAGTTCGCTATTATCTTTTGAGTTTTACACAAGATATTTGCGAGTTCAAACTGTGTTTATCTTCACTGAGTTGTGTTTGTATGTCTTGTGGTTAATCAATAGTTTTTAACTTGTCATTACTGTACTCAAAAGGAGTTACGCCTCCATCTGATCTAAAGTACCCACTTACATTCTGTTATGCCTATTGATTCTTTAATGGTGCAAAATGCTAGTGTTGATCAACCTGCTACTAGTGAAGACCAGGCCAAGGACAAGGAGAAGTTATAGATCCTTATTAGCAAGTTTAATTTTTATCCTTTCTTTCTTGATGATGTATAAACCCTTGTACTATAATGTTTAATCCATAAGATAACAACTTTTCTTGTCTCATCTCTTTATGCCTTTGAATGTTACTTATTTCTTGATGCTTTTTCATTTTATATTGTATACTTCTTTTTATTTATCACATAAACCCATATATTTGTGCCATTCAAGTTTGATGCTAGGAAGAAGGTCATTGTTTCTGATGAATCTGGCATACTTAGGAGGTGCAAGAATCTCTTTGAGGCAGGCCATGTTCCTTTGTACTAGGAGGATTTATCAGGGTTTATTAGTTGAGATGTGTCTACTCAAATGAAATAATGTTACATCCATCTCTAGTGCCTTTTGGATAAAGTAGTGGCAAATAATGTCGATTATTATGTGATGATTCATCGGACGCAGAAAGATCACAACGTGTCAAAAGCATTTCTCCATTCTGATTATAAAGCCAAATATAAGGCACTGAGTATCACAAGAGATAATTATCTTTGAAATAAGATTTGCAAAATACCCGATCAATTACTGACATGCTAGAGAAAGAAAATTATGCCTTGAGGAATGAGCTAAATAATCAAAAGCGGTCAACCACCACTAGTCCAGTTGAGGGTGTTTCCTTTTTAGAGACCGAGATTGCAAGGCTATTAGAATAACTAAAGGCTTTATAGAAGAAAAAAAAATGGGGCAATCTTCGAGGCAAAGTATAGTTGTTCGTCTAACCCTTGAGGAAGTGAGTTCTAAGAAAAATCTTGCTCACCAAGCTGCTTTGCTGAAATCAAAATATCTATTCATCAAGAAACTCCAGGATCATGTTGATAGGATGACATTCCATTTTCATAAGTAACTAAGGTAAGTTGGGATGGATGGGTATAATGAATCCTTGATTCACATTCATGACCATCTTGCCCAAAACTATCGTGAAGGCTATAAATGGGGATGCACTAACTTGTTGACCTTGCTGAAGTAATGTCAAAAAAATAATTTATGCCAGTGAAATGAACCAAGTTTTTTGGATTATGCCTAGCCTCCCGTCAAACTAGATACTAGCCGGATTCCCCATGATGCCATTCTTCAATGTCGGTTATGGACCCAATAATGAATTTGATATTCTTAGTCCTCCTCATTTGCTCGATAAGCCGAGGAGCAACAATAGGAATATGCTAAAGTATTTCCGCACAATAAATTCTATATATAACCTTGATGATCCTCCTACTAGGATTGACAAGGCACAAGGAAAGCATGCATTGGAATAAATTCATGCTTATTATACTGCATTTTTATCAATGACTCCCATTGTAATTCATTTTGATTAATTAAATAAAGTTATTTTTATTGAGTTATATTTATTTAAGCTTATGGTTCATATTAATCTTTTTATCGACTAGGTAACATGTATAATGATTAGTTAATCGGCTTATAAACAAAATAAACTACTCAAAATTTTCAAGTTTGATTCATGTTTAATCATTTATACAGCCTTAGATTCGACTAATGCACTTAGATAAAACTATAAATAGTTTTGTTGTACTAAGTTGTAGCATTAGTTATCAGTCGTTTTTATAAATGATATTTTGATTTCTTATCGAACTACGGAGGATCATGCATAGAATTTATGATTCTTATAAACATTTCGAGATCATTAATTGTATGCAAAGTTTGAGAAATATGGATTTTGGTTGAGAGAGGTACTATTCTTGGGCCACATTATGTCTGAGCGGGGGATATCCATGGACCCAGGGAAATTTTCTACAATGATGGAGTGGGGACAACTCACTACACCCACCGAGGTGCGCAACTTCTTGGAACTTTCCAGGTACTGCAGTCGATTCATCTAGGGGTTCTCCAAGATAGTAAGGTTCTTAACAAATTTGATGAGGAAGGGGGCTAACGTTAAAATAAAAATAGCGAAAGAAATTAATTACAACTAACTTCGTCATATGCTTCTTGGAAATAAATTACCTAAAGTGCTAATATCTTTAACTCCGCCATTAAGAACATGAACTGAAACTGTCACTAATCTAGTGTGATCGACCCAAAACCAACACTGACATCGAAAGATCCATTACTAACCTCGCCACATCACTCCTAAGAGTAACCTTGAACCTAGAGCTTTGATACCATTTGTAATGCCCAGGCCAGGATTTATGGGTTACTCGTGGTCAACCCAGTCCGACTCGAACATTAGGTGTGAAGTGCAATTAAGCAACCTAAAAAATGTTGGTAGTCTAATTTTATTTTATTAATATTCCACTTTTAGCATGTGATTTCCATTTCATATTAAGAAACAACAGGGACCCATGGGGCGAGTCTTCGGAATCCAAGCATACTGATCTACTAACATAAAATAAAAGAATACTTACATGTACAATGATCTCAAAATTCTAAACCACACCCAACTTGTTGTAACAAAGATGAAGGAATGAGCCTAATGCCCAGTGGGAAATTACAACAATGCGATACAGAATTTAATTGAAGAAAGAAGATTCTAACACGTTATATCTATGTGCACGTGTAACTACAATATATATATATATAAAAGGAGGAGGGACATTTTGTCCTCCCCAACTAATGGCCGAGATCGAAAGGTAGGAGATTTGGTCTTTATCAATTGGCAGTTGAGATTATCTTATGTATGTCTTCCACAATCCTCTTATCATCTTTCACACGAAGCCACGAGATTAAATAATGAGCACAAGGCTCGAGAAAAGATATCACTGCTGACACGCAATATCTTCGTTAATACACTCCCCGTCACTTTCTCTTTCCCCGAGTTTACTAGAGCATAAGGATCCATGACAAGAGAAGAAAGTTAAGTAAGTTTTCTTTTCTCTCTCCATCACTCCCCTATCTTCATTTATTTTTTTTCATTTCTATGTGATCTAACAACTACAACGACTTTATGCATCCTTCTCCCACAAGAGAGTGTGAAACATTCTCCAGAAGAGAGTCGGCATCTTTAGAGGTACCGATCTCAACTCTGTTAGTTTTATGGTATTTTTGTTTTGCCCCATCTCAACTCTGTTTGTTTAAATCATTTTGGTTTCATGGTGTTTTGGTTTTGGTTTCGTGGTGGCACAAAACCAATTTATCATCTCTAAACTGCTTTTTATTTTATTGTGTCAATGGAGTTATAGGTTAGCTTCTCAACTCACTGTTTGGCTGCTGAGAAAATAGAATAGAAACTATAATCAAATGGTGTCTTGGCTTCAACAATACTCCTATCCTCCCCTTCCAATCCTGGCTTCGTTAGATTTTTCATTTCCACACATCTCCTAAAAAAATGTTTAAATTTTTTGCATGTGAAAGAAATTCCAACCGAAAAATCATTATTTTTTTCATTTTTATCAGTGTCGTGATTTGGGTTATGTCCGATGGGCATGGGGCTATTTTTTTTTAGTTGTATTTTCGTTGACGTGAGCTGATTTGGGTTATGTCAGGCCCAGTTGTGCATACCCATCGTCGGAGATATCGTTTTATGTTCAAAGTTCGTTTCGAGATATTTGAGTGGCAGAGACACAAACTGGAGTTTATTTTTTTGGATCTTTTTTAAGTTTATATCTTGGCATATAATAATTTTTTACATAAAGATTTGTAGGATATATTTTTTATGTTTCTAGCTAATAACGACTTCTTCGTAATGGCGTTTTTCTTCTTGAGAAAAATTTAAGTAGTTTTTACCCAATAGCAATTTTTTCATAATGGAAATGTTCTTGGTTGAGAATAAGTTGAGTTTTTATCCAATAAGGCCATTTTTCCATCCATGAGTAGCTATGATCAATATTTCATTTTCCTTTCTAATTTTTTTTTTTGTTATAGTGCTTCTCTTTTAATATTATTTTCATTTTCATTTATTATAATATTTTAATATAATAATTTTTTAATATAATTCTATTAATTTTTTCTCAGATATTCATGCTGGCAATGACGTGGAGAATGGAAAAGTTAAGGTTGGAGGAAGAAGGTTGAAGGCATTTTCAGTGTACTCGATCACTATTTCTTTTGCTCATTTCTTCAATTTTTGTTTAATTTCTATTCATAATTTTTTTCCATGCATTTTACTAATGTTCTCTCTCTCTCACACAGTTACAAGCAGTCTATACTCTTGGAGATAAACAATTTTTTCTGTGCATTTCAATGGTTTTTTTGTAGGTTACTACATGTATCTGAGATATTGATCATGTGTTGTCCATGTTTGTTGCGAGGATTTCAAATATTCCCTTTAAGTTCATACTTACCTTCTTTTAATGTTGTGGTTTCAAACTATTTTTTTTTGTCAAAATCAGTTTTCTTTGCTCTAATTTTTGTTCCAGTTATTAAACAGATTGTAATATTTTTACATTGGGTTTGAAATGTCTCTTTGCAAAGCAATGCATTTATTTAAAGTTGGCTTTTCAAATTTGTCTTCTTTGGTTGTGAAATTAACTATTTTTGCATGATTTTTTTTCTTTTTCGGTGCTACAAGGTTGGGCACCTGATTTGTTCTCCCTAGGTACATTTTGTATTTTTGGGGGTGCAAAAGTAATGGGCAGAATGGTGTAAATAAATATAAATACTAATAGAAATAAATGAAAGAACCTAAAGCTCCATTATATTTTATAATCCAACTGAACCTAAAGATGCTTTATATTTGGACATATTGGTCCTATCAATAACAACCCAGTTAACAATCAAGAACCAATTAGTGTAAATGGATTCATCCAACTCTTTTACCCTGCAAGGCTACATGTCTATAATTTATTTGTTTTTAAAATAACATATTCATCCAAGACAAGAAAATGAATTGTTCGTTCACATCTTTGCCTTTTTAAAATATTTTTTTGGCAGCCATGACATACCATTAGACAGTGAACTGTCTAATCTCATCATGCCTTTGGGGAAGGCATAAGTAAGTTTGGACGAACAACTGTGTCGCCGGCCACACAACCTCTTTTCACCAATACTATATTTCATCTAAAATTAATTTATATTATTATTTTTTAATATTTACCTCCTTTATAATTGTACTTCAGCATGTGCAAACAGTCATGGGCAATTGGGATCCCACGCCAGCCTAACCAATAACTTGGTTCTTACACAGTAAACATGGTTTGTGAATTCCATTTACAATTATACTTTGTAAATTTTCTAGATAAATACTGAAAACGTAATGATTTGAGGTTATTTTTACAACCTCTAACTGAATAGAGGAACAAATCAACGATAAGTTCTAATTATCTACCGTTGGTATTTTACCAGAATTCAAAACAATGGACAATCAATATTGAAGTCTAGAGCAATGTTACCTCAAGTTTATGTTTTAAAGTTGTTTTTGTTTGAAATATATCAGCTTTACTCATTTTCTTTGCGTCAATGTATCTGGTGTTTTTCTAAAAGGATGATCCTGACTTGATTTAAGGTAGTATAAAATGCAAATTTTTATTACTAATATTCTGTCAATGACGTACTTACATGTTAAGTTGCCAAATTTTGTCATTAACATGTGTACTAATGGATTATTACTAAATATTATATGTTGCATTTACTTGGACTTCAGTTTCACATATATTTTAATGAATTGAAAAGTTATTATTATTTTTGGTGTGTTATCGACACGGATAAGCATGATGTGTAGTGTTACAAAATGTGTGTAACATCGTTATTAAATAAGATGAAATTTAATTTGTATTTTTAACTCTCTTACAGTGTAAAATACCAAAAACTAATGACAATCCTAATAGAGTGTGAATGTGCCATACCAAAAACTAATCGTAAGTAAAATTATCATCGTGCCGATGGCACGGGCACGCGTGTTGGTATAGTCAGAATGTAGTGCTGTTGGGATTCCCCACCGCATGTGGAGTTCTCAATATAAGTTGGTCCTGATAGGTTTAAACACTGTGCATTTTGGAATAGAGACAAGTAGTGCCATTAGCACGTGTATGAATATGCTATAATAAGAAATATTCGGGAGCAAATTAATCACCGTGCCATCGGCATGGGTACACCCTAGTATATATATATATATATATATATATATACATGAATGAAATCATTTTTATTCCAAAAATGTTGCTAACCCCGATTAATTTATCTTCATATGGTAAAAGAATTTCCTTTTTATTTGACTTGACATTTATTCCTTCAATTAACACACCCAGTTAAATACTCGAAACAAATACACCTTGTTTTAAGGAAAAATCATTTATGCCCCCAAATCACCCTCTTATTCATACCAATTTGCGTAAGTGTTTTCATTAAAAATCACCCTTTCAACACACGCAAACACAATGTTAAAATATACTTATTTTTCATTTGAAAATATTTCATAAACACTCCCTTGTATTAATTATGGTTTAAACATCTTTAGGTTCGTTTACTACCCATTTAATCTCTTCACTTTACCATTACTTGACTTCATGAACATTAATCAGTTTTCACTTTTCTTGTCCACTTTATCCTTTACCGGAACATTTATTTATTCATTAGATTTACCACACAACTAATTTCTTGATATGTTCCATTTTTATTATATTTTTTTCGGAATCTTCCAGTAACCACATACACTAATGAGCTCCACACCGTCAGTTATTCTACGATATTCTCTGGACAGTGATTTTGGGTCTTTCCCCTAGAGCTGTATGCCCTCCTTAGTTATTCTGGTGTCATCTGATCCCTTATTAATGTGTCTTAACATTTTTCAAATTTCGATATTGTTACACTTTTCTTTTTGATGGATCAAAAACCGAAATCTAGGGTTTCTCCCCAACTTGTGTTACACTTAAAATAATTATTTCTTGTCTTTTATACCCTTACATTGATTTTTGTTCCAAAAATAATTTTCACTTAGGACCATTTTGTGTAAAACCTTTTCCAACATTTTTATTTCATAAAAATGTTCCACTTTATGTAAAATTACCATTTTACCTATTTGTGTAAAACCTTTTTCAACACTGTTATTTCATAAAAATGTTTCACTTTATGAAAGTTACCATTTTACCTATTTGTTTCCAAACTTGTTTTTCCTCCTATTTTTTCAAGTGATATTTTTCAAATACCATCAAGTTACACACACTAACTTCTTAAGTGTTTTTAATACATTAATAATTTTTAACAATTTTTTGTAAGATTCTTCTCAAGTTGGAAACATCTTTAATTCATTACTTGCTTTTCCAAGAATTCATTGAACATCTAAGACTACTTTATAAGAAAAATACCATTTTCTTTATTAATACATATAGTCTTGGAACCTTATATTTTTCACATTTTCATCAGCCTTTTCACACACCTCAATGGATGAAATTTTAATTTTCTTTATTTCATGTTTAAACCAAATAAAACACTCATTAAACTTCTTTATATGTTCAACCTCAAAATAATACAACTTTATATGCATGAGAAGATGGATTTTAAGCCCAAAATCCTATCAAATGAGTCTAAATTGTGATTTGTTCTAGAGATTTCATATTGTTTGCACAAGCATGCCTTTCAAGGAAAAAGATACTTTTATTTCTTTAAAACTTGAATAAAATGTTCATTTATACAAAAAAATCCAATTTTTCTGAAGAAAACTTTAAAACATTATTTGATAAGTTACTGCCAACAAAGTAACATTCTTTCATTATTTTTGTTTCATGAAAATATTTATTACCAAGTTTTCTTCAAATACAAGATTTTACGCAAAAATCTTGAAATTTTACTCAAATTCCTTGAATCCCATTTGAAAACATGTTTTCAAAAATCTTAACAAACATCATTCTTGAGCAATATATGCATACTACTTTTAAATTTTATATGCAAAATCAAATAATAAGAACAAAAAGTCTTAAACTTAAGAGTAAAGTATTTCTACCTCAAATAGAGCTCCAGATATGGTGGATGAAGAGGAAGATTATGGTAATCTCCCACCACTTTTGGTGTCCTCAAGGAGGTTGCATACCTCAAAAAATCTTTTCTCGAAGAAGCTACAAGTAAAAACCCCTTCAAAAACTCCATAAAGCATGACTTCTTCTTCTCCAAAACCCCCAACAATAACTCCATAAATTTGTAGCTCTGCTCAACATTGGTGTAATCGGTGTAGTAGGATCATTTATGGTGAAATACTAGTAGAATATGGTTGCATAAGGTCGAGATATGGTGGTGGTAAGGTGAAATATGTTTGGGGAGATGAAATATCCTTGAAACTAGAGAGGGATAGAGAGAGAGAGAGAGTTTGATGTGTTCCTAGTGGGGGGAGAACCTCCCCGCCTCTCTTCCTCCTCTCACCCAAATAAACCAATAAAGCCATAAAACTCTCATAAAAACATCCCCAAACACTAACATTCTGATCTTAGATCATCTAGGTTTACCAGGGGTCGACATGTCATTGATCCAAAGGCCCAAAATGTGATAGCATACCAGGGGTCGACATGTCATTTCTGAACAAGTCATTAAAATGAGAATGGGACCTCATTCGAATGAGATCTCAATCTTGTTCGATCCCCCCACCGGACGACCGAAGGAAAATCCAATGAAGTGACATCTTGATAAATCCTCTTTATAATCTAGCTTTAAATGACATTGCATTATCATTCGAATGAGCTTATTTTTACATGAACCACACACTTTCTTAAATTTATAATTTTCCCCCAAACATCCAACAACTACCATCAAGGTTCAAAGAATAATCAAATAGAGATAAAGTCCATATATTAATGATTCAATTCTCAAAATTTCATGTGATTAGAATCTATATGTGAAAAAATAATAAAATATAACGGATTAGGTGACGTGTTAATGAATCAGTATCGTTATATTTCCTATGCATCATGGAAGATGAAACCACATAAGGTTAAATATCTGACACATTATTTGAAGCTAGCGGAGACTGTGTTTGCACTAATATTTAAAGGCATTAATTGTGGGATGAGAAGTTCAAGCCTTTTAGTTATCACAAGAGTCTTATGTATTTGTTCAAATTGAAGAATTTGAACATACAATAAAGACAGTGGTTCGAGTTTATCAAGTAATACCAATTCATGATTTACTATGACCCAAAAATGTCCAATGTAGTGTAAGAATCATTAAGTTAACGACTTAGTGGCAGTTTTTTTTTACATCACTTGACCGATGTGTGGTTTGTTTAAGTGATGGGTGAGTTGGTCGGTGCATTTATGGTGATCCTCGCTGTAACTCTCAATGTTCTTATGTGGTCAGTTCCAACACAAGATGATAACAAGATTTGTAAGGTGAAAGTGGTCAAGATTTTGACCATATTTGTGCCTCTTTACACCGTTAGATATAATGTTGGATTGTTTTACATGGGGAAGTTGGTCTTACCTTCAGATGATGAGTTAGGAGAAAGGCTACAACTGAATCTGACATTGAAGAGACTCTCAAGAGGCTGGTAGTGGTGCTAAAAATGTCTTTTGAAAAAGTTTCTGCTGATCTCAAGAATCAAACTATTGATCTGGTCTTTACTGCTCAACATACTCAATCTCTTCGTAGATCATTGCTAACGAAGCATGGAAGGTTTTCTCTTTAATTATTGTTGCAATTGATATGGGGTACTATAATACTTGGAATTATTGTGCGATTTACTATATTTAAGTTAATTATTTAATGTATTAGTTCATACTACCATAGTCATTTGTTTTTATGATGTGGGATACTATACAATTCAAATTATATGATACGATACAACAACAAAAAGATAGACACTCAATGCTGGAATAATAAGTAGCTCATAATTGTTGCGCTATCAATCTCTATGGGTCTATTTCATTATGTATCGTATCAGTTCATAATTGATTTATTATGGTATACTGAATTTGTCTGCTTTTACCAATATTCTCACAATAATGGGATTCAAATGAACATTTGGTTTTTCTATGAAGTTAAAAGGAATATTTTTTCCTAAGATTAGTTTTGTTGTTTATTTTGATGTGTTATCCATAAACTTTCTAATATATATATATATATATATATATATATATATATATATATATATATATATATATATATATATATATATATATATATATATATATACGGTAAGGACACGAATTTTCGATGGAGTCCTTTGTACTTTTGGCTCAATTCCGAAAAAAAATGTTTGAGTCATAGGATAAAGTCTATTGATCATCCTTCAAGCCTGTGACGTGTTTGTTTGAAGACGTGGCGACCAAGTGTATAAATCTTCATCAAAATGTCGAGTTTAAGTGCCTCGTTTCTTCGTCATCAACATTCGTTCCATGCTCCCAAGGTATGAATGCATTACATATATATATATATATATATATATATATATATATATATATATATAGGAGCTTGGAACATTTTAGATTGGGTGAATGTTTATTTAAAACTGTTATTTATTTTCAGAAAGATTTTTATTGATACTTACAAAACAATACATAGTTTCTGTGCTAAAAATAAAAATTTCCAACTTTCTGTAAGTTCATTCGATATGTCGTTTGGACGAGTTTTTCATTCGAACCAAATGTCATTCAAACGAGTTTGCCAACGAGTTCCCATATTGGCCACTGGAACTTCGTTCGAAATGTCGTTCGAAAGAGATTCCTGTTCGAACGAGATTTCTAACGAGTTGACAGTGGAACTTCGTTAGAAACCTAGTTCGAATGAGATTTCGTTCGAACGAAAATGTCATTCGAACGAGATTTGGTGGGAACAGGTATTTTGCAGTTTTGAGCAGTTTTTCCCGCTTTTTCTACTACTTTACCCCACTAACTTTTGACAGAATATTTAAGTGCGGGAACAAAAGTTTTTACCTTAACTTTTTCATATCCTACAACCTCTAAGAGAGTGTTTTGAGAGATAAGTACAAAGTAGAAAAAGTTCTTTGTTTAAGTGTTGTTGATTTTCAAGAAAAATGGTTTAAACACCTGTTTTACACCCATATTGTTTGTTTAAGCTTCAATAGATATATTTGTACTTGCTTGGATATTTGGCACCGGTTTTTCATCTCTACCGTTTGAAGAGACGTTTGGGTTTCCTTCTAAATCCCACAAATAAGAAGAGGTTAGCGTCGATTTACCTACTTGGAGAAAGGCTCCTAGCTCGGGTGACGGTGACCATATAAGGTCCAATCGGTGGATTCCAAGATCGCGGTGTAGCTCCGTGTTTATTCGCTAGGTGGGGGTGTCTACAAGAAGAAGCATAGGGTCTTGACAGGGATCGATTCGAGTGTTGTAAGTCTACTGTCTTGTATTTGTAAATTCCGTACTTAGTGGATTTGAGCCTAGTGTCGTCCGACGTTTTTTCCTGTTCGGGGTTTTTCCTCGTACATCGCGGCGTAGTGATTTATTGTTTATTTTATCTTTCTATACTCACCTAGAACGCATGCTTAGGTAATTCAAGATAAAATTTGGTTTTAATCACTACATTTTCAGTGTTTATGTGTAATTAATTGAAGTCATTAATTTAATGTGTTAAAATTTGGTTTGGCCTAATTTGTTAAAACTGAGAAATATGACTTAGGCAAATTTTCTAGGACTTTGGTTGATTAATTGTGTTCAAGTGAAATTAACATTAGTTTGTATTTTAATTTAATTTCACGTTGTTTAATTTTAATTTAGTAAAGAAATTAAAATTCGTAATTTGTGGTTTTGTTGAACCATCATCCTACGCTTCCGCTTATCTAAAAAGGAAATTATATTTTTGAAGTATAAAAGAATTTTGTATTTTAAAATTGGGGGCCTCCGGGGTGACTTCATATATATATATATATATATATATTGTGTCCATCCCGGGATTCCTCTCTCCCTTCTCACCCTGGGGGGGGGGGGGGAGGTAAAAAAAGAAGGTCTCGCACCAACATTAAGAGCGCTTCAGTCATCGTCGATGTCGCCTCCTCGAGCGAACGACATCAAGGACAAAATGATGATTAAGAAACAGATAGTTCAAAGGTTCAGTGGTTACGTTACGGACTAGGAAGGTGTTAGAAACCCATCTTGCCCTTTTGATCTCTCATGGGTTTTTGTTATTATTTTCCCTTATTTCTTCGTGAACCGTGTGTGAGTGTATATATAAATGGGTATCGCAATTTCCCAACTCACATCGTGGAAAATATGGAGTGCGATCATCCATAGGAATGTTTTCAAAATAATATTTAGAAAATACGATGTATGCAGTTATCGAGATATTGATCATTATGATGCAACGATAATATATGTTTGATTAAACTCCAATAAGGAAAAAGTATAATATATATGAATTAATGTATATATGAGAAGGATGGAAATGACAAGATGGAAAAATTAAAAAATTAGAAAATTGGACTCGGGTGTGGAATTTTGAGCCGAAACTCCTACGTAGCCTATAAAGGCATCAAAGTCCACACCGTTTGCATGCTTCTCAAGGGTGGAGCTTATCCCATAGATTCAAATGGGAATTATTATATGTATGTGTGTAGAAAATGTATTTTTAATTTAGAGAAATTGTGGTGGATAATCCTGTTGGAATTTAAAGGTGTAACCCTCTTTTTGTTAGCTTTGTTTTTTATTGAAAATAAAGTATGTGCAATATAACTAATAGAAAAGTGAGATATTAATGTGTATGAACTAAAGCAAAATCTAGATTAAGAATTTACGTAACTAATATAAAAATAAAGAAGTTAAAGAGAGAAGGATTTTGGACCTTCTTTGTAGATTTGAGGCTTGATCTTGATCCTTTTTGAACTCGCTTGAATGTTGAGATGAATGTTGGATGAGAGAGGATGATATTTTTCTAAATTGGATACGAAAATTTTGGGAATGAAAGATGAAAAATAATTTCACACAAGGAAGCCTCAATGCTTGCAAGAGAATATTTTTGAAATCAATGATATTAATGGATCTGAGGTGTTTCTTGGGAGTGCGGTCGCGTCCATTATTTATAGGGTAAGGAGGTTCCGATCGTCATAGCCTTAGCCCTACCAATTGCAAAGTAAGCCTAGACATACTGCTGATAGGCAGGTGAACGGACTTGCCAATCAATCATCTCGTGCAGATTTTTCTTGAAAAATGATCATAGAAGGCAATCCGTTGATCCAAATCGTGCACAGGGCATACTATTAGAAAGGAAATTTAAAGACCTTCAAGTGTCCTTGGGTCGTCCTCGGGTCAGGGAGTTGACTTTGGGTCAAATGGGAATCGAAAGAGCTTATACGTCCTTTGGATGGGAGATCGTCGAACGTAAATGGATCATTCGTCCAAACAATAAGTCCGAATCATGCACGGGGCAGACCATTGGAAAGGTTATGTGAGGTAGTTCGAATTTCAAAAAGCTTCTCTTGGTTCGAAAATTTAAATTTTGTCCAACGGGACCCGAAAGTTTTTTATGATCTTTTGGAGTAAAACACGTCGTTCGTTCATAGCGTACAACTGATTTATGCATGCGATAGACCATTGGAAAGGGTATTCAATGCCCTTCTAACATTCATTCAGTCTCGTTCGAGATGAAGAGTTGACCTTGATGAAATGCAGCCCATTCTTCTGAATGGTTATGCCATTTTATGGACATGGTGGATCATTAAAAAGGGCTTTCACAGCCCTTAAAAGATTTAAGGAGCTTTCATTCCGACGATGAATTTGACTGTGGTCATATCGGGGCACGGGAGCACTCGTTGGCCTCCAAATAGATTTTTGGATGTGAAATGGTCCATTTGTCCGATATGTTATGCTGATTCTTACATGGGGTGGTCCATTAGATAGGTAATTCATAGCCCTTTGAAGATTCATTAAGCTTTTGCTTTAATGGTAGACTTGGTCGGAGTCAATGGGGCTCGTTAGAATCAAATGGCCCCTAGATCGGTACTGGGAGTATGACCTAGGGTTTGTAGTGAAATTGTGAGATACTAAGGATTTAATGAAAGACTTAGGGGGTCCAATAATGTGGTTTCTATAGATCCCCACAATGGGTGAGCTTGTAACAAGTGAAATCCGTCGAATAGACACCACATGATGATTTGGAAAGAGGTTAATTATGTGGACCTAAGGGACGAGGATGATCGATTTATAGGGTGTAGGATTATTTTGGGGACCTAGGGTAATGGTGGGGATAGTCGATTCTATGGGTCGACGTCGATTCTAAGGACCTAGGGTAAGGAGAGGCCAATTTTGAGGGATTAAGTAGAGGAAATAAATTTTGAGGGTCTAGGTAAATTATAAGGACCATAAATGGGGGAGAAAAATTTTGAGGGTCGAGGTCAATTATGAGTAACTTGAGTAGGGAGTGACCAATTATGCGGGTCGAAGACAATTCTAAGGGCTTAATTGGGTGCAATAAATTTGGATGGTTGAGGTTAATTATGAGGACCTCAATTAATCTGGATAAGTAATGTTTTCGTAAGCCAAAGGGTTAACACATTGGCATGTGTATGTTCAAAGGTATACATATGAAGATATACACATATTTTTGCATGCATGTATTTGTAGTGTGTGAGTATTCCTTTTTGCTGTTCACATGCATGTATTTACTTATCGAATGTCTTTGCGATTGTCATTCTGATCAACAAACTTGCTCAATTTTCCCTGACGAGTAAGATTTCCAATCTCATTACTTAGTACAATGCAAATGGTGGTGTTGTGCCCATGATCCCTGTGGAAATCACACTACTTTGACTTATCCCTATTATTAGGGGGTGTCTTTTACTTTCCAAGTCAATTCAACTCTCTGTTCTCTTTTATTTCCTCCAAGATATAGTGAACACCCTTGTTGAGCAGGGTATATTCATCATACTTTTTTATCCGATCTAGCTTTTTGTCTTTTTGGTCCTTCTTGAAAGAATTAGAATTATTTTTATGACCTTCACCCTTGGTCACAATAGCTACGTTGGCTATTTTAACTTCCTTGGCATTCATTTTTTTCCATCCTTAGCCATCAATTCTGTCATGGTTTTAGGATGATTCTTTGCTAAATCATAATAAAGATTTTTAGCGAGCAACCCACTCATAAGGGGTGCAATGGTTGTTTTTTCCTCACAGTCCACCACCTATAGTTTTTCATTGTTAAAACGTGTAATATACCCTCTAGTACTTTCTCCCTTATTTTGTCGCACGATCAAGTGAAAAGTGACACTCTTGATCGTCTTATCCATAAAGAAAAATTTATTTATGAATAATTAAGCTAACTGATGAAAACTAGAGATTTCACCTCTTAGGAGATTATTATACAAGATTTGGCCTAGCCCTTTGATAGAAGTAGAGAAAGTTGTACACCTTATCTCATCGGTCACTGAGTATTTGTCAGTAGCAGCTTAATATCGCTCTATATGTAGGACTGGAATATTTTTCCTATCGTACTTGGGACTAACTACTGGTGGCTTAAACTTAGATGGAGTAGGTTAGTTTACGATACTCGGAATAAAAGGCGAGCATTTAACGAAACTTATTTATAATGTATTCTTGGTTTTTTAGCATTTCACCTAGTAGATCTTCCAACTGCTACATCGATCCTTTCCAAGGAGGTTCTTCTGCCTTAGATTTTCTCGAGATAAATTTAGTGGTTTTACCATGCCTATGTGCTGAAATCTACTGCTAACTGATTTGATCGGCACGCATAGAGACCCTCATACTGGCCCTAGGTCTTGTGTAACCTTATTTGTATTCATGACGACACTCATCCTCCCTATAATGTCCTTTAATTTCTCAGGGACCTAGACAATCCAAAGTATATTCCCTTCTCTTCCACTTTAAGACACTTGGTCTTTCTTTGGAAAAATATCTACCATCATAGTAATCCATCGATTATAATAAAGAAATTACCCCAGGACAGTATGACCTATCATAAGAAGAATGAGAATGGTAACTCCTTTCATTTCTACCTGGTGGAAATGGCATATCCATCCTAGAATTGTAAGACTTAGCATCTATAATGCAGGATAATTGCTCAACAGACTATTGCATGGCTTCTTGCCCTCTAGCAAAGATGAGTATAATTCCTTATAGATCTACCACACTAGGAGAATAATATGGAATGGCGTCATTGCTTCCATTTCTATCACTATTTTTTGGGCCATACACTTCTTAAAAGGTAAAGAAACGAAACAAACGGCAAAGAATGATGACAGAAAAACATTCCCATAGACAACATCAATCTGTTGATGTCTAAAAGTGGACTAAATCCATATTTATATTTACAGGTAATAGTATAGTAAGTACCTCAGATCAACCACATAAGATAAGAGAATTTTAGAGTGGTTTAGCTATAAAATATCCGACATCCACTATTGATTTTATTCAGTTGGTTTACAATAGCTCAGTATGGTATGCATTTGAGTGATTCGAGTTATCCCACCAGTTGAGGGTGTATTTTGTATTTATAATGGTGTAAAATTCCTAAATGGAACGCCTTTATATTATCAAGCATTCCAACTATGTAAAATAAATGAAACCCTTCGAAATTCAGTGCTAGTTGGCCTCTTATCTGCGTACCTTCTAGTATTCCAAATGGTTAGAATTTTAGAGATGGTTGGCTATCCATCCGATTAAGTATCTCGGATCTCGATTAACTTCTAATATTCGTGATAAGGGAAATCGAGAATTTTTTTTCTAGTGGAAGGGGGATGAGAAGAACCATAGCACAATGAGAATTCAAATTAAGGGTAAAATTTCTTGAGAAGGTACAGATTGACTGAATGCGTCATCTCTTTTGCATTGAGGTATGTGGGAGTAAGGACACACCCTGACAGAATTTTATTCATAACGTAGGGGTCACTACAATTCGGTTTGAACTTCCTTTCGGGGTTCCAGACACTATCTATAATATCTTTCAGTTTCAGATCTCCTTCTTGGACATTGTGTCCCTTAACTTTCCTATTGAATGATTGCACTATCCAATAATGGTACCCCTATATGTGGTATTGAGCCTTAAGTCTCTTTTAATCCAAGAAGGAGAGTTCATCATATCGGCTCAGATGCCAATTTTCTTCACTAACTTTTCTCTCGAGCATGACAAGTCGGGAAGGCATTTATACCTCAACAAGGAGGGAGAATTTGATCCAATATATTAGATAATATGGGGTATCCCTAGTAGGTGTTCTGACATAAGTGTGATAGTCCTAGTGGGCGTATGGGATTCGATGAGCCCATTCTTTGTAACTTTCGATCATCTTGCTGCTAATGGTCTTGAGGTTCTTGTTGGAAAATTCAATGACACCATTAGTTTGGGGTCGTTAAAGAGAAGCCTTGTGTTTTTTAATTCCATACTCGTCAATGAGTTTTGTGACCTTGGCATTGAAATGGAGCCCATTATCTGATAGTAACTCATGGGTAGCCCTGTATCGGCAAATCATGTTCTTTCTTATAAACTTGGCCACTTTCTTAGAATTTATCATTTCGTATGACTCGCCTTAAACCCATTTTGTGAAGTAATTAATAGATACCAAGATGAAATCAAGACCTTTTCAAGATTTAGGAGTGACCTTCCTTATGATGTAAATGACCCAAGTTGATAAGGTCTAAGAAGAGGTCATGTTGTATAATTCTCGAGGAGGTAAGTTCTGGACATTAGGAAACGGATGGAACTTGAGACATATTCGAATATAGGCACGAGAACCATGAATCATGGTAATATAATAGTACCCTTAACGAATGATCTTCTTGACAAACATACAACCGTTCATGTAGGCTCCATATTCCCCACTGTGGATTCTCTGCATCATTCTTTCAATATCATCATCCCCTTTACAATGCAAATGGTTTCCATCAAAGTTTCCCTCGAAAATCACTTTTCCACAAATGATGTATTAGGCATCCAATTTGCAAAGGGTCGGACGATATTTATTATCTGTGTCCTGGGGATACCTACTATATCTGAGGAGGCGCCAAATGTCATAGTACTATAACTTGACAATTTCAGGGTCTTCTTTAGTGACGAGCTCGATATGGTATACGTGAGTGGTCATAACCTATTTATAAACTAGTAAAGGGCCTTTGTAATTCCCTCAGGCATGTTGATGATGGAGGCCAGAGTTTTAAGGGCCTCAGATATGCTATTATTTTATAGTGGAAGGTGACATATTTGAACTTGGAGGCAATCTCTTCTAGGTGTGCATGGAAAAGGAGCTTCTCAACTTTGACTTTCCATTTTCTATGGATTTGGAAAACAATAATGGAAGATTCCATATAAATTTCCAGGTTCTTAATACCTTTTCTGAGGGAGATCTTGATGCCTAAGATGCATACCTTGTATTTGGTCATGTTATTGGTGGAAGGGAAGTGTAGCTTGATGACGATGGGGGTGTGAGAATCATCGGGGGCAATTCGTTGTATTCGACTATTGTAACCTTTCTTATCGATTGTTCTATAGAAGAACATATTCAATCCAAGATCCTCCTTAGAGGAATAGAGAATGTCTTCATTTGGGAATTCATAGACCCAAAGATTGGTTCCTTCCATAGGATAATCGACATGATAATCAAAGATGGCTCTCCACTTTATTACTTTCTATGTGACGTACATGATGTCGAACTCAGCTAAGAACGTGAACCAATGGGATCCATTTATGATACTTGTTTGATTGGAAAGGCAAGCATGTAGTTCCATAACTTCTATGTGACCTAAACTAAGGCGACAAATGCTTTCTCCAAAGCGGTGTAATTGATTTCATACCCGATCAATTTTCTACTAGCGTAGTAGATGGTTATTTCCTTACGAGATTCTTCAATATATTGGGCTAACAAATCCCCTGTTGTAGTATCAATGTCAGTTAAGTACATGATGAGGGGAAAACATGGTTGCACAGTCATGAGTAGTGAACTTTTCCTTCCTATTTTTACGATCATATCGAATGGTTTGTTGAGATTTATAGTTAGTAGATCTTGGTATACTTTGGATGGGGATCATATATCTCGGTGTATTATTTTCTGGAAGGATTTGCACAACTTTCTGGAGCACAAAAAGTAGCAGGTTATGATACGTTATTGATGGTTAAGATAGAGGCACTAACAAGATTCTCATACTTCTTTGGTGCAAACTGTCCAGTTAGCTTCTTTAGCTTAGACTCCACTTTGGTGATACCTTCTTCAATTTCCACACTTTCCTCTCGCAGGGATCGAAAGTGTACGAAGTACTATCCTCCCATAAATGCTCGATTATGGGGTAAGAAATTCTTCTACATGATTGAGAAATGTGTGATACCGATTTCAAATTAATTTGCAAGTTTCCAATCAAACCATATATAATTCAGCCCCTAAAAAGGCATCTAAAGTGCGTCTGTGAACCCATAAGTAAATATAAAGCATGCGACACAATAAATATGATGAGACATAGATTTTTGGAAAAAAAAACTTCCGGGTAAAACCTTTATTTCACTATGAATTAATAAATCGCAACTTACAATTACATGGAGAAATCTATAATGGATCAACACGCAGTAAACCCACAAAGACACATAGCACACTCCAAGGACTCGCAACCCAATTTTCAGCAAAGAATCTTCACGTAACAAGATCCTCAATGACACGCAGCCATACGGTGTAGAGATGCACTCCACGAAAGATGGAAAAAAAAGCAAAGTGTTCACGAAAACCAAATAAATTCAATAGAGCATATGGGAGTTTTGTGAATTTAAAAACCAAAAAAAGGATTAAACCCTAAAAGAAGAAGCCTAAAAAAATTTTCTTTCGCAGTTTTTCTGATCATCAAAACACTGTGACTTCTTAAACAAAATGGAACCTGATAATGAGATTTTATAGAAAATTGGGCAGCCAAAAAACAGAGCTCTTTCGAACGAGATCCGCATGTCACTTGAACGAAGGACAACTGTTGTTCGAATGAGACCACACGACATGCTATTTCTTGCGAATGACTGTTGCGAAAAAATTATTATTTTAATGTCTGTTTCAACACTTAGAAAAAATACTCATTCTTAAATTTTGACGAAAAAGTTTGCTCTAACACTTAGAAAATATTTTGTAAAAATATCCCACAAGCTCTAAGTGAAAAGTTATGGTATTAAAAACATAACCTTGCCAAAGTACATTTCACGGAGTCTTGAATGATGAAGAACTAGAGTAATTTGGATTCGTCTTTGATGTAGATGTCTCTTGAATGCTCTTCGACGGTGTAGCGGTATATAACATATAAAATTGATAACGGACCTATACAATATGTCCTTAAAAATCTCCCCCTATGTGTATGCCGGTACATACATAAAGAATACGAATTATCAAAAACCAAAATGCATATACAAATCTACGCTCCCATGAATACATTTGCAAGACCTCAAAACTGTTCTTCAATCATCTTCGTCAAATCTCAAAGCTTTTGTCATTAGTGTGTGCAACATCATGCTCTTCAATTTTTGTACCTACACACATGAGATAAAGAAAAAATCTTCGTGATGCATCGAGTTTGAAATGATATAAGAATAAGACATTAATAATCAAATATCCCCCATAATGCAAAAACTCCCCCGTAACATGATAATTATTTCTCCCCTTTTTTATGATGTCCCCAAATAGACAGATAAGAAGAAAAAATCAAAACAAGGAGTGTCACGGTAAAATGCATAGTAAATATGGATCAAACTACGTGCATGCAAAGGTGTATCCCACAAACATCCACAAACTATTTTTGGATTTATCAATTTTTCAATGCAAAAATAGGATACAAAAAAAACACAACATGGATTTAAACTCAAACAACCAAGTCATGTAAATTGAATAAATGGGTGTGAACACATTCGATAGGAAAATAAACTCAATCAATCATATGTTCACGATGCATATGTGTACTCCTAACGAATGAACATCAAAAGTATCCTTAGGGGTAAAAATTGTTGAATTTAGATGACATCGTTTTATGCAAATCAACAAATCAAAGTCAAATGATTTCCACACCAATAACGTCCAAAACTATTTAGCGCTTTTTCAAGATTTTCAAGGATGTGCAAACCCATTTTAAAATCTCCAACCAAACTCCCTCATATATATTTTCTTTTGGAGGTGCTAAACAAAATTCTGAAACTTTGGAGAATTGGTGCAAAAACATAAATGGCCCATAATTGTCATGAATTTCTTTGTATTGCCTTAAAAAATTTTTGGGCTCTTTTAAACCTCTTTGGACCACGGATAATAAAATTACTCAATTTTATAGGTCCAATTTAAACGGCGGCTTAATCGCAATAGATAAAAAAAATCTTTCGTAGCCCTTCACCGTTTTTAAATAAAGCACACAAACTCACAAAATGGTTCTTACATGCACATCTTTCTCATCAAGTTTTATCGCGCTCGGTTCATTTTAAGGACATAATTGAAGTGAAAACACCCAACCAACATGTGATAAGACAAACACAATAATCAAACAAATCCGTGCATGTATGGAATAAAGGAAAACATGAGTAAAACATGTAGGAAGTAACACTTAATTACATCTTAATGACTCCAAACATTATAAAGCGCAAAGATGACATGATATATTGTCTCAAAACACTATCAAATAGTCCCATGAAAAAGATGGACTAATTTTGTGACTCGGTCATCATAAAAGTCTATCCATGAACGGTGCAAACAAATTACAAAACTCTTTTGGGATTTTTAAATTTTTTTATCAAAATAAAATCTTTTTTTATTTTTCAAAAGAAAAAATTTATAGAAAAATGATACATACTAGCAATAGGAAAATGATGAGATCATTAAAATCGTCCTATGCTAGTAAACAAGTCAAATCTCAATCGTTAGGAGCGGAAGGGTTTTCCAAAGTTGGTGCCAACTTATGAAAAAAGACCATCAAATCTTGTGAGGTTTTGACCAAAAACTTAACTTGCTCACCTAAATGTGCAAACTCTCTCATGTAGTCTCCGGGAGCATGTAAAGTATAATGTGTGTGTGGCAGAAACATGTGTAGTAGAAAAACATGACACATAACCCAACTTAAAGAAAAATTCCCTATGGTGTCCTCTCCTTTTGCAATGGGAACAAATATATATAGGCCTAGGAACACCTTTCTCAAAAACACTAGGACGCGCTCTCCTAATAGGAATGGGACGCCTAGGTGGGTTAGGGTGTGACTCACTTGAATCTAACACTGATGTGGGAATCGTCTCGGGTGCTAATTGGGAAGTAGAAGCACCGTCATGACTTATTCCTAATTTCTCACCTTTACCCTTAAGAACCACCCTTTCAACCTTCTTAGGTGCGTTCTCAAAATTGACTTTGACCTCCCTGGGACGTTCGAGATTACACTCGAGTTGGGATACACAGGTTGTCAGACTAGACAGCGTGTTGGTCAAATCACACTTCTCCTTTTTTTAAACCTCCTTGTCTTTCTACAAATATAAAACCCGACGACCTATGTCTCTATTATACTTCTTTGTTTTCAAGGTCTCGGTGTACAAATCTCTAAAAGATTTTTGGAGATCACTTTTATCTCCACTTTGACTCTCACTATCTCCCTCACTCGAAGAACAAATCACTATCATCTCTCTCATGTGAACTATCGTGAGATAAAGTGGGCGTGCTCACACGACTACAAAAAGAGAAAACCATCCCATGTGCCAAACCTTTATCGGAGTCATCTCCCTCACTATCATTAAGTGTGGATGGCATGGCTACTTTCTTCCCTTTCTTTCTAAGCAACATAGCTCAAACGACTTATGCCCCTTACCCCCACATTCAAAACACGTTACATTCTCTAAATCTTCCTCACACTCCTCATCTGAGTCATTCTCTTTTTCCCTCTCACCTCTTTCTTTGGCTTTTTCTTTCTTTTTATTTTTCTCAAAAAATCTATTTTTATTGGAAGAATTATTTTTGTTCATGTTGGGAAGTTTTTTAAAATTTTTCGCAAACAAGGTCATATCATTAAAATCAAAGTCTTCCTCAAAATTAGACTCACAAACATTTGCTTTATTTTTCTTAAGATGAGTCTTTAAAGCAATGCTATTATCCTTAGCCTTAATGATTTGGGAAAATATGTCAATGTCGTAGGTTTGAAGATCTCCTACAAGTTCTTCCAACTCAAGTGATTTTAAATTTCCCAACGAGTTCAAAACAGTGACTTTAGGAATAAAGAGTTTTGGAAGAGATATAAAAAACTTTTTAACGACACGAGTGTTATCAATCACCTTACCCAAATTAAAAGATATGTTAATATTTTCCGACAAACATGCATAAAAATCATCAAAGCATTCAGACTCAGACATGGTGATAGGCTCAAATTAGGTTACCATATTTTGTAACTTAGATTCTTTAACTGCGTTCGTACCCTCATGTGTCATTTTCAAAACATCCCAGGCCTATTTAGACGTGGTGCACGTCATAATGCGGCAAAACTCATCAGGAGTGATAGCTCCAGAAATAGCACTCAGACCACGAGAATTAAAATCATACATTTTATAATCATCTTTAGTTCAGGCTGACAGAAAGTTTTAAAGAGGTGATGTTATTAAAGGTGATTGTGGGAGGAGTCCACCCATTTTCACAAAGAAACCAAACACGCTTGTCAATGAATTTCAAACAAGATATCGTATGATCTTTCCAGTAGGCATAATTAGACCCGTCAAAAATAGGCATCCGATCATATAAGTGCTCCATAGTAAAGATTGCAATTTTTCAAAAAACTGATTTTTTGAAAAAATCAATATCACACAATTTTGTGGAAAATATGAATACGCGATAAATTAGCGAAACATGCTCTGATACCGATTTGAGAAATGTGTGATACCGATTTCAAATTAATTCGAAAGTTTCCAATCAAACCTTATTTAATTCATCCCCTAAACAAGCATCTAAAGTGCGTGTGTCAACCCATAAATAAATATAAAACATGCGACAGAATAAATATGTTGAGACACAGATTTCAAGGAAAAAAAACTTTTTGGGTAAAACCTTTATTTCACTATGAATTAATAAACCGCAACATACAATTACATAGAGAAATCTGCAAAGGATCAAGGCGCAGCCAACCCACAAAGACAAGCAGTTTTGAACTCAGTAAGAGAATACACGCAACACCCTCCATGGACTCGCAGCCCAATATTCAACAAAGAATCTTCATGCAACAAGATGCTCAATGACACACAACCATACAGTGTAGAGACGCACTCCACAAAAGATTAACAAATGCAAAGTGTTCTTGAAAACCAAATGAATTCACTAAAAATGGGAGTTTTATGAATTGAAAAACCAAAAATGGGATACACCCTAAAAGAAGAAGCCTAAAATAATTTTTGTTTCGCTGTTTTTATGATAGTCAAAACGTTGTGACTTCTTAAAAAAAACGAAACTAGAGAATGAAATTTTAAAGAAACTCGCGCCGCCTAAAAAATAGAGCTCGTTCCAACGAGATCACCATGTCTCTCGAACGAAGGACAACTGTCATTCGAACGAGATCGTGCGACATGCTATCTTGCGCAAACGACATGCTATGTGGCTCAAATGACTTTTGCAAAAAAAATATTATTGTAATGTTCGCTCAAACACTTGGAAAAAATACTCATGCTCAAATTTTGACGAAAAGTCCTCTCTAACACTTAGAAAATATTTTGTAAATATATCCCACAAGCTCTAAGTGAAAAGTTATGGTATTAAAAACATAACCTTGCCAAAGTACATTTTGCGGAGTCTTGAATGATGAAGAACTTGAGTAATTCAGATTCGTCTTTGATGTAGATGTCTCTTTAATTCTCTTCGACGGTGTAACGGTATATGACATAACAAATCGATAACGAACCTATAAAATATGTCCATACAATGATGTAGACTCCTCCTTTGAGGGTCGATTTGTCATGGTGTTTCCTTCTCTCTCCACCATCTAATAAATCCATTGACTGATTCCCCAAGATTCTATTTCAAAGGCTTTATGTCTTAGCACATGACTTCTAAATCTCCGTTCTACTTGTACTGGGACATAAATATTGTGTCACATCTTCCCAACTAAGGATCTTGGATTCTTCGAGTGATAATAACAATCAAAGAGTACAGTCTTTCTGGGTCTACTAAAACATTTGGGCCATTATCTCTTCAGATGCAACAATTAGGGGCCTGTTTCCCTAAACTTCTTTATATCAGGCATCTTGAACTTCTCTAGCAGTCTTGCTTTAGGATAAGGAGACATATGGGTGTATTCCATTTGGTTATTGGATATCATGATTTGGTCTAACTTCTTTAATAACAATCTCAAGTCTTCTTAGACCTTATTCAGTTCCTCTTATTTGGAATCCATGAGTACTTGCAGATTGGCCCCTGCATGGGTGAGGTTTCGAATTAGGAGCTGAGATGGCGGTGCTAAATTTACAAGTGGGTCATATGAGTCATGCTATTATTCTTCTGGGACCCAAAAAGTCTCGGTGGAAGGTGGATTCATATCATGAGGAAATAGGACCTTGGGTTCTTTGGGAATCTGATTTTCGTATCACTGCATTTCTTGGACATCGGTTTGAAGGTTGTCAACATTGGCACTGATTTGGGCTAGGATGGCCATCAGATATGGCTTAACATTTGGTGCTTAGTCAGTGTTCTCGATGTAAATGTAAGGGAGATAGATCCCAAATTCAATCGAATTAGCAGAAGAAATGGGGAGCTTTAGGGCGGTTTGGAAGACCGAAGTCAACAGGGAGACAACAAGAGACGAGTATGCGATCGGCCGAAGATGGAAAATCGTTCGAATTTATTTTTGAATGACAAAGGGATAATGTTTTTGGTATTTTTGAGAAAAAGATGAGAAAATGTTTTTGGTATTTTTGAGAAAAAGATGAGAAAATGTTTTTGGTATTTTTGAAGGATGAGGAAAAAAGATTTTTGGTATTTAGGGTTTTTTAAAGAGAAGGAAAACAGGAGAGGAATCTCATCATAATTATTATTATGATTATGTTTTCACTTATACTAGGTTTTCCTAAATGCTAAAAGTGCTAAATAAGACTCGATCCTGGGAAAATAGGTTTTAAAATTATAAGACATGGTTTGACTTGTTTCCAAGCTTATAAATAGGGTGCTATTTAAAAAAAAGGATAAATAACCTGAAAATCCAGGCGGTATGTCAAGTCCAATGTTCATAGAGTTTCTCATTGTAATCGACAAACTAAATATGAGTGCCCTATGTTTGAGTCCTATTTGAGGTTAATGAACTTGTTGTTTATGTGAAAGGGTTCCCCCTTGACATGGCTTCCATGATATACCTCTTGCTTACAGGGGAAATCATTCATCAGTATGTGTGGATAAGCAATTTGATATACCTGAGTGTATGTTAATTAACTCATGATATTCCTCATGGGGATACTATGTGTGAGAGATAATTCAATATACTCGATGAACATGAACCAGTTCCCTGCTATATACCTCCTATCATGAGTTCAGTCAAGCGGTACGATGTGGGTAAACCATTTGATACACATCTTATCCCTTATGTTAACCACGCCCGAGTGAGGCCTACACACATTACCAAGTGACCCCTGAGTACGAGATAAAAATTTGGTCAATATTGCCATGCTATGGTGATGTATTTGAAAAAAACTACATGAGTCTTAATTAGTATATTATGGAGAGATGTGGTTTTATTTGCATTCTAAGTATATGGAGTATTACACTAATGTGTGAGAATATAGGAGTATCATGAAAAGTAACTCGAGCATGGAGGATGAACACTATAATAAAATTAGTTATAGGAAAGCATACGAATATATGCATGTGAGTGAGTGAATGAGTAAGTGAGTTACATGTGAATATATACGAGTGAGTGTTTGTGTTAGTGAGCCCACACATGGATCAAATAAGGGTGTGTGAGATGTGAAAGTGAGCATAGAGATATATACAAGTGAGAGAAGTTTGGGTGTGTGTCCATGAAGCTAAGCATGGATAATTTAAGTGTCATAAGGAACATTTGATTAGAAGTGAAACTATGTATATGTGTGCAGTGTACATGGAGAATATATACAAGTGTGTGAAGTGTATAGGTGAAGGAGAAGTGATATATACATGAGAAGGGGTCATGGTAGATATAAGCAAAAAGGAAGTAGAGGAGTAAAGGGAACATATAGATGGGAGCATAGACACACATGTAGAAAAGAATAACACCCATGTAAAAATAGAGTTTAGTACTCTTAAAATGAAAAACATCCCCAGCGGAGTCACCACTATGAACATCCCAGGGCCTCGAATTCCTTTAGGCGGACGCACAGGTTTGAACCCTTCTTCTTCGGGGCACTCGATAGCCATCATTATGGGGATATTATAAATAGATAGAGTCACCAAACTATTTTGGCCAAGAAAATGCAAGAAAAAAATTTATCTGCCTCGAGAGAACGCCATTAAGGCCAATAATGGTGCTTGTGAAACAAAATGGTTTAATCGTCTGGAGACTATGTTACGGAATGGGAAAGTGTTAGGCACCCATCCCTCAGTTTCTATCACTCGTGATAAATTGTTAATCTTATCCATATAAATCGTGTGATGTATACGAGAAAGTGTACAATATAGGTGGATGGAGTCATTTAACTCGCACCATAGAAAAGGACAGAGTGAATTCATTTTATGAATGTTCCCTAAATTTAAAATATAATATGAGCATTTACCGAATCATTAGTCATTATAAAAGAGTGAATGTGTGCATCGGATGAAACACAAGCATGTCAGAATATGAGATTCTCAAAGTATGTATATATATATATATATATATATATATATATATATATATATATATATATATATATATATATATATATAATAAAGCAGGAGGGTCTTTTTGACATGTCATACAACTATTGCCACATCATATAGCCACATCATACACCTTCATATACAAAATGTATAAGCTTAGTCCATGTGTCCAGTTTGTACCCACGATTTTAAATTTTGGGTGTTTGTTTCAAGTGCCTCGAGCCACTCACCTCTCTGTCAAAGGAAGACTCTCACATTTCCCCACTCCTCTTACACTCCCACCTACTCCCTTACACACCCACTCCCCTTAAACAGCCTCACCCTTTCTATACCTACGCAGGACCTCTCTCTCTATAATCAACAGTTCGTAGCGCTCTCTCTCATTGCGTACAGATCTCTCTCTCTCTCTTAAATCCACGGTATCCCCTCATTGTTCATCCTCCTTGCATTGTTGATTCTTACAGTCATTCGTTACAGTTGTTCGGTTGGAACCAAAGGGTAAGAGATGATGGTTGAGAATCATTCAAACATCAATGGGGACTCACAATCGTAGAGTGGCATACTACTTTAATTCATTCTACCCCATCCGTATACCTACCACAGAAATCTGTCACCCTCACCCAAATGACCCATACCACAGAAATCTGTCAACTAAATGACCCATATCTCAGCTGTCTAAATACCCGGGACTCGAGGAGCTTATGAAAGTTACTTTAGTTTGAAAATCATATTCGCAGCTGCCAACCCGCTTCTCTCTCTTAACCCATCATTTTCCCGTTACAACCTTCTTTGAAGCCCCTCCCATTTCATAAACTTTGAAGATCCACTTCTATAATCTGTCAATGCTTAATCATATGAAGCTTTGAAAGTGTGGAACTCTATTTCTGGCTTCAAAGAAGTGGATCTTTCAAAATGGAAATATGGCTTAATCATACGAAGTGGAGATGAAAGTGTGGAACTCTATGGCTTTGAAAGTGTGGAACTCACTTTCTATAATTTGTCAATGCTTAATCATACGAAGTTCTGCCCATTTCCGGTTCTCTCTATTTCTCTTGATTTCCAGATCTAGAACTCTATGGCTTTGAAAGTGTGGAACTCACATGGTTATTTAAAAATGTACCCTCACTCCTCAAACACGATCAACCTTTTTTTTATTATTTAAATCATATCTTGGCCATTATTTCAGTTTATGTTCTAACTTCTACTTGAGATTATAGATCTGATATATCAGTTTCACGTCCAGATGGTGATGTATTTTCTTAATCATTTGGTGGGCCTGAGTGGTGGAATCTTCCTGGCAAGCTGATGTAGTTTTGAGATTGGTGAATCTGAGGTGAGCTTTATATTTTTTAGATCTGTTTCATGAGTTTCTTGAGGATTGTTGTCATGATCAGTTTCTTAAGGTGTATCTTAAAAACTGACCCTGTTTCTTATTAATTATTGAATTTTAATGAGTCGACAGTGATTAGTTTTGGATTTTCAAAAACTTCCATACCAGTGGGTTCTCTTGAAACTGAGGTGGGATGGGAAATACGAGTTTTTGCATTTTTGATGATTTTTGGCATTATTGAAATCACTTATTTACATCCTTTAAGTAATCTTTACATATGTCCATTGAGTTTCTGCATGTCTGTTAATTACTTGGAGAAAATGGAGTTAACAATAAGGGTTTCACCAGACTGGAAATGACAAGTGCGGCCACGACCCTCGCCCCCTGATCTACAACTTTTTTTATTCGTTTCTTATATAGATCTGATATATGGTTTTTGTTCTATATATTTGAATTCGTTTTTAGATCCGGGTTTATATTGTTTGATTTTAAAGATTTGACAATGGATTATGAGGTATTTAGCCGAGATCCTTAACTCTCCGACAAGTATTTTTCATATCTTCAATTTTTTAGATATTGAATTTTAAAGGGTTATTTTTCAAATCTTAATTTTTTTTAGGCATGTGCGGTTCTTTAAATTTGAGCAGGTCCACTATAAGACAAGTAGGATTGTCTAAGTACGAGAAGATATGGATTTGATTTTAGTCATCACTGAGATGCAACATCAAATTTATGAATCAAGTCAAACATTTTATTATATTTGTATGTTTTTTATCATCACTTTTATTAGTTGGATTGAATAACTTTTTTGTTTTTTAATTTTTTATTCCATTTGTGGGTACTGTTGTCCTTATTTGAAAGTAATAACATGGGATCTTTAGTTATATGATTGTCGAGTCATTTGAATATTTATTTCTAACAACTCAAACAATGTATCCTCAAGTTTTATGTTCTAACAACTCAAAACAGTTGTATAGTTGTCCTAATATTTGAATAGTTAAGTTTATGTTATTATATTATTCATTTATTAAATCTTAATTATGTTTGATTTAATCTTTACTCCTTTAGCTAATTATGTTGATCTAATTATGTTGTTTTCTTTTCTTTTTTGCAGATTCAACTTTAATTCAATTCGAGTACTATTATCTATTGTTGGAGGCACCTCTCATGATGGAAATTTGAGAAGGGAAATTGTAGATTGCAAATTGAATATGCTCATGAGTTTAAGGTGTTTAATAAATTTGTTATTATGGTTCCAAGGATTCATCGTGGCACAAACCCATCCCCTGCTCTCTATATATAACAATGACATATCTATTTAGTCTAAGGCCACATATATGCATAATTGAAATGTTATTTTACTTTAATTAAATTGAATATTCTCTATTTTAAGTCCTATAGCTGTTCTAATAGTACATTTTGTAGGTGTTATCATTATATCAATTAGCACGCGTTGTTAGTGATTATTATTTCATTTTCCACATGAATTTATCTCGAAAAATTTAAATTGTAATAAGTTTGACATGAATTATACACGATTTAAAACATCAGATAATTTTGGATAATTTATTAAATTGTTTACAATTATGTGTTATAATTTTTTTTTGACATAATAGGTTCGTATTACGGTGTACGTATGTAAAAACCTTCCAAAACTTTTCATTTTTTTTAAAACTAATTGGTTATTTAAAAAATAGTTTATCTGTTGCGAACTAAATACGACATATGGATCGTACACTTTCAAATATTTGCGTCGTGCCTTCAGGCACGGTCATAACCTAGTATATATATATATATATATATATATATATATAGAGAGAGAGAGAGAGAGAGATGTAAGATATAAAAGAAACATATGAACATGCAGTTAAGAGTCTAAACGGGGTTAAGATTGGCCCAAGACGCCTACATAGTCTAAGGGTCATCAAAGTCCACGTAGTTAAAAGGTAGCATAGGACGGGGTTCAACAAATAAATCTAAAGGGGGGATTTTTCTTATGTGTGTGTAGAGAAAATGTGCTTTTAAGAGTCAAATTGTGAAATCGAAAGCCCTATTTAGGAAGTTATAGATAAACCCTCTATATCTTTTTTTTGTGTTTTTTAGGAAAATAGATTATGTTAAAATACTACTAATAAAGAGTTGAGATTAATGTATTTTATGTAATAAAACAAAAGTACTCAAACAAAAGTAAGATAATTAATGTTAAATTGGAAGAATTAGAGAATGGTATGGATATTTGGACATCCTTATGAGTGCTTGATGTTGACTGGAGGTGTAGATATGCTAATCTTGAAATGGTTTGAAAATGGAATGGAGAGGTGGGGGAATTACCAAGCGAGGAAAGAAAATGATGGAAAGGAATGTGGGAAGCTGGCTTTTTCAAGAAAGGAACCAACTCTGAATTCGAAAGAATGTTCCCTGACTTGATAAGGGGGTGTTCAACATTTTTTAGGTGCTATGAGTGTTGTCTTTTAGAATAATGTCATGGATCCCTTTTATAGTTCTAGGGGGTTCCGATCGCCATGGTCATACACCTTTTTATTAGCATATTACCTTAGGTACACTACCATTTGGCAAGGTCCCTAGGGTGCCTATAGGTAGTCCAAAAAAAGTTTTCCAAAAAAATAGGCATACAATTCAAATCGTAAGTATGAATTGCACATGAAGTGGACCATTGGAAAGTGAATTCAAATCCATTTAAGAATCCATTGAGAGAATCTTGGGTCCAAGAGTTGACAGAACATAAACAGGGCTTGGGTGCGTCCGATTGTCTATAGATGAGAGATTCTTGGAGGAAAATGGATTCGCACATGGGGTGGATCGTTGGAAAGGGAATTCAATGACCTTTGAGATTTAATTAAGCTTCATTCAGTTTGTAAAGTGAACTAAGGTCAAATGGGCTCAAAAGTGCCCGATGACCCTTTGGAGTAAAATGGGTGTTCGTCTGAATCGTAATGTTTATTCTATCACATGACAGGTCATTAGAAATGGGATTAAGAGATCTTCAACGATTTGTTCATCTTTGACCAAGTCAGAGAGCTGACTAGAGTGAAACGGGGATCAGGAGTGCCTGGTGGGGTGGCCTTGAGATCATTTTTTGCAGTAAAACAGACCGTTCGTACGGACTGTAAGTCCGATTCACACACGGGACACATTGTTGGAAAGGTAATTCAGAGCACGTCAAAAATTCATTTATATTCCTATTAGATGAAGAAGTTGACTGGAGTCAAAGGGGGCTCGGGAGTGTCCAGTGACGTCTAGATGAGTTCTTGGAGTATGACCTAGGGTTTTTGGTGAATGATTCAGTGATAAGGATCTATGGAGGTGCTTTGGGAGTCCTAAAATGAGGTGCCTATACACCTCTTGTTTGGAGAAACTATTGATTACATACATAAACGTATTAAGATACTTGGGAAACACTCAAGTATTCCTAAATCCATATATAAATCAAAAAATCTAATCATGATTATTTTTTTCACACATACCTAATCAATCTTTTGGAAATCTAATTTAGAAACAAAAAAATAATTAGTCTCTTACGTGAAGGTTCAACGACACATGGTTGAGACATAAGCGAAAGATTTTTCACAGAGTGCTCCAAAAGATAGTGATCAACGATGGATATGCTTCATGGATAAGAAGTCTTTCTTCACCGAGGTGAATAATTAATGACTAAGGGCAGTAGAAGGCCAAGAGTTTGACAGTTTTGCACAATTTCCCAAAACATAGAATTTTATTGTCCACTATATAACCATTTAAATTCTAAATAAAAGTGATCCGTTTTAAACATAATTTTTATATAGGAAGAATATAGCATCATGTATTTGATAAATCTCAAAAACCATAAGGTTCATAACTGATTTTTGAATTTAAAAACTATTCCACCAATGGGGTGAATCTAAGTCCCCCCCCCCCCCCCCCCCCTAAATGGTTAACTAGAGGAAACAACATGAATGGTTTGTTATGAATCTTGTAAATCATTTTGGAGATCCCATGGTCTAAACATAAAGTATACTTTGTAAAACAATATAAGGCAATCCAAGTGATGTGGGGCGCATGCATGTACACATAATCTCGCATAACCTTCCTCTTACATTATATATATAGTATATACCCATTAAGGGAGTTCAAATACACATTATTTTAGATATCTCACTTCTTCATTTGTTTTTCTTTGTTACGATTCATGTTACATACATTTGTTCCACACGTGGGGGAAAAGTTGTTACTCATATTCCTAATTAAATAATTTCTTAAGATGTAATAACTTGTATTTTCGTGCATTTATTTAAATTGTGTAATTATTTTAATTTTTTATTTTCTTCTTGTGAGATGTGATATGTCACTTATTATTTTATATGTGTTATGTGATTCATTCACATAGTACATGAATTAATACTTTTGGAAATCGACATAATACACAGTAATACATTAATTAAATATTTTAAGTGACTTAGTATTCTGGACGACTATAGAATGGCTAGGGAATAGGTTTTAGGGGTTTACTTGTTTGGATTATTACCTCTGTATCACATTCTAATGATCATGAAGTAGTCTATTATAATTCCAAGTCTCGCGCTAATAATTAATAATTAAGTTTTATGTTAGTGACTCGTATTTGCTTATAAACTAATATAATGAGATAATTAATTTAATAACATTTGTACTATTTCGAGTTGACTTTAGGGACACCTAGAAAGTCATTTTTTTACTTAAAATTTTGGGATTTAAATCTATTGAGTTAGTGTATGATTTAAGTTGAGTTTTGGGCCGTTTAGAACATGTTTTTGGGCTCATTTTGTTGAGGGTTATTATGTAGCTAGGCTTAATTTCGTGGCAGAAACTCATATTGGACTTGTTAATAAAACCTAAAACACTCTTAAGAAATTTGACAAAACCCTAAAGATCTAAGGAACGGAGGCACCAAGGATTTAAGTTGATTTCGTTGATTCGTGGAATTTAATTTCTTAATCCCTCCAAGGCAAGTGTACATCGATTAAGAATTTAATGGGAATTGTGTTATGATAGCATTAGTCATTTGAACTTGGATTAACACTATTATAATTTTATTTTAATAATATAAAACTTAATTTTCATAATTGGATTAATTATTATATTAGTCCTAAATCTCATGTTCATGATTTATGATAGTTTGATGGTAAATCCTCTGAATTGACCTTGTAATTTGATTCGATTTGATATATGGTAATGCATAGTAATGAACTAATAAAATCATGCATGCCTAATCCCAAATCAAATCTAATTTTAGTTGAATTAGTTATAGTTGTGAACCCATGGTTTTAAGTCGTATAATCTAAAAACTTATTCTTGAATCCTAGTTATAATCACCTAAAATATGTTAGAATATGTTATTATTGTTAATAAATGTCTTATGTTTAATGGAGGATGTGTTTTGGATCGATTGGAGGCTCTTGAGATTGGTTTTTCATTGTTAAAGGGCATTTTTAGAACATAGAGAAGAGGAACATTAAGTCAATATCATTAAAATAAGGTTAGGATATTATTAGAATGAAATAGGAATTCTCATTAGAACGACATGGTAAACAAGTTATAATGACATGTGGTATTTCATTAAAATGACTTTGCTTTTGGTGCAAATTATATGGTGTTTTTTTTTAACGAGTTAGGGATGTCGTTCGAATGAATTTGAGATAGTTTTTCTATAACTACATAATTAATGTGAGATAATTAAATTTAGACTAATGACAATTTTAGTTAAACCGTGAGTAGACTTTATTCTTTATTTACATTATTTGCAAGCAGAATGATGATGCAATGAATAGCACTATCAGATCAAGGTGTACCAGAGTTCAAACATGAATAACAATGGTAGAAAATAAAATATATAGATACGCATAAAAAAATGAGGAGAAGAGGGGAAACACACCAATATAGTTATCGACGATTCCCTACATCCACTTCACAAGTGGGTGTGAGTTTGACTATCAAAAGACGACTCTAATGGCCATAGTAATACAATCATTCCACTTTATTTCTCTTCTGTAAATGTACCAGAGTTTGGCTAGGGTCAATATTGCGACCCTTTTTCAAGGTAGAAGAAGACATGTATGTGGTGATCAAACCAATCTCATGTAGACACCTGGTTGTGCCATATGAAGATAATGATGAACAAATATTCCCTCACGTGAGGGTAATGAGTTGGTTATAATGGTTTTGTCCACATGTTCCAAGTCTCCCATGTTCTTGCATTTTCTCGGACTTATGATGTCATCCGCTAGAACTTCGACCCAATCGAGTACGATTTTGGTAAGTCCAAGAATTAAGTTATTCTTTCAACCATACGTATGACCTCGACCATGTAGATGAGCCAAGGTTGTATATTAGGGCCTGGTGGAACTGTCGGCTAGAGCAGAGTATGAGCATGACCATGGTTAAGCCCATGAGGTGTTATCAATCTCGATTGTCATCCATCTGAGATTGATTATTGATAGTCGACCTTGTTAAAGACCACCCTTATGATGGATGTTGTGAGCTTCCCGGTGACTCGGCCCTGAGGTTGGCCGAGGTTGTTGACCCCGAGTACGAGGGTATACTTTATGCATATTAATCACCCCTTATCCCTTAGTATTCTACGTGTGTATATTGGTGAGGGGTATATAGGTTAGGTACGTTAAGGGACGTTTCTGCACCTCATGATGTGGCATTATCTATTGGACACATGTCACCCTTTGAAGTCGGTTACGCCTGCCCCAAGATAATGACAACTTGATGTCTCCTTTTTAGGGTTTCTAGGTGTAATGTTAAGGGCCTTGATATTCACGCCTCATCATTACAATGGTATTTAAACCATTTCTCCCTTTTATTTCCCTTTTTCCTCCTTCAGTTTTCCCGCTTAGAGCCATTTCTGTAACTTTCTACTCAAAAACATCCATATCACTGTTAGGATTCAAGGTTCCTTGCCTTTAATCTCTTCTTCCCTCAATCAAACTCAGTCATTTATTGTTCTTCAACCTTTCCTTTTTCATTTTCGGGAATCAATTTACACTTAGGATTTTCCGGTGAGCTTTTCCATTTTCCGATGAGCTTTTTTGCCACCATTGGGTTGTTATAAGGTTAGGTTTGCAGTGGTTAAGAGACTTTGGAACCATACTAGGCCGCTCCGAGGTTATGTTAGACAAAGACCCCCACTTTTCGGCTTTCAGTGACCCTCTGGTCATCTTCTCCAGTGACCCAATATTTGAATGTTCTTGGAATTCTTGGTGAAAATCTTTTGGATTCAAAGTTTTGATCATAGTTTGGGTAGTATAAGTTGTTTATATGTTTGCCTTTTTAGCTCTAACTCTCCAAGTGTATCTTTGTCTATCTGATACTATGACCCCTGTATAAACTTGCTAAAGAGTTTCCAACACTACCCGAGGACTGTTTCAATAAGAGCAGACATATAGAAATAACCCAAGTCAAGGCTTATAAGGTTGAGGATTTTGCCCTCAAACTAATGTATCCTCTACCATTAGATGTCGCATACCCTGAACCAGCCAAGGTTTCTGATCCCATGTCTGAGGACGATGCTTTAGACCCAATGTCAACATCTGAGGTGGCCGACTCCGTAGACTCATTCCAAGGGGATATTGATGACTCTCCTAGGAAAAGTGGAGTTTCTGAGGATAAAGAGGTCTCAGATCGTGCCTCGTCCCACAGAGATGCTAGCACTTCACATATATCTCCTTCCATACAAATCTTAGTGCCCAGTGTACCTTATCCTCCTCCTTTTAAGGATGTTCCTCTATTAGGGTATACTGGCGCAGAGTTTGCAGAGAGGTTCCATGGTAGTGTCCCCACTGAGCCTCAACTGAGGTTGTTGAGAAAGACGATGATTGAGTAAGTGACCTCAATACCTATGTAGCTACACACTATGAGAATACCAAATTAGTAAAACCTTCTAGTCTTCAAACACCTATATTCCATTGATTTCTCGACCATATTAAGGAATCATTTAAAGGATGAAAGGTCCTTCGATGGGCGAGAGGGTGAAATCTATGTCTATGAGCAGATGTTCAAGTTGAGTTTTCATCTTCCCATCCACCCAACAATTAGAGCCATACTCTCTTATATAGACCTTGCCCCTTCCCAACTGTCACTAAATTATTTGAGGGTTATGATTGGGGATATCGTCCTTTGGAAGGCTGTTCACCATACAAGCCTTCCAGTTAGAGATTTTACTCCTTGCTACGTTCCTTCATCTGCCAAAAATCACCCCGGCTACTACCACTTCCTAGACACGAAATTCGAGAAGAAGATGCTCTTGGTTACCCAAAATTCCAACCATAATTGGAAACCTCGGTATTTCTTTATTTCTAGTGCCTGGGAGTTTAACCCATACGAGGCTTGTGGAACGTCGATTCTAAGGATGCCTCTGAAATGGGATAAAGTCTCCCATGTGGCTAAAGATGACCCTGGACTTAGCCAGGATAATTACAAGAATGTAAAGGACATTCGAAACCAAGGCGTGAATGTTCATCTTATTAAGTATGAACATATTATGACCCCCTTTACCTCTCTCAGATAGGTTTGGGGGGTGGTCCACTAGAAGAACTTCATAAGTTTCAATTTTTTTCTTACCAAGTCATGTATAGTATCTTTTTTCTATCTGACTTACTAACTCAGAGACTTATCTTTCTCTAGAGAGACTAGCAGACATTTATGACGATTTCTGGGAGATGTCGACCCCCAGCCTTACAAACATCATGGAAAAATGAGGCGGTAAGAATGTACCCCTCCTACCCAGATAAAAAAGAGTTTCAGAACTTTTAAAGACGATGCTAGAAATAAAAGGAAAGCGCTTATTGAACCAGCATATACTAGGATGAAAAAGGTTGCTATGGACCGCGCAATCCATATCTCCCCCGATGATGCTTTGGCAGCTCGTCTATCACAGCTCAAGATTGGAGATGGCGTGATGACTAAGAGAAGATTATTGAGGACTACCAAGTATCGGATGAGTTTGTCAACTTCGGCTTTGAGTATTTAGAGAGGGTCATTAAAGCGAGTAGTCGATGGGCAGTTATGAAGAAAGGTGATTATGGGAGCTTGTTTGATGAGGAATTTGTTGGTCTCGACTTTGGAGACCCTCGATTCAACCAAGCTTTAAAGGAAGTAGAAGAAAGTGATGTTGTGACAACCGAGATGGATCCTCTGGAGGTCACGGAGACTGACGATGGTCCTCAGCATGATGATGATGTTGAAGTTAAGAATCCCAGTCTTGACCCCACCAATCTAGTTGCTTATGGGTCGGCTCCTATCGAGGGTCAGACTGAGCTCAGAGCGTCTATCCTTCTTTGAAGATTTTTTGTGAAGCTTTGGGAAACTCTTGTTTTGATTTACTTTGGTTATAGCCTTTTGATATTTTGAATTTGACTCTATAACCTCTTCGTGTTACGAATATAAGAAGATTCACTTTTTCTGTTTCTATTGCTTTTCTATGATGGCTTCTTTTTCTATAATTATAATGTTCCACATACTCACCAAAAATTTCACTATAAGAATAGAAGCATAATAAAGATGTTAAGAGTCATAATTTCACCAAACTAATGATGTTAAAGGTCTAAGGTCACAAAATTATGATGTTTATCCTCATAATTTCACCAAACTAATGATGTTAAAGGTCTGAGGTCACCAAATTGTGATGTTTATCCTTATAATTTCACCAATGAAATGATGTTAAAGGTCTGAGGTCACCAAATTATGATCTTTATCCTCATAATTTCACAAAACTAATGATATTAAAGGTGTGAGGTCACCACATTATGATCCTTATCCTCATATTTTCACCAAGTAAATGATGTTAAAGTTTTGAGGTCCCCAAATTATGATGTCTATCCTCATAAAATCACCAAGTAAATGATGTTAAAAGTCGGAGGTCACCAAATTATGGTGTTTATCCTCATAATTTCACCAAGTAAATGATGTTAAAGGTCCAAGGTCACTAAATTATGGTATTTATCCTCATAATTACTCCAAGCTGATGATGTTAAAGGTCTGAGGTCTCCAAATTATGATGTTTATCCTCATAATTCCACCAAGTATATGATGTTAAAGGTCCGAGGTCACCAAATTATGGTGTTTATCCTCATAATTTCACCAAGTAAATGATGTTAAAGGTCCGATGTCACCAAATTATGTTGTTTATCCTCATAATTTGATGAAGTAAATGATGTTAAAGGTCTAAGGTAAAAAAATTAGGATGTTTATCCTCATAATTTCACCAAACTAATGATGTTAAAATACATATACTAATACAAAGATGTTGACATAACACTGATATTTCTCCTTCATATTTACTTTTTCATAAGTTGATACATTGATTACAAGAAAATAAGCCAACTACAACATCATAAGTAATATTTCTTCAAATGGTCGGCATTACAAGGGTTTGAGAAGGGTTATCCTTTAAGATTTTCTAATCGGTATGTGCCTGTGAAGACTTCATCAGTTAACCTATTGGGGACATGCCAATTTGGATGGAGATTGTTGGGCTTTTTCCATGTCTTCTTCAAAACCAGGTCTCTCATGACTATCGGCATCTCTTTCACCCTTTGATTATAAAATTTGGCAGTACTCTTCTCGTAGGCTACTTGCCTAACCTTGGCATATTCTCTACTCTCTTCAATTAAATCAAGATTGAGTCTTCAGTCTCCTATAATAGAGAATTTAACAGCTTTGTACCGCGGCTTTCTTCTCTCAGATTTTGATGATGGTATATCCCCATGTCTAATGTATATGATAAGACTATTCATCCATGAATCTTGTGTGTATATTTTCATACAAGGCTTGGATGTGCTATCTTCCTCTTCAATAGATAGCCGAAGTAAGACCTCTACCAGCACTGTTCTTTTGATGTCAGTTCTTGTAGCTGAAGCCAACCTCACGAGTGCATTAGCTCAACCATTATCTACCCAAGGAATTCTCTTTATCTTTACCTCTTTGAAAATTTCCAACAACGATCCTACTCTCTTTAGATATTTAGCCATTCTCTCTTCCTTGGCTTCGTATACTCCCAAGATTTGATTTACCACTAGTCTTAAGTCACTATGGACGAGGAGTTGGGCAATATTAAGAGCTTGGGCTAGAGAGAAACCGGCTACTAAAGCTTCGTATCCAGACTCATTGTTGGAGGCAATGAAATTAAATCTCAGAGCGTAGTCTATCTCTGTGCCATCTGGTGATATTACTATTACTCCGGCACCACTTCCATTTTTGCAGGATGACACATAAACGAAGAGGATCCATACATCATTGGTCTCATAAAATTTTCCCTCTATCAGGGATCCTTGTTTGAAAAGATGCCGTCCATCTTCATTCTCTGTTGTCTTTCCTCTAACTATACTTGTCTCGGCCTCGTCCATGGAAGAGCTGACACTTGATTTTGGCTAGATTTTTATAATATCACATTTTTCTTTTTCAACCTCGACCTCGTCCCAAGTGAACTTGGCTAAAAAATCAGCTAGTACATGCCCTTTGATTGGCACCCTTGGATGGTAGACAATATCAAATTATCCCAGATCAATTGTCCAAGCCATTAGTCTCCTTGATTTCTCAGGTTTTTGGATGCCCTGTATGAGCGGTGAGTTGGTGAGGACAACTATGGAGTTAACTTGGAAGTACGATTTCATATTTTTAGAAGCATGAATCGAAGCATAAGACAACTTCTCCATCCTAGGATATCTCTGCTCAAATACTTAGAGGGATTTGTTGTTGAATACATTGGTCTCTATATTCCACCCTCCTCTCTTACTATAGTAGCACCTATTTGCGACTCTGAGACGACTAAGTACACATACAACTTTTCACCTTGGATTGTCCGGGATAGAAGTAAGGGGGTTCCGAGGAAGGACTTAAGTTCTTTCAAATATTTATCAAACTCCTCATTCCATTCAAAACCATTACGAGGATTTTAAAAAATGGAAGACATTTGGTAATACCTCTAGAACAAACCTATTAAGGGAACCCACTAGTCCAGTAAGTCTTTAAACTTCTTTGATAGTCTTAGGTGTCTTCATTTCCAGCAAATCTTTTATCTTCTCTGGGTTAGCCTTTGTTCCCCTTTAGTTAACAATGAAGCCTAAAAACATTAGAGCTCCAACCCCAAAGATGCATTTGGCGGAGTTGAGCTTCATCCTATACTTATCCATGGTATCAAAGGTCCTTTCAAGGTTCACCACATGAGTGTCGTCCTTCAGACTCTTCATCATTATGTAGTCCACATAAACCTCCATAGAATTTCCAATTTGATCAACAAACATCTTATTTACCAGATGCTGATATGTGGTCCCTGTATTCTTTAGTCCAAAACGCATGACCTTATAGAAATAAATCCCTCTATCTGTAATGAAGGTTGTCTTATCTGAGTCAGTCGGTTCCATCAATATCTGGTTGAATCTAGAATATTCATCCATAAAGCTCATCAGCTCATGACTTGATCCTTCACTTTCTATTAGCTTTTGGCACTATGACTTCTCTAATGAACTAAGCCTCTTTAAGATTATCCACCTCATGTATGATAACATCATACTTTTCATGAGAGTATATCATTCTCCTCTACTTAACTGGATTAGCATCTTCCACCATGTTAAGCTTGTGACACATGATCTTCGGGTCAATATCAGGCATGTCTACATGGCCCCAGGTGAAGATGCTCTATCATCTCTTCAGTATTTTAATTAGCTCATCTTTGATCTCAAGATTTAGGGCTTTTCTGACCTAAATGGTTTTTTCTGACTCGTCCTCATTAAGGACGATGGATTTTACCTCTTTCGCATTTCCCCCTTTTTAAGTATTATCTCATCTCTGAAATTAAGAGTGTTAGTGTTGTAAGAAATAGTTTCTCTTTTGTATGCCTCCCTCTCCTGAATAGAGTTAAAGTAGCATTCATGTGCCGATGTTGTGTCACCCTGAACTTCCCCGACTCCATAAGGAGTCAAGAATTTTATAATTTGGTGGATTGTGGAAGGCACGACTTCAAACTCATTAAGTCCCACTCATCCAAGTATTAGGTTGTATGCTAAGAAGACATTTTCATCCATGAAAAAAAATCTGATTTTTATAGTTAGCCATTTTGAACACTCATCCCCCATTATAATATTCATCTCATACATCCTCAATGGGTGAACTTTCTGACCGCTGAAGATGATCAGTGGATGGTAGTAGGGGACGAGCCTTACTCGGCAAAGGCCCAATGCTTTAAAATAAGGCCAGAACATGACATGTGTCGAGCTTCCCCCATAAACTAACATCCATGCACTATGGTGGTCATAACGAGAGGTTCATCATGTGGATCTAAGATACCCTTGAAATCCAGTCTTGAGAAGCCGACTATCAGGGTGTCCATGTCCACCTTATTTCTCTTCTCAGACTTCACAATAATTGAAGTTTAGAGCACAACATCGGCCTTTGTAACTTTCATCGCCTCTATAATGTGAGATTTTCTATAAGCTATCTCCGACCCACCTGCAACTAATCCCCATCATACCATTCCAACAGTAAAGGAGATAATGTGTAATCCTTACTGGGACAACTTCATCCTTTGGCGGGAGGTCTGGGTTATCATCGTCATCGTCTGAGGGATCATCTCACCAAGCACGAGGAACTTCTTGACACTTGTCATTACTTCTCTTCCTAGGGTCAGCTTGGCTACCCAGTGTGGCATCTTTATCTACATACTTCCTTAGCTTCCCGAACTTCATCATCTTTTTAATCTCGTCCTTTAAGGCAAAGCACTTTTCGGTCGGGTGGTTAAGGTCTTGGTGGAATTCAAACCACAAATTTGTGTTCCTCTTATGAGTAGGAGCCTTTAGCTTCTCTGGCCACCATAAAGTTCGATCATTCTTTATCTCATTGAGGACGTGTTCACAGCTTATAGTCAATGGAGTGTAGTTTGTAAACTTATCATCGGCCGACCTTTTCTTCCCATCTTTGTTCTTTTTCTGAAACTTGCCTCCGCTATTATTTCCTTTCTCATCCTCATACTTAACAACCATTTATTCCTCTGTATTCATGACCTCCCCAGCTGTTGCCAACAATTCAACGTTTGACCTCATAGAACATGATATGTGAGTGATCACGTGGGATGTGTTAGGAGGTATTTTAATTGATCACATACAATGTTGTTCATAATAGTCCCCCATTGATAGAAACGGTCTTACCATGGTCCTTTTACCGCAATCCTGGAGTTAACGTACATATATCCTGAGGGAGAATAAGCAGTAGAGTTTGTCTTATAACCTTGGGTATATAGGTCATACGATAGAGGATAATGCATAGTGATTATATCTTGTTGAGGATTTGAGATTATAGGTTTAGGACAACCTATAACTATACCTAGGACACAGAACTGACCCCCAAAGGAAATAGTGATAGGACTTCGTACCTTTACATATCCGCTTATCTATTAACCATCTATTTTGATATGAATGGAGACATACAAACTTGGATATTAGACTTATAAGATTCTACTTTCTTTATTGTGACCGTACACATGGTTCATATCCATGATTTTAATTATGAAAACACGTTAATTATAAACAATTAAGAAAAGTTATACATATCACTGGATTCACTTGGGATTGGAATTAGATCTACATGTTATATTTAAGTACTTTTGGTTGAGTTAACTTAAAAATGACTAAAATACGACAGGAATATGCTTTGTTATTATTGTTTCCCAATATAAGAAAATATTACTCTTTGTAGGCTTTCTAGGTTTGATTTTGTTTTTGGAATCTATTTTCATTTCCTGGAAATCATCATTTAGCACTACTTTAATCTCTTCCATTGCCTTTAGTTCCAACTCCGATCTGTAAGATGTAGATGTTGATCTGACGTGTTCATTTCCATTTATTGCATTTCATTTGAGTACTTATCGAGTCATATCTTTATTCAGACTTATTTACTTTGAGGAATTTCATTTATATTCAGAATTGAGTATTATATTTTGACACAACTATGGTTTTCATTGATGGAGCTATATTTGTTATGATAATGGTATTGAATCTTATTTTGGTTTATTCATATTATTATAGTTAGCTTTTTATGGTTATAAATTTATTAACTTTCAATCATGCCTATTATTATATTATTTATATTTATAACTGATCAATCTAGTATGGATTTTATTGGGTATCATAGATGGTATCACAATAATCTAGGTTCTACTGCCCTATGGTCTTGAGTGCATCCGTCGTAATTCGGCATTACATTCTTTTATACATTGGATATTATTATTTTGGCTTTTGCATTCCTATTTTGTATGAATATTGTTATACATCTATTTATCATCTTTCTAATGGTGAACACTCGTAGGAGACCCGCCCGTCCAAAATTATCTGTGAGTGTTAAATCAAAGGAAACTTAGCCTCAAGAACAATAGCTACAAGGGAAGGCTCCAACACTTGCACCAATATATTTTACAATTATCATCATGTAGATATTAGCCGCTATGATGGAAGCCTTGCATCGAGATCAACCACCACTGCATTAACACATGGTTGTACATGCCCCTCACACCACATCTATAGGGGATAGAGCCCATAGTGTCTTTTTTAATGGAAATCCACCAGAGTTTGTTAGATCTACGGATATCATCATACATTTATAGTGGATACATGATATTAAGAGGGAACATGCTATTGGGAGACTGCTCAGATGTGCATATTATATGTTTGTAGGTTTAGGCTATTTGGATATCTCTTACAGTTGTGGGAGTGAGCCACCACAAATGTGGATAGGACTTGATCATTCGACAGTACTAGGTAAAGTTATAGGAAAAATCTTTCACACACATATCAGGAAGAGAGCTTGAGATTATAGTTTAAGAGACAATGGAAGGAGGAGTACACTATAGCAGAGTATGAATGGTTGTTTAACCATCTCTATTTTTCCCTCAATAATGTTAATATGGAGGTGAAGATGATGGATTAGTTCATTTGAGGCCTCACATGGAGGATTAGGCTGGTCTTTCTTGGACACCTAGCCTTAGCTACTTACACTCAGGTAGTAGATCCTCTTTTCTTCATTTCCAAGATCACCATGACTTTTAAAAGGAGAGAACATTGAAGAAGGATAAGTTTGGGCCAGCCAAGGATCGAAGACTAGAGAGGATAGTGATTTTCCGAAGCGTAAATATGTTCATAACATTAGCATAGGGCACCAACTAATGGGAAAACCCCCCATAAGATATTTAGAGGGTTGAATGAGAAAATAATTAGGGCGCCTAGGGGAAAGAAAAGGCCACTTGAACTAAGGATAACATGGCCACTAGGGACATGGGACGATGGGAACAAGCCATTAGGGCCAGTGTTAGAAGGATCGACCCCATGGTCATGGCCAACATGACCGCTAGTTCAGGGGAGCTTCTTTTACTTGTGGTGATCAGCATTTAAAAGATGTTCAGATGGTAACCAGGTCGGTCAAGGCTAGTTTTAGTGCGGGAAAAAATAATGTGTTCCAATCCCATCTAAATTCGGATATTATCTCCACCATCGCAGTATCAAAAAATTGCCCCCACCACCACCTATTGATGTAGCGCATGGCTACGTACCCTCAACATCATTATAGACGTGTGCATAACGTCGATTAGTGAGGGATCCACCACATGCCATTGTGGGTAAATTTTCAATTTATGACACTTATGTGTGACACATCGCCTAATCAAATGCAGGTTGATCAGTGCTTTATTAAACTAATCCAAAGTATTGAGTTGGTGCATTCTTAGCACATTGTCAAAAAGATTTGGTTCATTAATCACCTCATAATTAATTAAGCTAGTGTCAAATTATTTTGTCCAATAGTTATTGTCAAATAATTTAAACCACTCAACACATTCACTATTATTATGAATAAACAGTTAATGAATAAAACACCATCTGACTTAATATGATAAAGCTAGCAGTATCATTTCAATCAAATAAAATCCAAACCACCAATCGTAATAACACCAAATCGAACTGAATCTAAAATACTTAAATGAAATGAGTACAATATCTCTATGACTTAACTAAAATGGATAGGTGCGACAGATTCCCTCATTGAGAAGCCTAAATCAAATAACAGAAGTCATAAATGTGGAGGCGTCTAAATACGAGGACTTGCAACTCCCATAACAGTTGCACCACGTCAAAAGAACCAACTGTCTAAGCTTGATGCCCCTGTGGATGGAAACCTAATAAAATACATATACAAGAAGAAAGAAATTTGCAAGAAGTGGGTCAGAGGCCGAATGTAAAATATTTTAAAATAATTTGGAAAGAATTTAAAATTGCAACAAAGAAAATATTATGTGCATGTTAGCTTTTCAAGTACTCACTAGAGATTCTTACATCTTAACTATTAAGCACGCCTAACGTACCTATAAACTCTTCTAGTTATGGTTAACATGCCTATCTAGCCTGTAGACATTAACCTTTCAATTAGTACCCGTAATAAGAACCTGTATTTCCCACGTATACTTTATCAAGTATTTTAACGACTTTTATATCGATTGGGAGTATTCATAAATCAAGTTAAGTATTCACTACCTTAATGCATACTCTGCTGCGGTGCATGCACAATCTACGAATTTCACACATTAAATAATATCACAATTATATATATCCATAATCATAACTATATATATATATATATATATATATATATATATATATATATATATATATATATATATATATATATATATACTAACAACAACCCTAGACTCAGCTGCGGTGCATGCATACTCTGCAATCAAGGCAAGGTACATAATGTACTAGATAAGGACCTATGGTTCTCAATCCCTCTTGAACCATAAATATCAATCACACATATTGGAGGAGAAAATAGTCCTAAGCCTTTGGGCTATCCACATACTTACGCACTCAAAATAACGTTCAACACCATTGTTCACACAAATGGAAATCCAACCTATCTTTTATGTTCTGAGGTACAACTCAAATATCCCTCTTAAGGCTCCTCAAGATAAGACTGCCTCTTTAACAACCTTCCGTTATAGCACGCAACGTAGGTATATCAATACACATGATAAATCATACATAAATATACACATAACGTATCAAAGTCATTTGGTATACACACAACTTGAATATTATATTACATATGTAGTAATTTTCTTGCTAATACTCACAATATATTTATTAACATACGAATATGCATCACACACAAAGAGTCTCTCGTGGAAGTCACCACAGTTATCCTACCTCCATTAATTCTAATTACCATAGAGGGTTACTCCATTTCTTTCAAAATGTTTACGTCGCAAGGTTGGAACACAAAAAGAACACATTTTCTAGTCTTCTGCATTTTTGTTCGAACGGACAGAAATCTCATTCGAATGAACTTCGAGCAAAAAAGGGTTATGAATTATCGTTGGCTCGTTTGAATGAAGTGTCACTATGAATTCTCATTTGTAATCTTGTGGGATATGTCATTCGAACGATGTCGTTCGAACAACTATCCATGTCGTTTAACCAAGATTTACCTAGTCATCTCCTTCCTATAAAAATCTCATTCTTCACCATTTTTTATTTAAAAAACCTCTACATATTGTTCCCAAACTCCCAACATTCAATACCAATCATTATTATAATATATAATGATGATTGCTAACAACTAAGGATCATTTAATCAAGCATAAATTTAGATAAATTATGAAAATTCCCAAATTAATGAAATAAACCCTAGTTTCTAAAATTTTCAATTCAAGAATTATAATCCTAGATTTAGTAGTCAATATTCATAATAAGTTCATGATTATTCTTCTAACTACATGAATGAATCAATTCCATATTAATTCAGTCCTAATTTATGCATTTAATCATCAACTGTTCATCAAATTCACATGTAATTCAAGGGTGTTTATTACCTACACTACCATGAACATTATTATTTCTACAAGAAAGAAAGGATTAAACACTTTCCTCAAGAAAGTGGGTATGATCCCATGATGTATTTGGTATGGTTACGATCCCCGATCTCCAATCTAAGCAGTTTGTGGTATGTGTGGTGCAAATGGTGCACTAGTGGTCATTCTAGACCTAGAAACCACTCCTCCTCCTCCTTCCCCCTTTTGGACTATGTATGTCTAAAACAAATAATCCTAATCTAACCCACATACATGATACTTTATTCCTTTTAATTTCTTCCTTAATTATAATCCCAAAATTCAAATTACCAAAATGCCCTCTCGGGATGCCAGTTTAGCCTAACACTATTCCATAACCCAAACTATGCCCTCTGAGTAGACTATTCTGACTAATTCGACCCTTCTGGACACACTAGTGAACTCAAAATGAACATTCGGATGACTTATAAGTAATTTAATTTTTAATTCATTAATTTAGTCTCGACACAACAGACACGCACATCCCGACTTAATTATCGTAATTTTCGTACTTCTCACCCATGACAATTTTCATAAATTCACAAATATATATTACTTTGTTCGCTCAGTAATATTCAATATTATTCTAATCAATAAATACTAACCCTTACCTCACTAGTTAATATTATTCTCCTCAATAAATGCAAATTAATTATCAATTAAATTTCCCATATTTTAACTAATCCCTTGTTTTTAAAAAAATCTTAAAAATTATGGGGTAGTACATACTTCCCCCCTAATAATGCAATTTCATCCCGAAATTCAGAACTAAAAGTATACCTCACAAAAATACCTCTGGATATTTCTCTTGCATCTCATCCTCATGCACCCAAGTACACTCCTCGGCGTTATGTTGATCCCACTGATCACACACAAGTGGAACTGCCATTGACCTGAATCTCCTCTCGCTATGGTCTAAGATAGCCACTGGTATCTCCTCATATGAACTATAAGGCTATAAGTCAGTCTGGTACAGCCTGATGTGAGTGTGAGCCAACTCATCTCGGAGGTACCATCTGAGTAAAGAAAATATAGAACATGTCATGAATTTTATGCAAGTGCTCTTTAACCCAAATATGTAAGCCATTGGCCTAGTCCAATCAGTAATAGGGAATGACCCTACTTACCTCGGGGCTAACTTCCCTTTCTTCTCAAATGAATTATCCCATTCATAGGAGAAACTCATAGTAATACTTGGTCCCCCACACTGAACTCCTTAGAGAACCTCTGGGCATTGGCGTAGCTCTTTTGTCTATACTGAGCAACCCGAATGCGACTCCTAATAATCCCAATCCTGGTTGACGTATCCTGGATCACCTCGGGCCCGAGTATCTTATTTTCCCACACCTCTAACCAACAATCAATATAATGATAAGGTCTATCGTACAGTGCCTCGAATGGGGCCATGCCAATAATAAACTAGTAGGAGTTATTGTAGGCAAACTCCGCCAGTGAAAGGTACTGCTCCCAACCTCCCCTAAAACCAAGGATACACAACCGTAACATGTCCTCCATTATATGGTTCATGGGGTCTATCTGCCCATTTTATACGAGTGATAAGCTGAACTCAATTTCAAATTCATACCCATAGCCTTTTGAAAACTCTCCCAAATCGAGACACACAAATCTTGTCCCTTTCGAACACAATTTCAAGGGACACCCCATGTAATCTCACTATCTTGACAATAAAAATCTCTGCATACTGTGCCATAGTAAAATCCATCCAGACTAGAAGAAAGTGGTCTAACATAGTCAATCGATCCATAATAACCCATCTGGAATCGCAACCTCTATGAGAAGTAGGAAACCCTGTGGTGAAATCCATCGAAATGCTCTCCCATTCCCACTTAGGAATCTCTAGCAACTGAAGAAACCCTGCAAGTCTCTGATGGTCCACATTTTCTAGTTAATATGTGGCACACTTCGAGATGAACTCTGCAATATCCATCTTCATCCCGCTCCACCAATACTACCACTTCATATCCTGGTACATTTTTTCCCTGCCAAGATGTACCACAAATTGAGATCCATGCGACTTTTCCATCATTTTGTGTCGCAAGTCTTCCCCCTTGAGAACAATAAGTCTCCCATTGAAGGGTAAGCATCCCTCGAAACTCACTAAGTAAGACTATGCTCTCCCAACTAAAATATATCTAATCATCTATTGACAAAACATATCTGTTTCCTTCGCCTGTACTACCCTCATCGCAATCTGGTTGTAACATTCATGGATGAAATAAATGATCTTTCAATCATATCTTGATGTCCCAACTCCTTCCATTTCACATTCCACACCTCGGTAACCTTACCCCCTGGGCTAGGGCTCAATGCATCTGCGACCACATTAGCATTCTTCTTATGGTACTGGATCTCAAAGTAGCAGTCTTTCATAAATTCAAGCCACATGCGCTGACATATAGGGAACTATCTCTGAGTGAACAAGTACTGTAGTGACTTATGATCTGTGAACAGGTGAAACTTCTCCCCCAACAAATAATACCGCCAAATTCAAAGTGCGAAGACGACTGCTGCCAATTACAAGTCGTGGGTGGGGAAATTTTCCTCATGTGGCTTAAGCTTGCGAGAAACATAAGCTATATCCCCATCCTCCTACGGTAACACCCCACCGAGCCTCTGTAATGATGTGTCAGTAAAAATGAAGTACTCCACCCCAGCCCTGGGGAGTGCTAACACTGGTGTCGAAGTCAGCTTATCCTTCAGCTCATCAAATGCCAACTGATACGCATCATCCCAAACAACCGGTATTCCCTTACAAGTTAGATTAGTCATCAGACCCGAAATCTTAAAAAAAACATAATAAATTGTTTGTAGTACTCGAATAGGCCCAAGAAGTTACACACCTCTATCAGTGTCATGGGGTGTCCCCACCTCCGCACAACTAACACTTTGCCCAAGTCCACTTATATCCCCAACTCAAAAATAATATTCCCCAAAAACTGAACCTCTCACAGCCACAATCCACATTTCCCATACTTAGCATACAGCTAATGCTCATGCAATGTTTGTTGAACGCGATAAAATGATCGACGTGCTCCTCCTTAGTATGGGAATAAATCAGGATGTCATCTATGAAGACAACGAAAAATTGATCTACGAACTCTTTGAACACCCTATTCATTAAGTCCATAAATACACTCGGTGCATTGGTTAGCCCCAATGGCATAACTTGAAATTCATAGTACTCACATATCGTCATAAAAGCAGTCTGAAACACATCCTGCTCCTTGATCCGTAACTAGTAATAACTGGACCTCAAGTCTATCTTCGAGAATTAGGTTGTTCCTCTTAGTTAGTTGAATAAGTTGTCATTACGAGGCAAGGTATATTTATTTCGTATTGCAACTATATCCAACTCCTGATAATCCATGCACAGTCGTAAGGATCCATCCTTCTTCTTCAAAAATAGGATTAGGTAACCCTAAGGTGAGGTACTACTCTAGATGAAACCCTATCCCAAAAACTGATCAATTTGATCCCTGAGCTACCTCGTCTACGTTGGAGACATAGGCTATGGTTCACGGGTTATCGGTCTAGTGCCCAATGCTAAACCAATCACAAACTCTATCTCCCTACTCGATGATAGTCCTAGTATATCCTGAAACACATCGACAAACTCCTTAACAATCAAAATAGGATTAAGGAGGATCAAAACTCCCGTAGAGGTATCCTCCTCTATATAATATAAGGGAGTGGATGATCTTCCTTCAGGGCAAGGCATCGCCACTATAAACATCTCCTGAACAGGGATGGAAAAAATAATACTCCAATGAATGTAATGGATCATGGACCTATATGTGACTAGCCAATCCATACCTATAAATGATTCATACTTGGAAATGCCTCAAGCAAGCATATCGGATGGAAAAATAAGACTCCCTATCACTATACCCACACCCTGGCATATAATGAAAATCATTAACCAATTACCTAACAGCATGTCTACACAAGTCAGTGTACTATCGGTTGTGTCTAACAACCCTATGGCCCGTTCAAATCTAGTGCCCATGAAAGTGTGTTAGGCCTCTGTGTCAAATAAAATATTCCCCATAGACCCGTGGATAGAATACATACCATCTACTAAGGGTGGAGCGTGTGGAGCGACTTCCGGGTGAACATTATAAACACGCCCAAACTATAGTTGTCCTTGTTGAATCGGGGCTGATGGGATAGCAGGCAAAGCTAGAACTGACACTGGTGGTGGAAGAGAGGCTGGGAAGATCGGCCTCTGGGGCTCCTGGTGAGAACCCTGTTGCTGAGGATACTTACCCTTATTACTGCAATCAAATCGTTTATGGCCAGTCTTTCTATAAGTGAAACATTTACTAGCGTAGTTACCTCCTCTCTTCCCTTATTGGCCTCGACCCTATTAGTCGTTGCCACCCCACCCTTGGCCCTAGTGGCCTTTACGGAATTGTTGATGACTGTGGTGGCACTACTGGCCATGATGGACATACATGTAACCTCCATGTCCATTTTTAAAACCTCCTTATCTTAACCTCTTAGAATAATATCCCTAATGGGAAGCCTGCTCACCCCGCCTTTATTAACTCTGAACTATTAGTGCCCCACTAGCACTACCTCCCCTAGTCCTTCCCTACTAGTTGGGCTCTCCAACTCTATTGCTCCCCTTAACATGGAAGAGATGATCCTGATAGTGTATCAAAGAAGCATTGAGTACATATGTATAGGACTGCAAAGATAGGTTACCTAGAAGATGTTGTTAAATCCTCACGATGAGGCCATCAATGAACATCCAAATCTTCTTTTCTTTAGTAGACAACTCATGTGGTGCTAGATTTACTAGTCTAGAAAACTCCTCCTCATATTGTGCTAACCTTTTCCCCTCTAGGGTGAGGTCTAGTAATATGTGCCTCATCTTAGTCTCGAAGGCGAAAGGAAAATATTTGTTGTGAAACCTCACCCATAAGTCCTGAATCCTCAAAACATCATGCTCCTTTGCATTAGTAGTGGGCTCCCACCAATGTAACGCAGATCCAACTAACTCGAAAGAATCTAGCTTCTGGTTCATTAGTTAGGTGCACTCGTACATCCTCAAGTGCCTCTGTATATCCTTTTTCCACACACTCGCCATGATGACTTCAGAACTCGGCTGAAACTCCGGGGGATGCGCCTATTGGAAGGCATCTCTGACTTGTTCCCAAGAAGAAGGGAATGCTTGTTCCAGGGAAGGTGACACTACCTGCCCCTGTTGTGGGGCCTATTGAACCACTATTAGTGATGCATTAACTACTAGTGCAACTATAGTGGCTACCTCAGCAGCATTCATCGTACCCTATGACAGAGCTGGCTGCGGCTCGTGCTGGGCATTTCTGGCCTGCGGTGCTAGTCTTGGAGGCATCTGAAATTAGAAATAATTTAGAAGTCCACAGTTCAATAAATCTTATTATAGACGAATACATATATAAGAATTCATAATGCAACAATCCTAACAATATAGCTCTATATCAAAGAACGCTAAGTTGGAAGCATAATAAGTCATACAAATCCTAAAGGAATCTAGAACCTAATGCTCTGATACCACTTGTGACAACCCGCCTAATTAAATACCGGGTGATCAGTTCTTTATTAAATTAATCCAAACTATTTAATTGGTTCATTCTTAGCATTACCGTCGAAAACATTTATTTTATTAGTCACCTAATAATTAATTAAGCTATTGTCGAAATATTTTGTCCAATAGTTAATGTCAAATAATTTAAACCATTCAACACATTCACTATTAGTATGAATGAACAATTAACGAATAAAACACCTTCTAACTGAATATGATAAAGTTGGCATAATCATTTCAATTAAATAAAATCCAAACCACCAATCGCAATAACACCAAATCCAACTGAACTTAAATACTTAGATGAAACGAGTACAATGTCTCTGTAACGTCAATAAAATGAAGATGGGCGACACATTCCCTAACCGAGATGCCTAAATCAAAGAAGATAAGTCATAAATGTGGAGGCATATAAAGACAAGGACCTACAACTCCCACAATAGATGCAACACGTCAAAAGAATCCACAGTCAAATCTTGACTCTCCTGTGGCTAGACACCTAATAAAATACATATACAAGAAGAAAGAAATTTACAAAAAACGGGCCAGAGCCCGAGTGTAAAATATTTTAAAATAAATTAGCAAGTATTTAAACTTGCAATACAGAAAATAGTATGTGCATGCTAGACTTTTGAGTACTCACATGAGATTCTCACCTCTCAACTATTGTGCACTCCAAAAGTAACTATAAACACTTCTAGTAATGGTTAACAATCCTATCTAGCCTATATACATTAAACTTTCAATTACTACCCATAATAAGAACCCATATCTCCCGCATATACTTTATCAAGTATTTTCACGACTTTTATTTTGATTTGGAGTATTCATAAATCAAGTTAAGTATTCACTTACTTAAGTTACCAAGGGATTTTCATTATCATTTTCAACTACAAATTTCACATAGTAGATAATATCACAAGTATATATATGCATAATCATCACTATATATCTATATAACAAGGAGTAAATTTTTTTACACTATTCCATAAGTTGATAACTTAATAAGGGGCTAGGATGGAACCAATAATGCTAAATGGAGGGCTGAGATTGATTTATTTTATTTTACTCTTTTACCCCTTTATTTTTAATTTCCCCCTCTTTTAACTCACTCCAAATTGATTTCCCTCTCTTAGTTTAATTCAAAACAAGGTTTAACTTTGTAACTTTCTTTATCTCTACTAGAAAGTACACATCTCCGCTCTAACCGATGCAAACTTTCTTACCATACCAAACCCACATCTCGAGCAAACTCAAATCTGAGACATAACAACTGTGAACCCCCAAACCTCACTCATCAAGTTCATCTCCAATGCTGTAGCCACACTATCGTCCTCATCGAACACCTGTATCAAACAGGCAATCTCTCCACTGCTTTTATTTTCCATTTCTTTGTTAGGTTACATACACATGTCTTTACGACTGGCATGGATTTTACGATTTGAGTTTGAGAAAGAAATCTAGGGTTATGATTTATGTGTCTAGTTATATTTTTTCGATCTATCATTTGGGTTTGAGAAAAATATTTGGGGTTTGAGATAAATATTTTCTTTTCTTTATTTTCGGATTAGCCTTATCATTCCTATTTAACATCTTGCAAGCCGCGGGTGGATCTTGCAAGCCAAAGATGAAGAAGCATTTATTACTTGCAAGCCACATGAATTTTTTATATTTGATTTAATGAGTAATTTGAATCTACATCAGTAATTTATTGAGGGACTACCGAAACAAGCTGTAGTACAATTTTTTGCCATTTCTTCCTCTGATTAGGCTTTTTGCCATTGTATGTTCTTCTTAATTCATTAAATTTAAGCATTGTGTTGTGTTTTAACATTGTTAACGCAATATGTATATACATGTTCATGAAGTGTTGTGTTTTAACATCGTTTAGCATTGTGTTGTGTTCAGGGTTTCGATAGACAAACTCAATTGGATTAAATGTGTTGTTTTTTTATTCTTTAGATATGATATTTGTTGTTTTATGTTTCGCGAGTTATTTAGAATTTCAGACATAATTTTTCTATATTGCTTGCATATACAGTTATTCTCGGTCAAAATTCCTCATAAGTTGGTACCTTGACAATATCTAAAGCTTTTAAGGATGCGAAATACCCATTCAGCGAGGACGATGGAGACGAAAAAGAACCGTTTAAAGCCCTCAAACCTAAGTTGATATATATATATATATGTAAATTTTTGTACGAAGTTTGCTTTGTTTAAGTATTTGTAGATGAAATTGAGATCATTTAATATTGTTGGATTGGTTGTTATCCCCTAAGAGGGTGGATAGTCCAATAAACAAAGGAGATCATGTCCATGTTTTTTTTAAATGGACACTTTATTTATTTGAGGCATAATAGGAATTAAGTTGACGTATATTATTTATTTCATGTTATATGTGAATTTTTTTTATGAATTTAGACTATTTGAATGTTGTTGGAAAAATTGTTATTTGTTTAGCAGGGTGGATAGTCCTATAAACAAAGGAGATAATGTCCATATTTTAATTTTGTTGGGGAACGATATTTTTTCCATGTCTCAATTACGTATTTTGAAAATTATTGACGTTTCGCGATTACATATTTTGAAAATTTGTACCGTGCCTTCAGACACGGGAATTCCTCTAGTATGTATGTATGTATATATATATATATATATATATATATATATATATATATATATATATATATACACACACACACTAATACGGCACCCCTAGACTTAGTTGTGGTCCATGCGTACTATTCTATCAAGGCTCGGTACATCACGTAATATATAAGAACCTATGGTTCTTTATCGCTCTCGAACCATAAATATGAATCACACATATTCGGGGCGAACATAGTCCTAACCTTTGGGTTACGCACATAGCTATGCACCAAAACGACCATTCAATACCACTGTTCACACAAATAGAAATCCAACCCAAGTAGTATGTTCCGAGGTACAAGTCAAATATACTCTTGAAGGGTCCTCAAGTTAAGACTGCCTCTTTCACAACCTCCCATGATGGCAAGAAGTGTAGGTATGTTAATACACATAATAAATCATACGCAGGTACACACACAACCTATTGAAGTCATTCGGTATACACACAACCTGAATATTATATTACATACATATTAATTTTCTTGATAATACTCATGATATATTTATGAACTTACGAATATTGTCTATCTCCCTCAAAATTCCCAAATATATATCACACAGGAAGAGCCTCTCACGGTAGTCACCAAAATTATCCTACCTCCATTTATTCTAATGACCATCGCGGGTTACTCCATTTCTCTTAAAATATTTACGTCGCAAGCTTCGAACTCAAAAAGAATCATTTTTCCAGTTTTCTACATTTTCTTTTGAACGGACTGAAATCTCTTTCCAACGAACTTCGAATAAAAAAACGTTCTGAATTCTCGTTGGAATGTCGGTCGAATGAAGTCGTTCGAATGAACTTTGAATGAATTTTGAATGAAATTCCACTACAAATTCTCATTGCTAATCTCATGGGAAATCTCGTTCAAATGATGTCGTTCAAATGATTATCTGGGTCATTCGAACGAGATTTATCTAGTTCATCTCGATTCTCTAAAAATCTTGTTTTCACTATTTTGAATCCTAAAAACCTCTACAGATTGTTACCAAACTCCCAACAATCAATTCCAATCATTATTCTAACATATAGGGATGATTTATAACAACCTAAGATCATTTAATCTTGCATAAATCTAGATAAGTTCCAAAATACCAAATTAATGAAATAAACCCTAGTTTCTTGAATTTTCAAATCAATCATTCTAATCCCAAATTTAGTCATCAATATTCATCATAAATTCATGGTTACTCTTCTAAATTCATGAACGAATCAATTCCAAATTAATTCAGTCCTAATTTATGCATTTAATCAACAAATGTTCATCAAATTCAAATGTAATTCAAGGGTTTTTATTACCTACACTAACATGAACATGATTATTGCTACAAAAAATCAAGGATTAAACACTTGACTCAAGAAATAAGGTATGATCCATTGATTTAGTTGGTATGGTTGTGATCCCTGCTCTCCGATCAATGTGGTGGTGGTCTTTGTGGTGTAAATGGTGCATTGGTGGTTGTTCTAGCCCTAGAAACCTCTCCTCCTACTTCATACTTTTTGCCTCTCTGCATCTAACACTGATAACCCTAATATAAACCGTGTACATGATATTCTATTTCTTTAATTTTCGTCCTTAATTGTACTCCAAATATCCAAATTACCAAAATGCCTTCTAGGGATGCTAATTTCACCTAAAACTATCCTGGGACCCTAACCAAACCCCTGGATAGGGTTTTCAGATTATTTAGACCCTTTCGGACACATTGGTACACTCAAAATGACCATTTGGATGACTTATAAATAATTTACTTTTTATTCCATTAATATAGTCCCGACACGACTAACACGCGCGTCGCGACTTAATTACCGTAATTATCGTATTTCTCACTAGTGACAATTTTCATAAATTCACAATTATATTTTACTTTGTTCGCTCAATAATATTCAATATCATTATCCTCAATTAATAGAAACCGTTATTTCGCTAGTTAATATTTATTTTAAATTCAGATTAATTATCAATTAAATTTTCCATATGTCCCTTATTTTAACAAAAATCTTAAAAATTATGGGTTATTACATTATGCGTGGAATTTATTTAATATGAGGGTCACGTTATTGTTTATCTCTTCTTTTGCTTTAATTTGAGGTTATTAAAGATTTCTACCAATGTGCCATGCACGTGGATACCACATTGGGTAGCTATGTAGCCTTACGTCTATTATGTAGGGACATGGTAGTTGTGAGTGGTCATTTATTCTTGTTAGATGATCTGTTGATTTCATATGTGTTGAATTATGATATTATATTGGGTATGGACTGGTTAGCATAGTGTCACACACGAATCGACTACGGTGGGAAGGCTATCACGTTTTCCATTCTCATGTAGGCGATGATCCTTACTTCTATGTTAGGATTGAAAGTGAGTATAGTATTAACTTATATTATGTCAATGAGAGAATATCGAAGGTTCTCACCGTATTCTAAGTGTCGGTAATGATTGCCTAAGAGTTTGCAAACGTATGGTATATGGGTTATCACTAGCACGAGAGATAAATTTTACATTTATTTGTCTGTAAGAACTAGGCCCATTAAGAGGGAACCATAACATACGGAATCATTGTAGATGAAGGATTTAAGGGAGAATATTTAACATCTCTTAAGTCAAGACTTCATAGGCAGGGGCACATCTTCGTGGGTAACTCTAGTGTTTTTTATGAAGAAGAAGGATAATTCACTAAGGTTGTGTGTTGACCATCATGATCTAAATAAGGTTACAGTATGAAGAAAGTCTTCATTTCCATATATCAATGCCCTATTTCATCAATTGAGGAGTAGTACATTCTTCGTTAAGATCAACTTGTACTCGGGGCACCATTAATTGGGCATTTTATAGGAGGATATTCTAAATAGAAGCTTTCTAATGAAGTATGGATCTTATGAGTTTTGGACCATGCCATTTTTGTTAACTAATGTGTCAATGGTGTTTATAATTTTGATGAATATGACATTTTGTTCGTTTATAGACTTGTTCATCATAGTGTTCATTAACGACATATTAGTGCATTCTTCGCCTGAGGAAGAGCAAGTGAATCATTTGTGAACTATTTCATAGACACTTAAAGACAATCACTTAAAGAGCATAAGTTGTGTGCTAAGTTCTCTATGTGTCGATTTGGCTGATATAGTTGTAGATTTTGGTCCATATTATTTGGGATACAGGAATTTTAGTGGATCCTAGCAAGGTATCATTCGTTCTTGAGTGGGGATAACCCACAAAGCCCAAAGAGGTTGGTAGTTTCTTAGGATTAGTAGGTTAATACATGATGTTCATTAAGGGGTTCTTAAAGGTTTCTAGGCCACTGACACACCTCACCAGGAAGGGGTTATCGTTTATTTAGAGAAGTAGTTGTTAGAAAGAAGGTGACCATCTCAAGGAGAGACTCATAACCGCATGTATACTTGATTTATAATGGAGCAGTGTAGAGTATATGGTTAAGACTGATCATCACATTAGGGACTTGGAGGAGTTATGGTGCAGAAGGAGAGTCCTATTACTTACCCTTTTCCTACGCTTAATCCTCATGAGGGAAACTTCCCCACCCATGATTTGGAGTTGGCAAAGCTAGTCCTTATTCTCCGTATCAAAAGAAATTATCTATTGAGTGAGAGTTTAACAATATTTTTTTATTACAAAAGTCTTTAGTATTTGGTTACACACCATTAGTTGAACTTGAGACAAAGGATATGGTTGGAATTTATTGAGGACTATTAATTCTCAATTCAATATCACTGGGGGAAGATAAATGTGATAGAGTAAACTTTAACCCATAGAGAGACCATTAATTTGACGGACTTATGTGAAGAATTAGGGGATGAGTTATCCCAACTATTCATAAAGTAGTGTATTACTTTGTGCATAATAGATGTCACAATGGTGTATTTGGCAGTTATGATTATCAGACATGATGTTGGGTCATGGGTGGTTTAGGCTTAGACCTCAGACTCCTTCTCTTAGAAGAAGGTACGAGAGGTCTAATACGAGATATTTCTGTTCCTTTTAATCGGATGAAATGCATGTTTAAGGTTTCATGGGAATTTGGTTATGCCAAAGGGTACCAATTTGTGAATGGAAGTGTTGGCCGAGGCACATGATTTACAACTCACTGTGCATTCTTGGGGTGAAAAGATTTATCATGACATAACGAGGTACTATTGGTGAGTTGGGATGAAGAAAGATATATATATTTTTTATCTACTTGTGCCACCTTGTAGATGGTAAAGGTGGCACACCACAGAGCAGTAGGGATGTTATAGACTTTGTAGATACCACGTGGATGTGGGAGAGAATATCCATAGATTTAAATATGGAGTTGACAAAGTTCCAAAGTAAACATGGTTCTATTTGGATCATCTATGATAGATTTACTAAAGTATCTCACTTCCTTATGGTACGGATGGACTACAGTACCGAGCAGTATCCCCAACTTTTAATTATAGAGATCATACATCTTCATGGATTACCTCTCAATATTGTGTCTGATAGGGAAAATAATATTTTAAATATTTTCAGGATGTTTTTAGGATGCGACGAGGGTACAACTGAATATGAGTACCACGTTTCACCCTTAGACAGATGAGAAAATTGAGCGGGTGAAGAAGATCATGGCAGATATGTTATGGGCGTGTGTTTAAGATTTTAGGGAGAGTTAGGATCATTACTTTCTACTTGTGATGTTTTCTTATATATATAGTCATCAGTGGAATAATGGTATGTCACCCTATGAGGCCTTGTATCAATGATTATTCCACTCACCGAATTATTGGATGAAGATAAACAATAAAAGGATTTTTTGTCCTTATCGTAGTCAAGACACCTCATACAAGGTGGCCCTCATCTAGGAGCATATGAAGACTGCCTAATATTGACAGAATTGTTACGATGATAAGAGGAATCTTAAGTTGGAGTTTTAAGTATGGCATAATGTGCTTCCAAAGTTCTTTTAATGAAAGGATGTTGTGATATTTGTATCCAAGGGGAAGTTGGTGCACTGTTGATTAGGTAACTTCACAATCTTAGATAGGGTGGGATCTTTGGCGTATCTTTTTTCCTGACCCAATCATCTTTAGGGGGTATACGATGTCCTCCATGTGTCTATGGTGAGGAAGTTAATAAGGGATGAGTTATGCTATCATCCCATTAACCTCGACAAAATTGAGTTACAACTAGATGCAAGCTACGAGGAGATGTCACAACACATTTTTATCGAAAAGAGCAAAACATTCCATAAAATATCATTCTATTACTTAGTGTCTAGTGGGGACACCACATCGAGGATGGGTCTAAATTGTAATATATTTTCAACTAAAAAGACCAAACTCTCCAATCAAAGGTTATTATATTAGTTAGAGTCCAATGGGAATACCATAGTGAGGATGAGTCTGAATATGGTAGAGATTATGACTTGCGTGTGAGGTATCTTAATATCTTCGAGTCAAGCATATAAATTCTAATTTCGAGAACGAAATTTATTGTTTATGGGGGGTATAATACTCCATATCTTCTATGCCTTTATTTAAATGGCATATTTATTTTATTTATTTAATTTCCTATTCTAACATGTGATATGTTATTTATTATTTCATATGATTTATGTGATTCATTCATGTGCTACGTGAATTCATACTTTTCAAAATTGACACGATATATGGAACTACGTTAATTAAATATTTTAAATGACTTACTATTATGGGAAACTATTGAATCGTTAAGGATTAGGTTTCCAGTGTTTCTTTTTTATGATTATTTACTCCATATCGGGTCCAACCAATCATGAACTAGTTATTATAATATCGAGTCACTAATTAATAATTAAGTTTTAATTTAATTGACTCGTACCGAATTATAAACTAAAATAACCAGATAATTAATTTATTAAATTTTTTATTTTTTGGTTGACTTTTGGGACGCTTATAAACTTTTCTTTTGACTTTAAGTAGTGGGATTTAAATCTATTTGGTTAGTATATGATTTGGGTTGAGTTTGGGTCCATTTAGAATATGTTTTGGGCTCATTAGGGTGAGGCCTATAATTGGCCTATGATTAATTTCGCGGGAAGCACTATTATTAGGCTAACTAGTAAAATCTAGAACGCACTTAAAGCGCTTTAGAAAATACTACGGAGCTAAGAAGAAGAGACACTATGGATTGAAGAGGATTTTGGGACTTGATTCATCAATCGGTAAAAGGCAAGTCCACATTGACTAAAAATTCAATTGGAATTGTGTTATCATAGTAATAATCATTAGAATTTGGGTTAACACTTTTAAAAACTAATTTTAATAATTTAAAACTTAATTTACCAAATTAGATTAATGGTTAAATTAAGCATTAATATCATGTTACTTAATTAAGGATTGTATGATGATAAATTCTATTAATTGATATTGTAATCTGTTTGAATTTGATATATTCCAATTCATAGTAATGATTATGATAAACCATCTTGTTTACTCTGTAGTTGAATCAAATATGAGTTGAATTGGATAGAATTATGAACTTAGGGATTTTAAATCAAATAAGTTCTATATTTGTGCTAGAATCCTTATTGTAATCACCTAAAACATGTTGGAATTGGTTAGCATTATTGATAAAAAAATCTTTTATTGAAAGATGGATGGGTTTTGGATAGATTTGAGGCTTTTGATTGACATTTTAGGTTATTAATGGCCATTTTAAGAACTTTGGGAAGATGAACATTGTGTCAATCTCGTTAGAATGAGATTAGAATCTTGCCTGAACAAAATATGGATTCTCGTTAAAATGACATGGTAAACTGGTTAGAATGATAAGGGGCATTTCTTTTGAATGACTTGGGTTTTGGTTCGAACAACTTGGTTGTATTCGTTCGAACGAGTTAATTATCTCATTCGAATGGGATTGAGATCATTTTTATATAACTACTTAATTAATGTGAGATAATTAAATTGAGACTTGTGATATTTTTAATAATCATGAGTAGGTGGTATTTATATATTTACTTTATGTTCAAGCATACCATGGTGTGTGAGTTCTCGTAGGGGACATACTAGGAGGGATTATTATTGGGGTGTATATAACATTGACCGCGTTGGTTTTCGGGTGATAGATATGTCCTTACCTTGGTCCTTTTACCCAAATCCTATGGTTGACTTACCTATATTTTGAGGGGGAATAAATGAAGGAGTTTTATCATATAGCCTTGAATATGGAGGTCATTTTATACATGTTAATGCGTAGTGATTATCCCTTGATGAGGCAATGAGGTGATAAGTTTCAGATGACTTATAATCACACCTAGTACACCTGAATGATCCGGAAGGAATATGTCTAGGACTTTGTACCTTTATGTGTGAGCTTGTGCATGAACCATCTAATTTGATGTGAGTGAGGACATACTCACTACGATAGTTAACTTACATGATCCTGCTTCCTTTATTGTGATCATACTCATGATGTACATTCTAGAGTTAATTATAAACACTTTGGATTGGGATTAGATCAGGATGATATATTTAGGTTGTTTGGGTTAGGTCAACTAAAAAATACCTAAAATATGGGAGGAAGATGCATTATTATTATTATTAAATTTATTATTATTATTATTATTATTATTATTGTGGCCCAACTTCAGTTAAATTCTTACTCTTTGTAGATTTGGTCGGTTTAATCATGTTTGTGAAATCTATTTTTAGGTCCTAGGCAGTAGCAACTTCCATATCCCTTATCTCTTCCAGTCACGTTCAGTTCCATTTCCCATATATAGGATGCATGAGTTGACCTTAAGTTCTTCCAGTCAACTTAAGTTCCATTTCTCATATATAGGTTGCATGAATCGATCCTAGCGGGTGATTAATTAAGACCTACACCCAATCAATCATGAGAAGGGATTTCGTCACCCGACTCACTCGCTTACCAATTGTCTGCTACCCTAGCCATCACTAAATGTAAAATCCATTAACTAGGTATCTCACTAGGAGACTTTTTTTGCAACAGTGATCACTCAAATAATTCCTTGATTTTTTATCGCCCGCGGACTTAATTAAAATTTGACTACCCTTTCACTAAATCTAAAGATAAAGATTAGCTATGTGCTAGTTAGGATTTCTCATTGGCTTGCGTGTGTCCAATTCATTTTTTGGTAGTCGGTTTTCGTTAGTTCATCCATTCAAGAGTCCATATTTTCCCTAACTTTTCTTCCAAAAAAATCTCCAAAAATATTTTCTTCTATTATTTAAAAACAAAAATCGAAAAATATTTTCTTTCTTTATTTTTATAAAAAAATCCAAAAATATTTTCTTTCTTTATTTTTATCAAAACATCAAAAAATATTTTCGTTCCTTTTGAAAAAATTTAAAACATTAAAAAAAAATATATATATATATATATATATATATTTCTCTCCACATGGACGACGAACGTCCTTTACGGGACAATTTTGGTCATTTTCCATTATCATGCGACACGTGTGAGAGTCTTCCCTAGCCGTCTATTTAGGATATTTTTAGTGGTTTCACCTCTCTCCCGAGTACCATCGATACTCTTTACCCGCCCATGCACGCACCTCATTTTCCATCACCCTCGGTGTCAAGTGTAGACATGTCGCGTCCTTTGTCGTGCACTCATTGTTCCTATGTCGATCACTTGTCCCATGAGTGTCCATACTTGTCATTTCCCTACGAACCCACCATGGAACATGTGTATCCATATGACCCTATTTTGGAACCCACTTCGGCGTACTATCCCGATGTATATAATCCTGAGTTGTGTGAGTACCCCAGTTATTCGTGGAGGCGGCCTCCCAATTCTATGATCACCCTTCCACGCAATACGAATCCCAACCTGATGTTGCAGATCCTCATACGTTCCAACAGTTGTCATGGAAACCTTGTTCACCCGTTCACGATCAATACCCTCACTTCGTACCCCATGAGTATCAACCATTTTCCCATCACGAGGATGATCCTTTGGTGTATGATGATCTTCTCCCCACTCCACACTTTTCATTTGAGTATTCTACGTACAGTCATGATAGTAGCGAGTTTTGTCCACCTCTACCACCACCACCACCCGTCACTCCACCACCATCATCCAGATACGCTCTCCAAAGCCTCTTGCAAAATTTCATACTCGAGCAAGACCAAGCCACTCAAATCCAAAATAAAGCCCTTGGACAGCTTGAACAACGATTAAATGAATTTGAGTGTGCGAGAGACTCGGGCATTCCTATGGCTCCACCCATCGTTGCAACCGAGTGTGATCATGATGTGTCCTCTTGCGACACGAATTTTGAGTGTTACCAACCCTACCACCCCGAGAAGCTCAAAGTTGAGGCTATCCCATGGTCCGGGTTCCATGTCGACAATTGTGTTAACTTACCTTTCGATAGTGAGCCTGACCAAATCCCTCCATGTCCAAAGTAACCCACACTTGACATTCCCACTCCCATTATATCCAAAAATATGCCCGAGCTTTTATCTTATGCCCCAATTGCATATGTCTTTGACATGCCCATATCTTTTAGGTTAGCTCCGGCTATGAGTGCTCACCGTTTTCTCGAGATAGAATCCGATATAGTTCCTACCTATCCGGATAAGGATGATATCCCACCATGCATGGCTCCCATTGAGCCTAATATTTATAGTGATTCCTCTATCTCTTATGTTGGTGCCTCGTCTTACCCACCCACCATATTCATTGATGTTAATCTTGTGGAGTAGTTTATCACTCACTCGTTTATTTCCACACTTCCTCCTATGAGTACCCTTGAGGATCACTCTGTGCCTCATGAGAAGTGCGTGTCTCCCACTCTTGAGTTGGATCATCTTCCTCCACCACTTATCCCACTCTTTACCCCACCCATTATTCCTTCTACCCCACCACCTGGTTTGGATCGTGATTTTATAGATTTCAAGTTTCCATATATATTTTTAGATCCTCAACTGAAATCATCCACCTTCCACGAGAGTTGTGGAACTACTCTCCACCGCGACCATTATCATCGCCCATTAATAGAACGGTCGTGTTATTTCTATGAGCCCCGCCCCATCACTATTTCTACACCTTTTTGCCTCCCTCATCAGCTGGTGCACCATTCTTTTAGGTACCTAGTTTCCCTCACATTTAAGCTCAACAATTCCCATGGTCGATAGCACTTCACCCTTTCCACCCTCACCTTTACCCTGATACCCACCCGCCCATGGTCCACCGATGCTTTGCATCATGTGAGGAACTTTGCCATACAAGTACATTGACCCTCTTTAGCCTTTATCCAAGAAGACTGACGCTTCACTCTTGTTTAGGGGTGATTATCATCACCCAATTTTTCTGTCGCCCTGTGCTTTCCTAGACCTTATCCTTAGGCTGAGATCCGTTCGATCTGGCTAAAGACAATAATCTTAGCACTACCAAGAGGTAGCCCACGTTCCATGTACTAGTTTCATCCTGTTTGGGGGTGGTGTTTCACATCACCCAATGCTTTACCATGTTGTGGACTTTTACACACTTTTTCTCTCTCACTTCTTATTCAGATTAATTCATGGCTACATATGCCCACTTCATTAGTCGTTGATTCTGGTATTCTCTTTCCTACCCTTATGCTCTCAATGTTAAAACTCATTTCACTCAACATCGAGGATGTTGAACACGAGGCCCCAATTTTAAGTCTTATTACAAAAAGTCATTTCTCAATTTCCTTTTCAAGATGCGGAAGCAAGATGGTTCAACTTAAACAACAAATTTTAACTTCTTATAACTTAAAATTAAACAACATGAAATTAAATTAAACACACACTTATGTTAATTTCACTTAAACTAATTTTACCCAATTGAAGTCCTAGAAATTTGCCTAACAGTCTTCATGAATCATTTTTAAATTTTAGGCCAAACCAAATTTTATCAAATTAAATTAAATGACTTGAACTAATTAACATAAACATTACCCAAATTAATTTAGCACCGAATTAAACAAGTAGTGATTTTAAATCACTTTTATCTTTTTACCTAAGCATGCGTTCTAGGTGAGTTTTACGAAAGATAAAATAGACAATGAATCACTATGCCGCGATGTATGAGGAAAAACCTACAACGGGAAAAAACTCAGACGACCCTACTAAGTACGATTTTAGAAATACAAGACAGTAAGAATTAAAACACTCGACTTGACTCCATACAAGCCCCGACGCTTCTTCTTGTATCCACCTCTTCATAGAGAATAACCACGGAGCTCCATCGTAGTCTCGAAGTCCACCGATCGGACTTTTTCGGTCATCGCCACCCGAACAATGAGCCTTTCTCCAAGTGGGTATGACAACACAAACAATCTTCTTCTTTGTGGGACTTAGTTGCAAACCGAAACTTCTATTCAAATGTTAGAGACAAAACCGGTGCCAAACTCCAAGCAAAGTATATATATAGAGCAACTTGGATAAATAAACTTTGGGTGTAAAATAGAAGTGTTTTAAAGATTTTCTTAGAAAATTAACACCCTAAACAATGAACTTTTTCTTGGAAAGTTGAACTCTCAAAACTATCTCTAGGAGTTGGAATATTATGAAAAATTTGAGAAGAAAAGGTTGATTGCCGTACTTAATTATTCAGGTAAAAATTTAGTGGGAAAAGAAGTGGGAAAGTGGGAAAAACTGCTCAAAACTGCCAAATTAACTGTTCCCGCCAAATCTCGTTCGAACGAACATTCCAAGGATGTTCCTATGTATTAAAAATTGAACTCGTTAGAAATCGTGTTGGAAGTCTTGTTCGAACAGACTTTTAGTTCAAACCACAATTCGGACGATGTTCTAGTGGCCAAATCGGGAACTCATTGGCAAACTCGTTCGAACGACATTCTCGTTCGAACGACAAACTCGATTGAGTGACAATATCGAACGAACTTCCAGAAAGTATAAAAAAAATATTTTAGTCGAGAAAATAAATTAGAGTTTAAAATAAATAACAATTTAAAACAAGATACAGCCATATAAATATTGTTCCAATCTCTTATATATATATATATTAAAATGCAGTCATACCTTAGGAGCAATGGAACCATGTTAATGACATAGAAATGAGGCACAATGCACACGGCGTTTGATGAAGCTTTATACTCTTGGACGCTACGTCTTCAACTTTAATATGTCATAGGCTTGAAGGACGGTCAGTAACTCTATCCTATGACTCAAATGTTTTTGTCCGGAATTGAGCCAAAACTATAATGACTCAATTGGAAATTTGTGTCCTTACAAATCTCCCCCTTTGGCTATTCCGGGACAAAAACCAACAAAAAATTCTAAAGGGCCGTGAAGCTCTACTAGACCAAAAAAAAATGTCCCACCCAAAATAAAAGTACAATTCTTGACTCAAACAACCCAAGGATCAATATCTTTGCCAAAGATGAAAGTTACCATATATAGAAGAATTCCTACACACTTAAGCAAACACATTAAACGCATAGGGAATATTAAAATATTAAATGAAATAAGCAAACATATTAAATGCATAGGGAATATTAAAATATTAAATGCAAAATAAATAAAGACCCCCTTAATTAATTCTCTGCTTTATCAACTACTATCAACCTAAGAAGATAGTGCCCCCCCCCCCCCCAAGTAAAATATCCCAAACTAAGATACGATGACAATAGGATTAGATACCATTTTCCCCCTCATCATTCTCCCCCTTTTTGTTCAGGAATGGACAAAGGATATAAACTAATTTAAACATGATGAAGCTTAGAGTGATAATAACGTGAAAGCATATAGGCAACAAAAGCATAACTAATCCTTATAAAGAATAAGGATACCAACTAAGATGCAAGAAAATGATACCAATATGATACATAAAGTATTAAGAATGTGATATCAAGAAAGAATGCAGCAAGATAGATACCAATTATGATACCAATTATGAATTTAAGCATAGATGGACTAGAAAGCAAGGCAAAGACCAAAAAAAATATCATATATATACATACTCTATATATACCAAAGATGCACATGCATATATATATATATATATATATATATATATATATAAACACACAAATGACACAAAATAAGATAAGCTTTTCACACTCGTGCAAAAATGTGTCATATGGAAACGAAAGTGTTGGGGTGTGAACAAGCAACAATTAAATTTAGATCCAATCACTTAAAACATGTTCATGGAGTTCTCAATTGATTGAAAACTTCATCATATTTTAATATAACCTCATGTGACAATATAAATTGAACTCAATGAACAAACATACACAATGCATACAAGCCTAGACTTTTGATGATTCTACAAACCAATAGAGTCGTGACAATGAAAGTACAACTAGGATAAATGGACATTGTGCAAACCGTTGACATACCATCCAATATCCCTCAGTAATCATATATATATTTGAATGAATATATCAAACAAAAATTGGGCCTTGGTAATTATTTTTCTTTTTAATGCCATAATTCTATTTTTAGGCCTTTAGACCACGTATTCCTTTAAGGTCCATTCCAAACGGTGTCTTACTCGCAAAGGATAAACAGTGACTTACTATTCGCAAAGGATAATAAATCCTTTCCGAGCCCTTCCCCATGCACATTTTTATATAATATTTTTATTTGTCACAAATCTCACGTGCAACGAATTTTGACATGCACTAGTCCTCCTAGGCCACAAATATGTAGATGACAAGATTGGAAGGAGAATACCTCACAAAGCTCAACTATACATATGAAGTTAAAATTTCAAATGAACTCGTGCATGTGTGAATAGAGGCATATAAAAAAATAGAATCCATTATATCAACACAAAATCCAACTATTCCATGTAAGCATGGTAAATAACATAATAAGGATTGACAATCTAAACCAAAAGTTCTAGCCACATGGGACAGAAAAAGATGGGATTCTAACACAAGTGTATGCCACATAAAGTGTGTCAAACTAAAATACACACAAAAAAAATCTTCTTGAGTTTTTGAAATTTTTAACCAAAAATAAAAATATATACTCAAAAGACAAAAAAAAATTATTTGAATTTTTCATTAAACTTAAATTACCAAGCGATAAAATGCAAATGAAAAAAGAAAATCTTTTTGTATTTTTTCATTTAATGCAAACAAAAATGAAATAAGTATGATACAAAAATGTACAGAAAAATCATTATTCTAGCATGTGATTAAGCAGGGAGCATAGACTAGAAAATGATTAAAATAAGCATACAATTAGCATGATGATATAGCATGAGGTACGAAAGCTAAAGTATGAAAATAAAACTAACACATTCAACCTTTAGATTTTGCAAGGGAGGAAGCATGTGAAAGTAAATGAGAATCAAATACCCTATCTTGTAAAGCCACCAAGTCGGATCTCTTAACACAAATCAATGACGAATGAATATCTACGGGGTAATAATCTTGGCTACCTTGGTTGCCTTACGTTGGGATTTTCTAGAAAATCTTTTAAGATCAAAACAAAACTTCTTAAGATGACCTTTTTTACCACAATGTGCACAAGCATAAACACGTCAAAAATTGGTACTTAATGATTGATCTCTAAAGGTTTTCTTACGTGATTCTCCTAAAACATGGGTTTTGGATTTATGATTAGATTCATTACAAGTATCAAAGGCTAAACCACAAGTGTCATTTTTAATTTGGACCATTCCTAAAATTTTATCTAATTTCTCTGAACGACACTCCAAGTCAAATTTGACTTTACTAGAGTCTTTTAATTTATTTTTTAATTCTAAAATTCTATACTGTAATAAACCATTTCTCTCCTCAAACTAGAGAAGCTCCTTTTTCAAGAATTCCATCAAACCTTCAAGGCTATCTCTCTCACCTTATATATATTCTAGCTTCTCTCGAAGAGATCTCTCTTGTGTCCTAAGGTTTTCCACTAACGCACTCTCATCAACGACCTAGACATGCTCTCTTGAATACGCTTCTAACTTCAAATTAGCTCTTTTCAATTTATAAGATTCTTAATAGAATTCTTGAAAAGAATTTTGAAGTTCACTCACATCAACTTCATAATTTTCACTCCCTCTATCTCTTTCACTTTTACAACCATAAAAAACAAGGTAATCAAAAAATTTGACCTCGGAAGTGTCATGTGTTAAAATTTCATCAATAGAAGATTACTCACTATCACTCACATGACTAGCCTTAAATGCCACAAAGTTGGGCTCAGTGGGGGACTCGGGTCCCTCTTCCTTATCATTATCACTAAGGGTTGCATTATAGGAAACTGGTTGCTTACCCTCTCTCCTTAGTTTAGTGGGGCACTCTTTCGCCCTACGGTCATACCCCTCACAACCGTAACACCTATTTGAATCATCCCTATTTAATTTTTCATTAAAAGATTTAGGGGTCTTTTAGGCTTTGTCGTACTTATAATTTTCAAATTTCTTAAAATCATTTTTAAATTTATCTTTCTTAAATTTAAGAAATTTTTTAAATTTTCTAGCAAACAAGGGCATATCTTCCGAGTCACTATCACTTCTGCACTCTACTACTTGTTTTTCCTCTTTTCGGGCTTTTAAACCAGCACCCTTTTCTATTTTCTTATCAGTTTTAGAGGGAAACATGTCCAATTCATAGGTTTGTAAACCACCTACGAGCTCTTCTAATTTCGTAGAGGCCAAAGTTAGTAAAGAATTTAAAATAGCCACTTTTGGAATAAATCTATCGGGTAGGTACCTTAAAATTTTCTTTACTACTAGTTTGTCGGGTGTTTTCTCTCCCAAATTAAAAGATGAATTAACAATATAAAAAAGTCTAGCATAAAATTCATCAAAAGTTTCTTTTTCATTCATTTTAATGGTTTCAAATTGAGTGGTGAGGTTTTGGAGTTTAGAAGCTCTAACGACACTAGTACCTTCATGAGTGAGTTCTAAAATATCCCAAGCTTCTTTAGTGGTTTCACACGTCATAATACGTTCGAATTCATCCGGTGTGACCGCGCTAAACAAGGCATTTAAACCACGGGAATTAAAATTTGAAAGTTTAAATTCATTCTCACTCCATCTATCGACCAGTTTGGGAACACATTCATTATCTACTAGATGTGTAGGTGGGGACCACCTGTTAAAGACAGATAACCAAACTCTCTCGTCGATAGATTTTAGTACCGATTTCATCCGCGCTCTCCAATATGCGTAGTTAGAACCATCGAAAATAGAAAATTTTGAAAATCGGGGAAATTGCATTTTACCCAAAAATATTTAAAGAATCCTTAACGATGTAATTTATCGTTTTGGCACTGATACCAATTGTTGGAACACGAGGCCCCAATTTTAAGTCTTATTACAAAAAGTCATTTTTCAATTTCCTTTTAAATATGCGGAAGCGAGGTTCAACTTAAACAACAAATTTTAACTTCTTCTAACTTAATATTTAACAACGTGAAATTAAATTAAACACACACTTATGTTAGTTTCACTTAAACCAATTTAACCCAATTCAAGACCTAGAAGTTTGCCTAACAATCTTTATGAATCATTTTTAAAATTTTAGGCCAAACCAAATTTTATCAAATTAAATTAAATGACTTGAATTAAATTAACATAAACAATACCCGAATTAATTTAGCACCAAATTAAACAAGTAGTGATTTTAAACCAATTTTATCTTTTTACCTAAGCATGAGTTCTAGGTGAGTTTTGCGAAAGATAAAATAAACAATGAATCACTACGCCGTGATGTACGAGGAAAAACCCACAATGGGAAAAAACCTCGGATCACCCTAGTCTCAAATCCACTAAGTACGGTTTTACAAATACAAGACAATAAGACTTACAACACTCGACTTGAATCCGTCCAAGCCTCGACGCTTCTTCTTGTATCCACCTCTTCCTATCAAATAACCACGGAGCTCCACCGCGGTCTCGAAATCCACAGATTAGACTTTTTCGTTCACTGCCACCCGAACAAGGAGCCTTTCTCCAAGTGGGTATGACAATGCAAACAATCTTCTTCTTTTGGGGATTTAAAATAAAACCCAAACTTCTCTTCAAACATTAGAGATAAAATCGGTGCCAAACTCCAAACAAGGTATATATATAGAGGAACTTGCATAAACAAACTTTGGGTGCAAAATAAAAGTATTTTAAAGATTTTCTTAAAAAATTAACACTCTAAACAATGAAATTTTTCTTGGAAATTAGAACTCTCAAAACTCTCTTTAGGAGTTGGAATAGTATGAAAATTTTGAGAAGAAAAAGTTGATTGCCGCACTTAATTATTCAGGTAAAAAGTTAGTGGAAAAAGAAGTGGAAAAGTGCAAAAAACTTCTCAAAACTGCCAATTAACTGTTCCTGCCAAATCTCGTTTCAACGAGATTTTCGTTCAAATGAAGTCTCATTCGAACGACCTTTTTGATGATGTTCCAATGTATTAAAAAATGAACTCGTTAGAAATTTCGATGGAATTCTCGTTCGAATAGACTTTTCGTTGGAACGAAAATCAAAACGATGTTCCAGTGGCCAAATAGGGAACTCGTTGGCAAACTCGTTTGAACGACATTCTCATTCGAACCAAAAACTCGTTCCAATGACAATATCGAACGAACTTCTAGAAAGTATAAAAAATTAATTTTAGCCCAGAAACTTTATTTTAAAAATAAACAACAGTTTAAAATAAGATACACCCATATAAATATTGTTCCAAGATCCTATATATATATTAAATTAATTCATAGCTTAGGAGCAATGGAACCATGTTAATGACGTAGAAATGAGGCACAATCACACGACGTTTGATGAAGCTTTATACTCTTGGCCGCTACGTATTCAACTTTAATACTTCATAGGCTTGAAGGATGGTCAATAACTCTATCCTATGACTCAAACATTTTTGTCCGGAATTGCGCCAAAACTACAAGGACTCAATTAGAAATTTGTGTCCTTACAGAGGACGATGTTCCTTTTTATTTGGGGTGGGGAATTTTATCAAAATCGTGCCTCTTTTGAAAAATTACGATTTTCGAATCTGATTTTTAAAATTTTCATGCAGTTTCTTTCGTTTCACTCATTGATACGAATTTCTATCATCCCTATTTTAAGTCTAGGAATCAAGTTAGAATATATTATATTTTCTGAATAGCTTATGTAATACATAACAAGGCAATTTCCACCATGAATTTCTAGACTCGACAAAATTTGTGTAGTTATCAAGGCACTACGGTAGAGTTGAAGAGTACTACAATTCCTAAGAAAACCTTAAGGAACAGTAGTAGAGACTTTAGCTTGTGAGATTCATGACTTTCACCTTTCAGAGAGTTTTACATAATCTCCGAGCCACAAGTTGATTAAAATTCGTTTGGGTCCACACTTAATTCGTTTCATGATCTCATTACTCTTCAATTTTTGGCTTGAGCACTAAGAACGACATCACTTTCGAGTTGTAAGAAACATGTGTCTTTAAATTTGTCCCAATAACTAGGTTTTCATTCATACACCTACCACTTTTCCATATCCATTTACCATTCACTTTACCCATATTCTTCCATATTCCCCACAAATACATTCCCCACTCGATCTCTATATCATCCCTCATTTTTGAGAAAAGAATGTTGATTCCAAACGTTAAATCTTGATTGTTGGTTTGAAAAGAGAGAAAAAACAAAAAAAATAGAGAATTTTTTTATAGAAAAAATAGCAAAAAGAGAAGAAAAAAAAGGAAAATGGAATATAAAGAAAAAGAACAGAAAAAGCAAAAAAAAGAAGAGAAAGGAGAATAAAGAGAGTTTGTAGTTAGTTTTATGTAATAAAGACATTTGTTCTTCAAGTATAGAACACTCTTCTATCGCATCCATCATTCATCATTCATCCATACATCACCATCCAACCTCATATCCCATCCTTATCATTTCATTTTCCCCTCACCCATTATCATCCAAATTTCCTCTAGGTTTTCGGGTAAATGAAAGTCAATGTGGTGAATAACTCGACGTTCTAACTATAGTGATTAACATTTCTTTCATGAGATCAATTTATTTCTTAATGTTCGTTCTTTCTTATATATGTGTGAGACGTTTGAACTTGCTTACATTTACTCACCTCCTCACACACAAGAGCGATACACTGACTCTAATCTCGAGAGTTCGTTTGAGAGAGATATATCTGTGAGATTTTGAAGTTGAAGCATTGATTCCGAAAAGGAAATTTTGGAATTACTCTTATGATACTTGACCCGTTTTTAATGATTCACACCGCACACGTTGATTTCTAGGAAAGATGTTCCTTGTGTATTCACATAATTAAACTTTTTATATACTTCTAGCTTGTATTTCTGAAATCATTTATCCCGTGATGGATTGTGCGATTATTTTGTGTCTAATAAGAAATAGACTGCCTTTTGCAAATAAGAATTTTCTGGGTGTATTCCCTGCAAACCCTCACGAGACACAACTCATCATGTAGGGCAACCTGTAGGTTTAAAGGCTTGTTACACATGCTAAGTGAAATCGCAAATGCCCATGAAAGTGGTACACTTTTGGCTTCTTATCTTTATCTTTCTCTCTATCTTATTGCTCGAGGACTAGCAACGCTCCGTTTGGCGGTGGTGAGATAAGCACCCAAAAGTGTACATTTTATACCCCGAATAGACGTATTTTAGATGCTAATTCTCTACAATTTGGGTCTTATGCGCTTTATTGTCTATGTTGTAGGTCGAATGCATGTTACGGTGTTCAAACACATATCTCAAGACAATTGTGCTGATTATGGAGCTAATTACCCTTGTCCCATATCCTAGCCTACCCGAAGCCTACCTAAATTTGTCCCGAACCGTGTGTGCTTAGGTTGTCCCATTTTATTTTGTTTGTGTCATTTTATTTTTAGAGTTTATTTTAGTATTTTATTTTATTGAGTCATGTATATAAATTTAGGAATTTTTTTTAGCGCGTTGTGTATTAGATTTTTTATATTTTATTTTATTTTCTTAGTTTTTAGTTAGCTTATTATTATTTCAGGTTTTTATTTTGTTAGTTTTACTTTTATAGTTTTTATTTTAGTCATGTTTAGTTTTTTTAGAGTTTGTATAGTGTGATGTGTCGTGTCATGTCATTTTTATTTTAGTTGGTTTTTATTATTATTTCTAGTTTAGTTAAATTTTTATTTTAGGTTAATTTTGTTTTATTTTATTTTTATTTTTATTTTATTTTTTTAGGGGTCATAAGTTAAAAACACACACAACCCCTCACACCCGAACACCATACACACTCATTCACACCTTTAATCCTACACCACACACACCTAAACATGTCCAACCACCCCTTAACCCTCATCACACCTAATCAAACCTACCCCCATCTCCTTCCCCATCTTCTTCTCTCTCTCTCTCCAAACTCCATAATCCAAACACCCATTAACAAACCCATGTATGTGAGCCCTGTAAACCCCAACTCCGATGAATCTCCTTCCAGCGCCGTCGTCACCAGCCAAAACGCACAACCTTTACTCGGCCACTCAACCCATCGGCCAGGATTACCCTCTCCGACGACAATAACCTCACGACCTACCTCCAGCCGTGACCCCACCATTTATCCCATCTCACCTGAGCTCCTTCCTAACTCCATAGCCCTCAACCCTCCTGGTCTAACCCGCAACAATCCCAAACCACTAAACCTAAACCAAACTCATTTGCCACCTTCACCCAAATCATTTTTCTTACCATCTTGTTCCCAAAACCAAAATCCAAACAAAGTCAAAATTCCCCACATGCCATATAACCCACTTAACCCATAGACCAACATCGTGTTTATCTTACCCGCTAAAGACACAAACAAAGACCAAAGAATAAACCAAATTAACCCACATGCCACTTAAAAGCAATTAAACCCCTCTTACCTCACTTTTCCATAAATACCCCCAACTACATATTTTAACCGAATTTAATTTTATTCCCTCACCTCACTTCCCACGTGACCTCACACAACACATGCACATGTGTGTATAATTCTCTAAATACCCTCACCTCAACACCTTACGCACCTCTTACACATTAATCCTACTCAAATTACCCTCCATGCTCCATGCCTACTATTTAAGGATGGAAGACCCCATTTGATGACTAATCAATTTGTAGAGAGAATTCTAGAGAGATATAGTTAGAGTAGAAAATAAATTAGGTATAAAAATATTTTTGTAAATAGTTTTTATTTTTATTTTTAGAGATTTGTGAGGATAAATTGTGAGTAATTCAATTGAGTATTATATTGAATTGATTATTATTGGATGGATGGTGCTTGATTTCAAGGAAATAAGAGTTCAATTTCACTTCAAGAGATTGGGTTTGATTGTTCTCTTCTCTTCTCATTTATATTATGCCTTTGATTATTAAATTGTCAAATTTCATACCATGATAGGCTATATCCCCTTTCAAAGGGTGGGGTGAACCCTTATTTGATGTTATTTTAATTTAATTAGTTTGATTACTTGAAAATTCCTTTTGAATATTAATTTTGATTCCTCACCCTTAAATTTACCCCTCCAGAGAGCGTAAATGATTTTCGAGAGAAAATCAAAATTCTAGTTATAATACCCATTTTAGATTTGACTAGAGATAGGGATTTCTTAAGTGAGGTATTATTACATGAATTTCAACTCTATGTTCATTTTCATAGATATACATAAATTTTGATGAATCAATCCTAGCAGTTGATTAATTAAAAGGAGTGTAGATCGATTTTATAGAGTTGGGGGGGGGGGGGGGAGGGGGGGGGGTAAACTTAATTTTCTAAAAGATTACCATTATAATTACATTTGAAACGAGAGTTGATTTGTAATTTTGATATTAATTTGGGAGATTTCTATTAATTAAAATTAATTAGTTAGAATAGATAAAATTTGTGGTGTAGATCAACTCCTTGATTGTTCTCACATTTATTTACCTCATTTATCTCTTATTTTTGTGTTAGACTTTATTTTTCATTTTAGTTACTTTTTAGTTTGTCATTTGATATTTCATTTTAGTTTAGTGTTATTTCACCTCACCTCACCTAATTGTTTTAATACTTGAAAAACCTAAAAAAAATAAGAAAAAGTGAAAAAGCACAAAAAGAAAATAAAAATTGAATTGCAATTGAGTTTGTCTCTAGATTTCCCCCTTGACGTGGATTGATACCCTTACTTACCTCTACACATGAGTTTGATATTATTTTGTAGGTATTTTAAGGTTTTGATTAACTTGGCTTTCAACAACGACGTACAAAAACCAAGTTATCCCTCCCCGACGGTTGTAACTGACTGCCACCACTGTATTGCTGCTTTAGCAAGTCTGAAAGTAGCTGACATCAGCTTTTACATTTTAATACATTCCACCATGTGTAGGTGGCATTGTATATTCTTCTTCCACTCGCATGACTTAACTACATTAGAGCTACATTGAAACTCGGGTCTTTGGCCCTTCTGAAATGTCTCTCTGACCCTCTGCCAAGTAAATGGCCCACGCTGGGATAGGTCACTAGTGCCACTGGTGGATACGGTTGTGGCTATGGGAAATGAACATACATAGCTGTCATAGATGAATTGATCATCTGGGCCACTATCTATGCCACATGTGAAGTTGATATCATCTTCGGTGGTTGTTGTGGGGGCGGTACCTATGGGTCCTTATGAGCCTCCCTCACCTCACCCCTAGCCTGTACCCTCGTCGATTCATCTCCCCTCAATGGAATCTGAAAATAGATTTAATTGTATAAGTATACGGTCTATACAAAATTTAATAGTAGAAGTATAATATCTCAAACACGTGAAGATAAAATCAATAATCCTATATTAAAAGAAAGATGCGCTAAAATTGTAATAAGCCATAAAGATTCTATCGTCACTAGAACCTTATGCTCTGATACACTCTGTGACTCCCCGCCAAATTAAATACCAGGTGATCAATCTTTTTTTAAACTAAAAGGGGTTTCTCCATTGCTTCATTCTCGGCATCACTATCGAAAACCATATTAATTTCTAACCACCTATTAGTTCATTAATACAATGTCAAGATTTTATCTTTAATTAAACAATTAAATCTAATACGCAGAAAAACTAAATTAAAACATCCAAAAAATTAATTTAGTCTAAATCATCACCAAAAATAAATAAATGAATAAATGTCTTGCCGAATAAACCATCGGCTACAAAACCCAAATCCGAATAGTAAGTCTTAAAAATAATAAATATAACCCAAAATAAGTCTAAACTAAAAACATAAATAAATTAAGTCTAAATGGGGCAACATTCCCAACTGAGATACTAAAATGAAATTCTACACTTGGAATGAATGATAGAAGAGTCTAAGAAAGTCCTGCAAGCCTCCACAATGATGTATCTAATGTTCCTTAGAATGGATCATCAAGTATGGTGTCCCTGTGGATGGACACCTAAAAGGTTTTGAAAAATATTTATAGCAAGGGTTAGAACCTAAAACATTTTGAAAATATTTTTGTAAATATTTATCACAATTTAAAACCAATTATTGATTACACATGCTAGGTTCAAGTATACTTTCTTGAGTTCCCTCACCTCTCATCTATTTTGCACCCCTAACATTTTTTACTTCTCCCACCTATTCATACTACCCAAACTAACTAGATACAAGTATCTATTTGGACTATCAGCACCTATAATTCCCGTACTGCCCATACAGTACGCTAACATCTCTCGTTTGTTATTGATATCGTAAGTAACATTCTCCATATCTTGTCATTTAATCATTTAATTAAGTTTCACTACTTAATTCACTATTTATATACACACTATCAATCTGTGTACTATCCCACGTAACTAGAATTATTCAAACGGTTATATATATTTATCTCACTAATATTTATAAGTACAGTGTCTCTTAGATGGACCACGGTAAAAGTAGGCATACTCTGCTATCAGTCCATGCACCTCTCGTACTAAATACGGATGATTTGTTCGGTATGTCTCCTCGAAACCCAAATCAAATATCAAGAAATGGAGGTGAACATATTTCTAAGCCTTTGGACTACGCACGTACCCTACTTACCCAAATTACATGTTAGTTTCACTAATACAAGGCACATAGTGAGCCGCTCGAAGTTTTATGTTCTGGGGGCACAAATACATACTTCCCTGGAATCTGGAAGGTAGGATCGCCCTCTGCGTGGGGACCTCTATGATAACAGACAGTGTAAGTATGCTCACATTTAACACCAATCATATAATAGGCATACACTCAACCTATATATAAATTTATACAGTATGTATACCCACAACCTAATTATCAGGCTTGGTACGTAGTATTTATCTCTCTAAAACTCACAGTACCATCAAATTATGATTATTATCAATATTTTATTAATCAGAGTATTACTCTTTACTTTAAGGCTCTTAGTTACCTCATAATAAAAAATCAGGAGCTAGCTCAATCATAAACCACCGGTCTATATTAAAACTCCAATTACATTCCTCGTAATTCATTCTCCTTCTACTAAATTAATTTCACCTCCAATTTAGGTTAATTACCTCACCTTAATACCCTCACTAGGACCAAGTCTTAGTCCCATACCCAAGCCTACTGAAGTATAACAAATCGCTCATTCTACTCTAAAGCAATGTCCCAAAAGTTTACCAATAATATTTTAGGAGTTTTAGGCGTAAAAGGTAAATTTCACATTTTTTGAGAAACCGAATCGATTCGCTAGGAGCATGAATTATTCACTTTCGAAATCGATTCGCCTCTGGGCCGAATCGATTCGAAATTCTGCAAATTGTCTACTTCCTCTATGCAATTATGTTTTTCACCATTTTCATCATTTATTTCCTCATGATTCTTCCTCAAACTTTTATCCAATATTCCCAAACGTTATATATGCTTATTAGGACGATTTGTAATGTGATTAAAACATCAAAACATCATATTTTCAATCCAAAAACAAATCAAGTCAAATTTTCCTCAAAACCCCTAATTATGTTCTTCATGGGTTCTTATCAAAGTATCTACATTTATCACATATAGATCATCTTATATCATTTGGGTTTGTATCCTCTACATATATGACCACACTCTTCATGAAATCCTACCTAGAGCATGGATTTAAATCATTAAACGTTCAATTTTCGTCGTAAATATCAATATGTATAACCCTTACTCTTACATGGGTATTATAACTTCAAGGAAGATTGTAAATAAACACTTTCCAATTGTGGTTCCCTTTGGGTTTCATGATGTTAGTTGCTAGATTTTTTCGTCCCTTCCAATCCACACTCCCAGGATGATAAGGATCCAAGAAAAAGGTTCAATCTTTCAAGAATTCTCTTTTAGCCTTGCCAATTTATCTCTCTTACTCTATATTGGCTTCTCTCAGTTTTATAACCTCTAAAATAAAGCCTCTCCCATATATATGTGATTATAAAGAAGTTGGAAATTCGTAGGTCTCTTAACCCTTATTTACCAAATGATTAAAATGCCCCCATACGGTGCCATTTAGTCTAAAATTGCCCCGGGACCCAATTGACACCCCCGAGTATACTATTTTGACTATTTCGACCCTTACGGAGTCATCCATGACCTCAAAATCATCATTTGAGTCACTATAAATAAATACCATATCTTGACCTCAATTTATTCTACACACGACTCCTGGTCTAGATAAATTCAATTACGCCAAATTTCACTCACTACCACATAATAATATTATAAATAATTTTCTATTCACTTAGTAAATTTAAAACATAATAAATTTCACTCACTACCACATAATAATATTATAAATCATTTTCTACACACGACTCCTGGTCTAGATAAATTCAATTACGCCAAATTTCACCTATATTTTTGTTGATTAATATTTAATAACCCCATTTTTATATAATTTAATTAAATTACTTCACTCGCATAATTTAAAATAAAACAAATAATTCACGGAGTTAAATTAAATTCTAAATACAGGGTATTACAAACATAATAGGTCATCCTCTTGTCATCTGGAAGTATGTTACTGCGTAGATAATTCATGATGAGATCCATTCAACTTGGGGACTTATCTGTGAGGATGACTTACTCGGCTATGATTGCTTGGTCGATACTTGGCAGCGTGAGGAACTTTATCTGAATGGTTCTCCTTAGGTCAGAGTTAATTGGTGAGCTTAATGCCACTATAGAGTCAATATGATTGTTTGTCCTCGAGGTAATTGTTGAATTTCCACCTTTTTAAATTCCACCATGAGACCTCTTAGTCAGACGAAATAATATTCCATTCAATCATCATTGTCATTGATGTCCCCTCTTACCTGCTCGGAGACCAGTTTGGAATCACCAAATATGTGGAGCCACTTTAGCCCTAGTAGACTGGCTTTTCACAAACTGGTGATCAGTGCTTCGTACTCAACTTCATTGTTGGAGGCCTTAAATCCCAATCTAATTACTTGATCAATTATAATGTCCTTAGAGGTGATGAGAATAATCCCCACTCCTAATCCCTTAGAATTATAGGCTCTTATGTGTTTTTGACTGCTCATTATTCGGTTGGTCTATTGGCTAATCTCCTGTGAACTCATCAATGAAATCTTCAAAGACCTGTTCATTGATCACCGTTATAGTATAGAAGTGGATATCGATCTCCCGAGTTCGATAGAGTACTTTGAGAGCCTTCCAAACAAGTAAACGTTTTATAGAATGGTTTTGAGTGGATAAGAAGTGATTACAGTTATGGCATGGGCTTTGAAGTATTGTTTCAACTTCCTTGAGGAAACCACCAAAGCATAGGTAATATTCTACAGAGGTAGGTATCGCTGTTCAGCGTCTAAGCGTGTCTAGCAGGCATAGAAAATCGAGTGTTGTCCTCCTCCTTTTTCACACACTAGGGTGGAACTTACAGTGTGGTCTGATACTACCAGGTAAAGGCAGAGTGGGTACTCATCATCTTAGATGACTCGAAGGGGGGCTTGATGGGGTATGATTGAATCTTTTCTAGAGCTCATGAACAGTCATCGTTCCATATGAGGTATTTATCCTTTTTCAGAAGTTGAATGAATGGTCGGTAGCCCTCTAACGATTTGGGGATAAAGCAATTGAGAACTGCGAGCATTCCAATAAGCTTTTGAACATCCCTCAATATGCGAGGAGGATAGACTCTAGCGATAGCATCGATCTGATTTGGGTTGGCCTCAATACCCCTTTTACTTACTATATAGCCCAAGAATTTTCCTGATTCGACACCGAACGAACACTTTCTTGCATTAATCTTCATTCGATACTTCCTGATGATCTTAAAGGTTATTGCTAAATCTAAAAGGTCGTCGGCCTTTTTCTTGCTCTCAACTAGCATATCATCGATGTATATCTCCATATTTTCTACCATATGTTTTCTAAGCATCTCGATGATGAACATTTGGTAAGTTTTTCTTGCATTCTTGAGGAAAAATTACGTAACCTTATAACGGTGCAACTCAGTTGGAGTTCTTATCATAGTCGGGTCTATATAGGGGGATCTGGTGTTTGCCAGAGTAGGCTCCTAGGATGTTCATCCTTTCGTGTGTTTTTGTGGCATCAACAAACTGATCTATTTTGGGGAGAGGGAAGCTATCCTTGGGGAATGTCGTACTGAGGTCAGTGAAATCGATATAAAGCCTCCAGATGCCATCTCTCTTAGGTACTACAACTGGGTTGGAGAAACATATAAGGAACTGAATCGCTGGGAGTATTATGCATCTAGTATCTTCCCCACTTCTTTCTCCACTGCCTTCTCCTTCTCGAGGTCAATTTGGTGAGCCTTTTGAGTGATTGGCTCGAAGGTTGGATCGACGTGGAGGCAATGGAAGTCCACGCTAGGTTCAATTCCTAGTAACTCATATTGTCCCAAGAAAAAACATCCAGGTTTCTTTTGAGAAAAGAAACTAACTCCTTTTTCCCTTGATCGGCCAGAGTAGCTCTGATAAAAAACTTCCTTTCAGTCAAGTTTTAATCAGCTACAACTTCTTCCAGGATTTCTATAACCCTATCGGTGGGGTGGACCCTAGTCCCTTCCACCCCTGGTCAGTTGTACCATAGTTTCTATTTGGAGAGAACATCCACCTTGTGGGCTTTCTCCTGAGAATTCTCTATCTCTTTCTTCTTTTATTTTTTCGAGTGGATAGCTGCAATAAATAATTTCTTGGTCGTATCCTAGTTACCAGGGATTTCGACCACGCCCCGATTGGTAATGCAGTTCAACTTTTTATGGTAGGTGGATGGTACCACCTTTATGGCGTGGAGCCAAGCTCTACCCAAAATAACATGGAATTTGGACTCAATGTACACCACTAAAAACTCAATTAGCTTTTATTTGTTTCTTTCCCTATCCGGTAAGATTATATTCTTTAGTGACATCGTGATTCTCCTTCCAAACCCGACTAATGGAGTAGTTGCCATTATTAAGTCGGCGATGTTCATCTTCAGTTTATGGAACAGTTCCAGTTACATCCCTTTGGATGAACACCTCTAGTTCAAGAGTATCTTATCAACATCCAAATTAGAAATTTTGAGTGTGATCACCAGAGAGCCATGACATGGGGTTCTTACCCTAACCAAATCCTCTTTAGTGAACGCGATGTTCTTGGTGTAGTCGCCAACACTTTCCCACCTAAAACTTGGCAGGGTCTATTTGAAAATCACACAACACGCTAGCAAACTTCTTAAGTTCCATTCGGAAGGAGTTGCCCTGGATCTGCTTAAGGTCTTATGCCTCCTAGATTGCTGTAAACTCATGTCATGTATCATCGTCGAAGATGTTGTCTAGATTTTAGTCACCATTGGCTATGAGTTTCTATATTTTCTTCTTAATATACTCGTTGAAGTGTCCTCTAACCATATCCTCCAAGTTTGACTTCAGAGATTTGCAACTCCCAGTTCGGTGATCGCCATCCTTATCTAATGCACACCTTGGCACATTATTCCTTTTAGTTGGGTTACCCCCCATCTTCTTGGCCCATTTTATGAATGGCACATCTTTGATCTTACTGAGAATCTTATAAATAGGTTCCTTAAAGACTGCATTAATAGTCTGGAAAACTTTAGAGGGGTCAGTATTATTTCCATTATTGGCGCCATTCTTGTTTCCCTCCTTCAGGGTATCCTTTTTGTCTTCTCCTTTGTTGTCCTTTGCTCGAGCGGTGTCCCCTCCATTGGGATGAACTATAACCTCCACCATGGCGTGCTTTTCGATACAATCCATAAGATCATCAATGGTAATGGCCACTTTCTTAGTAAGGGACTGGTGCACCAAAGAGGTGGTTAGCAAATAGATTTTTAAGAATGCTACAACAACTGTCTCTAAAGGATCCTCGATCTAATGGAAAATTTCTTAATATTTTTTATCATATTCTTGGAGGTTCTCATGTGTCTTCTTCTTCATTGTGAGTAGTACATCCATCCACATGGGATGGGATCTACAAGTTATGAATCACGCCATGAAGTCCTCCACTAGATCTGTAAAATTTCTGATCGACATATGTGGAAGCCTCTCAAACCACTTAGGTACTACATCACGTAGGATAGAATGGAAAATCTTGCACATAAGTACATCATGTGACTCCATAAAGTCATTCCTTGTTGATATTGCTTAACATTGTCTATGGGGTCTATTTTCCAATCGTAGACCATGAACCTAGGGACAGTTGTAGGCCCCTTTATTTTCCAAATCAGACCTTCTTTAAGGATGATGAAAGAACTTTCTCTTTTTGAAAAACCTTTTTCCAAATTTATATGCACCAAATTGTGAAACAGTCTACTTAACCAAATTTTGTTTTGATTAATCCTATACATGAATCTAGTGATTAAAGAAAGTAAAATAAGGAAAATAATGATCACAACAACGGATGTACGAGGAAGCCATAAAGTAAAAAAAACTCAGAGGGCCGAATTCAAAGAATAACAATAATAAGGAATTATGATCTACGGACATTAGTCTTTCTCAATGGCTCGATCCCCCATGAGCCATTGACGCTCCTCTGATCTTCAACCACTCCACTATAGTGCCCATGAAAATCTTTATGTGATACATGTACATATAAAACGCCTCCACGGATGCGTTCGTGTCCAACGATGTACCTTCTAATGTTTACGATGTGGAACTTAGCTCTTTAGCTTCTCCATCGCAAAACACAACAAAGATCTATAAAGAACAAACTCTAAATGGTGCAAACAAGATCACAATTGCATATGATAATGAAAACTCAGATCTTTTAAATTCCTAGGACGTTTTTTATCAATAAAAGCCTTAGAAAACTTGTTGCAGAGAACATACTGAATGTATTGTGTTTTTTTTGAATGCACACCTTTTGAAATTCTGAGGAAAACACACCTTAAATAATTTTCTTAACGCGGTGCATCGTTCGAATGAGATATACTATCACTTGAATGAGATTGCCATGTCGTTCGTACGATATGCGTATCTCACTTGAACGATATTCAATTTCGTTTGAATCACTGAATGCGTGAGTTTGTGTTTTACACAACTCTAAAAAATATTTAACTCGGAATAAAACGTAGTTATATTTCTTTAAAGCTCATTTTAACACTTTAAAAAAATTTCTTTATAAATTAAAAATCCTAAACATTTTTTTGAGTTCCATTAAAATTGCACATTCATACCTGAGTGATCTCGGAATGCAATTTTATTGAAGACGAATAAACGTGCAGAAATAAACCTTAGGCATATCTCATTCATTTGAAGCTTCCCCATTACGTATTCAATAAACTCTTCAATACGTCATAAACTGTGCGGGATCGTGACAATAAAAATACTACCTATGACTCAAATAATATTTTATCCATTGAATAACACAAATAAACATACACCAGACACAATTAGAAATTTTATCCTTACAAATCTCCCCCTTTGACTATTTCGAGATAAAACAAAGAGTGAAAGGCCTAAGCCAGGCCGTCAAGTTGTATGACACCTAGACCTAATCCCATGAAACCCACAATAAAAAATAAAGGACAACACTAGTAAATTATGGTCCAGTAAGCATGAGTTGTCTCTGAATGTGATGTAGACTTAAAATCTCCAATATCTTTAAGCTTAACTACACACACGAGACAGACAAATACGCAGTGAAGTATGGAGAACAAATGATATAAAACTAATATGAAAAAGCAATTTCAATTTTTCAAATCAAACTCAAATCATTTGCTAAACTTGTGAGCAAACAATGACACCAATATGAAATCATCGTGTAAATCAGGATACCAATTTGTATCGATGCAAAATCAACATGATACCAATTTGTGTAAAATAATCAATATAAGCACGAAATTATATATCACAATAATGATACCAATATGTAATGCATGAAATCTCCCCCTATATCACATACATCTCTCCCCCTTTTTGTCTCGAATAGACAATAAGTTAAAAGACACCATCTTAAACCCCGTATCTAGAATAAGATGAATCAATAAAGCACATATAGATAAACATGAGATCATGAAACATGCTAGATAAAACTTATCAATAAGTACTAACTTGTATCTAGTAAATAGTAATAGTCACACAAATGGAATTGTCAATCTAAATTTGTATGACTAAATGAAATCAATGCAGCATCAAAATAAAATCTATCAATATGAATTGCATAAACTGTCCAGAAACAACCTAGCAATACGAAAAAATATACCAATAAGCATGGGTACTTAAACAGAAAGGATTCCAAAAAATCCCAAAAGGTTGCTCGAACAACATCGCGCGACATCGGCTTGTCACTCGAACGAAGTCTCCTTGTCGTTTGAACGACATAATTTTTTTTTAATTCCAGTTCTAGAAATCATGTACTTTAGCCCAATAAACAACTTTCGTTAAAAAACTAACTCGAAAGATCTCAAAACAGTAAAACCACCGCAAAACAGAAAGTTAGAATAAGTAAAAATAATGGGAGTATACGGGCCACATAGAATCAATGTACTTAAACACGGATATGGAGTAAATGGTTGTGTACTACAACAAATGCTTCATAACTCCAACACATTGAAACGTTCAACCAGCTCTAATTGATATCAAAATGTCATTAAACTTTATCTTAGCCAAACATGACAATTGATAAGTTGAGTTAAACGAACTAAACACTCAACATGAACAAAAATTTAGAATTTTGACGATTCTTCAAACAATTGCGTCACGATATGATTTTCAACACTAGCATTTATGATGCAAACCAATTTTTATATCCATCCAAACTCCCTCAAATATAATCATATTATTCTTTTTCGAATGAACATAAACAAATTTTGCCCATTTTTGGTATATGCATATTTTTATTGCCTTCGATTCGTTTGGAGGCTCTTTTAAATGGTGGCTTTCACGACGAGTTAATTTTGTACTCTCACAGCCCTTTCCCATGAACACTCATCATTTTTTCAATTTAATCCTCACGGTAAATTTTTCTTACATGCACACTTCCCCCTAAATCTTATTACGCATAAATGACAATATTAAGATAAGAACGTCTTCCCAAACTCAAATATGCATGAGATGTGAAGCATTTATATAAACTCGTGATTGTGTGCAATCTATAGCATATAAACAAAGTCAAATACAAATGCAAATCAACTTTAAAACAAACACATAATACAATGGTTAAGATCATTGAACACATTAAAACTTATGGCCAAATGTCGCAGCCACATGGATAATGAAGTGATGGGGGGTCGAAGAATAATAATATTCCATATCAAACAAGAAAAACTCACGAAACAAAAATAAACCTAAAATCTTTGTGTTTTTCAAAAAATATTTTTGACCCAAAAATAAAATTATTTGTATTTTTCTCAAAAATATATAAAACTAAAAATCTTTTTGTATTTTTCGAAAAATTTTATCAAAAACAATTTCTTTTTTTATTTTTGAAAAAAGTCAGTAAATGAAAAATATAGTACAAGATGATAAACATGTCATTACACTCTAAAAATATGTATAATGATGTAAAGACTAATGTATAACAAACTTGATAACACAATCATCCATTAAATCTAGCATGAGAAGAATCAAGGGCAACCAAACTAGAACCATGAAGTTTTAGTTTTAATGTCTCTAAATCCAATTTCCTAACCCAAGTAGATGTGACATGACGCATGGGGGTTTTGGGAACCGAAATGAATTTATTCCTAAACTTCCTAGGAGCATTCCTAAGGTCGTAGAAAAAACGTCAAAGGTGACCTTTCCTACCGCAATGGGAACACGTGTAAAGATGATGGAAATAATTACCAAAGTGTCGATCTCTCCTCACGTTCCTAGTCGGCTCTCATGCACAAAGTGTATTGTCTTTAGGAGTGGGAATAGCATGATCATCATAGCCTATACCAAACCGATCTCTCCAGACTCCGACGGGGCCTAACATCCTATTAAACTTCTATGATCTATCTTCCAAGTCAAACTTCACCTTACTTGAGTCTTTCAACTTCTTATCTAACTCACCAATTCTAGACTCAAACAAACTCCTAGACTCCTCAAACTCTAGCACCTCCCTTTTCCAAGATTCCATCTAACCACAAACCTTATCTGTTTTTTCCTCGATATTTTTTAATTCTCCCTAAGAGTCCTCTCTCGTGCCCTAAGATCCTCAATCAAAGCATTATTATTTTCTATTTCACTCTCATTCAACCTAGCTTACAATTTCGATTATGCCTTTTTCACTCTCATCGCTTCCGCATATAACTCTCGAAATGCAACTTGCAAATCTCCTATATCGATATACTCACCACTCTCTTCACCCTCAATAACATGGGACTCAACGGCCTTGGAAGTTTCATGCACATGAGAATCTTTATGGTATGATTTATCATCGTCGCTCACATGGCATGACATGACCGCTACAAAGTTATTCTCAGTCGGGGGAACTCTCTCCCTCTTTCGCATCACTATTCCTTAAAGTGGTGTTATATCTTATCGGTTTCTTTCCCTCCTTCTTAACTCTAGTGGGACACTCAGCAACCTTGTGACCATACCCCTCACACCTAAAACACATATGCGACTCATCTCTCTTAAGTTTCTCACTCTTATCCTTAGGCGTGGGATATACCTTGTTGTTTTTTAATTTCTCAAGTCTTTAGGCATCTTTTTATTTCTTTTGGAACCTAAGAAATTTCTTAAACTTCTTTGCAAACAAGACGACATCCTCAAAGTCGAAATCGGAATCGAATTTTAAAACATTAGTCTCCTCCTTCGAGTCTTTCAAAGAAATTCCCTTTTCTTTCTTTGGAACTTTATTGGAGGTAAACATTTCGCCTTCATAGGTTTGTAGGTCACCTACAATATCTTCAATTTTTAATGAATTAAGCATAACAAGGGAGTTCAAAACGATCAATTTTGAATCTAACCTACTTCGCAACGATCTCAAAATTTTCTTAATGACTTGGTTGTCAGTAATCTTCTCTCCTACGTTAAACAACGTGTTGACAATAGTGGACAACCTAGCATAAAACTCAACAAATGACTCACTCTCTAACATCTTAATCATCTCAAACTATGTAGTGAGGTTTTGCAACTTCGATGCCCTAATGGTGCTCGTGCTCTCGTGAGTAAGTGCAAGTGTATCCCATTCCTCTTTTGATGTTTCACATGTCATGATTCAATTATAATCTTCAGGTGTGACATGCGAGGAAATAATGTTCCAACCTTTAGAGTTGTATAGTTCAAGCCTATTTTAAGCCTCGTTCCATGACTCATCGAGTTTCAAACTAGTAGCATCACCCGCTCATGTAACTGGCTGTGTACAAACTTTTTCAACCGCTAACCATACATGTTCATTAATTTATTTCAAATCACTTATAATTTTCATTTTGCCAATAAGCATAACTAGTGCCATAAAAAATAGGAGTACGAAACCTCTCATAATTTTCGAAATTCATCCTTATAAGCAAAAATGGATAAAAATATGTCTGTAGATCTGACACCAATTTGTAGGACCCTTTATTTTTCAAATTAGACTTTTCTTTAAGGATAATGAAACAACTTTCTCTTTTTGAAAAAACGTTTTTCCAAAATTTATATTCACCAAATTGTGAAACAAATTTTACTCAACCAAATTTTATCTTGGTTATTCCTACACATGCATCTAATGATTAAAGAAAGTAATTTAAGGAAAAAATTATCACAAGGGCGGATGTATGAGGAAAGCACAAAGGGAAAAAAACTCGGATGAACCAAGCCAGACCATCACTATGATATGGAATTAAGAATCACAGACGATAGTCTTCCTCAGTGACTCGACCCTCAAAAGACTTGACGCTCCTCTGATGATCAACCAGACGATAGTCTTCCTCACAAGACGACCATTACAGACGATAGTCTTCCTCACAAGACGACCATTACAGACGATAGTCTTCCTCATAAGATTACCCTCACACTATTTGTGAGGAGGGCCATTCAAAAAAGGAATGTTCGATGATACCCGCATATAAAGCAATACATACCGAGAAAGTGGAAGCTATAAGAGGGTTTAAAGGAAATTTTAACACTCCTCATGGGAAATCGTATGACCCTTCGTGGAGAAACCATCCTGGTTTTAGCTATGAGAAACAACAAGCAGCGTTGAATCCATATTCACATGTTGCCTTACCTTCACCCCCTCCTCGATTTCAGCAAGTGCCACCTAGGCAAGCACACATGGAAGCTACACCTCTAGGCCCATACATTACCCTACCGCGAAGGACTCTTGATGAAAACTTAACCTATTTTATCCAGCCTCAAAATGAAACCAATGCCATGTTTGAGCATATGTTCACCGAGATGCATATTAGCTTATCTATGTTACAATCTTCGTTGAGTGTCAAAGAGAAATGAAATTTTTTTGCTCAAGGACAAAGACCTCCTTAAGGTGAAGATAGTATTAACTCTATATCTTCCAATGAGAAAGAGAAGCGCCAAGATGTCACCACTCTACGTAGTGGGCGAGTTGTTGATATATCACCTCCCCTACACGAGGAGCCAAAAGATATGGAGGTTTCGCCCGGCACGTTAGAGGCCAAGGAATACCCCTTCAATGACAGTGATAAGGAAGACATTAGTGACACCGAAGTTTTTATGAAACCACCCTCTACTACTACGTTCCCTCAACAGTTGGTTCCACCTCAAAAGGGAGCCGCCCGTGCAGATGTGCTAGATGTTGTTAAGCAAGTGAAGCTGAGTTTTCCATTCCTTGATGGCATCCAACAAATTGCCACCTATGCCAAGTTCATTGAAGATCTTTTGACTATGAAAAGATGGATAAATGTTAAGAAGAATGTCTTCCTAAAGATGAATGTGCGCTTCGTTCAACTTAATGACCTTCCACCCAAGTTCAAAGATCCGAGTGCCACCATGATCTCATGCGTTATTGGGGAACGTCGAATAGAGAGAGCTTTGTTGGACTTAGGTGAGAGTGTTAATATCCTTCCCAACTCCATTTATAGGCAACTTGAGTTGTGTGACCTTAATCCCACACGAATCACTCTCCAATTAGAGGATCGCATAGTGACGGTGCGTCGAGGGATTACTGAGGTTGTGATAGTCCACGTGGAAACTTTGTACTTTCCGGTAGACTTTGTCATTTGGGATATGAAGCCCTACATCTATTCTAGAAACCATGTTCCCATCATTCTAGGTTGCCTATTCTTATTTACATCTAATGCCTTAATCAATACATGAAATGGGCAAATGCAGCTCACTTTTCGAAACATCATCGAGAGAAACATCTTCAATGTTGATAACCAAATGGGTGATGAAGATGAAATCCATACGACCGACCTCATAGAGGAGGTAGTAGAAGATGACATAGAGAGAATCATGGGTGGGGATGCATTTGAAGCACGTCTAGTGAGAAGTGATGAAAGTGATATCCCATACACCGAGTATGAGCGAGAGGTAGAGGAGTTAAAGCCATATTAGACGACGTAGAATCGTTATTGGAGTTGAGCGATGTTCATTGGGTTACTAGATTCGAGGAATTACCCATGACGGAGTCATTCTTTACACCTTCCGAAGAGAAATTTCTTACCCTCGAATTGAAGAAACTACCCTCTAATGTGAAATATGTTTTTTTAGGAGAGGATGAGTCATTTTCTATTATTGTCTCATCTAGCCTAGATAAAGAGCAAGAGGGTAAGTTTTTGGAAATTTAGAGGAAGCACGGAGGTTCTTTTGGTTAGTCTATTTCGGATATGAAGGGTATAAATCCCCTAATTTGTACCCATAAAATCCACCTCGAGGAAGACATGAATCCGTAGAGGGAAATGCAAAGGAGACTAAACCCAATCATGAAATAAGTCATTAGAGTGGAAATTATAAAGTTGTTAGATGTCATGATTATATACTCTATCTAGGATAGCAAATCGGTGACCTGAATTCAAGTCATCCCGAAGAAGTCGGGAATGACGGTGGTCAAAAATACTAAAGGAGAATTAATTCCTCAACGCACCACCATCGGCTGGCGTGTTTGCATTGATTACCAGAAACTCAATGACAAAATAAGAAAAGAGCCTTTTCCCTTACCTTTTATCGACAAAATTCTTGAACGCATAGCGGTCCACCCTTATTGTTTCTTCCTTAATGGTTATTCCGGATATAACAAAATTATGGTAGATATTCTGGATCAAGAGAAGACAACTTTTACATGTTCATTTGGTAGGTTTGCCGACAAACCTATGCGTTCTGGAATGTGTAATGCGCCCGCTACCTTTCAAAGGTGCATGTTAAGTCTCTTTAGTAGCATGGTAGAAGGAGGACTTGAGGTTTTCATGGATAATTCTAGCATTTTTGGCCCTTCTTTTGACAAATTTTTAGCGAATCTTGAAAAAGTTTTATCTCGGTGTGTGGAGAAGAAATTAGTACTCAATTGGGAAAAATTCCACTTCATGGTTATTGAGGGCATAGTTCGAATGCACATAGTCTCATCTAAGGGAATAAAAGTTGTCCGAACATAAATAGATGTCATAGTCGAGCTTCCTCTCCCTAAATCACTAAAGGACGTGCGATCCTTCTTGGGCCATGTAGGTTTTTATAGACGGTTTATTAAGGATTTTAGCACCACCTCTAGACCATTCAGTAAACTCCTTGTGAAGGATGCACCCTTTGAGTGGAATAACGCATGTTAAAAGGCTTTCGATAAATTAAAAACCATGATAATTTCCACTCCCATAATGTAAGCTCCGAGTTGGTCTCTTCCATTCGAGCTTATGTGTGATTCTAGTGATTTTGGAATTGGGGATATTTCGGGGAAAATAAAAGACAAGAAAGCTCATGTCATCTATTATGCTAGCCAGACGTTAATCGAGACTCAACTTAACTACTCCATCATGGAGAAAGAGTTACTAGTGGTTATTTTTTCTTTGGAAAAATTCCACTCATAACTTGTTGGGTCGCCCATCACATGTTTTACCGACCATGCGACCCTGAAATATCTCCTCACTAAGAAGGATCCTAAGTCTCACCTCATAAGGTGTATCTTACTCCTACAAAAGTTCAATGTCTTTATAAAAGATAAGAACTGGGTAGAAAACATCGTTGCCGACCATTTGTGACGGCTCTCGTCCAACATACCTAGTGATCCAATACCTTTAGATGAGTATTTTCTGAATGAGAAACTATTTGCTACTTCCTCTATACCTTGGTTTTTGGACATCATTAACTATCTTATCACAGGAGTCATTCCACCTGTATGGACACCACAAGAGAAGAAGAAATTCATCACTTGGTCCCATATGTTTTTTTATGATGAACCATTACTATTTAAATGTTATGCGGACCGACTCATCTGAAGATGCATACCGAATGAAGAAATTCAAGTTGTGATCTGGTTTTTTCATATGAAAGAATATAGAGGCCACTTCTCCAAGCATAAGACGGATGCTAAATTCCTACAAAGCGATCTCTATTCGCCCATAATACTCCGGGATGTAAATGCCTATTGCAAATCTTGCGATAGATGCCAAATGATGGGAGCTATTACCCATCACGACGTGATGCATCTAACCCCCATACTCGTCATTGAATTATTTGATTGCTTGGGTAGTGAATTCATGGGACATTTCCCTCTCTCCTTGATCTTTATATACATCCTCGCCGCAGTAGACTACGTCTCCCAATGGGTGGAGGCAATAGCTACCCGAACCAATGACAACAAGATGGTGATTAAGTTCCTACAAGAACACATAATTTCTCGTTTCGGTGCTTCGAAGGCGATTATAAGTGAAAACGCTACACATTTTTACAATAAGACATTTGAAAAGTTAATGAGAAAATATGGGGTTGGGATGAATTATCACCATTAAACAGGTGGAAAAGTTGAGATAGCAAATCGTGACAACAAAACTATCCTTGAAAAGACCATCGATCCATCCCTAAAAGATTGGTCACTTTAATTAAATGATGCGTTATGGGATTACTGCTACTACACATGGCCAACCAAGCTCGCCCTCAAAAGTAAAACTCCGTCACGTTCATCGATGGCAACGTCCTAAAAAGAACAACAATTGTGTGAACATTTTTTTTACCAGTCTCGCAAACTGAATTGAAGTGACAAGTATGCTGGAATGAGCTGCCAAGTTGTATGACTAGCCTTGTCCTTCCAAGGGTTGATTTCGGTACATTAACCAGCCCCACAATGTAGTTTAGGCAGCCGAAGTGCGAGCCTTCTAATGCACCCTTGTCCCCGTCGGTGATTTTTTTCCAAGGCTCGTGTGGACGAACAATGCATCCCTTTCTCCCTCGAAATTCCTGACCTGAAAATAGCAATACGGATGTCCCGAGCCCCACCGACTCCATGTACCCCAACACTTTCGCCCCCATCACCAAACCTAGTTGAACTTCTCGTATAACACCCGATAAGGTTTGGGCTACCGAAAAAATTCGAGTAAGGCGGATGAAGGAAAAGGCGCGTATCATGTTTTAATTTGTCTGTGCCAATATCCTACAAACATCTAATGATTTCGTAATGTGACCCCGATAAATAAACTTTGTATATCATCTATTTAACCCCAACACCGTGATCAACCTGACCCATATTGTTTACAAAGACATATTTTATGTAGCCTTGGAAAAAAAGTGTGTCACCCCTCGCCCGTATGCCCGACTCATAATGTCTATTCTAGCCGGCATACTCATTGTGCCTACGAACGAGTCCCTTCGCCTTTGCAATCCTCTTGAGCAAGGAACCCATACCAAGAGTAGCGCCAATGGAAGATTATCCATGCCTGACAAGCGGAGGTGGCGAAGTACGATGATGATGATACGGAGACTGATGATTCAGAGGATGATGAGTCAGAGGAGGAAGTCGTTGGGAATGCCGATGTGAGTTTGAGTGAGGGCGAATAGGAGAAATATAAAGAGAATGATGATTCTGATTTTGAGTCCCCGGGAGCCAACTTTGATATGCAAATCACAGCGGTGGAATCCTGATTCGATGGGTATATCAATCGATACAACTCTCATGGGGAGGAATATTAATGCGCAAATCGACGGGATACGAGCATGCCACATCTCCTTCAAGATGAAATGTACCGGATGACCATGGGTGATCCTCCCCCCGCCTATTTTTATGACTGGTACGACCTAAATGCTCCCGGAGCTTCTCATCCTCCCCCTCAATAGTTTCTTCTTTCTAGGTTGCTCATATAATGTTCCAAATTTTCCTTTTCAACAACTTTTATGTCCTCTAGATAGATAATGGAAATTTGATTACCTATCATGTGTGTTCTATGCTTGGTTTTGTATATTTCATTTTCTACTTTGTTCCATTTTTATTTCTTTTCTCCTTAATTTAGCTTTTAGTCCATTTTGTATCGGGACTATGCAAAAACCTAAGCTGGGGGGGGGGGGGGGGGGGTACGCATGCACTTTCAAATTTCACAAAGTTCAAAATGCCCAAAGAACAAAAAATAATTGAGAAAAAATTCAAAATTTTTCCAAAAAATTGAAAAAATTTCGAAAATCCAAAAAAAAAAAATCTTCAAAGTAAATAAAATTTGGAATTTAAAATTTTCAAAAATATCACCGAAGTTTGATTTAAAGTCTCAAATTTGTAATGTTCAAAATTAAACAAAGTCGAAATCGACCAAAGATGGAAATTGAGCGAATATTGATGACTAAAGGAATAATTGTGGAGATTAATCAAACCGGTGAGATTTCGAGCCTATCGATTTTTGTGAGTTTTTAAATCCATCAGAGTTAATGATTAACTCAATGTTTAATTTAATGTTGAAATAATTCGTTGTGATCTCAAAATTATTATTTTTTTCGGTCAAGAAATAGTATGTGATGTTCCCTCAAAAAGTGCACTACAATATCTCTAAACTAAAATGCATCTGAGATGCGTATCGTAATATAATTAGTAGTTCGGATAAAGAAAGTTAGGCCCTCGTTTGTTACCCAAAAAGATTAGCCATAAAAAGTTGTGAAAAATTCCCTTTCGCAAACCAAGTTGAGCAAAAAAAACATTTAACCTTTCGTTTGATAACCCGAAAAAACCATAAATCCCGGAATTGAGAAAACTGAAAAATTCAAAATATAAGTACAATTTGTGAAAACGAAAAAGGGTGATAAAAGATAACTGCCCAAGAAAAATAGCAACAAAAGAAAAATGGGAATAAAAAAGTGAATGTGAGCAAAAGCCCGAAAAAGCACTAATGGACGTCATAGAAAATTTTCCAATTTTGAAGTTTCCCTTTTTACCCAATACACCTTAAAAACCTGGAAAAAGTCCAAACATAGTCCAGATTTTGAAATTGATTACTTCATGGAGAGCAAAAATATTAAAATATAATAGAAGAGATTAACCAGTGTGTATAAGAGGCAATATCCCCTCTTCCAGCGACCATAACCCGATGAAGAGAACTTTTCACCCATAAATTTTGTGTGCACAAATTCGTGTTCCAATGCATTTACTCCTTATATCATGCATACCGAGTGAAATAGACACATTCCAACTGATTTATTTGCGAGAGTATTCCGTTAGCATTTGAATCAAAATGAATTTTCAAAAAATTAACCTAATGATCAATCGGTGGAAATCTGTGGTTAGATTTCAAGCTTCGCACACACACACACACATGACAAATAGATATTTCAACATATAACTATATGGTGTTTATTTTTCAAAAAGTTTGAATTATGAAATTTTTAGTTATTTTGAATTTTGTTTCAGTCAAAAAATGAATTTTGTGGGTATATTTACTACAAAACCTCACGAGACACAAATCGTCCCACTAGGGTATCCTAGGAGTTTAACCGTTTGTTGCATACGCTAAATACAATCGCTTGCCTATGAAACAGGTATTTTATCTCAATAAAATGAATTTCAACAGTTGAGCCATGGTGAAGTCCTTTTACATTGCTCGGGATGCACAAAGTTCTAAGTTGGGGGAATTTGATTAGGCATCGACTCTTTTAAATTTATACCCTTAATTTAGTAGCTTTGAGCACCTCGAATAATGTAATTCATATTGATTTGTCTCATTTATATGCTACCAATAATTACCACATAGTGCCTCGAGTTTTATGTATTTTTCATGCTTTTTACAGGTATTTAATGTAAGTGAAGAGGAAAGGAATCCAAAGTCGAGAAATCAACAAAGGAAGGAAAGACAGAGCGTAAAATAGTCATGTCACATATAGAGTTCGGATGAGGGACCAACATGAAAAATGAAGACCTCACGTCTATAGGCCCGTAGGAAGAAACGTCATCCCAAACCGAGCCCTGGATCAGAAGTTACGGAGAATCAACGATGAGAGGAAAATCAAGAAAAATGAAGATTTCCAATATTAGACCGGACTGGCCATGCCCCAAAACGAACTGATCCAGAGGAGATCAAAGCCCTGTGAAAAATTATCCACCGGACCGATCCAGTACAGAAATAAATGAACCAGTCTTATGCCTTTAGGATCTCTATATGAAACTGAGGGACAGACTTGTCCAATTACAAAAATAAATTAATCTTTCTGATGTCTTGAAGATCCCTGAGCAAATTTGACAGCAGACCGAACCGAAGAATACAACCAAACTGATTCAGAGATTATCCCAAATTTTTCGTTTCTAATATAAAGTTTTACTTGGTTCAAAATATTTTAAATTTTGAAGTGTATTGATTTTAATTTATTGTCCTACATTAGGAGGTTCGAATATTTTTAGTATTAGAGGTCTCTTGAATAGAAGAACCCTAGTTTTGAATATTTGTTGCAATTAATTCAAGATTCAAAGTTTATTTCCATATTTCCTCATTGTAAGTAACATTTAATTTCTTCTTTCAATTATTTTCGTAGTTAGATTAATTCTTAATTCCTATTTTTCAATTCTTCATTCAAAAATTTTATTCTCAAAATATCCATGAATTCTTGCACTTTAAAACTTGTGTCTTCATTTAATTTAATCATGTCCGGCTAAGTTTTTAAAGCTTGGGGTGCGTGAACCCAACTAGATGTAATTTAACCATGTAGAAAATAGGGTTTCAATTGAATTTCAAGTGAATCATGTTGTGTATTACACAAAACCGTCGTAGACCATTTAACCTCATTTGGCCTAGGTAACTGGGGTGTTTAAGGATGCTACGCGCGTGTAGATATTCAACACTGCTTTATTTCTACCTTTTTTTATGCATGATAGGTCTAGTACTCTCATATATGTAATGCTTAGTATTACTAAAGATTGGTTTCAATTTAATATCTAATTCAAAGTCTAGTATTCTATCTGGTAAATGTATTAGGCTTTGGCGTATTGTAACCCGACCTATCTTTCCTTATTCATACTTAATTCATTCACTTGATTTCCACCTTTCCACTTCGTTTAGTTGTTAATTAATTTGCATTCACATTTAGTTAGTAGATTTTATATTCATCTTAATCACCTTTCCATTTCTTTCGAGAGTCAATTTTAGGGTTACTCATCTATTCCGTGTCATTACAATTCTTCATCCTAGTTCGCTATGGAGATTATCCCTACTTACTAGGTTTATTACTAACGCGGCAGGCTTGCACTTGAGCTTATATCAGGACGCCCACTAGATGCACATTTGTGGTCGCGTCAGAGAGTGAGCATTTACATGTAAGACTTTTTGAATTTCATTAATGAGATGGAATTGTTAGATCTACCTTTAATGGGGTGTTCACTTGGTCAAATGATAAGAATGACCCTTCATTGCCTCAGTTAGCTCGGTCCTTACTTTTAAATGCGTGTTAGGAGCATTATTTGTGTGTGATTTAGTCTTTCTTTCCTAGGATGACCTCAGATAATACTTCAATTCTCCTAGAGTTTAGGGTGGGGAGGGTGGAGGATCCCCTTTAGGTTCGAAAACATATGGTTGAAACAAATGGACTTTGTATATAGGGTGAAGGATTGGTGGCAAGGGTATACAGTAGTGGTCAATGCTGGTTATATCTCAGAAACAAATCTTTCACTTACTAAGGGAGACATCAAAGGGTTGAACAAGCAGATTTTTTGGAATGTGAGTGATCTCATTAAGAGATACGACGAGGAAATTTGGGTTCTCAATGAAAAGGATTGAACGATTTGTCTTTAAGGGGAATAAAAAATAGTGAGGGAGGAGAAAATGGATAGGTACGAAAAAAGGTTAATTCAGGAAGAGATCAATTGGAGGATAAAATCAAGGGCTTTACGGTTGAAGTAAGCTGACAAAAGACTAAAATTTTCATATAGTGGTTAATTCTCATTTTCGTTTTAACCATATTGGCAAAATTTTAGTGGGAGAAGATGAATTCACTGAGGAGGACGAGGTGTGGGGGGAACCAATTATTACTATGAGCGGTTGTACACAAATGAGGAATCTTGTATACACACATAAGACAGTTTGCAAGTAGGTTTCATTATAGGGGTAGAAGATGATAGGATGAAGAAAATATTAATAAAGGAGGAAGTATTGTTGGTCCTGAAGTCTATGGATAGTGAAATCGCACCTGGCCCAGAAAGTTTCACCATTGCCTTCTTACATCATTACTAGGGACTTGTGAGAGAGGATGTAATGCCTTTTTCATCGAGTTCCACAATAGAGGTCATATCCTAAGAAGTATGAATGCTACATTTATTACGTTGTGAGGGATTTAAGACCAATTATCTTAGTAGGGAGTGTATATAAGCTACTTACTAAGGTTTTGTCAATCAGAATGAGAAGCGTAATTGACCCTCTCATGTAAGAGGCCTAAAATACTTTTATGGGATGTAAAAAATTCTCGATGCGATGATTATGGAGAATGATGTAACACCTCGTAATTTCTGGGTAATTATTTTAATCAATTAATTCAGTAATTAGTGATCCTTAATTAATGAAAATTAATTATTGTGAATAATTAAAAGTGAATATATTTAATAAATTAATGAGTGAGGAGTTAATTTTAGAAATTTATTTCGAATGACGATTTTAAGTGCGCGGTTGAGTCCGGTATGGTCAAAATAGTCCAAATGAAGTGGGTACATACATATATTGGGTATTGGGTCCAATTACACATGTGTGAACTTAATAAAGAGAGTTTGGGCCATTTTAATTAGGGCCCATAGGCCCAAAACGTGAATAGTGTTTTAACCCTAAGATGTGTAAGGGGTTAGGCATCATTAAGTCATAATAGTAGACTAAAGGTAGAAAATAAAGGAAAAGTCAATTTAGGGATCTTGAAGAGGCAAATCTCAATTCAACTTCATCTTTCCAAGCCCTTGATCATCTTGGTTAAGGAAAGTGGTTGAAATTTTGAGTATTAAATTGTATATCTCTACTCATATCAAAAAAGGTGGAATCCAATTGAATTATAGGGTTAGTTCTTGCATAAATTGGGGTTTTCTCCTTATAAAGATTATAAATTTGTAGATGATTTGATAAATAATGATTTTGATGATTGAGGATTTTAAAATTTATGAGATTATTAGGGGTAGAATTGTTGTAATGGAAGAAGGGACTTAGGATGGACTTGGGGAACGCTTCTGCAAAAACCAGTTCAAAACAGGGGCTTTAAACAAATGTTCAAAACGGGGGTATATTAATGTGGCTTAAACAAATGCTAAGTGATTATGGTATTCAAGAAAACCAATTGCATCTTTATTGTGATAATCAAAGTGCGATTAAGATTTCTAAAAACCCTATTCAACACTCGCGAACAAAGCATATTAAAATAAGACATCATTTTATACGCAAATTGGTTGAATCTAAGGAATTAGAAATCAATTATCTTCCTACTGATCTACAACTCGCAGATATGTTTACCAAACCTCTAGATTATAATAGATTCATTTCATTACGTAAATCTATTGGTATGGTTTATGCTGACTAATAACTTTGCTGTTTATCCAAGTTTTTCCCTTGGTCCATTTGAGACAAAATGGGGGAGAAATTTGAGTCTATTCAATTCTTTCATATGCTAAACAGCTTGATCTTAGTGATTTATTGCAGGTTCTTGTTGTACAGTTACTCTCAACAGTTGTAATAGGGTATTCAAATGTAATTAGTTGAGTTATGTACTTTTTGATTTCTAGGTATTGGGTAGATAGAATTTTGATATGAATAAGTTTTTCTTATTTTCTTGTTGCCGTACGAGTCCTAGATGACTCAAAGGAGATTTTGTCTCACATTTCCAAAGGGGGAGATTGAAGCCCTTATACTTTTGACTCAATTGAGTCTATATTGTATAAGTTCTCATCTAGTTTGGAAATTGTGACAAAATTATGTCCTCCCTAGTATCCAAAGAACCTCAAAAGTTGGTTTGCTACTTCATCGCTCTATCTTGTTTTGATCAAGATCAAATTGCCAAAACTCACACACAGTAGAATTTATTTTTTACATATCATACTGCATAATAATGTGTGTACATATGTTGAGTGTGTTTAAATCCCTAAGTTGGAATTTTAATAATTTTTTGGGATTTTTTAAACATTTTTTTAAATAAGGTTTTATTAATTAAAACTTGATTTAAAAGTTTTGAGGTAAATCTGTAAATATTATTTGTTGGTTATTTTGGCCTAATGTTACCTTGGGTAGAATCCGAAAGCGGAGTAAACTTTGGGGTGTGTTTTTAATTAGTTTAAGACGCGTGTTTCATATCCTGTTATCGTCCAACACCTGTCTTCATCTGATTGGTTGAAATTGTGTTTGTTTACTGAGTTAAAAATGCATATGTTTTTAGCCCTTGGATCACTAGCTATCGATGATCTGCATGTCGTCTTGGTGAATCCCAGTACAACTTTCTAAACCAACCAGGATTCGTTTAAGCACCGCCTTATTAGAACCCTTCGATCAAAGTCAATTTGACTTGACTTAATCCTGGCCCTTGGTTTTGATCGAGCCTCTAGAACCTTCTCTTCACCCTATAAAAGGGACCCTACTCTCAGACTTCAAAGACTTTTGCCATTTTCATTTCCTCTAAGAAATAGAGAGAGTAGAGAGAGAAGAGAGAAAACAGAGAGAGGAGAGAGAGTTAGAAACCCTAACCCTGTTTTGTCAAAGCCTCTTCCATCCAAACTCAAACACTTCTTCAAAACTCCATATCCAAAACACTACCCTAAGTGTTCTTGAGTGATTGAGAGTTTGAGTTGAGTTTGTTATTGCTGTTGTAACCTCTTGTTCGTTAGAACTTGTTTTCAACTTAAACGTTTACTCAGATCTACTTTCTAATTTCATAGAAATTTCAAATCTGAGTTATTCATGTTACATTACACTTAGTTTCATTCTTTATTTCTCATCTTGAGAAATATATTGTTGATTATTTTCTATAAAACGTTTGCTTACTTTGAAATCAACAATAAATGCTTTATGTTTCTAGTTCTTCTAAAACTAAACCTTTGACCTAGTTGGAATCACACTTGGAGGTTTTCAATCTCGAAAAACCTTTCTAAAATTCTGAGATTGATTATGACCTTGTCTGTCTTCCTAGCAAGGTATCCGTGGATTCTGGGAATGATTTAAAGGTCAAATAAGGTTCAAAGTTTTGTAAGAAGAAAGAAAATGAAAAGATCACATCATATAGTGTTACTGTAATTTGTTAGGATTGTTTGTACTTAATAAGTGTGCGTGTGTGCATGCATGTGTTAGAGAGCACCTCCACAAACACTTTCACCCTACAACACGAAAATTGTTGGTAATAAGATCTTGTAAACAAAGAGTCGACGTAAAGTGCTGGAACAAATCAGAAGTTAACAAACTAGGAGAACTACATCTACAATCAGAACTGCAGATAAGTTTTAAGGACACCAGAGGGTACATTCCTAAACTTATATTAGTTTGAGTTGTTTGCATGTTATTTATATAGTTTGTAACTCATATATTTGTTTCAGTGGATTTTTCATTTTACTCCGTAGAGGGAGTCGTGGATGTTTCCTCAATTGGTGAGGTTTTACCACGTAAAAAACATCGTGAACATAATCTTTCTACATCTCCTCATCTCATTCTTGGTTGTGCTGAGTTCATGTTTTTTTAAACTTCTTTATAAATTTGTTATTCAATTCTTGAATAGATCTCGTACATACTGATTTGTTAAACACATCTTGTGTTCAAATAGTTTGGTTTTTACGAAAAGATTTTCTGAAAAAAACAGATCGCAGTTACTTAAATAGTTTATTTTTAATAAATGGCTTTAGTAACATTTTTCAGCAGGAACAATATCTAGATCTATTTACTTCAGGTATGTTCGAGTTTCAAGGACGAAATTCCCTTGTAAGGGGAGGAGTATGTAACAGCTCGTAATTTCTGGATAATTATTCTAATCAATTAATTCAGTAATTTGTGATCCTTAATTAATGAGAATTAATTAGTGGGAATAATTAAAAGTGAATATTTTTAATAAAGTTGATGAGTGAGGAGTTAATTTTAGAAATTTATTTCGGATGACGATTTTAAGTGTGCGGTTGAGTCCGGTAGGGTTGAAATAGTTCAAAAGAAGTGGGTACATACATATATTGGGTATTGGGGTCCAATTACACTTGTGTGAACTTAATAAAGAGAGTTTGGGACATTTTAATTAGGGCCCATAGGCCCAAAACGTGAATAGTGTTTTAACCCTAAGATGTGTAAGGGTTAGGCATCATCCGAATTTCGGGACGAAATTTTGTTATTGGGGGGTGGGGGGGGGGGGGGGGGGGAGTATGTAATATCCCATATTTTTATGGCTTTTACATTGGAGATTTATTAAAATTAATTGAGATAAATTAATTTAATATTAATCCAAAAATTTATTTTAGGTATTTACTAGCGCGACGAGAGTTAATAATTATTGGGAATTTGTTGAATATTACTTAATGAGTAAAGTGATATGTAAATTTGAATTTATTAAAATTGTCACGAGTGAATAATATGACAATTATGGAAATTAAGTCGGGATGCTCATGTGTCGTGTCAGGACTAAATTATTATAATAAAAAGTGAATATATTATAAGTCAACCGTATGGTCATTTTGAGTGTGTCAACGTGTCTGGAAGGGTCGATATAGTTAGAAAAGTGTACCTGGGGTTTATATTGGGCCCTGGGGCGATTTCAGGCCTAATCGGTATACCGGGAGGGAAATTTAGTCATTCTCCATTTAGGTCATAGTTAATGACGAAAATTGGGATTAATATCAGCTATTAGGAGAGGCTTCTAGGGTAAACATTCTCAAAAGTTTATAACGACGGTGAGAGGAAGAAAGGAAAAATATTTCCATGAATTTAAGGCCAAGAACTAACAGATTTACACCTCCACCACCAGCAAAGCGTAGATCGGAGCGAGGGGATCAAGCCTATACCAGTCTATTTTGTGGAATCAGACCGACAATCTTGAGGCAAGTCTCTATCTTGCCGAATCCTAGTTGATATTTCACCCATGTTAGAATAGGATTGGTAAATACATGTTGTATTGAAGAATTATATAATTTAGGAAGTTTAAATCACATTTTTTAAGAGGAATGCATGTAGTCTGGAACCCTTGACATGTGTAGAGCATCGTCCATCAATTTGTAATGATTCGATAGAAAGAAATTTGTGATGAGATTGAGAATCTTGGAATGTATGATAAAACTAGGGTTCTTGTTAATTCTACTGAATTTGTCCCTCTAAATCCTTACCTTCAATGAATTAGTACATGTTTTATGTAGGAAATCATGTATATAGGTTGACATAACTCTTGGTTTAATTGTTTACAAGTTTGGGATGAATCAAGCATGATTTAGAGGTTGAAAGGTGATAAAACTCGTACATTGGAATAGAAGAATCTGAACAAGAACTGCTCGATTGATCGATCGACTCAAGAATCTCGATAGATCGACTTATCGATTGATCGACCCCTTTTCATCGATCGATCGACCCCTCCTAGAAATTGAACATTTCCCCCCTTTTTAATTAATTCAGTTAAAATACATATGAGCACTGGGATATCATTTAAAGATCATAATGGATCATGAAGGGGACCAATAGGGTCTAAGTAGGTTTCGGCGAATATAATTTTACACGAGATGAAATCGTGGGATAACCGGGGTATGGAATTTATTAGAAATCGTGCGTATGTTAAGTAAGGTATTTAGGGATTCAAGAAAGGCTTAAAGAAGCATGGGAGTGAGGGTATACCTACTGAATTTACCTTAAGGAGGAGAAAACACTTCTAGGTACGAGAAGTAATTATAAAATGGTTATAATCAAGAATAAAAAGAAATGAGTTCATTATGCATAAGAATTGGGTGATTGGTACTACGTACGGTTAAAATATTGTTATAAGTCGCGAGCGAACCTAATTGGAATATGTAATTTTATATATAATCGAGTTCATGTGTATATATAATGTTGTATCTGTGTATACTCATACCCGCACTACTTGCTATCTCAGAGGTTGCCGCGCCGGGACAGTCTTATCTCGAAGGGACCTTTATGGGGATATTGACTCGTACCTTAGAGCATAGGATTCCTTGGTACATGCTATCCGAGAATGATAGTCATATGGGCCAAAGACACATGAGGGTATGTACAGACCTTTTAGTGTCTTAGAACTATGCTTCGCCTCCATTTTGTGTGTATTGTGTTAATAGAGTTCGAGAGTGATTCTGAACTAGTATTTCCCTTGTACGAGGTATACGGGGACTTGATAGCAGAGAATGCCAACACCATAGATCTTATGTGTGGTGCCTATTAGTACATATATTGTATGAGTGATTAATATATATACTTATACCTGAGATTCTTCTACTGTGCCTATAAGTAGATATGTAATCGAATTAATGTTCCTAATCATAGTAAGTGTTTAAAACATCACAATAGTATTGAGAAATATATAATTGACTTAAATCACCTTTAAGAAGATGTTGTCTTAATTTATTCATGGACTTATGATCTTGAGAATCAAAGCTTATGGGAGGAGTATAGAGTTAGAATTATGAGTTATTTTAGTAATATGGTAAGCGTGCACACTAGATGAGAGGTGAGAATTCTGAATAGAGTGTCGTGTACTAACGTGGTTGCCATAATAGCTAGTAAGCATTTTAAATACTAGCAAAACTTTTTTTTAAAACTATTTTACACTCGGGCTCTAACCCGTTTCCTATCATTTTTCCTTCTTTTGTATGTATATATATATATATATTACAGATGCCCAGCTATAAGGGTGTCAAGTGTAGATTCAATTGACTGGACTTTCTACAGCTTATGTGGGAGTTGCAGGTTATTGCAGTAGACGCTTCCACTTTTGGCTCGTCAGATTTCTACTTAGTTCCTTTAATTAGGGCATGTGTCGCCCATTTCCAGACATGTTTAGAATTCATCACGATTCCGTACACTTCTATTATTTCAGTATTCTGTTTTCATTTGGGAATATTATATCTATCACATTGTCAGTGGTTGGGTTAATTATTTGGATTTGCCTAATCTGGTTGGCATGTTTCATCAGATGTTTGGTATCCTTATCATTTATGTTATTCAATAATTGGTTAGTGCTTAGATGGTTTTTACTATGAAATTTCATAATTAAAATCATTTAAATTGTTTTGACACTTAGCTTAATTATAGAGGGTGATTAAAACAGAAAAACTATTTTTGACAGTGATGTTAAGAATGAACCACACCGATCACCTTGATTTTTAATTTAATAAAAGACTGATCACCCAAAAGTTAATTCGGTGGGGTGTTACAGGTGGTATCAGAGCATCATATTTTAGTGTCCTTTAGGATCTGTACGGCTTATTACGCTTTCAGCTTAGCGTCCTTGATATAGAGTCGTATTTTTAGGACTGTTGCATTCTTATCTGTACGATTTACATCTTCAGCTTTTTAAGATTGATAATAAAACTGTAGACTAATTAACTTCCTTTTCATTTCATATTCCTCCAAGACGAATACCCCGAGATAATAATGCCTAACCCGAGAAGCCAGGAGCTTTGGATCAGGGGATGATGAGCGAAACCAAAGTAGCCGCCATAGTTGCTCAGGCAGTGAATGCCGCATTAGCGGTGGTGCAGCAGGATCCACTCCAGGTTCAAGCACTAGCGCTAGTGCCAGCATAGCTTCCCACGACATGTGAGAGGGTCAGGGATGATTTTCAGAAGCTCAATCCTTCGGAGTTTTCGAGTGGTTTTGATATTGTCATCGCCAGCCAATGGAAGAAGGACATCCAAAGGAATGTGTGTATGTATGAGTGCACTGACATGCAGAGGAACTTACAGGAATTCATCAAGCTAGTGGGATCCACTTTGCAGTGGTGGGAGTTCACCACCACCTTAGAGGGGAGGGATAACATGTCGATTCAATCATTTGGAGTGCGATTTGATCCCAAATATTTCCCATTAGTTGTGCAGAATGAGATGAGGTGGAGATTACTGAATAATAAGTAGGAGAGTATGACAGTTGCAGAGTATGAGGAGGAGTTCATGAGACTTCTCACTATAGTGTCGAATGAGTCACCCACTGAGGAGAAGAAGATTTTACTATTTTTAGACCGATTAGCCTGGAGGAATTGTCAGCACCTCATAGGTAATCTATCGTTGGGTCCCCGGACTGATGTATTCAATGCCTCTTTGTTGAATTTCCTGGATCACCACTTCCATAAGTAGGGAAACAATCGATAAGGAGAGTCCATCCAAAAGTAAATTATAATGCCAAAAGTATTTTATTTCATTTCTTACTTATTTTTCTTATGTGCTAAAGTAAGTAAAAACCTAACTCGGCTCAACCCTAAAAAAAAAGAGTTACGCACCTTTACCCTCTTCTTTTCTCTCTCGCCTCTTATATTCTCTCCCTCACCTCACTCCCGTCGCCCCCAACCTTGTGCCCCTGTCATGGCCTACCACTATTCTCCTCTTCTCTCCCTCCTGTCGGCCAGCCCTTGTTCTCCTCTTCCCTCCCTCCGGCGCCGCCCCACGTGTTAATCTTCGCACACGGACTCACCGTATTTTTTGTGTTAATTTTTTCAATAGATTAGTTAATTAGTTTAGTTTTTTTGTTGTTAATTTTATGTTGTTAAGTTTTTAGTTTATTGTTTGCTGAAATTTAATTTTAATTATTAGTTCTCATGAAATGGTGGAGTAGTTAGAGAAATGCTGGAATTTTAATTTTTAGTTTAGTTTTGTCATTGTTAATTAATAGTTTTTAGTTTATTATTTAGTTTTATTATTGTTAATTACCATTTCCAGATGTAGAAATGGTGGAGCAATTAGAGAATATGACATGGAATCCAAACAGGTGCCCACATAACCCAAGTTTATTTTTTAGCTATAGAATGTGGGTAGAAACTGTCAAATGAGAGTAAACTCTTGGAGATATATTATTTTTGTACTTTTCCATTGTTGTAAAAATGTTGCCATGTAAGGATAGAAATTTCTAGGAGGTGCGCGACATGTGGGATATAAATTGATTTGGAAATGAAATGACTGGATATGGACTTAGTTCTTATGAAATTTTAAATAATTATGGTTGCTGAAATTTTAATTATTTATTTGTTGCTCAAATGTTTTCTTTTCACGTACTTCTTTCCACAGATTTCTGATTTCTTTTATAAATAAGCGTTATAAGATATTTTTAATTTTTTATTTCATTGCAATATATTTCATTCAGATTCCACTACAATATTCACTTATATGTTTGTAATGAGTCATTTTTTGCTAATAGTTATAATTTCATAGCGTGCAAGATTCAGATCGGCTTCTGGTTGACCTCTCCGGCTCCATCTCCATTTTTCCTCTCTCTGCTCCAACTTCCTGGTAATTTGTTAACTCACCCATCATTTTATTTTTTGAATTTGACATAATTTGTTTGCAATTTGAATGATGTTTAGATTTATGTTTCCATTCAAGAATTTTTAAACTTATAATTTATGTAATTTCCCTTCTTTCAGTTTATAATGTTCAAATAAATGTTTACAAGATATGTACATTGCTTTTTAATTAGAGTTTTAATAGTAATTTTGCAAGGTGTTGGTTGTGGTCTAAGAATTTAAAAGTAAACTATAAATACTATGATCTGATTGGTTGTTTTAATGTGGTGAGAAATATAAATTTTAAAACATAAAAACATTTTTAGACCAATCTGATTAGCCCCATAAGAGTCACGAACGCCTCACACGGGACCAATGCGACTCGTAGGAACCGACCGCGTAGTCACGGGGCTCTCGGTTTGAGTGTACGGCATAAATTTCCAAAAAATTAGACTTAAGCACAAAAATATGCCACCGAAGGATGAAAAGGTAAAACAGCCACAAAACGATCCTGTAAGAGTCACAAACACCTTGCACGGACCAAGGTGACTCGTAGGAACCGACAGCATAGTCACGCGGCTCCCGATTCGAGTGTATGACTTAAATTTACAAAAAGTTGGACATAAGCTTAAAAACATGCCATCGAAGGGTGAAAACGTAAAACAACCACAAAATTGTCCCGTAAGAGTCATGAACGCCTCACATGGGACCAATGTGACCCGTAGGAATCGACCGCGTAGTCACGGGGCTCCCGGTTTTAGTGTACGACGTAAATTTTCACAAAATTAGACTTAAGCATAAAAATATTTCATCGAAGGGTTAAAACGAAAAACAACAACAAAACGGTCCTGCAAGAGTCACGAACACCTCACACGGGACCAATGTGACTTGTAGGAACGGACCGCATAGTCACGGGGCTCCCCGTTCGAGTGTACGACGTAAATTTGCAAAAAATTAGACTTAAGAATAAAAATATGCCATCGAAGGGTGAAACGTAAAATATCCACAAACCGGTCCTCTATGAGTCACGAATACCTCCCAAGGAACCAATGTGACCCGTAGGAACCGACCGCGTAGTCGTAGGGCTACCGCTTTGAGTGTCCGACATAAATTTGTAAAAAATTAGACTTAAGCATAAAAACAAGCCATCCAGGGGTGAAAATATAAAATGGCCAAAAAACGGTCCAATAAGAGTCACGAACACCTCGCACGGGACCAATGTGACTGGTAGGAACTGACCACGTAGTCACGGGGCTCCCGATTTGACTGTACAACGTAAATTTGCAAAAAATTATAATTAAGCACTAAAACATGACATCAAAAGGTGAAAACATAAAACATCCACAAAACGGTCCTATAAGAGTCACGAGCACGTCGCACTGGACCAATGTAACCCGTACGAACCGATCGCGCAGTCACGGGGCTCCCAGTTCGAGTGTACGACGTAAATTTTTAAAAAAATAGACATAAGCATAAAAATATGCCATCGAAGGGTGAAAACATAAAATAGCCAAAAAACGGTCATGTAAGAGTCACGAACGCCTCGCACGGGACCAATGTTACTCCTAGGAACCGACCGCGTAGTCACGGGGCTCCCGGTTTGAGTGTACGACATAAATTTGCAGAAAGTTGGACTTAAGCATAAAAACATGTGATCTAAGGGTGAAAATGTAAAACATCAACAAAAGAGTCCCGTAAGAGTCACAAACACCTCACACGGGACCAATATGATCCCTAGGAACCGACCGCATAGTCACGGGGCCCCAGATTTGAGCGTACGACTTAAATTTGTAAAAAAATTACACTTAAGCATAAAAACATGCCATCGAAGGGTGAAAACGTAAAACAAACGCAAAATGGTCCCATAAAAGTCAGAAACACCTCGCAGAAGACCAATGAGACTCGTAGGAACCGACCGCGTAGTCACGGGGCTCTTGATTTGTGTGTACGACGTAAATATGTAAAAATTTTGACTTAATCATAAACACATGCCATCGAAGGGTGAAAACATAAAAAAAGTACAAAACGGTGTTGTAAGAGTCATGAAGACCTCACATGGGACCTGTAACCTGTCGGAACCGACCGGGTAGTCACGGGGCTCCCTTTTTTACTGTACGATAGAAATTTGCAAAAAATTAGACATAATCATAAAAATATGTCATCTAAGGGTGAAAACTTAAAACATCCACAAAACGGCCCTGCAAGAGTCACGAACACCTCCCACGGAACCAATGTGACTCGTAGGAACCAACCGCGTAGTCACGGCAGGGCTCCCAGTTTAAGTGTACGACATAAATTTGTAAAAAGTTGGACTTAAGAATAAAAACATGCCATCGAAGGGTGAAAACATAAAACATCCACAAGATGGTCACGTAAGAGTCACGAACACCTCGTACGGGAAAAATGTGACCCGTTGAAACCGACCGCGTAGTCATGGGACTTTCGATTTGAGTGTATGACGCAAATTAACAAAAAATTAAACTTAAGCATAAAAATATGCCATTGAAGGGTGAAAACATAAACCAAATAGAACGGACCCGTAAGATTCATGAACACATCGTACGAGACCAATGAGACTCGTATGAATCGACCGCGTAGTCACGGGGATCTCAGTTTGAGTGTACGACTTAAATTAGTAAAAAAGTTAGACTTAATCATAAAGTCATGACATCGAAGGGTGAAAACGTAAAAAAACCACAAAAACGTGTCGTAAAGGTCAAGAACACCTCGCACGGGACCAATGTGATCGGAAGGAACCGACTGCGTAGTCACGGAGCTCCCGATTCTAGTGGCCGACGTAAATTTGCAAAAAAATTGACTTAAATATAAAAACATGCCATCGAAGAGTGAAAACATAAAAAAATCACAAAATAGTCATGTAAGAGTCGCGAACGCCTCACACGAGACCAATGTGACTCGTAGGAACCGATCGCGTTGTCACAGGGCTTCCGATTTGAGTGTATGAAGTAAATTTGCAAAAAGTAGGACTTAAGCATAAAAAACATGCCATGGAAGGGTGAAAATGTAAAAAAAAAAAACGGTTCGGTAAGAGTCATGAACACCTTGCACGGGATAAATGAGACCCGTAGGAATCGACCGCATAGTCACGGGGCTCCCATTTTGAGTGTATGACGTAAATTTGCAAAAAATTAGACATAATCATAAAAATATGTCATCTAAGCGTGAAAACTTAAAACATCCACAAAACGGCCCTGCAAGAGTCACGAACACCTTCCACGGAACCAATGTGGCTCGTAGGAACCAACCGCGTAGTCACGGCAGGGCTCCCAGTTTAAGTCTACGACATAAATTTGCAAAAAGTTGGACTTAAGAATAAAAACATGCCATCAAAGGGTGAAAACATAAAACATCCACAAGATGGTCACGTAAGAGTCACGAACACCTCGCACGGGAAAAATGTGACCCGTTGAAACCGACCGCGTAGTCATGGGACTTTCGATTTGAGTGTATGACGCAAATTAACAAAAAAATAAAATTAAGCATCAAAATATGCCATTGAAGGGTGAAAACATAAACCAAATAGAACGGACCCGTAAGAGTCATGAACACATCGTACGGGACCAATGAGACTCGTAGGAACCGACCGCGTAGTCATGGGGATCTCAGTTTGAGTGTACGACTTAAATTAGTAAAAAAGTTAGACTTAATCATAAAGTCATGACATCGAAGGGTGAAAACATAAAAAAACCACAAAAACGTGTCATAAAGGTCAAGAACACCTCGCACGGGACCAATGTGACCCGAAGGAACCGACCGCGTAGTCACGGAGGTCCCGATTCTAGTGGCCGACGTAAATTTGCAAAAAAATTGACTTAAACATAAAAACATGCCATCGAAGAGTGAAAACATAAAAAAACCACAAAATAGTCATGTAAGAGTCGCGAACGCCTCACACGAGACCAATGTGACTCGTAGGAACCGATCGCGTTGTCACAGGGCTTCCGATTTGAGTGTACGAAGTAAATTTGCAAAAAGTAGGACTTAAGCATAAAAAACATGCCATGGAAGGGTGAAAATGTAAAAAAAAAAAAAAACGGTTCGGTAAGAGTCATGAACACCTTGCACGGGATAAATGAGACCCGTAGGAATCGACCGCATAGTCACGGGGCTCCCATTTTGAGTGTATGACGTAAATTTGCAAAAAATTAGACCTAAGCATAAAAACATGCCATCAAAGGGTGAAAACGTAAAAACAACCACAAAATGATCCCATGAGAGCCACAAACACCTCGCACGGGACCAATGTGACCCGTCGGAACCGACCGCGTAGTCCCGGAGCTCCCGGTTTGAGTGTACGATAGAAATTTACAAAAAAATAGACTTAAGCTTAAAAATATGCCATCGAAGGCTGAAAATATAAAACAACCATAAAACAGTCCTACAAGAGTCACAAACACCTAGTACGGGACTAATGTGACTCTTAGGAACCGATCAAGTAGTCACAGGGCTCCCGATTCGAGTGTACGATGTAAATTTGCAAAAAAATAGACTTAAGCATAAAAACATGTCATCGAATGGTAAAAAATGGTCTGGTAAGAGTCAAGAACTTCTCACACGGGACTAATGGAACCCGTAGGAACCGATTGCATAGTTACGGGTCTCTCATTTTGAGTATACAACGTAAATTTGCAAAAAAAATAGACTTAAGGGTAAAAATATACCATCGAAGGGTGAAAACATAAAACAGCCACAAAATGGTCCGATAAGAGTCACGAACACCTCGTACGGGACCAATGTGACCCCTAGGAACGGACCGCGTAGTCACGGGGCTCCTAGTTCGGGTATATAATGTAAATTAGAAAAAAAATAGACTTAAGCCTTAAAATATGCCATCCAATGGTGAAAATGTAAAACAGACACAAAAGGGTCCGGTAAGAGTCACGAACACCTCACACGTGACCAATGTGACCTGTAGGAACCGACCGCGTAGTCACGGGTCTCCCGGTTTGAGTGTATGGCAAAAATTTGCAAAAAGTTGGACTTAAGCATAAAAATATGCCATAGAAGAGTGAAAATATAAAACAACCACAAAACGGTCCCGTAAGAGTCATAAACGCCTCGCACGGGACCAATGTGACCCGTAGGAACCGACCGTGTAGTCACGGGACTCACGGTTTGAGTGTACGACATAAATTTGCACAAAATTAGACAAGCATAAAAATATGCCATCGAAGGGTGAAAACATAAAATAGCCACAAAACGGTCCTACAAGAGTTACGAACACCTCGTACGGGACCAATGTGACTCGTAGGAACCAACCGCGTAGTCACGGGACTCTCGGTTCGAGTGTATGGGGTAAATTTGCAAAAAAATTAGACTTAATCATAAAAACATGCCATCAAAAGGTGAAAACATGAAACAGCCACAAAACGGTCATGTAAGAGTCATGAACACCTCACACAGGACCAATGTGACTCGTAGGAAACGACCGCATAGTCACGAGGCTCGTGGTTTCAGTGTGCGACGTAAATTTGCAAAAAAATTGATTTAACCATAAAAATATGCCTTCAAAGGGTGAAAATGTAAAACATATAGAAAATAGTTCGGTATGAGTCAGAACACCTTGCATGGGATCAATGTGAGTTGTAGGAACCGATCGCGTAGTCACGGGGCTCCCGATTCAAGTGTACGACGTAAATTTGCAAAAAATTACAATTAAGCATAAAACATGCCATCAAAGGATGAAAACATAAAAAGGCAACAAAACGGTCATGTAAGAGTCACGAACACCTCGTACGGGACAAACGTGACCCGTAGGAACCAACCGCGTAGTCACGGGGATCTTGTTCTAGTGTATGTCGTAAGTTTACAAAAAATTAGACTTAAGCATAATAACATGCCATCGAAGGGTGAAAGTGTAAAACAGCCACAAAACGGTCCTATAAGAGTCACGAACACCTCGCACGGGACCGATGTGACCCGTAGGAACCGACTGCGTAGTCACGGGGCTCCCGATTTGAGTGTACGACGTAAATTTACAAAAAAATAGAATTAAGCATAAAAGCATGCCATCGAAGGGTGAAAATGTAAAAAAAACACAAAACAGTCCCGTAACAGTCACGAACACCTCGTACGGGACCAATGAGACTCGTAGGAACCGAGTACGTAGTCACGGGGCTCCCGGTTTGAGTGTATAAAAGTTTGCAAGAAGATAGACTTAAGCACAAAAACATACCATCGAAGGGTGAAAACGTAAAACAACCACAAAACGGTCCCGTAGGAGTCACGAATAGCTCACACGGGACCAATGTGACCCGTAGGAACTGACCGCGTAGTCATGGGGCTCCCGGTTTGAGTGTACGATAGAAATTTGAAAAAAATGTTAGCTGAGTGATATAGAAGGTGCTTCACAAAAGATGTATACTATTTGTTGATGTAAAAAATTAGATCGCTCTAATTATTCAATCACAGATAAATAAAATGAGACAAAGGTTTTTAAAGTGGTTCAGCCTTATATGAATGGCCTACATCCACTGTTATGTTATTGCTGAGTGTTTGGGAATTCTCGATTTCAAGTTCAACCCAGAATTCCCCCCCCCCCCTTAAATGAGGGTGATACAAGGTATTTATAGCCCTTAGGCTGTACATGAAAGGGTTGATACATTAAATGATATACATATGAAAGGGTAATACATTTAATGCAGCATGTGCGTCAAGATGATAAACATTTAATGAATAGTTGAACTGTTGATTATCTGGCAATTAATGCTACGGCCGAGATGGAGATCGGACCGCCTTAGTTGATCGTTGCTCAGGAGTTTCTCGGAGTTCTAGAGTACCTCGGAGTACTAAAGTTCCTCGGTGTATCCTCGTTGCTCGGAGAGAACATGATTTGGTCGGGGAAATGAACTTCCTTGTTACTATTGTGCCACGTAGATTGACACGTATCTTCGTATTATTCGTCCATATCAGCATATTAATTTTGGTATCAACAGAAGCCCCCAATGTTTCATATTTCAAACTTTGAGGAGTATGGAACATTCTTTATCGGTATATGACGATATTAAATGACTTTCCTGGGTTTTAGGAGCCTTTTTTCATATTTGAATTTCCTTCCAAATTCGTAGAATCCGTCATTTTGCATTTTTATAGGCGCTTCGGTCTTCGTGCCCTTTTTGTCCTTTTAGCCGTCGGAAGTTCGATAGTTTCTTTTTGTAATCATTTCTTTCGCCATTTCCTAAGGCACAGTATTTAAACTTCCCACGCAATCATATCATCTTCTACCTTTTCCAATTTTCTTGCTTTCGAATTCTCCATAGTCTTTCTTTCTCTTGTGCGTTCATCCTTGTTTTCGTTCGTTGTCAACAGATCTCCTTTCTTCCTGTAAGATCTTCTTCCTTCTTCTTTTATTCACCATGGTTTATATTAATGAATCTATTGAAAAATTCCGTTCTGATTATTCCATTCCGTCTTGGGTAACTCTGGAGAATCTTCCTGAGCCCTTTGATTATTTTCGTTTGGCTGAGGGACACTGGTTCCCCAGCCTCTTTATTGCTGAGTGTGGATTTTCTTTTCCACCCAACTCTTTATGCTTAGAATTCTGCCAACATTTCGATGTTGTTACTGCAAAAGTAGCCCCTAATACATGGAGAATAGTTAATGGGGTGCATAAATTAAATCAGACTCATGGAACTCGCATAGGAATTCCTGATATTATGTATTGCTATAGATGGGCTGTTTTAGACAACGTCTATTATTTAAAAACCATATTTTTGAATAGAGCTTTAGTAGTTAACCTCCCTGATGCCAACAGGGATTATTTTGAACATGGGTTAGTTTTCAAAAATTGGCAACATGCTCCTTTAGTCGGAGACGGAGTGTATGAAGGTCCCAAATGCCCCCCCCCCCCTACGGCAATGGGATAGGTTATTTTCATTTTATTTTATTCTAGAAATTGTGACTTCATCATGTTTGAATAAATGCATGATTGACATTTCAAATTGTTTTTGTTTGCAGTTAATAGCAAGAGAAAAACTCCTAAAGAATCAGAAGTTAATATAAGGCAATTGAAACATATCTGGAGCTTGCATCATAAAATTGCAGATGATCACATCAGGTCTGCCTCATACTTGTTGCAGTACAGGAGCTATACGTCATCTTTTACTGCTCGCCCTGTGGTCAGCTCCAGTGATCCAGCGCTAATTACTGAAGACTCGGATCCGGAATCTCATATTCCTTTGATCCAGAAAATGGGCAAGAGAAGAGTTCCTACTCTCTTTGAGGAGAGTTCCTCTGCTGGAGATGGGAAGAAAACCAAGGTTAATGTCCCAAAGGGGACAAAGAAAGTTGATGATGCTCCTTTTGTTGATGTTTAGAAGGTTGCCGAGAAGCACCCAATGGCTCCTGTGCAGAAGGATGCACCTGTTGAGGTAATCACTATCTCACCAACCAAAAGTTCTTCTTTGGTTGAGGTTACTGAAAAAGCACCGAGGAGATTGAGGAAATCCTCCTCGGTTAGTATTTCTGGAGCCATTCCCCAACTCCCAGCTGGTGGAGATGGTATTCCAATTATTGTTCCCCCGAGCTCTACAATGAGTTTGGCAAAATTTTCACCCATCCCCGAGGTGCAAGGTACTGAAGAAGACCTTACTCGGGATTTGGTTACTGCTCTGGCTGCTCGTCATTTGTCTTCAGTAAGTATCTCTACTCCGAGCTTTTTATATTTTCCTTTGTTGTTTCCCATACTTGTTTTTGATTTCATTTTCCTCTTCTGATTGCATTTGACGAGCTGTTTAAATTTAATCCTTAAAAAGGATGAAGCAATCAAAGCTTCTTACTCCTCGTCCACTGTGGAGGGAGCACTGGAGAAAGCTATTAAATCCGTGAGTGAGTCCCGTCAGAAGTATGACGATGATAAAACTGAATGGGAGAAAAAATTAGCTGCGTCTGATGCAGAGAAAGTACAACTGGGTAATAAGGTGAAGGACTTGGAGAAAGAAAATAAAGATCATGCCGAGAAACTTTCAGGCTACGGGGAGCTGGAGAATAAACTGAAGTCAGCCGAAGAAGAGTTGACACTTCTGCGCGAAACAAATCGTCAGAAGGAGGAGTTGGAGGCCAAACTGAAAGCTTCCGAGGATCTTCTATTCAAGAAGCTCTCCTCGGAGAAGATGAAGAGAAAAACGGCTGTAAAGACGTCCTTTAAAACTGGTTGGGACAAAGGATGGGACGGGGGGTGGCAGCTATGACGACCCAGGTGAAATATGGAAGTCTAAAATATTTTCATGATGGTTGGGTTGCAGCACTGCAGGAGTTGAAGGTGAATGAGGACTCAGAGCTATTTCAACAACATCTCCCTGGTCCTCCTCCAGTTATTGAAGATGAGTCTTCAGACGAAGCTGCATCTGAAGAATCTTCAATGACAGTGGGTAATCAAGTCCTTGTTCCACCATCCAACCAGACAACCACCGAGGAGATTTCATCATTGCCTGCTCCTCCAGAATAAATCCCAGCTTCTACTAATCAGACCATTGTTCCTACCGAGCAACCAAGCTCCTCGTCCCATCCTCCCGAGAAAGTCTTGGGAGACAAGGAAAAGGTGTGAAGTTGTTCGGTACTCTTTTTCTGTTCTTCTTTTACTTATCATCTGTATTCCAAACGATGTAATCTTGTTCATGATGTAATAAAATCACATCTTTTTGTTCCTCTTCATTGTTGATGCTATGTCTATTTTTATTTATTAACTCTTGCCTTCTCTTCTTTATTAGTTTGTGGCTACAATGGAACTGATATCTGCACATGATACAAAGATGATGCAGCAATGCCATGAATATTATAAGGCTGGTCATACAAATTTGAGTGTATCAGAAATTGCTAACATCCTTGGCCATGATGCTTCAGAAGAAGCAATTGAGGCTTATCGGTACTTGAAGGATTTACTTGACCGAGCTGTGGCCAACAACGTGGCCTACTATGACTTGATTGAGGAGCTTCATTGTACCTTAGAAGATCTTCAGAGTCAGCACAATGAATCAAATTCTTTGTTGCACAAGGAATATGAGAATGGGTATCAACAGCTTTCCTCTGAGACAGGTCACAAAAAGATCATTGTTGGGTACGATGTTAGGGAGAGAACCCTAAAAGGTGAAGTTGAGGCCTGCAGACAGATCGTCGAGATGCTGTCATAAGAGAACAACAATTTGCAGAAAAATTTGGCGCAATATGAGTCTGCAGCTTCATCCTCTACTGCCTTGGTACCGGTCACTGATGAAGGAGTCTCATTCTTAGAGGTTGAAAATGCGAAATTAAGACAATAATTGGATACTTTAAGAAAGTCTGGTGTTTCTACTACTGCTCGGGGATGAGGAAGAGGTTCTCGTGGGCGAGGAAGAGCTGTTCAAAATGTTGTCGAGGAGCAAATTTCTCCCCCTGCTCGGAGTCGATCAAGAGTTCTCAGTCGTAATGTTGAAGAGGATCGCACTCAGTCTACTTTGGAAACTCAAGCATTCCAATTGAATGCAAAAGATCGTGCTCTATCTGAAATGTCCAAGAAAATCCTGACTTTCGAAGATCAACTTACTGCGACGAAGTCTTCTTTACATACCAAGGACCTTTTCGCCAAAAACCTTCTTGAACAATTGGATAGATTAACCTTCCAATTCCATAAGCAGCCTAGGGGATTTTGGAATGCAGGCTATAATGAGGCCCTTTATCACTTGGATGCTCGTATTGAAAATGCCAATAATGAAGGTTATAAACAAGGATGGTTGAATGCACTGGGTGTGTTAAAGCTAGAGCAGGGCCATTATTTATGGGATTATCATGCTCTTGGGCTACTAGACTTGCCTGTACCGCCTTATAAACTGGACATGAAATGGATCCCAGCTCGTGCTATTCCTCGGAGCTTAATTTAAAAATATCTTGGTGACTATAGTCTTCATTCTCAGATTGAATTATTTCGTCCCGAGCATCTCTTGGATACTCCTTCAGTAATGAATGTCAGGATGTTGAAGGATTTGAATTTTATCAATTCTCCTTAGACATTAACTGATCCTCCTGCTGGCGAGGAACTTGTGTCGAAGGATGAAGGGGAAAAACCAATAGAATAGGATTTTCAATGTAATAGTTAGCATATATATATGTAACTTGTAATTTATTTTGATTTTTAATGAAAGACTTTCATTTTCTGTTTGCAAATCTATATTGCTATTCTTCTGTGCTAAACACTACGTATGTATCTGTTAAAAAGATAACAATTTTGTGCTGTTCATCAACCAACTTAGTAATAAAGAGTTACAAGTATAAAAAATGTTGTTCGATCACTTAATAATAAAGTAATGAGTATAAAAATGTTTAAAATTTTTCCAACCAACCAAGGTTGTTAAATTGTACTCGTCGACCAAATATAATTAGCGAGAGTTTTCATAAAATGTGTCCGACCAACCAGGTTGATGGACCCTCCTCGTCGATAAATTCTCCTCGTTGACCAACTACAGTTAGTGGGTTTTTATCCCCGACCAACTATACTTGGCTCAGTTTGGAATATTTTGTATTTTCTGGAAAGGTTTTACCTTCCGACCAACTTGTTGGCATAATTTGTTTCTTAACCAGCCAAAATTGGCATTTTTTAAAAATGTTGTTCTTGCCCTTTTACCATCCAAAGATGGTTGTGGGTTTGAACTATCACGTTCTTTCGAACTATCTTGTCCACAAGCTCTTTTACCAACCAAAGTTGATCACGCAAGTGTACGCCTCCTAACCAAAGGAGTATAATTTATTCTCGCTATTTTACCAATCGAAGTTGATCACGCTCGAACTATCAGGTTCTTTTGAACTATCTTGTCCACAAGCTCTTTTACCAACCGAAGTTGATCACGCAAGTGTACGCCTCCTAACCAAAGGACTATAATTTGTTCTCGCTATTTTACCAACCGAAGTTGATCACGCTCGAACTATCAGGTTCTTTCGAACTATCTTGTCCACAAGCTCTTTTACCAACCGAAGTTGATCATGCAAGTGTACGCCTCCTAACCAAAGGAGTATAATTTGTTCTCGCTATTTTACCAACCGAAGTTGATCACGCTCGAACTATCAGTGTAGTGTATCACACTAGTATTCCCCAAAAAGCTTGTAATAAAAGGAAGAGGATGGTGAAACATCATCGTTTTATTCATAATGATGGAATTGCTTTACATTTTACATTACTGATAATACTTGCGTAGGTGTTCAGCATTCCATGCATTCTTAAATTCCTCTCCTTCTAGAGTTGCTATTCTGTAAGTTCCTGGTCGAACAACTTCTATAACTCGGTAAGGTCCATGCCAGTTGGCTTCAAGCTTATTGTGCTTCTGAATGACCTTCTTTAGCACATAATCCCCTTCTTTTAAGTCGCATTTCTTCACCCTCTTGTTGTAGAACAGAGTTGTGCGTTGTTGGTAAGCAGCATTCCTAATGGCTGCCTCTTCTCTAACCTCCTCGAGCATGTCCAAATCTAATCTTCTCATCAAGTCACTGACTGGGGAATTGAAATTCAGCACTCTGTGTGTTGGGAGACCCAACTCAGCAGGTATTACAGCCTCACTTCCAAATGCCAGCATGTATGGTGATTCTCCAGTTGCTTCTCGGGGAGTTGTTCGGTAAGCCCACAAGACTAACTGTAGCTCATTAATCCAATTAGCTTTAGCATCACTTAGCCTCTTCTTCCAACCATTTAGTAGTGTTCTGTTTGTCACCTCAGTTTGCCCATTGCTTTGAGGATGACCTGGTGTTGAATAGGTCTTCAGGATGTTTGATTGTTGACAATAGGCAGCAAACTCCTCGTTGTCGAAATGTGTTCCATGGTCTGTGATGAAGGCATGAGGGAGACCATATCTACAGATGATATTCTTCCAAACAAATTGGTATACCCTCTCGTACGTCATATCAATAAGGGGTTCAGCTTCTACCCACTTAGTAAAATAGTCTACTACGACGACGAGGTACTTGAATCTTCCTCGGGTGGTCGGCAATGGTCCAACCAAATCAATTCCCCAAATGGCGAATGGCTAAGGGGAAGTTATGGGTGTCAACAATGCTTGTGGAGTTCTTCGGATGGAGGAAAAACGTTGGAACTTATCACATCTCTTGGCGTAGGCTATACAATCAACCCTCATCGTCGGCCAGAAATATCCCTGTGTCATCACCCTTTGTAAAAGTGTTCGACCTGCTACATGGGCTCCACATGACCCTTCATGGATCTCTTCAATCAATTCTTTCACCTCGGAGGGATGTACACATCTCTGCAAACCTACCATAATTCCACGTCTGTACAAAACACCATTAGTTAGTACATACCGGGCATCTTTAAACTTCAATTTCTTTGCCGCGAGCTTGTCCTCTGGCAATCCTCCTTCTTCAATATATGCCCTGATGGGATCCATCCAAGATGGTCCTAGATCAAGGGTAATAACATTCATCGTCAGGTCTTTATCTATGCTCCTACTTTCCAATACTTCAATTGGTATCGTTCTTCGCAGTTCGGTACGAGTAGCTGATGCTAGTCGGGCCAGTGCGTTTGTTTGTGCATTTTCTATTCTGGGTATTCTGATCAACTGAATGGCGTTAAATTCTGCTAGCAATTCCATCACCTTTGCATGATACTTGACCATTAATTCTCCTTTAATCGCATATGTTCCCATCATCTAATTCACAATTAATTGAGAATCACTATATACCATCACTTGTTGTGCTTCCATGATCTTTGCTAAATTAAGACCTGCTATCATGGCCTCATACTCAGCCTCATTATTGGAGGTTTTGAATTGAAATCGCAAGGCATATTCTATGTCAATCTCGTCTGGGGTTTTCAAAACAATCCCTGCTCCACAACCCGTTGTGCAAGATGACCCATCTACATACAATCTCCATATAAGTAACTCGTCTTCAAATTTCTTATCCAATAGAGTTCCTCGGTGAAATATCTGTTGTTCTCTTCCATCCTCCTCTGTTAATTTTCGTTCCTCGTCGACCATTTATTCTCGCCCTTTTACCAACCGGAGTTGGTCTGGGTTTGAATTTGATGATCTTTCTACATCCATAAGCCCTTTTACCAACCGGAGTTGGTCTGGACTTATGTCTGTTGATCCTGTAACATCCACAGGTTGGTCAGTGAGCAACTTTTGTTCCTCGGGGGTATCAGGATATGTAAACTCTGCAATAAAATCTGCTACAGCTTGCCCTTTCAATGATGACCTGGGTTCATACACAATATCATATTCACCGAGCTCTATTGCCCAGTACATCAGTCTCCCTGAATTTTCTGGTTTATGAAAGGCTTGTCTTAATGGCATGTCGGTATACACGATGATGGTATGGGCCTGGAAATATGGCCTCATTCTTCTACTTGCTTCAATTAATGCCAATGCCAATTTTTCTAACTTTGGGTACCTGATCTCTGCACCTCAGAAAGCCTTACTTGTGTAATAAATTGGCTTCTGGACTCCATTCTCCAATTTGATGAATGCCGAGATGACTGCACGCTCTGATACTGCCAGGTATAAGTACAACTTTTCTCCCGTTATTGGCCTCGACAACAGCGGAGGTGTTCCCAGATATTTCTTCAAGTCTTGAAAGGCTTTTTCACATTCATCATTCCACTCGAAAGTTTTTCAAAGTGTTTTGAAGAATGGTAGGCATCTATCTGTTGATCGAGATACAAATCTGATGAGCACTGCAACTCGTCCTTAAGACTCTGCACCTCTTTCTTCGTCGTTGGCGATCGCAACCCTAAAAGAGATTTAATCTTTTCTGGATTTGCCTCAATGCCTCTTTGGTTGACGATGTACCCGAGGAACATTCCTTCTTGTACTCCAAATGTGCACTTCGTTGGGTTGATCTTCATCTGGTATTTATCCAGTTGATCAAAAGTCTGACTTAAACCAACTAGATGATCAGCAGCTTTCTTGCTTTTTGTCAGCATATCATCGACATAGACTTCCATATTGCAACTGATTTTCTCGGCAAAAACCTTGTTCATCAGCCGCTGGTATGTCGCTCCTGCATTTTTCAAACCAAAAGGCATAACATTATAATAATAAGTACCCCTAGGGGTAATAAAAGAAGTACTCTCCCTGTCTTCAGGTTTCATCTTGATCTGGTTATAGCCTGAATAAGCATCCATGAAGCTGAGCAGCTCGTGCCTAGAGGTAGCATCCACTAACTGATCAATTATGGGTAATGGAAAGTGATCCTTTGGGCAGGCCTTGTTGAGATCAGTGAAATCAACACACAGTCTCCATTTATTGTTTTTCTTCTTTACCATCACCACATTCGCCAACCAGTCCGGGTATTTCACATCTTCAATGAATTGAGCCTTCTGGAGCTTGTCGACCTCCTCTTGAATGGCTTGATTCTTCTCGGGGCTAAATACCCTTCTTCTCTGCTTTACGAGCTTGATCTCCTTATTCACATTGAGTTCATGACATAGGAAGTTTGGATCTATTGCTGGCATGTCTTCATGACTCCATGCAAAAGTTTTCTTCCTATTTCTCAAGAAAGTTATCAACTCCTCTTTTATTGAAGCATCCAACGATGAACCTATCTGGGTTACTCGTTCAGGGTGCTCGTCGTCCAGAATAACATTTTATGTAGATTCCACCACCTGTCCTTTTACAAGTTGGGATTCATCTCTAGGATCGAGAGTTTTAATCTTTGTATATTCTTCCACCTAGTAGGTTGTAGTCTTTTTCCTTGATTCCTCAAGCTCCTCTTGTTCGGCAGATGAATAATAGCATTCTCGAGCTACTTTTTGGTCACCTTTCACAACTCCTACTCCAAAGTTTGTTGGGAATTTTAAGCATTGATGCACTGTAGATGGAACTGCCTCGAACTTCTTCAAACCAACTCTTCCCATGATGATGTTGTAAGCTGACTGCACATTTTTATCCATCATAAAGAAGCGTATTCTTTCTGTTCGGCAAGCAGGCCAGGTTCCAATGAATATATCCAATTTGATTGTTCCAAGTGGAAAAACTTTTTCGCCAGCAAAACTCAGAAGGGGTCTGTGATAAGGCTCCAATTGAGATAATTTCAAATTCAAGCTGTCAAAGCATGAATAGTACATGATGTCTGCCGAACTGCCATTGTCTACCAGCACCCTTGAAATCACTACTTCTTTCATCCTCATTTTGATCACCAAAGGGTCGTCGTGAGGGTAAAGGACACCTGCCAGGTTATTTTTTGAAAAGCCAATAACAAGCTTCTCTTTGTTTACCTTCCTCGGACGATCCTCCTCGGCCAAGTTTATTCGCTGAATGTACGAGCAAGCTTGCGCCTCTCCGAGGTAATCTTTTCTTTCTGCAGTAAGGTCTCCTCCTCCTGCATCTCCTCCTGTAATAACATTACAATCAAATGATCCAAAACGTATGGAAAATACCTCTCGTTCTGGCTTCCTTGGTTTCTTGGGAAGATCGGGGTCATCCTCTGGATCATCTTCATGGTTTCTCTTCTTTTTCTCATCTGCTCGACGAGGAGATCTAGACCTCTCTCTAGCTCGGTCATTATTTTTTCTTTCACCTCCCCGATCAACATATTTTGCTAGTTTCCTCTTCGGATGAGTGTTTCAATCTCGTTCTGAAGGGCTATGCAATTTTTGGTCATGTGACCATGATCTTTATGAAACTCGCAATATTTATCCTTACTCCTCGAATCAGGGTCTGACCTCAGTTTCTTTGGACATTTTACCTCCTCGTTGTTCTTGATTTCTTCCAAGACATGATGAATACCCATTTTCAAAGGAGTATAATTGTCGTATTTCTTCAAGACTTCCCATGATGACTTATTATTTCTGGAGCATTTATCACCGCCATTGCCCTTATGCCCTTTATTCTTAGACTTGTCGACTTCCACGTTGGTGTCTTTATCTATATTCTTCTTTGCATCCATAGCTTCCTCGACATTCATGATTTTGGCCGCTTTTGCCATCAACTCTGACATAGTTTTAGGTGGATCTTTCGCCAAGGTGTAATACAATTTATTAGGCAACAACCCACTCATCAAGGCGGTGATTGCTATCTTTTCTTCGTAATCTATGACTTCCAGCTTCTCGGTATTGAAACGAGTTATGTAATCTCTAGTACTCTCACCAGATTTTTGTCTAACACTTAACAAGTGTGCTACTCGTTTGACTGGCTTTGCTCCAAAATAGAAATTGCCAATAAAAAACTCGGCCAACTGAAAGAAAGTTGAAATTTTACCCCGAGGAAGATTGTTGTACCATATCTGGGCTGCTCCAATAAGAGTTCCTAAGAACGCTCTGCATCTCATCTCGTCAGGGACAGCATAGATATCGGCGGCAGCTTGATATTGCTCTATATAAAGAACAGGATCTGTCTTTCCATCATATTTGGGGGTCACTACTGGTGCTTTAAACTTTGACGGTGTAGGAAAATTCACAATGGCCTGGATAAAAGGTGTCCCTTGAACAAAAGTTTGTTGTAAGGGATTCTTCGCCTTAGCCATTTCTCCCAATCTATCCTCCAACCGCTGAAGGGATCCTTTCCACACTTCATTTCCTTCCTCGGGCCTATTGGTTCGAGCAATAGATCGTTCTGAAGTAGCCTCATGAGATTTATCTTGACGAGCAACTGGTCGTGATTGTGCTGATCCGTCTCTTATATCTGATGGTCGTCGAAAACTCCTCGACATGGTCTTAGGTGGACTCCTATTCCTCCTAGGGCCTAATCGACTGAAAGGAGACACCCTACTCAATCTTTCTTAGGCGCTGGGTCTTTCTGGAGAGAGGGTGATACGTTGATCAGTATCTGTAGCCCTTATTGACGAAGTTCGCCCAGGTTGATAAGAGAAATCATCAGACTCCTCATTACGATATGACTCAGTACGCCTGGATCATGAAGAAAGTAAATAAGTTTGCCTCTGACCACTTTGTTGTCTTGAACGTGCAGGTGCACCGCCATGAAGGGTTTGTATGAGTTGCCTCATTGTTTCATGCATGGCGGTTTGTCCCTGAGCCAGATTCGTCATAATCCCGGCTAGATCTGGAGGTGCAGAGGGATTCGGAGGATTTCCAGTATTTCCAGCATTTCGATTGCTAGATTCTGGATTATCCGCCATTGATGATGAATGATTTTTAGTGAAAAACAATAGTAACAATCGTTTCCCACAGACGGCGCCAATCTGTTGATGTAAAAAATTAGATCGCTCTAATTATTCAATCACAGATAAATAAAATGAGACAAAGGTTTTTAAAGTGGTTCAGCCTTATATGAATGGCCTACATCCACTGTTATGTTATTGTTAAGTGTTTGGGAATTCTCGATTTCAAGTTCAACCCAGAATTTCCACCCCCCCCCCCCCCCCCCCTTGAATGAGGGTGATACAAGGTATTTATAGCCCTTAGGCTGTACATGAAAGGGTTGATACATTAAATGATATACATATGAAAGGGTAATACATTTAATGCAGTGTGTGCGTCAAGATGATAAACATTCAATGAATAGTTGAACTGTTGATTATCTGGCATTTAATGCTACGGCCGAGATGCAGATCGGACCGTCTTAGTTGCTCGTTGCTCAGGAGTTTCTCGGAGTGCTAGAGTACCTCGGAGTACTAAAGTTCCTCGGTGTATCCTCGTTGCTCGGAGAGAACATGAGTTGGTCGGGGAAATGAACTTCCTCGTTACTATTGTGCCACGTAGATTGACACGTGTCTTCGTATTATTCGTCCATATCAGCATATTAATTTTTGTATGAACACTATTATATATAATAACTGTATATATAAATGTATATATGTATATGTATATGTATACTGTTATATATGTATATACATACATACATATATGTATACACTATATATATGTATATACATATAACTGTTCCATATAATGTTTATATGTATACATATACACTCTTATATATAGTTATATATATAGATATACATATATATATATATATATATATATATATATATATATATATATATATATATATGTATATATAACTGTTATAACAGTACATATTTATATATGTATATAACTGGACATATATACTATATATTATAATGTATATGTATATATATACATATATATTGTATATTATAATGTATATATACATTATAATATATACATATATACTAGAACAGTATATATATATATATATATATGTATATACTGTTATAACACTTATATGTACAGTTATATACATAAATGTTGTTATAACAATATATATGTACATATATATACATATATGTCATGTATATATGTACATAAATATACATATATGTTGTTATAACTGTTATATGTATATATATATATACACATATAACTATTATATATGTATATATTCACAGTATCTCTATGTCATTCATTATCAAATTGGCTAATCCTAACTATCCCTTTTCTGCTATGAAACATTAAATAAATTTTTGATGTCTTTAATTATTCAGGTGTTTTAGAGAGAAACATTTCGTTTCTAAATCTTTTTGTTAATTCTAAGATCACTAAAAGATATCAGTTTATCCACTTGTAGAGCACAATATTTACTCTCTATGATCCTTGCTCGCTATAATTGAGATTTATTGAGGGTTTTCAATTCCAATTCTGGTGGTGCAATACATTCTTCTCCTTGTGCATACTAGTTATCTAATGCATATGAGAATCTTGAGAAGGGGTGTACAAATAAACATACTCACATAGTTACGGGCTATCTAAACATACTCGCATCCACACGTCTAGCAATGTCACAGTTATATAAAACTATTTATATATAAATGTTTATATATATATATAACTATAATAGTTATAAATTATTATTATCTTTTGAAGTCGGAAAGATTATAATTTATTTTGTATCTTGTGTAAAATGAAAATGGATTTGCGACACATGAAAAAGTCAATGGATACAAAGGATCGAGGTACGTAGCTACTCGGATACTTATTTAAGTTAATGTACCTACTCGAAAACTATTTTTACATATTAAATTAGTGAAAGGGATTTAATGGTGGTTTAGATGCATTTTTTGCTGTTGAGTTTATTTTAATGTTAAAAACAGGTTGGATTTCATGAATAAACAAAGGAAACTCTGTCAGAATTTTATGAAACTAAATAGTGTTTCAAATTGATCCAATCAAACATACATGCATTTGAAGTTATTCAAACCCATGTAGTCATTTATTTTTGTATCTTTTGGAGGTTGATGACGGACTTTGCTTGGAGTTATTATGTTTGTGTTGGCTTCGAGATGCGGTTTCTTATAGTGAAGGGGAGCAATATTATCATCGTCGTTTTTGTTTACCTGGATTTTTTTAACATCTTTTGATGTCTTAATGTATTAGGTTAGATCATGATTACATCTTTTCTTACGTTCTTATTTAGGAGGCATTTATTTTGTACCTTTATACTTGGATTGTGATGAAATATTATTTTGTAATTCATATTTATGAGATTTGTTTGAAAATTGTGGAACATTGTATTATTTATGATTTTATAAAAAAAAAGTAATGTTATTTTGGATTATAAGGTTGCACGTTTGATGAAAAAAGTGCAGGTTTAAAAGTGCTTACAATTGCGAAAAAAATAATAGGTAATAAATAAAAATATAGTACTTTTGGCAACACAATTTTTTATCTCCAAAAGGTATCATCTACATATATCACTTTGGATATGGCAACACAACTCTTGTCTTGCCAAAAGTATAGCCTTTTGGAAACACAACTCTTGTGTTGCCAAAGGTACGGCTTTTGGCAACACAAGAGTTGTGTTGCCAAAAGGCTATACTTTTGGCAAGACAAGAGTTGTGTTGACAAAGGTATAGGTTTTTGGCACAGCTCTTGTGTGGCCAAAAGTAGTACCTTTGGCAACACAACTCTTGTGTTGCCAAAAGCCATACCTTTTGGAAATGCAACTCTTGTGTTGCCAAAGATATTGATTTTGGAAACATAAGACATGTGTTGCCAAATGTATAACCTTCTGGAAACACAGCTCTTATGTTGTCAAAAGCTATACCTTTTGGAAACACAACTATTTTTATCGTTGTTGAGTGACTTTTGGCAACATAAATAATATATTTTATTATAAATTTGACAAATTATAAAAAACTTTTGCCAACACACCATTGGCCATAGGCGCCAGGATTGCCCATAGAGGGATAGTTCCCCACAGTAACAGGTTGCCCGTCAGGAGCTGTAGAGACCACTTTTCCTAGTCGCCCTCCCAGTACCACCTCAGATGCCACCCTTACCAGCCATCATAATAGCCCCCGTCCAGTAGGGGAAATTACAGGATGGACGTGCCTATAACGTCCACCAGCCAGCAGTGCCGCAGGCGCCTCCCACGATAGAGGTTACATTTCCTATCGATGGCACTATGGGTTGAGTTTTATTTTATATTGGAGCGTCACACGATTCTATAGCTACTAAGTTTGAACGGGCCACGGGGTTATTAGACACGGCAGAGAGTGTAGTGACATGTGTAGATTCACCACTGGGAAATGGGTCCTTAATTTTCTTTATATTCCGGGGAGTAGGTATAGAGATTGGTAGATTTATTTTACCTGTGGAGATGCTAGTTTTCGATATGCAAGAGGAAGAATCAATTTTAGGGATGGATTTTCTTGCCGCATATAGAGCCATGATATATTATTTCGGTAGGAGTATTATCGTTGCCATTCCTATTCAGAAGATGTTTTTGGTCGAGATGCCTTGCTCAGAGGGAGGATTGTCCACCCATTTGTATTACATAGAGGAGAAGACCTCTAAGAATATTGTGATTCCCCTGGATTCTATTCCAGTTGTTCATGAGTTTTCTGATGTATTCCAGGAGATACCGGGCCTACCTCCTAGTTAAGAGATATATTTTGTCATAGACTTGATGTCGGGAATTCGGTCGATTGCACGTGCACCGTATCGTATGGATCTAGTAGAGATAAGGTATTTACGGGATAAGATATAGAAGCTGTTAGGTCAGAGCTTCATTCGTAAGAGCACCTCACCTTGGGGAGCTCTAGTGTTGTTTGTGAAAAAGAGAGATGGTTCAATGAGATTGTCCATGGACTACCGAGAGTTGAACAAGGTCACTATACAGAATAAGTATTTATTTCCCCAAATCAATGACATGTTTGACCACCTAAGGGGAGTTTCCTTCGTTTCAAAGATAGATCTAAGATCGGGATACCATCATCTACGGATTAGGGAGGAAGATGTGTCGAGGACTGCTTTCTTAACAAGATATGGACCCTATAAGTTCAAAGTCACGTTGTTTGGTCAGAAAAATGCTCAAGTCGTATTCATGAACTTGATGAACCGAGTGTTCAAAGAGTTCTTGGATTAGTTTGTCATCGTCTTCATAGATGACATCCTGATTTATTCACAAATTGAGGAGGAGCATGCCGAGCACTCGATACAAGTTCTTAATACTCTACGAGAGCATCAGTTGTATGCAAAGTATGAGAAGTGCAGATTCTGGTTATGAGAGGAATAGTTTCTAGGGAACATTGTGTCAGAATTGGGGATATCAGTTGACCCAAGAAAAGTGTCAGCGGTGAGGGAGTGGGGACAGCCCATGACAATGATAGAGATGCATAGTTTCTTAGGGTTATTCGGGTACTATATGTGGTTCATTCAAGGCTTTTCAAAGATATAAGGTCCATTGACGAATCTGACTCATAAGGGGGTACCGTACGTATGGGATGACGCTTGTTAATTGGCTTTTGACGAGATAAAGGATAAGTTGAATTCTGCACCCGTTCTTGCTTTACCCAGGCTGGGAGTTGAGTACCTGGTGTATACTGATTCCTCTCTATATGGACTCGGTGTAGTACTTCAGTAGGAGGAGCAGGTTATAGCTTATGTATCTCGTAAGCTTAAGCCTCATGAAAGGAATTACCCCACCCACGACCTGGAGCTAGAAGCGGTCGTGTTTGCATTGTGGATTTGGTGGCATTACTTATTGGGGGAAAAGTTTTTATTATTTATAGACCACAAGTCACTTCAATACTTGTTCAGTCAGTGGTAGTTGAACATGCGTCAGTGCAGGTGGCTAGAGTTTGTGAATGACTACCAGTTCGAGATACAGTACCATCTGAGGAAGGCTGATGTTTTTACTGATGCGTTAAGCCGTTGGCCGATAGGTGAGGTAGAGGAAGTATGGAAAGAAAAGTGGAAAGAGTTAGGACGCTAGGACATGGTAGCTCGTTCCTTTATTTTCGTTATGAAAATCACGATGGAGATTGTTACACGGGTGATATTGGCCCAAGCAACATATACATTTTTTCAGGATCAGATTGTATAGCTCTTAGTTGAGGGTACTAAGTCCTATTCAGTGATTTCTAATGGGGGTTTAATGTTTAATGGGATATTGGTGGTCCTACAGGGAGATGAGTTACGTCATGCAGTGATGACACAGTCGCATGGATCTAGATTTGTGGTACATCCCAAAGGGGATAAATGTACCACGATATGAGGTAGCAGTACTGGTGGAGTGGGATGAAGAAGGACATTGCGGGGTTCATGTCCAAATGTACTACCTGTTAGATGGTAAAGGTGGACCACCAGAGACCTCCAGGGTTACTTCAGCCGTTGGAAATATCTACATGGAAATGGGAGAGAATTTCCATAGATTTCATTATGGGATTGCCTACATCATAGTGTGGTCACGATTCCATATGGGTTATAGTGGATTGGTTTACCAAGGTAGATCACTTCCTGACAGTACGTACAAATTAAAATACGGGACAATATGTACAGTTGTTTATTGCTCAAGTAGTGAGATTGCTTGGGGTGCCCTTGGATATTTTGTCTGACAGAGATAAGACTTTCGTGTAACGCTTTTGGGAGAGCTTTCAGGAGTTTATGGGTACAAACTTGAGATTGAGTTCAGCTTATCACCCGCAGATAGACGTACAGATAAAGCTTACTAATTAGATGCTGGAGGATATGCTACGCATGTGTTTCCTTGACTTTGGAGGTGGTTGGCAGCCGTATCTTCCACTAGTGGAGTTCCTTTACAATAACTCCTACTAGTTCACGATCGGCATGACCTCATTTGAGGCGTTGTATGGAAGACCTTATCATTCTCCCTCTTGTTGGATAGATGTGGGGGAAAACAAATTACTCGAACCAGATGTAATTCAGGTGACGTCAGCTAAGATAGAGTTAATCAGGATTCATATTTGGGTAGCCGGGAACAAGAATAAGAGCTACGCCAATGCAAAGTGGTTCTTCTGAGAGTTTAGCGTGGGGGATAAAGTATTTCTGCGTGTGTGTCGTATGAAAGGATTAATGAGATTCGGGAAGAAGGGGAAGTTGGCACCAAGGTACGTAGGACCATGTCCCATTATAGAGAGTATAGGGCCAGTGGCATACAGATTGTGGTTGCCAGAGCACTTGCATCGTATTCATTATATATTCCACATCTCGTCGTCGAGGCGATATCTGTCGGATAATATGGCCCACATGCACATCACGATAGAGGAGATTGACTTACAGCCTAGCAGTTCCTATGAGGAGAGACCAATGGCTATCCTAGACCATAACGCGAGGAGATTGAGGTCGAAGGTAGTCCCACGTGTACGGGTCGAGTGGGAGCATCATAACGTAGAGGAGTCCACCTGGGAGCGCAATGTGGATATGCGCAAAAAATACCCATATTTTTTTTACAAGGTACACCTTATTTTCCGAATTTCGGGACAAAATTTCGTTATTAGGTGGAAGTACGCAATACCCTGTATTTTTATGGCTTTTAAATTGGGGATTTATTAAATTTAATTGAGATAAATTAATTTAATATTAATCCAAAAATTTATTTTAAATATTTACTAGTGTGACGAGAGTTAATAATTATTGGGAATTTGTTGAATATTACTTAATGAGTTAAGTGATATGTAGAATTGAATTTATTAAAATTTTCATGACAGAATAATACGACAATTATGGAAATCAAGTCGGGATGCGCATGTGTTGTGTCGGGACTAAATTATTATAATAAAAAGTGAATAAATTATAAGTCGGCCATATGGTCATTTCGACTGCGTTACCGTGTTCGGAAGGGTCAATATAGTTAGAAACGTGCCCCCGGGGGTTTAGTTTGGGTCCCAAGGTGATTTTACGCCTAATCGGCATCCTGGGAGGGAAATTTAGTCATTCTCCATTTTAGGCCTTAGTTAATGATGAAAATTGGGAATTAACATCAGATGTTAGGACAGACTTCTCGGGTTAATATTCTCAAATGTTTAGAACGGCAGTGAGAGGAAGAAAGGAAAAATCTTTCCAAGAATTCAAGGCCAAGAACTAACCAATTTACTCCTCCACAACCACCAAAGCGTAGATCGGAGCGCGGAGATCAAGCCTATACCAGTCTATTATGTGGAACCAGATCTATAATCTTAAGGCAAGTATTTATCCTGTTGAATCCTAGTTAATATTTCACCCATGTTAGAATAGGATTGATGAATACATGTTTTATTGAAGAATTATATGATTTAGGAAATTTAAATCACATGTTTTAGGAGGAATTCATGTAGTATGGAAACCTTGACATATGTAGAGGATCATCCAAAAATTTGTAATGATTTGATAGAAACAAATCTGGAAATGGATTGAGAATAATGCAGTTTATGATAAAAATAAGAGTTCTTGTTAATTCTACTGAATTTGTCCCTTTAAATCCATGACTTTGATGAATTCGTACATGTTTTACGTAGGAAATCGTGTAGTTATGTTGACATAACTTTTGGTTTAATTGTTCATGAGTTTGGGATGAATTAAGAATGATTTAGAGGTTGAAAGGTGATAAAACCTGTAGGTTGGAATAGCAGAATCTGTGCAAGAACTTCTCGATCGATCGATCCACTCAAGAATGTCGATCGATCGACCCCTTTTCATCAATCGATCGACCCCTCCTGGAAATTAAATATTTTTCCCTTTTTAATTAATTCGGTTAAAATACGTAAGAGCCCTTGGATATCATTTAAAGATTATAATGGGTTATGACGGAGACCAGTAGGATCTAAGTAGGTGCCGGTGAATATAATTTTATACGAGATGAAATAATTGGATAATGGGGGTATGACATTTATTAGAAATCATGTGTACGTTAAGTAAGGTATTGAGGGCTTTAAGAAAGACTTAAACCAGCATGGGAGTGAGGGTATACCTACTGAATTTACCTTTAGGAGGAGAAAACACTTCTAAGGATGATAAGTAATTATGAAATGGTTATAATTGAGAATAAAAAGAAATGAGTTCATTATGCATCAGAATTGGGAAATTTGTACTACGTACGTTTAAAATATTGTTATAGGTCGCGAGCGAACCTAATTGGAATATTTTATATATATAACTGAGTGCATGTGTATATATAATGTTGTATCTGTGTATAATCATACACGCGCTACTTGCTATCACGGAGGTTATCACGCCGGGACAGTCTTATCTCGATGGGACCTTTACGGGGGATATTAACTCGTACCCTATAACATAGGATTCCTTGGTAGAAGTTATCTGAGAATGATAGTCAGACGATCCTAAGATACGTTAGGGTATGTACTTACCTCTTAGTGACTTGGAACTATGCTTTGCCTACATTTTGTGTGTATTGTGTTAATACACTTCGAGATTGATTCCAAACTAGCATTTCCCTTGTACGAGGTATACAGGGACTTCATAGCAGAGTATTCCAGCACCATAGATTTTATGTGGGGTGCCGATTAGTATATATATTGTATGAGTGATTAATATATATACCTATACCTGAAATTCTTTTAATGTGCCTATAAGTAGATAAGTAATTAAATTAATGTTCCTAGTCATAGTAAGTGCTTGAAACTTCACAATAGTATTGACAAATACATAATTGACTTAACTCACCTTTAATAAGGTGTTATCTTAATTTAATCATGGACTTATGATCTTATGAATTAAAGCTTATGGGAGGAGTATACAATTAGAATTATGAGTTATTTTAGTAGTACGGTAGGCGTGCACAGTAGATGAGAGGTGAGAATTCTCAAGAGAGTGTCATGTACTAACGTGGTTGTCATATTAGCAAGTAAGCATTTTAAATACTTGATAAACAATTTTTTTAAACTGTTTTACATTCGAGCTCTGACCCATTTCCTATCATTTTCCTTCTTTTTTATGTGTGTGTGTGTGTGTGTGTCTATATATATATATATATATATATATATATATATATATATATTACAGGTGCTCAGTCACAGGGGCGTCAGGTGTAGAATCATTTGACTGGACGTGGTATAGCTTGTGTGGGAGTTGCAGGTCATTAAAGTAGACCCTTCCTTTAGTTAGGGAATGTGTCGCCCATTTCCAAACTCTTCTTTAGACATGATAGGGATTTCATGCAATTCTATTATTTCAGTATTCTATTTTCATTTCGGAATATTTTATCTATCACATTGATAGTGGTTGTGGATATTTATTTGGATTTGAGTAATCTAGTTGGCATGTTTCATTGGGTGCTTGGTATCCTTATTATTTATGTTATTCATAAATTTGTTTACGCTTAGAAGGTTTTTACAACGGAATTTAAAAAATAAAATCGTTTAAATTGTTTTTACACTTAACTTAATTATATAAGGTGATTAAAACGGAAATATTGTTTTCGACAGTGATGCTAAGAATAAACCACACCGTTCTGTGACACCCCGACTAATTAAATACCATGTAGCTACCCTTTTATTAAATTAATACAAAATGCCAAGTTGGTTCAGTTCATAGCATCACTGTCGATAAACATTTTAACAATTACAAGCCACCTAATATTTAAAAATTGAGTTGTCAACTTTAATTAAATCCGATTAATCTGGAATAAGTAGATTATGAAATGCTAACATAACCACCACAACATCGTCACAAAAGAATAACCATAGAATAATAATGAATCTGGAGGAATACTCCTCACAACAATCCGAATACAAAAGAAACAAATTCCAAGTCCGCATCACTAAATTATTTACAACCCAAAATCTGAAATAACTGAACAGATAAAGTGTCTCTAAAAGGAGATAGGGCGACATGCCCAACAGATGAGAAAATCTGATAATATAGAGTCAAGATCAAAAGGGGAGGTGTCTACTGTCAAGGTCCTGTAACTTCCACAGCAGCTATAGTACGTCACCTGAATGGAACTCTTATGCTTGGTGTCCTCGTGGCTGGGCACCTAAAATGTTTTTACAAAAAAAAAATATTTGGAGGCAAACGGGTCAGAGCCCGATTGTGAAAATATTTTAAAATATAACAAGTGTTTAATATTATTAAATAGTGAATATAAATTACATGATAGTGTGTGCACTCACATGAGTTCCTCACCTCTCAACTAATTGTTCACTCCTATCGTACCCATACCCATCCTAGTTATTCCCATACCTAACTAGTCCACTATAAAATCTAACATTACTATACAATCCACGATTTAATTTTGGCATCTTCATTTAAACAGAGTGTCTTACATTTCTTCTTGGTTTCCCATATTAGTAATACTACTTACTAGAGGATTTCCATTTTATCTTCACAAAAATGTTACTATTATTTATACTCACATTTATACATGACAGTGCATGTCAATTAACAGTATATTATTATCATCATAAATATACAATACTAGAACCCCGAGGCTAAGCTACGGTGCGCACATACTCTACTATCCAATCCCAGTACATGACGTACATAAGGACCCCATATTCTGAATCTCTCAGGAATCGTTTCATTAAACAACAATCACAAACAATGGAGGCAAACATAGTTCACATCACATGGGTCACGCACATACCAATGCTCCCATGATCAGCAGACTTACTAACTTCTTAATAAGTCATTATCTAACCTATGTCCTCGAGGTACCAATCTAAATCCTCCCCGTAGGCACAAAAAGATTAGATGGCCCTGATCGAACGCCGACCCCCCGTGATAGCAAGTACGGTTGATATGTTATACATAGATAAGTACATATACTAAGCATTCACACATCTTAGAAATCTCAGAATATTAATAGAGTTACACTTCTCGTTCTTATACCATCATTTAGTGTTATACGTTTATAAGTCCCCGATTTATATACATTAAAGTTGTCAACTCTTCTCACGTCGTAATTAGGTACTCGTTTCCTAATCCATAAAGGTCATTCAATTTACTACAAGATTCAAATTTTTACTCCTCAACGTACTCCAATCTCCCAAATATACCCACTAGTCAATAAGGGAAGTTTATTACTCCATTAAATAAGTCTACGGGACATTTGAAATAAAATCAGGCCTAAAAGGCCATTCTGTCAACTCGTTAGAAGTCTCATTCAAACGAGGTCGTTCGAACGAAAGGCTTTGAATGAACTACCAACTCGTTATAAGGGATACTGTCATCTCGTTAGAAGCTCATTCAAACGAGGTCGTTCCAACGACCTGGGCAGGTCTTCTAACGAGATGGCAGACTACGCCCAGAAATCACAAAATTCGTTTTTCTTCCTTTTTCTCTTTTCTAAATCCACCCTAAGACTATCCAAATTATGTTTTAACATTTATAAACTATTTCTAGTCACCCTAGATCATCCCTTAACATATTTTAGGGGTCAAATCTTACAAATTAACATGCCAAAATCATAAATCCCCAATTCTTGTCCCGAACCCTATGAACTTGAACCCAAAATTTAATTTCATAAAAAGACTCCTTATTAACCCGTTTTCAGATCATCAAAAGTTATGTTTTGAATATTGAATTCGTCCATTATCATTCTACATGCAAATTCCTACCCAAAACCACAAGTTTCACAATAATTCGATTGGGTGTTCTTCATCAAAATTTCCAAGATCTAAACAGTTTTCTACACTACACATGGAGGAATTATACAATGCAAATAACGACATCAAAACACTTCCTTAGATTCATTCTTCAGATGTTTTTTCGATGGTTCAATGTTGATTTTCTCCTCTTTTTCGGTCACAAATCCTTTCCAAAACTGATGGTGTGGCGATGGTTTGGCTTGGGAACCCTTTACCCTCTTTCTAACTTTTCTCAAAAACTATCGTAGCCCACTCTCTCCCTTTTTGGATGATAATGGCCTTAGTGGTTCTTTTAAAATATCTACATTAACACTTAAATTCGTGGGTCTTAATTTCTTACTTTTTAAAATTACCAAAATACCCTTTTAGGTTGCCGGTTTGGCCTAAAAGTCCCCCGGGAACCAAACTAAACCCCCGGCTAGTGTTTTCTGACTATTTCGACCCTTCCAGACACGTTGGCGCACTCAAAATGACCATTCAGTTGATAAAAATATAATTCACTTTTTAATTTAAATAATTTCTTTCCGGACACGTGCATCACAACTTAAGTTTCCAAATTATCGTATTTCAGCCTCGCGACCACTTTAATATTTTAAATACTCATGAAATTTTCAATTTTAACATCATAATCAAATACCAACTCACATATCGCTAGTATTTATGTCCAGATTAATTCCTAATTAATTCTCATTTAATTCAATTAATCCCTTAAATAAAAATCAATAAAATTACGGGGTATTACATACTTCCCCCCCTAATAACACAATTTCATCCCAAAATTCGGAACTAAAGAGTACCTGGTAAAAACAACTCTGGATAATGTTCGCGCATCTCATCCTCGCGCTCCCATGTGGATTCCTCGGCATTATGATGCCGCCACAGAACACGTACTAACGGTACTATCTTCGACCTCAATTTCCTCTCGCTGTGGTTCTGAATAGCAATCGGCCCCTCCTCGTAGGAACTATCGGGCTGAAGATATATGTCCTCTATAGCTATGTGGGTATGGGCCAAATCATCCCTAAGATATTTCCTTAGCAAGGAAATATGGAACACATCATGAATTCTATGCAAGTGCTCCGGTAACCCAAGTCTAAACGCAACTGGCCCAATACGCTCGATGATAGGAAATGGCCCCACATATCTTGGTGCCAATTTTCCCTTCTTCCCAAAACGCATAATCCCCTTCATAGGAGATACTCTGAGTAACACCTGGTCCCCCACCTTGAATTCTCTGAAGAACCTCTTGGCATCAGCATAGCTCTTATGTCAGTCTTGAGCTACCCGAATACGGCTCCGTATCATCTCTATCCTTGCCAAAGTGTCCTGAATCACTTCCGGCCCAAGGAGTTTGTTATCCCCCACCTCTAACTAACATGATGGGGAGCGACAAGGTCTGCCATACAACGCCTCGAATGGATCCATGCTAATGGTGAACTGGCAAGAGTTATTATAAGCGAACTCCACCAGTGGAAGGTACTGCTCCCAACCACCTCCAAAATCTAGAATGCACATATGCAACTTATCCTCCAACATCTGATTTGTCCGCTCTGTTTGCCCATCAGTCTGCGGGTGATATGTCGTACTCAGCCACAACTCTGTACCCATGGCCTCCTCGAAACTCTCCCAAAATTATGAAACAAATATCTTGTCTCGGTCAGACACGATATTTAGAGGCACCCCGTGAAGTCTCACTATCTCCGCAATGAAAATCTGGGCATACTATCCCGTAGTGTAGTCTATCCTCAAGGGTAGAAAATGAGCGACTTTGGTCAACCTATCCACAATTACCCATATGGAGTCATGACCCCTCTGTAACGTAGGTAACCCCATGATAAAGTGCATGGATATGCTCTCCCAGATCCACATCGGAACCCCTAACGGCTGTAGAAGTCCTGTTGGTTTTTTATTATCCACCTTTACTAGATGATAAGTGGTGCATTTAGAAACGAACACGACGATATATCTCTCCATCCCGCTCCACCAATACTGCCATCTCATGTCTTGGTACATCTTATACCCACCAGGGTATACCGCGAACAATGAGCCGTGCGACTCTGCCATTACCTCGTGTCGCAAGTCTTCCCCTTTCGAAATGACCAGTCTCCCATTAAAGCATAATCCCCCGTCTGAACTAACGGTATAGGACTCGACTCCCTCTGCTAGTAATCGAACTATCTGCTCCTGACATAACGAGTCATTTTGCCTGGGCCTTTATCACTCTCGTAACAATTTGAGGTGTAACAGTCATCACAGACATGAATGATCGGGCCACTGCATCCTGGTGTCCCAACTCCTTCCACTTAGCTTTCCACACCTCGACCACCTCATCTACTGGCCTACGTCTCAACGCATCTGCTACCACGTTAGCCTTCCCCGGGTGATATTGGATATCAAACTGATAATCTTTCATAAACTCAAGCCACGGACGTTGTCGCATATTCAGTTCCTTTTGCGTGAAGAGGTATTGTAGAGACTTGTGGTCTGTGAATAACTGAAATTTCTCCCCCAGGAGATAGTGTCTCCAAATTCGAAGAGAGAATACGACTTCCGCTAACTCCAAGTCGTGGGTGGGGTAATTCCTCTCGTGAGGCTTAAGCTTACGGGAAGCATAAGTTATGGCCTGACTCTCCTGTTGCAACACACCTCCAAGTACTTGTAAGGACGCATCGGTGTAGACTAGATACTCAACTCCCGGTCTGGGCAATTCTAACACGGGTGCTGAGGTCAACTTGTCCTTCAACTCATCGAACGCCCACTGACAGACATCGCTCCAGATGAATGGCACACCCTTGAGAGTCAGATGTGTCAAAGGACCCGCTATCTTTGACAAACCCCGAATAAACCTCATGTAGTATCCTTTTAGGCCCAAGAAACTACGAATCTCAATCGATGTCATGGTCTGTACCCACTCCCTCACCGGGGACACCTTCCCCGAATCAACAGATATCCCCCAGTCTGAAATGATATGCCCCAAAAACTGTACCTCTTTATGCCAAAACCCACACTTCTCATAATTCGCATATAGCTCGTTCTGACGCAGCGTCTGCAAAACCTGCCTCAAATGCTCGGCGTGCTCCTCTTCTATCTGGGAGTAAACCACGATGTCATCAATAAAGACGATGATGAACTAGTCTAGGAACTCTCTGAACACCCTATTCATCAAGTCCATAAACACGAATAGAGCGTTGGTTAAGACAAAAGGCATAACTCGAAACTCACAAGAACCATATCTCGTCAAGAAAGAAGTCTTCGATACGTCCTGTTCCCTGATATGCAACTGATGGTATCCCGATCAGAAATCAGTCTTTGAGAAGAATGAAGCTCCTCTGAGCTGGTCGAATAATTCATCGATTCGGGGCAGCGGATACTTATTCTGTATCGTGACTTTGTTCAACTCCCAATAATCTACACATAACCTCAACGATCCATCCGTGTTCTTTACGAACAACACAGGGGCACCCCACGATGAACTACTCCTCCGAATAAACCCCTTACCAAATAACTCCTTTATCTGGTCCCTTAGCTCTCTCATCCTTACTGGAGCCATACGGTAAGGTGCGCGAGAAATTGGCCGAGTTCCCGACCTTAAATCGATCACAAAATTTATCTCTCTACTCAGAGGTAGTCCAGGTATATCCTTAAATACCTCAACAAACTCCCTAACAACTAGAATCGAATCGAGTGGTATCACCACTTCCTTAGAGGTCTCCTCCTCTATATAGTACAAGTGAGTGGACGATCCTCCCTTAGGGCGAGGCATCGCCACTAAGAACATATCCTGCCCGGGAATGGGAAAGATAATACTCCTACTGAAACAATTAATCATGGATCGGTACGCAACTAGACAATCCATACCAACAATCGCATCATACTCAGTCATCTCTAATGCTAACATATCAGCGGACAAAGTAAATCTCCCGATTTCTATACCCACGCCTGTACAAATAAGGGAAATCAAAGAACCCCTACTCAACGGTGAATCTACACAAGTAATCGTGCTCTCGGTAGTGTCTAACAACCCCAGAGTGCGTGTAAATCTCGTGGCAATGAAACAGTGTGTGACCCACATATTAAATAAAATACCCCCCATAGTCCCCTAAATAGAGAACATACCCTCAATAGTAGGCAGATCCTGTGGGACTACGGCATGCTGGAGCTGATACACTCTCACATACTGAAGCTGTCCCTACTGGACTGGGACCGCTGGAATGGGTGGTAATGCTGCCATTTATGGTGGTGCTGGGAGGGCGGCAGGAAACATAGGCCTCTATAGCTTATGTGGACCACCCTACTGCTACTTCTGTGGGGCCCTGTCCCTATCAGGACAATCCTGGCATTTGTGGACAATCTTTCCACAAACGAAGCACTTCCCCAGGAAGTTTCCCCCTCGTTGTCCATGCTGCCCATGGCCCTGATGGCCGTTACCATTCCTACCCTGACCATGTTGGCTCTGCTGAAACTGCTGCTGCTGACCATTCTGGCCCTACTGGCCCTGATGGACGTTCTAACCTTGATGGTCGTTCTGACCCTGGCTATTCCTGAAACCCCCAGATCTGAATCTTTTAGGATCCCCGTGTTGAGAACCCTGCTCACCCTGCCTATGCTGACCCTGAGCAAATTGTGCCCCGCTGGAACCATTTCCTCTTGTCCTTCCCTGATGGCTGGACTCTCCTGATCTCTTACTCTCAGACATGCGAAAGTGATGATCCTGGCAGTGAAGGATTGTTGCGTTAACCACATCAGAATAAGTGGCCAACGAGAGGTTTCCCAACAAGTGCTGACGGATCCTCCAAGTCAATCCATCCATGAACTTCTGATTCTTTTTTTCCTCAGTTGGAATATCATCAGGAACGATGTTCAAGATATTAGTGAATTCAGCCTCATACTCGGTTACGGTCTTTCCCTCCTGCTTGAGGTTCATCAACTTCCTCCTCATTTCGGTGTGAACAACTGATGGAAAATATTTGCGATTGAACCGCACCCAGAACTCCTGAATAGAAAGGGAGTCTCTCTCTTCCGCGGTGGTAATGGACTCCCACCACTGCAATGCTGGTACTACTAGCTTAAAAGTAGCTAGTATATTCTTCTGAACATCCATGCACTCGTACAACCTTAAGTTCCTTTGAATGTCCTTCATCCACTGACTGGACACAACAACGTCAGAGCTGCCTGCAAACTCCGGAGGGTGTTCTTTCTGAAAAGTATCACGAACATGTTCCCAAGAAGACGGGAATGCATGAGCCTGATCTAGCACGAGTATCGACACTTGGGATGGTGCATGCTGTACAACTTCTAGGGCGGCATTTACCGCTTGGGCTATAATAGATGCAACCTCTGCGGCATTAATGGTGCCCTGAACTGGTGCAGTCTGTGGCTCGGACTGAGCATCCCTAGGAACTCGCTGTGCACGTCGTGGAGGAATCTGAAATGAGAGTAAAGTCTTATAAGTTCGCAGTTATTATCTCAAAATAGCTGAAGAGCGAAACATACACAGAAGAATACAACAGTCCTAAAATATAGGGCTCTACATCAAAGAAAGCTCAACGAAAATATAACAAGCCGTACAGATCCTAAGGACACTAGAACCTGATGCTCTGATACCACCTGTGACACCCCGACTAATTAAATACCGGGTAGCTACTCCTTTATTAAATTAACACAAAATTTCAAGTTGGTTCAGTTCATGGTATCACTGTCGAAAAACATTTTAACAACTACTAGCCACCTAATATTTAAAAAGTGAGTTGTCAATTTTAATTAAATCCGATTAATATGCAATAAGTAGATTATGAAATGCTAACAAAACCACCACAACATAGTCATAAAAGAATAGCATAGAATAATAATGAATCTGGAGGAATACTCCTCACAACAATCCGAATACAGAAATAAACAAATACCAAGTCCGTATCACTAAATTAATTACAACCCAAAATCTGAAATAATTGAACAGATAAAGTGTCTCTAAAAGGAGATAGGGCGACATGCCCAACAGATGAGAAAATCTAAAAATATAGGGTCAAGATCAAAAGGGGAGGTGTCTAGTGTCAAGGACATGTAACTTCCACAGCAACTACAGTACATCACCTGAATGGAACTCCTATGCTTGGTGTCCTAGTGGCTGGGCACCTAAAAGGTTTTTATAAAAAAAAAAAATTTGGAAGCAAACGGGTCAGATCCCGATTGTGAAAATAGTTTAAAATATAGCAAGTGTTTAATATCATTAAGTAGTGAATATAAAGTGAATGATTGTGTGTGCACTCATATGAGTTCCTCACCTCTCAACTAATTGTGCAATCCTATCGTACCCATACCCATTCTAGTTATTCCCATACCTAACTAGTCCAATATAAAATCTAACATTACTATACGATTCACAATTTAATTTTGGCATCTTCATTTAAACAGAGTTTCTTACATTTCTTATTGGTTTCCCATATTAGTAATACTACGTACTAGAGGATTTCCATTTTATCTTCACAAAAACGTTACTATTATTTATACTCACATTTATACATGACAGTGCATTTCAATTAACAGTATATTATTCTCATCATAAATATACAATACTAGCACCCCGAGGCTAAGCTACGGTGCACACATACTCTGTTATCCAATCCCAGTACATCACATACATAAGGACCCCGTATTCCGAATCTCTCGGGAATCGTTTCATTAAACAACAATCACAAACAATGGAGGCGAGCATAGTTCACATCACATGGGTCACGCACATACCTATGCTCCCATGATCAGCAGACTTATAAACTTCTTAATAAGTCCTTATCTGACCTATGTCCTCGAGCTACCAATCTAAATCCCCCCCGTAGGCACACAAAGATTAGATGGCCCTGATCGAATGTCGACCTCCCGTGATAGCAAGTACGGTAGATATGTTATACATAGATAACTACATATACTAAGCATTCGCACATCTTAGAAATCTCATAATATTAGTAGAGGTATACTTCTCATTCTTATACCATCATTTAATGTTATACATTTATAAGTCCCCGATTTATATACATTAAAGTTGTCAACTCTTCTCACGTAGTAATTAGGTACTCGTTTGCTAATCCATAAAGGTCATTCGATTTACTACAAGATTCTAAGTTTTACTCCTCAACGTACTCCAATCTCCCAAATATACCCATTAGTCAATAAGGGAAGGTTATTACTCCATTAAATAAGTCTACGGGACATTTGAAATAAAGTCAGGCCTAAAAGGCCATTCCGTCAACTCGTTAGAAGTCTCGTTCGAACGAGTGTCGTTTGAACGAAAGGCTTCAAACGAACTACCAACTCGTTAGAAGGTATACTGTCATCTCTTTAGAAGCTCATTCGAACGAGGTCGTTCGAACGACCTGGGCAGGTCTTCTAACGAGATGGCAGACTACGCCAAGAAATTCCAAAATCTATTTTTCTTCCTTTTTCACTTTTCTAAATACACCGTAAGACTATCCAAATTATGTTTTAACGTTTATAAACTATTTCTAGTCACCCTAGATCATCCCTTAACATATTTTAGGGGTCAATCATAAATCCCCAATTCTTATCCCAAACCCTATGAACTTGAACCCATAATTTAATTTCATAAAAGACTCCTTATTAATCCATTTTCAGATCATCAAAAGTTATGTTTTGAATATTGAATTCGTCCATTATCATTCTACATGCAAATTCCTACCCAAAACCAGAAGTTTCACAATAATTCCATTGGGTGTTCTTCATCAAAATTTCCAAGATATAAACAGTTTTCTACACTACACATGGAGGAATTATTCAATACAAATAACGACATCAAAACACTTTCCTTAGATTCGTTCTTCAGATGTGTTGTCGATGGTTCAAGGTTGATTTTCTCCTCTTTTCCGGTCACAAAACCTTTCCAAAATTGATGGTTTGGCTTGGGAACCCTTTACCCTCTTTCTAACTTTTCTCAAAAACTACTATAGCCCACTCTCTCTCTTTTTGGATGATAATGGCCTTAGTGGTTCTTTTAAAATATCTAAATTAACACTTAAATTCGTGGGTCTTAATTTCCTACTTTTTAAAATTACCAAAATACCCTTTTAGGTTGCCGGTTTGGCCTAAAAGTGCCCGGGAACCAAACTAAATCCCCGGCTAGTGTTTTCTGACTATTTCGACCCTTCCAGACACGTTGGCGCACTCAAAATGACCATTCGGTTGATAAAAATACAATTCACTTTTTAATTTAAATAATTTATTTCCTGACCCGACTGACACGCGTGTCACAACTTAAGTTTCCAAATTGTCGTATTTCAGCCTCGCGACCACTTTAATATTTTAAATACTCATGAAATTTTCAATTTTAACATCATAATCAAATACCAACTCACATCTCGCTAGTATTTATGTCCGGATTAATTCCCAATTAATTCTCATTTAATTCAATTAGTCCCTTAAATAAAAATCAATAAAATTACGGGGTATTACACATTCGCCTTGATTTTTAATTTAGTAAAAATCTGATCACTCGGTATTTTATTAGGTGGGGTGTTAGAAGGATCTTGAAGAAGAAATTGCAATTCAACTTCATCTCTTCAAAGCCCTAGATCATCTTGGTTAAGGCAAGTGGGTTAAATTTTGAGTATTAAATTGTATCTTGCTATTCATATCAAAAGAGGTGGAATAAAATTGAATTCTTTTCTTAGTTCTTGAATAAATTGGGGTTTTCTCCTTATAAGGATTATAAATCTGTATATGATCTGATAAATGATGCATTTGATGATCGAGGATTTGAAAATTTATGAGATTATTAAGGCTAGAATTGTTGTAATGGAGGAAAGGACTTAGAATGAACTTGAGGAACGCTTCTGCTGTTCAATACGGGGGTTTTAAATTCATCAATTATGGACTGGGTTAATGCAGAAGAAAGAGAGAGGAGGAATTACCATGCCCGTTCGAACGACGTGGTAATTCGTTAGAACGTGATCCACTATCATTTTAACAACAGGGCTCTTCATTCAAATCACCTCTGATGGTTTCCAGATCTCTGAGATTCCCTGGTTCAGACCAGCTGTGTTGGAAAATGCAATTTTTGCCCAACTAAAGTTGTGTAATTTAATATTGAATTAGGGTTAATTTGGGAATACTTAACCTTGGTATTTATTTGACTAAATTTCATGATATCGGAGATGTTAGTTCATGATTTAGCATATTATAATATTGTTGCTTAAAGTGATTAAACTTGATTGTATAAAATTAAAGGGTTGACTAGAAACACTTAACTTCGAGTCGAGAGATAGGGAGTCCGGTTATATTTGAAAAGGGGTTACATTAAGATAAGGGAAATTAATGTGTAAATAATAATAATAAGGAAGTCAGAGTGTAGACTTAAATATTTTAGGCTTGGGTATGGACATGATACTTAAATATCCCGAATTTCTATATATGTCGGTGTGTAGTACATATATGATTTATATAAATATTTGTGTGAATAAAATATATAGTAAATCCATACTAATAAATGTTATCATAAGAGGTTGCACGATGTGGATGAATTCCCGGAATTGAGGAGCAGGGTGAGTATAGACCCCAGGCCATAGCATTCGGCTTCAGGAGTGAGACGAAGGGTGACTAGTTCGAATTCACTACTGTGGGAAACTATGCCCGCCTCCATAATGATTTTATGTTTTTTTCTGAAATGGGGAGTTAACCATACCAAGATTTCGGGTGGATGAGAATACCCGGTTATGATATCATCTAAAGATTACCCGATGAGTGCCTACTCGGGGGAATAGTTATATACATATCTACGGCATATACGTGTGAATGTGTTAGTATAGGGTTAGTTCTTGCATAAATTGGGGATTTCTCCTTATAAGGATTATAAATTTGTAGATGATTTAATAAATAAAGATTTTGATGATTGAGGATTGAGGATTTTAAAATTTATGAGATTATTAGCGGTAGAATTGTTTTAATGGAAGATGGGACTTAGGATGGACTTGGGAAACGCTTCTGCAAAAACCTGTTCAAAACAGGGGCTTTAAAATCATCAATGGCAAACTGAGTTTATGCGAAAGAAAGAGAGAGGATGAATTATCATGGCCGTTTGAACGACAAGGTAATTAATTCGACTGGCATTTATTTGACTAAATTTCATGATATTGTAGATGTAAGTTCATGATTTAGCATATTATAATCTTGTTGTCTAAAGTGATTAAACTTGATTGTAGAAAATTAAAAGGTGGACTAGAAACACTTAACTTCGGGCCGAGAGATAGGGAGCCCGATTATACTTGAAAAGCGGTTTCATTAAGATAAGGGAAATTATAGTGTAAATAATAACAATAAGGAATTCGGGGCGTAGACTTAAAAATTTTAGGCTTGGGTATGGGCATGATACTCCTATAGCCTGGATTTCTATATATGTTTGTGTGTAGTACATATATATATATATATATATATATATATATATATATATATATATATATATATATATATTTGTGTGAATAAAATATATAACAAAGGCATACTAATAAATGCTATCATAGGAGGTTGCGTGATGTGGGTGATTCCCCTGGCTTGAGCAGCAGGGCAAGTATAGTCCCCAGGCCATAGCGTTCGGGTTCAAGAGTAAGACAAATGGTGCCTAATTATAATTCACTATCGTGGGAAACTATGTCCGCCTCCATTACGATTCCACTATTTGTTCCGAAACAGGGAGCTAACCGTATTAGGATTTCGGGTGGATGATAATACCCGATTATGATAGCATCTAAAGATTATCCGATAAGTGCCTACTCGGGGGAGTAGTTATATACATATCTACGACATATACATGTGAATGTTGTAGTATGATTTCGTATATATGGTATAAGTATATACGGGTTAGTACATGATAAGAATCGTATCAATTATATAACTTGTGAAACGGTTATATGGTATTAAATGGGAAATGATATTTTTGTACGTTAATGTGAATAATAACTTACTAAGTAAAATACTATACTCACTTGGAGTGTATTAGTGGGGTAATTAGTATAGTATTTGGAAAAGGCTAGTTACGAGAGAAGTGGCTAGGAACATTAGGTTTAATACGTTAGGCGTATACATTAGTTGAGGGGTGAGGTAAACTCATGGGAGAGTGCGACACCAATTTAAATATGAATAGCATTGGCATATTTATTTATCGCATTTAAATTCACTTGCTAAATGTTTTTTAATGTTTTTGGGTACTAACCCTTGCTATAAAATATTTAAAAAAAAACTTGTAGGCGTCCTCCCACAAGGGCGCTCGGCATGATTCCTTTCTACAGGGTATATGGCTGTAGCTTTGCGGAGTGGTGTGGTTTTTTTGAGGTAGTCTCTCATATCATTCTATCTTAGATAGGGATTTTGTCAGTTGTACTTTCTGACTTGTATTGTTATATTCGGACTTCGCATGTATTGAAATACTTTTATATTTATATTTCTGGATATCTTGTAGTCGATGTTGTTCGACAGACTATTGTACTTACTTTGTGGCGTGTTTTAGTTTTATTCTCGTATAGGATTGTTCTTATTCTATTATATTATTTTGGTTGAATTAATAAAGATAATATTTGGCATCCGCTTAATAAATGACTAGGTGGTTCGTAATTAATGAATCAACGATAGTGATGCTAAGAATGAACCAGATGAGATTCATGTTTAATTATATATACGACTAATCACCCGGTATTTTATTAGGCATGGTGTCACGGATGAGTGTGTGGATTCCTAAACAAGGAGTTGTGAGTTGGGAATTATATGTGAGCTTGACATTGAAAAGGCATAAGATCATGTGACCAGGGGTTTCCTTTTATTTCTGCTCAGGAGGATAGGAGACGGGGATCCATTGTGTTGCAGGAGACAAAGATTTTTAGTTAAATTTTGTGTGCTCATGAATGGTGTCCTAGAGGATTTCTTTCTGAGTTTTGGAGGGCTTCGGCAAAGGGGATTTGCTTTCCACATTCATTTTTATCTTGGCTATGGATGTTTTCATAGGGATGATTTGTAAAACTATCGAGGTAGGTGGATTAGTAAATTCATGATTGGTGATCCGAATGCTCAATAAGTCAGATTTTATCATTTATTGTTTATAGATGACACAATTATTTTTTAGGATGTTGTAGAGGGGGAAGTGAGATTGCTTAGTTTGTTTTTGTCATTGATAAGCACCCAAAAATGTTTAATTTATACCTCAAATAAAGGCATTTAAGATGATAGATCTTCGTAAAACTGGACTTATTTTGTATTTGTCTCTCTTGTATGTTAATGTGCAGTAGCAGTTTCAAATTGTGCTAAATCAAAGTAATTGCAGCAAAATAGTTGTCAAAAGCATTCAACGAAAAAAATCAAAGTGACTATGAAGTCAGAAATGATTTTTTTTATCTTTCCTATATAAAAAACGATGCCTAAAGCCAATCCAATTCCAAATTAAAGACTGAACTAAGTTGAATCCGCCACCTAATTTTTGTGTGTCTTTAGCTTGTACTTTATATATTTTTAAACTTTTATTTGAGTCGGGTATATTTTTTATGATTTTTATTTGCGTGCATATAGTCGTAAATAGTTGGATCCGTGATTTTTTTTTGTGTTAGGTGTTTTTATATAAATATATATAAGTGTGTGCATTTTCTTAGAGTTTTCTTTATTTTATTTGATTCTTTTTATTTTCATTGGCTTAGTTTTATTTATTTATTTTGTTTATTTTAATTTTAATCTTTTATTATTTTATAAGGTAGATTTAGTAAATTTTATTTTATAAATTTATAATTTTTATATTTTTAGTTTAATCATAAATATTTATGTTACTTTTAATTGATTTGGGTCTAATTATGTTGATACAAATTAAGCACATGCGTACTAACTCCATACCCACCCACACACTCAAAAAACCCTAACCTACACCTTGATCCCATATACCTGACCCACAGTCAAACACATCCTAACAGAACTCTTAGGTGTTGTTTGTTTTTACCTCTTAAGTCTGAATCTGAACCATTTAGACTTAAGAGGTACCAAAAAGTGTTTGTTTTTTTAAATGATTAAGAGGCTAATGGCTATATATGTATCTTAATGGTTAAGAGGTAGAATTATATCTGAAGTCTGAATCTGAAGTCTGAATGAGTCTAAATACATTCGTTCAGAGGTACATTCAGGCATGAAAACAAACATATTTTTTAAATTCAGATTTCAGACTTCAGATTCAGTCTTCAGATTACAGATTCAGACTTCAGATTCAGATGAAAAAACAAACACAACCTTACTCATATTATACTACAATACACCACACATAAACCCTATTCACCTCTGCAACTCATATTTCTAAACCTAATCAAATCCTATATTCTTTCTCATCTTTCATTTATAACATCACTTACCGACTCCATTTCTCTCTCTTACCTCCATTACCATAACCGTAATCAAGAATTAAAAAACAAAACACACCCATATTACGAACCACTTATTCTTCTTAAGCTCCACCTTCTAAAAAAAAAAAAAACTCCGATGAAAACCAAAAAATCCGGTGTGACCCACCTATTGTCCTCCTACTCCCGTCATACTATGGCCAGCCCACCCACTGTCCTAATGCTAGAAAACCCATGAAGATAGCTTCAGCTAGCTCCCAAAACAATTCCAGCATACTCAAAATATTCGTCCAACTAAAACCCATTTTTTAACCATTTACTCTCTCTTAATCTATACACAAAATCTCAGATTATGTATTGTTTATTTATATATTTATGCATATATAAATGAGTACAAGTAACTATGTGTGGGCATATGTACCACACTTATTTGACCAAATTAGCCCCCTCACCAAATTACGAACTTATCCATTAGAAACCCACTCTTTACAAACTTACCCATTATAAACCAAGAGTCTTGCCTAGTGATATAAGGGTGTCACACGGGCAGTCTTGGGGTTGGATTGGGTTTGGTCCCCATTTCAATTCCCGACACTGTCAAAAAAATGCTTGGTCAGCGGAAGCCACAAACCGTGAGTGTGGATTAGTCGAGGGGCATTTAAAGTTAGCGCGGGAACCATGTGGAATGATACCAAATATAAAAAATAAAAAAAACTTATAAAAAAGGCTCATGCTCATTTGGAAAAGGAGTGAGATTCCTTTTTAATTCATCCTTTTGTTATTTTTAATTTTAAAGTGTTATAACTTACTTTGTTTTTTATATTCTGGCGGGACCTATACAAATAAAGATAAAGTAAGCTATAACACTTTGAAGTCGGGGGTAACAAAAAGGGATTTTCCTAACATTTTCCTTCTATGTACACTCTAGAATAAGATATAAAGACACACACAAAAGAAAAATCAGAAAATATTAAAAAAAAAATAGATTAGGCTTAGAAAAGAAATTCTAGGATTTTTTCTTCTATTTTGTTTCTTTTTATTGTAAACGAGTGAGATGATTTGTGCGAAGAAATTGGAAGCAATTTGAAGAATTAATTTTACAAGGAGACTTTTTAGTATTGTATTTCCAGCTCTCTTATTTTAACTGCATATCTCTTATCGATAATTTATTGAATCTTATGTATGTTGGTATAAGAATACTTGGCTAAATACCTCGTTTAAGGGGTGGGATGAATCCGTATGTGATGTTATTGTAATTAATTAATTTATTTGCTTGTTATATTTCTATGAAAAATAATTTTGAAATTGTCGCATTTCAATTTATGCCTCACGAGAGGGTAAATTAATTTTATTTTAAATTTAATGTTTAATTTTGGAATCAATCTAGAGATATGTTTTTTCCTAAATATGGCTTTAGATTTGGAAGTGTTTACTCGGTGTTTCAATTCTATGATTTATATAATTGTAAATAAATTGATCTTAGTGGGTGTTTTATTAGAAAGAGTATAAATCCCTTTTTCAGAGTTGTGACATTTTAAACTGATTTTCTAAAGATATATTATTGAGGTTATAATTGTCAAAAGACTTAAATTCTAATTTTAATATTATTTTCTAATATTTCAAACAACTGAACTAGTTAATTAAAATAATGAATTATGCGGTTTAATATCATCTCTTCGATCGCCTCACATTTATAAAACTCGATTACTTATCACTTTTATTTTCACTCGTTTATTTAGTTCCTTTATGACATTTAGCATTGATTAATTAATTCTCCCTTGAAATTGTATTTTAAAACAATTATATATAATAATATTTAAAGAAGTAAAAAATGAATTTTCAATTATTCGCGCTATTTGTCTCTTCACAATGAAAGTTGGATTCATACCCGTACTCATCGTTATGCAAGTTATTTAAAGTAATGTGTTTATGATTCAAGGAATTTTGAGAGTTAGTTTTTCAATACAATGACTACGCATGTGTAAAAAGAGAAGTTATCAGTCATGCTTCATGACAATGTCAGGTTTTCATATCAATGTTGGGGAAATGCAATATTATTGCGATTGGGGGAGAGGAGAATATGGGTTATGTGTCAACTGTGTTAGGATGCATGGTGGGTGTGCTTCCCTCTACATATCTTGGGATTCATTCAGGGACTAAGTTCAAAGTCTATATCTATTTTGAACCCATTCCTTGATAGCGTAATATGGAGGTTGGTAGGGTGGAAGAACTACTTTCTCTCAAAGGGGGGCGACTAACGTTGATCACAAGAGTATTATCAAGTCTACCAACATATTTGGTTTCAGTTATACATCTACCAGTCTTAGTGTGTAAGATTTTGGAGAAGATGATGAGGGACTTCTTCAGAAGAGGCACTGAGGAGAGTTTTAAGTACTGCTTAGTGAGTTGGGATGTGATGCCCCCACTTGAATTTATGGGTTACCCATGAGTCAACCCTGTCCGACTCGAGCGTTAGCAATGAAGTGAAATGAAAAAACCTAAATAATGATGCTATTTCAGTTTTATTTTAATTAACATTTCACTTATTACCATGAGATTTAAATTTTTAAGATAAACTACGTGAGGGACACACGAGGAGCAACCTAAAGTCCAAGTAAGCACATCTACTAATGGAAACATAAATAGAGTATACTTACCTATAAAACGCCCTCAAAATACGGAACCGCTCCTACCATACCGTAATAAAGTGGGGACGTAAGCTTATGTCCAGTGGGATTTATACAACGGTATAGAAACGAATGGCATAAAGGAATACTCACACCCTACAGCCACATGCATGAGAAAATATGTATATATCTACATACGTATACCTTTGAATTACATATGCTAGTGCATTAACCATTTTATTTTCGAAAAATCTTACTTATCCAGATTAACTTACCTTAATCTAATAAAAACTTCATTTATTCATACTTAGCATTTTCAATGAAGATCACCATTTCAACATACACATTTTTCATGTTAGAAAATACTTACTCACCTTTCGAAAATCCTCTTTACAACACATTCTTATGTTAAATATAGGTTTCACCATTTAGGTTGCTTAATCACGCATTTATCCAGTTTCCTTAACCATTTCCTTACCTTATGGACATTAGTAGATTTACGCATTGACTTATCCATTTTACGATTACCGAAGCAGTTATTACATTCATTCAAGTTTGAATGTTTTAACACATTTACCACACAAACCATTTCTTCATATGTTCCACGTTTCATTTAACATTCTCGAAATCTTCCTATACTGCATACTTACACGGGCTCTACACCAACTGCTATGCGCACCATATGCTCTTGCCAGTGGTTTAGGATTTTTAACCCAACGGCTCTTAGCCTTTCTTACTTATTCCCGCTATCATCCGAGTATCATTAACGTGTTTTAAAATTTTAAAAATTTCCACATTATTTCCTTTCCATTTTACTCGGCCGAAGCCAAAACCCGGGAATTTTCCTCCCCAATTTATGTTATGATTTAAAAAATAACCATTTGTGTCCTTTATACTTTAATCCTGATTTGCATTCTAAAAATCATATTCATTTAGGACCACTTCGTGTAACACCCTTTCCAACATTTTTATTTGATAAAAATGTTCTGCTTTAAGTAAAATTATCATATTACCCATTTGTTTTCAAATCACACTTTTACTCCCTTTTTACAAGTGTTAATTCCACCCTAAACACTATTAAGTTATACACAGCTACTTCTTAAGTGATTTAACCATTTAATAAATTTTTACACTCGGAGTACATTCATCTTGATTGAAAACACTTTCACACCTTTAATCCTTTTATAATCCCATAAGTGTTAATATTTAACATTATTAATAAGTTTAACTCACTAACCAATCCATATTTGCCAATTAACACTAAACTAATACTTTTTACTAACATTTATATTCCTTTACTTCTTTGTTTAAGAATTACATTTATACTTAAGACTACTTTTATAAGAAAAAGCCATTTGTTTTATTACCATGTAGTCTTTAAACATCATACCTGCTATGTCTTTTAGTCCCAGTTACACACACTTTGAAGACTAGAATTTCAACTTTCATCATTTCATGCTTCACCCAATAATATCTTCTTTAAACTTATTCACATATTTATTATCAAAATACTACAAGTTTATATGCATAGAAAGTCAACTTTAAATACTCAAATCCTACCAAATGGATTAAACATGCATTTCACAAAATAAAGACATTCCATCAATTTCTTTAAATTTGACAAATGTCCATTTATTCATAAAGTCTCCATTTTTATAAGAAACTTGAAGTTATTTATTTTATAAATATTTTAACAATAATAACATCATTCCACATTTTTATTTCATAAAAATGCCCATTACTCCGTTTCATTAGAAGTACACCAAGAATGATATTTCTTACATTTTTATTCGAAAAAAAAATGTATATAATCTCTTTTAGTATAAAACACACAAAACTAATATTTTTTTTATATTTTGTATTCCATAAAAATGTGTATTGCTCCCTTTACTAGAAAATACCCAAAACTAATATTTTCTTACATTTTTATTCCATAAAATGTATATTATTTATATTTTGAAATTTATTTGTTTCAAAACCCACTTTAAACCATCTTTTGATACCCATTCCATACAAATGTCAAGATGATTAATAATTAACACTGGGATGCAAATATCCTACCCAAATATATTTAATCTAATATATGTAAATACCATGCTGAAAATATACTACCCATTAAACTTAAATCACAGTTAGTCTACCCACCTCAAATGAAGCTTAGCAATGGGGGAAATATTGTAGAAGATGAAGGATCCCCCACCTCCAAAGGTGGACTCAAGGGGATCTCTAAAATCCCTTTATACTTGAATCCATTGTTACTCCAAGAAGGCTCTAAATGGGGCTCCGGGAATTTCATTTTCATCCTTAAAATAACTTCTACAAATACACATCAACCTTGCTAAGAACACTTTCTTCTTCACCCCAATAATCTATCTATGGTTTACTAGGGCAATATAAGGTGTTTAGAGGCTTTTAAGTGATGGTTTTCATGGTGTATATAGTTGTTAATGGTTTGGATAGAAAACTTCCAATAGGAACTTCTAACCTAGACAGAGAGAGTAGATGATGTGATGGGGTGTTTTCTCCCCAACATACACAATTTTGCCTTGTTTTAAACCCAACCAATTTGTTGCTTCCCAAAAAAGGAAAGCCTTATTCCCAAAAACATTCCCATATCAAGTGTAAATAATCTCCTAGATCGAAAACTAATATAATCCAAAGTCTAATTTTAAGATAGAACAGAAATGATTCTCGTCTGGGCCATAACTGAAAGGCATGGGCGACCGCGGCCCCCTTGCCGATCGACCAACCTTAGTGTAAAAAATAGCATTTCTCCCAATTTTGACCTGAAGGTTATTTTATATATATTTTTAAGATTCCAAAAACTTGGTCAAATAATTTTTATAGCCAACGTAGTGCCTTGTAAAAATTACGCAAAGCTCCACCCTTTTGTATTGTGTACCGGCACAATATTACCTTATAATAACCGTGTTCGTGTCATGTCTGTTCCTCGACCAGTTCATATTGTACTACACCAATTTATTCATACCAATTAATTTAACACGTTTATTCATCCATGAGGACCATGCAAAGTCAATTTTGCTTATAATGCTTGCATGTGGCATGTCACCTTTTGTACAATTTGGTCTATTTTCAGGGTGGGGTACTATAAACTTCCCTCCTTCGGGAATTTCGTGCTCGAAATTCTTGGTCCTCCACTTTAGGATATATGATAATTTTATCCTCAATTCCATAGTATAAACTCAAAGACATCAATTTTATTAACCACCGTTTCTAATGCAATCATATTAAACCTTAAGGTCTTATCAAAATTCTCGAGCATGCCTGACAAGCCTACTTAAGAAAACCTCGATATGTTCGGTATTCACCAAATGTGGCACTATCACCTATGAACTCGTCATCATGGATCGTTCATTGTTAGGATTCACAACCTACATTTCCTCAAGCAAATCTCGAGTCACGTCTAGCCTAAGATGATACAACCTCAGAACTTATGATCATATATGTCAATGATGGTTAAGTCAGTCTCCTTATTACAAAGGTTTACCCAACTGATATCATCTACGAGATCCTTATTCTAACCTAGAGTCGTCCTAGGTATCACCACGCCAACACATATGCGCAATTACACCCTCAACCTGTATAATTTTGAAACATGTGTAACACTACCATCTAATGTCTTATTAATTTTCAATATTCATAATATTCTCAGGTTAGAACCTAGGGACATATGACCCAGTTTCACTAGTTACATCGGCTAACTAATAAGAAATTGAACCTAAGTCAACAAATAATATACGCAACTATATGCAACAATGCGAGACCATGCGTACAAACAAACTGGTATAGAATAAAGGTGCATCCGAAGAAGAGCTCACTCATATACCGTGACACATCAACCACAATTGGCCTATCACGCATCACTACTGAGCTTACGTAGTGCCACACCAGCATCATAACTAATCAACAACTTCCCATTATCGGTATCAAAGATGACGTGAAAAATTCGATGCATCTGGTGACTATTATGCCTAAGAAAAATAATCAAATTTCAACACTGAATACAATACCCGAAGTATGAATCCACAACGTATGCTGGAATTCTATAACTCTTTACCGTTACCTGCTAAGCCCCATAGCCTTGCCACAGACCCTGGATTCGGTCCTGGGGGCTGAGTGAATGGGGGACATGGTTAGTTCTGGAATATTTTTAAAAGTTTGAACGAGTTGGTAAGATGGCGTTTGGGTCAACAGGGAATTGCAATAATTTATTTAACTGAACGGTTGAATAAATTATTGAAGATGATGGAATTAATAATTAACTAGATAGTCAATTATTGATGGATGAACAATTGTGGATATCATATGCGACATTTATGTAATTATAAACTAATTACCTATATATATTATATCGGAATAATAAAATGTACTTATGTGTATCTGTGTGGACATACCAATGTTCATAGACGTCCTATCGGCTTAAGGTTTCCCCCATTTGGGATTGTATCACATGTCGACACAGGTGGGCTAGTTATTTTGTAGGTTATTTAGGTACTATGTAATAGCGCCATCTATGAGAGGTTGGTGTTGATGTTGGGATCCTTTATCACCGATGGGTATGGGTCACGAATTGGTGTACTGCGTAGGGACCGCTCCACTTATGTTTGTTTTGTGATGTTCGACTTGGATAAGAGATTCCTCCAGAGTTTTCGATAGAACACGAACGAGAAACTACTGGTAGAAGCCTTTGGATTTTTCATATATGAATGGACATATATATATTACCCGGATTAAATGAGATTAATTAAATTGTCTAAGAATGTAGACATAAATCATGGACCCCTTATTATGTTGTGCATAATAGATGCTTAATCCAACTTCATGAGATATATAAAAGACATGGATAATTTCGGATTGGGTAATTATATATAGTAGGATCTATTGTCGAAGTTGAGTATTGTTAATCCAATTAATATTATTTGGCACGATGCTCATATTTATTATTTTGGGTTGATGGGATGCGAGAAATATTGTACTTAGATGATGGGTGAGATATAAATTGCATATGAGTGATGATGGGAGATATTTACTTTGCATAAACTGTATTTTTTACAATTTGAAGTGAATAAGTTTATTCTTGCACATCTAGGGCTATGACCCAAAATTAAATATTTTCTCCCCACAGGTGCTCATAGACAGGGATAGCCAGAGTATTGACTTGGTAGCCTTGCATTCTCATTTTGCTCCTCAAGCATTTGAGATCAATTGATTCTAGCTTAGGTTCTTTTTTAGCTTTAGAAGTTATTTTTATTTGGGACTATTGTATAGGCATAAGCCCTAGATTCATTTACTTTATGTTGGTGTGGGTTAATTACAATTGTTTTAGACTTATCATATGATGGTCCCGTGTGCTATTAAATTAACTTTGCTTTAAAGATAATGAAACTTTTGAAAAACTCTTTTTAAATTTTAAGTGCAATAGATTAACTTAACCAAATTTTATCTTGATTAATCCTAGATATGAATCTAGTGATTAAAGAAAGTAAAGTAAGTAAAAGTAAACTCATAATGCCAATGTGCGAGGAAACTACTAAGGGAAAAAACCACGAACGACCCAGGCCAGACAATCACTGTGAATATGGAATTACAAAGGTACAGACGGTAGTCTTACTCAACCACTCGAACCCCCATGAGACTTGACCCTCCTCTGATCTTCAACCACTCCTCTCACAATGCCCACGTAGAAAGTCATTCTTCCACGATACCTATCCACAGAATTAGCCTCCACGAATGCCTCGTTGTCCCCCAATATGGCTTGTAACGTCTACGATATTCAAACTAGATGCCACTGAATCTTCACCTCAAAACCAATAATGTTCAAGTAGAAAAAACTATAATTTCGTACCACAAAGATCACTATATAATATATTAACGATAACTTGGATCTTTGAAACTCTAAGAATGTTTTAAACTTGGACAACCTTAGAAAACCTGTGTGCAGAAACGTTCGGGTTCGTAAACAGTTTTTTCAAAATGCAAACTTACAAAATATGATGGAAAACATGGCTATTTACATTTTCCTTGAGGTGGTACTTCTTTCAAATGACTTTGGGATGTCGCTCGAATGAAATGGACATCTCGCTCGAACGATGTCTCACATTGTTTGAACAACACGCATATTAGAGTCCCAATTTAATTAAACTCTAATCCGTCCTTATCATATCAAAATAAACTTGAAACTATTTCAAACACATTAAAAACATTTATTTAATAAAGTAACATCCTTGTCCTTATAAATATAAATCCCGGGTCCCATTAATAATACTAATTTATACCTTAGTGATATCGGAATGCGATTAAACTTGAAGACGAATAAACTTGCACCAATTATACATTCGACATAAATAATTCCTTAAAGCTTTAACGTAATGTAATCAATTAAACCTGAATTATGTCATAGTCTATGTGGGATCCTGATAATAAAAATCTTCCTATGACTCAAGCATATTTTGTTCCGGGAATAAGTAAAAACTATACAACGGACTCAATTGGAAATATTGTCCTTACATCATACACTCGATGGTGGTTTAGATTTATTATTATCGAAAGGTTGATTTGAACCGGATTATGGGCCTTTGATTTATTACTTATATTATGTTGATGCTAAGAATGACATTAAGACATACAAGCCCCATCTTTAGCGTATTGCGCTTGGCCAGCCTTTACATGAGAAAAATGGGGGATTTTACAGTTGGTCTCAGAGCATACAGGTTCTAGTGTCCTTCGGATCTGTGTTTCATTCATTACATTCTGCATTGCATCCTTTGATATGTAGAGCCTATGGTTAGGATTCATTGTATACTTACGCTTGTAGTAATTCGAACCTTGTTTTCTTTCAAATGGTAAATGGACGGAGAGGTAGGTCGAGTCGCGTAGTCGCACCTGCTGCCTAGGAGGAGGATCAACCAGAGCCACAACAGAATCCATTGACCCTACCAGCCCCACAGTTGATTACACTAGTGAAGATCACCACTATTGTGTCTTAGGCGGTTTTCACGGCCATGGTGGCCATGCTTCAACATTTTCCACTACCATAGGCTCACCAACAACCACCACCACCACAAAAGATGGTCGTACTAGCCCAGACATCGGGGTTGAATTGGGATAGGGCGAAGGAGGCCTTTATTAACGGACAACCTCTAAAATTCTCGGGTTATCCAGACATACTGGTGGCAAGAAGGTGGAAGAAGGACATACAGAGACACTTATGCATGGTAGGGTGTAGGCGAGTTTAAAAGAATTTTTTAGCTTCATTTTGATTAATGGGGGCCACGCTCAAGTGTTGAGATTCGATTACATCAGTTGTAGAGAGGGATAAAATGACAATCGATGAGCTTTCGGAGAGATTTGAGGGGAAGTACTTTCCCAAGCCGTGCAGTTTGAGATGAGGAGTAGATTTATAATGCTTAAGAAGGAGGGGCGTACCGTGGATGAGTACAAAGAGCAGTTCATTCCCCCTTTGTACTTCGTAAAGGAGAATGTTAATACTGAGCAGAGGGGGATGGACATGTTCATAACGGGATCAACCTGGCACGTCAGGATGGTTCTTTTGGGGAATTTGGCCTTTACCATGTATAATTAATTGGTGAATGTCACACTTCTCCATAGTCACGACTAGAGAACTTTTCAGAAGAGAAAGGGCAAGTAATGGTAAGGAGTTGAGTCTTTGAGTCACTAGGGCAGGACGAGTGGGGGTAGCGGATCCTGAACGCATCAGTTTCAGGGTACTTCATATGAAGATCAGAATAAGAAGTTAAGGGGATTCGATGATCAGAATAGACAGGGATAGCAGGTCCAAGGGAAGTCTAGATATGTCCAACATGGCCAGCAGCACCGAGGCCATCAAAGTTAAGGACAATAGGGTTGAGGCTAGCAGGGCCGATATACAGAGCGACGCCCATTCCACGGGAATTATTTCACATGCCGAGAGAAGGGTCATACATTGAGGCGGTGTACTTGGTGTAACCAGACATCTTATGAGCAGGGAGGTAAGAGCGGACAACATGTGCCACAGGGACATCGCCCACCATTTCCATCTTCGAGAGTTACTGCACCAGCCACTCAAACACCCTTCGTCCCACCTCAGGGACAATATCCATTACAATATGGGTGGGTTAATCATAGTGTGCATGTATAGGGACCATCTCCAGCACAAGCAGTTGAGGGTATGTTCCTTATTTTTTATCACATAGGTTACATTTTATTAAACATGGGGGATTCTCATTTTTTTGTTAGCACGGGTTTTACAAGGGAGACTAGTATGGTAGACTATGCTTTCGATATTTTATTACATGCAGATTCATCAGTGGGTAGAGGGGGCACCCATATGCTCAGTGTGTCGGAGTATCGGGATTGAGATAGAATCACTTTTGTAAATGACTTATTAGTACTTGATATGCAGGAGTACGACGTTATTTTAGGGATGTACTGGCTACCTACGTACAGAGCATGTGTGGATGTACTTTTACATGCCATGGTTGGTTTGTACAGTTTGAAGACGCAGTGAAGGGCTTACTACCCAAGAAGAATACGCTTCTAAATAGCTATCCTATTATGAAGAACAGTTTGAAAGGTTTGGAAATGATGTATAAATCGATTCATACTTATGTGTATAACTGCATACTATACCGAAAGGAGTATGAAAATCTCGATCGTTGTCATGTATGCGATGAACCTAGATATGTCCAATCTACTGGTAAGGAAGGAACAAGCTCAAAAGTGCCTCAAAAAGTGTTGAAATATTTTCTCATTGGGCCTAGATTAAAGCGATTTTTCACAGTACCATGGATAGCGAATGAAATGACTTGGCATGCTAAGGCAGAAGTACGGGGTAATCTCATGCATCATCCTATTGATTCTACAACTTGGAGGAGGATGAATTATGAGTATCTCAATTTTGCTCGAGAATAACGCAGCATTTGTTTGTCTATATCAACAAATGGTTTCAATCCATTTGGAAATTTAAGCACCAATCAGAGTGTATGGCTAGTGATCCTAGCCCCACTCAACCTCCCTCCTTCATAGTGTATGAGACCTAAATTTTCGATGCTGTCTTTATTGATACCTGGGCCAAAGTCAGCAAGTGATGACATCGATGACGACCTGGCTCCTTTGGTAGAAGAATTTAATGAGTTGTGGGAAGAGTGTGCACAATCATTTGACTCTGTTAGAAAAGAAGAGTTTACACTGAAAGTTATGTTGATGTGAGCAATTCATGATTTTTCACCTTATGGGACATTAACCGATTTTGTAGTACATGGTTATTTGGGGTATCTTATTTATGGAGAGGAGACTGAATCTCTATATCTATCCGCTAGCTCAAAAAAAGTATAGCATTGCCATAGGAGGTTTTTACCCCCGTCTCATAGTTTCAGATTTGAGAAAGGTTCTAATTTTTTATGGGGCGGGGTTGAACATTGGCTACCACCGAGACAACTTTCAGGGTCATAAATTAAAAGTAAATCTTTTGAATGTGGCCCTAATATGCTAGGTAAGAATCCCAAATTTAATAATGTCAAGCATAAGAATACCCCAACTGGGAATGAAACTGAGATAAAAAAGACATGGTCTAGGAGTTCAATTTTATTTGACTTGCCTTATCGGAAGAAAAACTCGGTGCGCCATGTATTGCACGTGATGCATGCAAAGAAGAAACTCACTGAAAATATTTAGGGCACTTGCCTTGGAGGAGTCATTCGAAGGATGGTGAAAATGGACGAAAAGACCTTAAATCATTGAAACTTAAGCCACAAATATGGTTGAAAGAAGATAGTAGGGGAAGGACAATAATTACCCCTAGTGCGTTTACTTTGATGAGTGGGGAAAGGAAGGTTCTTTTAGACACAATATATAATTTGAAGGGCCCGTCTAATTTTCTGTCCAACTTGCAAAGTATTGTGAATTATGCTATTCATGATTTACATAAGTGTAAGTCCCACGATTTGCATATGATCATGCAATTGGTTCCTCTATTGTTTAAGCACTGTTTCTCAAAGAACAAGGATTTACGAAGGGCTGTTATGCAAATTAGTATTACCTTCTCACTTTTGTGTGAGAAGGTAGTCAATCGAGAACACATAGTGGCTGCAAAATTAGCGGTTACCGAAGCGATTTGTGTGTTGGAGAAGTACTTTCCACCAGCATTCTTTGACATAAATGTTCACTTGTTGGTACACCTATGCGACGAGGAACTTCTTTAAGGTCCAGTTAGATATCGGTGTATGTGTCCATTTGAAATATTGATGAAAGTTTTATTTTACTGTGATTGAGTTAGATTTGAGGATAAAAATTCTTGTAAAGTTGATCCTCACACCAATTTGATAATGGTTGACTTGTCCAAGTTGAAGAGCAATGAACACGTGAGCGATGAGTCGTTTGTTTGTGCATTTCAAAAGATCAACTAAGTGTTTTACTCAGATTATATCAACAAAGAGTCATTGTCAACTGTCATACATGTTCCAAAGCGTCAAAATAATTTTGTAGATGACTTGGCTGCCCCTACCGAAAATCGATCCATTTTTTTTATGATAACTCGAATTTGAAACATTTTTTCAATTTGTAATAAATATTCCAATTTGTAATTTATCAATCCATTTTTAATATTTTTAATTGATTTGCACTTTATCAATTTCACTCTTGTGTAGTGTGCGTGTGTGTGGGAAGTAGGGGTGGGGGTGGGGATGTTTCGGATTTTAAGTAATTGTACATATTATGAGTTAGATGTTATTATTTTGGAATTCAGAATTAAGGTGTTAAACAGTAATAATTCATTTGGATATATAGTAATTGTACATATTTGCATGTCTTCTTCTAATTCATTTTGATTTGTACTAAGAACATCATTTTTTTACAGAAAATGTCTCCTTCAGGTATTAAGGAGAGGATGATGATGCTGATTATGATGATGTCGTTTGGGCTCGGTGGTAGCGGAGGTGACGAGGACTCCTCGTCCCCTAGGCTCCCAAAATATGAAAAATTAGGAATGGCCATCGAGAACGAGTTGGTACTATTAGCAAGATACCTCGAGGTGGTAAATACGATCGTCGACCCGGGGTACACTAGTTGGAGGGAAGTGCCAAATGAGCTTAAGTTAGTTATTTGGGTGGCACAACAGGTATTGTATTTATATTTCTATTTATATGGATATTTCAATTTCAATCTCGATTTTAATTTCAGTTTCGTTCAATATTTATATTTGTATATATATTTATTCACAACTAACATTTTATTTGTTGAACGGGAACAATTCAGCCTGGATCCAAAATTACGGGATTCCATCTTGGAGTGGTTGAAGGAACAACACAAAATGTGGATAAAAAATATGCGGACCCGGTACTTTGGTAAGACCCCAGAGTCCATTATCCGAATGTGTGACTCCGTCCCGCTGAAGGATACGATCTCATTAGCACAATGGAAAAAGTTTATTGACAATGAGATTGGGGAGTGACAATTGGCATGTAGCCAATCGGGGAGGGAAAATCGGGGGAAAAAGACAGACATGCACTACTCCGGCCGAACGTCTTACGCCGAGGTCGAGCATAGGATGATGGTAAGATTTAATTTTTCTATAATTACATAAATATATTATTCTGCATTATTTTACTTTTCGATACCAATATTAATTTTGCATTACTTTATTTCAGGGGACGGGAAGTGGCCCTAGGGGTTGGCTACATAGGGTCGATACTTATGTGGCTATTCGGACGAAGAAGGGGAAGGATAAGGAGGTGTCCTCGAGCGTCGCAGCCATGATTGTAAGTAATCGGGTAATTTACTTTTTGTTAATTATGTTATAATTTTTTTTATCTACATATTTAACTAATCATGTGCTTTTTGTTATTTCAGGTAAAGCTTAAGATAGTGCATGAGTTGCAGTCTAATGTCGACAAGGCATCTTTGTCCACAAACGTACTAAGCCAAGTTCTTGGCGATGATCGCAAGGGGAGGATAAGAGGGTGACCTCGCAGGTGACCAAATCTAGGATCACTGGATTGGTGACGAGCGACACTAGGTTGGCTCGAATGGTGGACTCGCATGACGTGAAGTCATTCCATTTGGAGGTGACGGTCCAAGATATGTTCTCATACATGAAGCGTTCGTTATGTGGAAACCGTGAGACTAAAGTTAAGGAGAAGGTGGTGGTGGAGGATGAGGTGCAGGAGGACAATGATGTGGACCTCGGTGATGCATATTGTTTTGAATGTATATTTTAATTATCTCTATTTTATTTGGATATATGGTGTTTGAACATGTACAACGTTGCTATAACAGGTACAAATATACTATTGGGCAGTGGTAGTGGTCATACTGCCCAGTAGATTTTTTTTCAATTATGTCCAAAATTGTCACGGTCATTGACTGTGACATGTCCGTGACAAATAAAATTTGTCATGGATGTGTCACGGTCAATGATTGTGATAATTTTTTAAACATTGCCACGATTTTGTCACGGTTATTAACCATGACAAAACTTCTCAAGGTCAGAGACCGTGACATGACTATGACAAGTCTAATAAACTTGTCATGGTCAATGACCGTGACAAGTCCGTGACAATAAAAGTTGTCACACGGTCATTGACCTTGACAAGTTAGACTTATCACGTGTGACACCCCGACTAATTAAATATCGGGTAGCTACTCCTTTATTAAATTAATTCAAAATGCCAAGTTGGTTCAGTTAATAGCATCACTGTTGAAAACATTTAATGATTACTAACCATCTAGTATTTAAAAAGTAAGTTGTCAAATTTTAAATTAAATCTGATTAACATGCAATAAAAGAATTATGAAAGGATAACATAACCATTCACCATAAAGAAGCAATAGAATAACCAACAAATAATAATAAGTAGGTTAAGAATAAAAGAATAACATAACCACACAATAAAGTCCCAATAGTGAAATCAACAAGTAAAAAAGAGTCTAGAGGAAATACTCCTCACAACAATCCCAATATGGAAAGAAATAAAAAAAGTCTGCATCCTGAATTAATTACAAACCAAAGTCTGAATAACTGAAATATAAAAAGTCTCTAATAGAAATGGGCGACATGCTCTACAAATGATGAAACTGAATATGGAGTCAAGACTAGAAAATTAGGCATCTAATATCAAGGCCCTGTAACTTCCACAACAGCTACAACTCATCACCTGAATAGAATTCCTATGCATGGTGTCCTTGTGGCTGGGCACCTAAAAAGGTTTTTACAAAAAATAGATTTGAAAGCAAACGGGTCAGAGCCCGAAAGTGGAGAGTATTTTAAAAACAACAAGTGCTATAATAACATTAAAACAATGAATGCAAAATACATGTTAGGACGTGCCCTCACATGAAATACTCACATCTCTACTAGTTGTGCACTCCTAACGTACCATACCCATCTAAGTGACATTCATATCTAACTAAACCGTCATCAGTTCTACCCCTTTTCTACTCGATTCACAATATGAATTGACAATGTTATCACTTGAATATATAGCTTTACTTAAACTCGGATTCTCAATTATTAGCATTTCCATTTACTGGAGGTTATCCCCTTATTTATCTTCTCAAGGAGTTACTATAAAGTATTCTCATAATTAAACATAACAATTCTGTTCATTTAACCGTATATCATTCACATCATAAATATACAATACAAGCACCCCGAGGCTAAGCTGCGGTGCACACATACTCTATTATCCATCCCGGTACATCACGTACATAAGGATTACAAATTCCGAATCTCTCAGGAATTATTAGAATAAGCACAACACACGAAAATGGAGGCGAACATAATTCAACATATCCATGGTCACATACATACCTACGCTCCATAGTCAGCTGACTTATTAACTCACAATTAAGTCATTCCCTTGAACTATGTCCTCTAGGTACCAATCTAAATCCGGGCACACAAGGATTAGATGGCCCTAAGCGAACGTAAACCTCCTGTGATAGCAAGTATGGTAGGTATGTCATACACATAAAATCATATACATGTACTAAGAATGCACACATCTTAGTAATTACCATAATTTATTAGTGGTATACTTCTCATTCTTATACCAATACACGTGTCCCCGGTTTATATATACACATCATCCATTATCCACACGTCGTAATTAGTTATTCGCGTCCTAACCCACAATTACCATGTGGTTCAAATCATTCTTCCATATTTTACTCCCCAATATATCCCGAATATCCCAACTATATCAATTAGTCATCAAGGTAATGTATCTCTACAATTAAACAAGGTTATGGGACACTAGAAATCAAACCAGGCCAAAAAGGCCAATCTGTCAACTCGTTAGAAGTCTCGTTCGAACGAGAGTTCGTTCGAACGAAATGGGCATCTAACGAGATCTCGTTCGAACGAAAGGCATCGAACGAACATCCCACTCATTAGAAGTCAAACTGTCAACTCGTTAGAAGCTCGTTAGAACGAGCTCGTTCGAACGAACTGGGCAGGCCATCTAACGAGGTGACAGTTTCGAGCCCAGAATTTTCCTATCTCGTTTTTCCCAATTTTCTTCACCTCTAATCTCATCTAAACATCTTTCCAACAGTATTTCAAGGTTTCTAATCATTCTTAAACATACTTAGGTCATATATTAATATCTATATGGGATCAAATCATCCTAAACTGCATCTAATTATCAAATCTCCCCAATTTTTCCCAAACCTTATGAACATGAACCCTAGAAATTTAAAGTCTTCAATTTGCATAAATAAATTCGTTTTTGTAACATAAAAAGTAGTAATTCTTTTAGTTCAATCAACCAACAACAATTCTACATGCAAACCTATATCATAATCTAAATTTATAACTCCAAATTACATGGGTTTTTACAAGTCTCCCAATACAATGCAATTATATCAATTTCTATGCATGGAAGAAGCATTCGCTTGAAATTAACGTAATTAAACCACTTTCCTTAGATAGTTCTCTGAATTTGGTGTTGGTGAATGGGTTGATTCTCCCCTTTCTCTATGGATTTTCTCCCAAGGTTGAAGATGGTGGTTTTCTCTTTGAGAACCTCTTCTAACTTCTCTCCCACTTCTTCCTATAACTCCCGTAGCCCTTTAGTTGGTTAAGTGCTGGTAATTGCTTAGTGGGTTACAAAATAACCTAATATTAAGTCCCAAAATTCGTTGGTTATTATTCCCAAAATTTCAAAATTACCAAAATACCCTTTTAAGTTGGCGGTATGGCCCGAAAATGCCCCGGGACCCAAACTAAACCCCTGGCTAGTGTTTTCTGACTATTTCGACCCTTCCGAACACGTTGGCGCACTCAAAATAACCATATAGTTGATAAAAATAAAATTCACTTTTTAATTAACATAATTACTTTCCCGACGCGACTGACACGTGCGTCCCAACTAAATTTCCAAATTTCCATATTTCAGTCTCGCGATAATTTCAATATATTCAATATTCATTATAATCAAATAATACCCATTATAATAAAATACCAACTCACATCTCATTAGTATTTTATCCTGATTAATTCTCAATTCATACCCATTTAATTCAATTAATCTCATAAATAAATATCACAAAAATACGGGGTATTACATACTTCCCCCCTAATAACAGAATTTCGTCCCGAAATTCGGAACTAGAAAGTACCTGATAAAAATAACTCTGGATAACGTTCGCGCATCTCATCCTCGCGCTCCCATGTGGACTCCTCGACATTAAGATGTCGCCACTGAACACGCACTAACTGGACTATCTTTGACCGCAGTTTCCGCTCACTTCGGTCCAAAATAGCAATCGGTCCCTCCTCGTAGGAGCTATCGTGCTGGTGATCGATGTCCTCCAAAGCAATGTGAGAATGAGACAAATCATCTCTAAGATATTTCCTTAGCGAGGAAATATGAAACACATCATGAATCATGTGTAAATGCTCCGGTAACCCAAGTTTATACGCAACAGACCCAATCCGCTCGATGATAGGAAATGGTCCCGCGTATCTCGGTGCCAACTTCCCCTTCTTCCCAAATCGCATAATCCCCTTCATAGGAGATACTCTGAGTAAAAACTGGTCCCCCACTTGGAACTCCCTGAAGAACCTCTTAGCATCAGCATAGCTCTTCTTCCGATCCTGAGCTACCCGAATGCGACTCCGTATCAATTCTATCCTCGCCGAAGTATCCTGAATTACTTCCGGCCCAAGTAGTTTGTTGTCCCCCACCTCCAACCAACATGCTGGGGGACGACAAGGTCTACCGTACAACGCCTCAAATGGAGCCATGCCAATAGTGAACTGGTAGGAGTTGTTGTAAGCAAACTCCACCAGTGGAAGATACTGCTGCCATCCACCCCCGAAATCAATGATGCACATACGCAACATGTCCTCTAACATCTGATTTGTACGCTCGGTTTGCCCATCGGTCTGCGGATGATAAGCCGTACTCAACCGCAATTCCATGCCCATGGCCTCCTGAAAACTCTCCCAAAACCGTGAAACAAATATCTTGTCTCTGTCAGACACGATATTTAGGGGCACACCGTGAAGTCTCACTATTTCTGCAATAAAGAGCTGGGCATACTGTCCCGTAGTGTAGTCGGTCCTTACGGGTAGAAAATGAGCGACTTTGGTCAACCTGTCCACAATTACCCAAATGGAGTCGTGACCCCTCTGTGACGTAGGTAACCCCGTGATAAAGTCCATGGATATGCTCTCCCACATCCACATCGGGACCTCTAATGGCTGTAGAAGTCCTGCCGGTCTCTGATGATCCACTTTTACCAGTTGACAAGTGGCGCATTTAGAAACAAACACGTCAATATATTTCTTCATTCCTCTCCACCAATACTGACGTCTCATGTCTTGGTACATTTTGTCCCCACCGGGATGTACCGCGAACCGTGAGCCGTGCGACTCTGCCATCACTTCGTGTCGCAATTCCTCCCCTTCCGGAACTACCAGTCTTCCATTAAAGCGTAATCCCCCATATGAGCTAACGGTATAGGACTCGGTTCCCTCTGCTAATAATCGAACTACCTGCTCCAGACAGAACGAGTCATCTGCTTGTGCCTTTACCACTCTCATGACAATCTGCGGTGTAACAGTCATCACCGACATGAATGATCGGGCCACTGCATCCTGGTGTCCCAACTCCTTCCACTTTGCCTTCCACACCCCTGCCACCTCATCTACTGGCCTACGGCTCAACGCGTCTGCTACCACGTTAGCCTTCCCCGGGTGATATTGGATATCAAACTGATAGTCCTTCACAAATTCAAGCCACCTCCGTTGCCACATATTCAACTCCTTCTGCGTGAACAGGTACTGTAAGGACTTGTGGTCCGCGAACAATTGAAACTTCTGCCCCAAAAGATAATGTCTCCAAATCCGAAGGGAAATTACCACTGCCGCTAACTCCAAGTCATGAGTGGGGTAATTCTTCTCGTGAGACTTAAGCTTACGGGAAGCATAAGCTATGGCTTGACTCTCCTGCTGTAATACACCTCCAAGTACTTGTAAGGACGCATCGATGTAAACTAGATACTCAACTCCCGGTCTCGACAATGCTAACACAGGTGCTGAGGTCAACTTGTCCTTCAACTCATCGAATGTCAACTGACAGGCATCACTCCAAATAAACGGCACACCTTTACGAGTCAGATGTGTCAAAGGACCCGCTATCTTTGAGAAACCCAGAATAAACCTCCTGTAGTATCCTGCTAGGCCCAAGAAACTACGGATCTCAGTCGGTGTCGTGGGTTGTCCCCACTCCCTCACCGCGGATACCTTCCCCGGATCAACAGATATCCTTGGTCGGAAATAATATGTCCAAAAAACTGAACCTCTTTCAGCCAAAACCCGCACTTCTCATACTTTGCATACAGCTCGTTCTGACGTAGCGTCTGTAAAACCAGTCTCAAATGCTCGACGTGCTCCTCCTCTATCTGGGAGTACACCAGAATGTCATCAATGAAGATAATGAAGAACTGATCTAGGAAATCTCTGAACACCCTATTCATCAACTCCATAAACACGGATGGAGCATTGGTCAAACCAAAAGGCATAACCCGAAACTCGTAGGAACCATATCTCATTAAGAAAGCAGTATTCGAGACGTCCTCTTCCCTGATACGCAACTGATGGTATCCCGATTGCAAATTAATCTTTGAGAAGAAAGAAGCTCCTCTCAACTGGTCGAATAAGTCATCGATTCGGGGAAACGGATACTTATTCCGTATCGTGACCTTATTCAACTCCCGATAATCCACACACAACCTCAACGATCCATCCCTCTTCTTAACGAATAACACAGGGGAACCCCACGGCAAAGTACTCCTCCGAATAAACCCCTGACCTAACAACTGCTCAATCTGATCTCGTAACTCTCTCATCTCAGCTGGAGCCATACGGTAAGGTGCGCGAGCAATAGGCCGAGTGCCCGGTGTCAAATTGATCACAAAATCTATCTCCCTACTATGAGGTAGTCTAGGTATATCCTAAAATACATCGGCGAACTCACTAACAACGGGTATCGAATCAAGTGGTATCACCACTTCCTTAGAGGTCTCCTCCTCTATGTAGTACAAATGAGTGGACGATCCTCCCTCAGGGCGAGGCATCGCCACTAAAAACATCTCCTTCCCGGGAATGGCAAAGATAATACTCCTACTAAAATAGTCAATCCTGACTCGGTACGCAACTAGCCAATCCATACCAATAATGGCATCATACTCGGTCATCTCTAACACTAACATATCAGCGGGTAAAGTTAACCTCCCGATCTCTATACCCACACCTCTACACATAAGCGAAATCATGGAACCCCTACTCAACGGTGAGTCTACACAAGTAGCGGTGCTCTCTGCGGTGTCTAATAACCCAATAGTGCGTGTAAATCCCATGGCAATGAAACAATGTGTGGCCTCGTGTCAAACAAAATACGCCCCATAGCCCCCTGAATAGAGAACATACCCTCAATAGCTGGCGGATTCGGTGGGGCTGCGGCATGCTGAAGCTGATACACTCTCCCATACTGAAGCTGTCCCTGCTGAACTGGGACCGCTGGCACGGGTGGTAGTGCTGCCATCTGTGGTGGCGCTGGGAGGACAGCGGGAAACATAGGCCTCTGTGGCTCATGTCGAGCACCCTGCTGCTTCTGTTGTGGGGCCCTACCCCTATCAGGACAATCCTGGCGTTTGTGGCCAGTCTTACCACAAATGAAACACTTCCCCTGAAAGTTTCCCCCTCGCTTCCCCTGCTGACCACGGCCCTGGTGATCGTTACCATTTCTGCCCTGGCCCTGCTGAAACTTCTGTTGACCATTCTGCCCCTGGTGGCCCTGATGGCCGTTCGGACCCTGATGGCCCTGCCTAAAACCTCCCTGTCCGTGTCTGAAATTCCCCGATCTTAACCTCTTATGATCCCCGTGCTGGGAACCCTGGTCACCCTGTCTCTGCCCCTGAGTAGATTGTGCCCCACTGGCACCATTTCCCCCTGTCCTGCCCTGATGGCTAGACTCTCCTGATCGCTTCCCCTCTGTCAAGTGAAAGCGGTGGTCCTGACAATGGAGCAGTGCATCGTTAACCACATCAGAGTAAGTGGCCAACGATAGATTCCCCAACAAGTGCTGACGGATCCTCCAAGTCAATCCATCTATAAACTTCTGAATCTTTTTCTCTTCTGTTGGTATCTCATCCGGGACAATATTCAGTAAATTAGCGAATTCGGCCTCATACTCGGCCACAGTCCTTCCCTCCTATCTAAGGTTCATCAACTTCCTCCTCATTTCCGTGTGAACAGCTGACATAAAATATTTGCGATCGAACCGCACCCAAAACTCCTGTATACTGAGAGTATCTCTCTCCTCCACGGTGGTAATAGACTCACACCACTGCAATGAAGATCCCACTACCTTGAGAGTATCTAGTATCTGCCTCTGAACATCGGTGAACTCATACATCCTCAAGTGACTCTGAATATCTTTCCTCCACTGACTAGATACCACAACATCGGAGCTACCTGCGAACTCCGGAGGGTGTGCTTTTTGAAAAGCATCTCGAACACGTTTCCAAGCAGACGGGAATGCATGTGCCTGAACTGGCGCGGCTACTGGCGCCTGGGGTGGTGCCTGTTGTACAACGGTGAGAGCGACATTTACCGCTTGGGCTACAATGGCTGCAACCTCAGCGGCATTCATGGTGCCCTATACTGGTGCTGGCTGTGGCTCGGGCTGTGCATCCCTAGGACCCCGTGGTGCACGTCGTGGAGGCATCTGAAATAAGAGTAAAGTCCATAAGTTCGCAGTTATAAATCAAAATAGCTGAAGAGCGAAGAATACATAAAGGAATACAACAGTCCTAAAATATAGAGCTCTACATCAAAGAAAGCTCAGCGGAAACATAATAAGCCGTACAGATCCTAAAGGACACTAGAACCTGATGCTCTGATACCACCTGTGACACCCCGACTAATTAAATACCGGGTATCTACTCCTTTATTAAACTAATTCAAAATGCCAAGTTGGTTCAGTTAATAGCATCAATATCGAAAACATTTAATGATTACTAACCACCTAGTATTTAAAAAGTAAGTTGTCAAATTTTAAATTAAATCTGATTAACATGCAATAAAAGAATTATGAAAGGATAACATAACCATTCACTATAAAGAAGCAATAGAATAACCAACAAATAATAATAAGTAGGTGAAGAATAAAAGAATAACATAACCACACAATAAAGTCCGAATAGTGAAATCAACAAGTAAAAACGAGTCTAGAGGAAATACTCCTCACAACAATTCCAATATGGAAAGAAATAAAACAAGTCTGCATCCTGAATTAATTACAAACCAAAGTCTGAATAACTGAAATATAAAAAGTCTCTAATAGAAATGGGCGACATGCCCTACAAATGATGAAACTGAATATGGAGTCAAGACTAGAAAATGAGGCGTCTAAATCAAGGCCCTGTAACTTCCACAACAGCTACAGCTTGTCACCTGAATAGAATTCCTATGCATGATGTCCTTGTGGCTGGGCACCTAAAAAGGTTTTTACAAAAAGTAAATTTGAAAGCAAACGGGTCAGAGCCCGAAAGTGGAGAGTATTTTAAAAACAGCAAGTGCTTTAATAACATTAAAACAACCATACCCATCTAAGTGACATTCATATCTAACTAAACCGTCATCAGTTCTACCCCTTTTCTACTCGATTCACAATATGAATTCCCAATGTTATCACTTGAATAGATAGCTTTACTTAAAGTCGGATTCTCAATTATTAGCATTTCCATTTACTGTAGGTTATCCCGTTATTTATCTTCTCAAGGAGTTACTATAATTTATTCTCATAATTAAACATAACAATTATGTTCATTTAACCGTATATCATTCACATCATAAATATACAATACAAGCACCCCGAGACTAAGCTGCGGTGCACACATACTCTGCTATCCATCCCAGTACATCACGTATATAAGGATTACAAATTCCGAATCTCTCAGGAATTGTTAGAATAAGCACAACACACAAAATGGAGGCGAACATAATTCAACATATCCATGGTCACGTACATACCTACGCTCCACAGTCAGCTGACTTATTAACTCACAATTAAGTCATTCCCTTGAACTATGTCCTCTAGGTACCAATCTAAATCCGGGCACACAAGGATTAGATGGCCCTAAGCGAATGTAAACCTCCCGTTATAGCAAGTATGGTAGGTATGTCATACACATAAAATCATATATATATACTAAGCATGCACACATCTTAGTAATTACCATAATTTATTAGTGGTATACTTCTCATTCTTATACCAATACACATGTCCCCGGTTTATATATACACATCATCCATTATCCTCACGTCGTAATTAGTTATTCGCGTCCTAACCCACAATTACCATTTGGTTCAAATCATTCTTCCATATTTTACTCCCCAATATGTCTCGAATATCCCAACTATATCAATTAGTCATCAAGGTAATGTTATCTCTACAATTAAACAAGGTTACGGGACATTAGAAATCAAACCAGGCCAAAAAGGCCAATCTGTCAACTCGTTAGAAGTCTCGTTCGAACGAGGTCGTTCGAACGAGAGTTCGTTCGAACGAAATGGGCATCTAAAGAGATCTCGTTCGAACGAAAGGCATCGAACGAACATCCCACTCATTAGAAGTCAAACTGTCAACTCGTTAGAAGCTCGTTCGAACGAGGTCGTTCGAACGACCTGGGCAGGCCATCTAACGAGGTGACAGTTTCGAGCCCAGAATTTTCCTATCTCGTTTTTCCCAAATTTCTTCACCTCTAATCTCATCTAAACATCTTTCCAACAGTAGTTCAAGGTTTCTAATCATTCTTAAACATACTTAGGTCGTATATTAATATATATATATATATATGGGATCAAATCATCCTAAACCGCATCTAATCATCAAATCTCCCCACTTTTTCCCAAACCTTATGAACATGAATCCTAGAAATTTAAAGTCTTCAATTTGCATAAATAAATCCGTTTTGTAACATAAAAAGTAGTAATTCTTTTAGTTCAATCACCCAACAACAATTCTACATTCAAATCTATATCATAATCTGAATTTATAACTCCAAATTACATGGGTTTTTACAAGTCTCCCAATACAATGCAAATATATCAATTTCTAAGCATGGAAGAAGCATTCGCTTGAAATTAATGTAATTAAACCACTTGCCTTAGATAGTTCTCTGAATTTGGTGTTGGTGAATGGGTTGATTCTCCCCTTTCTCTATGGATTTCTTCTTAAGGTTGAAGATGGTGGTTTTCTCTTTGGGAACCTCTTCTAACTTCTCTCCCACTTCTTCCTATAACTCCCGTAGCCCTTTAGTTGGTTAAGTGCTGGTAATGGCTTAGTGGGTTACAAAATAACCTAATATTAAGTCCCAAAATTCGTTGGTTATTATTCCCAAAATTTCCGAATTACCAAAATACCCGTTTAAATTGCCGGCATGGCCCGAAAATGCCCCGGGACCCAAACTAAACCCCCGGCTAGTATTTTCTGACTATTTCGACCCTTCCTAACACGTTGGCGCACTCAAAATAACCATACGATTGATAAAACTAAAATTCACTTTTTAATTAACATAATTACTTTCCCGACGCGACTGACACGTGCGTCCCAACTAAATTTCCAAATTGTCGTATTTCAGTCTCGCGACAATTTCAATATATTCAATATTCATTATAATCAAATAATACCCATTATAATCAAATACCAACTCACATCTCATTAGTATTTTATCCGGATTAATTCTCAATTAATACCCATTTAATTCAATTAATCCCATAAATAAATATCACAAAAATACGGGGTATTACATCAGGGTCAATGACCCTGACAATCCGACAGATTTGGTGTAGTGTGTTCTGAGATTATTTGGATCGATTCGTCATCGTGTTTATAGATGATATCCTAATTTATTCTCAAATAGTGGAGGAGCAAGCAGAGCATTTACAGGTGGTCTTTTAAACGTCATACGATCACCAGTTGTATACGAAGTACGAGAAATATAGTTTTTGATTAAGAGAGGTAAAGTTATTAGGCCACATTGGATTTGAGTGGGGAATATCAGTGGACCAAGGGAAAGTTTTTACAGTGATAAAGTGGGTACATCCCACTACACCCAACAAGGTACCCATCTTTTTGGGACTGGTCGGGTACTACTGTCAATTCATTCAGGGGTTCTCCAAGATAGTCAGGCCCTTAAAGAATTTAACGAGGAATGGAGTACCATTTGTGTGGGATGACGTGTGCCAGCAGGAGTTTGATGAGCTGAAGATTAGATCAACTACAACACCGATTGTCATGTTACCCCTGGTAGGAATAGACTATAAAGTCTTCACAGATGTGTCCTTGAGGTGACTTGAAGGGGTTTTGATTTAGGAGGATATGCCGATAGCGTATGCTTTCGGAAAGCATAAGCCACACGAGGGACATTACCTCACCCACGACTTCGAGTTAGCGACCATGGTCATTGCATTAGGAGTATGGAAGCACTATCTTCTAGGGGAGAAGTTCCCTTTATTGACAAACCACAAGAGGATATAGTATTTATTAACACAACGAGAGCTATATGTGAGGTAGAAGAGGTGGTTAGAGTTTGTCAAAGACTATCAATTCGACATGCAGTACTACCGGGGAACGAGAATATCGTAGCGGATGCTATGAGACACATGCCGATATTGGAGTTAGCGGCGATGTGGAAGGTGAAGTGTAAATCACTTCGTGGGGATGATGACCTGATCCACGCATTTATGGAAGTTCTCACCATCACACCCGAGATCATCATTCGGGTGGTGAAGGCACAAGCAGAAGATCAGCTTATACAGGAGCGAGTTAGACATCTATTAGCCGAGGGACCAGAGCATTATTCTATTGGGTCAGATGGGGGATTAGAATTCCTGGGGAGATTGGCTGTCACATATCAAGAGGATTTGAGGCAAGACATTATGTCTGTGGCTCATAGGTCACATTTACTGTACATTCCAAATGGGATTAGATGTACCACGACATGCAACGTTAGTATTAGTGGGCTCGGATGAAGAGGGACATGACATATTTTCTGTCTAGGTGTACTACGTGCCAGGTGGTGAAGGTGGATTATCAGCGTCCTGTGGGTGTTTTACAAACTTTGGAGATCTCGATGTGGAAATGTAAAAGCATCTCTATAGACTTCATTACAGGGCTACCTATACCGTAGAGGGGGTGTGATTTTTTATGGGTAATCATTGACAGATTGATGAAGGTGGCACACTTCTTACCAATCCAAAAATATTACAGCTCTGGGTAGTATGCCAAAATTTTCCTTGCAAATGTTTTTAAACTACATGGGGTATCACTCAACATTGTCTCATACAGGGACATGACATTTGTTTACCACTTTTAGAGGAGCTTTCAGGAGGCCTTGGCAGAAAAATTGAGATTAATCACATCATATCATCCTCAGATCGACGGTCATACGGAGAGGGTGAATTTAATGTTAAAGGACATGTTGTGGATGTGCATTCTAGAATTTAAGGGGAGTTGGGAGCAGTATTTTCCTTTATTGGAGTTTGCGTATAACAACAACTACCAGTTCACAATTGGTATGGAACTGCTTGAGGAACTCCACGAGAGACCTTGCCATTCACCCTCATGTTAGTTGGAGGTGGGCTAGAGGATGTTACTTGGGCTACATTTCATTCAGGGGCACCTCAAAGAAGGTATATATGATTCGAGCCAGGATATGGATTGCCCAGGATAGGTAAAAGAGCTACATAGATCCGGGACAACGACACTTAGACAACGATTTTGGGGATCAGGTCTTGATCAAAGTGCCTCCAATGAAGGTAGTGATGAGGTTTGGGAAGAAAGAGAAGTTAGTTCTTCGATACGTGGGACCCTTCTCTATTCTGGAGAGGATTGGGCCCATGACATATCAGTTGGGATTACTGGACCACTTGCAGTGGATGCACGATGGCTTTCATATATTTTCATTGCGGAGGTTCCTTATAGACAAGATAACGTATCAGCACATTGATATGGACGATATAGAAATCTAGCCAAATGCTACTTACGAGGAGAGACCGTTAGCCATTCTGGACCGAAGGGAGCACGAACTTAGTTCCAATGATGATCCTTTAGTTCGGGTTCAATGGGGAACCATCGAAAGGGAAAATCGACTTGGGAGAGGGACGGTGACATGCACACGAAATACCCTTAACTCTTCCATGTAGATACGTACTTTTCTTGATTCGGAGGATGGAATCCCGTTATTTGGGAAAAGAATGTAACACCCCATTTTTTTTCTAAGAAAAATAATAAAACTATATTTTTGGGATAAAAAATAATCTGCTGAAATTGGATTAAATCGGTGAATTTAAATTATTTATTGCAAACAAATAAATTATTATTCTGTCGCAATTTTGTGTGATGGATTTGTGGTATGTTAAGTCTATAATAATTTCATGTGTAGTAGAAAATTCATGAATGAAGTGTGACACAATTATAAAATATAATATTGGGATAAAATAATTGGGGAGTATACAGGTTTGCTTAGAATTCTTAAACCATTAAAAATGGTCCCGGGCTATAGGTATATATGTTGAAAAACTTTTAGGATAGTCTGGTTATGGGTTCAGGTCCATTTGGGGGCCCAAAATTTGGGCTTTTAACCCAACTCAGGATTAGAGGGTTAATCACTTATATTAGGAAGTTAAGAAACTCCCAAGATGCTATCTCAAAGACTCCTAACCTATACCACTGAGAGAGAGAGGGAAGATAAGAAATCACAACAAGGGATTGAAGGAGAATTCAGGAGGACTTCTTCACTACATATTAAGGCAAAAAATTTCTTGCTCAATTTCAATTCCAATTTTCTTCTTGATGCATTATAGTTACCCCATGTGATTTATTGGTTTTAGGTTATACTTTGATGATTAAATGCTTGGAATTAATCTCGTGCATGTAGATGATTAATTACAACATAGGGTGTTAACCCAGAAATCTAGGAATCGATTCTTGAAATTTAATGGTAGAAACCTTAGGGTTTTTTAGATAAAGTTAGAATTTCTTAGAAATTATATGTAGAGGGCCTTCAAACATGTCTATAATCTGCAGATTATGATGTAAATTCCATGGTATATACCCCATAAATTGAGTTATGTATTGTTGAGATTGTGGAAGAAATCTAGGTTACGTTCTTCATTTATATTCATGAATTCTGGAAAATTGGGGAATCAAATTGGAGTTAATTCACTAAATTAATTGTTTTAAGATGAATAACTAAGTGGTAGAAATTTGATTATAATATTATACATTGGAATGAACCATTAGAAGCAATATTGGTAATGAATGAAGGAATACTGTATTAAAAATATAAGCATATCTGGGCTACTGCACAAATCAATTAGTTCCTAGAGCGAATCGATTCAATTTGGTTGTGCATAATAGATGTTTAGGCCATCTTCATGAGAAGTATATAAGACTGGGATACCTTGGAATATGGTAATTAAATATAGTCAGCTTTGTTGTAGCAATTGAGTATAGTTCATTAAATTAATATTATTTGGCACGGTGGTCATATCTATTATTTCGGGATTTGATGGGACGCAGAAAATATCGCACTTAGATGAGGGGTGAGATGTTAATTGAATGGGAGTGAAGATGGGAGATATTTACCCTGCATCGACTGTATTTATTGCAATTTACATTAAATAAGTTAATTCTTGCAAATCTAGGGTTCTGCCCCAAATTTAAATATCCCCCCTCCCCAGGTGCTCATAGACAGGGATATCGGGATTGTTGAATTGATAGCCTTGCTTTATCATTTTTCTCCTCAAATCAGTTTATTCCAGCTTAGGTGTTTTTTCAACTTCAATACTTATTTTTATTTGGGATTATTATATCGTCATAAGCCCGAGATTCAATTAATTTATGTCGGCATGGGTTAATTACAGTTGTGTTAGACTTATCATACACTCGATGTTGGTCTGGATTATATTATGTTAATGCTAAGAATGATGTTAATTGACAAACAAGTCCCATCTTCGGTGTCTTATGCCTGTCCAGCCTCTACATGAGAAAATGAGAATTGTTACATTTCGTTATATATAAGAAAAACACGTAATTTATAACATTAAAAAAAAATTGTTTTGTAGATAGGAAATAATTTTGTTATTAAAAAAGATGGACGTTCGTTTAGTAGAAAATAAAAACTGAACGTTATTGTTATTAAAAAAACCGGGTATTATTTTTTACTATTTCAAAATTTCTATCGAGTTTTACTATTACGGTTGTAAAAAATTCCGTTAATATTACTATTATTTTTTTTTTACAAAAATTTAGATTTTAAAACTTACAACTTTTAATTAACGAAATATTTTTTTAAACAACTTCTTTAGAATAACGAAATAAAAAATACAACTGGTAAAAAGATTCTTTCCGGCTATCTTTCACCAAAAAATAACGTTATGTTTCTATTTGTTTTAATAAATATAAAGCCCAATTTTTGTAATAACAAAACTGGTTCCATTTACAAAACTGTTTTTTGTATTTTTTTCAAATGTTATAAATAATGTACAAGTGTTATGAACATTTTATACATATATTTTTTTTCCTGTTTGTCTTGTATAAAACGAAACTGGTTTCTTTATAACTTTTTAATAAAATAGTTTTTTATCTGTTTTTATAAAGAAATTCTTTGTAATAGCTTTTATAAAATGGCTTTGTAATAGCTTTTATCTTTGTAATAGCTTTTATCTGTTTTTATCCCAGATTATTATTTTTATTTTTGAGAATTTTACTTTTTTAAAGTTTTCAAAATGATATAAATTAATTGCTAGATACAAATAATTTAAAGATAAACGTAACAACTAAACGCAAACAGGGTCTTTGTGTTTAGGTGCAGGTAGTTCGCATCTTCACATACATGTCTATTTCATGTGCCACGGTTCCTTACTTTGACATGGTACAAATATCTAAATTTAATATTTTTAGATACATTTTCAGACCTATTATCGATACTAAGTAGAAGTAAAAAATTGGTATCCATTTTTCGTAATATTATGCGTCGATAAAATATATCATGCCGAATTCTTCAATAACAAAAATAAATAAAAACATAGTTCGAATGAAAGGAGCTCAAGGACCATATTTTTCTCCAATGTGAGTTTGACTCACATCTTTATTTTCAAAATATTAATATGTAATCAAATAACCCTTTATATTAATCCATAAGTATATAAACAAATATTTACATATAAATGCATATATTAATGTATATACTATTTTAATATTTATATTCATGTAGTAACTTCAAAGATAGGAGAACATGAGGGATCAATTAGACAATCTATAAAGTTATGCTTGATTTGGATGAAAAGTTAAGATAAGTACTAAATTGAAACTTATTAAAAACTAGGGGATGAAATTGAGACAAGGCTAAAAGTGAGGGACTAATGCAGTACTTTATTCGAAATATTACTCATTTATAATATTAACTACATTTTTGTCACTATTACAACTATTATTAAACTTAGAAATAATTATTATATTTTAATTAAGGGAGTTTTGAAAAAAAGGTTCAATCTAACTCAAAGTGTATAAAAATAGGACGCCCCATATGATTTCATAAATTTAGTACATGTACTAAAAAGATCATGAAAAATGATCAATATACCATTTGACAACTCATAAAAAAATTCATCTAATTTTTAAAAGTCTATAACTTCAAATGTACAAATCCAAAATCCACAAAACTTATATATTTGAAGTCTGCTCATCGAGATCTATCCAACCACACTCATATTTGATGTTGTTGGACAAAAAAATCGAAATCGATAAATTTACTATTTCACTAAAACCTCCATTTTTCCGGTGAAAACACTATTTTTTCGGGGAGAAACCTTCTTCTCCAGCGTTGGTAGTGGTGCCGCTGGGGCGGACCAAAATAATGAAAGAAATGGACGAAAAGAGAGATAAACGAGGAGAGAGAAACAATTCGATGAGGATTCCGGTAGGTGGTGTGGGGTGGAGGTGAGATTATGTGTTTATTTTTAGAATAATTTTCAAATGAGTATAAATAAGAATATAAATATAAATACCTCTTTAACTAAAAAATATAAAATTAGTTATTTACTATACTCCTACTTCTAAAGAGGCCAAAAAAATAAATATTGTGTTATAAAAAATAAAAATAAAAAAAATAAAAAAAAAATAAAAAAAAAAAAAAACTGCTTTCGCAAGAATAATACTTTTGGATTCGGGCAGGCATTTAATACTTTTGACAGGGTAATACTTTTGGATTCGGACATGCATTGGAGTTTTGGATGATGATGTATAATCCGACGGTTATTGTGGGGGTAATTTTAGAGGTCAGTCATATTGTGTGAAAAAGTTAAACAAACCCTTTTTAGCCCTTATCCATTTTCAAATATATTGTCCTTCCCTATAGCAAAACAACATCAATTTCCTAAAAGTAAATTGGGACTTAAAATTACGACTCGTTGATATGGCGTGTCGTGATTGATTATTGTCGTTGGCGCGGATTCACGATTATAAAGAATCAATCAATGACAATACGCCACGTAAATGATAGTTTCAATTTTGAGTCTCAATCAAGAATCCGCCAATTATTATCCATTTTCTAAATATCCAAACATAACATATAGGATTAATACTGACATATAATATTTAATAATGATGTCATTTATCTATATACAACAGGAAAACGTGTTAGATGGCAGGTCAATGCCTTCCAATCCGCAAACCATGAAAGGTCAAACCACCGGTCCTAATTTATAAGGAACTCTCAACTCAGGTGTTTACTGTTGAAAATGAAAGGAATAGCCAGGATCTACTGCAAAAAGGAGAACCAAACCAAGTGCTAATATCTAAAAAAATTAATGAAACGAATAGTGTCATTTGTAATAATGATGAATATTATCAATATATACCCCAGTTAGAGGACCAATTTAAATAAAGAATTAGTGCTAATCATGAAATTAATTTTTTTGTTCAAATCCCTAACCTCATTGAAGACTCGGATAGGAAAATATGCGGGAAAAATAAATATCAGACCCACAACACTCCTCTCAATAATTCGTTTGAGTTACTTCGAGAGACTGAAGATTCTAGTACTACCAGTCAAGACATGTTAATTGGAGCGGCGAATAAAAAAGACTATTTTCCGAACATAACTAAAGAAGAGAAATCGGCATTAAAATATAATTTAAGACTTCCTGCATCGCGTTCAAGACATCGGAGATTTACGTAGGATGTTTTAAATAATATTTCTTTAGCACTTGTAGATCCCAAAGGAGAGGCTTTTTATCCGATTTATATTTAAAAAAAATTCATTGTTTAAAAATAATGGCATAAATGAATGAAAATTTATGACTCCGATTATTCTTTGCCATTATTATGGACTAGTCGCCAAAATTCATAAAATATCATTGTCTTTTATTTAATATACCAATTATTTATTTATTACATGGCATATATATTTAGACAAATCTATCGTCACTCGTACCCATTTTAAACACATAAACACTATCTTTCTCTCTCTCTAGCAGCCCTACCTTCCACCGCACACCACGATACCGGAGACTCGCCGAAACACCCTGCCGGAGAAGCTCGCCAGAATGTTCATCTATTTCTTTCTTTTTTCTGGTCCGCGTCAGGAACACTATTGTCGGCGCTGGAGAATAAGGTTTTCCGTCGAAAAATGGAGCTTTCGCCGGAAAAAAACTAGAGCTTTTATAGACACAGTAAATTTACCTCACTCAATTTTTCGTCAAAAAATATAGAATACGAGTGTTGGTTGATGAGTAAATTTTAACTATATAAATTTTGTGAATTTTGAATTTGATGATTTTTTTTTAAAAACAAGTTAGTTAGATTGGTGTCTAAGATATTTTTGAAGTATATTAGTTATTTTAATGCGTTGAGTTGACAAAATAAAACATTCGAAATTGGTGACATAATCAAAATATCACCATTGACATAGTCATTTGGACTTAATAACTATTACCCTATATTCTTCGCAATGCTAAATTTTATTTGAATAAAACATTTTTAATCGAATTTCACTTCCATGCAACAATCAAACATCAATTTTAAAAACCAAAACCAAAACTAATACAAATATTGTGGTTGTAAAAATAATAACCCTATCAACAAATTTCGCAACATTGATACACCCATGCTTACCTCCTCCTATTTTTGCTTCCGAACAACAAAGCAAAGTAAAATAGAACCTTAAAGAAGACCCCTAATGCCATCATGATCCACAAGCAATTCCACTTGCTTATATCAGTTACACCTTGCTCCTTTAGTATATCCAACCCAGTGGTCAAGCAGGTTGAGCGTGTAATATTCGTCCCCAAAGTATTGCTCATACTCTTCAACAACTCTATCTTCATTGAATCTGGGACAACCATTAATGGGGTGTTATCGAATATTTGAACGCCCATTACGAAACACTTGTTGGGACCTTGGAATTCATTTTGTAAAACCCCTTGGTATGAATATTTCACTAAAGAAGCATAATGGAACCATATCCAATACACCGGAATTCGGTTGCGATTAATAAAGAACCCACTGAATAAGAGGAAATAGGCCAAAATGGCTATGGAAACAGTGAAACCCAACATTACATTGGCTACAATACCTGAGAGGAATGTGATAAAGGAATTCCCAACCCAAAATGAGGCGAAGATAAATACAAAGAAGAAACAAAACCCCGAAAACCCACCGGATAAACCCACGGCCCAAAACGTTATCATAGCAAAAACAAAGGAGAGGAATATTAGTGAAGGAATGGAGATTATGGAGTGAGAAAGAACGTATGATGAACGACGATACGTGTTATAAGCGGTTTCTCTCAGGAAAATGTATCGTTCTTCGAGGAATACTGGGATAGCTTCGGCGCAAGTGTAGAAGGTGGTGGATACAGCAAATGCAAAGAACCCTAATCTTTCTTGTATACCTTTTGGGGAATCGTCGAGCCCCCAAAAAATGGTGGCGAGGATGATTCCGGTGATAACCACCATTGCTAATCGTATAAAGAAGTGTTGAGGAGATCGCAAACTGTTTAATAATGATCGTTTTGCTATCACGATCACTTCGATCCAAAATGGATTTGCGAACATTGGTACGGAGGAATATATGTTGTTAGATTCGATATTTGTCGCGCCCGATACTAGTTTACCCCGTGAAATGCTTGCGCTGATTGCGTCTTCGAGCGACAACTTTGGTGTCGCCTCGGTTAATGTCAAACATTGACCGAGGTGGCGAATCCTCTTTTTTTGCCAAACATTTTTGTGGAAGTCAACCAAGGATTTGTTTCCAGCTAGAGACCCCTCGAGCTCTCGAATAATGTCAAGGGTAAATTCTGTTCGATCCTCATTCTCGGGGACCGGGTGACCAAATTCGGCAAAAAAACTAGGTAGATTCATCGGGGACCCACTATACACAGTTTGACCGCGCGATAGAAAAATCAATCGATCGAGTTGACTCATTATCCTATGACTTGGTTGATGAATCGACATGATCACAATGCTTCCACTCCGCGCTATCCTCTGCAAAACCTTAACCACCATGAACGCGCTCGTCGAGTCCAGCCCCGACGTTGGCTCATCGAGAAACAACAAAATAGGGTCATGAATTATATCAATCCCAATAGAAACTCGCCGACGTTCACCACCCGAGACCCCTCTATGTCCCTCATCTCCAATAATCGTCTTCGCCGCACTCCTCAACCCCAATTGATCAATCAATGCCTGAACTCTCAACTTCTTCTTAGACTTAGACATACTTCTAGGCAACCTAAATTCAGCTGAAAACATGAGGGTTTCCTCCACAGTCAACATAGGAAACAACAAGTCATCTTGCATTACATAAGCTGATATAACCTTTAAAACCTTAGAATCCAAAACATCCCCATTTAGGGTCACACTCCCTTTCAAACTCCCTTTTGAAATCCTCCCAGCTAGTGCATCAATCAAAGTTGATTTCCCAGACCCACTAGCCCCAAGAACAGCCATTATCTCCCCTTCTATAGCCTCACCAGAGATTTCATTTAGCAATACCTTGGTTTTATTTTCTTGCATGAAATGGGTATTTTTTTTTTGCCAAAAAAATCCCGGGAGAGAAATTTTCCTGCTGGTTTTTACACTATAGGTCAGGTTATGAAAAGAGAGAACAAAAGGGTAGGGATTAGGGTTTGATACGGTGTCGCTTAACTCAATTACTTGGTGATTAGGCATATGGTTTTGGTCTTGGAGCTCCATGGGAGTAAAATTTGTGGGTGGTGTTTTATTTTCAACGAAGTATTGTTTGTTGATATAATGGTTGAGTTATTAGCTCACACTATATATAACAATAAGAAGAGAGGAAGGTACGAAAAGTCCAGACGGTAAAGTGTTTGCTTACGTGCACTCTTGTTGATTGTTTTTGTATATACGTGTATATAAATAATAATTATAAATAAATACGTGTTTTGAATGGTGATGGTTTTTGAGAGAGGAGAAAAGTCTTCGTGTAAAACAGGGTGGTAGAATTAAACTCAAACCGATGGAATGTAACTATTACTATATCCTTTGTCTACTTCCTTTTATAAGGATAAGTACGTGGAGTCAATTTTCAAGCTTGGTGTAAATTAGATATCTAGTCTATGGTGGCTTTGAATATATATATATATATATATACATATATATATTCTCTTGTGCGGATTGTTCCGCATTTTAAGAGTACGAACTAAACATGTGTCATTATTGGTTAAAGCGGACTGAACATGTGTCATTATTGGTTAAATTATAAGTACTCTCTCATTTTTCGGGCTCACCGTTAGGTGGCACACACACACACACATATATTTATATATATAGGTAGAGGATCACAAATGGACCTAAAAAGCGGACTTTTTAATGGCATTAACAAAAAACCCTTAACAACCCATTAATTTTAATTCATTTGTTGTAATTAGTCCGCGCTAACTTTTTTTTAACTAGTGGTCTACCATGGTGCGGGTGAGAGTTGGGGGGGGGGGGGGGGGGTAGGGGTAAGGGGGTCTCGGGTCACACGCATTTCCGTTGCCGCTGTTGCCGATCCTTTACAACAAAGGAATTAAAATAAATGGGTTGTTAGGTACTTTTTGTTAAGGTCCATTAAAAAGTCCGCTTTTTAGGTCCACTTCTGATCCTCTCCCTATATATATATATATATATATATATATATATATATATGTATATATAGTAAAGCTTTTGTGCGGACCAGTACGCATTTTAAGAGTGTGGATCGTACATGTGTCACCTGGCGGTGAACCCCGAAAAAAGAGAGAGTGTCTATAATTTAGCCAATAATTTTTAGGCTCACCGCCAAGTGACAAATGTCCAGTCCGTACTCTAAAAATTCACACTTATCCGCACAAGGGTAGTACTATATATATATATATATATATATATATAGAGAGAGAGAGAGAGAGAGAGAGAGAGAGAGAGAAATGATCACAAATGGACCAAAAGAATAGATTTTTTAATGGATTTAACAAAAAAACACTAATAAGCTATTAATTTTTATTCCTATAGTTTAATTAGTCCGCACAAGGGGCACCCGAGAACCGAGACCTCACCTTCACCTCCTACCCCCTACCCACCCACCTTTTGGTTAAGTTGTGATTCTCTCTCTCTCTCTCTCTCTCTCTCTCTCTCTCTCTCTCTCTCTCTCTCTATATATATATATATATATATATATATATATATATATATATATATATATATATATATATATATATATATATATATATATATATATATATATGTGTGTATATATATAATTGCTCTTGTGCGATCTTCCCGCACGAGAGCAAAAACGAGACTGGAGGTGTGATCTTTTTTATTGGTCAAATATCCTTCATTCAAGGAAGTTGGACTTTCTCTCTCTTTTGGAGACCCAGCGCTAAGTGCCACATGTCAAGTTCGCATTTTTAATTTGGACGACAGTCCGCACATGAGCAGTACTGTATATATATATATATATATATATATATATATATATATATATATATATATATATATATATATATATATATATATATATATGATGTATTAAAGAACCAATTATTAACCCATATACACGGAGTATATATATAAGAATGGGACCTCCAATGGTGGGTTTTAAATGGTTGAAAAAATGAACCCTTCATTAAAAATAGCAATGTCTGAGTTTTAAATATTTCATGGTAGCAATAAAAAAACTCAACTAAAAATGATTTATTTGTCCTATTTAAAAAACTTGATTAAATATATGTCAGTTTTTACATATCTTATTGTGTATACGGTATATATATCATTTTTGTGTTGTGTATAGCTTGGTGTTATATATTTGTGATGATTGGAGAGGTCCCGGGATATATTGTGGTCCAAAGTTTAATCTTTATATGTGGGGCTTTAGATTTTACCACGTCTTCTCACATACGGTGTTATTTGACCATAAGAAGTGAACATATTATTTTATTGAGTGACGTGAAGTAATTGCCCCGTTGAACCATATAATCTTTTCTGATACCATGTTAAATATCCAATTTAACAAAAAACAAATTGATGAAGGATAAAAGAGCGGCAAAATTTTATATATTGTGATGCAATGCTCTTTTCCCATATGACTTTAAGTCTCACCCCATTAATGTCATATCATGCATGTTCAATTAACTATAGGATATGTAATACCCCGTACTTTTGGCTATATTTATTTTTGGGATTAATTAATTAAATGTGAATTAATTGGAAATTAATCCGGGTTAAAAATACTAATGTGATGCAAATTGGTATTTTATTATGTGCATATATGATTATATATGGACTTGGTATTTGAAAATTTGTCGTGAGATTTATATACGGCATTTTTAGAAATCTTGTTGAGACGCGTGGGACCGCCGCGTCACGGTATAATAATTTGTTAATAAAAGTGAATTTAAAATCTATAATCCGTATGGTCGTTTTGAGTGCGTCAACGCGTCCGGAAGGGTCGAGATAGTCAGAAAACACTAGCCGGGGGTATAGTTTGGGTCCCGGGGTATTTTTAGGCCATTCCGGCACCATAAAGGGTATTTTAGTAATTTGGTATTTTTGGGTAATTAAAAGTGACGAAAATGGAGAGTTGTAATCTGATAAGGAATTGACCCAACCAACCCTTATTAACCCAACAAGCTACGGAGGTTTATTAATTTAGGTTTTCATAAGTTTTCCCCAAAGCAAACCCTAGCCACCATAGCCTTTTGGAGAAGAAAGCTTGGAGAAGGAGAGAGAGAGAGGAATTCTGCAGAGATTCTTCACCAAATCAACACCAAATCCGAAATCAAACCAAGGCAAGTGATTTATTCCATTTAAATTTCGGAGAATGCTTCTTCCATGTTAGATTATTCAAAACTTTGTGTGTTCTTGAAAGATAATGAAAAACCCATAAGATTGGAGTTATTAGTTTGAATTTTGGGATATAGGTTGCATGTAGAATGTTACTGGACGATCATATTATGTGAATTACTGCCTTTTGTAATACTAAAAACGGATTTAAGATGAGGTTCATGACTGTTCTTGAGAAAAATCAGAGAAACTAGGTTTTTGATGAAGATTGATCCATATGTAGCCTATAGTTGTTGAAATATTGATTTATGGACGTTAGTAATATTGTAGGATTGTTATATGACATTACTATAACGTTATATCTGAGAATCATACGTTAGAAATTAGTTTTGGGATGGTTGCAAATCTGCAAAACGAAGCAGTCCGTAGCCATACCTGTTCGATCGATCGATCGACATTCATCAGTCGATCGATCGACTGAATCGATCGATCGATATTCATAGGTCGATCGATCGACCTTCCCAGAATGAGTGAAATTTTCCTTAATATGATTTTAATGGTGGAAACCCTCGGAGAATATGTTTGGAGAACTTATGAATACCCTCACCTTTAAGGGAGACCAGTAGGCATGATTATGAAATGGGACTTTAATCAGAATGTAATTTGAGGAATTATTCTAAATAAATGAAATTCGTTAGTGAGGTAACGTTTGGGTTAATAGTGAAAAATTGTGTAATTTGATGTAATAAGGTTTAGAGCAGAAGTAAAGACCTTAGGAATAAAGAGGTTATATTTGAGAATAATAGGAACCTAATAATTTATTATAGATAAGTTTTAAGGATAAGGGACTACGGCGTGAGATGTGTCGGCAATTTAACTTTATATTAATGGGAGACTTAAATATATAAGTTTGGAATAATGGTATTATGATGTAGGGTTTACCTGATTAAAATACGGTATTACTAAGATGTGTGTTTACTTAGTATTGGTATATGGATTATGTGTATGACATACCTACCATACTTGCTATCACGGGAGGTTGCGTTCGCTTAGGACCCTCTAATCCTTGTGTGCCTATGAGGGGGATATAGACTGGTACCTTGATGAACATAGGTCATAGAAGGACTTATTGTGATATTAATAAGTCTGCATGATCATGGGAGCGTAGGTATGTGCGTGACCCATGTGATGGTGACTGTGTTCGCCTCCACTATTTGTGATTTGTGTTATCTGAACTATTCCTGAGAGATTCGGAATATGTGATCCTTGTGTACGTGATGTACCGGGATGGATAGCAGAGTATGTGTGCACCATAGCTTCGATTGCGGGGTGCTTGTATCGTATATTTATGATGTGAATAATATACACTTAATTAATGGGAACCTTCATGTTAATGTTGTGAATATAATTACGGTAATGTTCCGAGACTGATAACGCGTTAACTTATAGTGATATATTGCATATTGAGGATCTGAGTTTATGATAAACCCCTATTTAATTACGAGCGTTATAATAGAACCAAGTAATAATGGCAGGTCCTATGATAAGTCTAGTTAGATTCGATGTCACTTAGCTAGTGGTTTGTGTCGTTATAGATGGGTACTTACGTTAGGAGTGCACAGTTAGTCGAGAGGTGAGAATTTAATGTGAGTGCACGTCCTAACATGTACTTTGCATTTAATGTTTTAAATGTTTTTAAAGCACTTGCAGGTTTTTAAAATGATTTCCACTTTCGGGCTCTGACCCATTTGCTTTCAAATATATTTTCTTCTAAAACCATTTTAGGTGCCCAGCCACAAGGACACCAAGCATAGGATTCTCATTCAGGTGACGAGCTGTAGCTGTTTGTGGAAGCTACAGGGATTTGCATGTAGACGCTTCTATCTTTTGGATTCCAGAGTCACTATCTACCAGTTGTAGGGCATGTTGCCCAATTCTATTAGACATCTTTTACATTTCAGTTTTCAGACTCTAGCATGTATTGCTCAGTATTCAGTTTTAGTAATTTACTTCAGTTTACTTATCAGTTGTGGGATTTGTATTGAGGAGTTTTCCTCCAGAGTTTATTTACATTTTGTGATGGTTATTCGTTTCATTTCAGTATGGTGAATGGTGTTATTTAGTTATTCATTACTCTTGTTGCATGTTAATCAGATTTAATAAAATTTGGCACTTACTTTTTAAATACTAGGTGGTTAGTAATCTTTAAAAATGTTTTCGACAGTGATGCTATTAACTGAGCCAACTTGGCATTTTGAATTAATTTAATAAAGGAGTAGCTACCCGGTATTTAATTAGTCGGGGTGTCACAGGTGGTATCAGAGCATCAGGTTCTAGTGTCCTTTAGGATCTGTACGGCTATTATGTTTTCGCTACGTTCCTTTGATATAGAACCCTATATTTTAGGACTGTTGTACTCTTTTTGTGTGTGCGTTTCGTTCTTCAGCTATTTTAAAGTTTATCTGTAGACTTATAAACTTTGTTCTTATTTCAGATGCCTCCACGACGTGCACGACGAGTTCCCAGGGATGCAACGCCCGAACCCCAGCCCGCTCCAGTTCAGGGAATGATGAACGCCGCTGAGGTTGCTGCTATAGTAGCCCAAGCGGTAAATGCCGCGATTGCCGTGATTCAGCAGGCACCACCTCAGGCGCCGGTTGTCGCGCCAGTCCAGGTTAATGCATTCCCGTCTGCTTAGGAACGTGTACGCGACGCTTTTCAGAAAGCGCATCCGCCAGAGTTTGCAGGAAGCTCAGATGTGGTAGTCTCGAGCCAATGGAGGAAGGATATGCAAAGGCACTTGAGGATGCATGAGTGCACGGATGTTCAGAAACAGGTGCTAGCTGCTTTCAAGCTAGTTGGATCTGCGCTGCAGTGGTGGGAGTCCATTACCACCGCGGAGGAGAGGGATACCCTCACCATTCAGGAGTTCTGGGTGCGGTTTGACCGCAAGTACTTTCCATCCGCAGTTCATACAGAGATGAGGAGGAAGCTTATGAGTCTGAGGCAGGAGAGCAAGACAGTGGCCGAATATGAGGCCGAGTTTACTAATCTGTTGAATATCGTTCCAGACGAGATACCAACAGAGAAGAAGAAGATAGAGAAGTTCACTGATGGGTTGAATTGGAGGATCCGTCAGCATCTGCTAGGGAACCTATCGTTGGCCACGTATTCTGACGTGGTTAACGCTGCATTGTTGCACTGCCAGGACCACCGTTTTCATATGGCCGAGGGAAAAAGGTCGGGAGAGTCTAGCCATCAGGGCAGGACTGGAGGACATGGTGCCAGCGGGGCACAATCTGGTCAGGGGCAGAGACAGACTGAGCAGGGCTCCCAGCAGGGGGATAATAAGAGGTTCCGGTCAGGGAACTACAGGCAGGGACAGGGAGGTTTTCGTCAGGGCCATCAGGGTCCAAACGGCCAGCAGGGCCAACAGGGGCAGAATGGGCAGCAGTTTCACCAGGGCCAGCAGGGCCAAGGGAGGAACGGTAACGGCCATCAGGGTCGGGGTCAGCAAGGGCAGAGAGGAGGGAACTTCCCAGGGAAGTGATTTACTTGTGGCAAGACTGGCCATAAGAAGCAGGATTGTCCTGATAGGGGCAGGGCCCCACAACAGCAGCAGGGTGCTCGCCAGGAGCCACAGAGACCCATGTTTCCCGCCGCTCTTCCCGCACCGCCACAGATGGCAGCATTGCCACCCATTCCAGCAGTTCCAGCTCAGCAGGGGCAGCTACAGTATGGACGTGTCTACAACGTTCACCAGGCTGCAGTTCCACAGGCACCGCCCGCGATCGAGGGTACGTTTCCTATCCATGGTACTATGGGTCGGGTATTGTTTGATACGGGTGCTACACATTGTTTTATTGCTACACACTTCGCGAAAGGTTTAGGATTGTTAGCTACGGCAGAGAGCACAGTGACGTGTGTCGACTCACCATTGGGGAGTGGGTCACTTATTTTCTTTATATGCCGGGGAGTGGGAGTAGAGGTTGGTGGTTTGGTATTACCTGCGGACATGTTAGTATTAGACATGCATGTTCACGATGTGATCATTGGTATGGATTGGCTCGTAGCATATAGGGCCATGATTGACTGCTTCAGCGGGAGCATTGTTTTTGCCATTCCGGGGCAAGAGATGTTTGTAGTGGCGATGCCTCGCCCAGAGGGAGGATCGACCGCTCATCTGTATTACATTGAGGAGGATACCTCTAGGGAGGTTGTTATTCCTTTAGATTCTATCCCAGTTGTCAGGGAGTATTCAGATGTGTTTCAGGAGATACCAGGCCTACCACCCAGTCGAGAGATAGACTTCGTTATAGATTTGCTACCGGGTACGAGACCTATAGCACGCGCACCGTACCGTATGGCTCCAGCTGAGATGCGAGAGTTACGGGATCAGATAGAGCAGCTGTTAGGACAGGGCTTTATTCGTAGGAGTACCTCACCTTGGGGCGCTCCAGTTTTGTTTGTGAAGAAGAGGGACGGTTCACTGAGGTTGTGTGTGGACTACCGAGAGTTGAATAAGGTCACGATACGGAATAAGTATCCGTTGCCTCGAATCGATGACTTATTCGACCAGTTGAGGGGAGCCTCTTTCTTCTCAAAGATTGACTTGAGATCGGGTTACCATCAGTTGCGTATCAGGGAGGAGGATGTCTCGAAGACTGCATTCTTGTCGAGATATGGTTCTTACGAGTTTCGGGTTATGCCTTTCGGCTTGACCAACGCTCCAGCTGTGTTTATGGACTTGATGAACAGAGTGTTCAGAGATTTCCTAGACCAGTTTGTTATTGTCTTCATTGATGACATTCTGGTTTACTCTCAGACAGAGGAGGAGCACGCCGAGCATTTGAGGCAGGTTTTGCAGACACTTCGTCAGAACGAGTTGTATGCCAAGTTTGAGAAGTATGGGTTTTGGCTGAAGGATGTCCAGTTCTTGGGTCACATTATTTCCGACCAGGGAATATCAGTTGATCCAGGGAAGGTATCAGCGGTGAGGGAGTGGGGACAGCCCACGACACCAACGGAGATTCGTAGTTTCTTGGGTCTAGCAGGATACTACAGGAGGTTTATTCGGGGTTTCTCAGAGATTGCAGGTCCTTTGACACATCTTACTCGTAAAGGTGTGCCGTTCATTTGGAGTGATGACTGTCAGTTGGCATTCGATGAATTGAAGGACAAGTTGACCTCAGCACCAGTGTTAGCATTGCCGAGACCGGGAGTTGAATATCTGGTTTACACCGATGCGTCCTTGCAAGGACTGGGAGGTGTATTGCAGCAGGAGAGACAGGCCATAGCTTATGCTTCCCGTAAGCTTAAGCCTCATGAGAAGAATTACCCCACGCATGATTTGGAGTTGGCAGCAGTGGTATTTGCCTTACGGATTTGGAGGCACTATCTTTTGGGGGAGAAGTTTCAGCTGTTCACGGACCACAAGTCACTACAGTATCTGTTCACGCAGAAGGAGCTGAATATGCGGCAACGTAGGTGGCTTGAATTTGTGAAGGACTACCAGTTCGACATCCAGTACCACCCGGGTAAGGCTAACGTGGTAGCAGACGCGTTGAGCCGTAGACCAGTAGATGAGTTGGCAGAGGTGTGGAAGGCAAAGTGGAAGGAATTGGGACACCAGGATGCAGTGGCCCGATCTTTCATGTCGGTGATGACGGTTACACAGCAGATTGTCACGAAGGTAGTACGGGCACAGGCTAATGACTCGTTCTGTCAGGAGCAAATAGTCCGATTACTAGCAGAGGGAGCCGAGTCCTATACCGTCAGCTCAGACGGGGGATTACGCTTCAATGGGAGATTAGTAGTTCCGGAAGGAGAGGAATTGCGACATGAGGTGATGGCAGAATCGCACGGCTCACGGTTCGCGGTACATCCCGGAGGGGACAAAATGTACCAGGACATGAGATGCCAGTATTGGTGGAGCGGTATGAAGAGAGACATCGCTGAGTTCATCTCGAAATGCGCCACTTGTCAGCTTGTAAAAGTGGATCATCAGAGACCAGCAGGATTACTACAGCCGTTGGAGGTCCCGGTATGGATGTGGGAGAGCATCTCCATGGACTTTATCACGGGGTTGCCTACGTCGCAGAGGGGTCACGACTCCATTTGGGTGATTGTAGACAGGTTGTCCAAGGTCGCTCACTTTTTACCCGTAAGGACTGACTACACTGCGGGACAGTATGCCCAGCTCTTCATTTCAGAGGTTGTGAGACTTCACGGTGTGCCCCTGAACATTGTGTCTGACAGAGACAAGATATTTGTTTCGAGATTTTGGGAGAGTTTCCAGGAGGCAATGGGCACGGAATTGCGGTTGAGTACAGCTTATCATCCGCAGACCGATGGGCAAACAGAGCGCACCAATCAGATGTTGGAGGACATGCTACGCATGTGTATTATTGACTTTGGGGGTGGATGGGAGAAGTACCTTCCACTGGTGGAGTTTGCTTACAACAACTCCTATCAGTTCACGATTGGCATGGCTCCGTTTGAGGCATTGTACGGTAGACCTTGTCGTTCCCCAGCATGTTGGTTGGAGGTGGGGGACAACAAACTACTTGTGCCGGAAGTGATTCAGGACACTTCGGCAAGGATTGAACTGATTCGGAGTCGCATTCGGGTAGCTCAAGACAGGCAGAAGAGTTATGCTGACGCGAAGAGGTTTTTCAGAGAGTTCCAAGTGGGGGACCAAGTTCTGCTCAGAGTATCTCCTATGAAGGGGATTATGCGTTTCGGGAAGAAGGGGAAGTTGGCACCGAGGTATGTGGGGCCATTCCCTATTATTGAGCGGATCAGACCGGTCGCGTATAGACTTGGGTTGCTGGAACATTTGCATCGGATTCACGACGTGTTCCATATTTCCTCGCTGAGGAAATACCTTAGAGATAATTTGGCTCATTCTCACATTGCTGTGGAGGACATCGATCTCCAGCCGGATAGCTCCTACGAGGAGGGGCCAATTGCTATTTTGGACCGAAGCGAGAGGAAACTGCGGTCAAAGATAGTCCCGTTAGTGCGTGTTCAGTGGCGACATCACAATGTCGAGGAGTCCACATGGGAGCGCGAGGATGAGATGGGCGAACGTTATCCAGAGCTGTTTTTAGCAGGTACTTTCTAGTTTCGAATTTCGGGACGAAATTCTGTTATTAGGGGGGGAAGTATGTAATACCCCGTACTTTTGGCTATATTTATTTTTGGGATTAATTAATTAAATGTGAATTAATTGGAAATTAATCCGGGTTAAAAATACTAATGTGATGCAAATTGATATTTGATTATGTGCATATATGATTATATATGGACTTGGTATTTGAAAATTTGTCGTGAGATTTATATACGGCATTTTTAGAAATCTTGTTGAGACGCGTGGGACCGCCGCGTCACGGTATAATAATTTGTTAATAAAAGTGAATTTAAAATCTATAATCCGTATGGTCGTTTTGAGTGCGTCAACGCGTCCGGAAGGGTCGAGATAATCAGAAAACACTAGCCGGGGGTATAGTTTAGGTCCCGGGGTATTTTTAGGCCATTCCGGCACCATAAAGGGTATTTTAGTAATTTGGTATTTTTGGGTAATTAAAAGTGACGAAAATGGAGAGTTGTAATCTGATAAGGAATTGACCCAACCAACCCTTATTAACCCAACAAGCTACGAAGGTTTATTAAATTAGGTTTTCATAAGTTTTCCCCAAAGCAAAGCCTAGCCACCATAGCCTTTTGGAGAAGAAAGCTTGGAGAAGGAGAGAGAGAGAGGAATTCTGCAGAGATTCTTCACCAAATCAACACCAAATCCGAAATCAAACCAAGGCAAGTGATTTATTCCATTTAAATTTCGGAGAATGCTTCTTCCATGTTAGATTATTCAAAACTTTGTGTGTTCTTGAAAGATAATGAAAAACCCATAAGATTGGAGTTATTAGTTTGAATTTTGGGATATAGGTTGCATGTAGAATGTTACTGGACGATCATATTATGTGAATTACTGCCTTTTGTAATACTAAAAACGGATTTAAGATGAGGTTCATGACTGTTCTTGAGAAAAAACAGAGAAACTAGGTTTTTGATGAAGATTGATCCATATGTAGCCTATAGTTGTTGAAATATTGATTTATGGACGTTAGTAATATTGTAGGATTGTTATATGACATTACTATAATGTTATATCTGTGAATCATACGTTAGAAATTAGTTTTGGGATGGTTGCAAATCTGCAAAACGAAGCAGTCCGTAGCCATACCTGTTCGATCGATCGATCGACATTCATCAGTCGATCGATCGACTGAATCGATCGATCGATATTCATAGGTCGATCGATCGACCTTCCCAGAATGAGTGAAATTTTCCTTAATATGATTTTAATGGTGGAAACCCTCGGAGAATATGTTTGGAGAACTTATGAATACCCTCACCTTTAAGGGAGACCAGTAGGCATGATTATGAAATGGGACTTTAATCAGAATGTAATTTGAGGAATTATTCTAAATAAATGAAATTCGTTAGTGAGGTAACGTTTGGGTTAATAGTGAAAAATTGTGTAATTTGATGTAATAAGGTTTAGAGCAGAAGTAAAGACCTTAGGAATAAAGAGGTTATATTTGAGAATAATAGGAACCTAATAATCTATTATAGATAAGTTTTAAGGATAAGGGACTACGGCGTGAGATGTGTCGGCAATTTAACTTTATATTAATGGGAGACTTAAATATATAAGTTTGGAATAATGGTATTATGATGTAGGGTTTACCTGATTAAAATACGGTATTACTAAGATGTGTGTTTACTTAGTATTGGTATATGGATTATGTGTATGACATACCTACCATACTTGCTATCACGGGAGGTTGCGTTCGCTTAGGACCCTCTAATCCTTGTGTGCCTACGGGGGGGATATAGACTGGTACCTTGATGAACATAGGTCATAGAAGGACTTATTGTGATATTAATAAGTCTACATGATCATGGGAGCGTATGTATGTGCGTGACCCATGTGATGGTGACTGTGTTCGCCTCCACTATTTGTGATTTGTGTTATCTGAACTATTCCTGAGAGATTCGGAATATGTGATCCTTATGTACGTGATGTACCGGGATGGATAGCAGAGTATGTGTGCACCATAGCTTCGATTGCGGGGTGCTTGTATCGTATATTTATGATGTGAATAATATACACTTAATTAATGGGAACCTTCATGTTAATGTTGTGAATATAATTACGGTAATGTTCCGAGACTGATAACGCGTTAACTTATAGTGATATATTGCATATTGAGGATCTGAGTTTATGATAAACCCCTATTTAATTACGAGCGTTATAATAGAACCAAGTAATAATGGCAGGTCCTATGATAAGTCTAGTTAGATTCGATGTCACTTAGCTAGTGGTTTGTGTCGTTATAGATGGGTACTTACGTTAGGAGTGCACAGTTAGTCGAGAGGTGAGAATTTAATGTGAGTGCACGTCCTAACATGTACTTTGCATTTAATGTTTTAAATGTTTTTAAAGCACTTGCAGGTTTTTAAAATGATTTCCACTTTCGGGCTCTGACCCATTTGCTTTCAAATATATTTTCTTCTAAAACCATTTTAGGTGCCCAGCCACAAGGACACCAAGCATAGGATTCTCATTCAGGTGACGAGCTGTAGCTGTTTGTGGAAGCTACAGGGATTTGCATGTAGACGCTTCTATCTTTTGGATTCCAGAGTCACTATCTACCAGTTGTAGGGCATGTTGCCCAATTCTATTAGACATCTTTTACATTTCAGTTTTCAGACTCTAGCATGTATTGCTCAGTATTCAGTTTTAGTTATTTACTTCAGTTTACTTATCAGTTGTGGGATTTGTATTGAGGAGTTTTCCTCCAGAGTTTATTTACATTTTGTGATGGTTATTCGTTTCATTTCAGTATGGTGAATGGTGTTATTTAGTTATTCATTACTCTTGTTGCATGTTAATCAGATTTAATAAAATTTGGCACTTACTTTTTAAATACTAGGTGGTTAGTAATCTTTAAAAATGTTTTCGACAGTGATGCTATTAACTGAACCAACTTGGCATTTTGAATTAATTTAATAAAGGAGTAGCTACCCGGTATTTAATTAGTCGGGGTGTCACAGGATACTCTTACTATAGGATAAGTGAGCGTGTTATCTCAATGAAATTCACCAATATTTCTACGTGTGGCATCAAAATTACATTATCTTTGGGGCTAATATAGCACTTGAAATCCATTTGTTTTGCATGTTTTAATTTTTGTCATCCAAAGTTTGCATATGTATATTTTCGTATAAGAAGTTAATTCATAAGAACTTTGTAACAATTCTTAGTGCGAATACATCGACAATACATAAACCCATGCACGTGGATGAACATGTGTGAGATGGTACTAGACTTTTATTTCTGGCTCCTTTCTAATTTTAAAAGAATAGAACATGCGTGTCGTGTATTGTATTGTGAATGTAAATTGGTTTTATGCTGATAATTCCAATGAGTTCTTAGAGGCCTCAACACGCTTCCATTTTCTTCACCAAAACCATTTTGAAACACCACCGAAAGATTCATTATACTTTTATTGCTAATATTTTTTGTTGGAGAAAAAAACAAATGTGCATATACTAAATAGTCTCTCAAATATTTTTTAATATACGTTTAATTCAAGCGTTATATTTTACTTCAAAAAATCATTCACCATGTCATTGGCGCGGACCTTTAAAAACAAGAGAATATTAGTTAAATAGGTGAGGGACTTTGTGGTTCAAAATAAAAGGATTGAACCAAATGTGAATCAAAAAATATTTGAGGAACTTTGGGGTATTTAAACCAAAAACAAATGGTAAAATTTATTAAGTATATATTTGTGTTGGGCATACATAGTACTATTGGATAAGTGACCTAGTGGGGGTTTGCTCTTGAGGACAGTGGTTCAAACCCTTCTGGGTTCACTAAACATATTGGCCTCCTTTGAGTTGGCTAGATTTTTTAACATATTTAGTTACCTTTTTCATTAAATATTTTTTTTGATAAGTAAAAATGTCATTCAAGGGATCTGCCTTAGGAAATATGTTTAAATATTTAAACAACCTTCAGACTTGGTCTAGTGGTAGCGCATTAGTACTAAAGCTCCAGGCTTGACTGGGTTTGCTTCCCAGTTCGAGTCTCGGCAGCTGCAAACAATTTGGGGGCTAGCGGCTGGACACTGATCCGCGAGTGGGAATTAGTCGAGGTGCGCATAAGCTGACTCGGACACCTCATGGTACCTCTAAAATGGGGGAATAAACCCAAAAAAAAAAATATTTAAACACATTTTTAGTATTTTATATTGAGTTTTCCGGTGTGTGTCAACTGCCGGTAGTTGAGATTATCTTGGGATTAGTGGTCTCATTTTTCGCTTGACGGTTCTACATGAACCGCATAGCGACCGCATTTTTGTCCTTTACCTTTTTTTTTTCTTTCTTATGTTCTTTTGTTTTTTACAGTTTTCTATATATATAAAAAAAGTCTTTTATAAAATTTAAAAAAAAGTATTTATATATAAAAAAAAAAAAGCAGTTTTCTTATTAATAAAATATTGCTAGGAATTAGTGCCGCTAGCGCGGACCTACATTAAACAAATGATTTTGGTCCGGGAATGTGGATCCACGCCTGCGGAACTAATTAGTAACGATATTTTTTTCAATAAAATATTGCTATTAATTAGTGCCACTGGCGCGGACCCACATTCAACAAATGATTTTGGTCCTGGACTGTGAATCCGCGCCAGTGGCACTAATTAATCGCAATATTTTGTTCTTATTCGTTTGTGTTTAACAATTGATATAAAAATAGTTTTTTATATATTAAAAATAGTTTTTCATATATAAAAACAGTTTTTTCTATTAACATAAAAAACAAAATTTTTTAGTGAAAGTAATTTTTTTTATTAAAGATAATATTTTTTATAAATAAAAAAAAATTATGTTTTTGACATACTATCGCGATGGATTAGTGTCGCTGACGCAGACCCATAAAATATCGCGATTAATTAGTTTCGATGGCGCGACACTAATTAATTGTCGAGATTGGTTAGTGCCGCTGACGCGGACCCACATCATCATCGCGATTGGTTGGTGTTGTTGGCGCGGACCAAATTCCCGGACTGTAAATACCGGTAAAAATAACTTTTTTTATTAAAAATTATGTTTAATAAAAAAATTATATTTATTTAAATGGTATCACGATTAATTAGTGCCACTTGTGCGGACCCAAATTTCCTGACTGTGGATCCGGGAATATATCGCGATTGATTATATATTTGTTTTTAATCAATCACGATATTATTTCAGTAAACAAATTTTTTGTTATCAAAATTTATTTTTTAATTTTAATAAAAAAACTCTTTACCTTTAATTAAAAAAACTGCTTGATTTTAATTAAAAAAATAATAATTGAAAACTGTTTTTTTTTTTCAAAATACAAAAATTGTTTTTTTTAAAATATAAAAAACTATTTTAATATTAAACACTAAAAACTTAAAAGATAAAAAGTTAAAAAGAAATTAAAAAAAAAAATATGTGCATGCGGTCGCTAGGTGGGCTGCACATGCGATTCAAGTAAAGTTTGTCTTTTCACTTTGCAACGTGTTATTCTAAAACAAATAAAATTACAACTGTGTAATTTCGAGAAACATTAGAAAAGGTCACTCTCTGTTTCTCTACATTTTTCTTTGCTTATATGATTTGCAATGATTTTCGTGGTTATCTACTATACTTTGAGAGTTTTGGAATTACACATTGTTGTTGGTTGTGTAATTTAATCGTTGAATCGTGAGAGATGTTTGTCCAATAAGCCGGCAGCAACATACCGAGGACAAGTACATTTTCAAATTTTTTTGTTTACACAAGTTTCCACCGATGAGTTCTTTAAACCTTATTTACGTTACAAATTCGAGTTTTTTTTCTTCATATAATTTTGCATTATATATTTCCAACATTTTTTACACATATCTGCTTACATGTTGTATTCCTTTCAATTAAAATCTGTGTTAACATGTCAAGATCTTTTAGTTAATTTGTTACTTGATTTTTTTTGACACGATGTTGATTAACTAACGTGATCCATTCCTAGAGAGACACCAATTTTTCATTCGATTCTTATTATTTTATAGTGTATGTATGTCTTATTGTGAATGATGTGAACTTGTTACGTATGGGTATTGTGTTGGGCAATGTTATGTACACAATTAGTCATATGTTAGGCAGTTGTTGACTTTCATGGAAAACGAAAATACGGTTGTTTAACGTTTTATCTGCTTTTAATAATACTGTACAAAACTTTTAACTTATTTTCTGTATTTTGTTACATTAATTATTATAACTTTTAAAGAATTGATATTGACTAACCTGAGCTCAGCTCAACTTTCCTCAAATTTCTCCCCAATAATTTATGAGAGCAGAGCAAAATCTCTATAAGATTTTGCTTCGATCTCACGATGAACGAAAACTGATTCAAAAAATTACCCTTCAATAAAAAAAAGATATTGATTATTATTTAATTGTGTAATTTGATAGAATTTTTTATTTTATTTTAAACATGTAAATTATATATAATTATGATGCAATTTTCACCTTCATTTTATGCTAACCTGATTTCGGGACATACTTTTACACTATTCCTGGAACAAAATATGAATTTCATTTTACAATACCACTGGGATGTTAAAAGTCTTTCTTTATATTAATTTAAAGATTGTGTGTTTTTGTTTCAATTTCTTTCCAAGTTACTTATGATATTAATATAAATTTATCAGTGGGTCAAAATTATCAAACTCGGCAGGAATGAGTACAGAAGAGGTGATAATTTGGACAAGATTTCTTTCGTGAGTCCCCGGTGAACAAAGATTTGTTGCCAAGTTGATGACCTTTAATTCCATAGTTGTGATAAGAACAATATATGCGTATGTTGCAAAAATAGTGTACAATTTTGCCAAATAATGTCTTATTTTAATATTAGGAACCTTCCCATTTTAGGCAATTTCCAATAATATTTTCTTAGCTCTTGTCCCCGTATATAGTTTTTGGATGCAATGATCTCTCACCATTTAATGTATAACTGGTAAGATAGGTTATAAACAAATTAAACATGGGCATATTACAAAAATTCATGTATACGTTATAAAATTTCATTCACAACTTACAACGTTTTTCAAAAAAAATTATAAAATTTCCATGTCTACATTACGAAATTTAATGTATACAATACTGAAAAATCGGGTACCAATAAAGGGATCACAAGCATTTAATCATAATTTTAATGATTCATTTGTAGTCACTCTGATGTTTTTGTTTTCTTAGTTGTTGGTCCTATTAACAACTATGAGACAGATGTCACTCTCTGCAGAAAGGAAGTGAAGCGGGTAGATGTGGTTACAAGAGGGTTGAGCACGATTTTTTATGGTTATGAAACTTAATACAATTTAAAAAATACATGAGATAAGAACTTAACAAATTATGGAAAATGAGACTAAACCAAAAAGTACTAATAAATCAATGGTGACCCTCACCAAAAAAAAAAAAATATTACTGTATTTCATTGGATATGGGGTGGTGTAAAAAATGTATTTACTGATTTAGAAATAAAGTTGGTGCTACTATAAAATTACAAATGATTGTTTACACTATATTATCAAAATTTTATTTATGTCCGGGGTTTGTTTGCTTGTTTTCTTTTAGCAGGTTTGTTGATTTGTATACTTCCTGTATACGAGTTCACTCCCTTGGCGATGATTTTTTAATATCATTTACTTATGAAAAAAAATTGTAGATAAAGATGTAGTGAACAAAATGTCGCGCTAAATAAGTGAAATAAACTTCACTATTTTAATTTTGAAGTCCCTCCTTATTTAGAAGAAGATATGTTTGATTTAATGAAAGATCAATTAATTTCAAATTTGTAGAAATTAATTTTTTTCCAATTGACTTTTGACATTGTTATTTGAGTCTTTGATTCATAGTTGCATATTCAATAATATGTGGTATTTCGACTGAGGTATATAGAAACATCTACCGTTGCATTGTTAACACATTATGAGTCTAATTTCATCCATGCCACTAGTGAATAATTTAAAAAGTGCTCTGTGGTCGAATTTTAGTCAAAATTGAGGGCCAAGAAGGTTTCCGATAATACATTGAAACACTGTCAACCACTCCATCATAACCCACGAGATGGTAGAAACCTTGGGCAAACATTTTAAATAGAAAGTATCCAACCTATTGATTGAAAACACGATTGCCTAACGTAAGACATCCTATACAAACCTTAGGCCAATGATATATGTAACACCTCGCATCTTTGGGACTTTATTAATTAATTATTTCGTTAAATTTTAAATTACTTGGGTATCGTAATTTAATTGGATTAATTATTTTATATTATTTAAATATTAATCTGGTGAGTTCAAAATTAATATTTATGGGATTTAATGTTACTTGTGAATAGTAATAAGTTGATAAGTGAATATTAAATTTTAGTAAAATAATTCGCATGACAATTCTGAGTGTACGATTGAGTCTTGATGGGTCGAAATAGTTAGAAAAGAGTCTTCATGGGTCTCGGGACATTTATGGGCATATTTGAGCCCACATAAGAGTGTTTGGGCACTTTTATAAAAGTCCATAGGACTAAAAACGGGATTGACACATTAACCCTACAAGTGAGTGGGTGTGAGAGACATAACTCATATTAGAAACCCTAATCAAATAGAGACAAAAAAGGGATCAATTAGAGAAGAGCTTAGGAGCCTAAATCAAGGACTAGTGTGGAGAATCTTTATCAAACTCATCATCTCCAACAAAGATTCAGTCCCTACAAACCCAAAAAGGCAAGGGGTTTAACTTACTTCTCATTAAATTGCCTTTTTTCCTATTCATATCATAGTGGGTGTGAATTGAATGAATTGTTAGGGTTAGTTCTATAATTGAATTTAGGGTTTGTACAAGCTCGATTTAAAAATCTATTATTGAATATAAAAATGTGATTTACAAACCCCCAATCTGTATAGATGTTGTTTTTATATTGAGGGTCTTGAATTTGTGATTTTAGTGTATATCTTGGAGGGTGTTGATGGGGAAAATCTGAACAGTTAAGGGAGTTTGAAGTTAACAATGGCGGATGGGTTTTGGAGAAGACGATGGAGCAGAGAGAGAACTAGGGTCATTCGAACGACCTTGCTTCTGGTTAGAGCGACAGTCAAAGCCATTCGAACGACGGGGCCACTCGTTCGAACGGCGTCACTTTTGCTGACAGCCTTTTCCCCTCCCATGTTTCTTCCCAGGGTGTTAAAAATTTTGGTGAGGGATTCAGAGTTTGGACGAATTTGATTTTTGGGCTACAATTGTGGGTTTGATGTGGGGAATTATACATGGATTATTAGGGTGAGAATCAAAAAGGAATTTAAGGTTTCATTTTAGTGAGCTAAGAACTTTGTATTAAATGTGCAAACATATTTGATAGAAGCTGAATAATAAATTTGGGAATGTTTATTTGCTGGCCAAGCGAGCGAGTCCGGGTATATTTGGGTGAGAGACACCAAGGTAGTAAAAATTAATTAACGTGTGATTAATTGATTTTTTTGTCAAAATATGGACTTGGACATGTTAGGCTAGTGTTACGATTGTAGGGGGCTTGAAGATAATCTCTAGATTAGAGATAATATGCTTATCTAATACCACATACTCAATGGATTAAGGCAGCGAGGCAGCTTAAGCGATGTAGCTCAGTAAGGCAGTGATGCGGCTCAGTGATGCAACTCAAGTGATGTAGCTCAGCAAGGCAGCTCAAGCGATGCAGCTCTACGAGGCAACTCAAGCGATGTAGCTCAGTAAAGCAGCGATGCAGCTCAAGTGATGCAACTCAGTGAGGCAGGTCAAGTTGTGCAGCTCAGTGAGGCGGCTCAAGCGAAGTACTTCAGTGCAACAGCCCAGGGGGATGTTCCAGCGAAGAAGCTGGCCAAGAGAGCTCATCCTTTAGTCCTATTATTTTACTTAGTCCTATTGTATCTTGCTATTTATATTGACTATGAGTTATAACGATTTTAATGTCACTTAGCGTGAAGTCGAATGATACCTGCGGGAGGCCAGGCTTGGCAGGGTCTGGGAGAGATTTCATGCTCAATCGAACGACCTTATCATGGGAACTTTAGAAGAACTTGGTTTGGAGTATTGAGAAGTGAGCCAGCATTGGGTCCTATCCTGACCATCTTAGATAAACCTCGTAAAACACCTAAGGACTTTGACCGTGGAACCTTGGTCGGAGCAGCCTTGAGTCCCATCGGGCGTTGAGTTGTGAACCACTTGCGCCTTCTACTTAATGTCACATATACTTTAGGTGATGTCACTAGCTAGCTATGAAATATGAAATCTGCACTTGAGTAAAACACTGTGGTATTTGGGGCTCTCAGACAGTTGGTGAGCCACCTCTGTGGTGACAACCCCCTAATGCAAAATGGTTAGTCAAAAGGCATGTCTTGGCATTTAATGCTTATGACAGAGAGTTGACTAGTCCATCAGGCATTTAATAACATAAAGCATGAAGGATGTCTTTCACAATTAAAGAGGACCGGGCATCTCGGGAGTAGTGAGGGGGCTATTTATTGGCCTCAACCACTTCTAAGAAATTGAGTTATTTTTCTAAAGATTATTGGTGAGAGAGAGAGTGAGATTAGGATTATCAAAAAAGAAAGAAGTTATTGCAAAAACCAGAGTTTTTACTCATCCACCATTGTCATTTATTACGAAGAATTTAATATCTGATTGGGGACCTTTGAGAATTCGTGTGTTTGGTTGCCTTCCAAGGTGTATCTAGGGTGCTTACTTCTCTCTTCCTCCAAATGCGTTACTTCTGAGTTAATTATTATCTTTTGAGTTATACACGGGAGATCTGTGAGTTCAAACTGAGTTTATCTTTACTAGGTTGGGATTATGTGTCTTGTATTTAATCAATAGTGTTACCGGTTAACTCAACCTTACTGTACTAAAAAGGGGTTACGCCTCCATCTAATCTAAACTACCCTCTTACGTTTGGCGACTTTGCTGGGGAGGTATTCCTCTAGCAAAGAAGTATGGAGCGGTATAACATTAATCGTAGAATCAAGTTTGACGATGTTTAACGCAATGAGGAACAAGCGACAAGGGAGATGGAGGCTCCCAGAAGTGGGGTTCCCCCTCAGGTAGAGATTCCCTGAGATCCATTGATTACTGGAGTCCCAATGGTCACCCAAGCCTCTACTAGTGTTGTCCTAGAACCAGCATAAATGACCCTCTTCATGGGTAAGTTTTTTGAGTTTCTGCAGACACTTGAGGCTACCACGGTCCTAGGAGGAGGAACACATCCAAGCGCTTTCGTGACACCTGGGTGGTCCCAGTAGCCCTGATGAATCATGCTTAAGCTGTCCCCACAGGGACTGGACCCATAGGCACAACACCCACTCCTGCCTCAATGACAGACGCAACGGGTGCGACTAGTGTCCCATCAGTAGTCCCTCTGGCCACCCCCTTCATGGTTGAGAAGACGTCGGCCTCCGCATTATAAGAAATGAGGAAATATATGCAAAAAAGGTGCTAAAAATGATAGCATCTTCCTCACAGTCGGCCAGCGAGGTAGCTTCAGTGTATGATGATTTTCGCACGCCCTATCCCTAAGAATGCAATGATGAGCCTTACCTGAAGGACTACATCCCTCCCATCTTGAGAAATACACTAGGAAGGGGGGGGGGGGGACTCGAAGGAGCACATCAAACGTTTCATTGAACATCTAGGGGATCACTGTAACAACAAAAAGCTCAGACTCATGGAGTTCTTAAAATCATTAACCGATAAAGCTTATACATGGTACTCTCATTTGCCTCCAAAGAGTGTTGCAACATGGGAATAAATGCATGTTTTATTTGTCCAGAAGTTCTTTCTAGCAGAAGATGAGTTCACGTTAACACAATTAGGCGTGGAGAAGCAACGGCCGGGAGAGGATGTGGTGGCTTATGTTCGAAGATTCAGGGAGAGGTCCCTCGACGTGAGGGAAGAAGCCAAAGAGTTCAAAATGTTACAACTCTGTGTTGAGGGTTTGCTTCTAGAGTACATCAGTCACCTGATTAATGAAACTCGTGAAGGGACTTTTACAACATTTCTTAAAGCGAAAAAGAATATATCATTGGTATTTTGACCGAACCCCGTTATGGTACCAATGATGTTCAGGCAACCCATTGCATGGAAGTATACGGAGATAGAGGGGCTAGATGAAGAAATAAGCTCCCATAAATTAACCGTGGTTCCTTCAGCCATTTCGGTCAAGAAAGCAACGAGGACTTATAAGCCTGGGATGGACTTGAATAGGGCTTGTCCCAAAGATGAGTTCCCTCGTCCCTCCATCGATAGCTTGATAGATGCAACGGTTGGACACGAGATGTATAGCTTTATGGATGGGTATGTAGGGTATAACCAGGTCAAGATGGACCCTACAGATGTATAGAAGACTGAATTTAGAACCCCGTTGGGCAACTTCATATACAAGGTAATGTTATTTGGACTCAAAAATACTGGGGCTACTTATCAAAGAACAATGATGGCCATTTTTCATGACTTCCTTCATAAATTTGTGGAGTTTTATGTGGATGATTTGGTCATCAAATCGAAGAAGGAAGGGTCCAACCTTGGTGATTTAAGGAAAGTATTTGCCATATGTAGGAAGTATAAAATAAAGATAAACTCACTAAAATGCATTTTCGGAGTAACTAGTGGAAAGTTTCTAGGCTTTGTGGTAGATTGGTAGGTGTGAAGATGGACCAAGACAAATAGCGAGCGATCTTTGTTGATACCAAATTTAGCCTACTGACATGGCCCAATTGAATGAAGACACGTGGCAAGCTACACGGCAACAACAAACACTTTCGAGGAACTCAGACGCTCTGAGGAACCATACTACAACGAGGAACACTGCTTCCCCGAGGAACTCAGACGCTCCGAGGAACAAGAACTCTACGAGGAACTTTTGAGTACAGAGGAACTCTTGAGTACCGAGCAACTTAGGTGGTCCGAGCTGCACCTCGAACAAAGCATTAATAGCAGGAAAACCAACAGTCTGACTGTTCATTAAATGCTTATCATTCAGATGTATACGCTTAAGGGGCATTTAATATATTACCCTTTCACATGTACAACATTGAATGTATTACCCTTTCACATTACAGCCTCAGGGCTATAAATACATTGTACAATCCTCATTGTAAGGGGACCGAAATTTCTTGATTGAACTGGTAATCGAGAATTCTCAAACAATCATCAATAACAGAAACAGTGGACGTAGGCCATTCTTATAAGGCTGAACCACTTTAAAACTTATGTGTCTCATTTATTTTATCTGTGATTAAATAATTAGATACGATCTAATTTTTTACATCAACAGATTGGCGCCGTCTGTGGAAAACGACTGATAATATTGTTTTTCATCGAAAACAATCCATCACAAATGCCTGAATCCAGCAGTCGAAACGCTGGAAACCCTCCAAATCCATCTGCTCCGCCAATTATTCCAGATTTAGCTGGAATAATGACAAATCAGGCTCAGGGCCAGACCGTCATGCAAGAAATTATGCGACAACTCATACAAACCCTCTATGGCGGTGCACCAACCCATTCAGGGTTGCGAAGTATTCAAAGAAATACCCATTTATCTTTTTCACGTACTAGGCGTACTGATTCATATCGTACTGAGGAATCTGATGATTTTTCTTATCAACCTGTTTGAACTTCGTCAGTACGGGCCACAGATACTGAACAACGTGTCACTCTCTCTCCAGAAAGGACTAGTGCGTTATAGAGGTTAAGCAGGGCATCACCTTTCAATCGTAACACTAGCCTAAGTCGCATGAAGAAGTTTTTGTCGACCATCAGATTTAAGGGAAGGCTCTGCCCAGTCGCGACCAGCTGCTCGTCAAGATAGATCCCAAGAAGCCACATCAACGCGATTAGTTGCTCGAACCAACAGGCCCGAGGAAGGAAATAATGCGTGGAAAGGATCTATTCAGAGGTTGGAGGATAGATTAGGGGAAATGGCTAAAGCCAAGAATCCTTTACAACGAATTTTTGTTCAAGGAACACCTTTTGTCCAAGCCATTGTAGATTTTCCAACACCATCGAAGTTCAAAGCACCTATTGTGACCCCCAAATATGATGAAAAGACTGACCCTGTCCTTCATATAGAACAATACCAAGCTGCAACCGACATCTATGCTGTTCCAGATGAGATGAGATGCAGGGCATTCTCGGGAACTCTTATCGGATCTGCTCAAATATGGTATAATAATCTTCCTCGGGGTAAGATCTTAACTTTTCTTCAACTGGCCGAGTTATTCATTGGAAATTTCTATTTTGGGGCAAAGCCAGTTAAACGAGTAGCACATTTGTTAAGTGTTAGAAAAAAGGCTGGTGAGAGTACCAGAGATTATATAACTCGTTTTAATAACGAGAAACTCATAGTCATTGACTATGAGGAGAAGACAGCGATTACCGCCTTGATGAGTGGACCACTGCCCAACAAGTTGTACTACACTTTGGCCAAAGATTCGCCTAGAACCATGTCAGACCTGATGGGAAAAGCGTCCAAGATTATGAATGCCGAGCAAGCTATGGCTGCGAAGAAGAATAAGGATGCCAAAGAAACCAAGGTGGAAGGTGATAAAGCTAAGAAGAAAGAGCATAAGAACAATGGTAATGACAAACATTCAAAAACTAGGTCGGTATGGGACGTAATGAAGAAATTTGATAATTATACTCCTTTGAAGAAAGACATCAACCATGTTCTAGAGGAAATCAAGAACAACGAGGAGTTAAACTGGCCAGGGAAAATGAAGGCAGACCCTGACAGGAGGAATAAGGCAAAATATTGCGAGTTTCATAAAGATCATGGCCATATGACCAAAAATTGCATAGCTCTTCAGAATGAGATTGAAACACTCATCAGGTGAGGAAAGCTGGCAAAGTATGTTGATCGTGGAAACGAAAGAAGGAACAATGACCTAACAAGAGAGAGGTCTAAATCTCCTTGTCGAGCAGAGGAGAACAAGAAAATAAACCATGAAGTTGATCCAGAAGACGACCCCGATCTTCCCAAGAGACCAAGGCAGCCAGAACGAGAGGTATTTTCAATACGTTTTGGGTCATTTGACTGTAATATTATTACAGGTGGAGATGCAGGAGGAGGAGACCTTACTGCAGAGAGAAAATCCTACCTCTGTGAGGCTCAAGCTTGCTCGTACATTCAGCGAATAAATCTAGCCGAGGAGGATCGCCCGAGAAAGGTGAACAAAGAGAGATTGGTCATCGGTTTCTCAAAGAACGACCTCGAAGGAGTTTTGTATCCTCATGATGACCCATTGGTGATCAAAATAAGGATGAAAGAGGTAATGATATCAAGAGTACTGGTAGACAATGGTAGCTCGGCAGACATCATGTTCTACTCGTGCTTCGACAGTTTAAATATAAAGCTATCTCAACTGGAGCCTTATCATAGACCCCTCCTCGGTTTTACTGGCGAGAAAGTATTTCCACTTGGGACGATCAAGTTGGATATATTCATTGGTACGTGGCCTGCTTGTCGAACAGAAAGAATACACTTCTTCGTGATGGATAAGAATGTCCAATCATTATACAATATCATCATGGGAAGAGTGGGATTGAAGAAGTTCGAGGTTGTACCATCGACAGTTCATCAATGCCTAAAATTTCCAACAAATTTTGGAGTAGGATTTGTGAAAGGTGACCAGAAAGTAGCTCTGGAATGCTATTATTCATCCGCCGAGCAAGAGGAACTGGAGGAATCAAGGAAAAAGACTACTACCTATCAAGTGGATGAAGGTGCCAAAATTGAAACATTGGATCCTAGAGATGAGTCACAACTCGTGAAGGATCAAGTGGTGGAAGCAACTGAAAACATCATTCTGGACGACGAGCACCCTAAACGAACTACTCAAGTAGGTTCGTCGTTGGAAGCCTCATTAAAACAGGAATTGATAACTTTCCTAAGAAGCAGAAAGCAAACCTTTGCGTGGAGTCATGAGGATATGCCTGGAATAGACCCAAATTTCTTATGTCACGAACTCAATGTGAATAAGGAGATAAAGCCTTTGAAGCAGAGAAGAAGAGTATTCAGTCCCGAGAAGAATCAAGCTATACAGGAGGAAGTCGAGAAGCTCCAGAAAGCTTGCTTCATTGAAGATGTTAAATATCCAGACTGGTTAGCAAATGTGGTGATGGTGAAAAAGAAGAACAACAAATGAAGGATGTGTGTAGACTTCACCGACCTCAAAAAAGCATGCCCAAAGGATCACTTTCCACTGCCCCCGAATTGATCAACTAGTGGATGCTACCTCGGGACACGAGCTGCTGAGCTTCATGGATGCTTATTCTGGTTACAATCAGATTAAAATGAAACCTGAAGACAGGGAGAGTATTTATTTCATTACCCCTAGGGGAACTTATTGTTATAATGTTATGCCTTTTGGTTTGAAAAATGCAGGTGCGATATATCAGCAGCTGATGAACAAGGTCTTTGCTGAACAAATCAGTTGCAATATGGAAGTCTATGTTGACGATATGCTGATAAAGAGCAAGAAAGTTGTCGATCATCTAGTTGACTTAAGTCAGACTTTTTATCAACTGGATAAATATCAAATGAAGCTGAACCCGACGAAGTGCATATTTGGAGTACGAGAAGGCATGTTTCTCGAGTACCTTGTTAATCAACGAGGTATTGAGGAAAATCCTGAAAAGATCAAAGCTCTATTAGGGTTGCGATCTCCAACGACGAAGAAAGAGGTGCAAAGTCTTACAGGACGAGTAGCAGCACTCAAAAGATTTGTATCACGAGCAACTGATCGATGTCTCCCATTCTTCAAGACACTCCGAAAGACTTTTGAGTGGAATGATGAATGTGAGAAGGCTTTTCAAGACTTGAAGAAATACTTGGGAGCACCTCCACTGCTATCCAGGCCAGTGATGGGAGAAAAATTATACTTGTATCTGGAAGTGTCCGAGAATGCAGTCAGTTCGGCATTGATAAGAGTGGAGAATGGAGTAAAAAAACCGATCTATTACACAAGTAAGGCCTTCCGAGGAGCAGAGATCAGATATCCAAAGCTGAAAAAGTTAGCACTGGCGCTGATTGAGGCAAGTAGAAGAATGAAGCCATACTTCCAGGCTCATACTATAATCGTATAGACTGATATGCCGTTGAGGCAAGCCCTTCATAAACCAGAAAAATCAGGGAGATTGATGTATTGGGCAATAGAGCTCGGTGAATAGGATATAGTCTATGAACCTAGATCATCGCTAAAAGGGCAAGCTGAAGCAGATTTTATAGCAGAGTTCACCTATCCTGATAACCCCGAGGAGAAAAAGTTGCTCGCTGATCAACCTGTGGATGTTACATGATCATCAAACACAAGCTCAGACCAACTTAGGTTGGTAAAAGTGCAAGTGGATGTTACAGGATCATCAAATTCGAGCTCAGACCAACTCAGGTTGGTAAAAGGGCAAGAAACGATGATCAATGAAGAGCAAGAAATATCAGGGGAGGATGAAAGGAAAAAACAAATATTTCACCGAGGAACTCTGACAGATCAGAAATTTGAAGACGAGTTACATGTATGGAGGCTATATGTAGATGGCTCATCTTGCACTACAGGATGTGGCGCGGGGATAGTTTTGAACAGCCCGGACGAGGTCGACATGGAATACGCCCTACGTTTCCAATTCAAAGCTTCCAATAATGAGGTTGAGTATGAGGCCATGATTGCAGGTCTTAATTTGGCAAAAATTATGGAGGCGCAGCAGGTTATTATCTTCAGTGATTCTCAATTGATCGTAAATCAAATGTTGGGAATATATGCAGCCAAAGGAGAATTAATGATCAAGTATCATGCAAAGGTGATGGAGTTGGTATCAGAATTTGCTGCTATTCAGCTGGTCAGAATACCAAGAATGGAGAATGCAAGAGCAGATGCCCTAGCTCGATTAGCATCAGCTACTCGTACCGAGCTCCGGAGAACAATCCCAATTGAAGTGTTGGCTGGTCGGAGTATAGATAAAGATCTGATGATGAACTTTATTACCCTTGATTTAGGACCATCTTGGATGGATCCCACCAGGGCATATATTGAAGAGGGAGAATTACCAATTGACAAGCTTGCAGCCAAGAAATTGAAGTTTAAAGTTGCTCGGTATGTATTAACTAACAGTATTCTATATAGACGAGGTATTATGGCAGGTTTGCAAAGATGTGTACATCCCTCCAAGGTAAAAGAATTGATTGAAGAGATCCATGAAGGGTCCTGTGGAGCCCATGTAGCAGGTCAGACGCTTTTGCAAAGGATGATGATGCAGGGATACTACTGGCCGACGATGAGAGCTGATTATATAGCCTATGCCAAGAAATGTGACAAGTGTCAGCGCTTTTCTTCCATCCGAAGAACTCCACAAGCATTGTTGACACCCATCACTTCCCCTTGACCATTTGCCATGTGTGGAATAGATTTGGTCGGGCCACTGCCAACGACCAGAGGAAGTTTTAAATACCTCGTCGTCGCAGTGGATTATTTTACTATGTGGGTAGAAGCTGAGCCTCTCATTGATATGACGTACGAGAAGGTGTACCAATTTATTTGGAAGAACATCATTTGTCGATATGGTCTTCCTCATGCTTTCAGCACAGACCATGGAACACAATTTGACAACGAGGAGTTCACTGCCTATTGTCATCAGTCAAACATTTTGAAAATCCACTAAGCACCAGGCCATCCTCAAAGCAATGGACAAACTGAAGTGACAAACAGAACGCTGCTAAATGGCTTGAAGAAAAGACTGGACGATGCGAAAGAAAATTGGATCAACGAGTTACAGTCAGTATTGTGGGCTTACCGAACTACTCCTCGAGTAGCAACAGGGGAATCTCCATATATGCTAGAATTTGGAAGTGAAGCTGTTATACTTGCCGAGTTGGGCCACCCAACACACAGGGTACTGAATTTCAATTCCCCTGTCAACGACTTAATGAGAAGATTGTATTTAGACATGCTCGAGGAAGTTAGAGAAGAAGCAGCCATCAGGAATGTTGCATACCAACAACGAACAACTTTGTTCTATAATAAGGGGGTGAAGAAGTGCGACCTGAAAGAAGGAGACTATGTGCCAAAGAAAGTGATTCAAAAGCACAACAAACTAGAGGCAAACTGGCATGGACCATACCGAGTTACAGAAGTTGTTCGACCAGGAACTTACCGAATAGCAACTTTAGAGGGGGAGGAGTTTAAGAATGCATGGAATGCAGAGCACCTGCGCAAGTATTATCAGTGATGTATATTCTCTCTTTTTATTGAAAATTTTTCGGGGAATACTAGTGGTACACACTACTTGGCAAAACTCGGACTACTCAAATTTATTCTCGAAAATGCCAACTAAGGTTGGTCGAGAAACAAATGTATTCCTCCGAGAAGTAAAACTTGTATTACTCCGGGAAGTAAAACTTGTATTCCTCCGGGAAGTAAAGCTACTTGTATTCCTCCGGGAAGTAAAGCTACTTGTATTTCTCCGGGAAGTAAAGCTACTTGTATTCCTCCGGGAAGTAAAACTTGTATTCCTACGGGAAGTAAAACTATGTGTTTCTCGGGAAGTAAAAATATTCCTAAAAATGCCAAATTATGTTGGTTAGGAAGTAAATATATTCTTGAAAATGCCAACTAAGATTTGTCGGGAGGTACAGTTATTCCAAAAAACTGCCAAAGTAGCTCGTAGAGGAAAAATCCACTAACTGTAGTTGGTCGACAAGGAAAATTAACCGACCTTGGTTGGTCGAAAACATTTTCATAAAGATGAGAAAGTGATCGAGCAACATTTATACTCGTAACTTTTTACTAAATTGGTCGAGAAACAAAACATTATTTTTGCCAAATGACTACCACAAATTCAAACTAGTCGACAATAAGTTGATCGACAAACAACACAATATTGTTATCTTTTTAACAGATACACATGCACAGATGTAAAGTATTTTATAAGACAATAGCAATTAAGATTGCGAACAAAAATGAAAGTCTTTCATTAAAATCAAAAACAAATTACATTGAGAATGAAATGTATACTAACTATTACATCAAAATTCCTATTCTATTGGTTTATTCCCCTCTGCTTTTGAAGCAGGTTCCTCGCCAGCAGGCGGATCATTTAAAGCAAGAGGAGAATTTATAAAGTTAAGATCTTTCAGCATCCTGATATGCATCACGGATGGTCGATCTAGGAGGTGCTCGGGACGAGACATCTCGACATTTGAATGGAGATTCTAGTCGCCGAGATATTTGGAAATTAAACATCGAGGAATGGCCCGAGCAGGGATCCAACTCCTATCAAGTTTGAATGGTGGCACGGGTAGGTCGAGCAGCCCACGATCACGGTAGTCCCACAGGTAATGACCCTGTTCGAGTTGCAGCACACTTATGGCATTCAGCCATCCCTGTTTGTAGCCCTCATTATTGGCATTCTGGATACGATCGTCCAAGTGGTAGAGAGCCTCGTTGTAGCCAGCCATCCAGAACTCCCTGGGCTGTTTATGGAATTGATATGTCAATCTTTCCATCTGTTCGTGGAGATTTTTGATGAAGAGCTCTTTATTCTCCAAGGTAGATTTCTACGCAGAAAGCTGCTCTTCCAGGTCCCTGATCTTCTTTGACATTTCAGCCAACGCATGGTTCTTCGCCATTAATTGGAAAGCTTGGTTCTCTAAAGCAGATTGAGTCCTCTGTTCCTCGACAGGAATCCGAGCTACTTTTGCTCTTCCGCGAGGAGCTCTTGCTCGTCCACGAGAAGATGTAGAAGGGCCATATCTTTTCAAGGTTTCCAAGTCATCTCTCAAGTTGGCGTCCTCAACCTCCAAGAATGAGAATCCCTCATCAGTCACTGGGATCAAGGCTTTTGAAGTGGAAGCTGCAGACTTCAACTGCGATAACTCTCTTTGTAGGTTGTTATTCTCTTGCTTTAATAATTCAGCTATTTGTCTACACTCCTCGACCTTAGCCCTCAGAGTTCTCTCCCTCACATCGTAGCCAGCAAAACGCTTCTCGTATCCCTTGTCAGCATTGAGTTGCTGATACTTCTTCTCATACCCCTCGTGCAAAAGGGCAGTGGATTCTTTGTATTGTTGCTGAAGGTCTTCAAGAGTGGCTTGGAGATCCTCGATCATATCATAATAAGCCACATTATTGGCCACCGCACGATTAAGCAGAGACTTCAAATATTGGTAAGCTTCAACTGCCTGTTCCAAAGCATCTTGGCCGAGGATGTCGACGATTTGTGCTGCACTCAGATCTGTGTGAGCAGACTTAAAATAATCATTGCATTGCCTCAACAGCTTTGTATCATAAGCAGATAATAATTCCATCCTGGCTAGAAACTAGCAGAGGAAGAAAAAGCAATAATCAATAAGAGTCCCAACAGAGCATGAAGACGAGAAACAACAGTATGTAAAAAACAAAAGTTCAAGTTTTATTATATCACAAGGTTCAAAGTTACATGGTTCAGGATTACATTTTGTCAAAGAAAAATAAAATAGATAGAAGTCCGAACAACTCTACACCTTTTCCTTGTCTCCCAAAACTTTCTCGGGAGGCTGGGACGAGGAGGTAGGTTGCTCGGATGGAGCAGATAGTAGCTGGGGAAGCGATGGAGGTTGCTCGGAGGGAGTAGCGAGCTGATGAAGTTCCTCGTTAGCAGGCTGGATGGCTGGGGGATGATCTCCCATCACCATGGAAGACTCTTCGGAGGTAGCTTCATCCTCTTCTTCGTCTTCAGGAGTTGGAGAGGGACCAGGGATGTGTCGCTGAAAGAGTTTGGAGTTTTCATCAACCTTCATCTCCTATAGAGCAGCGACCCACCCATCTTTAAAGTATTTAAGGCTGCCATATTCTACTTGAGACATCATGGCAGCCAAGCCTTTGTTCCGCCCCTTGTCCAAGCCGGCGCTGAAAGACTTCTTCACAACCATTTTCCTCTTTAACTTCTCCGAGGAAAGCTTCTCGGACAGAAGATTTTCAGCAGTCTTCAGTTTATTCTCAACTTCTTCCTTCTGGCGACTTACTTCACGAAGTTGGATTAATTCTCCCTCAGCAACCTTGAGTTTATTCTCAAACTCTCCAGCATTTTTGAGCTTCTTGTCGAGCTCTTTATTTTTCTCCTCCAAGTCCTTTATTTTCTTCTCCAACCCCTTGGAGACTTCAACAACTCGAGATTTCACCTGCTCGGTGGAGGTAAGTTTCTTCTCCCAAGCAACCTTGTCAGTATCATACTTCTGACGAGAATTTTCCAAAGACTGCCTCACGCCCATCAGAGCTTCCTCCACACCTGATGAGGAGCTTGAAGCTTTAATAGCTTCATCTTTCTTCAAGATTGTGTTAAAGCAGCTCATCAACTGTGAAAAGAAAATGAAGGCAAGTTAGAAACAGATATAACAAGGGAAAGATGAAAAGTTCAAAGCAACAAGACTTACAGAATCAATATGGTGAGCAGCCAATGAGGTGACCATGTCCCGAGAAAGGTTCTCTTCAATACCTTGGATCTCGGGAATGATCCAAGTCTTCACCGAGCTCATGGCAGAGCTCGGGGGAACAAAAGTAGGAACACCAGTTCCAGTAGTTGGGGGCTGGGAGATGGTTTCAGTCAAATTGACCGAGGAGCTCTTCTTCAGCTTCCTCGGGGGAGCAGGAATAGTTTCGACCAAGGAGGAACTCTTGGTCGGTGATATGACAATCACTTCTCCTGGAGCAGCAGGGTTGCTCGGTGCCACTGGGGGCTTCTCGACAACCTTCACAGGGGTAGCCGAGGAAGATGCATCAATTTTCTTCGTCCCCTCTCCTGGGAGATCAATCTTACTTATTTTTGCCTCTATAGCAGCAGAGGCAGGTTTCTCCAAGAGAGTGGGAGGTCTTCTTTTCTTCATCCTTTCACTTAAAGGAACGTGTGACTCAGGCGAAGAACTGGTAGAAGATGGTACTGGTTCTACTTCGCTTATCACCGGACGAGCAGTGAAAGAGAAAGTTTAACTCTTGTACTGCAGCAGATATAAAGCTGACCTAATGTGCTCGTCAGCAACAGTTTGATGCAAACTCCAGATAAGTTTTAAGTGCCTTATATTAACGTTTGCCTCTTTTGAACACTTTCTTTTTCTATCAACTGCAAATAAATCAAAATTAAAATATCAGTGGCACATTTTGTGAAATACAGAAGAAGCATGATTTCAAAATAAGTAAAATGAAATAAAAATAACCTATCCCATTGCCATAGGGAGGGCATCTAGGACCCTGATAAACTTCATCTCCAGCTAAAGAAGCATGTTGCCAATTTTTTATAACAATCCCGTGCTCAAAATAGTCCCTATTGGCATCCGGGAGATTGACCACTAAAGCCCTATTTAAAAATCTAGTTTTTAAATAAAAAGTATTATCCCCAACAGCCCATCTATAACAAAACATGATTTCTGGAATTCCTATGCGAGTTCCATGAATTTGATTTAGTCTATAAACCCCATTAACTATTCTCCATGTATTCGGGGCTATTCTTGCAGGAACCACGTCAAAGTATTGACAGAATTCCAGACATAGAGGGTTGGGAGGAAAAGAAAATCCACATTCAGCAACAAAGAGACTGGGGAACCAATGTCCCTCAGCCAAACGAAAATAGTTCGAAGGCTCAGAAAGCTCTTCCAAAATAACCCAGGAGGAAATAGAGAAATCAGAACGAAATTTATCAAGAGATTCAACAAGGTAAACCATGATGAATAAAGGAAATGAAGAAGAAGGAAGAAGATCTTATAGAAAAAGAGTGGATCTGTTGACAACGAACGATGGAAGAGATGAATACACAGGAGAGAAAGAGACGATGGAAAAATTGAAGATACAAATTTGAAAAAGTAGAAGACGATCGGATTTTCTGCAGTTCTTAAATACCTTGCCTTGGAAAAAGGAAAAAGTAATTATTACAAAAAGAAACGATTACGCTACCGACGGCTAAAAAGACAAAAAGGGCGCGACAATCGAAGCGGTTATAAAAATTCAAAAAAGCCTGATCCTACGAATTTGGAAGGAAAAATAAATACAAGGGAAACACTCCTAAAAATCAGGAGGACCATTTAAAACTGCCATATTACGAGAAAAAAATGTTCCACACTCCTGAAATTTCAAACTTTGAAACATTGGGGGCTTCTGTTGATACCAAATTTAGCCTGCTGACATGGTCCAATTGAATGAAGACATGTGGCAATCTATATGGCAACAACAAACACTTCCGAGGAACTCAGACGCTCCGAGGAACCATACTACAATGAGGAACACTGCTTCCCCAAGGAACTCAGATGCTCCGAGGAACAAGAACTCTACGAGGAACTTTTGAGTACCGAGGAACTCTTGAGTATCGAGCAACTTAGGCGGTTCGAGCTGCAACTCGAACAAAGCATTAATAGCAGGAAAACCAACAGTCTGACTCTTCATTAAATGCTTATCATTCATATGTATACGCTTAGGGGGCATTTAATATATTACCCTTTCACATGTACAGCATTGAATGTATTACCCTTTCACATTACAGCCTCAGGGCTATAAATACATTGTACAATCCTCATTGTAAGGGGACCGGAATTTCTTGATTGAACTGGTAATCGAGAATTCCCAAACAATCATCAATAACAGAAACAGTGGACGTAGGCCATTCTTATAAGGCTGAACCACTTTAAAACTTCTGTGTCTCATTTATTTTATCTGTGATTAAATAATTAGATACGATCTAATTTTTTACATCAACAATCTTAGAGATGCCAAGCCCGAGAATGATAAAGAAGCTCAAAAGTTTCCTCGATAAGGTTTCCTATCTTAGAAGATTTGTGCCTGGATTGGATGAAATAACACTATAGACACTACATTCTATTACCCCCTAAACTCTCCCTAGGTCCCTAGCACCTCCCTTCATCACTACAAACCCAGGTCATACCCTGAGTACTGACCTAGAAGCCATCGGGCGCTCCTAGGCTCCGTTTGACCAAAACGTCAAACTCTTCAACTCGATCGAGACTAAATGAATCTTCGAAGGGCACTGAAACCCCTTTTCAAGCGTCCATCCCGTGCGCGATTCTGACTTACCATGAGGATGAACGACCCGTTTTCCCCCAAACTCGATTAAGAGGCCACCAGATACTCCCGAGCTTCGTTTGACCTAAGTAAATTCTTCATCTCGACCAAGAGTGAATGAATCTTTGAAGGGCACTGAATCCCCTTTCCAATGGTCCATCCCGTGCGTGATTCTGACTTACGGTACGGACTCACGATCTGTTTTACTCCGAGAGGTCACCAAATGCTTCCAGGGCCCGGATGACCAAAGTCAACTCCGTGAATCGGATAAAACTCTTTGGAATGTCGAAGTAAATCTTCTAATCTTTCCAACGATCTACCCCATGCGCTATTCTCACTCACCATGCGGATGAACGTTCTGTTTCCGCACGAAGATTCTCCGTCTAATGGACCGACGAGCGCTTCTGAGCCACATTTGACCCAAAGTCAACTCCTAAACTCGGGAGCAATCCAAAGGACTTTCGAATTTCACTGAATTACCTTTCCAACAGTCTTCCCCGTGTGAGATTCGGATCAATAGTTTGCGCTTTGTGGCCACTTTTCTGAAAAGGCCTGAAAGACACTGCCAAACGGCAGGTCCCAGACCCTGCTTATCAGTAGTGTGCCTAAACACACTTGTCGATTGGCAGGACCAGGGATATGCCGATCGGCAATTCCCTGGGACTATAAAAAGCAGGACTTGTCGTCATTGCAAAGGGAGCCCAGATCAGATAGACATCACTCCCAGCAAATCCAGAAAACCTCTCTTGAAGACAACATGATTTCGACATCCAAATCCCTTTCCAACCTTCACTTTTCATCATCCTTTTTATCAAACTTGGTGAATTCATTACCCTCCATCATCAACCAAGTGCAAGGGCTGCTCTCGAACACTCACTATCAAGGTCAAGATCTTCAAGAAAGTCCAATTTTCTCAAAACTCTCCTTAAATTTTCATAAATTCGCATTAACTTGTTTTATTACTTAGCACTTTTATTCTCCCATCTCACATATCCTAAATTACTTTTTATTTAGTATTATTACACATCTCTTATTTTCAAACAAATAAAAAACCCAAAAAACCAGAAAACGAGGGTTTGCTCCTAAATTCCAAACAGGAATTCTTACACTTCTCTCAGAACTAAAACACTTTTTCTACACACACTCTCACAAATAAAAAAATCCCCCCGATTGGATTTATGGGATAAACCCCACCACTGGGGATTAATTATTTTGAGGGCTAGACTCTATTTACATGGGTGTTTTATTTTCTTATATATCCCCTTATTTTACATGTCCCCCTTTACTACTCATGTGTACCTCATGCTGATGACTCTATTCACACACTTGTAGAAAATTCTCCATGTACACTTCGCACCATGTGCACCTAGGATCACATATATCCACATGTTGCATGCATCACCCATCCATACTTGGTGTACGATTGGTAGTCATACTTTGCTCCCTGTTTGGCATGATCGAAAAAGACTTTCTCATAAGATACTAATAAAAGAATCATGCATGATTCACACAATATCACCAAAGAGCATTGTTATTGACCAAATTTTATCTAGTAACTGGAGGGTCACTTTGTGATGGGCTCTGGTCCGGCAGGACACAGTTAGCCTAAGCGATATGACTCTGACCTTCCATTGGCCAAGTACCTTTAACGTATATCGAACAGTTCCCTTGCATCGTACCGCTTGACCGAAATCATGACGGGAGGTATATTGCAGGGATTTCGTTCACGTACGCCGAGTATATCTAATTCTCTCTCACACGTACCGTCCCCATGAGGTATATGGTGAGGCAATTCGGGTATACTCAGGTATATCAAATGGCTTGTCCACACGTACCAATTGACCATAAGAGCAAGACTTATATCGTGGAAGTCACGCCAAAGGGGGAACCCTTTTCGATTCACCCAACCAAATTGCATACCCGCACATAGGTGTCAAGCCTAGGACACACATAATATTTCCAGTTTCTACCCAAAACTCTACCGAAATTCCGGGTCGGCCTGCCACCCAAATTTTCGCGCATTTTTAAAATGGGACCCTGTCCGTGAGCTTGGTTACAAGTCCAGCCTTAGCTTTGCATATATTACAAACCCAATTTTTTCAGGCTCGGGTCCCTTCGGGCATCTCATTTTGCATTTAGGAGAATTTATTACAAGTGAGAACATAATAATCATTCTGAGGTCCGTCTCTGGAAAACAAAATCCAAAAACATTTCTCTTTTCCTCATCAAAAATCCAAAAAACATTTCTCCTTTCCTTATTAAAAATCCAAAAATATTTCTCCTTTTCTTTATCAAAAATCCAAAAATATTTTGTCTTCCAATCTAAAAAAAATGTCAAAAATATTTTCATCCTTTTTCCCAAAAATAAATCCCATTTTTGCGCCTTCTCAGGTCGATCACAAACCCTTGGTCTGGCTTCTTATTGGCTTCGCTCTTCAGTCAGATCACCCCGGAGTTTCGTCCGTTCCCCTATTACTTCCACTACACCAAATCTGCCGAATTGTCAAGGTCATTGACCTTGACAAATCCAACTTGTCAAGGTCAATGACCGTGACATTTCGAGGCGAGACAACTTTTTTTGTCACGGTCGTGTCACGGTCATTGACCTTGACACAAAACTCGCATTTTGTGTCACGATCGTGTCGCGGTCAATGACCGTGACACATTTGTCACGGTTTATAACCATGACAAAACCGTGACCCTTTTTAAAAAAATTGTCACGACCAATGACCGTGACACGTCCGTGACAACTTTTTGTCACGGACGTGTCACGGTCAATGACCGTGACAATTCTGGGCAGAATTTAAAAAAAATCTGTTGGGCAGTATGGCCACTGCCACTGCCCAGCCGTATATTTGTACATGTTATAGCAACGTTGTACCTGTTCCAAACATCATATATCCAAAAAAACTAAAGATAATGCAAATATATATTCAAAATAGAAACTATTTAAGAAGAAACAACATCACCATCAATTATCTCAAATCTACAAACTATTTGCATGGAAAAGAAATTTTGTACCGCGACGCTCGGGGACACCTCCTTATCCTTCCCTTCTCGTCCGAATAGCCACATAAGTATAGAGCATATGTGGCCTACCCTTAGGGCCACTCCCTGTCCCCTGAATTGAAATAAAGTAAAATTAGTATCCGCCCCTCAAATATAGATAAATATAAATCTTAATCGAAATCGAAATCGAAATTGACATATAAATATAAATACATTACCTGTAGTGTCACTCAAACAGCTAACTTGAGCTCATATGGCACCTCCTTCCAACTAATGTACCCCGGGCAATCGTGTCAAATATAATTCTCTTCATATCTAAACACTAAGAAATACCATAATCCTATGGAGTTATGCATTGCAAATTCCTTCCAACCGTTGTGTAGCCAAAAATCAGCAGTTGAAGTTGTCAATTCCACCTTTCAATGGTCTCCAATATTTTGCTAGAAGTTCCAAGTGGTGTGGTATGGAAAATGGAATTGAAAACTTCAACTGGTGATGTTTGGCTACATAACGGTTGGGAGGAATTTGCAGAGCATCGCTCCATAGGATTATGGCATTTCTTAGTGTTCGGATAGACGAAGAGATTCAGTCTCCTCTCCACAAATAGGACACCCCAAATAACTATGTACTAATCACCTATTAAAGGTAAGAAGCGTATATTCATGGATTAGTATAAACAAAACTTAGATGTAGTTGGAATATTTATGTATTAATCTCCTCTCCACACACGCACACTACACAACAGTGAAAATGATAAAGTGCAGATCAATTAAAAGCATTAAAAATGGATGTTTCGGTACAAATTGAAATATTTATTACAAATTGAAAAATTGTTTCAAATTCGGGTTATCATAAAAAAATGTATTGATATTCGGTAGGAGCAGCCAAGTCATCCACACTACTCTTTAGACGCCTTGGCGCATGTTGGATAATTGACCACGGATCGTTGTTGATATACTCCGAATAAAACACTTGCTTAACCTTTTGAAATGCACAAACAAACGGCTCATCGCTCACGTGGTCGTTGCTCTTCAACTTGGACAAGTCAACCATGATCAAATTGGTGACAGGATCAACTTTACAAGCATTTTTATCCTCAACTCTTACCCATTCACAGTAAAATACAACCTCTTCAAAGCTTATATAATCCAATTCAAATATATTTTGGATTACACCATAGTAAGTCATTTCAGCTTCAACGAGGTTTTTATCTTTTGCGCTCGCTCGAAAGAAAGTAAGAGCCTTGTATGAAATTCCCGAGTTCTGTACATTTGTACTTTCCTCGTACACTTTAGCGCCGAAAATGTAACCATTCAATCGATACTTTTTGTACTCTTGTGCCACGAACAAGGGTCCAATGGCTAGACGAGCAAGCCTTGATGTCGCATCACCCATCTATAGGAGCTGATAATATAGATAAATTAATTATATTAGTGGTAAAATTTGAGTGTAATGTAACGTTATATAACGACTGTTTTCATTATAATTACCTCTTGTGTCAACCATAGCGTAAATTCGCTATCTGATTGTACCATTATTTTTCGTCTTTTATTGTTCTCACAGGCTTCATATTTACTGCATATTACAAAATGAATCATGTATAAAATAATCTAAAATAATGTTAAACATTATAATATTCGAAACTTACTTTTTCCATTCTTCGACATCTTCATGTGTGTCAAATAGATAACGAGCTACTTGTTCATGTTGCAAACTCGTTAATTTCACTAGTTTTCCCATCACATTACCACCATCATCGAGGAATTCATCAGTGTCATCAACGCTGGTCGAGTTAGGCATATATTCCCGAGTATATATTGATGACTCCACGGTGATGTATTCCTCTGCAATTGATCCTGCAATATATCGCGTATTCTTGACGTAATCTTTAAAAACTTTCATCAATCTTTCAAACGGATACATCCACCGATATCTAACTGGACCACAAAGAAGTGCCTCGTCGCATAGGTGTACCAACAAGTGAACACTTATGTCAAAGAATGCTGGGGGAAAGTAGTTCTCCAATACACAAATTGCTTCGTTCACAGCCAATTTTGCGGCCACTATGTGTTCTCGATTCACTACCTTCTCACAAAAGAGGGAGAAGGTAATACTAATTTGCATAATAGCCCTACGCAAATCCTTGTGCTTGGAGATACAGTGATTAAACAATAGAGGAACCAATTGCATGATCACATGCCAATCGTGGGACTTACACTTATGTAAATCATGAGTAGCATAATTCACAATCCTTTGCAAGTTGGACGAAAAAGTAGATGGGCCCTTCAAATTATATATTGTGTCTAGAAGCACCTTCCTTTCCCCACTCGTCAAAGTAAACTCACCAGGGGGAATTATTTTCCTTCCCCTACTATCTTCTTTCAACCATAGTTGTGGGTTAAGTTTTAACGTTTTAAGGTCTTTTCGTGCATTTCTCCATCCTTCGAATGACTCCCCCCAAGGCAAGTACCCACAATATGTTCAATGAAGTTCTTCTCTGCATGCATCACATCCAATACATGGCGCACCGGGTTTTTCTTCCAATAAGGCAAGTCAAATCAAATTGACCTCCGAGACCATGCCTTTCTTATCTCAGTTTCATTCCCAGTTGGGGGTCTTATTATGCTTGACATTCTTAAATTTGGGATTCTTACCTTGCATATTTGGGCCACATTCAGAAGATTTACTTTCAATTTCTGAACCCGAAAGTTGTCTCGACGGTAGCCTATGTTCAACTCCGCCCAATAAAAAATTAGAACCTTTCTCAAATCTGAAACTATGAGATGGGGGTAAAAACCTCCTGTGGCAATGGTATACATTTTTTAAGCTAGAGGATATACGAAGAGATTCAGTCTCCTCTCCACAAATAGGACACCCCAAATAACCATGTACTACACATCCGGATAATGTCCCATAAGCTGGAAAATCATGAATTTCCCACATCAACATAGCTTTCAGCGTAAACTCTTCTTTTCTAAAATAGTCAAATGATTGCACACCCTCTTCCCACAACTCATTTAATTCTTCTACCAAAGGAGCCAGGTAGATATCAATGTCATCACTTGGTGCCTTTGGCCCAGGTATTAATAAAGCCATCATCGAAAATTCAGGTCTCATACACTGTGAAGGAGGGAGGTTGAGTGGGGCTAGGATCACTAGCCATACACTCTGATTGGTGCTTAGATTTCCAAATGGATTGAAACCATCTGTTGATATAGCCAAACGAATGTTGCGTTGTTCTCGAGCAAAATCGGGATACTCGAAATTCATCCTCCGCCAGGCAGTAGAATCAATAGGATGACGCATGATATTACCCCCTACTTCTTCCCTAGCATGCCAAGTCATTGCCTCTGCAATCCATGGTACTGTGAAAAATCGCTTTAATCTAGGCCCAACGAGAAAATATTTCAATACTTTTTGAGGCACTTTTGAGCTTGTGCCTTCCTTACTAGTACATTGGACATATCTAGGTTCATCGCATACAGGACAACGATCGAGATTTTCATACTCCTTTCGGTATAGTATGCAGTCATACACACAAGCATGAATCGATTTATACTTCATTCCCAAACCTTTCAAACTGTTCTTCATAACAGGATATCTATTTGGAAGTGTATTCACCTTGGGTAATAAGCCCTTCACCCATTTCAGAATTCCCGTCACGTTATTGCCAGACAAACCGTACTGCGTCTTCAAACTGTGAAAACCAACCATGGTATGTAAAGTTATTTGATCTTTCTCACAGCTAGAGTATAACGGTTGGGTCGCCTTAAATTTTAAACTTTGGTAGTAATCGTCAAGTTTTATCGTGTTATCTTCACGAGCACTTGAATCTTCTACATCATCAGTAACCTCATTCTCCTCAGCTTTATAAACTCCGTACGCATCATTAACTAAATTCTCTAACATATTATGATCTACGTCGTCCCCTTCTACATCTATTCTACTTATTGAAGGTTGTTGTGAAGGTTGGTCGGGGACAAAAGGAACTTTCAATTCACCGTGAAAACTCCAAAATCGATAACTATCTTGCATACCCGATCTTAACAAATGTAGTTCAATTGTTTTCCACTCAAACACCTTACCATTCTTACACCTAGCACACGGACACAGAAACTCTTCATCATTACGACATCTCTTTGCATATTTCACAAATTCGTTAGCACCTCTGCGAAACACATCCCCCATTCTATTAGTCTCACCCATCCACTCTTTGTATTTCGGATATCCCATCACAGCTACCACAACTAAACACCTATTAAAGGTAAACAAAAATTAGATTTATAGTATGTTTTATTTAATTATCCCATCATTTAATTATCCTATTAAAGGGTAAGTGGTCCTATCCCATTCAAGACTGCATTTTTCTGTAATATACTTAACAGCTCATGCACATTGTTACGATTTGAAAAAAATTCGACAGCATATCCCCTTAGTTCTCCAAGTACACGACGTAGATTGGCAGGTGTGAGTGTTATTTCAATTGGTCAATTGAAATAACAGTCACACTTGTCAATCTAGTATGTACCCAGAGAACATTAAGATACGACTGCATAACTTCCTCCAAAAGTAACAACTTTAAGCCAATAAGAATATTATACAGAAATTATACAGTCTCAAACTGTCCAAACGGGACAATTCGAGAGATCTCATTACAGGGGTAATGACTCTCGAACGGGTCTAAGGGCTATTGAATGCGTACGCATAAGAACTAGAAGGCTAGTATCTATGCGCACTATATTTAATTTCAAGTATGTTTCATATAATGGGTTAATTCAAATACAAAAATAAATTCATGGGTTAATTCAAATAGAAAAATAAATTCATGGGTTAATTCAAATAGAAAAATAAATTCATGGGTTAATTCAAATACAAAAATACAAATTCATGGGTTAATTCAAATACACACACACACACACACCTCCCTCCACACCCCCCACTCACAACATACACACATACACCCACCTCCCTCCACACCCCCCACTCACCACATACACACACACCACCATCCCCACTCACTATTTAAAATAATCTCAATGTTAATTTCATGTAGTGACTGTCTATTTAAAATAATCTCAATGTTAATTTCATGTATTGAATTTCTACTATTGTTTTTTGCTTTTTATAAATCATATTCAATGTTAGATATGTGTTTCGTCAAGATATCTAAGTTGTTCTATAGAATTATTTTTTGTATCTTGAAGTTTAAGTTCTAAAATAATCAACCTAAAGTTGTGGTTCATAAAGTATTATCACAAATATAAACTAAGAGTGATAAAATAACTTTGAGGCATATAAATTAATTGTGACAAAGTAAGATTATGCACGAGAACCTAAAATTTAAAAAAAAGTGTTTTTATTTAAACCCCACTTTTCTTTCTATAACTCCTATTTTATTAAACTTTAAATATAATTAAGGGTGTATAGAAAGAAAAGTTAAATAGGAATAAAAACAACATTTTTAAAATATGAAGGGCTCACCAATTTGATCAAATTTTTCAACAACATAGACTAAATGATTTTTTATTTTTCATGCTTTTAGCAATTTCGGATGCCATTTTAACCCTTATTGTAGTTTTTTGTTGTAATGTCATTTAAAAAAAATCATTTAGGTATGTAAATATATTGTAATAGATCTTGCCTTCCACAAAATGATATTTTATGGTAAAATTTTATTTGATGGATATAAAGTCATGTGATACCTATATGTGTTATTTTGCATCTAATAAAAACAAAAAACGCCATATATGATTTTTTTCTCCATTAGTATAAGTATATAGCGATTATTTCACACTTAAATCACATATTTAGCCGGCCTTCATTTTTTTATGAAATTTGTAGAAAATTACTTATTTATTTTGAATGAAAATAAATTGTTGTCCAATATTTTTGGATATTATTTATAATTATGAAACTCATACACAAATTAATGTTGTATCAAAATAATATTACATTTTTAACCCCCTACCCCCACCCTACCCCACCCCCTACCCCCACTCTGCCCCCACCCTACCCCCACCCTGCCCCACCCCCTACCCCCGCACACACACACGCACATATATACACACATACACACATATATATACACACAAACATATATATAAATGGGAGAGAGAGAGAGAGAGAGAGAGAGAGAGAGAGAGAGAGAGAGAGAATTAAACCTGAAAGTAGAGAGAGAGAGAGAGAGAGAGCAGCGTCGAGAGAGAGAGGGAGGGAACGACGGGAGGGAAAAAAGAAGGGAGAAAGAGTTTTTACTGCAAACATTGTCACGGTCGTGTCAAGGTCATTGATCGTGACAATTATTTAAATAATTGTCACGGTCATTGACCGTGACAAGTCCGTGACAAGTAAATTTATCACGATCATTGACCGTGACAATTCTTTGTCACGGTCGTGTCAAGGTCAATGACCGTGACACAAAATGCGTGTTTTTTGTCACGGTCAATGACCTTGACAAGAGTGACCGGCTGAAAGGTGAAAATTTTGTCATTTTGGTGTAGTGTTCTTCTGAGTTCGGAATCCATCCGCTTTCCATAGAGAGCACATATCAAGTACCCACTATGCAGTCGGATATGACGATAGTCCTAGCTCAGCTCGTGTCTAAGACTGATAACCTCCAAAATGAGGTCCGAGAAATATAATGAAATCAGGTTCCGGTCCCTCAAGAGCCTGAGGCCCTATTACCTCGTGCTATGGATCCACCCGAGCCCATCTGGGTTCCCGAAGAGTATCAGCACGCTCCATGTGTCCCTCCTATTAATGGGCCGACGCCTGCCCAGCTTTCGATGTCAAACCTTGCCAAACATGGGGCTAACTTACCTATGATCATTAATCCGAAGGAAGAAGAGCTGAACAAAGTCAAAGAGGATCTCAAAATGCTCACCAAGAAGTTTGACCAAGTCAGAATCTCAGGGAATTACATGGACTACACCCATATGTCTCCCTATCCGAAAGCGGGGTTACCCGAGAAGTTCAAGATGCCAAATATCGAGAAATTCAGAGGAAGTGGACCCGCGATTGTTCATCTCTGCAGTGATGATCGTTTCATGACTCTACTAGGGGCTTCTGAAGAAGTGATGGCCCAATTATTTCAGCAAAGTCTGAAGGATAGTGCCCTCTTATGGTTTTTATCTCTCGAAGAGTCCAGAATTCGTAGTTAGGAGGATGTGGCTCGAGAATTCATGTCGCGGTACAACTACAACGAAGATCTTGAGGTCACCCTCCGTGATTTAGAGATGCTCAAATAGAACTCTGGGGAATCAGTCAGTAATTTTATAGCTCGATGGAGGGAAAAAGTAGCTACCATGACCAAACGTCTTTCCGAGGAAGAATAAGTCAACATAGAGAAGAAAAACTTCTTACCCCATGTCCGAGAAATCACGGGACGACAATACTATCCTCACTTACGAGCTCTCAGAGAAGAAGTAGAAATGAAGGAGGGTATGGCTAAAACAGAAATTGAACCAAAGAAGGTATCCGGATAGTTCACCCCTAGAAAATATGACAAACTAGCCAGTGCTACAGTCTCAACCATCAACAACATCTCTCAACCAACCACCTTATGGGTACCAGAAAGACACCTTGTCCCAGTCCGAAAAGAATACACTGAGCTCCATGCTCCCCTCTCTAAAGTTTATCAAGGATTGTTGGGCTGAAACCTTATCAAACCCTTGTATCCCCATCTATTGCCAAATCCACTCCAGAGAAACTTCAAGGAAGATGCCCATTGCGTCTTTCACCAAATAGCTGGCCATACCACTGACCAATGCTTTCACCTCCGAAACATAATCCAATGTCTAATTGACTGGGGTATTATCGTCCCACCAGCTAATCCTAAGACAAACACTACTCACAACCCACTCCCAAATCATGCCAATGCAATCTTCTTAGAAGGGAACCCATAAGTTTATCCCACAACCCAAATCACACCTATATACTCTCCTAAATATCTCCAAAGTTTCCCATATTTCCTCCTACACCCTGCTAGCCTCGTTGATCAGGCACTGTCACTCCTTACTGGAGCATTCATCGTTGTCTGTACCCTTTCTGAAAATGAAAGTATGGAATTATCAAAAGTCTTAAACCAACTCCTAGAGTTTGGGATGAAATTGCCCCCACAGCTGATCATTGAATGCCCGAGGATCAGCATGTTGTTCTTGGAAGCACGAAAATGGGCCCGAGAGTCACACAATTGGGTAATACCAACCGATGAAGTCAACTTAGATGATGTTGTCTAGGTTATGGCTGAGATATTTAGACAAATCGATGATATTTGCAATATGACTGAGTTACTTGATGCTCTGAAGCTATAAGGGTACCTGGTTCCCTCACCCTCACATATCCCCACAGAATGGGAATACTTGTATGAAGAAGCTATCGAAGTTATGGAATGCATTGACTTTGCAAGGAAAAATATAATTGTTTCCACCGGATGGGGGAAGAGTTTGAAGATTCGAATGAAGAGCAAGCTTCAGAGAAAAATGGCCCGGTAGCCGACATGTGTGGGAATATATCATTTGAAGAACTCCTTGGAGAAATAAACAAGGTGGCAGAACAACTCGAGATTGATGAGGAAATGGGATTCATGTTCTTCCCTTCTTAAGTAAATCACATGACCAGATCAGGGAGGCATTACCAGATCCCAAGCTCACTACCAGCCAATGACATGGGCAAGGAGCGTGGAAAACCTTCATATGCCAGAAATTTCTCTCTAGGAGAGAAAGATCCTCGATCAACTAAAGAAAACTCAAACTAACATCACTCTATGGGGGCTTTTCATGTCTTCTCAGCTGCATAGAAACACTTTGATCAAGTTGCTCACTGGACCCACAATTCCTCCTTCTACCACACTAGAAGAAGCGATAAATTTGGTTTGATCCTTGAACTCTACCCGAATGTTATCCTTTTTCGAAGACAAAATCCCCAAGATTGGTCAAAACCACAATCATGCACTTAACATCTCCATCGAAGCTATGGGGAAGGTTGTACCACTCTCTTTTATCGATAATGGATCCGCCTTGAATGTCTGCCCACTGAGAACCTTCAAATGTTTAGGACTGAAAGAAAGTGACCTCGCTCCAACCTCCGCTGCTGTACGTGCCTGCGATAATACCCATCGAGAGGTGATGGGATCCATAAAGCTTGTAATAGGGGATGACCCTATAAACCCTGTCGTCGAATTCCAAATTATTGACATCCCAGCTTATTTCAATCTGTTTCTAGGACAACCTTGGCTCCTTAGTATCAAGGGCGTGCCTTCCTCACACCATCAAAAATTGAAATTCTTCTCCGACGGACGAGTCATCACCATTTTGGGCAACGACGATAATGCCGAGGGTGCAAGTACTAGCAATCTAATTCTTGAGATACAGGAAGTGTCAAATGATATGCTCCTATGAGGATTTCGAGTTGAGCCACTCCTACTCTCGGTAGGGGACGACTTCAAAGAAAGGGTTTGTCCAGAATATGACCCTCATTACAACGTTAATGTGATTCAGATGTTTAGAAACATGCACTTCATGCTCGGAATGTGGCTAGGACAAAGACAGTAAGGTATACTTGAGCCTACTGAACTGAAGAGCGATTTCCCTCCTTGTGATTTTTGGGGTATCAACCCTCAAAACAAGAGCTTTGGATGATCCGCCAGTCTCGACCAAAGTAAGGACTAGACTACATCCAGATTATCCTAGGTGACTCCTTGAATGTACGATTCATCAAATAGGGTGAAGACTTCCCCTTTTACGACTTTCCAGAACCATGGTATGACCATACAGACAAGAAGATGAAGCCCAGAATGGAGATCTTTTTCCAAGACAGCTACCCATGGGTTGAAAGTTCCCAACACCATGTACAACCGTTCATCAAAGATACCGAAGAAACTGAGGAAGGTGACTCTGAAGATTCCTTCAACTTGTAGACACTGGGGCTAACACTCTGCATGGTTCACTCAGGCACTACATTACTGGATCCGTCCTAACTGATTTGGGTAATTCGTTCACTCTGCATCAGGGGTTGAAGGAGCAAGGATTTTCTTAATCAAAGCTCTGATACCACTTGTTGGTGCGCGAGGCCCCCAATTCTAAAATATTATTATTTCCTTGTTATGTAAACTCGATGCGGAAGAGGTGTGGTGGTTCAACTTTAACACAACAAATTTTAATTTCATAAACAAATTAAAATTAAACCAAGTGAAGTAAAATTAAACAATTAATATATTCACTTAAACCAATTAATTAATTCAAGTCCTAGAATTTGCCTAAGTCATATTTATCAATATTAGCAAATTAGGCGAAACCAAATTTTAGCAAATGACTTGAATTAAATAAACTTTACCCAATATTTAGTTTAGCACCAAATTAAATGAGTGTGATAATTTAAACCAAATTTTATCTTGAATTATTCTAAACATGTGTTCTACGTTATTTTGCAAGATAAAATAAATCAATCACACTACGCCGCGATGTACGAGGAAAAACCCAAGACGGGAAACAACCTCGGACGGCCCTAGCCACAAATCCACTAGATACGGAATTACAAGTACAAGACAGAAAAACTTACAACACACGACTCGATCCCTCTCAAGCCTTGACGCTTCTTCTTGTAGATACCTCTTCCTAGCGGATAACCTTGGAACACCACCGCGGTGTCGGAATCCACTGATAGGACTTTATATGGTCACCGTCACCCGTACATGGAGCCTTTCTCCAAGTGGGTAGAATCGCAACAAAACGTCTTCTTCTTTGATGGATGTAGAAGCAAACCAAAAATTCTCTTTGAAACGGAAGAAATAAACCGGTGCCAAACTCCAAGCAATTGATATGTATATATGTGACCTTGTATAAACAATATGGGTGTAAAACTAGAGTGATAAAATATTTTCTCTTAAAAATAGCACTCAAAACTTGAACATTTTCTTTAAACAATTTTAGCTCTCAAACTCTCTCTAACAGTTGGGATGGAATGGAAAAGTTAGGAAAAGTTAAGGTGGAAAATGTTCTTCCCGCAAATATTAAAGTCAGAAAAAGTTGGTTAAAAACTAAGTGGGGAAGTGGGTGAAAAACTGCCAAAAAACTGCCAAAAACTGTTCCCGCCTGGCATCTCGTTCGAACGACATTTCGTTCGAACGAAATCTCGTTCGAACGAGATTTCTAACGAAGTTCCAGAGTGTTTAAAGAGGGAACTCGTTAGAAGTCTCGTTGGATATCTCGTTCGAACATAGGTTCGTTCGAACGACATATCGAACGACATTCCAGTGGCCTAATATGGGAACTCGTTGGCAGGTTCGTTCGAACGACAATCTCGTTCGAACGACTCTATCGAAACGAAAAACCCGAAAGTTTGAATATTCTTGTTTAAGCCGAGAAAACTTTATAAACATTTATTTAAAGATTTAATTAATTATTTCTTAAAACAAAATGCAGTTTTTATAAAACCTAACACCCAATAAACTTGTTCCAAGCTCCTATATATATAATATTGCATTCATACCTTAGGAGCATTGAAGTATGGTTGATGACGTAGAAACGAGGCACGCAAACCGGTATATTTGATGAAGCTTTGTACTCTTTGCCGCTACGTCTTCAACAAACACTTCATAGGCTTGAGAGTATTACAATTACATACTATCCTATGAATAAATGTTTTTGTCCGGAATTGAGCCAACACTATACATGGACTCAATTGGAAATTTGTGTCCTTACAGGGGTGATTCGAACTTTGTGATTCAACAAGTAAGTGGAGAATATGGGTTGAAACACCTCACTCTATAACCTTACAGAATAATCATTTAGAGGCTTCTCAACCAGTTCCATAGGACCAAGATCAAGAGGCATCCCCGAACAATGAACCGCTATCCAGACGCTTATTCCACTATTGCTCAGAATATGATCATGAGAAGCGATATGACTACAATCGTGATTCAACTAAGAACATCTCCCTTGGGGGTACAGTCAATTTAGCCAATGGAGGATGACTCTGACTGAAGGGGATAGATTAGAAAATAATTGGAGTCTAGGGAAAAGTGATGGAGCTGAGAGAGATAGACCAATACATTACAAATCGAGGAAACCTTTACTTCAGAAATGTAGGAGGATAGCTATCAAGATGCAACAGGTTAGAAGAAGCAAAGAAAAGATTAAAGAAAACACACGAAGAGAACTGTGAAATAACTGAGATCCTTCTTTACAACATAATTCAAAGGAAGGAATATTTCTGGCCTAGAATAAAGTAGTATACAGCAGAGCTACAACGTAAGTGTGACAAGTGCCAACTGTTCTTCGATGCAGATGAATGACATTTCATTGAAACTCAATCAGATTGGAGGCAACCCTATAGTGACTTCATTAAAGATGGAGTTATCCCAATAGAGAAGAGTGATGCGATGGGACTCAAATAAAGGGCCTCAAGGTTCTACATTTAAGAAGGGAATCTTTATCGAAGAGGATGCTTCAATAAGCCATTGTGTTGCATCACATAGGAGGAAACAACCAAAGTCCTCAAGCAAGATCATGATCCAGCTCACATAGGGGTAGCAAAGTTGTATGACCAGTTGATAACATTGGGGTATTATTAGCCAATAATGGAGAAAGATTTTGCGGAGTTTGTCCGAAAATGTAAAGCTTGCCAACCGCATGGAAATATGATCCATGCCCCATTGGTGAATCTATACTCTCTAGCAATGCCATATCCTTTTCATACTTGGGCATTTGACCTGGTAGGGGAAATACATCCTTCTTCTAGGGGGAAGATCTGGATTCTAATGGCAACCGAGTGCTTTACAAAGTGGGCTGAAGCGATACCACTAAAATGGGAAACAACAAGAGTGGTGAGTTACTTAATCAGAGAATACATAATTTGCCATTTTGGGATTCCAAAGGTTATTCTCTCTGATAACAGAACCCTATTCATCAATTCAGAGGTAATAATGCTCACAAACAAGTACTCCATTATTCATCATACTTCAACGTTACCATACCCAAAGGGAAATGGTCAAGCTGAAGCAACTAGCAAAATATTGGTTAACATTTTGGCCAAGGCGATGGAGGATTTCCCAAGATCATAGGATGACAAGATACCAACTGTATTGTGGCTCTATCGAATAATTAAAAGGAAGCCCACATGATATACCCTATTCTCCCTTGTGTATGGAGCTGAAGCACTTCTTTCGGTGGAGTTGGAAGTTACCTCTACCCGATATGCCTTGTGAAGTAGTAAAATCCCTCAGAACAGACATGTTTTGTTCAAAGCGTTAGACGAACATAAAGATAATGCGATGCAATACTTTCAAATGTACACGAAGCAGTTCTTAAGGGCATATGATAACATGGTGAGACCAAGGAAGTTTATCGAAGGAGACCTTGTTTTGAAGGCAATAGTGAAGCACATTAGAGGGCTTCCTCTACCTAAGTTTATAGAGAATCGAGAGGAACCTTTCATTGTGAAGGAGGCTCATGATTCAGGTTATTACTTAATTTCTGAGATAGAAGAAGATAAACCTTTTAAGATTAACAACAAATGGTCGAAGGTCTATCATGTGTAAAGCAAGTAACCTTAGAACATCGATGTATCTGGCCCTTTTGTTACTAATATATATAAGTAATTGTTTTTCTTGAAAGATGTATTTTATTGTAACTATAATGAGATGTAAAATGGCAAAGTTGGTATTTTATCCAAGCAGTTATAACACGAAAAAGTGGCATGAAAACAAGATATAACTTCTTTTTCATTAATAAATTGGGAGGTTTTATAAAAATGAGAACTATGGCCCAAGAGTTACACAAGAAGGAAACTGAAAATTTATACAAGTATGTGGCCTAGGAGGAACCACAAGTTTGGAGCAGAGAAATAATCTCCAGGCAGACTCGAGGAAGCTGCTAGGCATGCTTACTGAGCGTTGGTGGAACCTTCGAGCCTTGTCTAAACTTGAGCATGCTCAATGAGTAGTTTCTCTCGCCTCAGCTTCATTAGACGCAATGTTTCTTCGATAGCCTCCACCTCTTTGTTAACAACTTCAAGCAGAGATCTTAGTTTGGCCAGCCTAGCTTCGTCATCTCGTTGAGTATCTTGATGCTTCTATAGTAGTTCCCTTCGACTTTCCAATTGCTGATTCTTCAAGGTCTTTAAGTGTCCAATCATCCAACTAAATTAGAATCCATCTCAGTACAACTCCTTTAGATAGCCCAATAACTGGTTGATGAGGGGCCTAGAAACGCTTGCAGTAGGGGTGTTGACGATATCAGTAACAACGATCGCCATACCTTGAAGCCTGTGTCTCATCAAGGGAATGTTTGAATGCAGACAGTAGACAGTAAAAGTCTCAGGGTGATGAGTTATGATCTATTCAATCACTAATCGATGGCTGGAAGGTAATTGGGGAGAGCAATCCATAAAACAAAACTCATAAGGAGCTAGAGCTGGTATAAGAAGCTCATAACCAGATTCACTATCGGCCTGAGCACCTGTTGTGGAATGTTGGTCGTTAAAATTCGTTTCCTAATATTTAACTTGTTCACGATTTGGCGACGCGACAGCTAAAGGAATCGCTGTAAGTTTCTATGGAATACGAGGGGACTCCCTAGCAGCTTGGGGACAAATCAAGTAAATAATGAGTTAACTGAAAAAATCTTAACAAGTGTTTATCATTGTTAAGTCACCGTTACTGGTGGAGTTTGATGAAAAAATATTAGCAAGTGTTTATCATTGTTAAGTCTTCGTTACTAGTGGAGTTTGACGAAAAATCATAACAAGTGTTTATCATTGTTAAGTCACCGTTACTGGTGGAGTTTAACAAAAAATCTTGACAAGTGGTTATCATTGTTAAGTCACCATTATGGGTGTCATCGTTATTGGTGTAGTTTTACAAAAGTGTTAACAAGTGGTTTTCATTGTTAAGTCACCGTTAGTGGTGGAGTTGGACGAAAAATATTACCAATTGGTTGTCATTGTTAAGTCACCATCGTGGGTGTCACCGTTATTTATAGAGTTTTACAAAAATCTTAACAAGTGGTTTTCATTGTTATGTCACCATTACCGGTGGAGTTTGAATGTTTGAAAATTAGAGTCTTCTAGATTGTACATTATTACGATAAAGGACAAACAACTAGAAGTAAATAAAAAGTAGATAAATACCTTAGCAATGATGGGAGCAAGAACGAGAGTCACTGAAGAGGCTATAACGGTGGGGACTGTTGAAGGCATGTTTATCTCCTCAGAAGCCTCCACGATACCTTCAACTAGAGGAACCTCAGCCAGAGGGACCTAAATACTGGGTGAACCTCCTGTGTCTATAAAAGGAACTAAGGCCAATACTGGGGGAGAGCTTGAAGATGTCGTTTCACCTTTCACAGATGCACCAACGCTGGTGGGGGAAGAAGAAACACGAGGATGGACAGAAGAGATAACGGTGCCCTTACAAACTAGTATCATCTCAAAAGATAATGGAGGAATAAGACTTGAAGTAAGCTGTAAAAACAAATTTATGTGTTAGAGGAGGGGAATAATACAAAAGTAAGAGACATGCTTCATATTTGACTTACCTCAGTAATATTACTGAAAAATGGTGCTGCAGCGATGGGTCTTGCTGATGGAGGTGGAAGAAAGATATTGGACAACGATGAAGCCAAAAGCAAAGCTACTTCAACCTCAAATACACCAAAATATTTAGAAGATGTAGCGAAGGGAGAAAGATAGAAAAGAAATACCTAAAAGTGTTTAGAACTTGTTACCTCGGGACAACTTTGAGCAATGGGAATGATGTCTAAAGGAACCATAGGTAAAGAATGTGAACTAGATAAAGCTAAGGGAGTCCCCTCTGGCTGAGAGGAAACACCCGCAGGGTCAACAGGGGCCATAACCTCCTTAGTAGCCCCAATTGTGCAATGGGAGACAAAACGACGGGAATAGGTGAGCCCGATCTTGGGATAACAGGGGGGAGTTGCACCAACAGAACCACTTCCAAAGCGTCCCCCCCACGAAAGGACTCACAGGAGGGCTGGGTTTTTCTTCTTCATCTTCCCGCGCCAAGTTGCTAAGTGTTAGACAGATGACTTTTGTTATAAAAAATGAGAAAAAACATGTATACCTCTGATCTAGAGGGATAATGGGATGATATTACCATCGGAGAGGAAGGAGGGGAAGCAGCAGAAGGAGCTGTGTTGAGATGTACATTAGGAGACCATTTCTTCTGGGACTTAGTACCCAGAGTATTTTTCCTCGCACCAGCAACACCAACACTTGGAGGAACCCTTGACATATTCTTTCGCTTTGACCCTCCTTTAGAAGGATCTAGTAAGACAGTGGGAAAGGCAGCAACATGAGGAACGATGGGAGTGTGTCATTGAAACTCAGAATTTATTTGCTCTAACTCATCTTGAATTTTCTTTCTCAAATCCTCACTCACTTCAGCAGACATAGGAGGAGGAACGAAGGCAATGGGGAATGCCTCCAAGGGAGCTTGAGTCTCAGGTTGGGACTTAGACTTTGAAGAAGTCCCTCTCTTAGAACTCCATGCTTTTTTGGCTTGTGGCTTGGAAGGTTCTTCTCCAGAAGCTTCTTCGGTTAGAACACCCTCACCAGAAACATCTTCAGTACGGGCAAGCTATTTTGGGGTTTCAACGTACTTGTATTTAGGGGTGGCAGTAAGGATCACGGGGAAATACGGAGGTAGCTTGCTGGGAGGATCTTTAGCAGTCTTTCTCAGAGGTAACTCAACTCCAAGAATAGAGTTTCCCTTGAGGCCCAATTCTAAAGGTTCTAAAGAAAGAACTGGGGGATACTGGGGGGGACTTTGTATGAACTCATGAATCCTAGCCAGTTGCATCGATCAGAATTTGGTGGCAAAAGAGGTGGACACATCCCATTTTCTATTACCACCGGGGATAGTAACTCAATAATCCATAGTAAAAGTGACACCAAGTACTATTGCAGATAGGCAAAAAGTACAGGCCTCAGCAAAAGTATCCCTCTTATTTATTAACTGAAACACATGTCGAGGAGCGCCTTAATCAAAACCCAATTGCTTGCTGCACGTATCGGGGTTGTAAGGTTCAAAAGTATATCCCCATCAGTGAATGAAGGACCAGGACTTATGAAGGATCTTCTACAACTAGAACGAAAGTGATCGTTCTAGCTGTAGAAGAGAAAAAATTCCAAGTATGGGCGAAGGTAGATTCTTCGTACAACTTCATGATGAAGGAATCAAAATGGTAAAAAATTGCCCATTATTTCCTTTCGACTATGTTTTTTTATGGAAGCCTAGGAGGCAAGGGGGTTTAATGCCTTCGCTCACGAGATAAGGGACAGATTTGGCAACAATGGCAGGAAAGCAGGTATAGAGGAAACCAATTAAGATAATGGTATTGGAAAAATTGGCGAGGTTGTAACAACTAAGGGACCGTTCCATGTTGAGGTGGGTTCAATCCAACCAAGTATATAGGGAGCCCAAAACAATGGTGGCCAGAGGAAAATTGAAACCCCTGGACAAACGGATGGAAATATTTATGAGGTCCTTCTTGGGCTGGTCAATGGGTTTCCCATTCAAGAAGAAACGAGAAAGAAAAACAAGGATATAGGTTGGTAATTCCAAAGATGTACCTTTACCCTGACCTATGACAGAAGTAACGTCCTTCGCAGTAGGAGCTTCAAAAAATTAGTTAATAAGGGGAGTAAAAGTAGCCTTGTTGGAAGAACTAGTGCAACGGTGGTAAATCCGATCCAGCTCAGCCCGGTTAGCAGTTTCTTTGGCGTGCAAGGCCTTATCAAGATAAGTAAACTCACCCATGGGTTCAAACCCAAGTCGCTCATATAAATCTTCCAAGGAAATGGTGGACTCCCCCCAGGCAATGAAGATTGTGTGAGTTATGACGTTCCATCTGGACATCAACACTTGGAGTGCAGCGTTGTGCTTTGAGATGGTGAACTCGCCAAACCAGTTGGCTCGATGAAGACCAACTTTGGTAAGAGCTACAGCGTGGGAGCTCTGCACCCAGGCAAAAAAATGAGCTGAAGATCCCCAGGCATTTCAAAATCGATCTGGGAGTAAGGAAAGTCACCACGATTCAACCTGAAGTGCATAGTCCCCTCTGGAGGAAGAAAACCCCACGTGGATTATTCTTCATCTTTATCACCCAACAATAAAGGGTCATACTTAGATGAAAAAATGGCAACTCTTGCATGCATCAGAGAACTTGTAATATTTTCCAAATATGGGAAAACGACGGTAAAAGTGTAGTTGTTTTTGGCGTGCTGCCACAAAGGAGGTGGCTTCTAGGGTGGTTACATGTAGAGCAATGGTGGTGGACGCACTGGGAACGCTGGAAGAGGCCATGGTAGTGGATGATGGAAGAAGAAAAGTTTAAAGAAGGAGAGAGGGGGACGAAAATGGAGGAGTACGACCACAAGGGGCGCTGAAAGAGATGATGAAAGGGAGAACACTAGAGAAAACCTTGTTAACAATGGCGGTTTGAATCTTTCTCTCTCTAAAAAAGCACTGGGAGTTTCAACAAGGCGAAGGAAAAAAGTGGCTAAGTGTTTTTGAAAAATAGAAGTTTGTAATCCTTTAAACATGCCATTTGAGTTTTCCCACTAACACACGTGAGCCGCCAATAATCATTTAAAGCGGACATGTGGCACTTCAGGGAGTGTCCTGACAGTTGAAAAGAAAACACCACATCATTAATGAAGTGTTGCATAGGTAATATAATGGGCTTTCTTCCTAAGCAAGTTTAAATTTTGGTGCCAGAATTTTTGTTAGACATATCCAATAGCTCCCAACACAGAAGTTTTCCCAACGGTTTAAAAAAGTTACGATGTCCCCTCGCCACAAGTCCAAATGTGTTTTATTGTGACTCAGATACATCGGGGAGAATTTTTATGCTTTTTTGAATAAGAACAAATGATGACGCGTCACAGCCCAAACGAGGTTGTACCTTCAAATTGGGAGAATTCCCTAGGAAGAAGTTTACAAGGGAAAATTCCACATATATCAACGCTAGAAATGCCCAAGGGGGAGATTTCATACCACTAGGGTAAGACCTAATGCAAACACTCACAGCTTATAACTATACTCGACAACAGTGTAGATGGGATAGTTTCAAATATCCTATGAAGCAAAGACAGAACGGATGAGGCTCAACGACAGGAAAAAGTTGCGATATTTGTTCGCCAATCATTGATAAGCCGTAGTGCTTTGGTTAAGGTACATCGGGGAGAATTTTACTTTTCCCTAGAAATAATAACGACAGAAATTATAACAAAGACAAAAATGCCAGATTTTTTTTAGAAGGTTCATCAGATTGAGAATTTTTCGTGCGGACATTTCTTGTTCCCACAATAAATCTCTCTATGAAGGGGCAAATGTAGGGGGATTGAAAATAATATCTAGATTTGAGATAATATGTCCAGCTAATACAATAGACTCAAGGGATTAAGGCTTCGATGCAGCTCAGCAAGGCAGCTCAAGCGGTGCAGCTCACTAAGGTAGCAACGCAGCTCATCGATGCAACTTATGTGATGCAGCTCAGTAAGGAAGCCTGTGACACCCGACTAATTAAATACCGGGTAGCTACTCCTTTATTAAAATTAATACAAAATGCCAAGTTGGTTCAGTTAATAGCATCACTGTCGAAAATATTTTAATGATTTCTAACCACCTAGTATTTAAAAAGTGAGTTGCCAATTTTAAACTAAATCTGATTAACATGAAGTAAGTGAAGAATAAAAGAATAACATAACCATACACAATAAAGTCCCAATAGTGTAATCAACAAGTAATAAAGAGTCTGGAGGAAATACTCCTCACAACAATCCCACAACTGAAATAATAAAACAAGTCTGAATCCTGAATTAAGTACATGCCAAAAGTCTGAATAACTAAAATATAAAATGTCTCTAAAAGAAATGGGAGACATGCCCTACAAATGATGGAACTGAATATGGAGTCAAGACTAGAAAAGAGGCGTCTACTGTCAAGGCCCTGTAACTTCCACAACAGCTACAGCTCGTCACTTGAATAGAATTCCTATGCATGGTGTCCTTGTGGCTGGGCACCTAAAAAGGTTTTTACAAAAATAGATTTGAAAGCAAACGGGTCAGAGCCCGAAAGTGGAGAGTATTTTAAAAATAGCAAGTGCTTTAATAACATTAAAACAATGAATGCAAAATACATGTTAGGACGTGCCCTCACATGAAATACTCACCTCTCGACTCATTGTGCACTCCTAACGTACCGTACCCATACACGTGATATCCCTATCTAACTAAATCGACATAAGTTCTAACCTTTCTACTCGATTCATAATATAAATTCCCAACGTCATCACTTAAATAGGTAGCCTTACTTAAACTCGGATTCTCAATTATTAGCAAAACATTTCACAGCAGGTTATCCCTTTTTAACTTTATCAAGACGTTACTACAATTATACTCGCAATTAAACATAACAATTCCTTTTCATTTAACCGTATATTATTGACATCATAAATATACAATATAAGCACCCCGAGGCTAAGCTGTGGTGCACACATACTCTGCTATCCATCCCGGTACATCACGTACATAAGGATTACAAATTCCGAATCTCTCACGAATTGTTAGAATAAGCACAGCACACAAAAATGGAGGCGAACATAATTCAACATATCCATGGTCACGTACATACCTACGCTCCATAGTCAGCTGACCTATTAACTCACAAATAAGTCATTCTCTGAACTATGTCCTCTAGGTACCATTCTAAATCCGGGCACACAAAGATTAGATGGCCCTAAGCGAACGTAAACCTCCCGTGATAGCAAGTATGGTAGGTATGTCATACACATAAAATCATATACATATACTAAGCATGCACACATCTTAGTAATTACCATAATTTATTAGTGGTATACTTCTCATTCTTATACCAATACACGTGTCCCCGGTTTATATATACACATCATCCATTATCCTCACGTCGTAATTAGTTATTCGCGTCCTAACCCACAATTACCATTCGGTCTAATTTACTATTTTATAATTTACTTCCTCAATAAATCCCAAATCTCCCAACTATACCAATTAGTTAACACGGGAAAGTTATCTCATCAATTAAACAAGGTTACGGGACACTAGAAATCAAATCAGGCCAAAAAGGCCAAACTGTCAACTCGTTAGAAGTCTCGTTCGAACGAGGCTTGTTCGAACGAGAGTTCGTTCGAACGAAGTGGGCATCTAACGAGATCTCGTTTGAACGAAAGGCATCGAACGAACATCCAACTCGTTAGAAGTCAAACTGTCAACTCGTTAGAAGCTCGTTCGAACGAGCTCGTTCGAACGACCTGGGCAGGCCTTCTAACGAGGTGACAGTTTCGAGCCCAGAATTCTCCTATCTTGTTTTTCCCAATTTTCTTCACCTCTAATCTCATCTAAACATCATTCCAACAGTAGTTCAAGGTTTCTAATCATTTATAAACATACTTAGGTCGTCTTTTAACATATATATGGGATCAAATCATCCTAAACCACATTTAATCATCAAATCTCCCCAATTTTCCCCAAATCTCATGAACATGAACCCTAGAAATTTAGAGTTATAAATAACCATAATTAAATCCGTTTTTGTGTTATAAAAGATGTATTTCTATCAGAATAATCACCCAAACATGATTCTACATGCAATATCCTTATCAAAATGTGAATTTCTAATTCCAATTCAATGGGTTTTTATCAATCTCCCAAAACAATGCAATTTTATAAATTTCTAAGCATGGAAGAAACATTCGCTTGAAATTAACGTAATTAAAACACTTGCCTTGGATTATTCTCTGAATTTGGTGTTGAATTGATGAAGGTTGCTCTCCCCTTTTCTCCCAAGGTTGAAGGTTGAAGATGAAGGTTAAGGTTTTCTCTTTTGGGAACTTCTCCTAACTTCTCCTAAAACTCCCGTTGCCGTCTAATCACCTAAGTGCTAGTAATGGGTTAGTGGGTCATTAATTTCCTTATTTTAAACTCCCAAAATTCGTTGGTCATAAATCCTCAAATTCCAAAATTACCAAAATACCCTTTTTAGTTGCCGGTATGGCCTAAAAATGCCCCGGGACCCAAACTAAACCCCCGACTAGTGTTTTCTGACTATTTTGACCCTTTCGAACACGTTGGCGCATTCAAAATGACCATACGGTTGATAAAAATAAAATTCACTTTTTAATTCAAATAATTACATTCCTGACTCGACTGTCACGTGCGTCCCAACTAAATTTTCCAAATTGTCGTATTTCAGCCTCGCGACAATTTCAATATTTTCAAAATTCCTATATTGCCATATATACACATTATAATCAAATACCAACTCACATCACGTTAGTAGTTTATCCGGATTAATTCTCAATTAATTCACATTTAATTTAATTAATCCCATAAATAAATATCCATAAAAGTACGGGGTATTACATACTTCCCCCCTAATAACATAATTTCATCCCGAAATTCGGATAAGTAAGGCACACCTGGAAAAAGGTATCCTGCAGTATTCAAAACAATTATAAAGAAAAGCCCAAATCACTAAAACCCCCGCTTCACAATAAGCTTGTTTAACATACTTGATACCTTATTAGAATAATCTTCTATAAATTCACCTCACGTTGTGCTCTTATTAAACAACATTCGAATAAAAATAGCCTATACAGCATTAGCCGTATTATTTTTATTAGTATTGTGAGTCCGCACCTCACTACTAACTCCCGCGTTTATCAAAACTCCAAACTCCCATCCTGGGATGAATCAATAACACATCTGACTACGCTTGTCCATTTCTTGAAATATCCCGACGTTGTGACTTTTACACAAGGGAAAACCACTTCAGCCTATTGGTGTCACACAAACCTTTGAAAGCACCTTGTCCATCATAAATAGATACGGGTGCTTTTCCCCCAACTCTACCATTTGGTAATATCTCCTCCTCATGACTACAATATACTTCACTAGTTACACCCGATTTGGAATTGAAAATATCGCAATGAATCCAAAATATCTTTCATACAATCCATCAGTCGTTAGTCACCTTGCGCCTGCACCTCGGGTTATAGGTGATACAACCCTCAGTTTGAATCCTTATTTCCCACTACTTACTGTCACCCCACCTAAATGCGGATTTCGGGGATTTCATCCCAGTTCTAAATAATACTACGTCGAACCACGTGCCGGTGTGTTCACTATCTAATAATCTAAATCATCCCATGTATATAACAATTTCTCTCCTTCTGGACAACATGTCCCACATAATCGAAGGAACTCATTACTTATCAATAAGTTGGCTACCTCTCAAGAAAATTCTCCAACTTGACCCTCCCATTCTTGGAATCGTCGTCTTGATACAAAATTATTTGGTTGATCATCTAACCCCAACTGTTCTACTACTTACTATACCTCTTTCAATGTCGATATTCACATAAAATTTTCCCCGTTAAATGATATTTAATGATCTTATTCTCCCGACGAATACCAAAAGTTTGGATCTTTACACTTTTCACCACTTTGTGCATATCTGGACTTTATACCTGATTGACATCCTCATTCTATTTACTCTTGAGTCACCCTCAACATTGGATTGATCGGAACTCTACTCTAAATTGCTCACAATGATTTATTCGCCTTCTCAAGAGATATCCTTTTATTAAATGGTTTTCTACTGCCTTTTCTCCAAATTTGAACGTGCTAAACTTACTACACATGATATTCACTTACGCCTTTTCTTATGACGTTTAATCTCATAAGTAATAATCTCTCCCGTCTATGTTCCCTCTTCCTTCGATTTACACTTTAGCAAATCAAGATGTCTACGCCCCTTATAACCCAACCATACGGTTTTTTTTAACATTATATACGCTTCATACAAATCCCAAACTCTTTATTGTCACTGTAAATACAACGGTGATATACCACTTGGGTGTTCTCAATCGCTTCTGAATTAGAAATCCTAAATCCTCCTTATCCTCAATGCGTCCTTCAACACGCCGTGACAAAACCAACATTATTAGTACTTATATCGTAATTTACTAACAACTGGTTCTAATGGCCGTACATCATAATTTACTCCATGTAACTTCCCGCTAAGTTTCATATGTGGGGTGTCTCGCAAAGCGAAATCCAAACAAGGAACCCCCCTATACACTACTACCTAACATAGTTGGTCATCGGAATCCGTTAAGCCCTGTCCATAATATGTACCCCTACACTCTCGTCTTTTAGCAACAAAGTTTCATCTCAGTTCGCAATTATACATAAACAAAGAACTCCTTCTGAAAGACACTTTTCTCTTTACAGTGATGGAAATCACATTTCATATACAACATGCGAGATATTTGGGACCCTCAAATTCCCGTCCCCAGACACACAACTATGAGTATAAACTTCCAAATCTCTAACGGGTGATAAAACAATGCACTCTTTTTGTTACGACCTCTATATCGTTAATTATAAGAACCAACTAACTCTTTGTTGACTAGTAAATCAACTAGATACAACTCATAACAATGAAATCCCTACGCATACTGGGATTAAATATCCGAGACCATTATACCCATTTGAAATCATAACCTGTATATATATTTATATATATACGCACGAAAGTACAATTGCGAGCCCGGATCTCTCACAGATGGGGCCTCGCCAGAACAAAACATGCTACCCCGATGTAGTAATCACAATAACCTTGCAATACCAGCACACTATCGGTATAATCATATATATAAAACAAAAATGAAGATCATATAATACTCGTATAACACAACACTAAAACGAGTAATTTCGATAAAGCATGAACCGCTATTAATATACCCATTCATCCTCCGCGGATGACAATAAAAGTAACCCCCACACTATCAGGGAAAATGTTCTTATATATAATAAAATTATTGATATACTCACCAAACTCGACTCTCAAGTGAAAATACAATTGTAACAAATGTAGTAACTCATTCATGCCACAAATAACAAGCATCCTCATGTGAGGATATAACTCATACTTCTATCCTAATAATCGTCCCGGCTGCTCAAATGGTTCTTGGACTTACCACACATGTCTGTCCCAAACCGGATATTTCAATAACTGTTGCCCTCGCCATGCACAATACCTTGATCCCTAATCTTGTATCGGAAAAATTTTATAACGCACGGGTTTCACTCCCCACAGAAATACCTCTACACATACTCCACTTATCTTTTGTCTCACAAATCATGTTGAGGTGGTCCATCTCTCGGACGTTGGTAGTCTCGACTCTGAAGACTATCTCCATTGTTCCCTTAGCTTGATGTACCTAAGGAACACACTACTAGTTTTCCACCTCTCTTACTGAAATTACCATCGCTCGGTAGTAATTTCGCTATCGAATTATTTTAACAGTTTCTCCAATGGGTCTTCCTCCTTGTGGTGTTTCTCCAACACCATTTTCCCAGTCTTATTCTATAAAAATTCTTCGATTTTTGTATCTCCCTACCCAAGGGAACATTTACCTCCAAAATTTACACCACGCGATATAATTACTATCTGTATTTATCATCCAAGCAGAATTCCCCATAAGAGCTAACAATTCTTCTTGTATGTAGATTCTCCCTTTAACATCCTCTTCTCCATACCACCTTCTCCACCCGGTGTAAGGTTCGCTACAACATTAAATTTCTCCTCACAAGTTGACCCTTGTTTGGCCCTCTTATGTGAGTTCAGAATAACATTCGCCTTTTAACCTGAACATCTGATGAAGGAACTTATGGTCAAACCATACGTGTACACCCTCTCGACATTACATTCCACTTTTAAGTGGGTTGCTTGTTTCTCACCATTGAATCTTCGCTCTTACGAGTCAAGGAAAAATTTCTCTAAATTTTCACTCTCAATTGGTCATATCCTGACATATGTCAAAGCCTTTGGATACATTGCGTTCGTTTGGCTACAACATGCCTTCTTCACCTTTTGAGTATTGCTACTGCTGGTTCTCTTTAATGTTACACCTAACTCTTTCGCTCCCATTCCAACCTTGTTGGATGTGTCTAATTTGACCCCATTCCTACTATAGCTGTACCCGGAAGTCTCAAGTCGCGCCTTAGCCTTCTATATCATCCAGGACATTCGTGCCATAATATCGGTGACTTCAACTACGGTCATCCCTCATTAAATAAATCAATTAACCTCAATATATATTTGCCTCCTGATGTTCACCCAACTGTCATCGCCCAACGTACTATATTGTTCGGCACACGAATACACCCGATCGCAATACGATTCGCTATCATATGCATCATAGCAGGAGAACTAAATTTTACTAAAGGAATTAACAATCCTAAACATAGGGCTCTATATCAAAGAAAGTTACGCTGGAAGCATAATAGGCCGCACAGATCCTAAAGGACACTAGAACCTGATGCTGTGATACCACCTGTGACACCCCGACTAATTAAATACCGGGTAGCTACTCCTTTATTAAAATTAATACAAAATGCCAAGTTGGTTCAGTTAATAGCATCACTGTCGAAAATATTTTAATGATTTCTAACCACCTAGTATTTAAAAAGCGAGTTGCCAATTTTAAACTAAATCTGATTAACATGAAGTAAGTGAAGAATAAAAGAATAACATAACCATACACAATAAAGACCCAATAGTGTAGTCAACAAGTAATAAAGAGTCTGGAGGAAATACTCCTCACAACAATCCCACAACTGAAATAATAAAACAAGTCTGAATCCTGAATTAAGTACATGCCAAAAGTCTGAATAACTAAAATATAAAATGTCTCTAAAAGAAATGGGCAACATGCCCTACAAATGATGGAACTGAATATGGAGTCAAGACTAGAAAAGAGGCGTCTACTGTCAAGGCCCTGTAACTACCACAACAGCTAAAGCTCGTCACCTGAATAGAATTCCTATGCATGGTGTCCTTGTGGCTGGGCACCTAAAACGGTTTTTACAAAAATAGATTTGAAAGCAAACGGGTCAGAGCCCGAAAGTGGAGAGTATTTTAAAAACAGTAAGTGATTTAATAACATTAAAACAATGAATGCAAAATACATGTTAGGACGTGCTCTCACATGAAATACTCGCCTCTCGACTAATTGTGCACTCCTAACGTACCGTACCCATACACGTGATATCCTTATCTAACTAAACCGACATAAGTTCTAACCTTTCTACTCGATTCATAATATAAATTCCCAACGTCATCAATTAAATAGGTAGCCTTACTTAAACTCGGATTCTCAATTATTAGCAAAACATTTCACAGCAGGGTATACCTTTTTAACTTTATCAAGACGTTACTACAATTATACTCGCAATTAAACATAACAATTCCTTTTCATTTAACCGTATATTATTCACATCATAAATATACAATATAAGCACCCCGAGGCTAAGCTATGGTGCACACATACTCTGATATCCATCCCGATACATCACGTACATAAGGATTACAAATTCCGAATCTCTCAGGAATTGTTAGAATAAGCACAACACACAAAAATGGAGTCGAACATAATTCAACATATCCATGGTCACGTACATACCCACGCTCCATAGTCATCTAACCTATTAACTCACAAATAAGTCATTCTCTGAACTATGTCCTCTAGGTACCAATCTAAATCCGGGCACACAAAGATTAGATGGCCCTAAGCGAATGTAAACCTCCCGTGATAGCAAGTATGGTAGGTATGTCATACACATAAAATCATATACATATACAAAGCATGCACACATCTTAGTAATTACCATAATTTATTAGTGGTATACTTCTCATTCTTATACCAATACTTCTCATTCGTAATTAGTTATTCGCGTCCTAACCCACAATTACCATTCGGTCTAATTTATTATTTTATAATTTACTTCCTCAATAAATCCCAAATCTCCCAACTATACCAATTAGTTAACATAGGAAAGTTATCTCATCAATTAAATAAGGTTACGGGACACTAGAAATCAAATCAGGCCAAAAAGGCCAAACTGTCAACTCGTTAGAAGTCTCGTTCGAACGAGGCTTGTTCGAACGAGAGTTCGTTCGAACGAAGTGGGCATCTAACGAGATCTCGTTCGAACGAAAGGCATCGAACGAACATCCAACTCGTTAGAAGTCAAACTGTCAACTCGTTAGAAGCTCGTTCGAACGAGCTCGTTCGAACGACCTGGGCAAGCCTTCTAACGAGGTGACAGTTTCGAGCCCATAATTCTCTTATCTCGTTTTGCCCGATTTTCTTCACCTCTAATCTCATCTAAACATCATTCCAACAGTATTTTAAGGTTTCTAATCATTTATAAACATACTTAGGTCGTCTTTTAACATATATATGGGATCAAATCATCCTAAACCACATTTAATCCTCAAATCTCCCCAATTTTCCCCAAATCTCATGAACATGAACCCTAGAAATTTAGAGTTATCAATAACCATAATTAAATCCATTTTTGTGTTATAAAAGATGTATTTCTATCAGAATAATCACCCAAACATGATTCTACATGCAATATCCTTATCAAAATGTGAATTTCTAATTCCAATTCAATGGGTTTTTATCAATCTCCCAAAATAATGCAATTTTATAAATTTCTAAGCATGGAAGAAACATTCGCTTGAAATTAACGTAATTAAACCACTTGCCTTGGATTATTCTCTGAATTTGGTGTTGACTTGATGAAGGTTGCTCTCCCCTTTTTTCCCAAGGTTGAAGGTTGAAGATGAATGTTAAGGTTTTCTCTTTTGGGAACTTCTCCTAACTTCTCCTAAAACTCCCGTTGCCCTCTAATCACCTAAGTGCTGGTAATGGGTTAGTGGGTCATTAATTTACTTATTTTAAACTCCCAAAATTCGTTGGTCATAAATCCTCAAATTCCAAAATTACCAAAATACCCTTTTTAGTTGTCGGTATGGCCTAAAAATGCCCCGGGACCCAAACTAAACCCCCGGTTAGTGTTTTTTGACTATTTCAACCCTTCTAAACACGTTGGCGCACTCAAAATGACCATACGGTTGATAAAAATAAAATTCACTTTTTAATTCAAATAATTACATTCCTGACGCGACTGTCACGTGCGTCCCAACTAAATTTTCCAACTTGCCGTATTTCAGCCTCGCGACAATTTCAATATTTTCAAAATTCCTATATTGCCATATATACACATTATAATCAAATACCAACTCACATATCATTAGTAGTTTATCCGGATTAATTCTCAATTAATTCACATTTAATTTAATTAATCCCATAAATAAATATCCATAAAAGTACCGGGTATTACAGCTCAAGCGATGCAGCTTAGTTAGGCATCTCAAGCGATGTAGCTCAGTAAGGAAGCGATGCATCTCAGTAAGGTAGCTCAAGCGATGGAGCTCAGTGAGGCAGCTCAGGCGAGGTAGTTCAGCGCGACAGCCCAGGGGGATCTTCCAGTGAATAAATTCGCCTAAAGAGGTTATCCTTTAGTCCAATTTCTTTACTTATTCATGTTGTATCTTTTTATTTATATTGACTATGATTTGTAATGATTTTTATGTCACTTATCAAGAGGTCTAATGGTACTTGCGAGAGACCAGGCTTGGCAGGGCCTACGAGATCCTTCATCCTCTGTCGAACGACCTCACCATGGGAACTTCGGAGGCACTTGGTTTGGAGGATTGAGAAGTGAGGCAATATTGGGGCCTGTCCTAACCATATTAGATACACCTGGTAAAACACCAAAGGACTTTGACCGTGGAACCTTGGGTGGAGTAGCCTTAAGTCCTATTGGGCTTTGAGTTGTGAACCACTTGTCCCTTCTACTTAATGTCACATCTAATTTAGGTGATGTCGCTAGCCAGCTAAGCAATGTCAATCTGCACTTGAGTAAACCACTGTGGTATTTGGGGATATCAAATAGTTGGCGATCCACCTTTGTGGTGACACCCCCCTGACGCACAGTGGTTAGGAAAAAGGTATGTCTTGGCATTTAATAATTACGATGTGGAGTCGACTAGTCCATCATGCATTTAATGTTTGTGACATAAATCCTGAAGGATGTCTTTCACAATTAAAGATGATTGGTCATCTCGGGAGTAGTGAGATGGCTATATATTGGCCTCAACCACTTCTAAGGCAAGGAGTTCTTTTTCTACAGATTATTGGAGAGAGAGAGAGAGAGAGAGAGAGAGAGAGAGAGATTGTGATTAGCAAAAAAGAAAAAAGTTATTACAAAAACCAGAGCTTTTACTCATCCACCATTGTCACTTATTACGTAGCTTTTAATATCTGATTGGGGACCTTTGAAAATTGGTGTGTTTGGATGCTTGCCAAGGTGCATCTAGGGTGATTACTTCTCTCTCCCTCCAAATGAGTTATTTATGAGTTCATTATTATCTTTTGAGTTATACACGAGAGATATGTGAGTTCAAACTGAGTTTATCTTTACTAGGTTGGGATTGCGTGCCTTGTATTTAATAAATAGTGTTACCAGTTAACTAATTATTACTATACTCAAAAGGGGTTACGCCTCCATCTAATCTAAACTACCCTCTTACAACGGTTAATATACACGAGTATCCTGAATATAATTAAATATATATATGCGGTGATGTGTAGTGTATATAAATTTGTGTAAATTATAAATATTTTTGTGAATAATATTTATAGGGAAGCATACCCCTCTAGTGCTATCATAGGAGGTTGCGCAATGTGGGTGAATCCCCTGGCTTGAGGAGCAGGGCGAGTATGGTCCCTAGCTCATAGCGTCCATATTGGTAGGGGTGATACGTCTTGGGTATGAGTCGGTCTCATTTTCAGGGGGAACTATGTTCACCTCCACTGCGTTTGTTTTATTTTTCTGATTCGGGGAGCTAACTGTGTGAGGGGTACGTGTGGATGAGTATACCTAGAAATGATAGAATTTTAGAGAACATCAGGTGAGTGTTTACTCGGGAGGATGGTTATATAAATTTACTACATGCACAAGAATGTTGTAAATAATTGATATGTATATATGGTGTGAATAAATATGTACAGGTAAAATACATGTGAATGGTATCGATATTATATAACTTGTGAGAATGTTAGGGGTTAAGTAATGTAATTAGTAACCTATATATTTGGTATTAAACCTACTCGGATTAGAGAAATGGGAGAAGTAGGATCTATATGACAACTAGTTACGGGGTTGATAGCTAGAAGGGTTATATAGGAAGACAGTAGGTATGCATATTAGTTGAGGGGTGAGAGAGTGCAACACTAACTTAAAAATAAAGAACCTTCATGCATTTTAATTTTCGCAATTTAATTCACTTGCTAAATATTTTCAAATGTTTTGTGTTATAACCCTTCCTATAAAACATTTTCAAAACCTTTTAGGTGTCCTACCACCGGGGTGCCAGACCTTATTCCTTTTCACGGTACGTAGCTGTGGTACATGTGGGTGCTGCAGGATTTCTATTAGACACTTACATCATTCTCTTGTACATAGGGATAGTCTCAGATGTACTTCGAGCATGTTTCTCATGACATTTGTAATCTTTATTTCGGTTCAGCTTGTATTGGCTATACTTTTTTTGCATTGGATTTATGTTGGGTTGTTTGTATCTAGTCAGTGCTTTTCGGCTAACACTTATTTTAGACATTTGTGATATGTTTAGGCTCTCTTATATTTTGTTTTTTATATTTGGACTCTGGTTCTACTGGTTGGGTTGGTTTAATTCATAAGATAAAATATGGGACGGTGTTAATTAAGAAATTAGGTGGCTAGTATTTAAAAATGTTGCGACAGTGATGCTAAGAATGAACAATACATAAATCCTGATTTAATTTGATAAAGGCCTAATCATCCAGATTTTTATTAAGCAGGGCATCACAATATAGTGAAGTCCTCCAATAAGAACTTCAACAACATCATCATTAAGAAGACAAATAACTGCAATGGATGTATAAGAAAACCGCCTTATTCCCTTTGTATCTACGACACACATAAGAATGCCTTTATCGAGGCTACCCAGATTCAATGATCTACGAAAACCGTCTTGATCGTGGAATCATAGCTACCCTATATTAGAGCCATGCTATATAGATAAGTTACAAAAGGTGACTGTGCTCGAGGTTGATATGATGAGATAGCGTGGATAGGTGATAGAAATCTCAAAGTCCCATGTCATAATAAGAGATATAAATGATTATTCTCTAGATCCATTAAAATAATTAAAGGGTCTGAATCTTAAAGAAAGATACCTAGTCTTAAAAGAGCCAGACCCTTAGAGGAAAGATTACACCTAATTATGGAGCACCCAACATTGTCTCCAAAATAAACATTGAGGGAACATCTATGTTGCCTGACTGCAAGGATGTCAAGTTATCATAGCATTTCAACCTTAACATGAAAAATAAATTATCCCGAGAAACAATCAATCCATGAAGAGAGATTCCTCCATAAATACTCTCACCTCACATTATTAGGGTTTGATTCTTAAAATAATTTACGACATTGATTTATTAATAAAGGTGTATCAAGTTCATATTGAAATCAGAATCATGTTTGTGAGAATACCTTATATTTGGTTTTCAATATATTGTATTAATGTCGGTCAATTAAACTTAGCAGAAATTTTGATGTGTTGGGTTTGGCCTCATCATGGAAGATTGAAATTTGCGTTCTAGTTCAATTGAATCTTTCACAACCCATATAGGGAGTTTCCATGTTATCGATAAATATGTGAGTACGATCTTAGTAGCTTATCTTGACTGTAAAAACATATATGATGGTTCATTAACTTGTATAATAGTTGAAAAAAGATTGAAACGGTACATCATTATTGTATTTAACGAGACAATGGTGAGATTCAATCCTATATACTGGATGGATTACACTTGCACAATCTCATATCATTTTCTGATGGTGTGTAGATTCTTAATCTCATGAACTGTGAGGATTGAAATGAACATACAATTATTGATTTGATTTGATTTTTATGGGTGCGTTCCAATTTATTGGGTCTAAATATTCACAAGTTGGTTAATTATTATGTGCTCATGTCTATGATCATATTTGGTAGGAATCCGTATCTAGAAAATATCCTAGATTGTAATACCCCATTAATAAACTTATAACTTTTGATTCTACCAATAATCCCGGTGAGGGAATTATTTCTAATTCGATAGAGTATGAAATAAGTTATGTTTGAGATCAAGGAATAAATAAGATTTTGGTAAAAATCAATTAGCGATAAATTGAATTTCACCAAGCGGGTAATTATACGTTTTACGCAGGGAATCACATTAACACAATCTAACTTTGCAAACAAAGACCTCCTTATAAAAACAAATTTCCAATCGAGTCAATTTGTTTATAATTTACTTAATTTCGGATAAAATATTAGAGTCATAGGTTATCCCTTATATTTTCGATCTCATACGCCTAAGACACATTTGATGAAGACATAGTGGCTAAGCTTCAAAGTGTATGAACATCATGCCATGATTTTCGTTCCATGTTTGTCGTCAACTTTCCCGAGGATCCTAAAAAGGTATGGATGCATTTAGAATAACATCCTTGAAAATATTTTTGGATTTTAATTTTTTTGCAAAAACATTTGGAACTATTTTTAAATTATTTTTGAAGAAAATAATATTTTTATTGCTTAAGTGACTAAAACGAGTTTTAGAACTTATTAAAATGAATATCCATTTTCATTGGAATGTGTATACGGCTTTGTTGGAAAAAGTTAAACAGCTTCATTAGAATGGACATCAAACGGTCATCTAACGGGTATGTTTTATCAAACAGTGAAGGACCCATTAGAACTCATGGGAAGCTCATTGGAATGAATATGCTTGTTCGTTTGAACGAACCTTAGTTTTGTTAGAGCGAACGAGGAATTTCATTCGAACGAATAATAGCATTTCGTTCGAACAAACCCTCTACCTCTAAATTCCCTACCTTTTTACCAAAGTTTAGAAACCCTAGTTTCACCAATTTAGTTTAAAGATCTAAGTTTTAATATTCACATCCTTTGAGATCTTTGTATTGGGAACCAAAGTTTAGTTTATCTTCATCTTAAAAAAAGAAGTTTCATGCAGTGGACATTGTACTGGTTTGTTGTTTTACTTTGAAGAAGTAGAGTTCTGTATTTCGATTTCATAGACGGTTGATTAGCCTCATTGGTTGATATCAAGACAAGCATGGATTCATGAATAATGGAAGATTGCGTGGGTGGTCTCATACGTTTCACTATGGAGGAAAAGTTGAAGATAAAAGAGCATCAAGGCTTGTGAGGGAGACGAATCATTCAGTAAGTCTATTATCTAGTATTTATAAAACCTTATCATAGTGATCTATTTGGTTGGGCCGTCCAAGGTTTTTCCTCTTGTGAATTTTCCCCGTACATCGGCGCGTTATGGATGTTTTACTTATTTCATCTGGTTATCACCTAGATTCTTGTTTTAGGTTAAAAAGATAAAATTGGAATTTTTTTCTCAACAAATGGTGTTAATTGATACATATATTTTACTGGGTTTAATTTGTTAAAATTTTTGTTCTTTAAAATTGAAAAATATAAAAATCGAGTGTTTATTTGTTCGGACCATCCTTGACGAAGCACACTCACGTATAGGGCCTTATCAAATTGGTATCAGAGATAGAAAACCTTATTATTTTGTTTTGATCTAGTGTTTTTAAGCATGCCTTTTTGTGGATTTGATGGTATTAGAACCTCGATGTTTGATGGGTCAAACTACGCATACTAATAAATGCGTAAGAAGTCAACACTTAAGACGATATATGAGTGGGTATGGGAAGAAATTTTAGATGGGTGGTCCCAACCTACAATAGTTGGAGAGAATAGGCTACCCAAACTCGTAGAATTATATAGTGAGGCTGGGCATAGGTTAGTAAATTATAACTCTTAAGGTTTAAATTCTTTAATTTCTTTTGTCACTTCGAAGGAGTTTTGTTGCATTATGAATTGCGAGACATCTAGAGAGGCTTGAGACATGCTCCAAAACTCTAAAACCCAACCAATCAGCTTTAAACCATTAAGATGTTAGATAGCCAAACCTTTGATGAGTTCTACGCTAAACTGTCTGACATAGTTAACTCATCGTTTAACTTGAGAGAGAAGATACCCGAAAATCGAGTAATCAAGAAAATCTTAAGGTTGTTGCCTGAAAGATTCAATTCAAAAGTGACTGTTTTGAATCCTTTGGGTACTTTAGACTCTACAAAACTTGAAGAGCTTGTAGATGGCTTACAAACTTATGAGCTTGACATGTTTTCCCTCAATACTAAGTAAAAGAAAAATAAAGTCATTGCTTTGAAAACTCAAAGTAGGAAACACATGTTTTAAATAATAAGTCTTACATCGAGTTCAAGGATATGAACATAATAACAAAGAAATTCAATAAAGTTCTCAAGTTTCCAAAGCAATCAAAAGATGCAAAAATATTTGAGAAGACATTGTTTTACATGAAGTTTTTCAGGTGTAGGCTCGGTTCGTTTTCCTTCCACATCAGTTCGGTTCCAACTTGTTGGATTTTCACAGTAAGTTCTTCGAGCATAGGATCGGTTCATTTTTCCTATCCTTCGATTCGGTTCCATCTTTTTAGTGCTTTACAGGAGCTTTCCCAGGATGGGATCGGTTCTTTTTCCTTCCCTTAGGTTGGGTTCCATCTTTTTTAGGAAATTTTCCTCCTTGTATTTCCTTGAAGCTTTTGGTACGGAACTCGGATTGGGATGCCAGTCCTTCTTAAACACTGAATACCTGTGAAATAGATGGAAAATACCCGAAACTCAGCGTACTCATTAGAAACTTGCCAAGAGCATTGATATGATATAAATCCACTCGAATTACACTTTGCGGGGCGATAAAAGCCTACAAATTAAGGGGATAAATGGGAAGAATTTATGCCTAATCAAACCCCTCTAACTTAGAACTTTGATCATCCCGATCAATGTAAAAAGAATTAAAACATGTTCTAACTCGAAAACGGGATAGAATACCTCTTTCGTGGGCGAGCGATTCTATTTAGCGTATGCAACAAGCCTTTAAACCCATAGGTTACCCTAGTGGGACGAGTTGTGTCTCGTGAGGGTTTGTAGAGAATATACCAACAAAATTCGACTCAAAGAAAACTCAAAATACGCAAAAATTATAGAATTCAAACTTTTCCACAAAATAGTCATAATAAATTCATGTTCAAGAGTCTCAAATTACAGTGCATGTGTGCGAAGTCAGAATTTTAACCGCGAATTTCCACCGTTTGACCATTACGTTACTTATCCGAAAATTCATTTTGATTTTAAAATCTCACGGAATACTCTCACAAACGAATCACTCGGAATGTGGCTATTCTCTCGGTATGCATGATTTATAAGAGTAAACATATTGGAACCAAGTTCACGCATACAAGTAGAAAGACGGAAGTTTTATGGTAACCGGATCTCATCATCGGATTACAGTTATAAGAAAGCGGGAACATTTCCTCTAATTCATATTTTCGATCTCCTTTATTATCTTTTTATGTATTTTCTCTCCACGCGGTAACCAACTTCACATAAAGGACTCGGTTAGGACTTTTTCAGGTGAAAAGTGTATTAGGTAATATGGGAAAGGTTGGAAACTTCAGAATTGGAAAATATTCTTATGATGTCCGTTAGTGCTTTTCCGGGCTTTCGCTCATTTGTTCTTTTGATTTTTCTAATTTTTTTTCTGTTTTTCACGCTTATCTTTTCCTGCTATTTTTGTTGAGCATATCTATTTTTTTCTTGCCCCTTTTTATGCACTTTCTGGACTTCATTTATGGGATTATCTCTTTTTCACAATTCCGGGCCAGTTGGGCTTTTTTGGGTTGTCAAACGAAAAGGGAAAAATTTATTTGTCTCAATTTGGGTTACAAAAAGGGATAATTGTTTTTTCTTTTTTTTCGCTACTTTTTCTATCCAATATTTTTGGGTGACAAATGAGGGCCTACTTCATTGTGCAAAATACTAATTGCATTACCATATGCATTTCGAGATGACTTAAGTTTAGAGATCTATTTTGGCACGTTTTTCAAGGAAATATCACACACATTTTCCATAACTGATCAAAGTGAAGGGTTGAGATCCTCGACAACTTATTAGACGCTGAAAAGAACTTTTGAGTTAACAATTAACTCGGGTTGATTTATAAATTTCACAAAAATGAAAGGCTCGAATCTCACCGGGGTTGTTAATCTCCACATTTATTCATTAAGTCACCTACGTTCGCTCAATTTCCATCTTTGGTCAATTTCGACTTTGTGTATTATGTTTTTACAATTGGAGACTTCAAACCGCCTTTTAATGATATTTTTGAAAATTTTGAATTCCAATTTTTTTTATTTTGAAGAAAAATATTTTTGGATTTTTCAACATTTTATGATTTTTTTGAAATTTCTGGGCATTTTTGAAAATTTGTGAAGTTTTAGAAAGACGCACTTGTGACCCCCCACTAACTTAGACTTTTGCATTGTCCTTAAGAGAAAAGGACAAAAATCTAATTCAAAACGAATTAAAAGTATGAGAAAATTAAATAAACAAATGAGACAGAAATGCAGAATGTTTATATTAACAGAACAACTGTGTTACAAAGGGTAGGGTAGAACACACAACCAATACTGTTTACACAACCCCCATAGCACACAAACAACAAAATCACAGTCAAGGGCTTCATTGGGGTGGCAGATTTGAAGGACCGGGTGCGCTAGGATCATTTGGATCATAGAATAAAGTTGGGGGCGGTCCGCCGAAGTTGAGCTCGTATAGATGGTCTTGTAGTTGATGCATCATGCTCATGTCTCTTCGGTAGGCGTCTTAATACCTTTGATAGGTCGCTTGGTCTCGATTGTATTGGTGATGAACCCGTCAAAATGGGATTCCACCGCTGCAATGTGCCTTTCAAAATCCGCACCCGGGGGCTCAAAGTCCGAGTCATCATCCTCGTCGTATTCTTCTTCTTCAGCCCCGCCCATCTTGACGTCCTCAATCGCGGGATCTTCAAAATGGATCTCCTCCTCGTCCTCTAAATTAACGACCACTTGGGATGATAGAAGGGCAGCCCTTTGCTGGGCACTCCGAGTGCGTGATACCTTCCCAATGGGTTTCGGGAGGCGTGGGAAAGTGTGAGGTGGCTGGGTACCAGCGTCGGCAAGGAGGGAGGTTATGAGGAATGCATAAGGGAGGGGCACTGCCCCTTTTTGCTCCCAGGCCGCGTAAAGAATATCATTGTAAAGTATGCGGGCCAGATTGAGGGTGAAGTTTGGGTCGAAAAGGTGGTACATGAGGGTCTCTTGGGGAGGGCGCATCGCCGAGTCTTTTGAGGTTTGAAGCAATTTGGCGCACACTATATGGAAGGTGATGCGCACCTTATCATTTAGGCGTCCCACGGGGAACACAAATTATTCCCAAATATCGTTGGGTGCGAGATGGTAGATGCATTGTTGTTTTGAAATGGTGGGGGCATTGGTTGGGTAGTCATAGATTTCAAAATGGGGGACGCCCTTGGTAGCAAGTTTGCGGGCAAGAATGGCCAAGGAAAATGGGATGGGGCAGCCATCGACAAAGGCTTGGCACTCGAACTCGCCCGTGCACACAAGAGAACCATAGAATGATCGTACTTCATCATCCCACACTACATGGTGAGGTTGTTGGAGGTATTGCACCCACCCCCTCCTACTGAAAAGGATGGTGACAGAGCGGGGCAGCTCGTCCCAATTGACGATGCGCTCAATGTGCAGTTGGCGGGACAAGATGAAAAAAATTTTGCACCATAAGAGTTCCATGTTGGAGCGGTATTGCCCATTGTCGTTGGGCAGAATCTCGGTGGACATATATTTCAGGGGAAGAGTAGGATTTTCCATGGGGAAAGCTGGGAATATTGGGAATAAAAGAGTTAGGGTTATAGAGAGGGAGGATATAGTAAAGGTGTTAGGGAAATGGTAAGGTAGAGATAGGTTTTATAGGTGGTGGGGATGGATGGGAGGAAGGAATTTGGAGGGGAAAGGAGAAGGGGTGTTTGGAGGGAAAGAGGGGAATGAATGGAGGGAAAGGAGGGAATAAGGGGAAGGAATGGTTACCTCGGGAAGAACCGAAATCGTAGAACCCAAACCGATCCGGTTCAGGGGAGATTCGGTTCGGTTCTGGGTATTTTTTTATTTTGCGATATATCGAAACGAACCAATCCTGTTAGGGTATTCGGTTCGGTTCCATCTCAAGGAGAACCCTCTTTCTCGACTGCTGCACTAGAATCCCACACCCTCGAATTTCTGATCATTTTCTCCCTTACTCTCCCACTTGGATTTATAGATGCCCTCATGAAGTACTTGTTGGTGCGCGTGATCCTAACCCTAACCTCACGTAACCTACCTACGGACTCAAGCCAATCTACTGACATGCAACTACTATACACAAGAATTCACCCCATACGCATTGGGAGTGCGACGACCTCTCAACTCAAGCTCATTTGACCCCGTAAACGGGGTCCGACAATCAGATGGTGTCGATCTCTTCTATGCACGCCTCAACATATAGATTTAGGCACTGACCATTAACTTTGAACGTGCACCATTAACTTTCCGGATAATCTTATAATGTGCTAGTTTTATCCGGGCTTTTGAAATCTTGGCATTCTCATACGCATCATTGCGTATCTCCTCTAACTCATTCAGTTACAACTTGCGTGCTTCACCGGCTTTTTCCATATCATAATTTAGTCTCTTAATGGCCCAATATGCTTTGTGCTCCAACTCAATGGGAAGATGACAAGGCTTTCCATACACAAAGCGGAATGATCACATTCCGAGGGGGTTCTTGTATGCGGTGCGGTAGGCCCATAGCGAATCGTTTAATCGAAGGGACCAATCTTTTCGATCGGGGTTGACGGTCTTATCTAGTATGTGCTTGATTTCACAATTTTCAGATTCATCCTGTCCATTCGTTTGTGGGTGATTGGTCGTTCCAACCTTATGAATGACGCCATACTTTCTCATGAGCTTCTCGAATGTCCTGTTGCAAAAGTGCGTGCCATTATCACTAATTATTTCTTTCGAAGAACCGAGGCGAGAAAGTATGTGTTCCTGTAGGAATTTTATCACCACTTTATTATCATTAGTATTGGTAGCTATAGCTTCCACCCATTGGGAAACATAGTCTACCGTGACAAGGATGATAGGAAACCAAAAGATGGGGGAAAAGGGCCCATGAAGTCAATACCCCAGCAGTCCAATATCTTAATAATGAGTATCGGGGTTAATGGCATCATGTTTTTTCGGATAATCGCTCCCATCCTTTGACACCTATCGCAAGATTTGCAATAGTTTCTCACATCCCAAAATATTGTGATCCAATACAAACCTCATTGAAGAATTTTAGCGGCTGTCTTTTTCAGGGAAAAGGGGCCTCCACAAGCTTTCGAATGACAAAATTGGATGACTTTTGGGATTTTCTCATCCGGTACGCATCATCGGATGATCTGATCGGCACAATATTTTAAAAGAAATGGATCATCATAGAAAAACATGCATGACCAAGTGATGAACCTCTTCTTATCTTGCGGTGTCCAAATGGGAGGGACGGCTCCCGTGACACGGTAGTTCACTATATTCGTAAACGAAGTCAAAGAAGAGGTGGCAAAAAGTTTCTCATCCGGAAAATATTCATCTATGGGTTTAGAATCACTGGGTACGTCACACGAAAGTCATGATAAGTGATCGGCTATGACTTTTTCTACTTCTTTTGTGTCTCTAATAGAGAGATTCAACTCTTGTAAGAGTAGGATCCAACTTATAAGGCGCGAATTTTCATCCTTCTTTGCAAGTAGATATTTTAACGCCGCGTGGTCGGTGAAGCAAGTGATGGGAGAACCGATGAGATAGGACCAAAATTTATCGAGAGCGAATACTACCGCTAGCAACTCATTCTTCGTGGTAGAGTAATTGAGTTGTGGTCCGATAAGGGTTCGGCTAGCGTAATAGATGACATGAACATTATTGTCTTTTATTTGGCCCAAAATAGCCCCTATTGCATAATCGCTAACATCACACATGAGTTAGAATGGCAAGGACCAATCCGGAGCTTGCATAATGGGAGCGTACACAAGCATGTTTTTTAGTTTTTCAAAAGCGCTTTGGCATGCTTCCATCCACTCAAATGGGGTGTCCTTCATGAGGAGATTGCTTAAGGATCGATGGTGCTAAAGTCCTTAATGAACCGTCTATAAAACTCTGCGTGGCCCAAGAAGGAACGCACATCTTTCAGCGATTTAGGTGGTTGTAGATTAGTTATGACATATATTTTTTCTCGATCAACCTCGATCCCTTTGGATGACACGATGTGGCCAAGAACTATACCCTCGGTTACCATGAAATGGCATTTTTCGTAATTCAGCACTAAGTTCTTTTCCACATATCGGGCTAGTACTTTCTCAAGATTGGCTAAACATAGGTCGAAGGAGGTGCCAAAAACACTAAAGTCATCCATAAACACCTCTAGCCCTCTCTCGACCATATCACTAAATAAGCTCAACATACACCTTTGAAAGGTCGTCGGTGCATTACACAGGCCAAATGGCATACGTTTGTAGGAAAACGTTACAAAGGGGAAAGTTAATGTTATTTTCTCTTGATCAAGAACATTTACCTCAATTTGGTTATATCCATAATAACCATATAGGAAGCAATAATAAGGGTGGATCGCTACTCTTTCAAGCATTTGATCGATAAATGTTAAGGGGAAATAGTCTTTTCTAGTTCCGGCACTGAGTTTCCGGTAATCAATGCAAACGCGCGATCCAGTGGTGCTACGTTGGGGAACTAGCTCTCCCTTAGCATTTTCAATCATAGTCATGCCCGACGTCTTTGGGACAACTTGAATGGGGCTCACCCACTTGCTATCCGAGATTGGGTAGATAATCCCGACATCTAACAGCTTTATTATTTCAGTCCTCACCACATCTTTCATTATAGGATTTAGTCCTCTTTTCATTTCTCCCGAGGGCTAAACATCCTCTCCGAGATGAATCTTATGGGTGAAAATTAGGGGGCTTGTCCCCTTTAAATCATCTATAGACCAACCAAAATCATTTTGGTGCTTCCTTAAAATCTTTAATAATTTACCCTCTTGCTCTTTATCTAAGCTAGAGGAGACAATAATAGGAAATATATTACTTTCACTTAGGAAAGCATATTTTACATTGGAGGGTAGTTTCTTCAACTCGAGAGTCGGGAATGAGTCACTAGAGGGCACCATGCGTGCTTCCCTTGGAGGTAACTTTTCGAATCGAGAAACCCAATTAACATCTCTCTCATCCTCGTCTGATGCTCTCTCATCGAGTAAGCCTCTCAGCTCCTCTATTTCCCTCTCAAACTCGGTATAGGCGCCCTCACTCTCATGATTAGTATCTAGGCAAACTTCTAAGGCATCTCCACAGTAATTTTCCTCAAAGTGTTCATCTACGACCTCCCCAACTAAACTCAATGCATGAAGATCATCTTATCCCCCTACTTGTTGGGCTATGTTGAAGATGTTTGTTTCCAAAGTCATATTCCTAAAAGTGATTTTCATCTGCCTATTTCTAGTATTGATCACTGCGTTAGCCGTAGCTAAAAATGGGCATCCAAGGATTATGTGAACATGATTTTTCGAGTCGAAGGAGGTATCCGTGTCCCAAATGAAAAAATCTATCGGGAAGTAGAAAGTTTCCACTTGGACTATCACGTCATTACCTATACCCCTTGGTATCTTCACAGTTCGATCTGCTAACTGGAGAGTGATCCTTGTGGGATTAAGATCACCCAGATCAAGTTTCTTATAAATCAAATAAGGGAAAATGTTGACGCTTGCTCCCAAATCGAGTAAGTCTTTTTCAAATTTATTTTCTCCAATGGTGCAGGAAATGGTGGGGGAAACGGGATCTTTATATTTCGGGGGTAGATCGTTAAGAAGGACTGATCTCACATTATGTTCTATAAATACGTTCTTCTTTACCTTCATCCTCCTCTTGACTGTCAATAACTCTTTTATGACTTTCTCATGGGATGGAATTTTCCTTATTGCATCGAGGAAAGCCAAGTTCAACTTTACGTTCTTAAGCACTTCTAGAATTTCTTCACTTATAGTCCTGTTATGGGCAAGACTAATCTTTGAGGAAATGGTGCCGCGGAGGGTGGTTTCACTACTACCTCGGGCTTACTAGTGTTTTCTTTACCACTCTCTTTCAAGGGGACATCTTCGGCCTCTTTCATGTCAGGAGAAATATCCTTATCTTTGGTTGCGTCATTTGGAGGAGGTGATAAATAAACGACTCTTCCACTGCGAAGAGTGGTCACAACTTGACATTTCTCCTGATGTTTTGTAAAGGGGGAGATAACACTAGTTTGACCTTAGGGAGGTCTTTTGCCCTGGGTAGAAAACTTCCCCTTCTCTTGGATACTCAACGATGACTGCAACCTTGAAATATTCTCATTTATGTCGTTGATCATGCGCTCATGTCTAGCAGTGGTTGCATTCTAGGCAGTGATGAATTGATTTATCTTATCCTCGATATTTCTTCGTGGTGGGGTGATATATGGCCCCAGAGGTGGTGGCGCCTGAACATGTCCTTGCATGTGTGGTGCTTGTTGAAAGTGAGATGGTGTAGTATGGGCAACATGTGAATTAGGATTCAACGCAGCATTTTGTTGCCCATAGCTAAAAGCAGGGTGGTTTTTCCATGAAGGGTTGCAGGAATTCCCGTGCGGTGCACCGAAATTACACTTACATCCTCCTATATCACTCACTTTCTCTTGAAGCATAACTTTGTAGGCGGGTATCGTCGAGCATTCCTCTGTTGAATGTCCCGCCTCATAAATAGCACACACCCTCTCAATGGGGTTCGGGATGGATCCATTTGGTCCTCTTGAACATATCTCAAGTATGTCATGCATTCCTTTCTCAAGTATATCAAGTCGATTATCTGTTATAGTATTATTTTCTACGTGAAATAGGCCAGACGATGATGGAGTGATGGTCGTTTGGAGGGTTCGATTATGAGCATTAGGGTCAGATGTATCCCATGCTTGGGTAGTCTCGGCGACATACCTCAGGTGAAGCTCAGCATCGTTAGCGTCTATGTCGATAAAGGGACCATCACACATGGTTTCCACAAGTTGTTTAGAATTTATATTTATGCCATTATGGAAGAATGAAATCATTTTCAATTTATCAAGTCCATGATAAGGGCACGAAGTGATTAACTCGTTAAAATGCTCGTAACATCGATCGAATGACTCATTTTCTAGTTGTCGGAAGGTTTGAATTTGAGCCTTGATGGAGTTCATTCGAAGTGTAGGGAAGAATTTCTTGATAAATTTATATTGTAAATCGTTCCATAATGAAATTGAGTTTGGAGGTAAAGACCATAGTCAGGTCTTAGCCTTATCCTTTAGCGAGAATGGGAACAGTTTGAGGCGGATCACATATTTTGTACAATTCTGATCGCTGAGGGTCTCACACGCCTCCTCAAATTCCATGATGTGGAGATATGGCTTTCCTGAATCCATTCCATGGTAATTGGGAAGAATCTGGGTCATACCATTCCTAAAGATAAATTTTTGTGCATTATACAGGAGTAAAATGCATCCCGGAGTGACAGTGTGCACGGGATATAAGATGTCTCTCAAAGGGTGGTACGGGGTATCTTCCTCACCGACGGCTGCACTACCGTGTTGTGACATGTCTCTCTCACTTAATGACTTGGTGTCCTCACTTGGTATGCTAGAAGCGTGCTCTGAAGTGTGTCCTAAGAGGGAAAACAGAGTGTTATTTGCGATTGAGTGTGACGGTGTGGGAGGTGGAACCCAAAATTGTGGAGCGTTAGGAGTATAAGGGCTATCGGGGTCGTACTCAACTATCGGGTTTTCATGGATGTGGGTTGGAGTATTATAGGGGGTTGGAGTATTATAGGGATTTGGAGTGAGTTCAGAATTTTGCATTAACAGTCTTATGAGAGATGATGTATCTTTTTATTCTTTTGATTTTTGATATTTTTGATTTTTTTGTATTTTCAAAATTTTTATGTTTTTGGATTTTTGGAAAAAAATTTTGGTCAAAGTTTTAGATTGACTTGATCTAATCCTAAGTCTACCACTTTCCCCGACAACGGAGCCAAAAACATGACGCGACTAAGAATGTGTCTCAGAAGTGTGTACTCTCTAAGCTCAAGTGCAAGCATGTCGCTCAAGTAATAATACGATAAGTCGGGATCATCTCCACAGAGAATTAGGACGAATGCGGTCGTGACGACGTTGGGTAGAAGAAGGAAACCTAACTTTGACTCTAAAGAAAAGGAAAATATGATTTGATTCGTGAAATAACTACAACTATATACACTTTTAAAAATGATTAACTAATGAGATTATCAAAAAGAATGCGATGCAACTACTCTAATGCAGAATTTTGAATTTCTTGACTAAAACTGTAACTATGAATGGTAAAAATTAGGTTGGGTTACAAACCCCCACACCCTAGTAATTCACTTCGTAAGATGCCAGATTTAGAATTAAAACTTTAAACGAATTCGACTTTTTAATACTCCTAAGTATTACATATATGAGGGATCGTAGCCCACACAGTATGTAAACAAAGGTTGAATTGGGCTTTATTTCTCCTAAGTATTACACATATGAGGGATCGTAGCCCGCACAGTATGTAAGCAACGACTAAAATAAAGTAGTATCGTATGAACTACGATACAATTCATTTAAGGTTTTAATTTCGACATCTATTTACACTATCGTGAATTACATCGGGTGGGATTCATGCATCCCAACCCTTAAAAACTTAGCCAGACATACGAAAACTGGAAGAACACACGTTTGGAATGAAAGAAAAAAAAAATTCTACTGAATGAAGATGAAGAGTGATGAAATTGCTATTAAAAAAGTAACTATTGCAATAATGAAAACAAGAATCATAATGGTATTACTTGAATTGCAAAACTATAAGCAAACTAGGGTTTCTTCTTGTTCTTTTTCTCTAAAACTAATTACAAAGATTCCCTAACGAATCAGAAGCCTCCTTTATGTCTAGGAGGAGTTTACAATTTATAAGCTACGAAATCTAAGAGTTTCAACTATGGAGGATTCTAATTTTTCACTTGGATAAGTTCGAATTTCTGAAAACAGAACCGATTCTATTAAGGGGTTCGGTTCGGTTCCATCTTGACATTGTTTTATAAGTGGTTTTCCAGGTGTAGGCTCAGTTTGTTTTCCTTCCACATCGATTCTGTTCCATCTTGTTGGATTTTCACAGGAAGTTCTTTGAGCATAGGATCGGTTCGTTTTTCCTCTCCTTCGGTTCGGTTCCATATTTGAAGTGCTTTACAGGAGCTTTCTCAGGATGGGATCGGTTATTTTTCCTTCCCTTAGGTTGGGTTCCATCTTTTTCAGGAAATTTTCCTCCTTATATTTCCTTGAAGCTTTTGGTACGGAACCCGGGTTGGGATGCCAGTCCTTCCTAAACATTGAATACCTTCGAAATAGATGGAAAATACCTGAAACTCGGCGTACTCATTAGAAACTTGTCAAGAGCAATGATATGATATAAATCCACTTGAATTACACTTTACAGAGTGATAAAAGCCTATAAATTAAAGTGATAAATGGGAAGAATTTATGCCTAATCATTGCTCGCCCTGACTCGGATCATGGCTTGATTAGGTTAGCTCGCCTTCCTAATAATAGGGAAGTCGTTGTTGTCTCGACTCACGATCGGGTTGTGGAACACGCCAACCATAACCTTTCTCTCGTAATTTTATTCTGAACACTATGTATTTCTCCTTGGATTGACTACGAATGCTGATCTCCATAAGGCGATACGAGAATTTTTCAACCTTATTATTGCTACTAAGAAGTCTATGGTCGATGCTTAAAGGCCAAAGTTAAGGTGGTGAATGCCAAAACCTAGGCCAGGGAGGAAAAGGACAAAGATAAGAAGGCCATAACTAGAGTTATAGAGGCCAAATTGACGTCTATACGCATGACTGAGATAAATCCTTATCTAAATTACAATTGAAAATTGAATACCTCTGGAAATGATTCTTTAAGAATGGTTAAGATCAAGTCCTTGTGGAGACAAACATTGTTGAGGGCTTCGAGATTTTTAAGGAGCATGATGCAGGTTCTCATTCTCCAATTGATGATGAAGTTGCTGATGACGAGGAGCAATAATTACTCGACAACCAGTCTACTAGTGTTGAGGTGACTAATATTCAATATATGGAGAGGGTGGAAGGAAGATCCAACACTCCAAGGTTCTTAAGAAAGTTGGAGTTCCTTAGGACTCTGAGAATAATAAGGAATGTGCCAATCAATTGGATGACATTGACTTTGTTCAATCTCCTGAGAACGCGAAGGTTGGAGAGAAAGGCACGTAGACCTTAGGAAATATTGTACTTGTTTTATTTTTCTTCAACCTGTAGGGTTTTTCCCTATTAACTTTTAATAATGAAATTCAAAGTATAAGATAACTTTGTTTGTTCATTTATCTTGTAATACTATCAACATCTTTTCTTTTGTCGACCTTGAATGACCGACCACCTATCCTTGCACTTTTCAATTTGATACAAGCTTGTAGTTCTTGTCGCTGCTCATCACGATCTTGAAGAGAGGCGTGCAAGAATACTCGCTGCCAGCTATAGCGAAGTTGATGATCTCGACCAGATATTAGGCCCTGGTGTGTCTTCATAAATAAGAGGAGCCTACTGAGATTAGCATCCTCCTTTCTACTAGAATGAGGCTACTAATGATGTCTATCATGACATAAATCGTGTTAAAAATTATATTCTAGTCTTCAACATTGCTATCAATTGCTCCACGGGCTTGTCTCCATTTCAGATTATCTAGTGCTTCTCTCTGTCTATGCCGTTTGACTTGCAGAGTTGCCACCCACAGTCGTGACTAGTCCCTCCATGATAGAGTTCCACACTTGTATGGATGCCATCTACGAAGATGTTTGCATCCGCCTACAACTTATGTATGCTGCTTATGAGGAACATGTGGACACCCACCATCACGAGCTCATCTTTCAGTCTGAGAACATATTCATTGTCTATCAACAAAAGGCTCGTCGCTGGGGTAATGACCACAAGCTCCATATACACCGCTTTTGGGCCTTTCCCCTCAGTTCGATGTTGTGGGGATAATACCTATTATATTGATTTTCTAATTGAGTTTCACATGCAGAAAACGTTCACGTCGCCGATCTAATTCCTTTCAGAGGCATTCACGAGTCATAATTCTTCGATTCTGCTTCACTCTCAAGTTAGAAAACATGACGCCTAGAGTGAAAAGTTGGCGCCTAGTAAGAAGTCCTGCGACTATTTTTACTTGTTTGGTTTCCCCTTTTTTGTGGTGATCCTCTGGTCGTTTATTGCTTTGTCAACTGTTCATACTATTATCATCCCGATATTAGGTTTGAGTATTTTATGTGCATCTTGATTCTTGATCCCTTGACATTTTGTCCCGTAATATTGGAAAATTGAGATTGAAAACAACAGTATTTGAGAATCAATTTGGGTTTATGCCTGGAAGATCAACAATGGAAGCAACTTATTTATTGAGGAGACTAATGGAGAGGTATAGGGAGAAAAAAAAGGACCTTCATATGATTTTTACAGGATACCAAGAGATATAATATAGTGGGTTTTACATAAAAAAGGAGTGACTCGTAGATATATTGATGTCAAGGATATGTATGACGGGGCCTTTACTATACTAAGAACATCAGCCGGAGAAAGTAGTGAATTCCTAATTACTACTGTAGGTCTGCACCAAGGTACAACACTAAGTCCTTATCTCTTTAATCTTGTTATAGATGAGTGGACTGGACTAATACAAGATGAGGTACTGTGGTGTCTGCTATTTGTAGATGATATTGTTTTATTAGATGAGACTAAGACGGGGATTACTGCTAGATTGTAATTGTGGAGAAAAACTTTAGAAATAAGAGGATTTAAAATAAGAAACATTAAAACAGAATATGCGGAGTGAAATTTTAGTAGTAATAGGAGGACAAACGGGGATGTGGTGAAATTGAAGGGTCAAGAGATACCGAGTATTAATCTTTTTCATTATTTATGCTCGATTATCCAAAAAGATGGAGATATTAGTGATGATGCTACTCATAGGATCAAAGCTTAAGCGGAGAAGTGTTACCGGCGTATTGTGTGATAGGCGTATACCTTTGAAGTTAAAAGGAAAATTTTATAAGACGACAATTAGACCCGCCATGTTATATAGGAAAGTGTGTTGGGCAACAAAAAAATAAAATGTGCAGAAAATGAGTGTGGCGGAGATGCGAATGCTAACATGGATTTGTGTTAAAACTCGAAAGGATAAAATTTGAAATGAACAAATTCGTGAAATGGTAAAAGTATCTCCTATAGAAGATATATTGAGAGAAAATCGACTTACATGATTTGGACACGTCCAACGTAGATCAATAGATGCCCCCGTAAGGAAGAGTGATTTAGTTAGTATTGATGGTAACCCAAGGGGTAGAGGTAGACCTAAATTAACTTTGTGGGATATTATAAAAAAGGACATGATATCATGTGGTTTAACCGAAGATATTTCACTGGACAGAATAGAATGGAAAAATAGGATTCATGTAGCCGACCCCAAATAATTGGGAAAAGGCTTTGTTGAGTTGAGTTAAGAATAGTGATTTTATAGTTGATATTGGGAGAACCAAAAAGTCTCTACCAGACAAGAAGCTAGAGAGGTATCCTTCCTTGAAACGAAGAATGTTCAACTAAGGGAAGAGGTGGAGAAGACCCAAAAGTCTTTGTATGATAAAGAGCCATACATCAAGAGTTTATCTAAGAATCTTGATCATCATTGATATGAATTCCGCAAGAAACTTCAATAAGTGTGGAATGATGTGAAAGATTAGGCTCTCCCTAATTATGATGTTGCATTGAATGAGGCCTGAAACGTTGCTTAAAAAATGGATTGCTAAACATTTTAGTTGTTATGAAAATGCCCAATAATTCAATGTTATGGTACTAGTATAATCTCGGTTGCCATTATTATCATAATCCTCTTTAAAATCTTATTATTATTTAGATCCCAACGGATGCCATTTGGAGTATTTTGATAAGGAAGTATCTGGGCGACAATGCATTTGATCGGGATGATGAGTTTGTAAGAGTATTATTTCTGTCATTTTCTCATAGCTTAGGCTTATATAGATTTTGGCGTATCATGTTACCATTTGACACGAGCTATCAAGAAGAACCAAATCTCGAACATCCCCATATTAAAGATGATTTAGGATTTTTGATTTATTTTCATTTATATTGGAAAATATCTTTATTAAAAATAAACAACTTTTTATGTTTAAAAAACTGTCAAAATTTGTTGACTTCGTTCAAATAAGAAGTCATTTTCATTTGAACGAGAAGTCAAACTCGTTATAAGCTTCGGTTCTTCATTTTATAAAACAATCTTTTAATGAGGGATCAACGGCGTACTGTTTGGCCTCGTCCGAAGCTCATTTGAATCTCGTTCAAACGAGATATTTTTTTCATTCTACTGAACTTGATGTCGGTATAATAAGAAGCCTTTCTCATTCGAGGAATCTTGTTTTCGTTCGAACGAATGATGTCATCTCGAATTTTATGTCGTCTTCTAAATACCTGCTTCATACAGTTTTTCATTTAAACTTTTGTTAAAATGATTCGTGCATACCTATTACAAAATCCCTCAATACTTTTGGTCTTAAAACCATTTAGTTCACAAAATCATCACTCCAATCTCTCTCTCTCTCTCTCTCTCTCTATATATATATATATATATATATATATATATATATATATATATATATACATTTGAAACCCTAAAGTATTTCTTATTTGAAGTTACTCTTATGGAGAGACATTCTTCACTTCTAACATTGTGGTTCCTGAGGGGATCACTGCTAAAGGAACACAAAGGCTAATCGGTGGATATGGAGGGTGGACCACCTCCTGTGGATGACTCAAGAGAGCCTTGTTCTTTAGAGATTTTTAAGAAGTGTCTTGTAAAACTCTAAAGTACCGAAATATGTTTTTCCCTTTTTAGAAATTCTTCCTCGTAGTGGATATCATGGCATTGTTGCACAAAAATGAGGACTTTGGCACAATCCCATAACAATTATCGCCCTTCCTCACACCTTTTAATTAAATTTTACCAGATTGATTATAAACATTTCATTCAGACTAGTCAAACTTTATTGCAAAGTTTGCAATGCACAATTGGCTTATTCTAATCAAGATCTCTTTCAACCCTATCATGTACAACAATTCATATAGATTGGTATATTCGGGTGTCTCAACACTTCCATGTTCTAAAATCTTAGATCTATTCCAATATCCAAAGGTAACTTTACCTTCCTTGTGATCCTCAAGTTGGGTGATGATACTACAATTGGTACCACCAATTCAACATGATAAGTACACTCGATCCAGCAAAACAATGGTGTAAAAATGGGTATACAAAATATAGAAAGTGATGAGGAGAAGGAGAAGATGAAACCAGATATAAATGGTTCGACTGGAGCCTACGTCCATTGTGCAGTGTGAATGGTGGTTTTTACTATAATAAAGGCATTAATATCCTGCAAATATAACACTCAAGCTTCTCTCTCTACTGAGTATTTTTATAGAGTTTCGGCTAGGGTTTTAAGTCATCGATCCTTTACAGGGATAATGAAGACAGCTAATTATATTGCTGGGGTGGTGTCATATGCACCCCATTCGTGCATGAGGCACACACAGCTCCAACTATCCAACGAGGTGATGCCACCTCTCTCTGGTGCATGCAAGCAATAATTTTATGATATTCTCCACATGTGTGAATGATTTTATTGTAACGGTTTGGTCCCGATAGGGATCGTAACCCATGCGCACTTTCCCACACGTGCTCCATTCCACGCGCCCGGTAAGAAGGCAAGCGTCTCCAATCGAGTTGAGGCGTCGGCCTAATCAAGTATAAGACCACTGATGTATCACTGGATTGCACATTGTTAATTCCCTAGTGTAGTATCGACTGACTTGCATCAGGCCGAGACTAGAGATGGGATCAGCTGAAATATTCTCGACTTGCTGATATAGAGGAGTTGAGGCACCAGGCCCACCAATGTTGCATATGGTCTCAACCTAATTATGGACGAGAATGAGATAATTGTCCTTGGGTAAAGTCTAATTGAGCCAAGTCCATCTTGATACGAGACGAGGTCTCTTATGGGAATATCAGTTACCCCCTAGCCCTTAGTCTTCTATGTTGAGAGAGGCTGAGGGATAAATGTCTGAAGTCTAATGTTGACACGATGTCTCTAAGATGGAATTTGTAGAATGACACTTAGCATCCAGTTTGTGGATCAAAATGACACCTTATAAAAGTTGGTAATATGCGTCAATTTGGAAATATTCCCTAATGACGGGGCTTTGGAATTTGTGCATAATAATTAGTGGATTTAAAAACAATTCAAACCCACATTTGACTTCTTTTTCAATCTATGCCACATCTCTCTCTCTCTCTCTCTAAAAACCCAGACAATTCAAACTCAAAGGTGTTCTACAATCTTTCTTAGGGTTTTTCCATTGAAGTCTAATGTTGACACGATGTCTCTAAGATGGAATTTGTAGAATGACACTTAGCATCCAGTTTGTGGATCAAAATGACACCTTATAAAAGTTGGTAATATGCGTCAATTTGGAAATATTCCCTAATGACGGGGCTTTGGAATTTGTGCATAATAATTAGTGGATTTAAAAACAATTCAAACCCACATTTGACTGCTTTTTCAATCTATGCCACATCTCTCTCTCTCTCTCTCTAAAAACCCAGGCAATTCAAACTCAAAGGTGTTCTACAATCTTTCTTAGGTGTTCTCCTTTTGTTCATCTTTTCCATTGATTTGTGTAAGTTTCTCCGTGTTTTTACTTTTTCGGTGACTATTTAGAATTCTGGCAACCTCCACTAGCTACTTTTAGTCCCCTTTTTGTGTAGTTTGTGGTTATTTTCATGGAATAAAGGTGGTTTTAGGATCTTCAACCTCTTTCATGGTTGTTTCACCCATTGGGGATTTTTCTGGTTCAACTCCGATCATGTTCTCTGATAGCATTCTTTGAACATTCTTAGTTGTTCTTGAGTTTAAGTGTCAAATCGATTAGTATTCCATATTTGATCTTTTAGTCAATTAGTCCAAGTAGTATTAAGTTGTTTCCCCCTTTGGATACTATAAGTTGAGGTCCGTCTTTATGAATGTTAAGGAAACTGTATGAGCTAGCTGACCAATTCCCAAGCCTTAGGGAAATCATCTTTGTGGCGATCTGCCAGTACGAGACCGAAGTTGAGGCCAGGCATCCAGCCAAGGCTTTTCCTTGGCGTCCCCTATTTACTCCTCCTTTAATTGTTTTCCATCCTCCGATAATTAAGAGATGAGAGGATCCTTCATCATCTCATTCCCTTGGATCTGTAGGACGAGATGACCCTTTTATCACTTATCCTTAAAATGTCATCATAAGTGAAACCATCATGATTGACATCTCGTATTCGTATGACGATATTGTAGACATATCATCTTCAGAAGGCTATATTCCTTCATCATCTAGGGTCTCGGGCCCTGTTGAATTGTACAAATGTGTTATGGAGATTCCTAACACTTATACAGACGTAGTTGGGGCCAACAGGTCTAATGAGGTGAACTTTTCTTGGCCGAGAGTGACTGACGCTCATCCCCTAATCCAAGCAGTTGTCCCTATTACTTCCATGATAAATGGTGAATTCTAGGACATGTTCTGAATGGAGAATCAGACCGTAATGGCGCAGACTCTAGGGAGGAGGCCAATGAACCACTAAACACTTTTTTTGCCCAAAGATTTAAGAGTATTGTTATTGAATCCGACCTCTTATACATAAGGAACTTATACGACATTCGTTATGGGATCACAATGAGGGTTCCAGACGAGTTTGAGAGGGACCATGATGGTTGTCCTGGAGAGATTGCGGTTTACGAACAAATATTCAAACTCGTCTTTCACTTCCCCAAGCACCCTATAATACGAGTTTTTCCCACTCACTTTGGTTTAGCTCCATCCAAACTTTCCCCAAAGGCCTATAGAACTCTTATCGGCTCCATAGTTCTTTGGAATTTCTGTCATAGTACCGACCTTCTAGTCATCTTGTTCTCGACATGCATAATGTTTCTTTTACCAAGTCTTAGCCTTTCTATTATCACTTCGTGGCTAGGAAGTTGACCAAGAAGATCATTTTTATTAATCAAACGTCTAATCACGACTGGAAGTCGAGATACTTCTGTGTGTCTGGCGGATGGTAATTTCAGTCCAAGCATATCTCATCTTACATGGAGTCGAGGCTACCTCAGTAATGGGCTAAGGTGTCATGTCTGCCAAACATGCTCCCGATTTGAGTTTAGATGATCAGGCTAAGATTAAGACCTTAAGGGTCCAAGGTGAGGGCGGTGGTCTACCAAAATATGAGGATCTCTTGACCACTCATAACTTAGATATGTTTGGTCTTCATGTTGACCCTATTACTGAGATTTGTAAATTGAACTTTTAATTTCTCAACTGTAGACATGTCTTTTAAATATAGTATTTTCCTGTATATATCTGGTTTATCTTACTCTACATTGTCTTCCTCTTCAATACTCGACCAGTATCGGATTGCCACTATTTTTGATCATCATATCTCTATCCTGGTTGTTGAAGCAAGTCTTTCCAGTCCATCGGATCAGCTATTATTTAGCCGAGTAAACCTTTTCAATTTCACCCCTTTGAAGGGTTTTATTGATGCTTTTACCCTTTCTAGGTATCTGCTCATCCTATCGTCCTTAAAAGTGTACGAGGACCTGGCCAATGTTCAGTGCTCGGGTGAGGGAGAGACCTGCTAGCAGGGTTTCTTACTCTGACACATTATTGGAGGCTTTGAAGTTGAATCTTAGTGCATATTCGATAGCGGTCCCATCTGTGGCTGACATAATTAAACCCGCTCCGCTTTCGGCCTCACATGAGGATCCATCAACATACAAGTTCCATACCATACCATCTTTTGAAAAACTATGCTCTTCCATGGTCCCATTCTTGAAAAAGTATCTCTCTTCCTCATTCTTAGGCACTTTATTTCCATCTGAACTCGGCTCGGCCTCAGCCAGGGGAAGACATATTGGCTCAAAATTTGGAACCTTAATTTCGATATCGGCATCATCCCATGTGAACTCGTCTACGAAGTCAGCTAGGTCCTTCCCCTTAATGGTCATTGTTGGTTGGTAAGATGATATCAAACACTCCCAGCTCAATTGTCCAGGCCATCAACCTACCCGATTTCTCAAGTTTATGGATGACCTATCTTAGGGGAGAATCGGTGATTACTACCATGGTATGTTCTTGAAAGTACGACTTCATCTTCCTTGAGGTATGGATTAGAGCATAGGCCAATTTTTCCATTTTGGGATATCTTTGCTTGCCCCCTGGAAGGCGTTGCTGTTAAAATACACTGGCATATGTATTTCGTCTTCATCTCTGACTATAGCGGCAGTTATGGCCGTTCTGACACAGCCAGGTACAGATACAATTTCTATCCTTGGATTGGTCTTGATAGTAGGAGTGGGGAGCCAATTTATGCCTTCAACTCTTAAAAGACCTATCGCAATCCTCATTCCACTCAAAAGCCTTTCTAAGTACTTTGAAAAATAAAGGCACTTGTCAGTAGCTCTATACACAAACCTATTTAATGTTGCCTCCCATCCATCCTAGCTCTGCAAATCATTTACTATAGTCGGAGTCTCCATCTCCAATAAATCTTTGATCTTCTCTAGGTTTTCTTTGATTCCTCTTTGATTCATAATAAATCCTAAGAACTTTCCAGCTCCCACAGCGAAGACATACTTGTCGGGGTTGAGTTTCATCTTGAACCCGTCCATAGTATCAAAAGTTTTCTCAAGTTCGGCCACATAAGTGTCGTCCTTGAGACTCTTTGTCAACATATCATCGACACCAACTTCCATTGTCTTCCTGATCTGATCCTCAAACATCTTGTTGACTAATCTTTTGTATCTTGCCCTACCATTCTTCAAACCAAAGGGCATGACCTTATAAAAATAGGTCCCCGTGTGATTTATAAAGGATGTCTTCTCAGCATCGGCCAAGCCCATGAATATCTGATAATACCCTATGTAGGCATCCATGAAACTCATTACCTCATGGCTAGCAGTAGAATCAACCATCTGGTCTATTCCTGGCAAGGGAGATATATCCTTAGGGTTGGATTTGTTCAGATATGTAAAGTCGACACACATCCCCCATTTGTCGTTGTCTTCGGGGACGATGTGAGACCATGCTTAATAAAATACTTGGTGATCAGTCCAATATCAAATTAAACAAGAATCTTAACCGGATCATTCTTAGCATCAGTGTCAAAAAACTTTTTAAAATATACTAACCACCTAGTATTCAAAAGACATGGTGTCAAATTTTATCTTTTTATTAAACATCTCTAACAACATGCGAAAGAATTTATATTTAACCATTCACATAATCAATAAATCAAAAATACTGAAAAGGAATAAATAATCCTTGCCGAGACAACCACCGGCTACAAATCAAATAACAAAAATAAATCACAAGAGGAATAAACTGAAAACATCATCTAAATGAAACAAAATGGAATAACTAGGGCGATATGCCCAAATGGAATACTGACAAGATCCTACTCTAGGAATGATATGACAGAAGTGGCTAAGTCAAAGTTCCGTAACATCCACATATGTCGCAGCTGCATAACCCTGGAATAGAACAATTATTGCGTCTTGGTGGCTGGACACCTAAAAGATTTTGAAAATATTTTATAGCAAGGGTTAGAACCCAAAACATTTAAAAATATTTAGTAAGTGAATTTAATTGCAGTAAAATAAAATACATAAATGTTCTTCATATTTAAGTTAGTGTCTCACACCCTCTTGAGGACCACCTCACCCCTCCACTAATGTGCACGCCTACCGTAACTATATGATGCATCTAGTTAACTACCCCGTAAATAGTCTTGTCATGTATATCCTACTATTTTCCAATACTCTATCCAGAGTGAGTTTAGTATACGCTTTATAAGTTATTAATCACAGTAACTTATTTAAGTCATTTCTCATTTGATATCATATAACAATCTCTCAAGTTATATAATAATACATTTCACATCATGTATTCACTCGTATATAAATATGCACCATATATACGTATCACTATATCACAACATTCATGCGCATGTCGTAGATATATAAATGCTATCATAAACACGTAGGAGGTGTCCATAGTTCTCCCAAAAAGTGACCGTCTCATACCATGACGACTCACCCCTAATAACAGACCCTTTGACTTGGGGAATATACTCACCCTGCATTTTCTACGCAGGGGACTCACCCACATCGCGCAACCTCCTAAGATAGCATTAATATTAGTATTCTTTACTATAAATATTATTCACACAAATATTTATAAATCATATGTATACACAACACATCACCGTGTATATATATATATATATATATATATATATATGTGTGTGTGTGTGTGTGTGTGTGTGTGTGTGTGTGTGTGAATAATATTTAAAATAAAGTATAAGGCTTGTGTATTAATGAAGTATACCGGTGGCCTGTATTTAATATATATATATATATACACACATCACCGTATATATATTAAATCCAGGCTACCGGTGTACTACATCTATACACAAGCCTAGAACATACAAGTCCACAATCCGACTTAATTTCAATTAATCATGCACTAATTAATTTTACTATCTTGGTGTCACTCTACCAAATATTCCCGGACTATCTCTGTTGGCCCAAAATTCAAAATCCCCAATTCGTTATTCAATTTAATTCAATCCATTTTACCCACTTAATTAATAACGTTTCAAATCACTTAATCATAAACCTTAATTTTCTAATTGGATTTATCCTCTAGGTAATCCAAGGGTGATTTTCACAATTTCAAACTCTAAATTATAACCATAAAATTCAGATTCATCCAACACAGGAACTGTTCATCACAAAATAACTATCAGGTCTGAATCAGGGAAGGGAAGGAATCTAACAAATTAAACGTTGTCGTTCAAATGACAAGCCATATCGTTCAAATGACAATGGCTATCATTTTAACGAGACAATAGGTCGTTCGAACGACCATGGTATTCTCTCTCTTCTCCATTCTGCCCGAAAAACCCCCAGTCCGCCATTAAAACTGTAAAACCTTTAATTTTGTACATATTTCACCCCCAAAACCTTCCAAGATTAATCATAAATCCAACCATGTGATTTACTCAATCTATCACAATAGGGGCATCAAATCTACAAAATCTTATCATTTCTATATATTTATAAATTCCAAACATGAAATCCCCAAATTCTAATGTAGAATAAACCCTAAGATATTAATTAGTTCACACCTTCTTTAATATGAATCGGAAAATTGCAATTAATCAAATGCAAGTTAAACCACTTGCCTTAGGGTTGTAGAATCAAGTCATTTGATGAAGATGATTGGTTGTATTCAAGGGTCTACTCTTGTTCTTGAAGTAATCTCCCAAAATATCCAAATTCTCTTGTAATTGTTCTCCTCTAAGGCTCTCCCCAATTTTGGTCTTCTAAAATAAATTAAAGTCCCCTCACCCTTTCACAATTAGGGTTATTAACTCTAATACCGTTGGGGCTTATGGGCCTTCTAAAAAGGGACCAAACACTTAATTGGGAGCTCAAATGTGTCTGGAAAAGTCCCAAACCCATATTATAACTATTGATACTCTTTTCCAACTATTTTGACCCATTCGAACTTAACTGTGCACTCCGAATTGCCATCCGAATTAATTTATAACATTTTCCAAGTTCTTGACCTCGAAATTCGACACACGAAGTAGTCTAAATAATAAATCCTCAATTCGCCAAATTAATAAATTCATCAAAAAAAAAATTGTCCCAAATCACGAATTTAATTCCTCCTAATAAAATAAATTATTTTTCTCCCAAATATAATTTAATTGAAGGTCCATGAATTTATGGGGTGTTACATACTTCCCGCCTTACAATGGAATTTCATCCTCGAAATTGGAATAAGCCTCGTACTCCCAGTCTCAACTAGCTCCCTAATCACTTACCCTAAGCATTACTACACATATTTCTTAAGGGAATGTAATTAACCAGCGCGCCCATACAACTTGTACCCGTGCTTAACCGCACGAAATGCAACCCGAATTTTACCAGCCCATAAACTGTAATATAACTTCAATCCCATAGTGATAACACTCCAAATGCCCATTTCTCGGCATGGAAATGTACATAACCACTCTTATGCTAAAAAGAACAAAATATACTATTGCGCCCTTACTCTCACTAGTTTGACATTAAGTCCAACCACTCTGAATCACATCAGAAATGTCCCTAGTCCCCGGGATTTCAATTAACAATATTAATACATTAATATGCAAAACATTTTAACAAACATAACTGTATATATACGCTAGACCCTATCTCAGGTGAAACCTAGCAACGATAGATCATTCCATGGTACCTTGAACACCCAGTCTTACCATGAGTATCAACTATATCCCCAAAATATATCTACAATGTTAAAACTTGAAAAAAAACATCCATGCTACGAATTTGCGTCGTGCTTTTAGGCACGTCCATATATATATATATATATACACACACACACACACACACACATACACGCAAAATTACATATATGTATATTTTTTAAATTATATAATATACTAAGATGCATATGTCAAATAATATTAGCAATATATACATGATACTTATATATAGTTTTGTATATGAATTATTAATATATGGAATAATATAAAATATACATGGAATACATATGTATTTAAAAATATTATCAACTAATGTATGCATATAATTTTATTGTGGAGTATACAAACAATATCGTAATACAGACACACGCGCGCGCACACACGCACATGTATGTATGTGTGTATGCATGTACTTATGTATTACATGCACACACATGTATTTATGTATTACACACACACACACGCACATGTGTGTGTATTTATTTATATATTTATATATGTATGTATGCATTTGTATTATGTATGTATGATTATGTATATATGGTCAAACTCCCCAGTATACCTCATTAAATGTACATAAAGAACATATAGTATATTTATGCATTCACACATCATGTATGTATAAAAGTTCATATATATATATTAAATTTAAATATACATGTTTGCTAATTTTGTTAATTTTTTTTAAAATTAAATTTAAAAACAAGTTACCAAACGTACATCAACATTTATAAATAAAAAAAAGAATTTTAAAATTATATTTAAAACAATATTTAAATGGAATTTGTTGAATGCATAACCAAACATGCTCTTAATAACGTGGTCACATGCATCGCTTAGGTTATATTTCTTTCTGAATATATCATTCACCATATGATGTCAGTTTAAAAAAAAGTGAGTCCTAATAATCACACTTACCAAACAAACAGGTACAATTTTCTTGTGCCCACGTAGTTAGTTAATTAGCTCACCATAAATATTACCCTAGCTAAATATCCATTACCTTTATAAGAAAATTTGAGATATTTGGTCAAATAGGAAAAAAAATGGGCAATGTTAACCTCATGTACTGCATTTGTTTATATACATGATTTCACAGTCTTACCTCTTTCTGTTCAATTCTTTCTAAAAATAGAAACTCATGTTTGTTGCATTTCAAGAATGACAATAAAGATGATTTGAAAAAGGGAGTATTCGCTTATAAAAAAAACGGGGGGGGGGGGTATTCGAAGAAACGGCAAGTGATGGAGCTAGCTAGGGTTAGGCTATGTCAAACGAGATAATGATTATAACTTTATCACTTTTCATGTCAAAATCAATTGCATGAGAGATTGTTGTTGCTATGTATAGAGTTTTTCCCATTTTACAATCATGCAAATATTTCTACGACCTTAAAAACATGTTGTTAACGAATCTATGTAACATTAACCTTAAAAATAATATTTCATAATAGAAGATAAATAAAAATAAAGGGCAAAAAAAGCATTGAGTCAAAAGTGAACATCATGATTGTGGATCGTTGAACATTATCCCGATGATGTTGTGAACATTACATGATTAATCTATATATATATTTTTCTACTTTTTTTTGGGTGAAATCATGTTGTAAACATCCTTTGAACATTATCCCTAAAATAATATTCCAGGAGAAAATAAAAATAAAAAGTTAAAAACATTGAGGCAAAAGTGGACGGGTCACCCGAAGGTCAAATCCAATAAAATTGACCAAATTTTACTTTTGAAAATTGACTTGACTAATTTTGTCAATAGGTCTGGATTAAGGTTGGAGTTGCAAAAATGGACTTTTGCAATTTATTTGAAAGGTGGTCTTAGTAATTAACATACCACGAATTAATCATGTAATATGGCCTTTAATATACATGAATACAAATATAACCTTCTTCCAATCTGGTTTTTGTATCGATTTCAATTCTCTTTCATGTGTAATTTTGTTAGTGAAGTTATTTGACGCAGGTTGCAAATAACTAATATTGGTTGTGACGTTGTTATTTTTTGAGTGTTATAGGGGCATAAAATTAAAATCGAATTACATTATATGGCGATTGTCTAATAAATTGTATAATTTTTATTTCAACTTTAATTAAATTAATACTTAAATTTTATGTATTGAGAATATTTATGAATTTCCATATTTTGTCTTTGATTGTTTTTGCTCATTTTCGGTCTTAATTTTTTTGGGGGGTTTGTAAGAGCCTCTAGGAGAGGTTATTTCTCCCATTTGTTTATAATTAAAATTCTTCTTAAAAAAATAGTAAAATTTTATGTTGTTCTTCTTACCATTATATAAAATTTCCTTCCCAATTTAGTAATTGACCAATAATTTTTTTGAGTTAATTCCACAAACATATTTTATTTACACGAAAACCCCTCACCCCTTAATATATATATTATATCATAGAGTATATACTAACCTAGCATTTGTAAATAAAAAAAGGTCTTGTATACATTATAAAATTTGACTTATAAATTACATAATTGAGTTTTACATTACAAAAGTTTATTTATATACTACAAAATTTCAAGTATTCAAAACTGAAAAAACCAGGTATACACTACATACATTGACCACATTGCAATGATTTTTCTATCATGTCCTAAACCCAAAACACTTATCTGCGACCGAGTATATCCAACAAAAAACTGTTAAGCTATTTGGTCAATTGTCCTCCCAAAAAAAATTATTTAATGTTTAGTCCATGCACTTTTTCTTCTTTAACATAGTGAATCACTATATAAAACACTCCCTTCTTTTATCCTAACCCCTAAAACATAAACACTAAACACACACAGAAAACATAATATCAAATAAAATGAATAAATAAACCCTAAACAAAAGGAAAGTATACCTAAAAAATAATTCACAAATGTTGTTTTATAACATAAAAATATAAGATGGACTAATGCAAAAAATACACTTTACTCATTGGGCCTGAAAATTAAATGTCCATTTAATATGATGCCTCTCAAATTAAATGATGTGAAAATTATTTTAATAACAGTTTTACCAATAATTATTTAGAGACCACCAATGCAAGTACTGGCTATCAATGTCCCTTATGGGCATGATTATTTAGGTAGCCAAATATATTATGGGATCTATAATGAAAATCATGGTAGTCTTATAGTCCTATGGACAATTAGGCCTACATGCCAGCCTTATCGCTTCTATCTCAACTCATACGTGGATTTTTATAAATATGTTAATTTAAGGTCACTTTAACTTTATTTTTCATTTAAACGATTTGTTGGTGTTGGTCCTATTATAATTATCGTGAGACAAGGGTTATTATCTGTGAGGCTTTCTTATCAATTAATACCATTCTTATCATAAAAGTGACTATAAAATAATTATTATTTAAGGCCCATGTTTGAAATGTCATGGGTACATCCACAATAAATAAATAGATCCAAACCACCACAAATAAAACAATAAATCCAACCAGTGTAATCGAAATATCAATCAACATAATGTAAAGAAGTCTCGGACTTATGCCCCTTCAAATGTTCCAAATAAATAATAGCTACAACATGAAAAGCAACTATACTAGAAATCAATGATCAAAAGTATGGAGAGCAAGTGAGACTACAAGACTGCTACACCACAATTCAGTTATCCCTAACCTGGGAGGAAAAAACATTTAAATTTGGGTCAGAGCCCAAGGTGTGCCATAATTAACTAAATTAATTTATGATGCAATAATACAGTCGATGCAAAATAAATATTCCCCATTCGTTACTCACATGTATTTAAAACCTCAACCCTCATCTATGTGTGATATTATTCACATCCCAAATACGTCCCAAATAATGATTACGACTGTTGATACAAAAAATAGAATAAATCTAATTATTTAATCACAGATAAATCAGTAAATAAAATAGACAAATAAGATTTTTAGAGTGGTTCGATTGAAAGGAAAAGCTATGTCCACTGTCTTGTTATGCCTGTTTTTCAATTGGATTGTATTCCAGCCCCTTTTGCTGCAGGGATTATGATGTATTTATAGTCCACTTGAGGATCAAGAGTCAAAACGTTAAAGGATTGAATGCCTTTATAAATTAGACGTTTTCATCAGTACATATTGTTCATAATGCATATGACTGTTGACGATTTTCTGACAGTGTTGGTCGGGCTTCCTGGTGTTGGTCGGTATCCTAGTATGATGGTTGGGCTTCTAGGCCTTGGTCGGCAGTTACTCCTTACTGACTAAGATTATTACCACAGTGGATGACACGTGCCCATTTTTTATTAGTCTACGTAAGTGGGTAAATTGTGGTATTAACAGAATCCCCTAATATTCCATGCTTGATGCTATCTTGAAAGTATGGAGCATTTAGTTCTGATAGTTACTTGGGCCAATTTTCTGATACTTGGTCGGCTTTCGACTTTCCATACTTGTAAAATTATCAACTTGGCTAATAACGTATAACACGGATGGCCTTTTTGCAATTACCCGTTCTTATTACACATTGATTTGGGGTAAAATACTTCTCTTTTAGCGTAGACATCAAAATTTCAATCATCATTTCTCTTTAATCATTAGTTTCGTCGGTTTTCGAGGTAATCTATAAAGGTGGTAAAATCCTGGTTGTCTTCTACCTCAAGCTTTCTAGTTTTGGCTGTTATCTCCTGATTTTTTCGTGCAGTCGTTCTTAATCTCCTTCAGTTCTTACTAAATCCTTAAGTCTTTGTAAGAATCCTTTCTCCTTCTCCTTTTCTTCATCTTCAATCATTATTTATTCTGTAGTTTCTCTAGATGAATTTAGGAATGAATGGAATATAAATTCGTGGGTGATTTGGAGCTCCCTAATCTACCTATAGATATTTTTTCTTTATCTGAGAGTCAATGGTTCCCTTCGCTTTTAATTTTTGAATGTGGGTTTACTTTTCCCCTAAACCCTTTTTGTCTTGAGTTTTATCAATATTTTGACGTTGTACCTGCTATAATAGCCCCCAACACTTAGAGAGTTGTAAATGGGGTGTATAGATTGAATCAGCACCATGGGACCTCTATAGGTATCCCAGAGATTTTGTTTTTGCTATAAATGGGTCACTACTGATAGCACTTTTTATCTAAAAACTAGGGATGTAAATAGGGCTTTAGTAGTTAATCTTTCAGACTCCAACAGAGACTATTTTGATCATGGAGTGACTACAAAAATTTTGCAATATTCACCTATGACAGAGAATGCAGTATATCAAGGGCCCAGATGCCCTCAATATGGCCATGTGATAGGTTGCAACACTATTGTATAGCTTTTCTTTATAACTTCCTTGGTTACAATACTACCTGTACTTGTTTTCTCTTAATTGCAGTTTATCAACAGAGAAAGTGTCCCAATGAGAGTGGTATCAGACTTACCAAGCCGAAATTTCTTTAGGGTATTCATCAAGAAAATTAGAGAGAAACACATTACATCGACATTATATATGTTGAAGTATAAAAACTCTATTACTTCCTTTGTTTCTCGCCCAACTTTTGTTCCTCCCTCCTTAGTGGTTGAGCATGACCAAGACCCAGTCTCTATCTCTTCTGCTACTATATCCTGGTAGAGGTGAAGTTTCTATAGGCCCTTCATCTTCAATTGACTCAGATTTACCTCTTTCCACTATCACGGTGAAGAAAAAGTTCCCCAACATTATGGGAGATATTAACATTGTTGGCTCCACAAAATTTGCTTCTGGTGGGGTAAAAAATAATGATGATATTGGTAATAATCCCCCATCTAAGAAGAATAATGAAGCCCAACTCAAGCACATGAAGAAGTGTCATCCTTCTAGGATGGCTAAAGGAACTACTTCTAGTGCCGACCAATGAGACTTGGTCAATTTGCCTGATACTGGATCTCTAGTGGCTATTGTCCCTAGTTTGACGAGGCAATTAATAAAGTTTGGTACTCTTTTAGAACATAGGGGTGCTTCTTCTGCAATGCCATTCTCTAAAATCTCTAAAATGGATGCACAAAGCCCTGCTTTGGTAAGAGTTATGACAACTCTCTTGTACTGACTTGCTCTGATTTATTTTTGCAGTTACTGGTTGATTTCAACCAAATGTTGGAGAAGGATCACATCCTTCGTTCTTATTTCCATGAGGTGGAGGAGACATTTGAATGCCTGAAGAAATCATTGCTTGAGTCCCAATAAGCATTGACAAACGAGCAGAAAAAATGGGACACCAAAATAAAGAATATTGAGAATGAAGCTTCAGTTTCTTGGGGGCAGGTTGTCAAGATACAAAAGATTTTGGCTGTTGAGAAGGCCAATAGATTAAAGTCCAAGGAGTCTAAGTTCAAGAGAGGCTATGAGAATGCTATCATCACTGCTTCTGCTCAGATTGAATTTGCAAAGAAGAAATTCTTCAAGGATGGCTGGTCGACAGCACTCATAGAGGTTGGTACAACCCATGACTCTGAGTTGTTCCTCAGGCATGATCCTGGTTCACCTCTGAACTTGGATGAGGAGATTGAGGATGATGGAGGATCAGAGGATTCTAGTCCTATCTTGTACTCTACTGATCAATAACAAGCAATAGTAGTTGGGTCTTTAATCCTCCTTCTTTGGAGCAAGTCACTCCACAAGACACTCTGCATATCTCTGCCCCTTCACAAACTAGGGATACTTCTTATTGAAATAAGGTGTAGACTTGCTTAGCGAGCAACTTTTATTTTTACCTTTATTTTTGCTTTCTGCTTCATATCAATATACTTGTAACTTTATTTCCATCAATAAAAATGAACATTTGTTTGCACTTGTCTTCCTCTGTTTTAAATTCTTTATTATATCGTTGATTGGGTATTTTTCTTACTCTTTATAATTTATGGCCAAACTACATCAATTCTCTTCAACTGACTCCGAGCTACTCAGAAGATGTAATGATCTATTCAAGGCTAGTTATATGACTTTATTCGAGGAAGACCTATCCAACTTCCTCGGGGATGATGCCTCAGATCAGGCTAAAAACGTTTACCTATACTTGAAGTGTCTTCCTGATTGGGCAGTGGCCAGTAATGTTGCATATTTTGAAATAATAGAAGAGATTTAAGAAGATCATAAAGAGAATAAAGCTCTTTTACATGACGTCTATAAACACAAGTACAAAGCTCTAAGTGAAGGTTGGGGTTTTGAGAAGAAGTTTGAAAAACATGCATCTTCCTTCAAGAGGCAAGAGTTTCTACTTAATCGTGAAATAGAGGTGACTCGGGCCATCGCCAATATATTACATTAAGAGAATAACAGCTTGAGTGATGAATTAAACTCACTGAAGGCTTATTCTACTACTATTATTGATGCAGATGATGGGGTATACTTCTTGGAAACTAAAAATGCCAAACTAATGGCAGAAGTTGAAGCACTAAAGAAAACTAATCCTGCCTCTTCTTCTAGAGAGAAAGTTAAATCAAGATGAGCTACGACATATGAGGCTAGGACCCAGTAAAAACTTGTTAACCAGACTGTATAATTGAAAGCAAAGAATTTCTCTATTGCTAATATGTACAAGAAACCCAGACTCAATTCGATTAACTTTCTACTCAATCTTCCCAATTGTAAGCTAAAGATGGAGTATTGAAGAGATTGCATCATCAGGTTAAGAGATTAACTTTTCAATTAATAAACAACCCAGGGAATTATGGATGAAGGGATATAACGAGGCCCTTACTCATTTTGATGAACGGTTTAAGAAAGTCCAACATGAAGGTTACGAGTGGGGTTGCACCCACTACTTGAGAATTATGAAGGTGGAGCAGAACAGTAATCTTCGGAACTGGTAAGATCCTTGTTTCCTGGATTGTCAAGATCCTCCATTCAAATAGTACGTTAGTTGGATCCCTGCCAATACTATTCCTCAATGCTTGATTTCAAAATACTTAGGGGATGATGACCTTCATGACAAGTTAGAGATCATCTGTCCTCGTCATCTACAAGAGACCCCGAGCAACAGGAAAAGAAGGATGCTTCAAGACTTTAATTTTATCAACTCCCCTTACACATTAGATAACCCTCTAGTGGGCGTGGAACCAACATCGAGTTCCTTTAAATCATAGGAGAAACATCCGTAGATTAGTTTTGTTCCTGCAATTCAGTTATAAGTGATATCATGTAATGATCAATTAAATGAATAAAATATTTGATTAACTTATCTTGTCAATCTTTTAATGTCAATGGGTTCTTTGCTTCATTAGTTTTATTGATACGCTTATGCTCTTACCCAAGTTCAGTATCAATTACCTATGAAATTTTATGTATAGGTTCTACCAGTATACTTAGATTAAAACTCAAGTTTGGTACTAATTACCCATGTATCTCCATAGGTTCTACTAATGCACCTAAATTGGTAGGTGTTGCATTAGTTACCAGTGGTGACTAGGCGTATGTGGAATATGTGTCTACATTCATTTTTAGGAATCTTCATAACATTCTTCTGTGACACCCCGACTAATTAAATACCGGGTAGCTACTCCTTTATTAAATTAATTCAAAATGCCAAGTTGGCTCAGTTAATAGCATCACTGTCGAAAACATTTTAATGATTACTAACCACCTAGTATTTAAAAAGTAAGTGACAAATTTTAATTAAAGTCTGATTAACATGCAACAAGTGTAAAAAGAATAATAACACCATTTACCATAATGAAGTAAATAGAATGAACATCACATAAGTAAATAAGGTCTGGAGGAAAAACTCCTCAATACAATCCCACAACTGAAATAGGTAAACCGAATAATAAAACGATACATGCTAAAGTTTGATAAATTGAAATGTAAAAGATGTTTCTAATAGAAATGGGCAACATGCCCTACAACTGATAGATAGTGACTCTGGAATCCAAAAGATAGAAGCGTCTACAAGCAAATCCCTGTAGCTTCCACAAACAGCTACATCTCGTCACCTGAATGAGTATCCTACGTTTGGTGTCCTTGTGGCTGGGCACCTAAAATGGTTTTACAAGAAAAGTAGATTTGAAAAGCAAACGGGTCAGAGCCCGAATGTGGAGTTATTTTAAAAACCTGCAAGTGCTTTAAAAACATTTAAAACATTAAATGCAAAGTACATGTTAGGACGTACACTCACATAATATCCTCACCTCTCGTCTAACTGTGCACTCCTAACGTAAGTACCCATCTACAACAACATAACCCACTAGCTAAGTGACATAATAACTAGCTAGACTATCATAGGTCCTACCCTTATTACTTGGTTCTATTAACATAGTAACGATCTCAATAAAAATAGGGGTTTAATGTAAACTCAAGTATATAATATGCAATATATTTTACAACTAGCTAACCCGTTATTTTTTTTCTCGAAATAATACTGTAATATATATTCATAACATTAACATGAAAGTTCCCATTAAATTAAGTGTATATTATTCACATCATAAACATACAATATAAGCACCCCGAGAACTAAGCTACGGTGCACACATACTCTGCTATCCATCCTGGTACATCACGTACATAAGGATTACATATTCCGAATCTCTCAGGAATAGTTCAGATAACACAAATCACAAGTAGTGGAGGCGAACACAGTCACATCACATGGGTCACGTGCATACCTACGCTCCCACGATCAGCGGACTTATTAATATCCCAATAAGTCTTTCTATGACCTATGTTCATCGAGGTAACCAGTCTAAATCCGGGCAACACACGGATTAGAGGGCCCTAAGCGAACGCAGACCTCCCGTGATAGCAAGTATGGTAGGTATGTCATAAACGCAATTCATATACCAATACTAAGTAAACACACGTCTTAGTAATACCGTAGTTTAATCGTAGTACATATCGTATTTTCGTACTAACTTATAATTATCACAATTTATACTATTCCGGTTTATCATCATACGCCATAATTTATTCTCACATCGTAGTAGACACTCACGTCTCAACCCAAACCGTCCATTTAATATAACTCTCGTATATACTTTCCTTCTCATAAATACCCAAAAGTCCCAATCCTAACATTACATCATTATCGGAATGATATCTATATCCTCGAACAAGTTTACGGGACTCCAAAAATCAAAACAGTCCAAAAAGGCCCAGACTGCCAGCTCGTTAGAAGTCTCGTTCGAACGAGGCTGTTCGAACGAGATTGGACTGTCAGCTCGTTAGAAGTCTCGTTCGAACGAGACTGTTCGAATGAGATTCCAGTTCGTTCGAACGAACTGTAACTTCTAACGATATCTCGTTCGAACGAGATATCGAACGAAACTACCCCTCGTTAGCAGAGACTGGTCAACTCGTTAGAAGCTCGTTCGAACGAGCTCGTTCGAACGACCTGGGTAGGGGCTTCTAACGACCTGCCAGTTTCGTCCCAGATTTTTCCCCTTCTCGTTTTTAGCCATTTTAACACCTCTAATCTCTTCCAAAGTTCATCCCAACAACGTTTTATGGTCTCTAATTGATCCTAAACATATTCAAGTCAACTCCTAACATGTTTTCAAGGATTAAATCTCTTTAACATCAATCAAAATATGAATCTCTACACTTTTTCCCAAATTATTCAAGAACATGAACCCTAACATTTTGATTCATGAATTAACCCAACAAAATCCGTTTTAATTTCTTTCCAATCATATATATCATGAGAATAATCCTCTACCTATCATTCTACATGCAATTCTTCTCAAATTTTTCAAGTTCTATGATCTAAACTACATGGGTTTTCATTATCTTTCAAGAACAATTGATATTCTTCAATTTCTAACATGGAAAAGACATTCTCTGAAATTAAATGGAATAAAGTCACTTGCCTTGGTTCGATTTCTGATTTTGGTGAACGTTTGATGAAGTTTTTCTGCAGAATTTCCTCTCTCCAAGCTCCTTCTCCAATGGTGGCTTAAGGTGGCTAGGGTTTGTTTTGGGGAAAGTTGTAAACCTAATGATAGCCTCCGTAGCTTAATGGGTTAAGAGGGGATGGTTAGTGGGTTTAGTGGGTTAAATCCACATCAGATTAAAACTCCCAATTTTCATCACTTTTAATTCCTCAAAATGTAAAATTACCAAAATACCCTTTAAGTTGTCGGTATGGCCTAAAAATACCCCGGGACCCAAACTACACCCTCGGCTAGTGTTTTCTGACTATTTCGACCCTTATGGATGCGTTGGCGCACTCAAAACGACTATACGGATAATAAAAATAAAAATCACTTTTATAATAAAAATATACCATGACGCGGCGGTCACACGCGTCTCAATAAAATTCCCAAATTGCCGTATATAAATCTCACGACAATTTCATAATTCAATATATATAAAACATGTATGTACATAATCAAATACCAACTCGCATCTCCTTGGTATATTTAACCCGGATTAATTTCCAATTAATTCACATTTAATTAATTAATCCCAAAAATAAATATAGCCAAAAACACGGGGTATTACATACTTCCCCCCTAATAACTGAATTTCGTCCCGAAATTCGAAACTAGAAAGTACCTGCTAAAAATAACTCTGGATAACGTTCGCGCATCTCATCCTCGCGCTCCCATGTGGACTCCTCGACATTGTGATGTCGCCACTGAACACGCACTAACGGGACTATCTTTGACCGCAGTTTCCTCTCACTTCGGTCCAAAATAGCAATTGGCCCCTCCTCGTAGGAGCTATCCGGCTGGAGATCGATGTCCTCCACAACAATGTGAGAATGAGCCAAATTATCTCTAAGATATTTCCTTAGCGAGGAAATATGGAACACATCGTGAATCCGATGTAAATGCTCCGGTAACCCAAGTCTGTACGCAACCGGTCCAATCCGCTCAATAATAGGAAACGACCCCACATACCTCGGTGCCAACTTCCCCTTCTTCCCGAAATGCATAATCCCCTTCATAGGAGATACTCTGAGCAGAACCTGGTCCCCCACTTGGAACTCTCTGAAAAACCTCTTCGCGTCAGCATAACTCTTCTGCCTGTCTTGAGCTACCCGAATGCGACTCCGAATCAGCTCAATCCTTGCCGAAGTATCCTGAATCACTTCCGGCCCAAGTAGTTTGTTGTCCCCCACCTCCAACCAACATGCTGGGGAACGACAAGGCCTACCGTACAATGCCTCAAACGGAGCCATGCCAATCGTGAACTGATAGGAGTTGTTGTAAGCAAACTCCACCAGTGGAAGGTACTGCTCCCATCCGCCCCCAAAGTCAATAATGCACATGCGTAGCATGTCCTCTAGCATCTGATTGGTGCACTCGGTCTGCCCATCGGTCTGCGGATGATAAGCCGTACTTAACCGCAATTCCGTACCCATGGCCTCCTGGAAACTCTCCCAAAACCGCGAAACAAATATCTTGTCTCTGTCAGACACGATATTTAGGGGTACACCGTGAAGTCTCACAACCTCTTAAATGAAGAGCTGGTCATACTATCCCGTAGTGTAGTCAGTCCTTACGGGTAAAAATTGAGCGACCTTGGACAACCTGTCCACAATTACCCAAACGGAGTCGTGACCCCTCTGCGACGTAGGCAACCCCGTGATAAAGTCCATGGATATGCTCTCCCATATCCACACCAAGACCTCCAACGGCTGTAGCAATCCTGTCGGTCTCTGATGATCCACTTTTACAAGCTGACAAGTGGCGCATTTCGAAACAAACTCAGCGATATCTCTCTTCATACCGCTCCACCAATACTGGCGTCTCATGTCTTGGTACATTTTGTCCCCTCCGGGATGTACCGCGAACCATGAGCCGTGCGACTCTGCCATCACATCGTGTCGCAATTCCTCTCCTTCCGGAACCACCAATCTTCCATTGAAGCGTTATCCCCCGTCTGAGCTGACGGTATAGGACTCGGCTCCCTCTGCAAGTAATCGAACTATCTCCTCCTGACAGAACGAGTCATTAGCCTGTGCCCGTACTACTTTCGTGACAATCTACGGTGTAACGGTCATCACAGACATGAAAGATCGGGCCACTGCATCCTGGTGTCCCAATTCCTTCCACTTTGCCTTCAACACCTCTGCCACCTCATCTGCTGGCCTACGGCTCAACGCGTCTGCTACCACGTTAGCCTTACCCGGGTGGTACTGGATGTCGAACTGGTAGTCTTTCACAAACTCAAGCCACCTACGCTTCCGCATATTCAATTCCTTCTGCGTGAACAGGTACTGTAGGGACTTGTGGTCCGTGAACAGTTGGAACTTCTCCCCCAACAGATAGTGCCTCCAAATCCGTAGGGCGAATACCACTGCTGCCAACTCCAAATCATGCGTGGGGTAATTCTTCTCGTGAGTCTTAAGCTTACGGGAAGCATAAGCTATGGCCTGTCTCTCCTGCTGTAATACACCTCCAAGCCCTTGTAAAGACGCGTCGGTGTAAACCAAATACTCAACTCCCGGTCTCGGCAATGCTAACACAGGTGCTGAGGTCAATTTGTCCTCCAATTCATCGAATGCCAACTGACAAGCATCACTCCAGATGTAGGGTACACCCTTACGAGTCAGATGTGTCAAAGGACCTGCTATCTCCGAGAAACCCCTAATAAACCTCATGTAGTATCCTGCTAGACCCAAGAAACTACGAATCTCCGTTGGTGTCGTGGGCTGTCCCCACTCCCTCACCGCGGACACTTTCCCCGGATCAACAGATATTCCCCGGTCGGAAATAATGTGTCCCAAAAACTGGACTTCCTTCAGCCAAAACCCGCACTTCTCATATTTTGCATACAACTCGTTCTGACGGAGTGTCTGCAAAACTTGCCTCAAATGCTCGGCGTGCTCCTCCTCTGTTTGAGAGTAAACCAGAATGTCATCGATGAAGACAATGACAAACTGATCTAGGAAATCCCTGAACACTCTGTTCATCAAGTCCATAAACACAGCTGGAGCGTTGGTCAAGCCGAAAGGCATAACCCGAAACTCGTAAGAACCATATCTCGACAAGAACGCAGTCTTCGAGACATCCTCCTCCCTAATACGCAACTGATGGTAACCCGATCTCAAATCAATCTTTGAGAAGAAAGAAGCTCCTCTCAGCTGGTCGAATAAGTCATCGATTCGAGGCAACGGATATTTATTCCGTATCGTGACCTTATCCAACTCTCGGTAGTCCACACACAATCTCAGTGAACCATCTCTCTTCTTCACGAACAACACAGGGGTACCCCACGGTGAAGTACTCCTCCGTATAAACCCCTGACCCAATAATTGTTCAATCTGATCCCGTAACTCCCTCATCTCTGCCGGAGCCATACGGTACGGTGCGCGTGCTATAGGTCTCGTACCCGGTAGCAAATCTATAACAAAGTCTATCTCTCGACTGGGGGGTAAGCATGGTATCTCCTGAAATACATCCGAATACTCCCTGACAACCGGGATCGAATCTAAAGGAATCACTACCTCCTTAGAGGTATACTCCTCAATGTAATACAGATGAGCGGTCGATCCTCCCTCTGGGCGAGGCATCGCCACTACGAACATCTCTTGCCCTGGAATGGCAAAAATAATGCTTCCGTTGAAGCAATCAATCATGGCCCTATAAGCTACGAGCCAATCCATACCGATGATCACATCATGAACATGCATATCTAATACCAACATATCTGCAGGTAATACCAGACTACCAATCCCTACTCCCACTCCCCGGCATATAAAGAATATAAGTGACCCACTCCCCAATGGTGAGTCGACACACGTCACTGTGCTCTCTGCCGTAGCTAACAATCCTAAAGCTTTCGCGAAGTGTGTAGCTATAAAACAATGTGTAGCACCCGTATCAAATAATACCCGACCCATAGTGCCATGGATAGGAAACGTACCCTCAATCGCAGGCGGTGCCTGTGGAACTGCAGCCTGGTGGACGTTGTAGACACGTCCATACTGTAGCTGCCCCTGCTGAACTGGGACTGCTGGAATGGGTGGCAATGCTGCCATCTGTAGCGGTGCGGGGAGAGCGGTGGGAAACATAGGTCTCTGTGGCTCCTGGCGAGCACCCTGCTGCTGCTGCTGTGGGGCCCTGCCCCTATCAGGACAATCCTGTCGTTTATGGCCAGTCTTGCCACAAACAAAGCACTTCCCTGGAAAGTTCCCTCCTCTCTTCCCTTGCGGTCCCCGGCCCTGGTGGCCGTTACCGTTCCTCCCTTGGCCCTGCTGAAACTGCTGCCCATTCTGCCCCTGTTGGCCCTGATGGCCGATTGGACCCTGATGGCCCTGACGGAAACCTCCATGTCCCTGCCTGTAGTTCCCTGACCGGAACCTCTTATTATCCCCCTGCTGGGAGCCCTGCTCATTCTGTCTCTGCCCCTGACCAGATTGTGCCCCGCTGGCACCATGCCCTCCGGTCCTGCCCTGATGGCTAGACTCCCCCGTCCTCTTGCCCTCGGCCATATGAAAACGGTGGTCCTGGCAGTGTAACAATGCAGCGTTAACCACATCAGAATAAGTGGCCAACGATAGGTTCCCTAGCAGATGCTGACGGATCCTCCATGTCAACCCGTCCATGAACTTCTCAATCTTCTTCTTCTCTGTTGGTATCTCATCTGGAACGATATTCAACAGATTAGTGAACTCGGCCTCATACTCGGCCACTGTTTTACCTTCTTGCCTCAGACTCATAAGCTTCCTCCTCATTTCCGTATGAACAGCCGACGGAAAGTACTTGCGGTCAAACCGCACCCAGAAGTCCTGAATAGTGAGAGTATCCCTCTCCTACGCGGTGGTAATAGACTCCCACCACTGTAGCGCAGATCCAACTAGCATGAAAGTATCTATCACCTCCTTCTGGACGTCCATTCACTCATGCATCCTCAAGTGCCTCTGCATATCCTTCCTCCACTGGCTCGAGACTACCACATCTGAGCTACCTGCAAACTCTGGCGGATGCGCTTTCTGAAAAGCGTCACGTACACGTTCCCAAGCAGATGGGAATGCATTTGCCTGAACTGGCGTGGCAACCGGCGCCTGCAGTGGTGCCTGCTGAACAATGGAAATTGCGGCATTTACCGCTTGGGCTACTATAGCTGCAACCTCAGCGGCGTTCAATATGCCCTGAACTGGAGCGGGCTGGGGTTCGGGCGTTGTATCCCTGGGAACTCGTCGTGCACGTCCTGGAGGCATTCTAAAATAAGAATAAAGTCTATAAGTTCGCAGTAATAAACTTAAAATAGCTGAAGAACAAAGCATACACAAAAAGAATACAACAGTCCTAAAATATAGGGCTCTATATCAAAGAAACGTAGCGGAAACATAATAGCCGTACAGATCCAAAAGGAAACTAGAACCTGATGCTCTGATACCACCTGTGACACCCCGACTAATTAAATACCGGGTAGCTACTCCTTTATTAAATTAATTCAAAATGCCAAGTTGGCTCAGTTAATAACATCACTGTCGAAAACATTTTAATGATTACTAACCACCTAGTATTTAAAAAGTAAGTGACAAATTTTAATTAAAGTCTGATTAACATGCAACAAGTGTAAAAAGAATAATAACACCATTTACCATAATGAAGTAAATAGAATGAACATCACATAAGTAAATAAGGTCCGGAGGAAAAACTCCTCAATACAATCCCACAACTGAAATAGGTAAACCGAATAATAAAACGATACATGCTAAAGTCTGAAAAACTGAAATGTAAAAGATGTTTCTAATAGAAATGGGCAACATGCCCTACAACTGATAGATAGTGACTCTGGAATCCAAAAGATAGAAGCGTCTACAAGCAAATCCCTGTAGCTTCCACAAATAGCTACAGTTCGTCACCTGAATGAGTATCCTACGCTTGGTGTCCTTGTGGCTGGGCACCTAAAATGGTTTTATAAGAAAAGTAGATTTGAAAAGCAAACGGGTCAGAGCCCGAATGTGGAGTTATTTTAAAAACCTGCAAGTGCTTTAAAAACATTTAAAACATTAAATGCAAAGTACATGTTAGGACGTACACTCACATAATATCCTCACCTCTCGTCTAACTGTGCACTCCTAACGTAAGTACCCATCTACAACAACATAACCCACTAGCTAAGTGACATAATAACTAGCTAGACTATCATAGGTCCTACCCTTATTACTTGGTTCTATTAACATAGTAACGATCTCAATAAAAATGGGGGTTTAATGTAAACTCAAGTATATAATATGCAATATATTTTACTACTAGCTAACCCGTTATTTTTTTTCTCGAAATAATACTGTAATATATATTCATAACATTAACATGAAAGTTCCCATTAAATTAAGTGTATATTATTCACATCATAAACATACAATATAAGCACCCCGACAACTAAACTGCGGTGCACACATACTCTGCTATCCATCCTGGTACATCACGTACATAAGGATTACATATTCCGAATCTCTCAGGAATAGTTCAGATAACACAAATCACAAATAGTGGAGGCGAACACAATCACATCACATGGGTCACGTACATACCTACGCTCCCACGATCAGCGGACTTATTAATATCCCAATAAGTCTTTCTATGACCTATGTTCATCGAGGTAACCAGTCTAAATCCGGGCAACACAAGGATTAGAGGGCCCTAAGCGAACGCAGACCTCCCGTGATAGCAAGTATGGTAGGTATGTCATACACACAATTCATATACCAATACTAAGTAAACACACGTCTTAGTAATACCGTAGTTTAATCGTAGTACATATCGTATTTTCGTACTAACTTATAATTATCACAATTTATACTATTCCGGTTTATCATCATACGCCATAATTTATTCTCACATCGTAGTAGACACTCACGTCTCAACCCAAACCGTCCATTTAATATAACTCTCGTATATACTTTCCTTCTCATAAATACCCAAAAGTCCCAATCCTAACATTACATCATTATCGGAATGATATCTATATCCTCGAACAAGTTTACGGGACTCCAAAAATCAAAACAGTCCAAAAAGGCCCAGACTGCCAGCTCGTTAGAAGTCTCGTTCGAACGAGGCTGTTCGAACGAGATTGGACTGTCAGCTCGTTAGAAGTCTCGTTCGAACGAGACTGTTCGAATGAGATTCCAGTTCGTTCGAACGAACTGTAACTTCTAACGATATCTCGTTCGAACGAGATATCGAACGAAACTACCCCTCGTTAGCAGAGACTGGTCAACTCGTTAGAAGCTCGTTCGAACGAGCTCGTTCGAACGACCTGGGTAGGGGCTTCTAACGACCTGCCAGTTTCGTCCCAGATTTTTCCCCTTCTCGTTTTTAGCCATTTTAACACCTCTAATCTCTTCCAAAGTTCATCCCAACAACGTTTTATGGTCTCTAATTGATCCTAAACATATTCAAGTCAACTCCTAACATGTTTTCAAGGATTAAATCTCTTTAACATCAATCAAAATATGAATCTCTACACTTTTTCCCAAATTATTCAAGAACATGAACCCTAACATTTTGATTCATGAATTAACCCAACAAAATCCGTTTTAATTTCTTTCCAATCATATATATCATGAGAATAATCCTCTACCTATCATTCTACATGCAATTCTTCTCAAATTTTTCAAGTTCTATGATCTAAACTACATGGGTTTTCATTATCTTTCAAGAACAATTGATATTCTTCAATTTCTAACATGGAAAAGACATTCTCTGAAATTAAATGGAATAAAGTCACTTGCCTTGGTTCGATTTCTGATTTTGGTGAAGGTTTGATGAAGTTTTTCTGCAGAATTTCCTCTCTCCAAGCTCCTTCTCCAATGGTGGCTTAAGGTGGCTAGGGTTTGTTTTGGGGAAAGTTGTAAACCTAATGATAGCCTCCGTAGCTTAATGGGTTAAGAGGGGATGGTTAGTGGGTTTAGTGGGTTAAATCCACATCAGATTAAAACTCCCAATTTTCATCACTTTTAATTCCTCAAAATGTAAAATTACCAAAATACCCTTTAAGTTGTCGGTATGGCCTAAAAATACCCCGGGACCCAAACTACACCCCCGGCTAGTGTTTTCTGACTATTTCGACCCTTATGGATGCGTTGGCGCACTCAAAACGACTATACGGATAATAAAAATAAAAATCACTTTTATAATAAAAATATACCATGACGCGGCGGTCACACGCGTCTCAATAAAATTCCCAAATTGCCGTATATAAATCTCACGACAATTTCATAATTCAATATATATAAAACATGTATGTACATAATCAAATACCAACTCGCATCTCCTTGGTATATTTAACCCGGATTAATTTCCAATTAATTCACATTTAATTAATTAATCCCAAAAATAAATATAGCCAAAAACACGGGGTATTACATACTTCCCCCCTAATAACTGAATTTCGTCCCGAAATTCGAAACTAGAAAGTACCTGCTAAAAATAACTCTGGATAACGTTCGCGCATCTCATCCTCGCGCTCCCATGTGGACTCCTCGACATTGTGATGTCGCCACTGAACACGCACTAACGGGACTATCTTTGACCGCAGTTTCCTCTCACTTCGGTCCAAAATAGCAATTGGCCCCTCCTCGTAGGAGCTATCCGGCTGGAGATCGATGTCCTCCACAACAATGTGAGAATGAGCCAAATTATCTCTAAGATATTTCCTTAGCGAGGAAATATGGAACACATCGTGAATCCGATGTAAATGCTCCGGTAACCCAAGTCTGTACGCAACCGGTCCAATCCGCTCAATAATAGGAAACGACCCCACATACCTCGGTGCCAACTTCCCCTTCTTCCCGAAATGCATAATCCCCTTCATAGGAGATACTCTGAGCAGAACCTGGTCCCCCACTTGGAACTCTCTGAAAAACCTCTTCGCGTCAGCATAACTCTTCTGCCTGTCTTGAGCTACCCGAATGCGACTCCGAATCAGCTCAATCCTTGCCGAAGTATCCTGAATCACTTCCGGCCCAAGTAGTTTGTTGTCCCCCACCTCCAACCAACATGCTGGGGAACGACAAGGCCTACCGTACAATGCCTCAAACGGAGCCATGCCAATCGTGAACTGATAGGAGTTGTTGTAAGCAAACTCCACCAGTGGAAGGTACTGCTCCCATCCGCCCCCAAAGTCAATAATGCACATGCGTAGCATGTCCTCTAGCATCTGATTGGTGCACTCGGTCTGCCCATCGGTCTGCGGATGATAAGCCGTACTTAACCGCAATTCCGTACCCATGGCCTCCTGGAAACTCTCCCAAAACCGCGAAACAAATATCTTGTCTCTGTCAGACACGATATTTAGGGGTACACCGTGAAGTCTCACAACCTCTTAAATGAAGAGCTGGTCATACTATCCCGTAGTGTAGTCAGTCCTTACGGGTAAAAATTGAGCGACCTTGGACAACCTGTCCACAATTACCCAAACGGAGTCGTGACCCCTCTGCGACGTAGGCAACCCCGTGATAAAGTCCATGGATATGCTCTCCCACATCCACACCAAGACCTCCAACGGCTGTAGCAATCCTGTCGGTCTCTGATGATCCACTTTTACAAGCTGACAAGTGGCGCATTTCGAAACAAACTCAGCGATATCTCTCTTCATACCGCTCCACCAATACTGGCGTCTCATGTCTTGGTACATTTTGTCCCCTCCGGGATGTACCGCGAACCATGAGCCGTGCGACTCTGCCATCACATCGTGTCGCAATTCCTCTCCTTCCGGAACCACCAATCTTCCATTGAAGCGTTATCCCCCGTCTGAGCTGACGGTATAGGACTCGGCTCCCTCTGCAAGTAATCGAACTATCTCCTCCTGACAGAACGAGTCATTAGCCTGTGCCCGTACTACTTTCGTGACAATCTACGGTGTAACGGTCATCACAGACATGAAAGATCGGGCCACTGCATCCTGGTGTCCCAATTCCTTCCACTTTGCCTTCAACACCTCTGCCACCTCATCTGCTGGCCTACGGCTCAACGCGTCTGCTACCACGTTAGCCTTACCCGGGTGGTACTGGATGTCGAACTGGTAGTCTTTCACAAACTCAAGCCACCTACGCTTCCGCATATTCAATTCCTTCTGCGTGAACAGGTACTGTAGGGACTTGTGGTCCGTGAACAGTTGGAACTTCTCCCCCAACAGATAGTGCCTCCAAATCCGTAGGGCGAATACCACTGCTGCCAACTCCAAATCATGCGTGGGGTAATTCTTCTCGTGAGTCTTAAGCTTACGGGAAGCATAAGCTATGGCCTGTCTCTCCTGCTGTAATACACCTCCAAGCCCTTGTAAAGACGCGTCGGTGTAAACCAAATACTCAACTCCCGGTCTCGGCAATGCTAACACAGGTGCTGAGGTCAATTTGTCCTCCAATTCATCGAATGCCAACTGACAGGCATCACTCCAGATGTAGGGTACACCCTTACGAGTCAGATGTGTCAAAGGACCTGCTATCTCCGAGAAACCCCTAATAAACCTCATGTAGTATCCTGCTAGACCCAAGAAACTACGAATCTCCGTTGGTGTCGTGGGCTGTCCCCACTCCCTCACCGCGGACACTTTCCCCGGATCAACAGATATTCCCCGGTCGGAAATAATGTGTCCCAAAAACTGGACTTCCTTCAGCCAAAACCCGCACTTCTCATATTTTGCATACAACTCGTTCTGACGGAGTGTCTGCAAAACTTGCCTCAAATGCTCGGCGTGCTCCTCCTCTGTTTGAGAGTAAACCAGAATGTCATCGATGAAGACAATGACAAACTGATCTAGGAAATCCCTGAACACTCTGTTCATCAAGTCCATAAACACAGCTGGAGCGTTGGTCAAGCCGAAAGGCATAACCCGAAACTCGTAAGAACCATATCTCGACAAGAACGCAGTCTTCGAGACATCCTCCTCCCTAATACGCAACTGATGGTAACCCGATCTCAAATCAATCTTTGAGAAGAAAGAAGCTCCTCTCAGCTGGTCGAATAAGTCATCGATTCGAGGCAACGGATATTTATTCCGTATCGTGACCTTATCCAACTCTCGGTAGTCCACACACAATCTCAGTGGACCATCTCTCTTCTTCACGAACAACACAGGGGTACCCCACGGTGAAGTACTCCTCCGTATAAACCCCTGACCCAATAATTGTTCAATCTGATCCCGTAACTCCCTCATCTCTGCCGGAGCCATACGGTACGGTGCGCGTGCTATAGGTCTCGTACCCGGTAGTAAATCTATAACAAAGTCTATCTCTCGACTGGGGGGTAAGCATGGTATCTCCTGAAATACATCCGAATACTCCCTGACAACCGGGATCGAATCTAAAGGAATCACTACCTCCTTAGAGGTATACTCCTCAATGTAATACAGATGAGCGGTCGATCCTCCCTCTGGGCGAGGCATCGCCACTACGAACATCTCTTGCCCTGGAATGGCAAAAATAATGCTTCCGTTGAAGCAATCAATCATGGCCCTATAAGCTACGAGCCAATCCATACCGATGATCACATCATGAACATGCATATCTAATACCAACATATCTGCAGGTAATACCAGACTACCAATCCCTACTCCCACTCCCCGGCATATAAAGAATATAAGTGACCCACTCCCCAATGGTGAGTCGACACACGTCACTGTGCTCTCTGCCGTAGCTAACAATCCTAAAGCTTTCGCGAAGTGTGTAGCTATAAAACAATGTGTAGCACCCGTATCAAATAATACCCGACCCATAGTGCCATGGATAGGAAACGTACCCTCAATCGCAGGCGGTGCCTGTGGAACTGCAGCCTGGTGGACGTTGTAGACACGTCCATACTGTAGCTGCCCCTGCTGAACTGGGACTGCTGGAATGGGTGGCAATGCTGCCATCTGTAGCGGTGCGGGGAGAGCGGTGGGAAACATAGGTCTCTGTGGCTCCTGGCGAGCACCCTGCTGCTGCTGCTGTGGGGCCCTGCCCCTATCAGGACAATCCTGTCGTTTATGGCCAGTCTTGCCACAAACAAAGCACTTCCCTGGAAAGTTCCCTCCTCTCTTCCCTTGCGGTCCCCGGCCCTGGTGGCCGTTACCGTTCCTCCCTTGGCCCTGCTGGCCCTGGTGAAACTGCTGCCCATTCTGCCCCTGTTGGCCCTGATGGCCGATTGGACCCTGATGGCCCTGACGGAAACCTCCATGTCCCTGCCTGTAGTTCCCTGACCGGAACCTCTTATTATCCCCCTGCTGGGAGCCCTGCTCATTCTGTCTCTGCCCCTGACCAGATTGTGCCCCGCTGGCACCATGCCCTCCGGTCCTGCCCTGATGGCTAGACTCCCCCGTCCTCTTGCCCTCGGCCATATGAAAACGGTGGTCCTGGCAGTGTAACAATGCAGCGTTAACCACATCAGAATAAGTGGCCAACGATAGGTTCCCTAGCAGATGCTGACGGATCCTCCATGTCAACCCGTCCATGAACTTCTCAATCTTCTTCTTCTCTGTTGGTATCTCATCTGGAACGATATTCAACAGATTAGTGAACTCGGCCTCATACTCGGCCACTGTTTTACCTTCTTGCATCAGACTCATAAGCTTCCTCCTCATTTCCGTATGAACAGCCGACGGAAAGTACTTGCGGTCAAACCGCACCCAGAAGTCCTGAATAGTGAGAGTATCCCTCTCCTACGCGGTGGTAATAGACTCCCACCACTGTAGCGCAGATCCAACTAGCTTGAAAGTAGCTATCACCTCCTTCTGGACGTCCATTCACTCATGCATCCTCAAGTGCCTCTGCATATCCTTCCTCCACTGGCTCGAGACTACCACATCTGAGCTACCTGCAAACTCTGGCGGATGCGCTTTCTGAAAAGCGTCACGTACACGTTCCCAAGCAGATGGGAATGCATTTGCCTGAACTGGCGTGGCAACCGGCGCCTGCAGTGGTGCCTGCTGAACAATGGAAATTGCGGCATTTACCGCTTGGGCTACTATAGCTGCAACCTCAGCGGCGTTCAATATGCCCTGAACTGGAGCGGGCTGGGGTTCGGGCGTTGTATCCCTGGGAACTCGTCGTGCACGTCGTGGAGGCATTCTAAAATAAGAATAAAGTCTATAAGTTCGCAGTAATAAACTTAAAATAGCTGAAGAACAAAGCATACACAAAAAGAATACAACAGTCCTAAAATATAGGGCTCTATATCAAAGAAACGTAGCGGAAACATAATAGCCGTACAGATCCTAAAGGACACTAGAACCTGATGCTCTGATACCACCTGTGACACCCCGACTAATTAAATACCGGGTAGCTACTCCTTTATTAAATTAATTCAAAATGCCAAGTTGGCTCAGTTAATAACATCACTGTCGAAAACATTTTAATGATTACTAACCACCTAGTATTTAAAAAGTAAGTGACAAATTTTAATTAAAGTCTGATTAACATGCAACAAGTGTAAAAAGAATAATAACACCATTTACCATAATGAAGTAAATAGAATGAACATCACATAAGTAAATAAGGTCTGGAGGAAAAACTCCTCAATACAATCCCACAACTGAAATAGGTAAACCGAATAATAAAACGATACATGCTAAAGTCTGAAAAACTGAAATGTAAAAGATGTTTCTAATAGAAATGGGCAACATGCCTTACAACTGATAGATAGTGACTCTGGAATCCAAAAGATAGAAGCGTCTACAAGCAAATCCCTGTAGCTTCCACAAATAGCTACAGTTCATCACCTGAATGAGTATCCTACGCTTGGTGTCCTTGTGGCTGGGCACCTAAAATGGTTTTATAAGAAAAGTAGATTTGAAAAGCAAACGGGTCAGAGCCCGAATGTGGAGTTATTTTAAAAACCTGCAAGTGCTTTAAAAACATTTAAAACATTAAATGCAAAGTACATGTTAGGACGTACACTCACATAATATCCTCACCTCTCGTCTAACTGTGCACTCCTAACGTAAGTACCCATCTACAACAACATAACCCACTAGCTAAGTGACATAATAACTAGCTAGACTATCATAGGTCCTACCCTTATTACTTGGTTCTATTAACATAGTAACGATCTCAATAAAAATGGGGGTTTAATGTAAACTCAAGTATATAATATGCAATATATTTTACTACTAGCTAACCCGTTATTTTTTTTCTCGAAATAATACTGTAATATATATTCATAACATTAACATGAAAGTTCCCATTAAATTAAGTGTATATTATTCACATCATAAACATACAATATAAGCACCCCGACAACTAAGCTGCGGTGCACACATACTCTGCTATCCATCCTGGTACATCACGTACATAAGGATTACATATTCCGAATCTCTCAGGAATAGTTCAGATAACACAAATCACAAATAGTGGAGGCGAACACAATCACATCACATGGGTCACGTACATACCTACGCTCCCACGATCAGCGGACTTATTAATATCCCAATAAGTCTTTCTATGACCTATGTTCATCGAGGTAACCAGTCTAAATCCGGGCAACACAAGGATTAGAGGGCCCTAAGCGAACGCAAACCTCCCGTGATAGCAAGTATGGTAGGTATGTCATACACACAATTCATATACCAATACTAAGTAAACACACGTCTTAGTAATACCGTAGTTTAATCGTAGTACATATCGTATTTTCGTACTAACTTATAATTATCACAATTTATACTATTCCGGTTTATCATCATACGCCATAATTTATTCTCACATCGTAGTAGACACTCACGTCTCAACCCAAACCGTACATTTAATATAACTCTCGTATATACTTTCCTTCTCATAAATACCCAAAAGTCCCAATCCTAACATTACATCATTATCGGAATGATATCTATATCCTCGAACAAGTTTACGGGACTCCAAAAATCAAAACAGTCCAAAAAGGCCCAGACTGCCAGCTCGTTAGAAGTCTCGTTCGAACGAGGCTGTTCGAACGAGATTGGACTGTCAGCTCGTTAGAAGTCTCGTTCGAACGAGACTGTTCGAATGAGATTCCAGTTCGTTCGAACGAACTGTAACTTCTAACGATATCTCGTTCGAACGAGATATCGAACGAAACTACCCCTCGTTAGCAGAGACTGGTCAACTCGTTAGAAGCTCGTTCGAACGAGCTCGTTCGAACGACCTGGGTAGGGGCTTCTAACGACCTGCCAGTTTCGTCCCAGAATTTTCCCCTTCTCGTTTTTAGCCATTTTAACACCTCTAATCTCTTCCAAAGTTCATCCCAACAACGTTTTATGGTCTCTAATTGATCCTAAACATATTCAAGTCAACTCTTAACATGTTTTCAAGGATTAAATCTCTTTAACATCAATCAAAATTTGAATCTCTACACTTTTTCCCAAATTATTCAAGAACATGAACCCTAACATTTTGATTCATGAATTAACCCAACAAAATCCGTTTTAATTTCTTTCCAATCATATATATCATGAGAATAATCCTCTACCTATCATTCTACATGCAATTCTTCTCAAATTTTTCAAGTTCTATGATCTAAACTACATGGGTTTTCATTATCTTTCAAGAACAATTAATATTCTTCAATTTCTAACATGGAAAAGACATTCTCTGAAATTAAATGGAATAAAGTCACTTGCCTTGGTTCGATTTCTGATTTTGGTGAAGGTTTGATGAAGTTTTTCTGCAGAATTTCCTCTCTCCAAGCTCCTTCTCCAATGGTGGCTTAAGGTGGCTAGGGTTTGTTTTGGGGAAAGTTGTAAACCTAATGATAGCCTCCGTAGCTTAATGGGTTAAGAGGGGATGGTTAGTGGGTTTAGTGGGTTAAATCCACATCAGATTAAAACTCCCAATTTTCGTCACTTTTAATTCCTCAAAATGTAAAATTACCAAAATACCCTTTAAGTTGCCGGTATGGCCTAAAAATACCCCGGGACCCAAACTACACCCCCGGCTAGTGTTTTCTGAATATTTCGACCCTTCCGGACGCGTTGGCGCACTCAAAATGACTATAAGGATAATAAAAATAAAAATCACTTTTATAATAAAAATATACCATGACGCGGCGGTCACACGCGTCTCAATAAAATTCCCAAATTGTCGTATTTAAATCTCACGACAATTTCATAATTCAATATATATAAAACATGTATGTACATAATCAAATACCAACTCGCATCTCGTTAGTATATTTAACCTGGATTAATTTCCAATTAATTCACATTTAATTAATTAATCCCAAAAATAAATATAGCCAAAAACACGGGGTATTACATCTTCCTTCATGTTGTCCAGTTGGATAAAATCTATTGTTTTACCCTTAACTGCATTGGCCAAGTTTCTTGAGAACTTGAGATCCTGTCTTACTTGGGTTTTTGTTTGCGATCGATCAACTTTTGAACAATACCAATCAATCAACTATGTGGTAATGGTTTTGTGCTCGGACCAACTATGTGGTTGTTGTTTTGAAGGACCACTATTTTTTAACATGTTTTGAAAGTGTTTCAGACCAAGTATAATAACTTTTAAAGAATAACTTATGAAGAGCTTTTGAAGAAAGTGAATCAAGTATGTAGTGCATAGCTCTAGTACTCTAAACAAATAAAAAAAATGGAAGAAATCATCAATTTATTGAAACTGAAGTGACATAATTACAAATATTGTGTCATTACATTACTGGTAATATTTCCTGAGATGCTCAGCTTGCCAAGGATTTTTGAACTCTTCTCCCTCTAGATTCTAAATTCGGTAAGTACCTAGTCGGACAACTGTTGAGATACGATATGACCCATGCCAATCATCTTCAATTTTGTTGTTCATATGGATTACCTTCTTGAGAAGATAATCTTCTTCCTTCAAGTTGGTCAGCTTCATCCTTTTGTTGTAAAAATGTTCTTTCCTCTATTGATAAGAAATATTTCTCAAGGTTGCGTCTCCACGTACTTAATCCATCATATCCAATTCTAATCTTCGCATTAAATCACTAACAGTAGAATTAAAGTTTATCACTCTATGAGTGGGCATATCCAATTCAGCTGGTATTATTGCTTCAGCTCCAAATGCTAATATATATGGGGATTCTCCTATAGTAGTCCTCAGAGTTGTTCGGTATGCCCACAGAATAGAGTGTATCTCATTCATCCAGTTTCCTTTGTCATCATCAAGTATTTTTTTCATTCCATTGAGGAGAGTCTTGTTTGCTACTTTTTTTTCCTGTTGCTTTGAGGATGTCCTGGAACAGAATAAAGCTTTTGAATGTTTAACTAGGCACAATTTGCAGAAAACTCCTCGTTATCGGACTATGTGCCATGGTCTGTAATGAAATCATAAGAGAAACATATCTACAAATTATGTTTTTGAAGATGAACTTGTAAACTTTCTCATAGGGATTGTCTATTAATGGCTTTGCTTTGGCATATTTAGTGAAGTAGTCCACAACTACGACCAAGTATTTAAATCTTTCTCGGGTGGTCGGTAATGGCCTGACCAAGTCTATCCCCCTTATAAAAAATGGCCAAGGTGAAGTAATTAGAGTTAGAGAAGCTTGTGTAGTTTTTCGAATGCTAGAATACCTTTGGCAGTTATCAGATTTCTTGGAAAATGTTGTATAATTTGCTCTCATAGGTGGACAATAATATCCCTATGTATTAATATGCTGTAATAATGATTTTTCCACTATGTGAGCTCCATAGGACCCTTCATGGACTACCTCTATCAAATCTTGAACCTCTGTTGAATGAATGCATCGCTATAAGCTAGCTGCCAATCCTCTCCTGTAAAGTACTGCTTTGTCCATCACATATCTTACTTCTTTATACTTCAACTTTTTGTCCTCGATTCGGTCTGCTGCAAGACTCCTTCTTTAATATAAGCTCTTATCGAATCCATCTAAGATTGACCCATGTCCATTGTGATGAAATTAATCATCAAGTGTTAATCAATACTCCTGTTAACTAGAATTTCAATGGGAATAGTTCTTCGGAGCTCAATTCTAGTTGTTGATTCCAGCCAAGCAAGTGCATCAGCTCGAGCATTTTCTAATGTTGGAATTCTGCTCATCCGAACAGCTGTCAACTCTACCATAACCTCCAATGATTTAGATAGGTATCTTGTCATTAGTTCTCTCTTGGCTCCATATAAACTCAATATTTGATTCACCACCTATTGAGAATCAATGTGCACCATAACTTGCTCTGCATTTAAAGACTAAGGCAAACTTAATCCCACAATAAGAGCTTCATACGTTGCTTCATTATTTGAGTTCTGAAACTGGAATCGTAGAGCATATTCAATATCTATCCAATCAAGAGTGTTGAGTTTTATACCTGCTCCAATTCCAGTTTCGCAAGAAGATCCATCAACATAGAAGTTCCATATAGGGAGATTATTATCAAATGCTTAGTCTGTCAACATACCATGATGGAATGTTTGGTTCGTTGATTTCTCATACTTCTTGGACATCTCATGTGCTCTGCTGGAATATTCTAGTAGGTCGATAATGATAGCTCTAGTTGGACTATTTCTTCCTATGTATTTATATGCCTGAATTCCATATTGCCCGAGAACCTCTGGATAAGTGAACTCGGCAATAAAATCTGCCATAGCTTGGAGTTTTAAGGAGGACCTTGGTCATACATAATATCATTCTCGCCCAACTCTACTTACCAATACATAAATCTCCTAGATGTAATACCCCTTATTTATGAGTAATTATTTTTATATTAATTGCCATGCGGGTTAATTACATAAAGTAAAGGAAATTGAAGTAAATATTACTTTAAGTGATTTAAGAGATAATATTTACTAAGTTTTATATATTTACCGTTAAGTGAATGTACATAGTGTAACATTATATCTTATTGCGTCGTTGTGCTTTAAATGACGGTTATGATTCATATTTCAACCGGATTATTATTAAAAAGTTAATATGACGTTGGAACATGAAATAATGTACGATGTCATGGATGCCAGTTTAGAAGTCACGGTTAGTCCGAAAATGATTGAGATGGTCAAAATAAGTTCCAGGTGTGTTTTTGGGTCCCGGGGGTACTTTTGACTATTTATAACTTAATTATGATGCTACGAGTTATTTTTTGGGTATAGTAGCATTTAATGTTAAACTTAATGTATTTTGGATGAGTTGGGTATTTTAGTCTTGCAAGAGAATTTAGAGCTCATTTGTGTTTAACCCTAGAGAGAGTTAGACAAAGAGAGATATATTAAGAGAAAGAGGAGAGAAATAGGAGAATTGTCATTTCAAGCTTGGAATCTTTGCAACGAGGAAGAATCTAAGGATACAATCTTTAGGCAAGTTTTTAACTTGCAAAATGTATGATTGAGTATGAATAATCTATATTTATTGTTAATGTTCTTGCGCTTGAACCAAAAATGAATTTTAATGATTTTGAAGCTTAAATGTTTGGGTATATTATATAGACATGATTGGAGTTGGATATATTAGTTGATTATGGTGTAGGAATGATTTGGTAAAGTTATTAATGAATAAAGGGATTTGGGGAATTTAGGGTTAATATTAACTTGTAGCCATTACCGGGCTTCTCGTACAGGGTGAATCAATTCTCCCTCCTCACTGAATCGATTCGCTAAAAATGGTGGCTACAGGTCTGAGGAACCAAATCGATTCGGGTTAAGGCCGAATCAATTCAGGCTTAGACAGTCGGATGGTTTTCTCAGCTGAATCGATTCGCTTTTTGAGCGAATTGATTCACTTTGAGGGGCCAATCGATTCGTCCACCTAGGCGAATCGATTCGGAATCTTGTTGTTTGATATGAATTTTCCAACTTGGTTTCTAGTATTTTTCTTTTAGATTCAAGGCTTAGCAACCTTCTCATATGAAGTAATAAAGAGTATTAGAGTCTTATATAGGGGAACTAATACCCTAGGTTAGAGAGGGTGTATTCGGGCATATCTCGGGGACTATTTAATGGGGCTTATTTTCCTATTTTATCTGATAAGCGAGTCTAGGACCAGGGAAGAGTTGGGTAGTATGGTTGTGGACTCTCTGGGGTTAGTATAAGGGGAATTATACTTTGTAGCATATATCATTATGCACATATAGTTTTGGAAATAAGAAACATACAATTTAAAGTGGCATATACATGGTTAAGCATGTATAGTTTTGTGAATTTAAAAAGTGAATGTTTTAAATTGACATATTTTGTGGTTGTGGCATGAATATACATACCTCTCTTAATGATATCATAAGGGAAGTTACGCGAATGAGGTAAATCCCCTAGCTAGTGAATGCAGGGAGAATGTAGTCCTCGGCCATAGGACCGGTGCGTATATTGTACGATTGTTTTATTCGAAGTGAGGTAATTCCTGGTATGGTTATGTCTCACTGTCGAAGGTATATTTTTGCTTCCCACGCGACGCGATTTAGGGTGCCCAGGTGGTCTTGATTAAAGGCCCTGGAAGATGATAGCATTTAGGGGCGCATCCAGTGGGGTGACTCCCGAAAGGATAGTCTTAGAACCGTTATATTAGGATTATAATTATTCTCACGGTTGTGGCATTTCATGTGAATGAGTTAATGACTCTGTAAATTAACTTCACGGCATATGATCCCTTAAATGATAAATGTACTTGTGAAGTTATATTTTATAAATTTTGCAAATTAAGCATGTTAAATGAAATTTGACTATTTCTCTTAATTAGATGGGTTGTGTAACTTATATTGATCTAATATGGTGCTCGGATGTGCATTTAGATGGGAGGTGAGGATGATTCTGATATTGAAGAGCGAAATTAACTTATTTATGATGTTAGTATTCATAAATGTTATGCCTTTTATTCACACGTATATCATATCAAATCGGGCCCTGACCCGTTTATATTTCCTTTTCTTATAGGGTTCTTACTTGTGCTCAGGTGCTCCCCCGCAAGGGCCCCCGTTATGATCTTTCCTTCCTAATGTCAAGGAGCTACATCATTTTGAGGATGTTATAGGACTTTTGTAATAGACGCATCAATCTTTTGGATAATCTAGTTGTGATCCGTCTTTATATTCGGGTGTGTTGCCCCAATTATTATTTATACTATCTGTAATACTTGGTGTAACCGCTTGTATTAGTCTATTAACCGACATCTTATTGGTTCATGCTTTGTAGAATTGTTATTAAACTATTATATGTCTTTATATTTATCCACCTTATCTTATAAATTGGATTGTCTAAATTATTTTGATTAAACCTGCAAATCATATGACATCCGTTTTCTAAAATACTTGGCGGTTGTCTCGTACTATTATTACTACGATAGTGATGTTGAGAATGAACCATTTATGATTCCTGTTTTATTGGAGTAACAGGCTGGCCACCTCTTATTTTAATAAGTGGGGTTTCACACCAGACTTCTCCAGTTTGTGAAGTGCTTGACTAAGAGGCATATCAGTGTATACGATAATTGTATGGGCTTGGAAATAGGGATTTATTTGTCTGGAAGCCTCAATCAGTTCCAATGGTAACTTCTTTAGAAGTGGATATCTGATTTCTTCTTATCAAAAGAGCTTGCTCGTGTAGTACACTGGTTTTTTAACTCTATTTTCTTCTCAGATCAAGTCAGAGCTTATAGCTTACTCAGAGATAGCTAAGTACAATTATAACCTAGGGGAGGCAATTCGGGCTGGTCGTGTCATTTTCGGGTCGCATTGATTTTTATTTGAGTATAAGTTTTGGGCACTCTTAAATCTATACAAGCTAATCATTTCAAGTTCGGGTCATTTGGGGATATTACCATAAACGGGTTATCGTGTCAAAAATTTCCAGCCCTATTACAACTTTTCTCCTAAAATCGGTCGGGAGAGTAATGGAGGTGATCCCAAGTACTTTTTCAATTCCAAAAAAGCCTTTTCACATTTTTCATTCCATTCAAAGCTCTTTCTAAGAACTTAAAAGAATAACATGCACCTGTCAGTAGCTCGGGACACAAATTTGTTCAAGGCTGCTACTCACCTAGTTAGCCTCTGCATATCCTTCTTGCAAGTAGGGGATTTCATTTCAATCAACACTTTGATCTTGTCTGGGTTTTCTTCAATTCCCCTCTGGTTTACTATATACCTGAGAAATATTCCTTCATGCACACTAAATACGCAATTGGTCAGATTCTACTTCATTCGGTGCTTCTCCAGCTGATAAAAGGTTTGGTTGAGGTCGGTAATGTGGTCGGATACTTTTTTCTCTTTTTCAACATGTCATCTATCTATACTTACATATTCTTGCCTATTTTCTCCTCAAAGAATTTATTCACTAATCTTTGGTAAGTAGCAGCTGCATGTTTTAGACCAATTGGCATAACATTATAAAAATAAGTCCCATGGGGAGTAATAAAAGAAGTGTTTTCCCTGTCGCAGGCTTCATTTTAATCTGGTTAAAACCAGAGTAAAGATCTATGAAGCTTAGCAGCTTATTCCCAGATCTAGCTTCAACGATTTGATTAATCCGTGGCAAAGGGAAATAATCCTTTGGGCATGCCTTGTTCAAATCTGTGAAGTCCATACATATTCTCTAGTTGTTATTTTTCTTCTTGACTATAACGATGATCGCCAACCAATCTGGGTATTTACATCATTAATGAATGAATCTTTCTGAAGCTTCTCAACTTCCTCATGAATAGCTTGGTTCTTCTCAGGGCTGAACACCCTACGTCATTGCTTCATAGACTTAATGTCTTTATTAACATTGAGATCAATGCAAAGAAAGTTAGGGTCAATCCCAAGCATATCTTCATGAATCCATCCAAACAGTTGCTTCCTTTGTCCCTTAGGAAGGTCACCAGCTCCTATTTAAGAACAGGATCCAGAGTTGTTCCTATTTGAGTAGTCCGTTATGGCTATAATCATCTAACACAATGCTCACGGTTTCTTCCACTATTTGGTATTAGGTTCGGAGGTGTCCACTTGGTTAGTGGTGGTCTTTTTCTTTATTTCTTCTAAATTTTCTTACTCGGCGGATGAGTCATAGAATTCTTGAGCTACATTATCACCTTTTACCACGCCAACCCTAAAGTTGGTCAGGAACTTCAAACACTAATGGACTGTAAATGACACATCTTCGAATTTCTTCAATCTTACTCATCTCATGATCATATTATAGGTAGAAAGAACATTTTTGTCCATTAAAAAGAAACATATATTTTATATTTGACTTACTGGCCATGTACAAATCAACAACTCCAATTTGATTGTCCTAATAGGAAATACCTTTTCATCATAAAAACTTATTAAAGGCCTCTGATAAGGTTCCTATGGGCTGAGCTTCAAGTTCAGACTGTCAAACCAGGGGTAAAAGATGATATCCGTCAAGCTGATGTTATCAACCAATACTCTAGAAATAATTATATAATCCCTTATGACTTTGATTACTAAAGGATTATCGTGGGGGTATAGCACCCCTAAGAGGTCATTTTTAGAAAAACCAATCACCAACTTGTCTTTGTTAACCTTCCTTGGTCGATAGTCTCCAGCTAGGTTAATCCTTTGGATATAGGAACAAGGTTGAGCCTCATTTAGCTAATATTTCCTTTCAGCGATATGATCTCCTCCTCCTACATCTCCACCTGTAATAATTTAAAATTTTAAAGATCCAAAACTAATCGTGAATACCTCGTGTTCTGGTTCTCTAGGCTTCTTGGGTAGGTCGAGATCATCTTCTTGATCATCTTCGTGAGTTTAGCTTTTCTCGTCGCTGGGATTACATGGAGACTTTGACCTTGGTCGATCTCCAACATTGTTCTGCCAATCAACATACTTGTCTATCTTTCCTATTCAGATGAGTGCTTTAATTTTATTCTGAAGAGCAACACAACGTTATGTCGTATGTCCATGGACCCTATGAAATTCATAATATTTGGACCTGTCCTTTTTGGCAGAAGGTGTTCTTAGCTTTTTAGGACAATGTGCATCCTTGCTATGCTTTACCCCCTCCAAAATATGGTGGATGCCCATTGTTAAGGGGGTGTAATTATTGTACCTTTTGAGCCGGTCCATATTCCATTTTTTGTTATAATTCCCTGTGGTTCTTAGGACCTTTGTGCTCCTTTTTATTGGTTTTACATTCAGCCTTTGTACCTTTTGACCCGGTCCATATTCCATTTTTGGTTTAATTCCCTGTGGTTCTTAGGATCTTTGTGCTCCTTCTTATTGGTTTTACATTCAGCCTTTACTTATGATCTTTGCTTGGCTGACATGGCTTCCTTAGCATTCATGATTTTGGTTGCCTTTGCCATTAACTCAGTCATCATCTTTGGAGGATCTTTAGCAAGTATATAGTAGATCTTCTTGGGGAGAAACCCACTCATAAGGGATGTAATGGATATTTTTTCCTCGTAATCAATGACTGCTAACTTTTGGTTGTTAAAATGATCTATGTAATCTTAGGTAATCTCTACCACATTTTGCCTTACACTGAGCAAATGATCCAATCATTTTATTGGTTTAGATCCAAAGCAGAAGTTACCAATGAATAGCTCGATAAGTTGCTAAAAACTAGAAATCTTCCCCTGAGGAAGACTGTTATACCAATTCTGATCAGGTCCTGTAATTGTCCCTAAGAACTCCATGCATCTCATTTCATAGGGGATGGCATAGATGTCACCTGCTTCCTAGTACTACTTTATATGAAGGATGGGATCAATTTTCCTATCATATTTAGGAGTAACCACATGAGCTTTAAAGTTTGAAGGTGTGGAAAAATCCATAATATCTTGCACGGAATGATATCCCTTCACAAAGCTTCTCTGCAAAGGGTTCTTGGACTTAGCCATTTCTCCCAATCAATCTTCCAATCACTGGATGGAACCCTTCCATGCATTGTTACAAGCGTCTGATCTGTGTGATGAAATTCTTTTATTCCGACCAACTGTTTGTGCTAAACGTTCTTCTTATGAATAATGCTTGGAACGAGCATTTCGTCGGGCATCTGATCTAGACTAGGTTGAGGCCTCACATTGATCAGTTGGCCATCGAGTATTTCTCGATAATGCCCTGGTCAAATTTTTATTCCCCCTGGGTCCAAAACGTTCAAAGGGTGAATTAGCCTTTCTAAGGCGCTCCATCTTTCAGGAGTAATAGATTGTTCGTCATAGGGCTCTGATATTCTGAGGGAAGAACTTACTCCTGGTTGATAGTAAGTATCTCTAGTAGTCCTGGATTGGCTATGTCTACTGCTTCTTTGTAGTGGTAGTGTCATATTTCCACGAGCATATAAAGAACGTGTCCTGGCTTGCAGGGTGTGTACTAACTGCCTTATGGTATCTTTCATAGCCTCTTGTCCTCTGGCATGACTATCCAATATGAAAGAAAAATCATTGTTAGTTGGTAGAGCACAGGGAACATGAGGGATGCCATCATTCCTGGTACTTGACTTAGGAATATCAGTCATGTTTAGTTAATAGATGATGTAAACGTTTAGAAACACGTTCCCACAGAAAGCTAATCCATTGATGCAAAAAACTAGAACATATCTATTTATTTTGTCATAGACAAATAAGTAAATAAAAAAGACAAATAAGATTTTTAAAGTGGTTCGGCTGAAAGGAAACGCCTACGTCCATTGTCTTATATTGCCTGCTTTTCAACTGGATTGTATCCCGATCCCTTTTACTGTAGGGATTACAATATATTTATAGTCCACTTGGGGATCAAGATTCTTAATGTTAAAGGATGGAATTCCTTTATAAATCAAACATTTTCATTAGTACATATTGTTTATAATGCATATGACTGTTGACACTTTGCTGACATTGTTGGTCGGGCTTCATGGTGTTGGTCGGTATCCCAGTTTGATGGTCGGGCTTCCAGGCCTTGGTCGACAGTTACTCCTTGCTGACTAGGATTATTGACACATTGGATGATGCATGTCCATTTCTTATTGGTCCACGTAAGTGGGTAAATTTTTTTATTAATATTGACATCATCTCAAATTTATACGGTTTATATATCGAGATTTAAATATTCAAATGTAATCACTAGACTTAATTACCAACACCCATTTTCAGTCTCACGAGTTTAATATATAAGGCATAAGCATCTATTATGCATTATAAGGTTAAAGTATAGTTATTATCCACGTTCTCAGACAACTAAATTTATTCCATTCAAGTCCATGTAATTATCCATATATGTCCTTCCATATATTTAACACATAAAGGCATCTACCGCTGGTGTCTAATTCGTGCTCCATCGATAAGTCTCGAGGAATCTCTTATCATAAGCGAACATCACAAAACACACATAAATTAGGGGCGGTCACTACGCAGGGTACTTGAGCATGGTCCATACCCAGCGGTGACACATGACAGGTCAACGTCAACACCTACCTCTTGTAGGTGGTACCTCCACGTAGTACCTCTATAACCTACATATCGCCAAGCCCACCTGTTCCGACGTGTGGTACTTGGTCCGAACGTACGAACCCCCGAACCAATAGGATAGTTCACGAATATTGGTTTGTCCACACAAATACATCATAGATCATATTATTATCTCATATAATATGTATAAGTAATTACTCCATAATTACCATAAAATGCCCAACTTAAGTCCATAACATTTCATGAATTAGTAGTTTATAATCTTATAAATTATTAATTCCATCCCATAAATAATTATTAAACCATCTTGTTATTTGTAATTATTATCAATTAAATGTGGCACATAAATTTTTTTAATAATTTTTCATGTTAATTCCTTTTATAGTAAACCAACTCAGCCCAAATATCAGCCTCAGTAAGGCAACCCATTCCAAGGCATGTGGAGCCAAAAATCCCAAGGCGTCGCTCGAACGAGAGTGGGCTCGTTCGCGCGAAATAAAATGTCGTTCGAACGAGGTCCCACTCATTTGAACGACTTTTCATTGTCTTCCCACGCCCCCACCTCAATACCTGTTCATCCCAAATCAAGTTTTGAAAACCAGAATGTCTAACGAAAACCTAGAAATGCTTATACAGAAAACCAACTTCTATATCCACAAATCACCAAAAATCCTTGCATTTGAACCCAAAATTTTACATTTGTTCCAAGCTGATACGATTGGGATGTTTTCCAAATTTTCAACTATTTTTTAATTCACAATAAAGGAGCAGTTGTCATGGAATTCTACATCAAATTTCAGTCCACAATTAACAGAGGCATCCCCTACTTCAATTACTTTAATATACCAAACTTAACATTAAAACCCTATGAATTCTATCATCAAATTTCAGAATTTCGATATCTAATTTTTGGGACAAATTCTTCATTAAATTTAGAATTCTACATGCATTGTTCATCATCAAATCAATTACATTCAAACCTAAATCCCAGAAATTGAAGGGGAAATTATGTTGCATCAAGAAATAAATTGAAAACATAAATTAAGCAAGATAATTCTCACCCTAAAATTCATAGAAGAAAGCCTCTTGAAATCCCCTTGATTTTCCTTTGGTTTCTTGTCATTTTTCCTCCCTTCTGGTCCTTCTCCTATTCTCTCCCGTTAACAAATGATTTAGGTTTTCTGGGATGATAGTGGGGGAGTGGTTTACCACCACCTAAATACTAATAATTGACTAATCCCGAATTGGGCTTAAAACCCAACTTTTGGACACCCAAATGGACCGAATCCATAATCCAATTAGCCCAAAAGTTACCCAATTTATTTACTATTGACTCGGGATTATTTTTAAATGGATAAATCATCTAAACAAGCCCATATGTGTCCCAAAATATTATCCGATTTATTTATGTTAATAATATATACTTTTAATTTGTGTCGCACATTAATTATGTATTTCTCTTTGTTATATGTAAATGTCATATTCATGCATATAAAAATTAGTCACACACAACACTATAAGAAAAAGGTTTTTAGTGACGAATTATTTTGCGATGATCTCAAATTCTCCCCAAAAAAATTATATTTTGCGATGAAAAATAAATTAGTCACAGAAAAGTAAAAAAATTAATTATTTACTTTTGTGACAATTATTGTTGGTCACAATAAATACCAATGTGTGAGAAATATTAAATTTCGTCACTAAATTATTATATCAAATTCTCATCTAATTTTTATGAGGAATTCAATTGGTCACTAAAACTAAAATAAGAAATGGCGGGAGCTAAATTAAGGGTGTCCCGGTAATTTTTTTTGCTGCCCACGTTTAATCCACGTTTCTTTGTTAACCCATCCAAAATTCCTTATTCTACATAAAAGCTGCTCCTACCCCTCCGATATCTCTCCCTCACATGTCTCTCTTTCACAGGTCTCTCTCTCTCTCTCTCTCCATCTGGACGCACTATATATATATATATATATATATATATATATATTGATTTTGTTTCTCTCTCCCTTTGTCCCTTTGAAGCGTTAATTGAAGACGAACTCTGATTGCTGAATTTCACGTATCTATTTGTGTTGAATTTCTATGTTTCCAATTCCTTAATTACCCTGTTTTTGTCAATTTATTAAATATCGTCTGCCTGAGTATATATATATGTTTTTGTGTATGTATAAACCATATACACTTTCGTTTATGTATAAAACATATGCACTGTATATGTATAACTGTGTATACAGTGTATATGTATAATTGTGTGTGTATAAATATATATATATATATATATATATATATATATATATATATATATATATATATATATAACATTGGTATCAAACTCGAAGGAGGTTAGTTCTATTTTCCAAAAAATAAGAGTGATCTGCATAATAAACTCAAAATACAACGGTGGTCATTGAAGTTATCCCCAAAAATATCTTTGGCAGATCATAAAATGAGTTTACAATATAATAAATAATTCATAATAATAAAAATTCTCAAAAACGGTCTTAATTTTTTTAGGGGCATATACCGAATAGTTCCTCGAACTGTTTTTAATACATGTTTAGTCCAAGCCTTTTTATTTTGCACCAAAAATTCATTCACCATGCCAAAAAGGTTTTACTATGCCAAAAAGGTTTTACCATGCCGCTATCGCGGACCTTTAAAGATAAGAGAATAAGGGACTTTTTGGTACAAAATAAAAGGCTTCAACTAAATGTGTATTAAAAAATATTTGAGTGACTTTTTGGTATTTGATCCTTTTTTTTATGAGTGAAATTTTCTATACCTGTTCTATTTGGCGCAACAGGAACGCGATCCGTGATTTTTTTGAACCATTAGTTTAGTTAGGAGGAGGCAAAAAAAATTTACCTTATTTCATCGGCCGACTTTGCTTGGGTGAGGTATTCTTTTTTCCCAACCGTCAATTAACTTATATATGAAGGTCTCAATGATGTTATTTGCTTATTTTATAAAGTTTAGTTGAAAAGGTTACTTTTATTGAAAAAAAACGTCACCTTATTGCAGCGGTTGATTTTGCTTGGATTGTTTTTAAACTGTTTAAATCAACTGATTAATTGTAAAATATTGACCTATTTTTTTTAAAATACCCAAACAAATCATTTTGTGATAATTTTTTTAGATGTACCCTAAAATGTTTAGAATCCCCAAAAAAAATATATTTTTTTTATAAAAAACATCTCGCATGGGGGGTTCGTAAGTGGTGGTCGTATGAAATCCCCCAGTATATATATATATATATATATATAGTTTGTCACCAAATGTGTTTTCATGATATCATCTTATTTTTATCCATATGGGTATGATTAGGAATTTTATATTGATTCACTCATCAAATTCAAACTGTTTAGTTTTGTAGCAATAATTATTTCAAGATACACTTGCTTATGAATCACTCGGAGCATTAGGTTAAGATGTATTTGATTTATTACCAAATATGTTTCTTACTGTTTTTTTAATGCATAAAAAAAGAGAACGTGTTAAGTAAATATTTATATTTTAAGTTCTTTTTCAATGTAAACAAGTTGAATATGGATAACAGTATGGATAACAGCTGGATGTTCCAACCAAATAAATTATCTAAAGAGTATAAAGACGGCGTTAAATATTTTATTGAGGATAAAAGAAAAAAAAATGGATGAAACTAACAAGATAAGATGTCCATGTAGTGATTGTCAAGAATTATATGTCCACGATCTAACAATCGTTGAAAAGCATTTATGCCTTCGGGGGGTATCCTACAGTTATGCAATTCGTAGTAATTCAAATACACAAGCTTCTGAATATGTAGAAAATGATGATGAATAAGATGATATTCAAGGAATGTTAAATGATGCATTTGACTCTTATAGTTGCCCTGAGCATAGTGAAAGTGGACAATGTAGTTCGGAAAGGGGTCCTGTTAGATTTGACAAACTATTTAGTGAAACTGAACAAGAACTCTATCTGGGTTGAAAGAATTTCACTTCATTTCAATTTATTGTGAAATGCATGTGAAGGTTGTTAATCGTTGGAGAAACAAATTGTTTGACATGTTGCTTTAACTTTTAAAAGACGCCTTTCTAGAAGGATCAAACGTACCGAAGTCACATAATGATGCAAAGAAGAAGTTGAGGGATTTGGGACTGGGCTACGAATCAATTGATGTTTGTAAATATGATTGTGCATCATTCTGGAAAGAGCATGAAAATGTAGATAAGTGTCCAGAATGCATTGAACCCAGATTTAAGTATGATACTAAGAAGGAAAAGAATGTAACATAATACGTTGCGTTATTTTCCACTTAAACCTCATTTACAGAGGTTATTTATGTCAAAACATACAGCTACGGATATGCGGTGGCATAAGGAGAAACGCGTTGATACTGAGGATGTAATGAGGTATCCAACTGACTCTTTGGCATGTAAGGATTTTGATAATCAGTTCCCTTGGTTTGCACAGGATCCTCGTAATGTCAGACTAGGTTTTGCGTCAGATGGTTTTAATCCATTTGGAAACATGAGTAACTCATATAGTATGTGGCCTGTTATACTTGTGCCTTACAATATGGCACTCTGGAAGTGTATGAAGGAACATTTTTTCATAATGGCGTTGCTAATTTCTGGCCCCAAAGCACCTGGAAAGGACATGGATGTTTTTTTATGCCCCCTTGTAGATGAGCTAAAAGAGTTGTGGAATGTTGGTGTACAAACATGGGATTCTTATGGTAAGGAATATTTTAAGTTGCATGCATCTGTCTTATGGACTATCAATGACTTTCCGGCGTATGGGAATTTGTCTGGCTGGAGAACCAAAGGTTATAAGGCATGTCCAGTATGCAATGAAGATACAACATCACAACCACTACGAAATAAGATATGCTATATGGGTTACCATCGATTCTTTCCTTTAAATCATTCTTGGAGGAGGAGTAAAATTTATGATGGAAACCATGAACTAAGAGCTGCGCCAAGGAAGCTTTGCGGAGATGACATCTTACACCAGCTGGAACGGGTTCAAAAATTAAAGCCAGGTGAAAATCCGAACAACAAAGATAGGAAGAGAAACCGCACCCCTGCGGAATTGAATTGGACAAAGAAAAGTATTTTCTTTCAGTTGGGGTATTGGTCAAAGTTTAAAATTAGACATATTCTTGATGTTATGCATATCGAGAAATATATATGTGATAATGTGCTTGGGACATTGAAGATTATCGAAGGAAAAAATAAAGACACAGATAAGGCTCGATTGGATTTAGCCGATATGAACATCCGGAAGGAGCTACACCTAAAAGAGCAATGTGGTCGATGGTTGAAACCAGACGCATCTTATACATTGACACCAAATGAGAGAAAAGATTTTTGTAAATTTTTAAAGTCCGTGAAGTTTCCTGATGGGTATGCAGCAAACATATCGAGAAATTTAAATATCACTGATGCTAAGATATCAGGATTGAAAAGTCATGATTGTCATGTTATGCTGCAACGACTTCTATGTGTCAGAATACGTCCGTATATGCCTAAAAATGTTTATACAACATTGGCCGAGCTATCCAAATTCTTTCAAACATTATGTGATAAAACATTATCTGTGAAACAATTGGATAAGTTAGAGGAGGGGATTGTCCTTATACTATGTAAGCTTGAAGGAATTTTTCCACCAGCTTTTTTTTATGTTATGGTCCATTTAGCTATGCACTTACCACGTGAGGCTATTCTAGCTGGACCAGTGAACTCTAGATGGATGTTACCATTTGAGAGGCACTTCATATATATTTTAAATATACATTCTTAATTCAATGGCTATACATTATCTTCTTTTATGTCTATAGGAATCTAGGAACGTTAAAGGGTACTGTCACAAATAAAGCTCGACCAGAAGGTTCGATTGCAGAAGCGTACATTGTTAGAGAAGCATTAAACTTTTGTTAAATGTACCTTCATGGAGTTAAAACTAGATTCAATCGAGAAGATCGTAATGATGATGGAGGACCAGAGCAACATGAGGGAGGATTGTCTGTATTCTCACAGGTTGTTCGCCCCTTTGGTGGAAGACAACTCACAAGCATACCAAAAAGGGATATTGATAAGATTCATTGGTACTTGAAAAAATTTCGTGAGATGCAACCGTATTTGGAGTAAGTTTCATATTGCCACCTCCTCGAATAAGTACTCTGATATTGATTGTTTTTAAAGAATTAATTTGTATATGCAGTGAACATATGGTTGAATTGGAGATGGAATGCCCGACAACTTGTACCATAGGCAAGAAAAAACATTTCCTAAGTGGTTTGAAAAGCATGTAAGTTGATTGAAATCTGAGTTGGGTAATTAACTATGATAGAATTTTTTTATTGACAATAACACTAATCCTTTATACATTATAGATTAAGCTCCTACGCTGTGGAGGGTCTCTAGATGCCACTGATGAACTATATTCATTAGCGTGCGGTCCCGATGTTCGTGTAAATGAGTACACTGGTTGTATTGTTAATGGAGTTCGATTCCGCACCAAAGATCGTGATAATCGGTGTATAACTCAAAACAATGGCGTAGTTGTACGAGGGGGCATGATGGTGAGGAAATTGATTTTTATGGACAGTTGTGCAATGTTATCAAAGTAAATTACATAAATGGGTACCATGTTATTCTATTCAAGTGTGAGTGTTCGACACTAATCCGAAAAAGAAAAGAATACAAGAGGATTTTCATCTCACCTCAATTAGTGTTCGTAATACATGGTATGAAAATTATCCATTTGTTCTTGCAACACAAGCGTCACAAGTGTTTTACTTGGATGATTACAAGTTGGGATATGATTGGAAAATAGCACAAAAAGTGCAACACAGACATATTTAGGATGTACTGAAGAAAGTTGATGTGGGAGATCTTGCTAATGGCACTGGTGATGAGGCATACCAAGAAGAAGTGTCTTCTAATGTTCAATGGGAGGTTTAAGAGGACGATGGCATAGTACCATTAGTTAGAGTCGATGATGATCTGCCTGAAGAGATAATTACTTCACCTGATTTCAATGCCAATGGTGTTGATAATGATCATATTCCCTATGATGATGATAGTGGAAAAGAAGATGACACGTTGGAAGAATATTGCAGCGATGATGAAAAAAGTCAATACACTGATGACGATAGTGATTGAGCAGTACACTAATGACGACACTGATTGAAAGACTTGTTGCATTTATTTACATCACGTGTTGGACATTAGACATTGTTATTGAATTAAATTTTTTATTGTGGATTTATATGTTTCCGATATTAATTGTAATTTTTCACACTTTGGGATTTCTATGCGAGTTTGTATGACATTCTAACTTGTAACACAATTATGTTACTTCTTTTAGTTATTTTTTTATGTTTTTTTAGTATGGCACCTGGAGGCAGAGCATGTAGAGGAAGGGCTCTTAGAGGCATTTCTAAGGATTCTCCTCGGATGGCGTGTGCACCATCTCTTCCCACATCTGAGACAACTTTTGTGGGTGTTCCCAGTAGTAATGGTATGTCTATTCACTCCACTAGTGTAAAGTATATACATTATATCCACTGCTATTAACTAGGTTATAAGAAATTAACTAAATCTATGGACCACTGCTATTTTCTTTTGTAGTCACAACTGTTATTTGAAAAAAGAAAAAGAATTTGTTAAAAATTGTGTGCAACCTTTTAATGATAGCTTTAGGAGGTTGTAAGGAAACTAGAAAATAAACAGGGATGGAAGAGAGAACATGATTGATAAGAATAAACTTGCCTCCTGATGATAAAGTTTTGGATTGCCGACCTGCAATTTTTCTTCGAATAGAATCTACCAGGCCCTGCGTGAAGATTTAAAGTTTGCAGAAGCTACTTTTGCTTGAAAACAATTTTTGACCAAAAGAAACTTTTAATTGAAATATTTTACAAATTGAGGATTCTTATTGAGACATAAAGATTCTTGAGTAAGAGTTCAACAGTTACATCTTTGTACCATTTTATTGTGAATAACTAGCATCCTTGCTCTTAGGATTGATTTATGAAATTCAATAATCGCAATGGCAAATCCATGGAACTAGAAGTCTATGGTAAAATGCGTTAATAGAGAAAATGGAGAATTCTCTTAAATGGAAAATCATGAGATGAAGATTTGATAACCTTCTTGGACCATTAGAGTAAAAATTTTAACATGAGTCCGAATTCAATACACAAATTTTGAAATCAAATTGGAAAATTGAACCACATTCCAACTTTCCTTTAAAATCACCAAAACACTTGTAATTTGAGATTTTGAAAAAGAAGGCATGCATCTTGATAATGCCAGTAACTGAATTTAATTTGATAAAATATGGAGGATATATTATCCTCTCCTCTCTTGTTCCTTCTTTTATATTAATGAAAGTTTCTCTTATAAAACAAATAAGATGAAGGACAACATCGCTTTGGAATTTAAGTTATCACACCCTTCAACACGACTAATAAAATCTCGATGGGGTTGTGTTTATTTTTATCAGGTTAATATTACTAATTTCCTTCGTATGAAAGTATCCTATTCGAAGTAAGGCTTAATGTCTCTCTTATGTTAGGAATTTATAACGATGAAAAATTAAAGATTGAGAAAGAAATTCTTAATTTCTATGTGTGTGTGGAACATAAATTATGGTATACTTGTGTGCGAATGTTGAAACTCTTCTGCTATTTAAGTCATACACACGCACAGACACAAAAGATATATATATATATATATATATATATATATATATATATATATATATATATATATATATATATATATATATATATATATATAGAGAGAGAGAGAGAGAGAGAGTCTATTCATCTGCACAAAAAGGTTTTTTGGAGCCAATATAGAATGAGCATCAATACCATTGAGATATGCTTTTACCTCAGGAATTCCCGACCCTGCTGCTGCTGGAGCAACGAACGCACAAAGGGCAGCAGCAACAGTTGCATAGCATAAGTTGCAGCCAGCATACGATGCAAAAGCTTTGTAGTATCTGCGCTGGGGCCATAATCATGTCATAAATTATCTTCATCATCTTATAGTCATCCAATTTTTACTTTATCAAAAGAAATATTAAGGATCATCCTCCATTAATTATTCAAATACAGAAATATACTCTTGACGTCCGTAATCAACAAATAAGGAATACATTTTAGTTTAAATATTAAAATAAAAAATTTATAAGGATCATACAAGTGTAACTTCGTGATATTGGAAGAAAATTTAGCATAACTATTGACTTTTCTTTCATTGAGAGAAAATCGTTTGGATGAAAAGGAAATGTATTAGAGACAATTCTGATGTTTGCCCTAAATACATTAGCCATCTATGTATAATAGGTAGTTTGGGCACTCTTCAGACTAAAGACATTATTACATTATTATATAAACCACTCATTCATCTCCTTCAATTTAAATTTGGTAATATTTAGACCATATAAACATATTGGTGATGTACTCTGCCTTGCCAAAATTTCAAACAATTCATAAACAATTATCCCTCCTTAATAATTCTTGATGCACATTCTCACCAGATCCCCATTTTCTTTTTGAGATATTGTCACTTCTCTCTCCTTAGTGTCTGGTACCATAGGATGCCATGTTTTAGAAGGATATAAGACCTTGACTCCAGAATTCAAACAACTGCTTCTTGAACTTAGCCAACTCTGATTGAGTGATCCCGTAAAGTGCTGCATTTGAGGCATCGCCTCAGGGGAAACCTTTCTTTGTCATGCACTATAGCATAGTTAGGAAGTTTCCCCATGGGAAACCCTTCTTTCACCATCAACGGTTATAGAATCTCAGTTGCACGAATCTCGCATGTGCATTATAAACCAACCCTGTTGGTGAGTATAATTTCATGCTTTAGTAAGGAAATCTTACCTATATGGTGTAATAACCCGCTTAAAATAATAACGGGTGGCCATCCCTATACTACCTTAAATCAGGAGTCTCAGATGGCTCAGTCTCAACATCAACAAATTACATAACAACACATAATACTAACTACCCGAAATCATATAAGTGAGATGTCAAAATTAAATAAAACACACTACAAACCACAAACCAACACTATAGAACTACTAAAGAAGGTAAAACATACACGAGTACTTGATAAATGAAATGTTAGAATAAAATGAAATGAGTGTATACAAATAAATATACCCGAATAAGTTGTCCGGTCACAAACAGTACAATAACTGAAATGGAAAAATATACGCATCTCTAAATATCCCTAGGGTATAAACCCGATATACAACAAGAGTCCTATACATATATACAAAGATATAGGAAGCGACTACAACTAAATCCCGCAACAATCTGCACCTGTCACGGCTCCCAAGACTCTAGATAGAAGGCATCCAGCATCCATGCGGTAGGACACCTGTAATAAATAAATAAATAAATATATATATATATATATATATATATATAATAAATCATGAGGGTTTTTTTGGTCTCCTCTAATTAACGGCTCAGATTGAATCTGATGAATTTGGTGTTTATCAACTGGTGGTTCAGTTTAAATTTGATGTGTTTGAATCTAAGGGTTGAGAAATAGAGTCTAAATAAGAGTATTGATTTTCAAACCAAATCATCTACCTCGAGCCTCACAGCAGCCGTGTGCATTGGAACTCAAAATAAAAGATATGGGGTCATATCATATCTTATTATATCTTCTCTCTCACATTTTCCAACCAAATTCTTTACAAAGAGAAAAGAGAGAAATATTACACATACCTCATCCCGTTCAGTCCGCCGCTCTACCCCATCCTCTCCCTCTCATTTCGTTTCAGTCCACCGCCACCCACATTCTCATCCCTCTCTTGCACATATCATAGCTCGGTCGATTGATAGCAACACTGGGTAATGCCTTCGATATTTTTTCTTTCCTACCCCGTGTTTCTATCTTTATGATAATTAGATTTCAACGCTACCCGTAGATAGCAACATAGGGTACATAGATCTTTGGGTTTTTATATTGACTCCGATGACCATTATTGGGTTTTTATATTGACGAAAATTAGATTTCAACGCTACCCGTAGATAGCAACGCTACCCATATTTGGATGTATTCTGAATACCCACAAGAAATAGGTACAAGACCTTTCTATGTGTTGAAATCTTTTGTGTTGATGATTATTGGTTATGAATACCCACACGATTCTATGTTTGAAATATTTTGAATAACCACAAGAAACAAGTTCTGATTCTGAATACCCATGCGATTTTTTATATTATTATGTTTAAATATTTTTTACTGCAGTCCATGATTTTGTTTCTGGCGACGGTGACGGCAACGATGGGGTACATGCGCCAGACCCGAGGGCCAATGATGTGTTCCCACGTGAGGTGGCATTAATCTAGGGAGAATGAGAGATTGGATGGTGAGATGGTGTAGAGGGTTGAGTAGAGTTGTTTTTTGTGGCTGTGTCGGTGAACCAAAGATTTTGTATGAGTTGTAAAGAGGTTAACATCTCCAGAGTTTCATTAATTGGGTCCCTTTTTCACACCTTAACAGTTGAGGTTAACAAATTATAGTTTATTTGGATTTTATAAATGTCTAGGTTGATTTTTTACTATTGATAGGGATAGCGTTAGTTTATATGTGTGAGATGTAAATTAGTAATATCGTTCTTTGAACATATCAATGGTCCATACTCGATACAATTTATTAATCAGTGGTCCGTATTTTTTCGGAAGGTAATTAATGGGTTTTGGTCTTTCTGACGGATTGAATGGCTAAGTTCCCAAGTTTGATGATATTGTTGACAATGTAATTGAACAATATGCAAAAATTAAAAGGTAAAAAATCTGATTTCAATATAATTTTTTTTAGTTTTCCAATCAGTTTTTGTTTTGAATAACAATGTTGAAATATGGACCTTGCACAATCATTGAGATGACAATTTAAAATGAGGCCTTCATGAAGAAATTAGTTTCCCTTTCAGCACTGTTGTTATATTGTTTGATTTTTCAGTTCAATTTGATTATATTATTTGTAAAAAAATTATTGTATACTTTAATATGTTAATATTAATTACGAGAATAAAAAGTATAGTAAAGAATAAGAATGATCAATTGTGGATTGTTTTGTTACCCATTGTATTCAATTGTTATAATTTAGACTTTATTTTGTTACAAGTGCTCCTTATATATGATCGTGTCATTTTAATTTTTTAAACCTTTAGTCCAACAATCCCCATTGGACTCACCTGTATTTGATTTTATCAACCCTTAAATTTTAATGACAATAAAATTATATGATTGTGATGTTTTGAACTTTGGATGGAATTAAGATAGTGCCATCAATGCAGAATATGAACCGTTGGCGACATGGGAACCAATTTATCACCGTGCCATCGGCACAGGTACACACTAAAAGTATAACTACGGGTGTGTTTATTTGCACATAGTTGTAAACGTAATAATGTACTAATTAATGTAAATATTCTAAATGAATTTAAGTAGATGCTATCACAGTCTCACTAAATATAAACTAATATAAATGTTTTGACCTAATAGTCTAAAATTTTATTTTGACAGATTATAATTTTCTCAATTAAGCAATTAGAATATTGGTTTGCTATAAAAAAAAATGAATGCCATTGGCATAAGTTTTTAGTTGCATGAGGGGATCGTGACTGTAGTTGCGATGTCAAATTTAAATTGTGTCAACACGGTAAAATTTAATTGCGCAATCTATTTTACCAAATTAAATTATTGATGGTGCCGAGGCATGAAACCTTTATTTAAATTTCATAAATGTGATTTTTTAATGAATTAGTGAACATTACCTACATTTTTAAATTTCACTTGCAAGAAACAAAAATACACCCAATTAATATTTTAACTGTGCGATCGACAAGGATGAAAAGCCTATGTTATCACAATACAAAGTCAACTCACAATGTTAGTAAAGTTCACAAAATTTATTTTTGGAACAAATTTATCGTCATGTCATTAGCACAGGTATAAAATATCACGGGAACAAATTTATCATCGTGCCATCGGTACGGGTACAGTCTAGTATATATATATATATATATATATATAGCAAGAGAGAAATATAAACGGGTCAGAGTCCGATGTGTAAAAATTTTTAGCAAGTGTCTTAACCGTGCATAATAAATATCAATGCACTTATTTCATAATTAAAGTGGAATCGTGTAATAACCCGCCCTTTTGGAGACGATTAAATCCCATAATTAAGTATAAATTGGAATTTGGAGAATTTCTCGAAATAGTGATTTCTGGGATTTTCGAGGATTTAATGATTTTCGAAGGGTGTTATAAATTATTTTGGGACCATATAGGTCGAGATATTTTATTTATATGTCGCCACGGAGTATAGCGACAAAAGAAGTGAGATTTTGAGTAGAACACCGCATTTAATTATTTTGGGTTGGAATAGTGATTTGCGGTCAAGTACCTCGGATTGGAATTTCGACTGCGCCATAATTCTCGGAATGGCCGAGATAATCGGAAAAGAGTGTCCGATTGTCGAAAATGAGTTTCGGGTAATTTTAGAGGTAAAAGTAACTCGTAATTGGGTAAACGAGTCGTTTTTGGGTTTTAAAGGGTTAAAACCCTTTTCTCTATATATAAAGAGGAAGAGAGGGAGAAAAAAGAGAAAGAAAAGAAGAGAGAGAGAGAGAAGAGAGAGAGGAGGAAGAAAAGAGGAAAAAAGGGGGAGATTCCGGCCAGCCTCCGCGGGATTCGGCTCGAGGTCGTCGGATTTTATCCACGAGGCAAGTGTTTACTTGCTTTATTTGTTTTTATGCATAAATATCTCATATCATTGTTGGTATAACAAACCCTAATGATTTTGGGTTGGGTATTCGTGGATAAAACGGGTTTTTGGGAGTTAAAACGAATAAACCCCTAAAAATGGTAAATTGGAGAAACTTAGGTTTTAATTGAAATTTATTGGTGATTCCGGGTTCTAGGATGTTTAGAACCCTTAATATAGGTGTATTTGTAGTTGGTTGAGGTTGTAGGACGTTGGGTGACGCGTCAAAAGCTTGGGAGAAGCTTTAATGGCTGAAACCTTCTCGAAGAAGGTGATGAATAGTAACCCGCAGCCTTTAGGGTCATTTTTGACTTGGAAGAGAATTGATTTAGCTTTCGGTCAAAACACGAAAGTTGTAGATCTTTTCGATACGGTCGCGTGGGCGCCGACCACGTATTTTTCTGATTTTTCTACGATTTGATATGATTTTTACAGGATGACAGCTTCGGGTTGAAAGTACCAACTCGGAAATCAAATCGGGAATTGGAAAAATAAAGGCTAGAAATTATTGTGTAGATGTTTGGGATGATTTTTGGTGTAGAGTAGAAACCATGAAAATGAATTTGGATTGATTTTTGGGTATTTTGGAGTTTGAGAAATCGCCCAAACTGTGACCCTCGAACAGGCCGAATCGATTCGGGTACAGGCCGAATCGATTCGCCTAAGGGGAATTGGGTTTCTGCAATGGGCCGAATCGATTCGGGTACAGACCGAATCGATTCGCCATTTACAGACCTGTTTGCAGAATACTTTCCGAATCGATTCGGATTGGGAACCGAATCGATTCGCCCACCCGAATCGATTCGCTAAAGGGGCGAATCGATTCTCTTAGGCCAGAATTTCTAGTTTTCTCCCTTTAAGAGTATGGGGAGTTGAATTACCATTTAGGATTTTTATGGGGATTCCTAAATAAGGGTTTTGAGGATAAATAAACCTTTAAGAGATGATTGAGGTAATTAGTATTGAACAAAGTAAGAAATACTTTGGATTTAGAATCATGCAACTATGAATGCATGATTACGATTCCTGGAGGGAATCTTTGGGATATTTGGTCATCGCTAGATGCTATAGGCCACTATGGCCGTATAAATATATTCTAGGAAGAATATATAGGATATGTATATACTGTGTGTTTTAGGTATATATATATGATGATGGAAATGATTTTGAAAATATATAAATGAATATTTTCAAAATGGAAAAATAAATGTTTTCATAATAAATAAAATATGGATTACACACCTCTCTAAATCGCTATCATAAGGGAAGTTGCGTTCGTATGGTGAAGCCCCCTGGCTAATGATGCAGGGTGGATATAGTCCTATAGGCCATGTGAGCGTTTGTTGTTATATTTTCTGCGCTGGTTAGGAGATTCCGGGTGTGGTCTTGACTATCCCGCAGGCACATGGTGGCTTCCCGACGTCTTTCGATATAGGATCCCAGGTTGTCTTGGAGGCCCTGAAAGATGATAGCCATTTAGGGGCGCGCACAGTGGAGAAATCCGGACGGGCGGTCTTAGAATGCGTTTATATTAAAGCAGTTCATAAAAATGGATTTGCTTTAATTACATTTCCTGGATATAGGAAGGGAAATGGGTTATATACAAATTGGCTTCGGTAACACTTCCCGGATGGAAGAAGGGATGTGGAAGCATATGTTTTGATCAAAGCATTTTTATGATAATGAAAATGTCTTTGTATACATTTCCTGAGTATAAAAAGGGAAATGGGATAATTGATAAAGGAAAAGCTTTTTATGTTAATAAAATTGGCTTTCAAAAAGTATATGGTTTTTTTTTAAAGCAATTCATGATAATGAATTGGCTTTTATAAATACATTTCCGGGATATGAGAAGGGAAATGGAAGTTTTTGAAATGAAAGGGATAGTATTTTTAAATACTTTATGTATCAAGTAATCCTCAGTCCGGGAGATATTTATATTATCCGGAAGTATATTGTAGATGTATGTATATGTATAAATCGAGTGCCGAGGGTCTGATGAATCCCGACGATCGACCGTGCCGCATAGTAGTGTATCGGGGGGGTTCCTTGTTTGGATTTCGCTTCGCGAGACACCCCACGCACGAATATGGCACTGTGTTGAGACTGGGGAGAAGTTTAATCGTTAGTGCTCTATTATTATTAAATGTCTATGGTATATATATTATATATCTTTCTGTACTGAGGGACTGACGGATCTCAAAGATCGACCTTGCTGCATAGTAGTGTATCGGGGGGGTTCCTTGTTTGGATTTCGCTTCGCGAGACACCCCACGCACGGACATGGCATAGCGTCGAGATTAAAGTGAAGTTAGCCCTTAGTACATTTATTTGACTATCTAGGTTAGATAGTGGTTGGGTATTAGACTAGTTTAGCAGGGTAGCTTGACTAGGATGTTTTTAGGGATGCGCTAGGTGTGCACTGTTAGAGGAGAGGTGAGGGGTATCTCATGAGAGTGCGATACCAACTTAAAATATGAGATAAAACTATTTTTCTAAAAATAAAGCATTTATGCACTTGCAAAATATTTTCTAAAACATTCGGGCTCTGACCCGTTTGTCTACTCTCCTTTCTTTCTCTATACTATGTATATATAGGTGTCCAGACACAGGGACGCCTGGATGGAAACTCTTTCGAGTCAGACGTCTGCTGCAGCAGCTGTGGATGCTTGCAGGTTATCGGTAAACGTTTCTTTCCTTGTACTCTAGATAGGAGATATTGTATAAACACTCGAGCCAATGGCTCAATTGCATTTATTTATTCTTTCAGTACAGCATTCGATATGGTTGTATTATTTGGACCGAGTGTTCGGTTATTTTAGTTCCTTTCTTTTCTATTTCAGTTCATTACGCATTTAATTGTGAATGTTTTAATTTTTGCGCTAAAAAGAGTAGTTAGATAAAAGTTTTTAACGGCCACCTAATAGGATATTAGTAATTAAATGGATTTTCGACAGTGATGTTAAGGATGATCCATTTGTGACTCCTGTTTTAATTTAATATTGGAGTGATCGCCCGATATCTTATTAGGCGGGTTGTTACAGATGGTATCAGAGCATCAGGTTCTAGTGTCTTTAGGAATCTGTGCGGACGTACTACGCTTTCAGCGTTGCTCTCGATTTGTTATAGAGCCTCAGGAATAGGATTGTTGATTTCTATTGCGAGATTTCGTTCTCCTGCCATATTATGAGACTATAGAAATCTTTTGCGCGCTCGTTTGAGAATCGTGTGCGGAGCTTGGATGGCAGCAGGAGGTGAGGCTTAGCTGGTGTAGCTGGTAGAAGGTTGGGATGAGTACCTTAGTAGAGGTTACTCTCTCTATGGTAATTGTTAAGGATTATCTCAATGACTACTAAAGCATAGTAGTTCGAGTACCATAGTTCCGCCGTAGTAGGGTGTGGTACTAAAGTTGGATTTCCCCGTGGAGAATAGGGATTAGAAAGGGATCTTACGGATAGTTCTAACCGCGAGTCCCCATGAATCAGCAGGATTAGAAGAATGCAGCTTTGGGAATTATTCGCCTAAGGTTCAGCAGAGGTATATGGTGTGAGTATTTGGCGTGACTAGATAAAGTCGTGGTATTAGTTAGCCCTAGACTCGTGTGTGTATTTTGAGTTGTGGCGGTCTCGATAACATTATAATGTATGATTATGTGTTTTCCGCAATAGCGGAATTTTATTTTTCTTCGTTCGCCATAGAGGCGGGTGATTATATTTTGTTTATATACGTATACGGTATATGGTGTAACGGAGCGATAGCAGGCTAATGATGGCAAGTCTATCGTGTCCGCAATACCTGGAGGGAACATGTTGTTATTGTGGTGTTTCACCTTGATACAGGTTGAGTACACCTTTGTTATTATGGATTTATGGAACCTCGATGAGCAGAGGTTTTCCTATTATGGGATGGTATATGTGGCAACCTTATAGATATAATTTAAGGCCCACCGAATCGTTGTTGAGCGGTAAGATTTAGCTCAGTATTGGTTTGCGCAAGGACTTAGGAATGAGTGCGAGCGCAGAGTGGTATGACTCTTAGTTAGAAATACGAGTTCAGATCACCTTTTGTTGGATTAGGGGATGGGGTTATCCCGGTTGCATGTTAAAATGACTGAACTCCACAACCAACGAAGTCAAGGGTTAATGTGTGGAGGGGTTCCTTGTTTGGATTTCGCTTTGCGAGACACTCCACACATGACTCTTAACGGCGTCGGGAGTGGAGAGCTGTTATGGGATGCAAGGATGTTGATCTTGTGGAAAGGTCTTATAGTATGGATGAACCACTATAGGCTATGAGCCACATAATGTTAATATACTTATGGAAATGTTGTGCTATGGAAAAGCACTAAAGTGGCCCTCTCACCACAGATAGTTGGGTTGGAGTAGGACTTAGAGAAAATGATTTGAGGATGATTGCCAGGCCTTTATAAGAAGGCAAATTTTGAGAAGGTATGCTTTGAGCATTATGTACGTGACACTTTTACAAAAAGTGGGCACTTCGTTTGATTAGGTTTCCTTCTGTATGGGCGGAAGGATAAGATAGTAGGAATGCGTTCATAGGCTAGCCTAGTAGGATTTAGGACGTCCCGCTTCTGTGCCTTGGGTCGTTATATCTCGATGACCGACTACGCGAGGGAGTAGTGTAACGGGAGGGTTCCTTGTTTGGATTTCGCCTTGGCGAGACGTCCCACGCATGAAACCAAGCACTTGTCGGGAGTTGAGAGAGGCCTTGGGCACTAGGGACATACTTAGGACTATATTAGTTTCGAATAGGTAGGGTAACGCATAGATCGTAGCATTTTTAGGATATAGGTTCACTAGTATTAGCAGCGCCGAGGTTAGGAATATTGAAATGCGCGGGTTCGGAGGACCCATAGATGAGTATTACACCGAGGAAAGGAGATCCTTATTGGGAGAGAGTGATGTGTGTCAGACGTTCGTAATGTTTGTGCTGATATGCACAAGTTAGAAAGGTGTATGGGCACCTTGGTAAGGTGGCTTGATATACCGCCTAGTTAAGATAAGAGTAGTACACGAGATTGAAATCCATGCCAAGAGGCATTTTAGAGGATGGGTATTAAGTGACGTATGAGAGTCACTTTATGATTGCGGTAGCCGCATAGTGTATGGTTAGGAACCATTAGGTTAGTATCTTTTTCCTTGAGGTTTTAGGATTTGTAGTAATCCTAGTTAGAGGGTGCAAGTTACATCTGAATTTCGAGGACGAAATTCTGTTGTAAGGGGGGGAGTATGTAATAACCCGCCCTTTTGGAGACGATTAAATCCCATAATTAAGTATAAATTGGAATTTGGAGAATTTCTCGAAATAGTGATTTCTGGGATTTTCGAGGATTTAATGATTTTCGAAGGGTGTTATAAATTATTTTGGGACCATATAGGTCGAGATATTTTATTTATATGTCGCCACGGAGTATAGCGACAAAAGAAGTGAGATTTTGAGTAGAACACCGCATTTAATTATTTTGGGTTGGAATAGTGATTTGCGGTCAAGTACCTCGGATTGGAATTTCGACTGCGCCATAATTCTCGGAATGGCCGAGATAATCGGAAAAGAGTGTCCGATTGTCGAAAATGAGTTTCGGGTAATTTTAGAGGTAAAAGTAACTCGTAATTGGGTAAACGAGTCGTTTTTGGGTTTTAAAGGGTTAAAACCCTTTTCTCTATATATAAAGAGGAAGAGAGGGAGAAAAAAGAGAAAGAAAAGAAGAGAGAGAGAGAGAAGAGAGAGAGGAGGAAGAAAAGAGGAAAAAAGGGGGAGATTCCGGCCAGCCTCCGCGGGATTCGGCTCGAGGTCGTCGGATTTTATCCACGAGGCAAGTGTTTACTTGCTTTATTTGTTTTTATGCATAAATATCTCATATCATTATTGGTATAACAAACCCTAATGATTTTGGATTGGGTATTCGTGGATAAAACGGGTTTTTGGGAGTTAAAACGAATAAACCCCTAAAAATGGTAAATTGGAGAAACTTAGGTTTTAATTGAAATTTATTGGTGATTCCGGGTTCTAGGATGTTTAGAACCCTTAATATAGGTGTATTTGTAGTTGGTTGAGGTTGTAGGACGTTGGGTGACGCGTCAAAAGCTTGGGAGAAGCTTTAATGGCTGAAACCTTCTCGAAGAAGGTGATGAATAGTAACCCGCAGCCTTTAGGGTCATTTTTGACTTGGAAGAGAATTGATTTAGCTTTCGGTCAAAACACGAAAGTTGTAGATCTTTTCGATACGGTCGCGTGGGCGACGACCACGTATTTTTCTGATTTTTCTACGATTTGATATGATTTTTACAAGATGACAGCTTTGGGTTGAAAGTACCAACTCGGAAATCAAATCGGGAATTGGAAAAATAAAGGCTAGAAATTATTGTGTAGATGTTTGGGATGATTTTTGGTGTAGAGTAGAAACCATGAAAATGAATTTGGATTGATTTTTGGGTATTTTGGAGTTTGAAAAATCGCCCAAACTGTGACCCTCGAACAGGCCGAATCGATTCGGGTACAGGTCGAATCGATTCGCCTAAGGGGAATTGGGTTTCTGCAATGGGCCGAATCGATTCGGGTACAGACCGAATCGATTCGCCATTTACAGACCTGTTTGCAGAATACTTTCCGAATCGATTCGGATTGGGAACCGAATCGATTCGCCCACCCGAATCGATTCGCTAGAGGGGCGAATCGATTCGCTTAAGCCAGAATTTCTAGTTTTCTCCCTTTAAGAGTATGGGGAGTTGAATTACCATTTAGGATTTTTATGGGGATTCCTAAATAAGGGTTTTGAGGATAAATAAACCTTTAAGAGATGATTGAGGTAATTAGTATTGAACAAAGTAAGAAATACTTTGGATTTAGAATCATGCAACTATGAATGCATGATTACGATTCCTGGAGGGAATCTTTGGGATATTTGGTCATCGCTAGATGCTATAGGCCACTATGGCCGTATAAATATATTCTAGGAAGAATATATAGGATATGTATATACTGTGTGTTTTAGGTATATATATATGATGATGGAAATGATTTTGAAAATATATAAATGAATATTTTCAAAATGGAAAAATAAATGTTTTCATAATAAATAAAATATGGATTACACACCTCTCTAAATCGCTATCATAAGGGAAGTTGCGTTCGTATGGTGAAGCCCCCTGGCTAATGATGCAGGGTGGATATAGTCCTATAGGCCATGTGAGCGTTTGTTGTTATATTTTCTGCGCTGGTTAGGAGATTCCGGGTGTGGTCTTGACTATCCCGCAGGCACATGGTCGCTTCCCGACGTCTTTCGATATAGGATCCCAGGTTGTCTTGGAGGCCCTGAAAGATGATAGCCATTTAGGGGCGCGCACAGTGGAGAAATCCGGACGGGCGGTCTTAGAATGCGTTTATATTAAAGCAGTTCATAAAAATGGATTTGCTTTAATTACATTTCCTGGATATAGGAAGGGAAATGGGTTATATACAAATTGGCTTCGGTAACACTTCCCGGATGGAAGAAGGGATGTGGAAGCATATGTTTTGATCAAAGCATTTTTATGATAATGAAAATGTCTTTGTATACATTTCCTGAGTATAAAAAGGGAAATGGGATAATTGATAAAGGAAAAGCTTTTTATGTTAATAAAATTGGCTTTCAAAAAGTATATGGTTTTTTTTTAAAGCAATTCATGATAATGAATTGGCTTTTATAAATACATTTCCGGGATATGAGAAGGGAAATGGAAGTTTTTGAAATGAAAGGGATAGTATTTTTAAATACTTTATGTATCAAGTAATCCTCAGTCCGGGAGATATTTATATTATCCGGAAGTATATTGTAGATGTATGTATATGTATAAATCGAGTGCCAAGGGTCTGATGAATCCCGACGATCGACCGTGCCGCATAGTAGTGTATCGGGGGGGTTCCTTGTTTGGATTTCGCTTCGCGAGACACCCCACGCACGAATATGGCACTGTGTTGAGACTGGGGAGAAGTTTAATCGTTAGTGCTCTATTATTATTAAATGTCTATGGTATATATATTATATATCTTTCTGTACTGAGGGACTGACGGATCTCAAAGATCGACCTTGCTGCATAGTAGTGTATCGGGGGGGTTCCTTGTTTGGATTTCGCTTCGCGAGACACCCCACGCACGGACATGGCATAGCGTCGAGATTAAAGTGAAGTTAGCCCTTAGTACATTTATTTGACTATCTAGGTTAGATAGTGGTTGGGTATTAGACTAGTTTAGCAGGGTAGCTTGACTAGGAAGTTTTTAGGGATGCGCTAGGTGTGCACTATTAGAGGAGAGGTGAGGGGTATCTCATGAGAGTGCGATACCAACTTAAAATATGAGATAAAACTATTTTTCTAAAAATAAAGCATTTATGCACTTGCAAAATATTTTCTAAAACATTCGGGCTCTGACCCGTTTGTCTACTCTCCTTTCTTTCTCTATACTATGTATATATAGGTGTCCAGACACAGGGACGCCTGGATGGAAACTCTTTCGAGTCAGACGTCTGCTGCAGCAGCTGTGGATGCTTGCAGGTTATCGGTAGACGTTTCTTTCCTTGTACTCTAGATAGGAGATATTGTATAAACACTCGAGCCAATGGCTCAATTGCATTTATTTATTCTTTCAGTACAGCATTCGATATGGTTGTATTATTTGGACCGAGTGTTCGGTTATTTTAGTTCCTTTCTTTTCTATTTCAGTTCATTACGCATTTAATTGTGAATGTTTTAATTTGTGCGCTAAAAAGAGTAGTTAGATAAAAGTTTTTAACGGCCACCTAATAGGATATTAGTAATTAAATGGATTTTCGACAGTGATGTTAAGGATGATCCATTTGTGACTCCTGTTTTAATTTAATATTGGAGTGATCGCCCGATATCTTATTAGGCGGGTTGTTACAGATGGTATCAGAGCATCAGGTTCTAGTGTCTTTAGGAATCTGTGCGGACGTACTACGCTTTCAGCGTTGCTCTCGATTTGTTATAGAGCCTCAGGAATAGGATTGTTGATTTCTATTGCGAGATTTCGTTCTCCTGCCATATTATGAGACTATAGAAATCTTTTGCGCGCTCGTTTGAGAATCGTGTGCGGAGCTTGGATGGCAGCAGGAGGTGAGGCTTAGCTGGTGCAGCTGGTAGAAGGTTGGGATGAGTACCTTAGTAGAGGTTACTCTCTCTATGGTAATTGTTAAGGATTATCTCAATGACTACTAAAGCATAGTAGTTCGAGTACCATAGTTCCGCCGTAGTAGGGTGTGGTACTAAAGTTGGATTTCCCCGTGGAGAATAGGGATTAGAAAGGGATCTTACGGATAGTTCTAACCGCGAGTCCCCATGAATCAGCAGGATTAGAAGAATGCAGCTTTGGGAATTATTCGCCTAAGGTTCAGCAGAGGTATATGGTGTGAGTATTTGGCGTGACTAGATAAAGTCGTGGTATTAGTTAGCCCTAGACTCGTGTGTGTATTTTGAGTTGTGGCGGTCTCGATAACATTATAATGTATGATTATGTGTTTTCCGCAATAGCGGAATTTTATTTTTCTTCGTTCGCCATAGAGGCGGGTGATTATATTTTGTTTATATACGTATACGGTATATGGTGTAACGGAGCGATAGCAGGCTAATGATGGCAAGTCTATCGTGTCCGCAATACCTGGAGGGAACATGTTGTTATTGTGGTGTTTCACCTTGATACAGGTTGAGTACACCTTTGTTATTATGGATTTATGGAACCTCGATGAGCAGAGGTTTTCCTATTATGGGATGGTATATGTGGCAACCTTATAGATATAATTTAAGGCCCACCGAATCGTTGTTGAGCGGTAAGATTTAGCTCAGTATTGGTTTGCGCAAGGACTTAGGAATGAGTGCGAGCGCAGAGTGGTATGACTCTTAGTTAGAAATACGAGTTCAGATCACCTTTTGTTGGATTAGGGGATGGGGTTATCCCGGTTGCATGTTAAAATGACTGAACTCCACAACCAACGAAGTCAAGGGTTAATGTGTGGAGGGGTTCCTTGTTTGGATTTCGCTTTGCGAGACACTCCACACATGACTCTTAACGGCGTCGGGAGTGGAGAGCTGTTATGGGATGCAAGGATGTTGATCTTGTGGAAAGGTCTTATAGTATGGATGAACCACTATAGGCTATGAGCCACATAATGTTAATATACTTATGGAAATGTTGTGCTATGGAAAAGCACTAAAGTGGCCCTCTCACCACAGATAGTTGGGTTGGAGTAGGACTTAGAGAAAATGATTTGAGGATGATTGCCAGGCCTTTATAAGAAGGCAAATTTTGAGAAGGTATGCTTTGAGCATTATGTACGTGACACTTTTACAAAAAGTGGGCACTTCGTTTGATTAGGTTTCCTTCTGTATGGGCGGAAGGATAAGATAGTAGGAATGCGTTCATAGGCTAGCCTAGTAGGATTTAGGACGTCCCGCTTCTGTGCCTTGGGTCGTTATATCTCGATGACCGACTACGCGAGGGAGTAGTGTAACGGGAGGGTTCCTTGTTTGGATTTCGCCTTGGCGAGACGTCCCACGCATGAAACCAAGCACTTGTCGGGAGTTGAGAGAGGCCTTGGGCACTAGGGACATACTTAGGACTATATTAGTTTCGAATAGGTAGGGTAACGCATAGATCGTAGCATTTTTAGGATATAGGTTCACTAGTATTAGCAGCGCCGAGGTTAGGAATATTGAAATGCGCGGGTTCGGAGGACCCATAGATGAGTATTACACCGAGGAAAGGAGATCCTTATTGGGAGAGAGTGATGTGTGTCAGACGTTCGTAATGTTTGTGCTGATATGCACAAGTTAGAAAGGTGTATGGGCACCTTGGTAAGGTGGCTTGATATACCGCCTAGTTAAGATAAGAGTAGTACACGAGATTGAAATCCATGCCAAGAGGCATTTTAGAGGATGGGTATTAAGTGACGTATGAGAGTCACTTTATGATTGCGGTAGCCGCATAGTGTATGGTTAGGAACCATTAGGTTAGTATCTTTTTCCTTGAGGTTTTAGGATTTGTAGTAATCCTAGTTAGAGGGTGCAAGTTACATCTGAATTTCGAGGACGAAATTCTGTTGTAAGGGGGGGAGTATGTAATAACCCGCCCTTTTGGAGACGATTAAATCCCATAATTAAGTATAAATTGGAATTTGGAGAATTTCTCGAAATAGTGATTTCTGGGATTTTCGAGGATTTAATGATTTTCGAAGGGTGTTATAAATTATTTTGGGACCATATAGGTCGAGATATTTTATTTATATGTCGCCACGGAGTATAGCGACAAAAGAAGTGAGATTTTGAGTAGAACACCGCATTTAATTATTTTGGGTTGGAATAGTGATTTGCGGTCAAGTACCTCGGATTGGAATTTCGACTGCGCCATAATTCTCGGAATGGCCGAGATAATCGGAAAAGAGTGTCCGATTGTCGAAAATGAGTTTCGGGTAATTTTAGAGGTAAAAGTAACTCGTAATTGGGTAAACGAGTCGTTTTTGGGTTTTAAAGGGTTAAAACCCTTTTCTCTATATATAAAGAGGAAGAGAGGGAGAAAAAAGAGAAAGAAAAGAAGAGAGAGAGAGAGAAGAGAGAGAGGAGGAAGAAAAGAGGAAAAAAGGGGGAGATTCCGGCCAGCCTCCGCGGGATTCGGCTCGAGGTCGTCGGATTTTATCCACGAGGCAAGTGTTTACTTGCTTTATTTGTTTTTATGCATAAATATCTCATATCATTATTGGTATAACAAACCCTAATGATTTTGGATTGGGTATTCGTGGATAAAACGGGTTTTTGGGAGTTAAAACGAATAAACCCCTAAAAATGGTAAATTGGAGAAACTTAGGTTTTAATTGAAATTTATTGGTGATTCCGGGTTCTAGGATGTTTAGAACCCTTAATATAGGTGTATTTGTAGTTGGTTGAGGTTGTAGGACGTTGGGTGACGCGTCAAAAGCTTGGGAGAAGCTTTAATGGCTGAAACCTTCTCGAAGAAGGTGATGAATAGTAACCCGCAGCCTTTAGGGTCATTTTTGACTAGGAAAAGAATTGATTTAGCTTTCGGTCAAAACACGAAAGTTGTAGATCTTTTCGATACGGTCGCGTGGGCGACGACCACGTATTTTTCTGATTTTTCTACGATTTGATATGATTTTTACAAGATGACAGCTTCGGGTTGAAAGTACCAACTCGGAAATCAAATCGGGAATTGGAAAAATAAAGGCTAGAAATTATTGTGTAGATGTTTGGGATGATTTTTGGTGTAGAGTAGAAACCATGAAAATGAATTTGGATTGATTTTTGGGTATTTTGGAGTTTGAAAAATCGCCCAAACTGTGACCCTCGAACAGGCCGAATCGATTCGGGTACAGGTCGAATCGATTCGCCTAAGGGGAATTGGGTTTCTGCAATGGGCCGAATCGATTCGGGTACAGACCGAATCGATTCGCCATTTACAGACCTGTTTGCAGAATACTTTCCGAATCGATTCGGATTGGGAACCGAATCGATTCGCCCACCCGAATCGATTCGCTAGAGGGGCGAATCGATTCGCTTAGGCCAGAATTTCTAGTTTTCTCCCTTTAAGAGTATGGGGAGTTGAATTACCATTTAGGATTTTTATGGGGATTCCTAAATAAGGGTTTTGAGGATAAATAAACCTTTAAGAGATGATTGAGGTAATTAGTATTGAACAAAGTAAGAAATACTTTGGATTTAGAATCATGCAACTATGAATGCATGATTACGATTCCTGGAGGGAATCTTTGGGATATTTGGTCATCGCTAGATGCTATAGGCCACTATGGCCGTATAAATATATTCTAGGAAGAATATATAGGATATGTATATACTGTGTGTTTTAGGTATATATATATGATGATGGAAATGATTTTGAAAATATATAAATGAATATTTTCAAAATGGAAAAATAAATGTTTTCATAATAAATAAAATATGGATTACACACCTCTCTAAATCGCTATCATAAGGGAAGTTGCGTTCGTATGGTGAAGCCCCCTGGCTAATGATGCAGGGTGGATATAGTCCTATAGGCCATGTGAGCGTTTGTTGTTATATTTTCTGCGCTGGTTAGGAGATTCCGGGTGTGGTCTTGACTATCCCGCAGGCACATGGTCGCTTCCCGACGTCTTTCGATATAGGATCCCAGGTTGTCTTGGAGGCCCTGGAAGATGATAGCCATTTAGGGGCGCGTACAGTGGAGAAATCCGGACGGGCGGTCTTAGAATGCGTTTATATTAAAGCAGTTCATAAAAATGGATTTGCTTTAATTACATTTCCTGGATATAGGAAGGGAAATGGGTTATATACAAATTGGCTTCGGTAACACTTCCCGGATGGAAGAAGGGATGTGGAAGCATATGTTTTGATCAAAGCATTTTTATGATAATGAAAATGTCTTTGTATACATTTCCTGAGTATAAAAAGGGAAATGGGATAATTGATAAAGGAAAAGCTTTTTATGTTAATAAAATTGGCTTTCAAAAAGTATATGGTTTTTTTTAAAGCAATTCATGATAATGAATTGGCTTTTATAAATACATTTCCGGGATATGAGAAGGGAAATGGAAGTTTTTGAAATGAAAAGGATAGTATTTTTAAATACTTTATGTATCAAGTAATCCTCAGTCCGGGAGATATTTATATTATCCGGAAGTATATTGTAGATGTATGTATATGTATAAATCGAGTGCCGAGGGTCTGATGAATCCCGACGATCGACCGTGCCGCATAGTAGTGTATCGGGGGGGTTCCTTGTTTGGATTTCGCTTCGCGAGACACCCCACGCACGAATATGGCACTGTGTTGAGACTGGGGAGAAGTTTAATCGTTAGTGCTCTATTATTATTAAATGTCTATGGTATATATATTATATATCTTTCTGTACTGAGGGACTGACGGATCTCAAAGATCGACCTTGCTGCATAGTAGTGTATCGGGGGGGTTCCTTGTTTGGATTTCGCTTCGCGAGACACCCCACGCACGGACATGGCATAGCGTCGAGATTAAAGTGAAGTTAGCCCTTAGTACATTTATTTGACTATCTAGGTTAGATAGTGGTTGGGTATTAGACTAGTTTAGCAGGGTAGCTTGACTAGGATGTTTTTAGGGATGCGCTAGGTGTGCACTGTTAGAGGAGAGGTGAGGGGTATCTCATGAGAGTGCGATACCAACTTAAAATATGAGATAAAACTATTTTTCTAAAAATAAAGCATTTATGCACTTGCAAAATATTTTCTAAAACATTCGGGCTCTGACCCGTTTGTCTACTCTCCTTTCTTTCTCTATACTATGTATATATAGGTGTCCAGACACAGGGACGCCTGGATGGAAACTCTTTCGAGTCAGACGTCTGCTGCAGCAGCTGTGGATGCTTGCAGGTTATCGGTAGACGTTTCTTTCCTTGTACTCTAGATAGGAGATATTGTATAAACACTCGAGCCAATGGCTCAATTGCATTTATTTATTCTTTCAGTACAGCATTCGATATGGTTGTATTATTTGGACCGAGTGTTCGGTTATTTTAGTTCCTTTCTTTTCTATTTCAGTTCATTACGCATTTAATTGTGAATGTTTTAATTTGTGCGCTAAAAAGAGTAGTTAGATAAAAGTTTTTAACGGCCACCTAATAGGATATTAGTAATTAAATGGATTTTCGACAGTGATGTTAAGGATGATCCATTTGTGACTCCTGTTTTAATTTAATATTGGAGTGATCGCCCGGTATCTTATTAGGCGGGTTGTTACAGATGGTATCAGAGCATCAGGTTCTAGTGTCTTTAGGAATCTGTGCGGACGTACTACGCTTTCAGCGTTGCTCTCGATTTGTTATAGAGCCTCAGGAATAGGATTGTTGATTTCTATTGCGAGATTTCGTTCTCCTGCCATATTATGAGACTATAGAAATCTTTTGCGCGCTCGTTTGAGAATCGTGTGCGGAGCTTGGATGGCAGCAGGAGGTGAGGCTTAGCTGGTGCAGCTGGTAGAAGGTTGGGATGAGTACCTTAGTAGAGGTTACTCTCTCTATGGTAATTGTTAAGGATTATCTCAATGACTACTAAAGCATAGTAGTTCGAGTACCATAGTTCCGCCGTAGTAGGGTGTGGTACTAAAGTTGGATTTCCCCGTGGAGAATAGGGATTAGAAAGGGATCTTACGGATAGTTCTAACCGTGAGTCCCCATGAATCAGCAGGATTAGAAGAATGCAGCTTTGGGAATTATTCGCCTAAGGTTCAGCAGAGGTATATGGTGTGAGTATTTGGCGTGACTAGATAAAGTCGTGGTATTAGTTAGCCCTAGACTCGTGTGTGTATTTTGAGTTGTGGCGGTCTCGATAACATTATAATGTATGATTATGTGTTTTCCGCAATAGCGGAATTTTATTTTTCTTCGTTCGCCATAGAGGCGGGTGATTATATTTTGTTTATATACGTATACGGTATATGGTGTAATGGAGCGATAGCAGGCTAATGATGGCAAGTCTATCGTGTCCGCAATTCCTAGAGGGAACATGTTGTTATTGTGGTGTTTCACCTTGATACAGGTTGAGTACACCTTTGTTATTATGGATTTATGGAACCTCGATGAGCAGAGGTTTCCCTATTATGGGATGGTATATGTGGCAACCTTATAGATATAATTTAAGGCCCACCGAATCGTTGTTGAGCGGTAAGATTTAGCTCAGTATTCGTTTGCGCAAGGACTTAGGAATGAGTGCGAGCGCAGAGTGGTATGACTCTTAGTTAGAAATAGGAGTTCAGATCACCTTTTGTTGGATTAGGGGATGGGGTTATCCCGGTTGCATGTTAAAATGACTGAACTCCACAACCAACGAAGTCAAGGGTTAATGTGTGGAGGGGTTCCTTGTTTGGATTTCGCTTTGCGAGACACTCCACACATGACTCTTAACGGCGTCGGGAGTGGAGAGCTGTTATGGGATGCAAGGATGTTGATCTTGTGGAAAGGTCTTATAGTATGGATGAACCACTATAGGCTATGAGCCACATAATGTTAATATACTTATGGAAATGTTGTGCTATGGAAAAGCACTAAAGTGGCCCTCTCACCACAGATAGTTGGGTTGGAGTAGGACTTAGAGAAAATGATTTGAGGATGATTGCCAGGCCTTTATAAGAAGGCAAATTTTGAGAAGGTATGCTTTGAGCATTATGTACGTGACACTTTTACAAAAAGTGGGCACTTCGTTTGATTAGGTTTCCTTCTTTATGGGCGGAAGGATAAGATAGTAGGAATGCGTTCATAGGCTAGCCTAGTAGGATTTAGGACGTCCCGCTTCTGTGCCTTGGGTCGTTATATCTCGATGACCGACTACGCGAGGGAGTAGTGTAACGGGAGGGTTCCTTATTTGGATTTCGCCTTGGCGAGACGTCCCACGCATGAAACCAAGCACTTGTCGGGAGTTGAGAGAGGCCTTGGGCACTAGGGACATACTTAGGACTATATTAGTTTCGAATAGGTAGGGTAACGCATAGATCGTAGCATTTTTAGGATATAGGTTCACTAGTATTAGCAGCGCCGAGGTTAGGAATATTGAAATGCGCGGGTTCGGAGGACCCATAGATGAGTATTACACCGAGGAAAGGAGATCCTTATTGGGAGAGAGTGATGTGTGTCAGACGTTCGTAATGTTTGTGCTGATATGCACAAGTTAGAAAGGTGTATGGGCACCTTGGTAAGGTGGCTTGATATACCGCCTAGTTAAGATAAGAGTAGTACACGAGATTGAAATCCATGCCAAGAGGCATTTTAGAGGATGGGTATTAAGTGACGTATGAGAGTCACTTTATGATTGCGGTAGCCGCATAGTGTATGGTTAGGAACCATTAGGTTAGTATCTTTTTCCTTGAGGTTTTAGGATTTGTAGTAATCCTAGTTAGAGGGTGCAAGTTACATCTGAATTTCGAGGACGAAATTCTGTTGTAAGGGGGGGAGTATGTAATAACCCGCCCTTTTGGAGACGATTAAATCCCATAATTAAGTATAAATTGGAATTTGGAGAATTTCTCGAAATAGTGATTTCTGGGATTTTCGAGGATTTAATGATTTTCGAAGGGTGTTATAAATTATTTTGGGACCATATAGGTCGAGATATTTTATTTATATGTCGCCACGGAGTATAGCGACAAAAGAAGTGAGATTTTGAGTAGAACACCGCATTTAATTATTTTGGGTTGGAATAGTGATTTGCGGTCAAGTACCTCGGATTGGAATTTCGACTGCGCCATAATTCTCGGAATGGCCGAGATAATCGGAAAAGAGTGTCCGATTGTCGAAAATGAGTTTCGGGTAATTTTAGAGGTAAAAGTAACTCGTAATTGGGTAAACGAGTCGTTTTTGGGTTTTAAAGGGTTAAAACCCTTTTCTCTATATATAAAGAGGAAGAGAGGGAGAAAAAAGAGAAAGAAAAGAAGAGAGAGAGAGAGAAGAGAGAGAGGAGGAAGAAAAGAGGAAAAAAGGGGGAGATTCCGGCCAGCCTCCGCGGGATTCGGCTCGAGGTCGTCGGATTTTATCCACGAGGCAAGTGTTTACTTGCTTTATTTGTTTTTATGCATAAATATCTCATATCATTATTGGTATAACAAACCCTAATGATTTTGGATTGGGTATTCGTGGATAAAACGGGTTTTTGGGAGTTAAAACGAATAAACCCCTAAAAATGGTAAATTGGAGAAACTTAGGTTTTAATTGAAATTTATTGGTGATTCCGGGTTCTAGGATGTTTAGAACCCTTAATATAGGTGTATTTGTAGTTGGTTGAGGTTGTAGGACGTTGGGTGACGCGTCAAAAGCTTGGGAGAAGCTTTAATGGCTGAAACCTTCTCGAAGAAGGTGATGAATAGTAACCCGCAGCCTTTAGGGTCATTTTTGACTAGGAAAAGAATTGATTTAGCTTTCGGTCAAAACACGAAAGTTGTAGATCTTTTCGATACGGTCGCGTGGGCGATGACCACGTATTTTTCTGATTTTTCTACGATTTGATATGATTTTTACAAGATGACAGCTTCGGGTTGAAAGTACCAACTCGGAAATCAAATCGGGAATTGGAAAAATAAAGGCTAGAAATTATTGTGTAGATGTTTGGGATGATTTTTGGTGTAGAGTAGAAACCATGAAAATGAATTTGGATTGATTTTTGGGTATTTTGGAGTTTGAAAAATCGCCCAAACTGTGACCCTCGAACAGGCCGAATCGATTCGGGTACAGGTCGAATCGATTCGCCTAAGGGGAATTGGGTTTCTGCAATGGGCCGAATCGATTCGGGTACAGACCGAATTGATTCGCCATTTACAGACCTGTTTGCAGAATACTTTCCGAATCGATTCGGATTGGGAACCGAATCGATTCGCCCACCCGAATCGATTCGCTAGAGGGGCGAATCGATTCGCTTAGGCCAGAATTTCTAGTTTTCTCCCTTTAAGAGTATGGGGAGTTGAATTACCATTTAGGATTTTTATGGGGATTCCTAAATAAGGGTTTTGAGGATAAATAAACCTTTAAGAGATGATTGAGGTAATTAGTATTGAACAAAGTAAGAAATACTTTGGATTTAGAATCATGCAACTATGAATGCATGATTACGATTCCTGGAGGGAATCTTTGGGATATTTGGTCATCGCTAGATGCTATAGGCCACTATGGCCGTATAAATATATTCTAGGAAGAATATATAGGATATGTATATACTGTGTGTTTTAGGTATATATATATGATGATGGAAATGATTTTGAAAATATATAAATGAATATTTTCAAAATGGAAAAATAAATGTTTTCATAATAAATAAAATATGGATTACACACCTCTCTAAATCGCTATCATAAGGGAAGTTGCGTTCGTATGGTGAAGCCCCCTGGCTAATGATGCAGGGTGGATATAGTCCTATAGGCCATGTGAGCGTTTGTTGTTATATTTTCTGCGCTGGTTAGGAGATTCCGGGTGTGGTCTTGACTATCCCGCAGGCACATGGTCGCTTCCCGACGTCTTTCGATATAGGATCCCAGGTTGTCTTGGAGGCCCTGGAAGATGATAGCCATTTAGGGGCGCGTACAGTGGAGAAATCCGGACGGGCGGTCTTAGAATGCGTTTATATTAAAGCAGTTCATAAAAATGGATTTGCTTTAATTACATTTCCTGGATATAGGAAGGGAAATGGGTTATATACAAATTGGCTTCGGTAACACTTCCCGGATGGAAGAAGGGATGTGGAAGCATATGTTTTGATCAAAGCATTTTTATGATAATGAAAATGTCTTTGTATACATTTCCTGAGTATAAAAAGGGAAATGGGATAATTGATAAAGGAAAAGCTTTTTATGTTAATAAAATTGGCTTTCAAAAAGTATATGGTTTTTTTTAAAGCAATTCATGATAATGAATTGGCTTTTATAAATACATTTCCGGGATATGAGAAGGGAAATGGAAGTTTTTGAAATGAAAAGGATAGTATTTTTAAATACTTTATGTATCAAGTAATCCTCAGTCCGGGAGATATTTATATTATCCGGAAGTATATTGTAGATGTATGTATATGTATAAATCGAGTGCCGAGGGTCTGATGAATCCCGACGATCGACCGTGCCGCATAGTAGTGTATCGGGGGGGTTCCTTGTTTGGATTTCGCTTCGCGAGACACCCCACGCACGAATATGGCACTGTGTTGAGACTGGGGAGAAGTTTAATCGTTAGTGCTCTATTATTATTAAATGTCTATGGTATATATATTATATATCTTTCTGTACTGAGGGACTGACGGATCTCAAAGATCGACCTTGCTGCATAGTAGTGTATCGGGGGGGTTCCTTGTTTGGATTTCGCTTCGCGAGACACCCCACGCACGGACATGGCATAGCGTCGAGATTAAAGTGAAGTTAGCCCTTAGTACATTTATTTGACTATCTAGGTTAGATAGTGGTTGGGTATTAGACTAGTTTAGCAGGGTAGCTTGACTAGGATGTTTTTAGGGATGCGCTAGGTGTGCACTGTTAGAGGAGAGGTGAGGGGTATCTCATGAGAGTGCGATACCAACTTAAAATATGAGATAAAACTATTTTTCTAAAAATAAAGCATTTATGCACTTGCAAAATATTTTCTAAAACATTCGGGCTCTGACCCGTTTGTCTACTCTCCTTTCTTTCTCTATACTATGTATATATAGGTGTCCAGACACAGGGACGCCTGGATGGAAACTCTTTCGAGTCAGACGTCTGCTGCAGCAGCTGTGGATGCTTGCAGGTTATCGGTAGACGTTTCTTTCCTTGTACTCTAGATAGGAGATATTGTATAAACACTCGAGCCAATGGCTCAATTGCATTTATTTATTCTTTCAGTACAGCATTCGATATGGTTGTATTATTTGGACCGAGTGTTCGGTTATTTTAGTTCCTTTCTTTTCTATTTCAGTTCATTACGCATTTAATTGTGAATGTTTTAATTTGTGCGCTAAAAAGAGTAGTTAGATAAAAGTTTTTAACGGCCACCTAATAGGATATTAGTAATTAAATGGATTTTCGACAGTGATGTTAAGGATGATCCATTTGTGACTCCTGTTTTAATTTAATATTGGAGTGATCGCCCGGTATCTTATTAGGCGGGTTGTTACAGATGGTATCAGAGCATCAGGTTCTAGTGTCTTTAGGAATCTGTGCGGACGTACTACGCTTTCAGCGTTGCTCTCGATTTGTTATAGAGCCTCAGGAATAGGATTGTTGATTTCTATTGCGAGATTTCGTTCTCCTGCCATATTATGAGACTATAGAAATCTTTTGCGCGCTCGTTTGAGAATCGTGTGCGGAGCTTGGATGGCAGCAGGAGGTGAGGCTTAGCTGGTGCAGCTGGTAGAAGGTTGGGATGAGTACCTTAGTAGAGGTTACTCTCTCTATGGTAATTGTTAAGGATTATCTCAATGACTACTAAAGCATAGTAGTTCGAGTACCATAGTTCCGCCGTAGTAGGGTGTGGTACTAAAGTTGGATTTCCCCGTGGAGAATAGGGATTAGAAAGGGATCTTACGGATAGTTCTAACCGTGAGTCCCCATGAATCAGCAGGATTAGAAGAATGCAGCTTTGGGAATTATTCGCCTAAGGTTCAGCAGAGGTATATGGTGTGAGTATTTGGCGTGACTAGATAAAGTCGTGGTATTAGTTAGCCCTAGACTCGTGTGTGTATTTTGAGTTGTGGCGGTCTCGATAACATTATAATGTATGATTATGTGTTTTCCGCAATAGCGGAATTTTATTTTTCTTCGTTCGCCATAGAGGCGGGTGATTATATTTTGTTTATATACGTATACGGTATATGGTGTAATGGAGCGATAGCAGGCTAATGATGGCAAGTCTATCGTGTCCGCAATTCCTGGAGGGAACATGTTGTTATTGTGGTGTTTCACCTTGATACAGGTTGAGTACACCTTTGTTATTATGGATTTATGGAACCTCGATGAGCAGAGGTTTCCCTATTATGGTATGGTATATGTGGCAACCTTATAGATATAATTTAAGGCCCACCGAATCGTTGTTGAGCGGTAAGATTTAGCTCAGTATTCGTTTGCGCAAGGACTTAGGAATGAGTGCGAGCGCAGAGTGGTATGACTCTTAGTTAGAAATAGGAGTTCAGATCACCTTTTGTTGGATTAGGGGATGGGGTTATCCCGGTTGCATGTTAAAATGACTGAACTCCACAACCAACGAAGTCAAGGGTTAATGTGTGGAGGGGTTCCTTGTTTGGATTTCGCTTTGCGAGACACTCCACACATGACTCTTAACGGCGTCGGGAGTGGAGAGCTGTTATGGGATGCAAGGATGTTGATCTTGTGGAAAGGTCTTATAGTATGGATGAACCACTATAGGCTATGAGCCACATAATGTTAATATACTTATGGAAATGTTGTGCTATGGAAAAGCACTAAAGTGGCCCTCTCACCACAGATAGTTGGGTTGGAGTAGGACTTAGAGAAAATGATTTGAGGATGATTGCCAGGCCTTTATAAGAAGGCAAATTTTGAGAAGGTATGCTTTGAGCATTATGTACGTGACACTTTTACAAAAAGTGGGCACTTCGTTTGATTAGGTTTCCTTCTGTATGGGCGGAAGGATAAGATAGTAGGAATGCGTTCATAGGCTAGCCTAGTAGGATTTAGGACGTCCCGCTTCTGTGCCTTGGGTCGTTATATCTCGATGACCGACTACGCGAGGGAGTAGTGTAACGGGAGGGTTCCTTGTTTGGATTTCGCCTTGGCGAGACGTCCCACGCATGAAACCAAGCACTTGTCGGGAGTTGAGAGAGGCCTTGGGCACTAGGGACATACTTAGGACTATATTAGTTTCGAATAGGTAGGGTAACGCATAGATCGTAGCATTTTTAGGATATAGGTTCACTAGTATTAGCAGCGCCGAGGTTAGGAATATTGAAATGCGCGGGTTCGGAGGACCCATAGATGAGTATTACACCGAGGAAAGGAGATCCTTATTGGGAGAGAGTGATGTGTGTCAGACGTTCGTAATGTTTGTGCTGATATGCACAAGTTAGAAAGGTGTATGGGCACCTTGGTAAGGTGGCTTGATATACCGCCTAGTTAAGATAAGAGTAGTACACGAGATTGAAATCCATGCCAAGAGGCATTTTAGAGGATGGGTATTAAGTGACGTATGAGAGTCACTTTATGATTGCGGTAGCCGCATAGTGTATGGTTAGGAACCATTAGGTTAGTATCTTTTTCCTTGAGGTTTTAGGATTTGTAGTAATCCTAGTTAGAGGGTGCAAGTTACATCTGAATTTCGAGGACGAAATTCTGTTGTAAGGGGGGGAGTATGTAATAACCCGCCCTTTTGGAGACGATTAAATCCCATAATTAAGTATAAATTGGAATTTGGAGAATTTCTCGAAATGGTGATTTCTGGGATTTTCGAGGATTTAATGATTTTCGAAGGGTGTTATAAATTATTTTGGGACCATATAGGTCGAGATATTTTATTTATATGTCGCCACGGAGTATAGCGACAAAAGAAGTGAGATTTTGAGTAGAACACCGCATTTAATTATTTTGGGTTGGAATAGTGATTTGCGGTCAAGTACCTCGGATTGGAATTTCGACTGCGCCATAATTCTCGGAATGGCCGAGATAATCGGAAAAGAGTGTCCGATTGTCGAAAATGAGTTTCGGGTAATTTTAGAGGTAAAAGTAACTCGTAATTGGGTAAACGAGTCGTTTTTGGGTTTTAAAGGGTTAAAACCCTTTTCTCTATATATAAAGAGGAAGAGAGGGAGAAAAAAGAGAAAGAAAAGAAGAGAGAGAGAGAGAAGAGAGAGAGGAGGAAGAAAAGAGGAAAAAAGGGGGAGATTCCGGCCAGCCTCCGCGGGATTCGGCTCGAGGTCGTCGGATTTTATCCACGAGGCAAGTGTTTACTTGCTTTATTTGTTTTTATGCATAAATATCTCATATCATTGTTGGTATAACAAACCCTAATGATTTTGGATTGGGTATTCGTGGATAAAACGGGTTTTTGGGAGTTAAAACGAATAAACCCCTAAAAATGGTAAATTGGAGAAACTTAGGTTTTAATTGAAATTTATTGGTGATTCCGGGTTCTAGGATGTTTAGAACCCTTAATATAGGTGTATTTGTAGTTGGTTGAGGTTGTAGGACGTTGGGTGACGCGTCAAAAGCTTGGGAGAAGCTTTAATGGCTGAAACCTTCTCGAAGAAGGTGATGAATAGTAACCCGCAGCCTTTAGGGTCATTTTTGACTAGGAAAAGAATTGATTTAGCTTTCGGTCAAAACACGAAAGTTGTAGATCTTTTCGATACGGTCGCGTGGGCGACGACCACGTATTTTTCTGATTTTTCTACGATTTGATATGATTTTTACAAGATGACAGCTTCGGGTTGAAAGTACCAACTCGGAAATCAAATCGGGAATTGGAAAAATAAAGGCTAGAAATTATTGTGTAGATGTTTGGGATGATTTTTGGTGTAGAGTAGAAACCATGAAAATGAATTTGGATTGATTTTTGGGTATTTTGGAGTTTGAAAAATCGCCCAAACTGTGACCCTCGAACAGGCCGAATCGATTCGGGTACAGGTCGAATCGATTCGCCTAAGGGGAATTGGGTTTCTGCAATGGGCCGAATCGATTCGGGTACAGACCGAATCGATTCGCCATTTACAGACCTGTTTGCAGAATACTTTCCGAATCGATTCGGATTGGGAACCGAATCGATTCGCCCACCCGAATCGATTCGCTAGAGGGGCGAATCGATTCGCTTAGGCCAGAATTTCTAGTTTTCTCCCTTTAAGAGTATGGGGAGTTGAATTACCATTTAGGATTTTTATGGGGATTCCTAAATAAGGGTTTTGAGGATAAATAAACCTTTAAGAGATGATTGAGGTAATTAGTATTGAACAAAGTAAGAAATACTTTGGATTTAGAATCATGCAACTATGAATGTATGATTACGATTCCTGGAGGGAATCTTTGGGAGATTTGGTCATCGCTAGATGCTATAGGCCACTATGGCCGTATAAATATATTCTAGGAAGAATATATAGGATATGTATATACTGTGTGTTTTAGGTATATATATATGATGATGGAAATGATTTTGAAAATATATAAATGAATATTTTCAAAATGGAAAAATAAATGTTTTCATAATAAATAAAATATGGATTACACACCTCTCTAAATCGCTATCATAAGGGAAGTTGCGTTCGTATGGTGAAGCCCCCTGGCTAATGATGCAGGGTGGATATAGTCCTATAGGCCATGTGAGCGTTTGTTGTTATATTTTCTGCGCTGGTTAGGAGATTCCGGGTGTGGTCTTGACTATCCCGCAGGCACATGGTCGCTTCCCGACGTCTTTCGATATAGGATCCCAGGTTGTCTTGGAGGCCCTGGAAAATGATAGCCATTTAGGGGCGCGCACAGTGGAGAAATCCGGACGGGCGGTCTTAGAATGCGTTTATATTAAAGCAGTTCATAATAATGGATTTGATTTAATTACATTTCCTGGATATAGGAAGGGAAATGGGTTATATACAAATTGGCTTCGGTAACACTTCCCGGATGGAAGAAGGGATGTGGAAGCATATGTTTTGATCAAAGCATTTTTATGATAATGAAAATGTCTTTGTATACATTTCCTGAGTATAAAAAGGGAAATGGGATAATTGATAAAGGAAAAGCTTTTTATGTTAATAAAATTGGCTTTCAAAAAGTATATGGTTTTTTTTTAAAGCAATTCATGATAATGAATTGGCTTTTATAAATACATTTCCTGGATATGAGAAGGGAAATGGAAGTTTTTGAAATGAAAAGGATAGTATTTTTAAATACTTTATGTATCAAGTAATCCTCAGTCCGGGAGATATTTATATTATCCGGAAGTATATTGTAGATGTATGTATATGTATAAATCGAGTGCCGAGGGTCTGATGAATCCCGACGATCGACCGTGCCGCATAGTAGTGTATCGGGGGGGTTCCTTGTTTGGATTTCGCTTCGCGAGACACCCCACGCACGAATATGGCACTGTGTTGAGACTGGGGAGAAGTTTAATCGTTAGTGCTCTATTATTATTAAATGTCTATGGTATATATATTATATATCTTTCTGTACTGAGGGACTGACGGATCTCAAAGATCGACCTTGCTGCATAGTAGTGTATCGGGGGGGGTTCCTTGTTTGGATTTCGCTTCGCGAGACACCCCACGCACGAACATGGCATAGCGTCGAGATTAAAGTGAAGTTAGCCCTTAGTACATTTATTTGACTATCTAGGTTAGATAGTGGTTGGGTATTAGACTAGTTTAGCAGGGTAGCTTGACTAGGATGTTTTTAGGGATGCGCTAGGTGTGCACTGTTAGAGGAGAGGTGAGGGGTATCTCATGAGAGTGCGATACCAACTTAAAATATGAGATAAAACTATTTTTCTAAAAATAAAGCATTTATGCACTTGCAAAATATTTTCTAAAACATTCGGGCTCTGACCCGTTTGTCTACTCTCCTTTCTTTCTCTATACTATGTATATATAGGTGTCCAGACACAGGGACGCCTGGATGGAAACTCTTTCGAGTCAGACGTCTGCTGCAGAAGCTGTGGATGCTTGCAGGTTATCGGTAGATGTTTCTTTCCTTGTACTCTAGATAGGAGATATTGTATAAACACTCGAGTCAATGGCTCAATTGCATTTATTTATTCTTTCAGTACAGCATTCGATATGGTTGTATTATTTGGACCGAGTGTTCGGTTATTTTAGTTCCTTTCTTTTCTATTTCAGTTCATTACGCATTTAATTGTGAATGTTTTAATTTGTGCGCTAAAAAGAGTAGTTAGATAAAAGTTTGTAACGGCCACCTAATAGGATATTAGTAATTAAATGGATTTTCGACAGTGATGTTAAGGATGATCCATGTGTGACTCCTGTTTTAATTTAATATTGGAGTGATCGCCCGGTATCTTATTAGGCGGGTTGTTACAAATCGCACACTCGTGAAACTCCAACTCACCTCTCATCTAGCAGCGCGCACCTACTCGCGTCCTGAAATCTTAATTAAGTCACCCCACCCATAAGGACAACTTAACTTTCCATAGGCACGACCTATACCCACGAGACATGCCTTCCTAATATGACCCAAGAATCCTTCCCAATCTAATCAAACTTAAATGTACGTACGCATATACGCCATACTAGGCTTTAATGAGTTCAATTTATAACCTAAACAGCTATCAATTTTATTACTTCACATTTTAACATTTAGCTTCAAATTAAGAGTCTCTACTCTAAATAACATGCAGAGTTTAATAAGGACAAAACTTCTCTCTACCCTCAGCCTTGCGCTGCGTTTCGTGCGTGGGGCGTCTCGCAAAGCGAAATCCAAACAAGGAACCCCCCGATACACTACTGCTTGGCATGGTTAATGGTAGAGATCCATTAGGCCCGTACTACCATCTATTATATAAATACATATGGATATACGAATATAAATAATGTATCTATTCTTATAGACATCTTACAATATACATCCGGATAATATCTCCTGCACAGAGGTTTATTCTATTTTTCATCTTTATAATATACATCCGGATCTATCTCCCGGACTGAGGGGTATTCTATACACATCCGGATCTAACTCCCGAACTGAGGTGTATTCTATACTCATTTTTGTCTATTTCATCTCATTAGAGATATAGATTACATTGTTCTTATACACAAGTAATATATCATGCACACATGCATACAAACCATGCCACCGAGCTATAACTCGAGGATGCGGTCTCATAGTGCCGATCCAAAAATTAGGGTTTACTCATATATTACGGTACCGGTCGGAATCCTCAACAGTCCTAGTAAAATACACAATGGTGGAGGCGGTCAAGTTCCCCCAACGAGTGGGAGATCTCACAAATCACACTCGAACGTGGGACGCAAATGACTCGGGGACTATACTCTCCCTGCTCCTCGAGCCAGGGGATTCACCCACATCGCGCAACCTCCCTTTATCGCACTAGAGTAATATATAACTGCGGCTATCCCAACCCTACACCAAAGGAAAGTCTGTGGAAAGCAGCCAATCTAAATGCATACATATCATCAAATATATATATATATACATACATAAGATCCCATCATATAATTAAACCATCACATACGGTTTAGATACTTTACAACATGAGTATACACATATAACCATATCTATACCATTATATATATATATATATCCACATATCCGCATAAATATACACACTTTCTCTCGTCCGTATGTATACAATTTATAAACTCGGCTATAAGTATACATAATCCTCAATATACTAGTCGTCATCCCAACACATTTAATTTGCCTCGATATGTGAATACGATCCCTCACTTGAAGCATATTCATCCATTTCTCCTATGATATGAATAGTATTCCAACATATATATATATATATATATCCAACATTAAGATTATCACCCAAAGTTTAGTGTAGGAAACCATCACTACACATCACATCTATATTCGAAAGTACATCAATATCTCTAGTACTAATTCGACCATTGGTATACACATAACTAATAGCCTATAAACCTCAAGTTAAATATTAAATTAATCTCATGGTCCCATCACTTAGGGAAAATACCCTTTGTAAATCACACTCCGATATATAACAACTATCCCGACGAGATTTACACACGCTATTGTAGTTGGTAATATGATCCGATCGCTCTCAATTTTGACTACGGTTCAATCACTCTTGTGAATCCCCTGGTCTAACGCCTTTCCAATTTATTCCTTGAATTTATCATTACTAAGGATACGCGACCACTCTCTCTCATTGGTCTCCAAATTGTATCTTAATAGAATCCTATCGCTATAAGGATTTGACACAAACCTCGGCCTACAATTTCATGCCATGCTCTCACCACTCTCTCTCAAAGAGTTCTAAGCCGTACGTCGTATATAAGCTCACTTATGACCTCTGAATAGAACTACCATTCGTAAAGAAATTCCCATACTATACCAATACAATAATCTCCAATACATATGAATATACGTCCCCAAAATGACTTGATACATACCCGCGATCTCATCATGAGAGAAACTCTAAATAAATCTCCAAATCATATTCCTTACATCATATAATCATGTCCCAAGTCAATAAAACCAACCAAAAAGGGTTAGAAATCATCCTAGAAAAACTCCATAAAACAACCCTGTTTCCGAATCGATTAGGCATGGCCCGAATAGATTCGGTCTCAAGGGCGAATCGATTCGCTCCAACTACGAATTGATTCGATCCAAAGGACCTGGGACTCTGTCTCAAATCGAATCTATTCGCCTTGGGTCCGAATCGATTCGGTCATGCAGACCTACCACTTTTGCCTAAGCCGAATCGATTCGCTTAGGGGGCGAATCGATTCGGGTCTGCAGACTCAAAAAGTTCTCTTCTTCTTCATGAAACCCACGAAATTAAAACCCAAAAATTTCACTTTTAACCCCTAAACCTTCATCAAAACCTGATTCTAAGCCAATAATTCAACCCAAATCTGATCCCAACCCTTTCTACACCATCAAACCCATATTTAAATATTAATTTCAAGATTTAAACCCAAAAATCCAAGTTTTGATATTAATACCCAAAAATTCATTTATTTTTATCCACAAATTATGAAACTAATTACATAAATGAAATATTTAGCAAGATTAAACACTTGCCTCAGATTTGTAGAGGTTGGATCGTCCTCGAGATCACGTTTGGGACGGGATCTCCATGCTTTTCTTCCTCTCTCTCTCTCCTTTTCTTCTTCTTTCCTTCTCCCTTTCTCTTACTCTCTTTCTCTAAATGAGATGGCTTGATCCGTAAGCCTTTAAATCCCTTAAAACAATAAACCCAGTTTTAAATGTTAATACACACTTTAAATGACTCGTTTACTCCAATTCGAGTCAAACATACTTAAAAATAATCTGGAACCGAAATAAAACCCAATGATAGTCATTTTGACTATCTCGACCCATTCGGGATCGATGGTACACTCAAAATCATCATCCGAAAAACTTTAAAAACGTCCTCAATATTTGGACTTCGATTTCCAAATTCTAAAATTCTCCAATTTAAATGAATTTTATTTTTCCCAAAATTTTATTTCTCAGTCCCAAAATCGTGGGGTGTTACATATGGTTTCAAATCCATCAAAAGTGACTACCATAAAACTGAATTCACCTTGCCAATAAACAGTGTTCTAATAGGCGCGAGATGTTAGGCGGGCATAAAGGACCTTCTAGCGCCTTGACGCCTAGGTGGGGGCCATGGCGGTTCTCACTTAATTATTTTTTAAATATATTACATGCATATATTTTAGAGATATATACATATAGTTCAGAGATAAATAGTTATGTACATGTATTTCAGAGATACATAGTTAAATACATTGAAAAATAAGTAATTTTAGCATTTTTTGTCTAAGTTTGCACATGTATACATAAATCATTTATTTAAATATACTGAAAAAGTCCCCAAAATGATTAAATATGTTATATTGATTCGCCTATATACACATAAATCATACGTATGACGTCGTTTTGTAGCTGATTACGAGTGGAAAAAAAAAAGAAAAGTAAAAAACATAGATCACCCCCAAAACCCTGCCCAGCCCATAAAATCCCGCTTAAATCCACCTACTCTACATGATTCCTCCCAGCCTGCCTCCGCCTAGAGCCCACCCAGACTATCAAAGCCTCGCCTAATCATCCTGGACGATTTATGTCATATGTTCTTTGTATTTAGTTACACAAATCGTACACAAAGTCATGGTTGTATGAATATTCTTGATTCTTTCTTCTAATTTTGTATATGTTTAAAATATTTTGTATTAAATTTAACTAAGGATATTTGGTATTAATCTATAATGTTTTAGGATTTATACCTAGCTGATTGAACCAGAACTTTTGTTAAAAACAGTTTGATATTCTGTGTATATTGACTTGTGCCTAAACTGCTTATATGCTTATAATCATATATTGTTTTGTGAATTTCTTTATATGTTCCATTTTTCCCCTTATTGCAGCACTTTAATTTAATTTATATATATACTTGTTTTTTTTCAGCATCTTCTACTTCCTAGAAAAAGCGTGAATATTCCCGAAATTTGAAAGCGGACACCTTGTACTCACAAACAGGGTCTAAAATACCAGTGAACTTTACCCCCGGAGATGGCAGACCATCAAGCCTTAACCATGATACTTTCACAGCTGAAATTGGAATTGTTATACGGAGCCACACCCCTCTTCAGGTCCGAAAATGGTCAGCTATCTCTATGGATAATAAGGAAACTTTGATCGATAGAATCTTGGTAAGTATAAATCGTTAGGACATTATATTCTTATTTAATTATTTTTGTATGAATTGCAACATTGAAAATGTTTTAACTTGTGTAGACGAAGTTTGACGATGACATGTCAAACCCAAATGTTCTAAGATATTTGCACATGATGATGGGATCTCGGTATTCTAACTTCCGCTAAGAATTGAAGTTGCATGTTTAAAGTACACAACATTGGAAGAGGCTAAACGACACAAACATCCCAAGGTTGCCTCTAAAAATGATTGGGATTACCTTTGTGACCTTTTCCACTCTAATGACTGTCAGGTATGTTCCTTTATTTCTTTATTTCTATTGTTGCTTATGATCAAATTTGGACAGTTTTTTTTTTATCTTAAATCTGATGACATTCTTATAATCGGTGATGATATTGTTTGTTGTTGCGTAGTAATTGACCTAGATAATAGTTCACACCATTGTGATGCTTGCATAGTATAGTTTTTTTTAGTTGCAACATTTCTCGATGTGATTAACTATTTTTTCGTGTAATTATTTTTTTTATTTACTGTGCATAGAACTTTTTAAAGTAAGCATGTTCTTTTTTTTTAAATTATATGGGTTGCTGATAATATGTAAACACGTTTATGATATACTAAAATTTTATAGTAAACCTATTAAAAACTTTGCGAAATAATAAAATCTTTATGAAATTGATACAAGCTAAAATCGTATTGTAGAGTAAGTCGGCAAAATGTAGCGAGAGTCGTGCGCGCGTTCCTTTTAATCATCGTGGCGGGTCAAAGTCTTTTGTGCAACACAAAATATGAGGAGGTAATTTAAATTATTTTTAGTTTAATGTTATATATATATATATATGTGTGTGTGTGTGTGTGTGTGTGTGTGTGTGTGTGTGCATTGATATGTTTTTGGTAATAGAATGGTAAAGTATCAGATTCTGGGCCAAAGGGACCGATACAACTCTTCCACGATACCCATTTCAACAAAAATGGGTGGAGTAATTCGGAGGCAAAGTCATGCTATGTGAGTATATTAATTATCAGTGTAGTCATAACAACGTTATTATTTTCTATATAAAATAAAACCGTTCTCTTTTAATTTTGCAGAATGAGATGAATGAGTTAAATCAAAATACAGATCTACAATTAAGTGAAGCTCATATATGTGAATGAGTTCTTGGAAAAAGGTCAGGTTACGTGAAGGGTCAAGGTTTTGGGCCCCGACCAGACACACCAAGATATGTTTTCGCTAGGGAAACTATGGGAGAGAATGAAGCATTGAAGTCCGAGGTCACACAGTTGAAAGATCTTATTGCGAGTCCAAAGGAGGTTCTTGAGAGCTTTATGCAACATATAGAGGCCTCTTTTAGGCGAATCGAGGGGGCCTCAGTCGAACTATGATCTAGTTGTCTTCTATTTATCATGTTACTCTGAACCATGATTTAGTTGTTTTTTATTTATTGTGTTATTACAAACCATAGTTTTAGGTGTCTCGTTTATTATGTCATCATAACAAACATAACGGTTGTCTTAATCGTTGTTTATTTCAATTAAATATAGCTAGCCCTATTCAAGTTAACTTTTATAATATTAAGTCTATTGTTTTAATCTTTATATCTATTTCAATTTGAATTTGAATTTATCATTCATATTATTCTATGTTTATGGAACACTGACATGTAGGAAAAACCATATTATAATTATTGTCAATTAATTGGATGACATGAGTGTAATGGGTTTTAGTTGTTACAATAATTACGTTTCTAATTTAAAATAAAATTTGTGATGATTTTTATGCGACAAAAATTATTCATATGAAATAATTTATAAAAATTCATTTCTTTTGCGATGAATTTGTTATGGACACTATTTACAACCTTTTGTGACAGAATTTATTTGTCACAAAAAGGCATTCAGAACATTTTTTTTTTTGTATTTTTAGCGACTAATTGAATAGGATTTTGTGAGGAAAGATTTTGTCGCAATAGATATTTTTCGTGAAGAAATTTAAATTCGTCACTGAAAAACCTTTAGTGAGGGCTCTAGCGCGATGAAAATGGCGACGAAATATTTTCGTCACAGAAACGATTTTGCGACGAATTAAGGCCTTTTGCGACGAAAAAAATTCGTCGCTGAAAACCTATTTTCTTGTAGTGCAAATATAAGTAAGTAACAAATTTCAACTGTGCAATTTTTAAATAAAAATCTAATTTGGTCCAATTTTTCAAATTATTTATTTATTCCAAAAAATATTATTTCATTAATTACTTAAGATATAGGTGGTTGGGGTATGTTTTATATATTGCTTCTTATAACAACAAATTGTTAAATCAATATGAAGATTATTTTGAACTTAATTTTGATCTTGGTCATACCTCATAATAGGTTTGATCAACATAATGGAGATTATTGCAAATATTCCTAACTGGTGATAAAAATGTGTTTTTGATTTATTAAAAAATTCAACGGAAAAGCCCAATTTTAGTCGGATCATAATGTTAGACTACATGGCTAATCAGTCCTATATTATAATTAATATCTTCCATGAGTAGCCGCATATCATTTGCCTTTAAATTTTTGTTACTGTTATTTATAATCATTTATCATGTGCATGTGATCAATTTTTGTATATCAACGTGTAGAAATTGCCAGGTAGGCGACACATGGGTCCTTGGTGTATCTAGTGTATATGGATAGAAAAAGTCAGATGAGTTAACAAAAGCATTTTGAAAAACAATTCATTTCACTAACGCACATTTTATAAATTGATATACCCTTTGTAAATTGGTTTTAAATTCTGTTACGTTATCTCCCAAGCCGTGGGCATATTTCAAAAATGCTATTTTTATATATCTATTTTGTATTTTTTAGCACTCTAAAATTGTCTACATATTCGTAAAAAATATTAAATTAACAAAATTGGTTGCAAAAGTTAACCCAAAAGCGAGAAAACTACGCTCCTACAACGCTTCACTTGCAAGTTTTTTTTTGGTTGTTGTTGGTGTTTTTCAAATTTTTTTATTTTACAACATTTTCCACTTTTTTCGAGACACTTCAGTTGAAGCGAAACACTTTTGCTTATGTAATACATATGAATTTTTTGAGAGTGCAAAAATGCCACCATCAAGCACAAAGTACTTCAATAAAATAAAGATGGAAGATTTGCAAAATTAATATCTCATCATGTGATAAGAAAAAAAGCTATCAGCAACAAGTTTTTTTCCAAAATTAAAAGAAGATTAAGAGATTAGAGACATAGAAAGTTAAGTGATACGTATATTAGGTACAATCTTGTGTGCCTTAACGGGTAAATACTGGGTCCAAATTAGGGTTGGTTATAGGTCGATTTGATTGATATTTAGCGTATACCAATACTATACCAACATTTTAGTATATGTTCGGTATTTAGTTTTTCAAAAATCCTTACCAATACTGAACCGTTTTTCGTTCGGTAATTCGAATGTTCGGGGTATTTTTAATTTTGGTTTTCTTATATTTTTGCTATTTTTTTAACTTTTTATTGTTTATTTTTCACTTATTTCTAATTTTCAAATGCAATATATATGAACCAATATTAAGAAAATATATTTTATATGTTCTACACATAAAATATGCAATAACTTAGGCGCGGAACCTGATTACTCACATAAAAACTAAAAAGAGTTCGTCTTACAGACAAAAAAAAAATGTGTTCCTACCTTGAAAAACCATTATAATTTATAAATAAAAAAATACCACCCACTTCGATATTAACTTTTATGATAGATGAGTTAAATTAATGATGTAAATTTAAAAATATAATAAAAAAATATGTATTTTGGTCATATTAAATTAGTATTTTGGGCATATTAAATTGGTAATTTGGATGGTATTTTCGGTATTTAATTTTGGTACGGTAATTTCGATAAATCAGTTTTTTAAATGGGTAAACCAAAACCAACCATCGAGTTTCATTAATTTCAATTTCGATTTGCGATAATCAAAATTAGGAAACCAAAATCATTAAAATTGTAATGGTTTGATTTCGTAAGGGCTATGTATAAATTATTGTTGTAACGCATGAAAGTCAAATTGAAAAAGAACTCTCAATCTCTCGTACTAATACAGTTATTACAAATCACCAATTTTTCATGCCGCGTGATGTGCAAAAATTCTATAATTTTTATATTATAACATAGTATTTATATACATTATTCTTATCTAGCTTGCTATTGAGCATTCTCAAGAGAAATGCATTAAAGAATGTCAAATTTCATTTCCTCTTTCAAGGACAGAGTTTTATTGTCATTACTAGTTTTTTAGCCCGAGCGATGCGCATACGTTGTTTAGTTTTTATATTGAATGGAATATATACATATATACACACATTTATATATATGTATTGATATAGCTAAGTTTTGAATAATTAATCCTGAATATGTGAAAGAATAATGCTATGAGTACAAAAAACTCCCCCAAAACCTCCCCCAAATCTGATGTGGATTCCACATATTCTCTCACCTACCTATTAAACATTGCCTTGTGGTATGAGGTCCCGCCAGGACACAAAAATTTATGACTTTTGGGGGAGACTTTGTGGAGTTATTTTGTACGCATAGCACTACTCTATGTGAAATTAAAAAACTCAAACTAAGAGAAAATTTGCAAAAAAAATTGGTCTTATGAGTTATTATATACATGGAATAGAAAAAAAAAGGTATCCATCTAAATGAATTTTGTTTACTTACATTTGATAAAATTACATGACTTTTATATCAAGAAAAGGTAAATATTTTTCACTACTCAGACATATATATCATTTGAATTCATACATATTAAGATTTAATTTGGTCTTTAAAGAAATTTTGATATCTTGTTAACTTTTTTGATACATTTGGATATTATAAAGACTGAAAATGAAAAAAGTTGCAGTTTATTATGGATATTAATATATTCTCTCTAATTCAAACTTTTTTGAGTTTTAAACATAACAATTTGGTAGAATTGGAAAAACCAATTTCTTTATTTATATTAACTAAACGACATAATGTAACAACCCCCATTTTCTTACGTAAAGGTTCGTGAGGCACGATACGCGGATGAAGGGGCTTATCAATAATTTATATCATTCTTATCACTGAAGGAATAAAAAGTTATTTTATTTTCAAAAACTGAGTCATCATACAATGTTCAAAATATAGCTAACATAAATATATACTTGGGCTTATGCTCGTACAATTTCCCAGAATGATATAAAATGACAAAAAGAATGAAGTAGAACCTATACTAGACTCAATAAAGCGAGATTCGCTACATCCAATGCAAATGCAAGCCTGAACCATCGTCAGTCTTTCTTTCCCCGTCATTTAGAATACCTGGGGGGGGGGAAACATTTATAATTTGGGTCAGAGCTCGAGGTGTGCAAGGATTCTTCACCAGTAAACATGGAGTTTGTTACGAACTCATACTTCTCACCTTCCCATTGACGGTCACATGCAATGAGTATCATACCCCTCATCTAGAAGTAATTCTACTCGTATCGTCAATCAAATGGCAGTTGTAACTTCCAATGTTTAATGAATCATGTAAAGAGTAATCTGTTCAGCTATGAAGTAATCAAAAGAGGATGCTTATTTCCGTCACACTAATTTATGTGTAATTCCATAATATTAATATGTCACAATTTGCATAAACTAAGTGCAAAATCTTACGTCATCATATCCTGTGACAATTGACATTTTCTTCAAGTCATTTAATAATGAAATTCAAAATCCATGTAGTCTATCCCGTTAGACTATATGTTTCACAATCTTATATTACCAAATTATTATTCCCATGAATATCTGGTCACACGGTTTCTCGTTCTATTTAATGTATGCCTACTCCTTTAGACTATCCAATTATTATAAATATTAATAATTGTTTGTTACATTAATCATTAGGACTCATTTGCGTCCTTAATTATCCCCGTCATTTTATTTTCCCAACAATATTATCAATCCAAAACAGTGTGTACATCTTTAGACAAAAAGGGGCACTATGCCATGTAAGGTATACCACAATGTATAAATGTATAAACGGGTAAATATATATAAATATATATATACACACACACTAGCGGAATGCCCGTGCCCGAAGGCACGACGAAAATTTCAGAAGTTCGTAATCACAAAAGAGCGAAAATTATCAAAGTACGTAATTGTAAAACGACAAAAAATATTATTCACAACAAAATAAAGTGTAATTTCAAACAAATTTGCCATAATATCCTATATTTATAGGACTATTGACCCTTCATGAGAAATAACAAATTATCCAACAACATACAAATAGTCTAAATTCATTAAACAAATTCACATATAACATGAAATATACAATATGAAGCACCTTATACTCTTGACTCACTTGAGTCTGTATTGTATAAGTGTTCATCTAGTTTGGAAATTGTGACAAAATTGTGTCTATCCTAGAAACTAAAGAACCCCAGAGCTTGGTTTGCTATTCCATCCGTCTTGCTTGATTGATCTAGACAATATTACCAATACTCACACAGTAGAATTGATCTCATACATTTCATATTGCATATAATTGTGTGTACATATGTTAAGTGTGTTTAAATCCCTAAAATTGATTTTTAATATTTTTTTTGGGATTTTATAAACATTTAAAATAAGTTTTTTTAAATTAAAATTTATTTTTAAAAGTTTTTGGGGTCAATCTGCAATTAAGTATTGATGGTTATATTGGCTATAAGTTACCTTGGGTATTTTTAATATTTGTATATAATTTTAGACGCGCGTTTGATATCTTATAACTGCACATTCTGATTGGTGAATTTTGTGTTTCTTTATAGAGTATAAAACAACGATTGTTTACAACCCTTGGATCGTTTTTATCAATGATTTGCATGCGCTCTTACACCATCCTTGTGAACCACATATGAAACAATCAGGAGAGTTTTAATCACTGCATATCGTGAACCCTTGGATCAAAGTCAATCAACCTTGACTCAATCTGAACCATTGATTTTGAACCTTATTCTCGAATCTTCTTAGCCTCCTATAAAGGACCCCTTCACTCATCCATCTGAGACTTTTTGCCATTTCGTCCTTTAGAGAGAAAAGAGAGAGTAGAGAGAGAAGAGAGAAGAGAGAGATAAAGAGAGAAACCAGAAAGAGAGAGAAAGAGAGAAACCAGAAAGAGAGAGAAATAGTTAGAAACCCTAACCCTAACCCTAACCCTAAATCGTCAAAAACCTTTTCAAACCTAAACCACTTTTCAAGTCCTGTATATACCAAACACAACCTTGAGTGTTTGAGTGTTTTGAGAGGTTGAGAGTTGGTTTGTTTGGTTGGTTTGTTGCTGTAACCTCTTCGTTCTTAGATCTTGTGTCCAACTTAAACATTTATCTTAGATCTAAGTTTCTGCTTTATAGAAATTTCAGATCTGAGTTCTTTATGTTACATTTCACTTAGATTTACATATTTTGTTTCTCATCTTGAGAAATATATAGTTGATTCTTTTCTGTAAATATTTTTAACTTCGAAATCAATAATAATGTTTTATGTTTCTAGTTCTCTTGAAACAAGACCTTTGACCTAGTTTGGAATCGCACTTGGTGATTTTCAATCTCAAAAATCATTTCAAAACCTGAGATTGATTAAGATCTTGATACGTCTTTTGAGAAAGATAGCCGTGGATTCTGGGTTTATTGTAAAGGTCAAATAAGGTTAAGTTTTGTGAGAAGAGAGAAATAGAAAAATCACAGCATATAGTTCTTATATGTAATTTGTTAGGATTGGTTGTATAAAATAAGTGTGTGTGTGCATGCATATGTTAGAAAGAACCTCCACAAACACTATCACCCTACCACACTAAAAGTGTTGGTAATAAGATCTTGAGAACAAGAGTCGACGTAAAGAACTTGAACAAATTGGAAGTTAGCAAACTGGGAGAACAACATCAACAATCAGAACTGCAGAGAAGTTATAAGGACACCAGAGGGTACATTCCTAAACTTATATAGGTCTGAGTTTTATGCATGTTTGTTATATGGTTTGTAACTGTTAAAATTTGTTTTAGTGGAATTTTTGGTTTACTCCGTAGAGGGAGTCGTGGATGTTTCCTCAGTTGGGTGAGGTTTTACCACGTAAAAAATCCTTGTTCTTAATCTTTCTACATCTCCTTATCTCATTCTTGGTTGTGCTGAGTTTAAAGTTTTTAAACTATTTTATTAAACCTGTTAATCAAATCTTGAATAGATCTCGTACATACTTTTGTTAAATACATCTTGTGTTCTATTAGTTTCGATTTTAAAGAAAAGAGTTTCTTCTAAAAACTGTTCGGAGTTACTTAAATAGTTTAATTTTATATTAAACGGCTTTAGTAACAGATTTTCAATTGGTATCAGAGCTTTGTAAACTCCTTTTAAAGAGATCCTATATTTCTGAAATTACTTTCTGAAAATCAAACATGGACGAGAAAAATGAAATATTTGGTGACTTGGCCAAACCTCCTATATTTGATGGAACCAATTTTTGCTTACTGGAAAGTACGGATGATTGCTTTCATTCGAGGAACTTTGGGAGATGATGTCTGGGACATTGTTGAAAATCGATACATTTTTCCTACTAAACCAGCCACTGAAGGAAGTAATGAGAGGGTTAAGAAAGTATTAAGTGAGTTCACACAAGAAGAGAAACAAGTTTCTCGCAACAATAACAAAGGAAAGAATGCCATATTTATGTCCATTATTGAACATGAGTTCAAAAGAATCTCATCCTGTACCACTTCTAAGGAAGCTTGGGACACCTTGGTTACTGCTCATGAAGGTGACACTAGAGTTAAGGCTGCTAAAACACAAATGCTCATTCAACAGTATAATTCTTTAATTATGTCTGAATCTGAGTCATTTGATGACTTCTATATGAACTTGACTGATATTGTGACAAAACTGCATGCTAATGGGATAACATATGACAGACATGAAATTGTATCTAAAATTCTGAGATCATTACCACAGAAATTTGCCAACAAAAGATATGCTATTGAGGAAATGTGTGACATAAATCTCACTCCTGAATTAATCGGTAGTAAATTAAGAACTGTGGAAATGGAATTAGAATTTAAGAAACAATTAACCCAGTCCCATAGGAGACAGACTAGTTCCAATTTGAGCTTTTCTTCTAAGTTGGTTAAACCTGAGTTTAACATTCCCAATGATGACTCTGATGAGGAATGCGATATAGAGAGTTTGGACAATCAGATTGCCTTAATGTCAAAACGGTTTAAGAAAATTATTAAGTTTAGAAACAACATGGAAAACAAACAAGGCAAGTCCAATTATCCAACTCCCTTTAATCATAAACCTCATGAGAAAAGTCATGACAAACATCACAAGGACTCTCACACTAAACCTAAAAGAGACCTTAAGAAGACTGAATGTTTCAGATGTGGTAAACTAGGACACATTGCCCAAGACTGTAGAGTTAACTTGAACACTCAAAATAAACAGGCTAGAGCAAACATTTGCAAGACATGGGATGATTCAAGCGACTCTGAAAATGAGGAACCTAAGTCATCTGATGTTTTTTACCCTTGCATATCTTTCTTTGCCAAGATAATCTATAATAATGATATGCTTGTGTTTGTTAGTGAGGATGAATCTAGTAATTTTACTTCTGTTGTTTCGAATCATGTTGTTACTGGTGTAGATGCTTTAATTGCTGAGAACATTGTTATTTCTACCTCGGGGTGTGTGAGTCAAAGGGAAAGCGATAATGACGATGTCAATGGGTGTGTGATTCCAAGAAATGAAGCCTTAGGGGTCACTTCACACACTACACATAGTGACTTGGACAATGAAGATCTCCTAGATATTCACACACTTTATGCTAAAACTCTTAATAAAAGCACTAGACTAGAAAAGATTGTGAAAGATCCCACCAAGAAGTTAGAAGATCTAAGCCTGATGGTCAAACTTAATGCTGAAGAGTATACTACCCAATGTCTAACTCATGAAAGTGAAATCAAATGTTTGATAAAAAACTGAGAAATTTGACTGAAACAAATAAAACTCTGGAGAAAAAATACAAAGGGACATTGTTAGAATTGGAACAAACTAAAGAAAAGACAGCAACTGTTTTCAAAAAATTTACAAAATTTAAAAATAACTCAAACTGTTTTGATGGATTTGTTGCTGAATCAAAAACCAATTCTGATGATCGAACTGGAATAGGGTTTTTCCCCAATTTGAAGACACAAACAAAATCTTTTAAACCTATCAAGTTTGTGTCAGGAGGTAAAAGACCTATTGAAACCTGCCCAGACTTTCATTCTCTAAAAACTGAGTTTGACTCAAAACATCAAAATTTTAACATTGGGGAATCAAGTTGCTCTAAACATGAAAGTTCACCTAAGGCTAAATACGTTTGCCCCTCTATTAGGAAGAGTGAATCTACATTCAAAACTGTGCTATCTAGGAATAGAGTTCCACCTCAAAATTCCTTGAAACCTATGTTTAGAGACTTTCCTAAGGAAACCCCAACTTTGAGCAATCTTTATTGCTCCTACTGCGATATATACGGTCATTCTTTTGATGGTTGTTATGCTAGAAGACTAGTTAAACCTGTCTATAATCCTCTTATCTATCAGAATTTTAACTATTCTAGGAGAAGACATAATAACTATGTACTACCTAGACAACCAGACAAAAACTCTAACTATAGAAAGAGAAAGACCAAACCTAAAAGAGCATTCCCTAGAAGGATTCCTAAACACTTTCCTAAACCAAATACTCATGTTTTTCATAAAACTCAAAATCATGCGCAAAACATTTTTCAACAAAAATCGAATGCTCGCATATTTTATCAATTGAGAGCTAATAAGCGCAAAATGAAAACTAGAGCAATTTGGGTTAGAAAAGATGATCTATTACCCCAGATGAAGTGTAACATAGTTATTACTGCTTTAAAAGCTAAACACACATCGTTTGGTTGGTATTTCGACTCTGGATGTTCTAAGCACATGACTGGGGATGATACAAAACTCTTGAACAAAACCAACTTTGCTAGAGGAAAAGATATTTTTGGTGATGGAGTATCATCTCAGATCATAGGCAAAGGAACTCTCCAAGAAGATGGACTTTCTATTCCTGAAAATGTTCTTCTAGTTAAAGGTCTCAAGGCCAATCTGCTTAGTATCTCGCAATTTTGTGACTCAGATCATACTGTAACCTTTTCAAAGAACAATTGCAAAATTTTAAATGAAAAAGGTGAATGCATAATTACAGGATTCAGGACCCCTGACAATTGTTATACTGTCATGAATAATTCTAAAATCTGTAATGTTGCCAGAATGGATGACAATGAGATATGGCATAACAAGATGGGTCACATAAATTACGATAATCTTAGTAGATTGACTTCTGAAGAAATAATTAGAGGAGTTCCAAAAATCAAACCCATTTCTAACATTGTCTGTGGTTCCTATCAGGAAGGTAAAATTGTTAAGGCACCTCATAAGAAAGTTAAATATGTCCTTACCTCTAATCCTTTGGAGCTCATCTATATGGACCTAATGGGTCCTTCTCAAACTGTTAGTCTATGTGGACACAGTTACATTCTAGTTATGGTTGATAACTTCACTAGATTTACGTGGGTAGCCTTCTTAAAACATAAGTCTGACACGTTTCAAACTTTCTTAAAAATACTTCTTCTGGTTGAAAATGAGAAGGACACTCAAGTAAATAGAATTCGTAGTGATATAGGTGGAGAATTCAAAAACACTGGTATAATAGAGTACTGTGACTATAATGGTTACAAACATGAGTTTAGTGCTCCTAAGACTCCTCAACAAAATGGAATCGCCGAGAGAAAGAATCGTACCCTTCAAGAGATGGCACGTGTTATGTTACATGCCAAAAATTTGCCTAAATATTTTTGGGTAGAATCTATTCGTACTGCATGTCACATTATCAATAGGGTCTATCTTAGAAAGAATTCCAAACAAACCCCTTACGAACTTTGGTATAAAAAAAAGCCTAATCTTAAGTACCTTAGAACTTTTGGTAGTACTTTTTATGTATACAAAGATAGGGAACACCTGTACAAATTTGAGAGCCGGGGAGATAAAGCTATTTTTCTAGGTTACTCGCCTAATAGTAGAGCCTACTGAGTTTATATTCTTTGCACTAAAACCTTGATGGAATCCATAAATGTAATTGTGAGTGACACTACTGTAAAGAGTAAGACTGGTGAATCAACTATTAAGGAAGAGCCTACAAATGTTTTAGAAAATGACTCTCCTGAAATAGATGAATCATTACCAAGTGAAGTACCTAACTGGGTTTCTAAAGACCATCCCATAAATAACGTTGTTGGTAATCCTAGTGAACCTGAGCGTGCAAGATCTCAATTAAGAAATTATGCACACTATGTATGTTTTGTTTCCCTAGTGGAACCAAAGAATGTAAATGAGTCATTGAATGACTCTCACTGGATTTCTGCTACGCAGGAAGAACTTCTTCAATTTGTCATTCATGATGTTTGGTATCTTGTACCTAAGCCTAATCACGAAAAGGTTATTGGCACACGTTGGATTTTTAAAAATTAGTCTGATGAAAGTGGGATAATGTAACACCCCGTATTTTTGGTACATTTAAATTTAATTAATTCGGAGATTTTAAATTACTTAGTGTGTTGTAATTTAATGAATTAATTAGAACAGAATAATATGTAAATATTAATTTGGGATTGAATGGTTAATATTTAGGGAAAACTTATTTACTTAGTGAATAGTAATAATGTAATTACGCCGTCTCGAGTATTAGTGACGAGGATGTACTTATCACATTCGGAGGTCGGTATAGACTACATTGGGTGGGGGATAAGTATTTTTAGAAATTAACTCGGATGCAAATTCTGAGGGTACGGTTGAGTCCGGATGGGCCGAGACAGTCGGAAAAGTGTACCCGGGGGTAGTAAACGGGTCACGGGACGTTTTTAGACATAGCCGGGCCCACTCGGGGACATTTGGGTCACTTGGGCTTGGCCCATTAGTCAAAAAACGGGATTAAGTTAATTAATCTAATAAAAAGAAATAAGGGGGTGGATGAACTTAATTAGAGAAAACAAATTAAGGGTTAGGAAACCCTAACAGCAGCCAAAGCCAAATTGGGGATCAAAGAGAGCCATCAAGGGTCATCTTCAATCTTGGGATTAGCTCCAATTCAGACTCTACGAACCTTAAGGCAAGTGAATAGCTTGCAGTTAGCATTAAATCTGTTTTTCAAATTCATATTTGTGTGCTGTTATGAATTAAAAATCCGTTTTGGGGTTCATGGTATAAACATGGGGTTTTGATAATTCAAAAGTAAACATGAATCTGTTATGGCCGAAATTTATGATGAGTTATGAAATACCTGATATTGGATTACTGATGTATACCGGTTAGGAGGACATTCAGTTAAACCAGAACGAATTAGATGAAGAAATTCGGAGTAATATGTGTTTAAGAAAAGAAATGGATTTTTCCCAAATCTGTGAATCAGTTGTTTATGGACGAATTAATGATTGTTATAGGCTTTCTGTGCTATCCTAATAAAGTTTTTAGTGTACTTTGGTGATAAGAAGGCTTAAAACTCATGTTAGAAGAAGTTAGGGTTTGAGGAACTCCGTCCATGGCCGCCCTGTCTCCGCGAGGAAGACGCGGACCTGTACGATCGATCGATCGACTGTCTGGGGTCGATCGATCGACGGTCGCCAGAATCTGGCAGTTTCGCCAGTTTATTATATAAAAGGAAAAATTTATATAAAAACCTCTATGTAATTAATTATGGAGAAATTAAATACATAAGTTGAATCTAATTAATTGTAGACGAATTAATTAGGGTTTGAGGCAAATAAATTTAGAGTCGGAAATTTTGACTCGGGTAAATTTTGGATTACGAGGGTAAAGTCAAAATTTATGGTGGGGGGGCGACACCAAAATAACTTAATTAATTAAAGTGAAATTTAATTAATATTTCGAGTTGGACCATAAACTCTTAATAAATTTTATAGGCTCATATTATGGTTTTAACAAAGATATAGCCGGGACCTTTGTACGTATATATATATTTACGGAGGCGATTGTATATATATGTGATGTGTACTATTATATCGGTGTTTAGATATTTTGTACTGTAGTGCTATAGGGGGAGGTTGCGCGTAGTGGATGAATCCCCTAGCTTGAGGAGTAGGGTGAGTATATTCCCAAGGTCATAGCGTCCGTTATATGGGTGAGGGACAACTCACTTTCAGGGAAGGAATATGACCGCCTCCAGTATATTATTTTTATCAAGTTGGTGTGAGAATTCTGACTTGGGATAACTAGGCTACGTGATGTTTACCTAGTGGGTTAGCACTTTATAGAATTTATATTCCGGGAGTATTCTGCTCGGGAGGTTGCTAGTTGTTATATATTACAGTGTGAATGTGAATGCTGAAGTATGATACTAAGTATATAATTAAATAATTTATATACGGGACATTTATGAAAAGGGAGTTTTCACATGTATAACAAGTATAGAAGTTATATAAATATAAAAAGGGAAATGATATAATTAAGTTGATGTTATTAATAACTTATGTATCTTAATCACTACACACTCAGTTAGAGTAGTGAGGGTATGAAGGCACTTTGTTAAATATCTAGTCATGAGTTGAATAGCTAGGAAATTTAATTAAAGCATTAATAGCGTATATTGAGGAAGGGGTGAGGGAGTCCTCAAGAGAGTGCAACATTTACTAAAAATATGGGGAGCATGCATACTTATTTTATTACTGCAAGTTAATCATTTGTTAAATGTTTTCAAATGTTTTGGGTACTAACCCTTGCTATAAAAACTTTTTAAAAACCTTTTAGGTGTCCAGCCACAGGGACGCCAGACTTGACTCGATTCCAAGAAATTCGTTGCTGCAGCACGTGTGGATGTTGCGGGACCTTTGATAGATGCTTCCTTCTTTCATTCATAATGTAGAGACTCATTATTATTTATTCGAGCATGTCGCTCACTTCCCATTTATTTATTTCTTAGACTTGTTGGGATATTATTCTTGTCTGTATGGGATTTGATTTGGACCGATGGGTTATTCGGTTAATTTATTCTTACTTGTGAAATGATTAGTTAAATTATCTGAAATGGTTATATTGCTTTACTTTCCGCATGGGTTTTAGTTTAATTAATGAAAGATAAAATTGGCACCAGTCTATTTTTCTCACTTAGGTGGTTAGTAATTTAATAAAACGACAGTGATGCTAAGAATGGACCAAATGAGAAACCTGTTCTAACTTGATTTAGGACTGATCACCCGGGATTTAATTAGGCGGGGTGTCACAGATGGTATCAGAGCATCAGGTTCTAGTGTCCTTAGGATCTGTACGGCTTTCTACATTTCAGCGTAGCGTTCGGTTGTTATAGAGCCCTATTATTAGGACTGTTGATTATATTTTCCGCTTGTGAGATATCGTATTTCTGCTATTAATTTTTGTATAAATTGTGTACTTATACAATTCCATCTATTTCAGATGCCGCCAAAGAGACAGAGAGCGGAGAGGGCTGAGGCTAGAGATGAGGTGAGGGAGGATCGACAGGAGCCACAGGTACCGCCACCACCACCTCCGCCCGAGTTGATTTCTACCACTCAGGTGGCAGTGATAGTGGCCCAAGCGGTCGAGACAGCGATGCGAGCTATGGCAGCTCATTTTCCACAGCCCCAGGCACCGCCTCCATTGGCTCCAGCAGTTCAGGCTCCAGTGGGGCCACCATCTTGGCAGCGAGTGAGGGAGACCTTTCAGATGGGTCACCCACCCGAGTTTCGAGGTAGCACCAATGTGGTTGAGGCTTGTGACTGGAAGAAGAACATCCAGCGCCATCTGCGCATGTTAGAGGGTACAGAGGTGCAGAAACAGATGCTGGCTACTTTTCGTCTGTCAGGGGCAGCCTTACAGTGGTGGGAGTCCGTGACCACCGCTGAGGAATGGGATTTGATGCCGATTTCTGAATTTTGGGTGCAGTTTGACCGCAAGTACTTCCCTCCAGCAGTTGAGTCTGAGATGAGAAAGAAATTCAGCGAGTTGGTACAGGGTGACAGGTCAGTGGCAGAATATGAGGAGGAGTTCACCCGTTTGTCAAACTTTGTGCCAAACGAGGTGAGCGATGAGGAGCGGAAGAAGTCCAAGTTCATGGATGGTCTGGCTTGGAGAATCAGGCAGCACTTGATTGGAAACCCGGCATTGGTGACCTATACAGATGTCGTTAATGCCGCACTTATACATTGTCAGGATCATCGTTTCCACGCTAAGGGGAACAAGAAGGCAGGAGAGCCGAGCCAGCAGGGCAAGGCGGTCACTAGTAGTGAGACGAGTGGCACACAGCAGCAGGTTATCATTCAGCAAGGGAATCAGGCTAAGAAGTTTAAGCCTGGTGGGTTCCGACCGGGAGGAGAAGGGTTCAGACAGGGGCAACCAGGCCCTAATCAGCAACAGCAGGTTCCCCAGGGCCGTCAGGGCCAAGGGAACAACGGGGGAGGCCAACCGGGCCAGCAACGTCAGGGCCAGCAGGGCCAACGGCAGGGTGACGACCAGAAACGCTGTTTCTCCTGTGGCTAGCCAGGACACTTCAAGAGGGAGTGCCCTCAGAGGGGCAAAGGCCAGCAGCAGGGTGCCCAGCAAGGGCAACAGGGTCAGATGCCGCCAGCAGCAGCAGCCCCACCCACCCCACAGCAGCAGGGGCAGATGCACTACGGACGTGTGTATAACGTTCGGGACGTTCCCAATCCTCCAGCACAGCATGCGCCGCCCGCGATCGAGGGTACGTTCTCTATCCATGGCACTATGGGTCGGGTATTATTTGATACGGGGGCCACTCATTGCTTTATAGCTACACATTTTGCGAAGGCTTTAGGGTTGTTAGCCACCGCAGAGAGCACTGTTACGTGTGTCGACTCACCGTTAGGAAATGGGTCGCTCATATTCTTTATATGTCGGAGAGTAGGAGTGGAGATTGGCGGTTTAGTTTTACCTGCGGACATGCTGGTATTAGATATGCATGTTCATGACGTGATCATCGGTATGGATTGGCTCGCTGACTATAGAGCCATGATTGATTGCTTCGGTGGGAGCCTTATCTTCGCCATTCCGGGACAGGAGATGTTTGTTGTGACGATGCCTCGCCCAGAGGGAGGCTCGACCACTCATCTCTACTACATTGAGGAAGAAACCTCGCAGGAAGTGGCAATTCCTTTAGACTCTATCCCTGTAGTGAGGGACTTTGGGGATGTATTCCAGGAGATACCAGGATTACCACCCAGCAGAGAAATCGAATTTGTTATAGACTTGGCACCGGGGACGAGGCCTATTGCTCGGGCACCTTACCGAATGGCCCCTTCAGAAATGCGGGAATTGAGGGAGCAGATTCAGCAACTACTGGGTCAGGGTTTTATTTGGCGGAGTACGTCGCCGTGGGGTGCGCCGGTGTTGTTTGTGAAGAAACGAGATGGGTCACTCCGATTGTGCGTGGATTATAGGGAGCTGAACAAGGTGACGATACGGAATAAGTATCCGTTGCCTCGGATTGATGACTTATTTGACCAACTGAGAGGGGCGTCTTACTTCTCCAAAGTCGACTTGAGGTCAGGGTATCATCAACTGCGTATCCGAGAAGAGGATGTTCCTAAGACCGCTTTCTTGTCGCAGTATGGATCGTATGAGTTCAGGGTGATGCCCTTCGGGCTCACCAATGCACCAGCAGTGTTCATGGACCTCATGAATAGGGTTTTCAGGGAGTACCTAGATCAGTTTGTCATCGTGTTCATTGATGACATCCTAATCTAATCGCGTACCGAGGAGGAGCACGCGGAGCATTTACGCATGGTTCTACAGACACTGAGGGATCATCAGCTCTATGCCAAATTCGGGAAGTGTGGATTCTGGCTACGGGAGGTACAGTTCCTTGGTCACGTCGTGTCAGATCAGGGTATTGCAGTGGATCCGGATAAGGTGTCGGCGGTGAGGGAGTGGGGACAGCCCACGACACCGACCGAGGTGCGCAGTTTTCTGGGTTTGGCTGGTTACTACAGGCGATTCATTAAAGGATTCTCTAAGATTGCAGGACCTTTGACGAATCTGACTCGGAAAGGGGTACCTTTCAAGTGGGATGATAGTTGTCAATTAGCGTTCGACGAGCTAAAGGACAAGTTGACATCTGCACCCGTGCTGGCATTGCCAAAGGGAGGGCTAGAGTATCGGGTTTACACAGACGCATCCTTACGGGGTCTTGGGGGTGTGCTCCAGCAGGAGGAAAGGGCTATAGCTTATGCTTCCAGGAAGCTAAAGCCCCACGAGAGGAATTACCCCACTCACGACCTAGAGTTGGCAGCGGTCGTTTTTGCCTTGAGGATATGGAGGCATTATCTTCTAGGAGAGCAGTTTACTCTATTCACGGATCACAAGTCACTTCAGTATCTCTTCACACAGAAGGATCTGAATATGAGACAAAGGCGGTGGCTAGAATTCGTGAAGGACTACCAGTTTGATATCCAGTATCACCCTGGTAAGGCCAATGTAGTAGCAGACGCATTGAGCAGAAGACCGACTTGGGAAATATCGGAGGTATGGAAAGCGAAGTGGAGAGAGCTTCAATATGAGGACGACGTAGCAAAGGCTTGCATGTCGGCTTTGTCCATCACACCCGAGATCATTATGCGGGTTGTGAAGGCTCAGGCAGAGGATCAGAATTTCCGGGATAGGGTGGGCCAGTTGTTAGCTGAGGGAGCGGAAGGTTACTCGATTAGCTCAGAAGGAGGCCTACGTTTTAATGGGAGGTTAATGGTGCCAGAGGATGAGGATTTAAAGCACGCCGTTATGACAGAATCCCATGGTTCGAAATTTGCGGTACATCCCGGTGGGGATAAAATGTACCAAGATATGAGGAGGCAGTATTGGTGGGCAGGGATGAAACGGGACATAGCGGAGTTTGTTTCGAAATGTGCCACGTGTCAGCTTGTGAAAGTTGACCACCAGAGACCATCAGGGATGCTACAGCCGTTAGACATTCCCGTGTGGAAGTGGGAGAGCATCTCCATGGACTTCATCACAGGGTTGCCGGTATCGCAGAAGGGTCACGACTCCATATGGGTTATTGTGGATCGGTTGACCAAGGTAGCCCACTTTTTGCCGGTACGCACAGACTTTGAGACAATGCGTTATGCACAGCTATTCATAGCAGAGATTGTTAAGCTGCATGGAGTACCGATAAATATCGTATCCGACAGAGACAAAATCTTTGTTGCCCACTTTTGGCAGAGCTTTCAGGAGGCAATGGGCACGGAGTTACGCTTGAGTACAGCGTATCACCCACAGACTGACGGACAGACTGAGAGAGTTAATCAAATGCTGGAGGACATGCTCAGAATGTGCATTTTGGACTTCGGGGGAGGATGGGAGAAATATCTTCCTTTGGTAGAGTTTGCGTATAACAACTCTTACCAATTCACGATTGGCATGGCACCGTTTGAGGCACTGTACGGGAGACCTTATCGTTCACCCGCTTGTTGGTTAGAGGTGGGGGACAACAAACTCTTGGGGCCGGATATTGTCCAGGAGACATCTGCCAAGATAGAGCTGATTCGAGGAAGGATTCGAATAGCTCAGGACAGGCAGAAGAGTTATGCTGATGCTTCTCGAATACATGTGGAGCTAGAAGTTGGGGACCAGGTTTTAGTCCGGGTATCCCCTATGAAAGGGGTGATGAGGTTCGGAAAGAAGGGTAAGTTAGCACCGCGATACGTAGGACCTTTCCCTATTATTGAGAGGGTGGGACCGGTGGCGTATAAGCTGGGATTACCAGAACATCTTCAGCGGATACACGATGTATTCCATGTGGCATCGCTGAAGAAATATCGAAGGAGCGAGAGAGCCTTTTGGCATATTCCGCTCGAGGAGATCGACTTACAGCCAGACATCTCGTATGAGGAGAGGCCGGTAGCTATTCTGGATCATAGTGAGCGGAAATTACGATCCAAGGTCGTTCCATTGGTTAGAGTACAGTGGGGTCATCACAATGTTGACGAGTCTACCTGGGAGCGAGAGGAGGATATGCGGGAACAATATCCAGAACTTTTCAACACAGGTACGATCTAATTTCGGGGACGAAATTCCTTTATAAGGTGGGGGAGTATGTAACACCCCGTATTTTTGGTACATTTAAATTTAATTAATTCGGAGATTTTAAATTACTTAGTGTGTTGTAATTTAATGAATTAATTAGAACAGAATAATATGTAAATATTAATCTGGGATTGAATGGTTAATATTTAGGGAAAACTTATTTACTTAGTGAATAGTAATAATGTAGTTACGTCGTCTCGAGTATTAGTGACGAGGATGTACTTATCACATTCAGAGGTCGGTATAGACTACATTGGGTGGGGGATAAGTATTTTTAGAAATTAACTCGGATGCAAATTCTGAGGGTACGGTTGAGTCCGGATGGGCCGAGATAGTCGGAAAAGTGTACCCGGGGGTAGTAAACGGGTCACGGGACATTTTTAGACATAGCCGGGCCCACTCGGGGACATTTGGGTCACTTGGGCTTGGCCCATTAGTCAAAAAACGGGATTAAGTTAATTAATCTAATAAAAAGAAATAAGGGGGTGGCTGAACTTAATTAGAGAAAACAAATTAAGGGTTAGGAAACCCTAACAGCAGCCAAAGCCAAATTGGGGATCAAAGAGAGCCATCAAGGGTCATCTTCAACCTTGGGATTAGCTCCAATTCAGACTCTACGAACCTTAAGGCAAGTGAATAGCTTGCAGTTAGCATTAAATCTGTTTTTCAAATTCATATTTGTGTGCTGTTATGAATTAAAAATCCGTTTTGGGGTTCATGGTATAAACATGGGGTTTTGATAATTCAAAAGTAAACATGAATCTGTTATGGCCGAAATTTATGATGAGTTATGAAATACCTGATATTGGATTACTGATGTATACCGGTTAGGAGGACATTCAGTTAAACCAGAACGAATTAGATGAAGAAATTCGGAGTAATATGTGTTTAAGAAAAGAAATGGATTTTTCCCAAATCTGTGAATCAGTTGTTTATGGACGAATTAATGATTGTTATAGGCTTTCTGTGCTATCCTAATAAAGTTTTTAGTGTACTTTGGTGATAAGAAGGCTTAAAACTCATGTTAGAAGAAGTTGGGGTTTGAGGAACTCCGTCCATGGCCGCCCTGTCTCCGCGAGGAAGACGCTGACCTGTACGATCGATCGATCGACTGTCTGGGGTCGATCGATCGACGGTCGCCAGAATCTGGCAGTTTCGCCAGTTTATTATATAAAAGGAAATATTTATATAAAAACCTCTATGTAATTAATTATGGAGAAATTAAATACATAAGTTGAATCTAATTAATTGTAGACGAATTAATTAGGGTTTGAGGCAAATAAATTTAGAGTCGGAAATTTTGACTCGGGTAAATTTTGGATTACGAGGGTAAAGTCCAAATTTATGGTGGGGGGGCGACACCAAAATAACTTAATTAATTAAAGTGAAATTTAATTAATATTTCGAGTTGGACCATAAACTCTTAATAAATTTTATAGGCTCATATTATGGTTTTAACAAAGATATAGCCGGGACCTTTGTACGTATATATATATTTACGGAGGCGATTGTATATATATGTGATGTGTACTATTATATCGGTGTTTAGATATTTTGTACTGTAGTGCTATAGGGGGAGGTTGCGCGTAGTGGATGAATCCCCTAGCTTGAGGAGTAGGGTGAGTATATTCCCAAGGTCATAGCGTCCGTTATATGGGTGAGGGACAACTCACTTTCAGGGAAGGAATATGACCGCCTCCAGTATATTATTTTTATCAAGTTGGTGTGAGAATTCTGACTTGGGATAACTAGGCTACGTGATGTTTACCTAGTGGGTTAGCACTTTATAGAATTTATATTCCGGGAGTATTCTGCTCGGGAGGTTGCTAGTTGTTATATATTACAGTGTGAATGTGAATGCTGAAGTATGATACTAAGTATATAATTAAATAATTTATATACGGGACATTTATGAAAAGGGAGTTTTCACATGTATAACAAGTATAGAAGTTATATAAATATAAAAAGGGAAATGATATAATTAAGTTGATGTTATTAATAACTTATGTATCTTAATCACTACACACTCAGTTAGAGTAGTGAGGGTATGAAGGAACTTTGTTAAATATCTAGTCATGAGTTGAATAGCTAGGAAATTTAATTAAAGCATTAATAGCGTATATTGAGGAAGGGGTGAGGGAGTCCTCAAGAGAGTGCAACATTTACTAAAAATATGGGGAGCATGCATACTTATTTTATTACTGCAAGTTAATCATTTGTTAAATGTTTTCAAATGTTTTGGGTACTAACCCTTGCTATAAAAACTTTTTAAAAACCTTTTAGGTGTCCAGCCACAGGGACGCCAGACTTGACTCGATTCCAGGAAATTCGTTGCTGCAGCACGTGTGGATGTTGCGGGACCTTTGATAGACGCTTCCTTCTTTCATTCATAATGTAGAGACTCATTATTATTTATTCGAGCATGTCGCTCACTTCCCATTTATTTATTTCTTAGACTTGTTGGGATTTTATTCTTGTCTGTATGGGATTTGATTTGGACCGATGGGTTATTCGGTTAATTTATTCTTACTTGTGAAATGATTAGTTAAATTATCTGAAATGGTTATATTGCTTTACTTTCCGCATGGGTTTTAGTTTAATTAATGAAAGATAAAATTGGCACCAGTCTATTTTTCTCACTTAGGTGGTTAGTAATTTAATAAAACGACAGTGATGCTAAGAATGGACCAAATGAGAAACCTGTTCTAACTTGATTTAGGACTGATCACCCGGGATTTAATTAGGCGGGGTGTCACAGATAATCATTAGAAACAAAGCTAGATTAGTTGCTCGATGATACTCTCAAATTGAAGGAATAGATTTTAACGAGACCTTTGCTCATGTTACTCGTTTATAATCTATTCGTCTTCTCTTTGCCATAGCTTGCCACTTGCATTTTACACTTTACCAAATGGATGTCAAATTTGCATTCCTTAATGGAATATTGACTAAAGAGACCTATGTAGAACAACCAAAAGGGTTCATTGACCCACAATATCCAAATCATGTATTTCGTCTTAAAAAGTCTTTGTATGACCTTAAACAAGCGCCTAGAGCCTGGTATGAGCGTCTTTCCAGCTTCCTCTTCGATAAAGGTTTTAAAAGAGGTGGAAATGATCAAACCCTATTTCTCAAACACTTTGGCAAACACATCATTATTTCTCAAGTTTATGTTGACGATATTATCTTTGGATCAACTTCTCCCTCAGAAGTAAATCCTTCTCTAAGATAATGCATAAAGAGTTTTAAATGTCTCTTATGAGGGAGTTGCAATTTTTCTTAGGTCTTCAAGTCAAACAAAATTCAGAAGGATTATTTGTCTCGCAATCTAAGTACGCTTTAGAGATAGTAAAGAAATTTGGCCTTGAGTGTGCTAAAGATGCTAAAACACCCATGAGTACTACGGTAAAACTATCTAAAGACGAAACTGGTAAATCTATAGATCCAACTCTATATCGTAGTATGATAGGAACCTTGCTATACCTTACTGCCTCGCGTCCTGATATAATGTATGATGTGTGTGTATGTGCATGTTATCAAAATAATCCTAAAGAGAGCTATCTATTTTCTGTTAAAAGAATTATTAAATATATAAAAGGCACTCTAAACCTAGGAATTTGGTACACTAGCGATACACCAAGCACTATAATTGGATACACTGATGCTGACTGGGCTGGGTGTACTGATGATAGTAAAAGCACATCAGGAGCATGTTATTATATAAGTAATAATTTGGTAGGATGAAGTAGTAAGAAACAAAACTGCACATCACTCTCGACAGCTGAATCTGAATACATAGCCGCTGGAAGCTGTTGTGCTCAATTACTTTGTCTTAAACAAATGCTAAGCGATTATGGTATTCAAGAAAACCAATTGCATCTCTATTGTGATAATCAAAGCTCGATCAATATCTCTAAAAATCTTGTTCAACACTCGCGAACAAAACACATAAAAATAAGACATCACTTTATACGCGAATTGGTTGAAACTAAGGAATTAAAAATCAATTCTCTTCCTACTGATTTGCAACTCGCAGATATGTTTACCAAACCTTTATATTACAATCAATTTATTTCTTTGCATAAATCTATAGGTATGGTGTGTGCTGATTAATCTCTTTGATCTCTCAATTTTTTCCCTTTGTCTATTTGAGACAAAATGGGGGAGAAATTTGAGTCTAATGAATTTCACATATGCTAAAAAGTTTGATCTTAGTGATTCATTACAGGATTCTGTACAGTTATTCTCAACAGTTGTAATAGGGTATTCAATTGTAAATAGTCGAGTTATGTACTTTTGCTCTCTAGGAAATGGGTAGATAGATTATTTTTAGGAATAGGTTTCCTTATTCTTGTTGCCCTACGAGTCCTAAATGACTCAAAGGAGATTTTGTCTCATTTTCCAAAGGGGGAGATTGAAGCACCTTATACTCTTGACTCACATGAGTCTGTATTATATAAGTGTTCATCTAGTTTGAAAATTGTGACAAAATTGTGACTATACTAGAAACCAAAGAACCCCTAAGCTTGGTTTGCTATTTCATCCTTCTTGCTTGACTGATCTAGACAATATTACCAACACTCACACACAGTAGAATTGATCTCATACATTTCATATTGCATATAATTGTGTGTACATATGTTGAGTGTGTTTAAATCCCTAAAATTGATTTTTAATATTTTTTTTGGGATTTTATAAACATTTAAAATAAGTTTTTTTAAATTAAATTTGTTTTTAAAAGTTTTTGAGGTTAATTTGCAATTAAGTATTGATGGTTATATTGGCTATAACTTACCTTGGGTAGAATCCGAAAGCGGCAGAGACTTCAGGGTGTGTTTGTATTTAATTTTAGACGCGCGTTTGATATCTTATAACTGCACATCACCTGTTGCATTCTGATTGGTGGATTTTGTGTTTCTTTATAGAGTATAAAATAGCGATTCTTTACAACCCTTGGATCGTTTTCATCAACGATCTGCATGCCCTCTTACACCATCCCTGTGAACCATATATGAACCAATCAGGAGAGTTTTAAGCACTGCATATCGTGAACCCTTGGATCAAAGTCAATCAACATTGACTCAATCAGAACCATTGATTTTGAACCTTATTCTCGAATCTTCTCAGCCTCTTATAAAAGGACCCATTCACTCAGCCATCTGAGACTTTTTGACATTTCATCCTTTAGAGAGAAAAGAGAGAGTAGAGAGAGAACAGAGAAGAGAGAGAGAAAGAGAGAAACCAGAAAGAGAGAGAAAGAGAGAAACCAAAAAGAGAGAGAAAGAGTTAGAAACCCTAACCCTAACCCTAAATCGTCAAAAACCTTTTCAAACCTAAACCTCTTTTCAAGTCCTGTATATACCAAACACAACCTTGAGTGTTTGAGTGCTTTGAGAGGTTGAGAGTTGGTTTGTTTAGTTGGTTTCTTATTGTAACCTCTTCGTTCTTAGATCTTGTGTCCAACTTAAACATTTATCTTAGATCTAAGTTTCTGGTTTATAGAAATTTCAGATCTGAGTTCTTTATGTTACATTTCACTTATATTTACATATTTTGTTTCTCATCTTGAGAAATATATTGTTGATTATTTTCTGTAAATGTTTTTAACTTTGAAATCAACAATAATGTTTTCTGTTTCTAGTTCTCTTGAAACAAGACCTTTGACCTAGTTTGGAATCGCACTTGGTGATTTTTATCTCAAAAATCTTTTCAAAACCTGAGATTGACTAAGATCTTGATACGTCTTCTGAGTAAGATAGCCGTGGATTCTGGGATTATTGTAAAGGTCAAATAAGGTTAAGTTTTGTGAGAAGAGAGAAATAGAAAAATCACAGCATATAGTTCTTATATGTAATTTTTTAGGATTAGTTGTATAAAATAAGTGTGTGTGTGTGCATGCATGTGTTAGAAAGCACCTCCAGAAACACTATCACCCTACCACACTAAAAGTGTTGGTAATAAGATCTTGAGAACAAGAGTCAACGTAAAGAACTTGAAAAGATTGGAAGTTAGCAAAACTGGGAGAACAACATCAACAATCAGAACTGCAGAGAAGTTATAAGGACACCAGAGGGTACATTCCTAAACTTATATAGGTCTGAGTTGTATGCATGTTTGTTATATAGTTTGTAACTGTTAAAATTTGTTTTAGTGGAATTTTTGGTTTACTCCGTAGAGGGAGTCGTGGATGTTTCCTCAGTTGGGTGAGGTTTTACCACGTAAAAAATCCTTGTTCTTAATCTTTCTACATCTCCTCATCTCATTCTTGGTTATACTGAGTTTAAAGTTTTTAAACTATTTTATTAAACCTGTTAATCAAATCTTGAACATATCTCGTACATACTTTTGTTAAACACATCTTGTGTTCTATTAGTTTTGATTTTAAAGAAAAGAGTTTCTTCAAAAAACTGTTCGGAGTTACTTAAATAGTTTAATTTTATATTAAACGACTTTAGTAACAGATTTTCACAATATTCATCAACTGAATTCACATTGTGCCTTAAATAAACAAAGTGTCAATATTTAAACAAACTTGGACAAAATTTCCGCTGTTTATTATTGACTATTCACCCTCTTAAGGGATAACAACCAATCATACAATAATCAAAGATCCCAAATTCATCTAACAAATACTTCAATGAAATAAACTTTGTAAAAAGCAATCACTTATATATCAACTAAGGTCGTCCCACATGTTCCACTGTAATGATTGTTCGTAGGTTTCAAAATGTGACTTGATAAAAAATAAAAAAATATAGTTAGTCAATTCAAAGAGCGAGCCAAATATTATATAAACCATGCTAATTGACCACTAAATTTTCATCACGGAAGAGCAGTATTCTAAAGTACTAAAAGAAACGTTGATGCATAATTGAGGGGCATGGAGTTCCTAAAAGCTTTCAGAAGTCGTTTGCTTTTTTCAAGTACCCAAAAACATATGTGCACATCTTTGTCAATTAGTTGCAACTCAGTTAAGAAAACACCTAACGAAATAGAAGTAGACGCGTGGTAAAATAATTGTTAATGGAACAAATTGAGAAAATAATGTACCAGACTTGAATCACAAATAAAGGTTACACCACATAAATTATTAGCCATGGATAAGATTACTTCCAAAATGAGGAAATATAACTCTATAATTGAAGATACGATTAAACTAATTATTTGTAACAATCTTACATTTATAATACCTAAACAGTGGATGGGTTCATAAATAATGAAACACCAAACAAAAATAAAGTTGATAAAAGAATGAAGATAAAAAAAACCATTAATGTGCTGAAGAAAGATTTCTCTTGAATCTCTTCAAAGGATTGATTTGACGAATTGAAAGTCATCCTTGATGAGCATACTTTTATGAAGTTAAAAGACATTTTTTATGATCCTCATTCTATCCATGTAAACACCTTAAAAAACACTTTGATTCCAATCAATTTTAGTGATATATTTTTCAACATTGTCTTTAATCAACATCAATCTCTGGAGAGTTTTTGAGATACTATTATTTAGAGAGTATTTATACCTGTAATTGAGAAAATCAGACCACAAACTGTTAGAATTTGTAAGGATTTGATAATGCCTGAGTGTGTTAAGTTAAAATTGTTAGAAAATCATACCATAAACTTTTAGAAAACCAGGCTACAATATGACCATTCTAAGCAATTTATATTAATGAACAGCAACGAAGAACTGTTTGGTGAAAGACCGAAACGCTATAAGAACAAAAGTGAAAGACGGTTAAAAATCTAAAGTAAGTTCGTAAATTATAAACAAAGCCGGTAGAGTTATCATTGTGTCAATAATGTCATTGCTTTAAAACCAACATGCCATAATATATTATAAACACTACGTATAGTCCAAAGCAATCCAAGTGAAGGATACTCACCTAGTCCGCGTGAATTTTAACGTTCATCTCCCAACCAATACACTCCACAAGTGAATCACAGGGATGACAACAACGTCATAGATGATAAGAACAAAGTCAATGTCATCCAATTGATTGACACGTCCCTTATCATTCTAGGAGTCCTAAGGAACTCCAACATGCTTAAGAACCTTAAGCGTTGGAGGTTCCTTCGACCCCTCGATGTATTGATAAGCGCTAACCTATTTTTCTTGATTGACATCAATATTAGTCACCTCAACACTAGTATACTGGTTGATGAGTAATCCTTCCTCCTTTTTATCATCATCTTGAACATCAATTGGAGAATGAGAACCTGTATCATGCTCCTTAAACATCTCGAAGCCCTCATCAACGTCTGTCTCCACAAGGGCGTCATCCTAACAATTCTTAAAGAATAACTTTTCAAGGTAATCCATTTTCAATTGGAATTTGGAGAAGGCTTTATCTTAACCGTGCGTACACGTAACAAAATTAGACTCTATAACTCTAGCCATAGCCTTCTTATTAGTTTTATCCTTTGACTCCCTGGCCTAGATTTTGGCATTCACAACCTGAACTTTGGCCTTTTTGGCATCAAACTTAGCCTTCTCAATATCAATAATCAGGTTGGCAGATTCCCTTATCCCCTTATGGAGGTTAGCATTAGGAGTCAATGTAAGGAGAAATACATAGTGTTCAGAGTAAACTTATGAGACAAAGGTTATGGTTTGCGTGTTCCACAATCCGATCGTGAGTCAAGACAACAACAACTTCCCTATTAATAGGAAGGTGAGACAACCTAATCAAGCCATGAGCCGAGTTAGGGAGAGTAACAATCGAGAGGGCAATGGCTTTTCACTTGTAAATCATACATTTCTCCATGCCAAGAGGTGGGAGACGATGCGCTTAATGTATATTTATCTTCTTATAGGGGGCTCAACTTCCTAGGTCGAGGAGTTCCCAATAGACAAGGGGTTAGCAGGACCCACAAATTCATCTTTCCAACTCATAGGTCAAACAGGTTATTCTCTCTTACTTGTTGTATGAACAAGTGAAGACCTTATGCCCAAATTTCCAGCATTTGAGTTCATCATCTTTCTCTTGGGGGTCATGGAGCATTGAGAGAGTTCAGCCATAGGAATGGATACTACATATATAAACTCAAAGGATACGGATTTTACCACCTCATTTGAACCCTTAGAAGTAAAGGCCTCAGGGTCATACAAATCGATCATGATTATCAGAGTCCAATTGATTGGCCTTGCTACGAAAGAATTGGTTGAACTCCTGTAGTCAAGAAGAACAGTAGCCAACCTGGGATGATCACCGCCTTTAATCCTCTAATGTACCAACTAAAAATTTAAAAGATCAGCAAAATTGATGTCCTTCTAGCGAGGAAGTTTCCTCTTACTATTTGTCGTGAAGAAACAAAGAAACAATAATCACAACCAATCAAGCAAAAAGAGAAAAATGCAAAAGAGTAACATAGTGGAAGCCTAATTTATTCCTTTCCCGGGAAAATATGCCCTTCATAGTTTTTGACCTTATGAAGGAGCGGGTGTTGTCAGTTCTTCACAATCATATAATAATCCCAGTATTCCTTATTGGAATCTGTAAGGTTCACTACTAGGGCTCGGTTGGGTACCCTCATTTTTAATTAACAAATATTTTAAAGGGGTCACACCCATTGATATCAATACATGATCTCAGTGATTCCCCGATTGCTTCCATATAACTAGTTAATGCGGTGAACTACATTAATGATCCTCGAAGTATTTGGAGCGACGTGAGTTGAGACCACACTAAAGTGTTAACATAATCAAGGAAAAACATATTTAGGAGGAAATGTTACCCCACACTCAGCAATAAAATATAGGGAAGGCAATGGACCTCATAAAGTTTGAAAAATTTGCATGGGCTTTTAACAAATTCTATTTTGACCCAGTGTGGGATATAGTCAAGTTTGAACTTATCAATGGTATTTCATTGATTACGTACAACATTGTTGAAGAACGATGTTGACTCAAAGAGAGAACTAAAAAAGAGAGATTCGAAAATGTAGAAAAACCAAAAACAGTAAGTTAGAGTTCTTACAAAGAAATGAGCAAAGGGAACACTCTTTTACAAAGGCTCCGATTTTAAAATGTGGAAAGAGAGGGAACGGTTCTTTTGTGGCAAGAAATGGCAAGGTTTCCCAACATGATTATTATATGCACGAAAGTTGAAGTAGAATATAAGGATTGCCGGAATGATGGCTAAGTAAAGACGTCAAAATTAAGAGCGCTCCACTAGAGCACCTAACAAGCAAAGATTTTTTAGCGGACATTTACAAAATTTCCCTTCGATCAACATACATAAATTTTAAATAGTTGACAACCTCCAACTAGAGGAGGAATCATGTCACCCCTGAAGAACAAAAATACTTATCCAACATTAACAGCCGACCTAGGCACAACGCCTAGCGACCTCAGTGAGCACCTCGACTTTGGGAAAAATTTATGGGGTCTAGATTTTCTATGGCACGTGCTCGGCCATGTTTACCTATAAATACTGAAGTCCTATCATTTATAATGGATGATCACAATAAAGGGTAATTATAAACTTTTAGGTGTAGTTGTTAACAGGGCTTTGGACTCTCTTAAGATGCCATGTATATGTAAACTCGCCCCAAGAACAGGGCATGGATAATTGTAATGTCGTGAAGTACTACAACACCGTCGACCTGAGTTCTCAATCAATAACAAAACAAACCCTAACATCACGTGTACGTAGGTAAGTTGTCGAATCACGTCTGTTTTTTATTGTGTGTATGATCTCGTTCTTTTATATAAACATTCTTGTTCGTTGGCTTGTGTGATTTGAATATCATAAACTGTAGGAAATTACCACTTACAATAATTGTTTAATGATATTTTTCAAAGTTATCTTACATTTTTTTAGTGTTCTAAATATTTAATTTGGCATCAAGTCTGACATAACATCAACAAAATAGGTATTATACACAATAAATTTAATGATGGGTATGCGGTCTAATAACCCGTATTATAAAAGTTGAAAATCATAAAAGACACATTTTTTATATTACATGGATTGTTAAAAACTATATATATATATATATAGTATGCATAATCATCATGAAAATTCCTAGGCTATGTTTAGTGATCGATTATAATACAATTACGATAATAATTTGCATTTGGATCAAATGTTTTTTAATATTCAGCATAATATTTTTGTGATATAATCAAGTTTTTCAGACAATAACACAAGGGAGTTTTCTAAATTTTTATTTTTTTATTTTTCAACTCTGAATTATTCATTCTTAATATTTTTATTCATTTATACCTCAATACGTAATATACATACATAATACATTAATACGTATGAATCTCTAATAAATATATGAATCTCTAATAAATAAATATATATATATATATATATATATATACACACACACACACACACACACACACACACACTCACACAAAATTACATATATGTATATTTTATTAAATTATATAATATACTAAGATGCATATGCCAAATAACATTAGCAATATATACATGATACTTATATATAGTTTTGTATATGAATTATTAATATATGGCATAATATGAAATATACATGTAATACATATGTATTAAATAATATTATCAATTAAGGTAAGCATATAGTTTTATTGTGGATTATACATGCAATATCATAATATAGACACGCACACCTACACACGCACGCGCGCACACGCACATGTATGTTTGTGCGTATGCATGCATTTATGTATTACGTGCACACACATATATTTATGAATTACACACACAGGCGCACATGTCTGTGTATTTATTTATATATTTATGTATGCATCTACGTATGCATTTGTATTATGTATGTATGTTTATGTATATATGATCAAACTTTTCAATATACCTCATTAAATATACATAAAGAACATATGGTATATTTATGCATTCACACATCATGTATGAATGCACACACACATATGTATATATAATATAAATACACATGTTTGTTAATTTTGTCAAATTTTTTGAAGATTATATTTAAAAATGTTACCAAACATACACCAATATTTATAAACACAAAAAACTGAATTTTAAAATTATATTTAAACCAGTATTAAAATGCAATTTTTTGAATCCATAACCAAACATGGTCTTATTAACGTGGTCACAGGCATCGCTTAGGTTAAATTTCATTCAAAATATATCATCCACCATATGATGTCAGTTAAGAAAAAGTGAGTCCAAATAGTCACCACTTACCAAAGAAACAGGTACGATTTTCACGTGCCCATGTAGTTAGTTAATTAGCTCACCATAAATCTTACCCTATCTAAATATCCATTTACCTTTATAAGAAAATTAGATATATTTGGTCAAATAGGAAAAAAATGGGCAATGTTAGCCTCATGTACTGCATTTGTTTATATACATGATTTCACAATCTTACCTCTTTCTGTTCAATTCTTTCTAAAAATAGAAACTCATGTTTGTTGCATTTCAAGATGATTTGAAAAAGGGAGTATTCGCTTATAAAAAAAGGGGGGGTATTCTAAGAAACGGCAAGTGATGGAGCTAGCTAGGGTTAGGCTATTTCAAACTAGAGAATGATTATTACTTTCATCACTTTTGATGTCAAAAGCAAATGCATGAGAGATTGTTGTAGTTTATACCTTCTCCACTATTTGGCTATTAATTATTGGGGATAGAGCTAATGGTATTTCAAAAATTTAGTCCAATTACTCTAATATCTTTCAATTTCACAATCTTCTTTTCTTTTATTTTTAACACAAAGTATGTCAAATGCCTAAAATTAGAGTTACAAACATAAAATTAGAGATATATATTGGCACAAAAACTATTAAAAATAAAAATAAAAATAAAAATTGTTGAAAAACTGTTAATCATTTTTTAAAAACTGTTAAAAAATTGTTGAAATCTTTTTTTTCTGAGGAAAGAGCTTTTACATTTCTTAAAAACAGTTTTTTTTATTAAAAAAAACTGAAATCTGTATTTTTTTACTAAAAATATGAAAAACTATTTCTTAAAAACTGAAAATTGTATTTAATTATTAAATTACAAAAATAATTAAAAATAATATCATGCAACATTTTATGACCTTTCTTTAAGGGAAAACTCCAGGCGTACACAGCAATTGCACACACATATTAGACACGCTCACTAAAAGACAAGTGAAAATGTTAAAAACTATTAAAAAAATGTTAAGTATTTTTTAAAACATTTAAAAAATTGTTGAAACCTTTTTTCCAAGAAAAAAACAGTTTTTTTTTTTCTTTTTCTTAAAAGAAATTTCTTCTAAAAACAGTTTTTTATTAAAAAAAGTGAAAAACAGTTTGTTACAAAATTAGTGGCATAGATTTTTTGATAAAAAAAATTAGTCTAATAATGTAGAATATTATTGTAATAATTTTTTTTTTATAGAAAAGCATTTTGGTGGCGTGGACTCACATTCATTAAATGTTATGAGTCCGCGCGAGCGGCACTCGACAGCTTTTAAGAAATAGTTTTTCATATTTTAAAAAAAATGCACTTTTTCAGTTTTTTTTTTATAAATGTTTTTAAGAAATGAAGAAACAATTATTTTTTTGTAATAAAAAGCCATATTTTTATATATAAAAGCATTTTGGTGGCATGGACTCACATTCATTAAATGATATGGGTCCGCGCCAATAGCACTCGAAAACTTTTAAGAAATAATTTTTCAAATTTTTAATAAAAAAAATACAGTTTTCAATTTTTTTTTAATAAAAAAAACTGTTTTTAAGAAATGTAAAGGTTGTTTTGTCGAAAAAAAAAATATTTGAACAATTTTTATTTTTAACAGTTTTTGTGCCATTATTTAACTCTAATTTTGTATGGGCTTAATTTTTAATTATGAAAGTTTGGACTTAATATGTAAGTCCAAAAAATTAAGTCCAAACATTTATGGTTATGGTTCATAATTAAAAAAATTAAGTCCAAACATTTATGATTATAACTCTATTTTTAATAGTTTTTGTGCCAATATAAAAAATTAAGTGACATAAGAGTTATTTTTGGAATTTGTTTGATTTTAAAGTAAAGGGCAATTTTGTCTTTCAAAATTTTTTTGGAGTGTTTAAAGATTTTTTGGAGTGCCATTAGCTACTCCCTTAATTATTATGACATGCTACGTATAGAGTTTTTCCCAATTTACAATCTTGCAAATATTTCTAAGACCGTCTTCATTTTATATTTTTTTGCTAATGTTTCACACAAAAATATAAATTAGTCTTTAGTGGATATTATTTTGTCCAAAGTTTCACGTCATTTGAAGTGTTGCGCCAAGTGCTCAGGATCGGATGGTAATGCCATTTAACACGGTGCTAGCGGTAGAGTTAATCAATAAATTATGTTTAAGGTGTTGGTGATTTTTAAAATAAGTGAGTAAGAGTTTTTGGGTGTAAGAGCTTAAAGAGCTTGTCCCACATTAGAAGTGTGTGGAAGAGGTGGAAAGCTAACCGAAATATAAAAAGGGATAGTGTCTCACACTGGAAAATGTACAAAGCTAAGTGTCACCACTAAGTTATAAAAGGAGTAGGCAACCTTTGAGTCCCACATTAGAAAAATATTAAGAATTTGTGCACTTAATAAGTACAAATGGATGATGAAGAGTTAATTCATCTAGTATTTAAGAGTCTATTCAAGAGACATCAATACGGTGCGAAGCACCGTACGTACACACGGGCGAGCGCGTGCGGGGCAGTGGGCTGTAGAGGCGCTAGTGGCGCACTTTGCACTTTGCACTTCACATGCCGCGTGTTCGCAGTGGTAGCGGGTTGCCGGGATTTGTCCGGATCGGATCGCGGTAGCTCATGCGCGGTCACTTTTTGGTTGACCCGTGCAAAACCGATTCGGTATTAATTGTACCTGTTCGAAAATGACTTAAGACTGTTGATAATTAACAGTCATACCATTTCAGAACTGATTAAGACTGTTAATCCAACAGTCATGACTCTTGAAGACAAAGCTTTTCATTATCTATAAATAAAGGCTGCCTAAAACGAAATTGCATATATAACAATATTACCCAGTTCCGACAATTCCAACCCTTGCTATTACTATCTTACAATTTTAAGGAGATATAAATTCTCTTATTATGTTTTGTGCACATAAACAGAATAAGAACTTGATTGACTGTTCTTCGCTACTGCATCCAAAGGCTGTCTTCAAATATACAAGTTGTAGGCAGTGCAAGTGGCTTCATTGTATCTTGAGTACGGATTTGCGAATTCCCGTTTGTATACCGAAATTATTCGTGTGGGGCAAATACTGTATTTAGGAAAGTGACATCACGCCTTGAAGCTTTCTAGTATCTATTCAAGAAGTTACATTATTGTATTGAAGTTGACATTACTGTGATATATAAAGAGTTCCATTTCTGTATTTGCATTCATATTATCCAACTATCTAAATAAAGTATTATCAGAAATGGCCGACTCTTCCAAATCACTTCGACAAATAACAGAAAGCTTTGTCAAGTTGGACCGTTTTGATGGTGGTTATTTTGTACGTTGGCAGAAAAAGGCTCACTTTCTTCTAACAATACTAAAGATTGTATATGTCTTGTCACAACCGAAACCAAATGAAGATGAAGATGAAACCGTGGAACAGACTAGGCAACGTACAAAATGGGAGACCGATGATTACATGTGTCGTGGTCATATTCTCAATGCACTTGCTGATAATTTGTTCGACTTGTACCAAAATGTTGGGACTGCAAAAACTTTGGAGACCAAATATCTTACGAAAGACGCTACAAGTAAGAAGTTCCTTATCGGTCAGTTTTTAATATTTAAAATGCATGATAATAGGCCCGTGCTAGAACAATTTCATGACATCCAATGCATCATAAATCATTGCAAACTGAAAAAAATTAAATATGGATGATAATGTAATTGTTGCTGCCATAATTGAAAAACTTTCTCCTTCTTGAAAAGATTATAAGAAAGAACTCAAACACAAAAAGGAGGATCTTTCACTTGAAGAATTAGAGACTCATTTAAGAATTGAACAAGAATCTCGAATTCTAGATAGTAAAGAGGAACAAGAAAATTATGTTTCTAAGGTCCATGTGGTGGAGGAAGGAAAGGAGCACAAATATGGCAATCATGGAAAAAATAACAAGCGGAAGAATTTTTCAAATAATTCTAAAGCAAACAAAAAGAAGAAAGAAAATTATTTTCATTGCAACAAACCAGGCCACTTCAAGAAGGATTATCGTGAGTTCAAGAAACTAAAGGAAAAAGGAGGGACATCAGACACAAATCAAAAATTTGCTGCTATGATATCTAAGGCTAATATGCTTGGAGAAGACAACTCTTGGTGGGTGAATTCTGGTGCCACAAGGCATGTTTGTTAGGACAAGAACTTGTTTTCTGCCTATGAAACAGTGGAAGGAGATGTTCTCTATATGGGAAATTCATCTACTGCTGCGGTTAAAGGTAAAGGGACAGTGGATCTCGAATTCACTTCTGGAAAAATCCTTAGCCTCACCAATGTTTTTCATGTTCCTGATGTTAAGAAAAATTTAGTTTCTGGAAGTCTTCTTAACAAATTTGGCTTGAAGCTTGTATTTGAGTCAAACAAATTTATTCTGACTAAGAATGGTACCTTTGTAGGCAAATGATATTTGTATGAGGGCATATTTAAGCTCAATATCAATGAAAAAGATTCTTCTGCTTATATCGTTGATTGTCTTTCATTATGGCATAGTCGTTTAGGACATGTTAATACAAAGAAAATGCATTTCATGATTAATTTAAATTAATTCCTAAATATGAGAATGATATGAATGAAAAGTGTAAAATATGCATGTAAACAAAAATAACAAGATTGCCTTTTCCAAAAATAGAAAAAACAACATCTTTGTTACAATTAGTACATAGTGATGTTTGTGATTTGCATGGAACACCTACTAGAGGTGGTAGTAAATATTTTGCTACATTTATCGATAACTTTTCAAAATATTGTTACGGATATCTTTTAAACTCTAAGGATGATGTGCTTAATACATTTAAGACATATAAAAATGAAGCTGAAAATCAATGTGATACTAAAATAAAATGTCATAGATCTGATAGAGGTGGTGAATATCACTTTCCTCAATTTTGTGAAGATATGGGAATTATAAATGAAGTTAGTGCTCCTTATACACCATAACAAAATGGAGTAGCAGAAAGAAAAAAATAGGACACTAACTGAAATGGTTAACGCTATGCTTTCTTATTCTGGTTTATGTAAAGGGTTTTGGCGAGAAGCACTTTTAACTGCGTGTCATATTCTGAATAGGATACCTGTTAAAGATAATAAGAAAACTCCTTACGAATTATGGAAGAATAGAAAACCTAATTTAGGTTATCTTAAAGTTTTGGATTGTAGAGCAATTGTAAGACTACCTGAAACTAAGAGGAAGAAATTAGGAAGCAAAGGCGTTGAGTGTATTTTCATAGGTTATGCACAACATAGTAAAGCCTATAGATTTTTGGTTAGTGAACCTAATGATTCTATTAAGTTAAATACAATAATTGAATCGAGAGATGAAATTTTTTATGAACAAAGGTTTTCTTATATTTCTAGAATTAATAATGAAAAAGAAGTAATCACTCCTTCACAGTTACCTGAAACTCCACCAGTAGAACAAGAAGAGATTAGAAAAAGTAAAAGACCTAGGAAAGAAAAAATCTTTGGTCCCGACTTTGTAGTCTCTCTTGTTGAAAGAACTAGAGACACATCTTGTAATCAATATGCTTTGACTCTTAGCGTTGAAACAGACCCACAAACTTATAGTGAGGCAATTAAGTCTGTAGATTCAGCATTTTGGAAAGAAGCTATAAATGATGAAATGGATTCAATTTTGAGAAATAAAACTTGGAAGTTAGTAGACTTACCTCCAGGATCTAAACCCATTAAGTCTAGATGGATTTTTAAAAAGAAAATGAAAATAGATGGAACAATTGATAAATTCAAGGCTAGATTGGTTGCTAAAGGTTTTACACAAAAAGAAGGAATTGATTATTTTGATACATATGCACCGGTTGCTAGAACCTCCACTATTAGAATTTTAATTACATTAGCATCTATATATAATTTTGAGATTCATCAAATGGATGTGAAAACTGCCTTTTAAAATGGTGACTTAGAAGAAGAAATTTACATGGAATAACCTGAAGGGTTTGTTATGCCTGGACAAGAAAATAAAGTATGTAAACTTATTAAGTCCTTATATGTCCTAAAACAAGCACCTAAACAATGGCATGAAAAATTTGATAAAGTCATTATTTCTCATGGTTTTAAAATTCATGAATCTTATAAGTGTGTTTATAGTAAATTTGCTAATGGTAAAGGTGTGATCATTTGTTTATATGCAGATGACATGTTAATTCTTGGTACTGATTTAGAAAGCATTAATAATACAAAGAGTTTTTTGTCTTCTAAATTTGATATGAAAGATATGGGTGTAGCTGATGTCATATTAGTAATGAGAATAATAAGGAAAGATAAAAATATAATTCTCACTCAATATCATTAAGTTGAGAAAATTTTAAAGAAATTTAATCAGTTTGATTGCACACCTGTTAGTACACCTTTTGAACCACAGCTAAAGATGATCCCTAATAATGGTAGAGCTATTTCACAATTGGAATATACACGAGTAATTGTTAGTTTAATGTATGCCATGACATGCACTTGACCTGATATTGCTTATGTTGTTGGTAAATTAAGTAGATATACTAGTAATCCAAGTTTATTGCATTGGCATGCTGTCAATAGAATATTAAAATATTTAAAAGGAAGTATGGACTATGGTATATACTATAGTGGATATCCTTCAGTGTTATAAGGGTTTTCTGATGCCAGTTGGATAACTGAGCGGGAGGATCATTCCTCAACAAGTGGACGGATTTTCACTCTTGGTGGAGGAGTTGTTTCTTGAGAATCGAGGAAACAAACTTGTATAGCTGATTCTACTATGGCTGCTGAGTTTATAGCATTAGCTGCAACTAGTAAAGAGGTAGAATGATTAAGGAATTTATTGATTGAAATTCCAGTTTGGCTAAAACCAATGCCTCCAATATCTATACATTGTGATAGCGAGTCTACACTTTTCAGAGCTTATAGTAAAGTATACAATGGAAAATCTAGACATATTCGCCTGAGACATAGTTATGTCAGACAAATGATTACAGATACTGTAACCACAGTGAATTATATTAAATCAAGTCAAAATTTAGCTGATCCTTTTACAAAAGGTCTTGCAAGAAGACTGATGTCTAAGACATCAATAGGGATGGGACTAAAGCCCATTAATAATAATCACTCTTGATGGAAACTCAACTTGAAACTTGATATATTCAAGTCTCAAGTTCAATGATTAAAGTACATCATACGACGTGATTGTAAGCACTATAAAATTTTAACATCCCAAGGATAAGTGCTTAGAACATGTAATGAATAATGAAAGAGGATGAGTGTAACCTTAATAGATTTATGGTGTTTTAAGTTACATGGACACTTATGATAATCTACATATATGAGTGTGGAAGTGGTGCCGCTTCCTATGAGAACTGGGCTTGACTCTAAAGCACTTATGAAATCAAGGTACAGACACAAGGCCTAATACATGTGTCGGCTAATATGAATAATCAGTGACTAAAAGATTTGTGTGTGAAGACAAATCCAACTGGTCAATATGGATTGATAGTTCAAAGACAAGTCTACTATACTTTCATGGTTAGCCTTGACGAACCATCACAAGGTATTGGTTCTAGTCGTGAGACACCAATGCTTATACACAGTCTTACAGATAATCAAAGATTTACAAAACTTATTTTGAAAATGGTGGAGGAATGTTAGTGATTTTTAAAATAAGTGAGTAAGAGTTTTTGGGTGTAAGAGCTTAAAGAGCTTGTCCCACATTAGAAGTGTGTGGAAGAGGTGAGAAGCTAACCCAAATATAAAAAGGGATAGTGTCCCACATTGAAAAATTTACAAAGCTAAGTGTCACCACTAAGCTATAAAAGGAGTGGGCGACCTTTGAGTCCCACATTGGAAAAATATTAAGAATTTGTGTACTTAATAAGTACAAATGGAAGATGAAGAGTTAATTCATCTAGCATTTAAGAGTCTATTCAAGAGACCTCAATACGGTGTGAAACACCGTACGCACTTTGCACTTCATATGTGCGGGTGCGGGTGCGGGGCAGTGGGTTGTAGAGGCGCTAGTGGCGCACTTTGCACTTCACATGCCGCGTGTCCGCAGTGGTAGCGGGTTGTCGGGATTCATCCAGGTCGGATCGCGGTAGCTCGTGCGCGGTCACTTTTTGGTTGACCCGTCCAAAACCGATTCGGTATTAATTGTACCTGCTCGGAAATGACTTAAGACTGTGTGACAACCCGCTCCAAATAATAACGGGTGGCCAGCCCTATACTACATAAATCAGGTATCTCAGATGGTACAGTCTCAACATCAACAACTAAACACTATAATATAAGGCTAACTACCCGAAATCATAAAGTGCGAATTGCCAAAAATTTAAAACTTTTATTTTTAACAACAACAACGAAACCAATAATGCACACAACCAACAATATACATCTAACTATGATGTGAAATGTGCATGCTCCAATATTAAAGAGTACAATACATTGTACAACAAAAATCTCAACAAATGAAATACCCGAATATGCTGTCGGGAAACAGACAATACAATAAACTGTGAAAATGAAATATGAAAGTGTTAATCTACAACACTTGAATACTAACTCAATATACAAACTGAATCCTAATATAGATGTACAAAGATAGGAATCGACTAGAGCAAAGTGCCGCAACAGTCCGCTACTGCCACAGCTCCACAAATCCTGAATGGATAACATCAAAGGCGTCCTTACGGAGGAACACCTGAAGTAATACAATATATACATGGAGGAGGAAAATATAAACGGGTCAGAACCCGAGTTTTGAAAAGAATTTTATAGCAAGTGTATTAAAATGCATAATAATTATAAATGCATTATTACATGATTTAGTTGGAATCGAACTCTCCACAATAATTCAACTCACCTCTCATCTAAAGCGCGCACTAAGCGTATGCACGTGTCTCCAAATGGATGTCCGATTCTAATTAGGTAAGAGGATTCTAACTTAAACCCAAAAGAAGTATTTAAGTGAAACCGTCTAACCTATGTCCCAATCTACATTTACCTCAATTTTCTTTAAGTTAAATGCTTTAACTTTAATGTAATACTTACAGCTATCTTTATAATGTTCGTGTATTGAACATATAAAGTTACATGATCCAATCATGTCCACATCATCACAATACATCAACAATCTCATTTACTATAATTTATTTTCTAGTGATGCACATATAAGGCATGAAAACATATATATAATTATTATAGATGAGTTATTAGCATCAAGAGTTAAAAACTAAACTCCTCCCAATTCTCAACACGGTACTGTGTTTCATGCGTGGGACGTCTCGCCGAGGCGAAATCCAAACAAGGAACCCCCCCGTTACACTAATCCTGGCAATGTAGGTCGTTGAGGTCTATTATGCCCTTGACACTCAAATACAAGCACAAGCAATAATAACCATCCAACCGAGCTATAACTCGAAGGACGCAGGCTCACATGCTATCATCTTCCAGCAGCCCATATACGTAGCAAACTGGGGCCACCTGGTGGGGTTCAACGACACCCACCTCGTGATCAACTCACGCACACAACGTCCCGGGAAGCGGTCATAGTTCCTAACCGGCAAGTGAGAGCGTCACATACCCCCGACCTCTCACCCCCAAAATAAATAGATATATATATCATAAATGTCATTTGCTGACCACAAAGGATGACTATGACCTGGGGAATATCCACATCCTGCTTTTCTAGTCAGAATGTTCACCCTCTACGCACAAAACTGCCCAATGATAGCAAGGAGGGGGTATGCTTAAAATGTATATACACCATCATATAAGGTATACATACCTCCCACATAATAAAGATATACAATTTTATATAAGGTATACCTGCAACATCATATACATTTTCATTATACGCTCTTAAGCGCAATTGATTAACATCATTTGTTTAGTATATCTCTCTCTATTGATACACTAACCGTCAATACTCCCACATTTTACCCCACTTGGTATAGTATGTGCTATACTAATTCTCGCTTGAATCTCTCATGTCGCTTCTAGTCTGAATTTTCTTTCAATTCAATTTAAGTTAAGGATATTCTATATCCTAATGCACCTCAATTATCATTTCTCATTGTGTGAGATATCTCCTAAATCAATCATCAATAAGGATATTTCTATATCCATATACACATCAAATAGCATTTATTATTTTCCATTCATAATAGGGTTCAATTCATTTTATGAACCTTTTTAAAGTTATCCCATTTGGGATTTTGGATCCCAAGATCCGGTATCTCTAAATTATTCTCATTCTTTCATAAGAATTTAATTAACCTCTCCAAATAGAATCTTCAATAAAAGTGGGCTTCCACACTTAGAAAAATACCAAAATCTCTAATCGGTATTCCTCAATTTAGTAATTATTACTCCAAAATTTCTTATAAGGGAAACTCTCGAAAAGTCTCCAAAACATACTCCAAATATCTCCTATAGAGATCCCCAATCGATAACCTCGAACAAAACGGGATAAAATTCTTTTTAGAAAAACAATCCCTCAAAAGCCCTGTTTCCGAATCGATTCGGGCTTATTCCGAATCGATTCGGGCTTATTCCGAATCGATTCGACCCAGCGAATCGATTCGGCTAGGAAGGCGAATCGATTTGGCTCATCAGACCTGGGACTCTGTCTCAGGCCGAATCGATTCGGCTGGAGTCTGAATCGATTCGGTCACTCAGACCTGGGCACCTGCATAATTCCGAATCGATTCGGCTAGGGGGGCGAATCGATTCAGCCCTGCTGAACCTCGAAAATGGCTATTTTTTAAGTAAACCAAAATACCCAAAAATCATTTTAATGGTTTTCTCTCCATTTTTCTTCAACCCAATCACAAATATATCAACAATATTCATCCTAGAATACATATAAACTAATTTCTAACCTTAAATCCATTTATGCACTTCAAATTTAAGGTTTTTCCCAAAAATTAGGTTTTGATAAATTTAACCTAAAACCCAAAATATCAATCCACAAATTATGCAATAAATGTACACAATAATTATTTAGCAAGTTTAATCACTTGCCTCGGGTTCGTAGGGTCTGAATCCGCCTTGAGATCGTGTATTGGCCGGAAATCTCCTCTTTGTCTCCTTTTTCTCCTTCCTTTTCTTCTTCTTTCTTCTCTCTTTCTTTCTTTCCTCTATTTCTCTTTCTCTCTTTGGAGAAATATCTCCCGTAGGCTTAATAAGCCTAATTTTCCAAGATACACATCTTCAAATGATAATACACACTTTAAATGACCCGGTAACTTTAATTCGAGTCAAACGGTCCTAAATTATTTCGGAACCTAAATAGACCCCAAGTACAGTCATTTCGACTTTCTTGACCCTTCCGGAAACGATGGTACCCTCAGAATTGCCATTCGACACTCTTTCTAACACTCCAAATTTTGACCTTAATTGCCAATTTAATTATTTCTCCAATAAAATATTATTTATTTCTTCCAAAATAAAATAATTACTGTTCCGAAAGTCTTGGGTTGTTACAAACTTCCCCACTTACAAAAATTTCGTCCTCGAAATTTAGCTAAGCCTAATTCTCCCAAAGCTCAACTATTCCTAATCTACCCATTATCACTAATCCTATCTCCAAACTTCTAACCTCCCACGATGAATTAATTTAATTTATTTTATTTTAAGTTAATTATAAATTAAATAGAACCAATTTCCAAAATAAGGGCGCCCATACACCCTTAATAATTGAGCTTTATGCTCACAACCATCATAATGAGGCTTTATTTGCCTCGAAAGTTCCACAATTCCATCAATATAGAATATGTTAACATTTTAAGAATAGAAGAATTAGAATGGTCCAAAGAAATAACTCCTCTCAATTCCTGACAATCGCCAATTTCGCGCGGGGGACGTCTCTCAAAAGCGAAATCCAAACAAGGAACCCTCCCAATACACTACTGTGTGGCGACGCCGGGGATTGAGAGTTTGTTAAATCTGGACTAAAGTTTGAAAATATTTTGGTGAAAAATTTATTTTGAAAGGTCCCGAAGGCCGATAAAAGTTTTATTTTGGAAATAGTTTATTTTAAAAACGGCTCATATATTATAATATAATATGAAATGCCTTATGTCCAACACAAGGTCTTTTTAGATCATCATCTATATAACATGTAGCTCACAAATATTATCATACTCATGAGCTAAAAAAAAAAATTTGTACCTGCGTCCCATCAAACCACAATCAACTTCAAACATAACCAACATCTCACATCATTTCAGCATATTGCCATATATAAGGAAAAATCCATATCTGGAATACAACCATTATAATAGTCCATCATGACTATATAAAAGAAATAGCTTTATCATTAGTACTTATCACCATTACCATAACCATTCTTACATTTACCATAAGGTTTAAAGCTCTTTATGAGCACCTTGCAAAATCCTCAATCCTTCTTACAAAATAATAGAACAAGAGCATACCTTGCTCAAAATTCCCCTTAGGGTCCTTACATACCATACATAAACAAAAGGGCTAAAGCACTACCCAGTTTATACATATCTCTCATACGATATTCCAAAACTTTACATATTAATTATCCTATTTATAAATGAAAATTAACTTACATTACCCATCTCTAGTCCGATTGCCCATCCTCATCAATGGGCTCCCAAACATAGTCCCTCGATCTAAAGCGACCTCGAATCTGTTGTAGGGGTTGCACTTCCAAAATTTCATCAAATCGTGGTCCTTTACCTCTTTTAGGACAATCTATCTTTTTATGACCTATTTCTTTACAAAAGAAACACTTACCCGCAAATCCTTTCTGCGCACTCGCATTACTGGCACTCTCTTTGCCAAACTTGCTCAATGAAATCGAATCTCCAAAGTTCTTACCCTCTTGCGAACGAAGGCGATAGTCATGACACTTTAATAGTGCCGCATTCACTACCTCGATGAAAGTCATTGACTTAGGACTTTCTAACAAATGTTGTTGGATTTTCCAATCAAAACCTCGAACAAACTTCGATATACGTTTCTCTTCCGTATTTACTTCATTAGGTACTAATCTCGCCCATAGAGAAAAATCTTCTTCATATTCTGCCACCGTCCTATTTCCTTGAAAAATCCCCATATCCTGAGTAGGGGAAGGCAAATACCTTCGATCAAAATATTTCCAAAATTCTTTTATAGTTAAAGTATCTCTCTGTTCAGATGTGGTGACAGACTCCCACCATTGAAGAGCTGCACCCGATAACATAAAGGTGACTAAAAATTATTTCTGCACCTCACTACACTCCACCATACGAAGATGCCTCTGCATACTATTTTTCCATTGACTTGCAGCCATTGCATCAACTCCCCCTGTAAACTCGGGAGGATGCCCCTTACTAAAATCTTCCTTCACTCTCTCCCATAAAGACAATCCTAAATGGGGGGGGGATGCTCGAGCGGCAGATTGCTGAGCCATCATAGAAACGACAACAGTGACCGCTTGTGCCACTATATTGGCAACATCATCCGTAGTCATGTTCCTTTGAGGCATTTGGGGTTGCACATTCCCTTTATTTGCCCTAACTGAACAACCTCCCTTAGGTGGCATCTGAAACAAGAACAATTGTATCAGAACGCCTTTCAAATATTTTCGAAGCACAAAAAGATATGGACGTATGAATATAATCGTCCTAATAATAAGGCTCTACATCAAGAACGCTTACGGAAGATCGTAGTAACGCACACAGATCCTAAAGACACTAGAACCTGATGCTCTGATACCACCTGTGACAACCCGCTCCAAATAATAACGGGTGGCCAGCCCTATACTACATAAATCAGGTATCTCAGATGGTACAGTCTCAACATCAACAACTAAACACTATAATATAAGGCTAACTACCCGAAATCATAAAGTGCGAATTGCCAAAAATTTAAAACTTTTATTTTTAACAACAACAACGAAACCAATAATGCACACAACCAACAATATACATCTAACTATGATGTGAAATGTGCATGCACCAAATTGAAAGAGTACAATACATTGTACAACAAAAATCTCAACAAATGAAATACCCGAATATGCTGTCGGGCAACAGACAATACAATAATCTGTGAAAATGAAATATGAAAGTGTTAATCTATAACACTTGAATACTAACTCAATATACAAACTGAATCCTATTCTAGATGTATAAAGATAGGAATCGACTAGAGCAAAGTGCCGCAACAGTCCGCTACTGCCACAGCTCCACAAATCCTGAATGGATAACATCAAAGGCGTCCTTGCGGAGGAACACCTGAACTAATACAATATATACATGGAGGACGAAAATATAAACGGGTCAGAACCCGAGTTTTGAAAAGAATTTTATAGAAAGTGTATTAAAATGCATAATAATTATAAATGCATTATTACATGATTTAGTTGGAATCGAACTCTCCACAATAATTCAACTCACCTCTCATCTAAAGCGCGCACTAAGCGCATGCACATGTCTCCAAATGGATGTCCGATTCTAATTAGGTAAGAGGATTCTAACTTAAACCCAAAAGAAGTATTTAAGTGAAACCGTCTAACCTATGTCCCAATCTACATTTACCTCAATTTTCTTTAAGTTAAATGCTTTAACTTTAATGTAATAGTTACAGCTATCTTTATAATGTTCGTGTATTGAACATATAAAGTTACATGATCCAATCATGTCCACATCATCACAATACATCAACAATCTCATTTACTATAATTTATTTCCTAGTGATGCCCACATAAGGCATGAAACCATATATATAATTATTATAGATGACTTATTAGCATCAAGAGTTAAGAACTAAACTCCTCCCGATTCTCAACACGGTATTGCGTTTCATGCGTGGGATGTCTCGCCGAGGCGAAATCCAAACAATGAACCCCCCTGTTACACTAATCCTGGCAATGTAGGTCGTTGAGGTCCATTATGCCCTTGACACTCAAATACAAGCACAAGCAATAATAACCATCCAACCGAGCTATAACTCGAAGGACGCAGGCTCACATGCTATCATCTTCCAGCAGCCCATATACGTAGCAAACTGGGGCCACCTGGTGGGGTTCAACGACACCCACCTCGTGATCAACTCACGCACACAACGTCCCGGGAAGCGGTCATAGTTCCTAACCGGCAAGTGAGAGCGTCACATACCCCCGACCTCTCACCCCCAAAATAAATAGATATATATATATCATAAATGTCATTTGCTGACCACAAAGAACGACTATGACCTGGGGAATATCCACATCCTTCTTTTCTAGTCAGAATGCTCACCCTCTACGCACGAAACTTCCCAATGATAGCAAGGATGGGGTATACTTAACATGTATATACACCATCATATAAGGTATACATACCTCCCACATAATAAAGATATACAATTTTATATAAGGTATACCTGCAACATCATATACATTTTCATTATACGCTCTTAAGCGCAATTGATTAACATCATTTGTTTAGTATATCTCTCTCTATTGATACATTAACCGTCAATACTCCCACATTTTACCCCACTTGGTATAGTATGTGCTATACTAATTCTCGCTTGAAGCTCTCATGTCGCTTTTAGTATGAATTTTCTTTCAATTCAATTTAAGTTAAGGATATTCTATATCCTAATGCACCTCAATTATCATTTCTCATTTTGTGAGATATCTCCCAAATCAATCATCAATAAGGATATTTCTATATCCATATACACATCAAATAACATTTATTATTTTCCATTCATAATAAGTTCAATTCATTTTATGAACCTTTTTAAAGTTATCCCATTTGGGATTTTGGATCCTAAGATCCGGTATCTCTAAATTATTCTCATTCTTTCATAAGAATTTAATTAACCTCTCCAAATAGAATCTCCAATAAAAGTGGGCTTCCCCACTTAGAAAAATACCAAAATCTCTAATCGGTATTACTCAATTTAGTAATTATTACTCCAAAATTTCTTATAAGGGAAACTCTCGAAAAGTCTCCAAAACATACTCCAAATATCTCCTATAGAGATCCTCAATCGATAACCTCGAACAAAACGGGATAAAATTCTTTTTAGAAAAACAATCCCTCAAAAGCCGTGTTTCCGAATCGATTCGGGCTTATTCCGAATCGATTCGGCCCAGCGAATCGATTCGGCCAGGAAGGCGAATCGATTCGGGTCATCAGACCTGGGACTCTGTCTCAGGTCGAATCGATTCGGCTGGAGTCCGAATCGATTCGGTCACTCAGACCTAGGCACCTGCATAATTCCGAATCGATTCGGCCCTGCTGAACCTCGAAAATGGCTACTTTTTAAGTAAACCAAAATACCCAAAAATCATTTTAATGGTTTTCTCTCCATTTTTCTTCAACCCAATCACAAATATATCAACAATATTCATCCTATAATACATATAAACTAATTTCTAACCTTAAATCCATTTATGCACTACAAATCTAAGGTTTTTCCCAAAAATTTGGTTTTGACAAATTTAACCTAAAACCCAAAATATCAATCCACAAATCATGCAATAAATGTACACAACAATTATTTAGCAAGTTTAATCACTTGCCTCGGGTTCCTAGGGTCTGAATACACCTTGAGATCGCGTATTGGCCGGAAATCTCCTCTTTCTCTCCTTTTTCTCCTTCCTTTTCTTCTTCTTTCTTCTCTCTTTCTTTCTTTCCTCTATTTCTCTTTCTCTCTTTGGAGAAATATCTCCCGTAGGATTAATAAGCCTAATCTCCCAAGATACACATCTTTAAATGATAATACACACTTTAAATGACCTGGTAACTTTAATTCGAGTCAAACGGTCCTAAATTATTTCGGAACCTAAATAGACCCCAAGTATAGTCATTTCGACTTTCTTGACCCTTCCGGAAATGATGGTACCCTCAGAATTGCCATTCGACACTCTTTCTAACACTCCAAATTTTGACCTTAATTGCCAATTTAATTATTTCTCCAATAAAATATTATTTATTTCTCGCAAAATAAAATAATTAATGTTTCGAAAGTCTTGGGTTGTTACATACTGTTGGTAATTAACAGTCATACCATTTCCAAATTGATTAAGACTGTTAATCCAACAGTCATGACTCTTGAAGACAAAGCTTTTCATTATCTATAAATAAAGGCTGCCTAAAACGAAATTGCTTATATAACAATATTACCCAGTTCCAAAAATTCCAACCCTTGTTATTATTATCTTACAATTTTCATGAGATATAAATTCTCTTATTCTGTTTTATGCACATAAACAGAATAAGAACTTGATTGACTGTTCTTCGCTGCTGCATCCAAAGGATGTCATCAAATATACAAGTTGCAAGCAGTACAAGTTGCTTCATTGTATCTTGAGTACGGATTTGAGGATTCCCGTTTGTATACCAAAATTATTCGTGTGGGGAAAATATTGTATTTAGAAAAGTGACATCACGCCCTGAAGATTTCTAGTATCTATTCAAGAAGTTACATTATTGTATTGAAATTGACATTACTGTGATATATAAAGAGTTCCATTTCTGTATTTGCATTCATATTATCCAACATAAGGTTTTAGGTGTTTCATAAGTGGTAACTACAAATGCCACACAATATGAGAATTAAAAAAAAATATGAAGAAAATCATCATGTGGCATTTCATGTGTCGTGTGGACATCAATTGATATTGCGAAAATTAGGCATATTTTCAAGTTTTTTTCCGAAATTATTTTCATATTTAGCATATTTATACACTAAGAATAATGAGTTGACGATGGTTAAACACCAAAAGTTTTGGGATATAATTAAAGTGTTTAGAAGATAGAAGACTCGTGCCCTAATTAACCCCCACATACATGCAAACTGAAATGCCTATAAAAATAATAAAAAATTATCAAATTCACCATTGACTCTATAAATTATTCAAATAAACCGTCTCTAAAAGATTTTTCAAAACATTCAACAATTAATGTTCGGTTTCAAATTTTTTTATTTCCCTAGAAAATGGCCTTCGTTAAAGGCACTTCCACGTATTATGGAAGATTATTCAAACCGATCATAGATTGGGTATCATTTATAAAAATATTTTTGTTTTGTTTTATTTTGATTAAAAAATGTTGTTAACGAATCTATCTGCAATTAACCTTAAAATTAATATTTCATAATAGAAGAAAAATAAAAATAAAAGGCAAAAACATTGAGTTAAAAGTTGACAACGTGATTGTGGATCGTTAAGGAAAAATATTTTGGATATTTTTTAAAAAACTTTTTTGGGTGAAATCATGTTGTAAACATCCTTTGAACATTGTCCCTAAAATAATATATCGTGGGAAAATAAAAATAAAAAGACAAAAACATTGAGGTAAAAGTGGACGGGTCAACCGAAGGTCAGAACCAACAAAATTGACAAAATTGAAGTTGCAAAAATGGACTTTTGCAATTTCTTTGAAAGTTGGTCTTAGCAATTAATATATCATGTATTAATCATGTAATATGTCCTTTTCATATACATGAATACAAATATAACATTCTTCTAATCTGGTTTTTGTATTGATTTCAATTCTCTTTCTTGTGTAATTTTGTTAGTGAAGTTATTTGACGTAGTTGCAAATAACTAATATTGCTCATCACGTTGTTATTTTTAGAGTGTTATATGGGCATAAAATTAAAATCGAATTATATTACATGGTGATTGTCTAATAAATTGTCTAATTTTTATTTCAACTTTAATTAAATTAATAGTTAAATTTTATGTAATGGGAATTTTTATAAATTTTCATATTTTTAGTCTTTGATTATTTTCTCTCATTGTAAGAACCTTTAGGAGAGGTTATTTCTCCTATTTGTTTGTAATATATTTTTCTTAAAAAAATAGAAAGATTTTATGTTGTTCTTGTTACCAGTATATAAAGTTAGCTTCCCAATTTAGTATTTGACCAACAAATTTTTTGAGTTAAGTCCACTAACATACCTTATTTATACTAAACCCCCTCACCCCTTAATGTATATATTATATCATAGAGTATATACTAACCAAGCATTTGTAAATAAAAAAAAATCATGTATGCATTATAAAATTTGACTTATAAATTACATAATTGAGTTGTACATTACAAAAGTTTATTTATATACTACAAAATTTCAAGTATTCAAAACTGAAAAGATCAGGAATATACTACATACATAGACCACATTACAATGATTTTTTATCATGTACTAAACCCAAAAAACTTATATGCGACTGAGTATATCCAACAAAAAACTATTAAGCTATTTTGGTCAATTGTCCGTCCAAAAAAAATTATTTAACGTTCAGTCCACGCTTTGTTTGTTGCTTAATATAGTGAATCACTATATAAAACACTCCCTTCTTTTATCCTAACCCCTAAAACATAAAATCTAAACACGCACATAAAAAATAATATCAAAGAAAATGAATAAATAAACCCTAAACAAGAGGAAAGTATACCTAAAAATTAGTCCAGAAATGTTTTTTTATAACATAAAAATATAAGATGGACTATTGCAAAAAAATTCACTTTACACGTTGGGCCTAAATATTAAATGTCCATTTAATATGATGCCGCTAAAATTAATTGATGTGAAAACAGTTTTAATGACAATTTTACCAATAATTATTTAGGGATCACCAATGCAAGTGCGGGCTATCGGTATCTCTTATGGGCAAAGAGTAGTTAGGTAGCCAAAAATAGTATGGGATCTATAATGAAAATCATGATAGTCTTATAGTACAATGGCCAACTAGGCCTACATGCCAGCCTTATTGCTTCTATCTCAACTCATACGTTAATTTTTATACGTATGTTAATTTAGGGTCAATTTAACTTTATTTTTTATTTAAACGATTTTTTTGTTTGTGTCCTCTTATAAATACGGTGAGACGAGGGTCATTATCTGCGAAAAGGAAGAGGAACAATTTGTAACAACCCAAATTTTCTCACATAAAGGTTGGTCAGACATGATACATCGAAGATAGGGTTTGATTGTAAATTAATATCATTCTTATCAAAAAAGTGAATATAAAATCATTATTATCTAAGGCCCATGTTTCAAATGTCGCTAGTACATCCACAATAAATGAATAGATCCAAACCACCACCAATAAAATAATAAATCCAACCAGTGGAATCATAATCTCAAACAACATAAAGTAAAGAAGTTTCGGGCTTATGCTCCTACAAATGTTTCAAATAAATAATAGCTACAATAGGAAAATAACCTATACTAGAACTGAATGATCCGAAGTCTGGGGAGCAAGTGAGAGTGCAGGACTACTACAACACAATTCAGCTATCCCTGTCTAGGAGCACTGGGGGGAAAACATTTAAATTTGGGTCAGAACCCAAGGTGTACAAGAATTAACATAATTAATTGATGATGCAATACTACAGTCGAGGCAAAATAAATATTCCCCCTTTGTCACCCACATGTGTTTAACACCTCATCCCTCATCTAAGTGTGATATTATTCCCATCATAAATACGTCCCAAATAATGATTATTACATCGTCTCAAATTTATAAGCTGGATATATCGAGATTTAAATATTTAAGTGTAATCACTAAACTTAATTGACAACACCCATTTTTAGTATCATAAGTTTCATATATACGGCATAAACATCTATTATGCATTATAGGGTCAAAATATAGTTATTGTCCACATTCTTCTTTAATTAAATTTATTCCATTCAAGTCCGGTAATTATCCATATATGTCTTTCCAGATATTTGACGCACAAAGGCATCTACCGTTGATGTCTAATTTGTGCTCTATCGGCAAGTCCGGAAGAATCTCTTATCCAAAGCGGACATCACAAAATACATACAAATTTGGGGGCGGTCCCTATGGAGGATACCTGGGCATGGCCCATACCCAACGGTGACACATGATGGGTCAGCGTCAACACCTACCTCTCATTGGTGGCACATACACGTAGTACCTATATGACCTACACATTGTCAAGCCCACCTGTGCTGACGTGTGGTACTCGGTCCGAATGTGCAAACCCTCGAGCCGATAGGACAGTCCAAGCATATTGGTATGTCTACACAAATACGTAATATCACATATTATTATCTCATATAATATTTATAGGTAATTAGTCCATATTTACTATAAAAAGTAGAATTAAAGTCCACAACATTTAATTTATTAATAATTTACCATTTAATAAATTATTAATTCCATCCCATAAATAATTACTTAACCATCTAGTTATTTGTAATTATTATTAATTAAATGTGGCACATAATATTTTTAACAATTTATCATGTTAATTCCCTTTTACAGTAAACCAACTCAGCCCACAAATCAACTCTTGTAAGGCAACCCATTACCGGGCACGTAGAGCCAAAAATCCGAATGCATCGCTTGAACGAGAGTGGGCTCGTTCGTGCGACAGAACATGTCGTTCTAACGAGGCCCCACCTCGTTTGACCGACTTTTTATCGTTTTTCAAGATCAAGTTTCGAAACCCAGAATGTCTAACAAAAACCCAGAAATGCATATACAGAAAACCCATTTCTATATCCACAAATCACCCATAATCCATGCATTTGAACCCCAAATTTTACATGAGCTCCAAGCTTATACGATTGGGAAGTTTTCCAAATTTCCAACCATTATTTAATTCAAAATAAAGGGGAATTTGTCAGGGAATTCTACATCAAATTTCAGTCCACAATTAACAGAGACATCCCCTACTTCAATTAGTAAAATATCCTAAGCTTAACTATTAAAACCCTACGAATTCTATCATCAATTTTCAGAATTTCAATACCTAATTTCTAGGACAAATTCTACATTAAATTTAGTCCTTGACATGCATTGTTCATCTTCAAATCAAGTACATTCAAACCTAAATCCCGTAAATTTAAGGGGAAATTATGATGCATCAAGAAATAAATTGAAAATATAAATTAAGCAAGAGAATTATCGCCTTAAAATTCGTAGAAGTAAGCCTCTTGAAATCCCCTAGATTTTTCTTTAGTTTCTTGTTCTTTTTTTCTCTTTTGGCCCTTCTCTTATTCTCTCCCGCTAACTATAGATTTGAGTTTTCTGGGATGATAGTGGGCGAGTGGTTTACCCCCACTTAAGCACTAATAATTGACTAATCCCTAGTTGGGCTTAAAACTCAACTTTTGGACCCCCAAACGGACCAGAATCCATAATCCAATTAGCCCCAAAATTTCCCAACCTATACACTATTGACCCGGGACTATTTTTAAAGACTTAAATCATCTAAATAAGCCCATATGTGTCCCGAAATGTGTTCTGAATTATTTATGTGAATAATAGGTACTTTTCATTTTTGTCACCCACTAATTATGTATTTATCTCCATTATGCGTAAATGTCATATTGATGCGCATAAAAATTAGTCACACACAAATATAACTAAATAACAAATTTCAACTATGAAATTTTTAAATAAAAATTTAATTTTGTCCAATTTACGAAATTAATTGTTTGTTTCAAAAATATTATTTCATTATTTATTTTAGAAGAAAATATGGGGTATTACATTCTTCCCCTCTAATAACGGGATTCCATCCTCAGAATCAAGGAAAATATGTACCTAGCTAGAAGAGTTCGAAATACTTTGTGCGCATGTCGTCCTCCCTCTCCCAAGTCGACTCGTCCTCCCGATGGTGTCGCCACTACACCTGAACTAAAGTAACAACCTTGGATCGAAATCGGTGCTCCCGTCGGTTAAAAATGTATGTCGTTATCTCCTCATAAGTAGCTTCTAGATAAAGCTCAATCTTGTCGATATCAATGTGCGGGTATACCACCTAATCTCTAAGGAATCTCCGTAGTGAAGATATGTGAAAAACAACGTGCATCCGCTGCAAGTGATCCGATAATCCCAACCGATATGCTACAGGCCCAATCTTCTCTAGAATAGGGAATGGTCCCATGTATCGAGGATTCAAATTCCCTTTCTTCCTAAATCTCATCACCCCCTTTATGGGAGACACTTTAATCAACACCTGATCTCCAACATCGAAGTCTAAGTGTCTCTTGTCGACATCCACATAGTTTTTTTTCCTATCCTGGGCAATCTGTATCCTGGCTCAAATAATATCTTCCTTTTTTGAGGTCCCTTGAATGAAGTCTCGCCCAAGTAACTTGTTCTCCCTCACCTCTAACAGCCATGAGGGTGAACGGTGAGATCCCTATCATGAACTGGTAGGTGTTGTTGCAGGCAAACTCCACCAAGGAAAAATAATGATCCCAACTCCCCTTAAAATTGAAAATGCACATCCTTCATACATCTTTTAGCATCAGGTTCACCCTCTCTATCTGTCCATCGTTCTGAGGATAATATGACATGCTCAGTCTCAACTCTACCCCAAAGCATGCTGAAAGATCCTCGAAAAGTGGGACACAAACATCTTATCCCTGTCAAACACTATGTCGAGCGGTACCCCATGCAGCTTATCAATATGTGTAAGAAATAGTCTGGCGTACTGCTCAGAGTTATAATCTGCTTGTACTGGTAAGAAATGAGCCACCTTTGTCAATCTGTTGACAATCACCCATATCGAATCATGCACCCTCTGCGAAGTAGGTAACCCAGTGATGAAGTCCATGGAGATGCTTTTCCATTTCCACACTGGGATCTCTAAAGGCTGCAACACACCTGCAGGACGTTGATGATCCACCTTCACCAGCTAACACGTGGCACACATGGGCATAAATTCATCTATATCCATTTTCATAACGGCCCATCAATACTGACACCTCATATCGTGGTACATCTTATACCATATGGGATGTACGGTAAAAAGTGAACTGTGAGCATTTATGTTAATTATCGACATGACGACTCACCTCAACTCCACCTTATCCGGAATAACCAGTCTCCCCTCGAATCTGGAACAACCATCCGACCAAATACAAAAGTTGTACACCCCCTCGGTTAGCAACTTCTCACATGCTCCTGGCAAATTTGATCTCCCGCCTGTGCCTACACCACTCAAATAATAATCTTTGGGGTGATTGTGAGAATTGACATAAATGCTCGGGTCAGGTCATCGTCCCCCTGAAGTGACTTCCACTTATCCTTCCACATTATTGCCAACTCCAGAAATGGCTTACTTCTTAATGCATCAGCCATGGCATTCGCCTTCCCCGGATGGTACTAGTTGTCGAACTAATAATCTTTCATAAACTCTAGCCACCTCATTTGTCGCATGTTAATCTCCCACTGTGTGAATAATTACTACATGTTTTTTTTATTTGTTAAAAGTTAAATTTTCTCCCCCAGCAGATAGTGCCTCCTCACTCGCAAGGTAAAAACCACGACTGCTAACTCCAAGTCCTCGGTAGGGTAATGTCCCTCGTGAGGCTTAACCTTTCAGAAAGGATAAGTTATATTGCTCTCCTACTGCATAAAAATCCCGCTAAGTCCCTTTAGGGATGCATCTGTATAGAGTCTGTAATCAACCCTGCCTAAGGCAACGCCAAAACTGGTGTTGTAGTCTCATCCCAAACAAATGATACCTCCTTACTCATTATATTCGTTAAGGACCTAACTATCTTAAAGAACCCCCGGATGAATCGATGGTAGTACCCGACCAGTCCCAAGAATCTTCACGCCTCATTAGGTGAGTGGATTGTCCTCACTCTATCACGGCAGAAACTTTCCTTGGGTCCACGAATATCCACCACTCGGACACAATGTGTCCCAAGAACTATACCTCTCTAAGCCAAAACCCACATTTCTCAAAATTCGCGTACAACTGATGATACCTAAGCATCTGTAAGACCACCCGTAGATGCTTTGCATGCTCCTCCACAGTCTGAGAATCAATCAAAATATCATCTATAAATACGATAACAAATCATCTAAATAATCCATGAACACTCGGTTCATCAAATCCATAAATAATATCGTTGCATTGGTGAGCCCAAATGGAATCACAAAAAATTCGTACGATCTATATCTAGTAAGAAAGGCTGTCTTTGAGACGTGTTGCTCCCGGACTCTCAACTGGTGGTACCCCGACCTCAAATCAATCTTAAAAAAAAGCATCACCCCTCGGGTGGTCAAACAAATCATTTATACATGGCATCAGGTATTTATTTCAAATAGTGACTTCGTTTAACTCCCGATAGTTGACACAAATCCATAGAGATCCATCCCTCTTCTTAACGAATAACACTGAGGCAACCCAGGTCAAATACTCCTCTTGACAAACCTCTACCCTAACAACTGCTCAATATGCTCTCGTAGCTCCCTCATCTCCAACGAAGCCATCTGATATGGAGTGCGAGCAATAGGTCTTGTATCTGAAAATAACTCGATCACGAAGTTGATCTCCCGACTAGGTGGTAAACCCATAATCTCCCCAAAAACATCAGAAAACTCACTCACCACCGGGATGAAATCTAGCATCACCACAACCTCGAAATAAGTATCCTTCTCGATGTAATACAAATGCGTGCTCGACCCACCCCGTGATGCGGCATCGCAACTAGGTACATCTCCTCCACCAGAGTGGCGAAGATGATGGACCCCCCATAGCAATCCAAACATTCTTTATACATAGCTAACCAGTCCATCCAAAAAAATGGAGTCATACTCGTGCATGCGAAGTACTAATAAATCAACTATAAAGGTGAGTCGACATATCTCAATACTCATACCCCAGCATACTGATCGTATGGGTGCCCCTTTACCCACTAGTGAGTCTATATATGTAAAATAATATTTGATAAAAAATCGACCATACTTGTGCGAATCCCGTGCTAATAAAAGAATGAGATGCACCCGTATAAAAAAGAATGCGACCAACATGGACAAAAATAGGAAATATATCGTCGACTGCCTGTGGCGGTGCTATCCCATCTGTGATTGCAATATGATCGACCCGATCATACTCAAATGGTTATTTCCTCTGAGGTGGGGCGACGGGTACTAGAGCGATTGGCGCAGTGGGTCCCTGAGCTGGAAATGGCGGGTGCTATCCCTGTGGGGCCTACGTTCCTCTAAAACCTCCCTGCCCCTCGGCTGCCTTATCCCCTCAAGTGTAATCCTTAAAAATGTGGCCCATCTCACTATATATAAATCAATTTTCCTAAAATGAACCCCGCTCAAACCGTCTGCCCTGCTCGCCTCTACCCTGCTACCCCAGGCCTGTTGGCCTCAGTACTGCGAGCCCTGATGGACCTATCCTGTCTGACCCTGGCCCAGTTCGTCCTTCCTCTGTCGGTCATCTGCACCCCGGAACATCTTATTATGATCAGTGGATGGGTTACTCCTGTGTTGCTGGGCCCCAGATCCACTTCCCCCACTCTCCTTGCCCTGCTCGATCGACGACTCTCCTCCATGACGTTTCTCCCACTTACTTTTCAGAAATTCCCTGTGATCCTAGTAATGTAGAAGTGAAGAATTAACCAACTGGTTATATGTCGTGAAGGCTTGATTCCCAAAAATAGCCTTCCTAATATGACAAGATGATCCCCTAATAAATCGATCGATCCTCACTTTCTTGGTGCAAACATACTCCTTTGTGAAGTACGAGAGGGCAGTGAACTCCTCCTCGTACTCAGTGATAGTGCGTCCCTCATACTTAAGCTCCGTGACCTGGTCCTTATCTCGGACTGCATGGCTAGGGTAATGTATTTCCCCTAAAATCTCTCCAATAACTTATCAATAGTGAGGTCGTTTCTCTCTGCAATAGTCGTAAGCAACTCCCACCACTGAAGAGAGGCCCCCACCAATCTGAATGAAGCTAGAATCTTCTTCTTAAGCGGTGTGCACTCAAGCATCCGAAAGTGCCTCTTATTATCCTTCTTCTATCAACTCGCAGCTAATATATCGGACCCGCTTGTGAACTCTATATGCTAGCCTTTAACAAAGTCCTTCCTCGCTCTGTCCAACATATAACCTGGTGCTTGAGCTGGTACAACCACTTGTTGCGATGGTGGCTGCCTTTGGTGGTGGAAAGTGCTGAAGCATGACTTCCATAGCCGTAGAAACCTCCTGAGACACGATGGTGGCTATCTCAACGTGGGTGATATACCGTGGGGCCTTTGGAGCCTATGGGGCATGTGGTGGCTCCGGGTAAGCCTCCTCCTTCTCAACTGGTGGAATTACTCGCCTAGGTCTGCCCCTCCATCCATTTTTCATCTAAAAAAAAAGGTTTGAATTAGTATCAATCGTAAGAATACAATGAATCCTAAGTATAGGATCCATATATCAAAGAACGCAATGCATAACGTAATGTGCGCAACACAGATTCTAAGGATACTAAAACTGTGCTCTCAAGTAAAAGATGACCATGCATGATACGCCGAAGATAGGGCGTGCTTGTCAATTAATACCATTTTTAGCACAAAAGCGAATAAAAAATATTTATTATTTAAGCTCATGTTTGAAATGTTAAGAGTACATCCACAATAAATAAATAGATCCAAACCACCACAAATAAAATAAAAAATCCAACTAGTGTAACCAAAATCTCAACCAACATAAAGTAAAAAAATCTTGGGCTTATGTCCCTACAAATGTTCCAAATAAATATTACCTACAACGAGAAAAAGCACCTACACTAGAATCGAATGATATGAAGTCTAGAGACCAAGTGAGACTGCATGACTACTACAACACAATCCAGCTATCCCCCTCTAGGATCAGTAGGGAGAAAAAATATTTAAATTTTGATCACAGCCCGAGGTATCCAATAATTAACTTAATTAATTTACGATGCAATAATACAGTCGATGAAAAATAAATATCTCCCCTTCGTCACTCACATGCGTTTAACACCTCACCCCCATCTAAGTGTGATATTAATCGCATCTTAAATACGTCCCAAATAATAATTATGGAATCGTCTCAAATTTTTAAAATGGATATATCGAGATATTAATATTTGAATGTAATCACTACACTTAATTGTCAACACCGATTTTTAGTCTCATAAGTTTCATATATAAGGCACAAACTTATATTATGCATTATAAGGTCAACATATAGTTAATGTCCACATTCTTATACAATTAAATTTATTCAATATAAGTCTGGTAATTATCCACATATGTCCTTCCATATATTTGACACACAAAGGCATCTACTGTTGGTGTTTAATTCGTGCTCCGTCGGTAAGTTTGGAGGAATCTCTTATCCTAAGAGGACATCACAAAACACACACAAATTGCGGGCGGTCACTATGCATGATACATGTGTACGGTCCATACCCAGCGGTGACACGGGATGGGTGAGTGTCACCACCTACCTCTCGTAGGTGGCGCCTTCATGTAGTACCTCTTTTACCTACACATTGTCAATCCCACATGTGCCGACGTGTCGTACCCAGTTGGTACGTGGGAACCCCCGAGCTGATAGGACAGTCCATGAATATTGCTATGTCCACACAGATACATATTAGGTCATAGTATTATCTCATATAATATGTATCAGTAATTACTCCGTAATTACCATAAAATGCCAAACTTAAGTCCACAACATTTCATTTATTAATAATTTACCATCTAATAAATTATTAATTACATCCCATAAATAATTATTTAACCATCTAGTTATTTGTAATTATTATTAATTAAATGTGGCACATAACTGTTTTTAACAATTTCTTATGTTGATTCCCTTTACAGTAAACCAACTCAGCTAAAAAATCAGCTCCAGTAAGGTAACCCATTCCCAGGCACGTAGATCCAAAAATCCCATGGCATTGCTTGAACGAGAGTGGGCTCGTTCCTGCGACATTATATGTCATTGGAACGAGGCTCCACCTCGTTTTAACGACTTTTCGTCATATTCCCACGCCCTCTCCTCAATACCTATTCTTCCCAGATCAAGTTTCGAAACCCAGAACATCTAACGAAAACCCGGATATTTAAACCAAAAATTTTACATATGTTCTAGGCTTATATGGTAGTGATTTTTTAAAATCTTCAACCATTATTTAAATCACAATAAATGGGCATTTGTCATGGAGTTCTACATCACATTTCAGTCCACAATTAACAGATACATCCCCTACTTTAATTAGTCAAATATCTCAAACTTAACTATTAAAACCCAATGAATTCTATCTTCAATTTTCGGAATTTCGATACCTAATTTTTGGAAAAAAAAATCTACATTAAATTTAGTCCTCTACATGCATTGTTCATCATCAAATCAATTACATTCAAACCTAAATCCCAGAAATTTAAGGGTCACTTATGATTCATGAAGAAATAAATTGGAAACATAAATTAAGCATGAGAATTCTCGCCTTAAAATTAGTAGAAGAAAGCCTCTTGAAATCCCCATGATTTTCCTTTCATTTCTTGCCATTTTCCCTCCCTTTTGGCCCTTCTCCTACTCCCTCCTGTTAACTATTGATTTAGATTTTCTAGTATGATAGTGGGGGAGTGGTTTACCCCCACTTACACAATAATAATTGAATAATCCCGAGTTGCGCCAAAAACCTAACTTTTGGACCACCAAACGGACCCGAATCCATAATCCAATTAGCCAAAAAGTTCTCCAATCTATTTATTATTGATCCGGGACTATTTTTAAAGGCTTAAATCATAAACGAGCCCATATGTGTCCGAAATATGTTCCGAATTATTTACGTCAATAATAGGTACTTTTAATTTGTGTCGCACAATAATTATGTACTTCTCTTCATTATATGTAAATGCCATATTCATGCATATAAAAATTAGTCACACACAAGTATAACTAAATAACAAATTTCAAGTGTGCAATTTTTAAATAAAAAATTAATTAGGTCCAATTTTCAAAATTAATTATTTATTCCAAAAAATATTATTTCATACGGGGTATTATATAATTACATAGTAGTTTTGACGATTTTAAATAGTTATGGGACTTACTATAATTTTACAAATATATGTGATGAGAGTCTAACAAATTTTTAAAGTTGAAACTAAAGTCAATTTTTTTTTAAACTATTGCATAATTGATAAATGGGGTATGCAACAACGTTTTCAAAATCGATAAATTGTGGTGGTGGTGGTGCTTAAGGTATAGGTGGTTGGGGTTTGTTTTATTACATTTTTATTATTTCTTTTAAGAACAAATTGTTAATTCAATATGAATATTATTTTTAACTTAATTTTGAACTTTGTCAAACCTCATAATAGGTTTGACTAACATAATGGAGATTATTGCAAATATTCCAACTGGTGATAAAAATGTGTTTATGATTTATTAAAAAATTCAACGAAGAGACCAATTTTAGTGGGATCATAATGTTAGACTACATGGCTAACCAGTCCTATATTACAATTAATATCTGTCACGAGTAGCCGCCGCTAAATCATTTATCACACACATATAATTTGCATTTAAATTTCTGTTACTGTTATTAATAATCATTTATCACGTGCATGTGATCAATTTGGTATATTAACATGTAGAAATTGCCAGGTACGAGACACATGGGTCCTTGGTGTATCAAGTGTATGTGGATAGAAAAAGTCAGATGAGTTAACAAAATCATTTTGACAACCCATTCATTTCACGAACGTACGTCTTGTAAAAGTCAGATAATATTTCCTATCATCTGGGACACTAATAAGACTTTTTAGACATTTTGTAACGTACATTTTGTAAATTGGATTTAAATTCTCTTACGTTATCTCCCCAGCCGTGGGCATATTTCTAAAATGCTATTTTTATATATTTATTTTGTATTTTTAGCGCACTAAAATTGTCTACATATATGTAAAAATTAACAAAATTGGTTGCAAAAGCTAACCCAAAAGCGAGAAAACTACGCTCTTACAGCGCTGCACTTGCCACCCGATTTTTTTTTTTTTTTAGTGTTTTTCAAGTTTTTTTGTTTTCTCAACTTTTTCCGGAACACTTCACTTGTTGCGAAGGAACTTTTGCTTATTTAATACATATGAGTTTTTTAAGCGTGCGAAAATGCCACCATCAAGCACAAAGTACTTCAACAAAATAAAGATGGAAGATGTGCAAAATTAATATCACATCATGTGATGAGAAAAAAACTATCACCAACAAGTTTTTTTCCAAAATTAAAAGCAAATTAAGAGATTAGAGACTTAAAAAGTTAAGTGATACGTATATTCGGTACAATCTTGTGTGCCTAAACGGGAAAATACAAGGTCCAAATTAGGGTTGGTTGTAGGTCGATTTGATTGATATTTAGCGTATACCAATACTATACCAACATTTTAGTGTATGTTCGGTATTTAGTTTTTCAAAAAATCCTTACCAATACTGAACCGTTTTTCTTTTGGTAATTCGAATGTTTTGGGTATTTTTAATTTTGGTTTTCTTATATTTTTGCTATTTTTTTACTTTTTATGGTTTATTTTTCACTTATTTTTAATTTTCAAATGCAATATATATAAACCAATATTAAGAAAATATATGTTATACGTTGTACACAAAAAATATCCAATAACTTAGGCGTGGAGCCGGATTACTCACATAAAAACTATAAAGAGTTTGTCTTAGAGAAAAAAAAAAGCATGTGTTCTTAGCATGAAAAACCATTCTAGTTTATTAAAAAAAAAAAAATACCACCCTCTTGGATATTAACTTTTATGATAGACGAGTTAAATTAATGATGTAAATTTAAAAATATAATAAAAAAATATGTATTTAGGTCATATTAAATTAGTATTTTGGGCATATTAATTTGGTAGTTTGAATGGTAATTTTGGTATTTACTTTTGGTACGGTAATTTCGATATATCAGTTTTTTAAATGTGTAAACCAAAACCAACCACTGAGTTTTCATTAATTTCAATTTCGATTTGCGGTAATCAAAAGTAGTAAACCAAAATCATTGAAACTGTAATGGTTAGATTTCTTAAGGGCTATGTATAAATTATTCTTGTAACAATTCAAAGCATAACGCATGAAAGTCAAATTGAAATAGAACTCTCAATCTTTCGTACTAATACAGTTATTAGAAATCGCCAATTTTTCATCCCGCGTGATGTGCAAAAATTCTATAATTTTTATATTATAATATAGTATATATACATTATTCTTATCTAGCTTGCTATTGAGCTTTCTCAAGAGAAATGCATTAAAGAATATCAAATGTCATTTCCTCTTTCAAGGATAGAGTTTTATTGTTATTACTAGTTTTTTATCCCGAGCGATGCGCATACGTTGTTTAGTTTTTATATGGAATGGAATATATCATATATACACACATTTATATATATGTACTAATATAACTAAGTTTTGAATAATTAATCGTGAATATGTGAAATTAAAAAACTCAAACTAAGAGAAAATTGGCAAAAAAATTTGGTCTTTTAAGTTATTATATACATGGAATAGAAAAAAAAAGGTATCCATCTAGATGATTTTTTTTTATTTACATTTGATAAAATTACATGACTTTTATATCAAGAGATATATATCATTTGAATTCACGCATATTGAGATTTAATTTGGTCTCTAAAGAAATTTTGATGTCTTGCTAACTTTTATGATACATTTGGATATTATAAAGACAGAAAATGAAAAAAGTTGCAGTTTATTAAAGGATATTATTATATTTTCTCTAATTTTAACTTTTTTGAGTTTTAAACATAACAATTTGGTAGAATTGGAAAAACCAATTTCTTTATTTTTATTAACTAAACGACAGAGTGTAACAACCCCCAATTTCTCACATAAAGGCTGGTCAGACACGATACGCCGAAGATGGTGCTTATCAATAATTTATACCATTCTTATCACTGAAGGAATAAAAACTTATTTCATTTAAAAAAATTGATTCATCATACAATGTCCAAAATATAGCTAGCATAAATATATACTTGGGCTTATGCCCGTATAATTTCCCAGAATGATATAAAATGACAAAAAGAATGAAGTACAACCTATACTAGAGTCAATAAAGCGAGATCCGCTACATCCAATGCAAATGCAAGCCTGAACCATCGCTAGTCTTGCTTTCCCCGTCATTTTGAATACCTAGGGGGAAAAACATTTATAATTTGGGTCAGAGCTCGAGGTGTGCAAGGATTCTTCACCAGTAAATATGCAATTTGTTACGAACTCATACTTCACGTCTTCCCATCGACGCTCACATGCGATGAGTATCATACCTCTCATCTAGAAGCAATCCTACTCGTATCATCAATCAAATGACAGTTGTAACTTCCAATATTTAATGAATCATGTAAAGAGTAGTCCGTTCATCTATGAAGTAATCAAAAGAGGGTGCTTATTTCCAACACACAAATTTATGTATAATTCCACAATATTAATATATCATAATTTGCATAAACTAAGTGCAAAATCTTACGTCATCATATCATATGAACATTGTCAGTTTCTTCAAGTCATTTAATAATGAAATTCATAGTCCGTGTCGTATATCCCGTTACACTCTATGTTTCACAATCTTATATTACCAAATTGGTATTCCCATTAATAATTGGTCACACGGTTTCTCATTCTATTTAATGTATGTCTACTCCTTTAGACTATCCAATTATTATACATACTAATAATTTTTTGTTACATTATTCATTAGGACTCATCATTGTCCTTAATTATCTGCATCATTTTAATTAACCAAGAATATTATCAATCCAAAACAGTGTCTAGATCTTTGGACAAAAAGGGGCACAATGCCATGTACGGTATACCACAATGTATAAATGGGTATATATATAGACACACACACACACACACACACACACACAGACACACACACACACACTAGCGGAATGAAGGCACGACGAAAATTTCAAAAGTACGTAGTTACAAAACAGTGAAAACTGTCAAAGTACGTAATTTCAAAAGTACGTAGTTGCAAAACAGTGAAAACTGTCAAAGTACGTAATTTCAAAATGGCAAAAAATATTATTCACAACAAAACAAAGTGTAATTTCAAAAAAAATTGCCATAATATCCTATGTTTATAGGACTATCGACCCTGCTTGAGAAATAACAAATTGTCCAACAACATTCAAACAGTCTAAATTCATCAAACAAATTCAAATATAACATGAAATATACAATATTTATCAACTGAATTAACAATGTGCCTCAAATAAACAGAGTGTCAATATTTTAAAAAAAAGGGGATAAAATCTCGTTTATTTATTATAGACTATTCAACCTCTTAAGGGATAACAATCAATCCTACAACAATCAAAGATCCCAAATTCATCTAACAAATACTTCAACGATACAAAAATTATAAAAAAAATCTGTTATATATCAACTAAGGTCGACCCACATGTTCCACTATATTGATTATTCATAGGTTTCAAAATGCGACTTGATACAAAACAAAAAATATAGTGAGTGTTGATGCAAAAAACTGGACCGAATCCCATTTTTATGATCACAGATAAATAGATGAAAGCAATCCAATCAAACACATGAGAGACAAAGATTTTTAAAGTGGTTCGGCTATAAGAAAAAGCCTACGTCCACTGTTATTTTATTCCCAGTGGTTTACAATAGCACAATGTGGTGTAGAGAGAGAAAAAGGTGTGGATCTTGTGTATGGTGTCTCTCGATTCTTGGATCTCCTCCCTTTTGGCTAAGGGGATACATGTATTTATAGTGATGGGAGATAAAGAGATTCATTGTATGTAGACATTTATGTCTACATTCAACGAATCTAATTGTTGAATTACTTGGTATGATGTGTGTTGTCATCTATTAATAGAGTATAAATGTACATTAAGGCTCATTAAATGCGCTGCCATCTTCATTAATGCACATTAAATGCATTGTTATCCTTTGATCTTCCTGGTTGGTATGCTGACCAACTCTCCTCGGGTGCCGACTAACTCTCCTCGGGTGCCGACCAACTCTCCTCGGGTGCTGACTAATACTCCTCGGGTGCCGACCAACTCTCCTCGGGTGCTGACTAATACTCCTCGGGTGCCAACTAATTTTCCTCGGGTACTGACCAACTCTCCTCGGGTGCCGACTAATACTCCTCGGGTGCCGACCAACTCTCCTCGGATGCCGACCAACTCTCCTCGGGTGTCGAATATTTCCACGTAGGATGACATGTTTCCTTTTATGATTGGTCCTCGTAGATGGAGAATTTTTGCGTTAACAGAAGCCCCCAATGCTCCATGCTTGATGGTTTACTTGAAAGGATGGAGTATTTATTCTGCAGTGTTGCTCGGTGCTCGTGAAATTCTTGATCTACCTTCTTAATTTGTTCAACATAAAGTGCATTATCTCCTGGACGACATATGATGCAGGCTGATCGATGGTTTCTAATCTTTTTTTAGAGGAACTCCATGTGCTATGTATCACCCCTGGGAATTTGGATGCATCCATGCCATAGTATGCAGCTTGTATCTTGTCATGATCTTCCAGTATGTTGATTGGTTTGCTAGCCGACCAACTGCCTTCTGTGCCGAGCAACTGAGTGCTAACTTCCCGTGCTTGATTCTTCTGATTTATGATCCTCTAAATACTTTGTCGAGTAACATACTAGCTTTTGAACCCAACTCTTCAATCTGATTAGTACCAATCTAGTGGTGGACTTCGAAACATTTTCATACAACTTCTTCTTCAATGTTGGTCGGGATAGTAGTAGTAAAGATCTCAGTGCGGTAGATGCTAAATTTGACTTCTGAACTTCAATAGTATGTGCATAATAACTCCTAAATATGCTTCCTGAACTTCTGAATACGCCTCCTGAACTTTAATATACATCCTGAACTTTAATATACCTCCTGAACTTCAATAGCCTCCTGAACTTCAATATCAAAAATAATTCATGAGGAAGAAAAATAACTCCTGAATGATGATTTGTCGGGGCCCCGATCGTGTGAGTTTGTGGAGTTGAATTTGATGCTCGACTGCATGATGTTATAAGAATGTGCCACCAAATGAACAAATATATCTGTAATAGAAGCCCCCAAGTGTGGAATGTGAACTTTGAATGCTTTTTGCTTGATCGCTTTCACATACTCATAAAATGTTTCCTACCAACTGTAGTTGACAGCTTCTTATTTCCGACCAACCTGAGTTGACATTTTTGGGAATAGATTTACTTCCTAACCAACCTTAGTTGGAATTTTTAGGAATATATAGTTCCCGAGGAACACATAGTTTTACTTTCCGTAGGAATACAAGTTTTACTTTTCGGAGGAAAACAAGTTTTACTTCCCGGAGGACTACAAGTAGCTTTACTTCCCGGAGGAATACATGTAGCTTTACTTCCCGGAGGAATATAAGTTTTACTTCTCGGAGGAATATAAGTTTTACTTCCCGGAGGAATACAAGTAGCTTTACTTCCCGGAGGAATACAAGTAGCTTTACTTCCCGGAGGAATATAAGTTTTACTTCCCGGAGGAATACAAGTAGCTTTACTTCCCGGAGGAATACATTTTAGATAATAAATGATGGAGACTTCCTCGGAGCTGACCAACAGATTGTTGGGAATAGAATAAGATATAATAAATGTTGGAGACCTCCTCGGAGCTGACCAACAGATTGTTGGGAATAAGATAATATAAATGCTGGAGACCTCCTCAACAGATTGTTGGGAATAAGATAATAAAAATGCTGGAGACATCCTTGCAGCTGACCAACAGATTGTTGGGAATAAGATAATATAAATGTTGAAGACCTCATTGGAGCTGAATATATGATTATAAATATTTGTCGAGCTCCATGCTGAAATAAGAATAGAATATGCATCCAAATAGATATAAAGAATAATAAAGTGCCTCGTTGATCTGCCGAGGTAGAATTATATAATGCCGAACAAGAATAAGATCTTCCAGAACATAAGAATATGGCCGAGAACGTTGTCAGGCCTGAATATAAATAAGAATTATCTGACCAACTATCCGTTGGGGGTGAAACACAACGAATGTTGTAATTCTCCTCAAAGCTGAATAAGTATCTTGTCGAGGTACAATTGCATAATGCCGAATAAGAATAATATTTTCCAGAACATAAGAATATGACCGAGAACTTTGTTGGGCCTGAATATAAATAAGAATTACCCCGACCAACTATCCGCTGGGGGTGACATATAATAAATGTTATAGTTCTCGGAGCTGGATATGATAATAAGTATCTCGCCGAGTTCCATGTTGAGATGAATATACAATATGAATCCCAAGGGATATAGAATAATTTGTGCTTAAGCCGATATCTCTGAGTAATAATAGAATATATAATGCCTCGCTGAGGTGAAATGATAATAGTTTCTAGATTGTTTCCGAGCATTCGTCGGCGTTGAATCTTGTACCTGTAAAAATTAATAACTTGCTCTACCATATGTGTAGGCTGAATTGATTAGTCATGATAATAATTTACTCATCCAATCAATATATGATATGTATATGCTTGAGAAATAAAAATATTAATTTCAAAAATTGAAATAATATATGTTGGCTGATATGTCAAGGCAAAATTGCCTGATGTCGAGCAATAATAGTTTCCAGAGGTTTAAGATTGTGGTTGGGCTTTCGTCGGGATTGAATATCATCCCTATGAAATCTTAATAAGCTGCCCGAGCACCTGTCTAGACTAGATCAAATAATTATTGTCATGAAAATAATTATTCAGCCAAACAATATGTGATGTGTATCAGCATAAGGCAATAAAAATTTCAAAATATGAAATAATATGTTTTATGCCAAATGTGTGTGAGATGGACAAATTATTATTAGATATGCGTCATAAATAAGACGTAGAGTTTTTTGTAATGTTATTTAATCTCCAACAACTAATCAGGTATAAGTTGATGTTTGAAAATTATTTATCACTTGGTTTTAAAAATATTTTTGGGGTGATCACAAGTTAAAAAAGACTTAAGCCCCCTGTTTGTCCCCAAGATGAACTCGTGTTTAAAGAAATATCTGGGGTGCTTCGCATTTTTTAATATGCCAAGATTCTACTGCTGCCGACTAACGGCATGGATGTTGTCAACCAACATTTGAGGATATCTCAGGTTATAGAATATATGGTGTCGACCAAGAAGCAAATAGTCCACGACCAGCAGAGCGATTTCGCCGATCAACAAAAATGGTGCATTGATATTACAGACCAGTTGTTGGATGGTCACCGAACAATACCAGATGTCGCCGACCAAGAAGTGGATGGTTGGATAGTTGCCGACCAGTAAATTGAACCCTCCGAACAAGACTGAGATGTCGCCGATCAAGAAGTAGATGATCGTCGACCTGCAATTGGTTCCACCGAGCTACAATATGAGTCTCCGACCAACAATAAGATACCTTGTAGTTGGATAAAATTATTTCAACGTTGCTGATGGATCTTCACATCCTATGTCCGACAAACAAAAATAGTCTGGTTAAGATTCCCTTTAATAAAAGATGGCCCAAGATGATGCCGACCAACAATATGGATGGCTGACCAGAATATCTCGAATCCTTAGATCAGAAAAATAACATTCGATGTAAAATTTAAGCATTAAGAATGTTAATTAAATGAATAATTATCTAATCCACTAGATCATGTGATTTCGACAAAGAAACCATGTGGTGTGATGAACAAAGGGCCAACATATTAAATTTGTGCCCAGAGTCTTGATATGGTCATGATTGTTTTATTGATCATCTTTTACAAGAGGTGGGTAATGATTTTTCTGGTGAGAGAAAATTATTTTTTATATTGATCCCTTCCTATTCCCTATTTGGAGAGATAAAAATATGGTGAATGATCGAAGTTATTACCAAAAATCCATCATCGAACCAATAAATCAATCTTTATCAGAATTAATAAATCGTAACAAATCAAAATTCTTAGATCTAAGAGATAACCAATAGAAATCATCAGATCTAAGAGAAAATATGATCAATATCCAAGAGGAAAAATAATGGTTTTGAATTTTTACTCCCTTGTAGAAGATGTGAAATATGTGAATCAACATATGTCAAATCTTTTTCCTTGATGTAACTCATTACATAAACTTGTTTGCCCAGAACGTTTTCAAGAAGATTCATAGATGCTTAACGCTCGTGATGAAAATTGTCTAACACTGAATATATATATATATATATATATATATATATTATTTTTTTATGAATCAAATTGATGAGAAATTGTGATTATCGAGAGAGAGAAATTGTTCTTGATTTGAACTTTTCCCATTTAAAAATATGATGGGAATTTGAATAGACATCAAAGATCTTACAAAATTTATAATGAAAATTATCAAATCTTACCACCGTCATATATATTGGTATATGTAATCATTTAAAATATTTATTCCATGATATAAAATTGAAACTTGTGAAACAAGCAAAAAGTTATGATTTATGAAATCCACTATTTTTCAGATTTCTAATAAGAATGAATCTAACAATTATGATTTAAAAATCATGAAATGCAACATTTTGCAGATAAAAATTGGATAATTAATTTATGTATATAAACATAAAAATCATGATTGAAACAAAAGACGTATGTATAATTGATTATACGTAGAGAAAATAAAAAAACTTAGCTTTTGATGGAAAACAATGCTTGTAACACGTTCCCACAGATGGCGCTAATCCGTTGATGCAAAAAACTGGACCGAATCCCATTTTTATGATCACATATAAATAGATGAAAGAAATCCAATCAAACACATGAGAGAGAAAGATTTTTAAAGTGGTTCTTCTATAAGAAAAAGCCTACGTCCACTGTTATTTTATTCCCAGGGGTTTACAATAGCACAATGTGGTGTAGAGAGAGAAAAAGGTGTGGATCTTGTGTATGGTGTCTCTAGATTTTTATGGATCTCCTCCCTTTTGGCTAAGGGGATACATGTATTTATAGTGATGGGAGATAAAGAGATTCATTGTATGTAGACATTTATATCTACATTCAACGAATCTAATTGTTGAATTGCTTGGTATGCTGTGTGTTGTCATCTATTAATACAGTATAAATGTACATTAAGGCTCATTAAATGCGCTGCCATCTTTATTAATGCACATTAAATGCATAGTTATCCTGTGATATTCCTGGTTGGTATGCCGACCAACTCTCCTCGGGTGCCGACTAACTCTCCTCGGGTGCTGACTAATACTCCTCGGGTGCCGACCAACTCTCCTCGGGTGCTGACTAATACTCCTCGGGTGCCAACTAATTTTCCTCGGGTACTAACCAACTCTCCTCGGTATGACACACCGACTAATTAAATACCGGTTAGCTACTCCTTTATTAAATTAAATCAAAATGCCAAGTTGGCTCAGTTAATAGCATCAATGTCGAAAACATGTTTATAATTACTAACCACCCAGTATTTAAAAGTAAGTTGTCAAATTTTAAATTAAGTCTGGTTATCATGCAGTAAAAGAATTATGAAAGAATAACATAACTATACATCATAACGAAGAAATGGAATAACCAACAAATAATAAAAGGCCGGAGGAAAACTCCTCACAACAATCCCACAACTGAATCAAATGAAACTGCATCCTGAATTAATTACATGCCAAAAATCTGAAAATCTGAAATCTGAAATGTCTCTAATAGAATTGGGCGACATGCCCTACAACTGGTGAAAACTGAATATAGAGTCAAGGCAAATGAAGCGTCTACTAGCAAGGCCCTGTAACTTCCACCACAGCTACAGCTCGTCACCTGAATGAAAATCCTATGCATGGTGTCCTTGTGGCTGGGCACCTAAAAGGTTTTTACAAAAAAAATAGATTTGAAAGCAAACGGGTCAGAGCCCGAAAGTGGGGAGTATTTTAAAATAGCAAGTGTTTTAATAACAATAACACAATGAATGCAAAATACATGTTAGGACGTGCACTCACATGATGTACTCACCTCTCGACTAATTGTGCACTCCTAACGTACCGTACCCATCTAAGTGACATACATATCTAACCAAACTATAATAAGTTCTACCCCTTACTACTCGATTCCCATTATACATTCTAGCGTTATCAATTAAATAGAGGGCTTAACTTAAATTCTCAACTTCAATGTATTAGTAATACAATTTACCAAAGGTTATCTCCCATATTATTATTCTCAATGGGTTACTATAATGATTCTCACATACAAACATAACAACTCTTTTTATTTAACCGTATATTATTCACATCATAAATATACAATATAAGCACCCCGGGGCTCAGCTGCGGTGCACACATACTCTGCTATCCATCCCGGTACATCACGTACATAAGGATTACAAATTCCGAATCTCTCAGGAATTGTTAGAATAAGCACAACACACAAAAATGGAGGCGAACATAATTCAACATATCCATGGGTCACGTACATACCTACGCTCCACAGTCAGCTGACTTATTAACTCACAAATAAGTCATTCTAGCATTATGTTCTTAAGGTACCAATCTAACTCCGGGCACAGAAGGATTAGATGGCCCTAAGCGAACGTAAACCTCCCGTGATAGCAAGTATGGTAGGTATGTCATACACATAAAGTCATATACATATACTAAGCATGCACACATCTTAGCTATTACCATATTTATATAGTGGTATACTTCTCGTTCTTATACCCACACACTTATCCCCGGTTTATATATACACGTCGTCCATTATTCTCGCGTCGTAGATAGTTACTCACGTTCTAACCCATAAATATCATTTGGTTCAAACCACACTTCTATGTTTTACTCCTCAATATATCCCAAATGTCCTTATTATAACGAGTAGTCATCAAGGAATTGTCATCTCTACAATTAAACAATGTTACAGAACACTAGAAGTCAAATCAAGCCAAAAAGGTCAAAGTGTCAACTCGTTAGAAGTCTCGTTCGAACGAGGCTGTTTGAACGAGAGTTCGTTCGAATGGAGTGGGCATCTAACGAGATCTCGTTCGAACGAAAGACATCGAACGAACATTCCTCTCGTTTGAAGGAAAACTGTCAACTCGTTAGAAGCTCGTTCGAACGAGCTCGTTCGAACGACCTGGGCAGGTCTTCTAACGAGAGGCCAGTTTCGAGCCCAGAATTTCCTATCTCGTTTTTCCCAAATTTCTTCACCTCTAAACCCATATAAAAATCGTCCCAATATTATTTTAAGGTTCCTAATCCACATTAAACATTCATAGGTCATAACTAAACATTAGTATAGGGCCAAATCTTCCTAAACATCATCTAATCATCAAATTTCTCCAATTTATCCCCAAATCCCATGAACATGAACCCTAGAAATTAAAGTCATCCATAGACATGATTAAATCCGTTTTTGGTGATATAAAAGATGTAATTCTCTTAGTTCAATCATCTAATAACAATTCTGCATGCAATCCTACATTAAAATCTGAATTCATAACTCCAATTCCATGGGTTTTATAACTCTTCCAAAAACCATACAATTATATAAATTTCCTATACATGGAAGAAGCATTCTTTGCAAAAACGAAATTAAACCACTTGCCTTATGTCTATCTCTGATTTTGATGTCGAATTGATGAATTGTCCTCTCTCTCTGTAGAATTCTCCTCTCTATCTCTCTCTACAAGTTCTTTTTCTCCAAGGTGACAATGGTGGTTAAGGTTGCCCTAGGAAGCTCTTGAAAACTAATTCCAATAACCCCCCGTAGCCCATTAGGTCATTAAGTATAGTTAGTGGGTTTAGTGGTTAAAGATTAACTCAGATATTAATTTCTAATTTTCGTGGGTTTTAATTCCCAAAATTCCAAAATTACTAAACTACCCTTTTACGTTGCCGGTATGGCCTAAAAATGCCCCGGGACCCAAATTAAACCCCCGGGTAGTGTTTTCCGACTATTTCGACCCTTCCGGACGCGTTGACGCACTCAAAACGACCATACGGTTAATAGAAATAAAATTTACTTTTTAATTTAAAATAATTATATTCCTGACGCGACTGTTACACGCGTCCCAACAAAATTTCCAAATTGCCGTATTTCAATCTCACGACAAATTTCATAATTCAATATTCACATATAGCCATATGTACTCTATAAAATCAAATACCAACTCGCGTCTCGCTAGTATTTTTATCCGGATTAATTTCCAATTAATACACATTTAATTCAATTAATCCCATAAATAAATATCATAAAAATACGGGGTATTACATACTTCCCCCCTAATAACAGAATTTCGTCCCGAAATTCAGAACTAGAAAGTACCTGGTAAGAACAACTCTGGATAACGTTCGCGCATCTCATCCTCGCACTCCCATGTGGACTCCTCGATATTATGATGCCGCCATTGAACACGTACTAACGGAACTATCTTTGACCGCAATTTCCGCTCACTTCGGTCCAAAATAGCAATCGGCACCTCCTCGTAGGAGCTATCGGGCTGGAGATCGATGTCCTCTAAAACAATGTGAGAATGAACCAAATCATCTCTAAGGTATTTCCTTAGCGAGGAAATGTGAAACACATCATGAATCCGGTGTAAATGCTCCGGTAACCCAAGTCTATACGCAACAGACCCAATCCGCTCGATGATAGGAAATGGTCCCACGTATCTCGGTGCCAACTTCCCCTTTTTCCCAAATCGCATAATCCCCTTCATAGGAGATACTCTGAGCAAAACCTGGTCCCCAGCTTGGAACTCCCTGAAGAACCTCTTCGCATCAGCATAGCTCTTCTGTCGATCCTGAGCTACCCGAATGCGACTCCGTATCAATTCTATCCTCGCCGAAGTATCCTGAATCACTTCCGGCCCAAGTAGTTTGTTGTTCCCCACCTCCAACCAAATGTCGGGGAACGACAAGGTCTACCGTACAACGCCTCAAATGGAGCCATGCCAATGGTGAACTGGTAGGAGTTATTGTAAGCAAACTCCACCAGTGGAAGATACTGCTCCATCCACCCCCGAAATCAATGATGCACATACGCAACATGTCCTCCAACATCTGGTTTGTACGCTCGGTTTACCCATCGGTCTGCGGGTGATATGTCGTACTCAACCGTAATTCCGTGCCCATGGCCTCCTGAAAACTCTCCCAAAACCGTGAAACAAATATCTTGTCTCTGTCAAACACGATATTTAGGGGCACACCGTGAAGTCTCACTATTTCTGCAATAAAGAGCTGGGCATACTGTCCCGTAGTGTAGTCTGTCCTTACGGGTAGAAAATGAGCAACTTTGGTCAACCTGTCCACCATTACCCAAATGGAGTCGTGATCCCTCTGTGACGTAGGTAACCCCGTGATAAAGTCCATGGAGATGCTCTCCCACATCCACATCGGGACTTCTAATGGCTCTAGCAACCCTGTCGGTCTCTGATGGTCCACTTTTACCAGCTGACAAGTGGCACATTTAGAAACAAACACAGCAATATCTCTCTTCATCCCGCTCCACCAATACTGTCGTCTCATGTCTTGGTACATTTTGTCTCCACCGGGATGTACCGCGAATCGTGAGCCGTGCGACTCTGCCATAACCTCGTGTCGCAATTCCTCCCCTTCCGGAACTACCAGTCTTCCATTGAAGCGTAATCCCCCGTCTGAGCTAACAGTATAGGACTCGGCTCCCTCTGCTAGTAATCGAACTATCTGCTCCTGACAAAATGAGTCATTTGCCTGTGCCTTGACCACCTTCGTGACAATCTGCGGTGTAACAGTCATCACAGACATGAACGATCGGGCCACTGCATCCTGGTGTCCCAACTCCTTCCACTTAGCCTTCCACACCCCTGCCACCTCAACTACTGGCCTACGGCTCAACGCGTCTGCTACCACATTAGCCTTCCCCGGGTGATATTGGATATCGAACTGATAATCCTTCACAAACTCAAGCCACCTTCACTGCCGCATATTCAACTCCTTCTTCGTGAATAGGTACTGTAGGGACTTGTGGTCCGTGAATAATCGAAACTTCTCCCCCAAAAGGTAATGTCTCCAAATCCGAAGGGCAAATACAACTGCCGCTAGCTCCAAGTCATGAGTGGGGTAATTCTTCTCGTGAGGCTTAAGCTTACGGGAAGCATAAGCTATGGCCTGACTCTCCTGTTGCAATACACCTCCAAGTCCTTGCAAGGATGCATCGGTGTAAACTAGATACTCAAGTCCCGATCTCAGAAATGCTAACACAGGTGCTGAGGTCAACTTGTCCTTCAACTTATCGAATGCCAACTGACAGGCATCACTCCAAATGAACGACACACCCTTACGAGTCAGATGTGTCAAAGGACCTGCTATCTTCGAAAATCCCCGAATAAACCTCCTGTAGTATCTTGCTAGTCCCAAGAAACTATGAATCTCCGTTGGTGTCGTGGGCTGTCCCCACTCCCTCACCGCGGATACCTTCCCTGGATCAACAGATATCCCCCGGTCGGAAATAATATGCCCCAAAAACTGAACCTCCTTCAGCCAAAACCCGCACTTCTCATATTTTGCATACAGCTCGTTCTGACGTAGCGTCTGCAAAACTTGCCTTAAATGCTCGGCGTCCTCCTCCTCTGTCTGGGAGTAAACCAGAATGTCATCGATGAAGACAATGACGAACTGATCTAGGAACTCCCTGAACACCCTATTCATCAAGTCCATAAACACTGCTGGAGCATTGGTCAAACCAAAAGGCATAACCCGAAACTCGTAGGAACCATATCTCGTTAAGAACGCAGTCTTCGAGACATCTTCTTCCCTGATACGCAACTGATGGTATCCCGATCGCAAATCAATCTTGGAGAATAAAGAAGCTCCTCTCAGCTGGTCGAATAAGTCATCGATTCGGGGCAACGGATATTTATTCCGTATCGTGACCTTATTCAACTCTCGATAATCTACACACAACCTCAACGATCCATCCCTCTTCTTCACGAATAACACAGGGGAACCCCACGACGAAGTACTCCTCCGTATAAATGTGATAACCCTGCTTTTTATATCTAATTCGGTTAGCTACGCCCAATTAAATTAAAGCGGAGCATCAATATGTTGGCATTAGAAACATAATTTAAATAAACGCAGTAAAGTAAATATGTACACTCCCATACGTGTAACCAAATCACATCATAGCAAGTATAGGATCCACAAGTAATAGCAGTACTGAATATAAAATGCACAAACATACGGGCCCAAAGATAAATTAGGTAAAGAGTGTAATGTAAACCTCTCAACACTATCAAATCCCTAACAATGGAAAATCTCTGATACCACACTCTAAGGAAGAGTGGCAAAATAGGATATGGACCAGCGTCCACCACTACAAGATCCTAAGAATAGATGCGAGGTCATCCAGCTCCACGATCTACTGTCCAACGGGGTGAGGACCTGTATAATACATACATAGGAGGGGAGCAAGATAGACAAACGTCAAAGCAAGAAAACAAGCTATAAGATTATAAGATGTACTTATAATGAAAGCACACTAGTCATTACTCGTCTCCAGTAATTAAATTGTTCAATTACCCAACCAATGTTCCTATGTCGGGACTACCCAACCCAAACTAGAGTAACGTGTAGTCTCATATCGTATCTTGATTAATAATTATTAGTCTCATTTTAGTATTTAACGTATCAAAATATTTCCTTCAAGTATAATATCAAATGCATCGATTCGAGATATTATTTTAAGACACAAGCATAATATCTCACATAAGTCATATCGGGTCACTATCGTTACCCGGGGAAACAAGTCGTAACACTAGGCCTACACACGAATATTTCCCAATATTACGTGGCAAGGGCAATCATACTAAGTCCTAAATCACATGGCGTTCAAGGTTTTTCTATCTGACCCGCATTACAACCATGTGTCCGGTTCCGGTGGTTTATCTCCGACACGGCACTCGAGCGGAACCTAACCGGATCAATCACAAATAATCGCATTCAACATGTGCCTACATCGACCGGAGGACTAGTCTAGTGTATACTCGACAATATACATGTAAAGCAATTTCACACTTATGTATATATACAATCGTGTCAACTCTCTTACTCGAGTTATACAATAGTCATTATTTATAATATAACATAATTTACATCATTAATTTACTAATTCAACACCAAATCATTTCAAGGTTATATATCCCTAATAACCTTAAGTGTGTGATCAAGTTAGGATATTAGGCACAACACCATAATTATCTTACTAACAACATGAAAAATATTATCACTCTTATTTCAACAACATGCTGCCCAGAATTTAAAATGCAGATTCAAGGCTCTTCCAATCCGTTTTTGGAAAAACTTAAAACTACAAAGTTGTTCGGAACGTGATTTTCTATAAGGACGCGCGTGCACGCTACCATAGCCGGCCTAAAACAGACCCGAAACTAACATATAATATTCGCCCCTGTTTTCGACAACATTCTGCCCAGAATTTTAAAACGCCGATTTGAGGCTTTTCCGATCCGTTTTTGGGAAAACTTAAAACTACAAAGTTGTTCGGAACGTGATTTTCTATAAGGACACGCGAGCACGATACCATAGCCTGCTTAAAACAGACCCGAAATTAACATATACAGTTCGGACCTGTTCACGATAACTTTCTGCGCAGAATTTTAAAACGCATATTCGAGGATTTTCCGATCCGTTTTTGAAAAAACTTAAAACTACAAAATTGTCCAGAATATGATTTTCTATCGGGCAACGTGGACGAAATATAAATTCTCGGAATTAAAATAGCTCAAAATAATTTTTAATAAGACGATTTACTCAATTTCATAGACTTCTCAAATTCAAGAGTTTGTTCAACAATTCAATCCCTATAATGATGTTATCGCATTTTAATATATATGGAGGATGATCCTAATACATTGCATATCATTTTTAACATTAATTTCATATTAATTTAGGGATCCAAATACATGTTCATGTGAAATTTCATTATAGATACAAAATATACACATATATGTTATTAACTTGCCTTGGATTGTATGGAGAAGTTGAAATCCTCTTGAAATCCTCTTAGCTTCTTCTCTTCTTACTCTCTCTCTCTACCAAACCCTAGCCTCCATTTCAAATGAAAGAATGAAGACTTCTTCTCTTCCTTTCTATTTATACCTAGGGTTAGTTTATTTACAAAAATGCCATTGCGCCAACTTTAACCCTCTAGATCCTTTTACGCGTTGATTCGCTTCTAATATTTAAGTCGCACATTCGTATCTCAATTAATTCATTTTAAATTTTCATTTCCAAACATTTCGAATATATATACTGCCATAATTATTTTTTTCTTCAATTAGTTCAATTTTAATTCAATAAAAAAAATGCGGGGTATTACATTCTCCCCCTCTACGAACGGGATTTCGTCCTCGAAATTCGAAATAAAATAACTCAATTCAAGTCAAGTAAGGTAGTTTCGCACGTAGATTCCTTGAAGAGATATGGGTGACTAGTTCGCAAGTCATCCTCTCTCTCCCAAGTGGCCTCAGACTCATCATGATTACTCCACATAACACGAACAAGAGGAATGACTTTTGACCTCAACTGTTGCTCACGACGATCTAGAATCCTGACAGGCCTCTCCTCGTAGCTCCTATCGGGATGCAACTCAACCCCGTCTAAATCTATGTGTAAGTGTGAGTCCTCGGGACGTAAGAACTTCCTCAACATGGATACATGAAAAACATCATGTACCCGCTGGAGATGATCAGGTAGGGCTAAACGGTAAGCAACCGGTCCCACCCTGTCCAACACTGTAAACGGGCCTACGTATCGAGGTGAAAGCTTCCCTTTGGCACCAAAGCGAACAACGCCTCTCATGGGTGAGACCCTTAACAGCACTTGGTCCCCAACGGCGAACTCTAACTTCCTCCGCCTTATGTCAGCATAAGTCTTCTGACGATCTTGCGCGGTCTTCATCCGTGCACGAATCAAGTCAACCTTCTCTGAGGTCTCCCTAACAATATCCGGACCCAGCATCCGGTGCTCTCCGAACTCCAACCAACATGTAGGGGATCGACAAGGCCTGCCGTATAAAGCCTCGTATGGTGCCATGCCAATAGTCTGTTGATAACTATTATTGTATGCGAACTCCACCAGTGGCAAATGCATATCCCAACCGCCTTTGAAGTCCAACACACAAACTCGCAACATGTCCTCCAAAATATGGTTCACCCGCTCGGTCTGACCATCAGACTGAGGGTGGAATGCGGTACTCAAACTCAACTGAACTCCCATTGCTTCCTGAAGTCTGCCCCAAAAGTGCGAGATGAAGACACTGCCATGGTCGGACACGATATCACGTGGTACCCCATGCAACTTCACAATCTCGTTAATAAACATCGTGGCGTACTGTGCTGCCGTATAATCTGTCCTCACTGGAAGAAAATGAGCCACCTTTGTTAGTTTGTCGACGATGACCCAAATCGAATCATGACCGCGCTGCGATCTTGGCAACCCAACAATAAAATCCATGGAGATGCTTTCCCATTTCCACTCGGGAATGGACAACGGCTGCTACTCCCCTCCAGGTCTCTGATGTTCCACCTTTACAGCCTGACAAGTGGCACACTTTGAGACAAACTCGGCTACATCACGCTTTAACCCAACCCACCAATACATACGATGCATATCCTGATACATCTTATCACCTCCGGGGTGAACAGTGAATCTAGATCCATGCGCCTCAGATAATAAGGCCTTTCGCAACTCGGTATCATTCGGCACAACAATTCATCCCTGATAACGAAGTCCCCTGTCAGAACCGATCGAGAAACCCTGAATGCCCCCAGACATCAATGCCTTCACTTTCTCCTGACAAAAGTCATCAGAAGACTGGGCCTTCACAACCCGTTCAACCATATAAATTGATATAGATACAGTCCCCATAAATGCTCTGCCAACATCAAGGCTACCCAGCTCCTTTCACTGAGCTTTCCAAACACCTGACCATTCAACACTCTCCTCCACATCCAAGGCGGACAATGACGTTATGGGTCTTCGGCTCAAAGCATCAGCAACCACGTTTGCCTTACCCGGGTGGTACTTTATGGAAAACTGGTAGTCCTTCACATATTCCACCCATCTACTCTGTCGCATGTTCAAGTTCTTCTGAGAGAACAAGTACTGAAGACTCTTATGGTCGGTGAACAATATAAACTTCTCCCCAAGTAAGTAGTGTCTCCATGAATACAACGCAAAAACAACCGCCGCCAACTCTAAGTCATGAGTCGGGTAACGATCCTCATGAGGCCTCAATTTCCTCAAAATATAGAAAATCGGTCTCTCCTCCTGCATCAGAACAGCTCCTAACCCCTGTAATGACGCATCAGTGTACACGCGGTACTCAACCCCAGCTTTCGGCAACGCAAGGACTGGAGCTGACGTAAGCTTCTCCTTCAAAGTTTCGAAAGCCTCCTGACACTCTGAACTCCAGAAGAAAGTAACACCCTTCTTTGTCAAATGGGTAAGAGGACTCGCAATCTTTGAGAAGCCCTGAATAAACCTTCGATAGTAACCCGCTAGACCCAGGAAACTCCGAATCTCAGTCGGCGTAGTGGGTTGCCCCCACTCGACAACAACAGAGGATCGACAGCAATCCCAGCCTCCGTCACAATGTGGCCCAAAAACTGCACCTCTCGCAGCCAAAACCCGCACTTGGAGAGCTTAGCATAAAGTTGATGCTCTCTCAAGGTCTCAAGAGCCAATCGTAAATGTCCGGCATGGTCCTCCTCGGACCGTGAATAGATCAGGATATCGTCAATGAACACGATAATAAACTGATCCAAGTATGGCTTGAATACACGATTCATCAAATCCATGAATACTGTAGGCGCATTGGTTAAGACGAACGGCAAGACCCGAAACTCGTACGAACCATATCGTGTCAGGAACGCTGTCTTCGGCACATCCTCCTCCCGAATCCTCAACTGGTGATAGCCAGAACGCAAATCAATCTTCGAAAAGAATAAAGCATCCCTCAACTGATCGAACATATCATCAATACGAGGTAACGGATACTTGTTCCGAATCGTTACCTTGTTCAACTCTCGATAATCGACGCACAATCGAAGTGAGCCATCCCTTTTCTTCACAAAGAGCACTGGAGCTCCCCAAGGCGAGGTACTCCTACGGATAAAACCTTGGCCCAACAGCTACTGAATTTTCTCCCTAAGCTCCCTCATCTCTAAGGGTGCCATACGGTACGGGGCCCTGGCAATCGGTCTCGTGCCCGGCGATAACTCTATACAAAACTCTATCTCACGAGCTGGAGGTAAACCAGGAACCTCAGCAAAGATGTTTGCGAACTCCCTCACTATAGGGATCGTATCCAAAGAAACGGACACCCCATCAGGAGAATCCTCCTCGATGTAAAACAGATGTGTGCTGGCTCCACCCTCTAGATCAGGTAATGCTATTAGGTACATCTCCTGACCAGGAATGGCAAACGTGATCGCACTCCCACGACAGTCAATCTGGGCATGATATGCATACAACCAATCAAACCCTATAATCACGTCGTAGGTACACATCTCAATCAAAATAAGGTCGACAGAGAAGTGAAGCCTCCCGATCTCAATCGCGACCCCTCTACAAACGTGGCGAAGGTCCGTACCACTCAAAGGTGTACTCACATGGGCAACTATCGCCTCTGCAACGTCTATCATCCCCGTTGTCCTAACAAACTCATAACTGGAGAACGAGTGTGATGCACCAGTGTCAAAAAGTACTCTCGCATGAGAACTATAAACATAAAACGTACCCTGAATCGCCGGTCGTCGCACCTGCGGCTGAAAAGGCTGAACGTCATATACACGCCCATGGTACAACTGTGGCTGAATTGGTGGTGTTATTGCCATTGGCAATGCCAGAAATGGTGGTGGTGGTGGGAGTACCTGCTGATGTGCTCTATCTCCCTGCGCCTGTCCTCGGGGACAAGCCCTCCTCATATGTCCAGTCTCTTTGCACTGGAAGCATACAATAGGACCCCCATCTCATGCCTGCTACACCAAAGCTCCGATGTTGGGCCTATTGGCCCGGTGTTGATCTCTCGCACCCTGACCCCGTTGGCTCAGCTGGCCCTGCCCTCTCTGGCCCTGGCCCTGCTGCGGGTGACCCTGACCTGGAATGGTCTCAACCGGATTGGCCTGAATGGCCTGACCCTGCTGCCCCTGGGCCTGCTGCCCCTGGTGACGGCCTCTGTACCGCTTGGCCTGATGGCCTCCTGACTGTTGGCCCCCCTGTGGGCCATGTTGGCCTGTAACTACAACCTCATGGGGCCTACCCTGCTGGCCTACCACCCCTCGTTTGCCCACCACATGCTCAGAACGATCATTGCAGTGATGCAATGCTGCATTCACCGCTACCTCATAACAGTCAAATGACGGATTCGCCAGTAGGAACCCCCGAATTGGCCAAGATAGCCCCTCAACAAACCTCTGAGTCTTCAAAGCATCATCTGACTGCACCTCGGGAGCAAACTCTACCAATGAGGTAAACTCTCGCTCATACTCAAAAACTGAACTAGTCTGCTTCAGGGTATCAAACCTTCTCCTCAAAGCCACACGTTGTGCGGGAGGTACAAACTTCGCCTCGAAACGAGCCCAAAAATCAGCAATAGGCATAACATCCCGCTGAGCTGTAGAAGTAATGGACTCCCACCAGCACAACGCCTCCCCAGTCAGACGAAAGGTAGCTAAAATCTGTTTCTGCACCTCTGTGGAGTCAACTAGTCTCAAATGTTTGCATATATCTCGCTTCCACTAAAGCGCCTCCAACGGACCCACGTCACCTGCGAACGAAGGCGGACGTCTCTTCTCAAACCCACTCACAACAGATGCCCAAGTGGGTTGCACAACTACTGACACCTGTGGCTCCGGCTCAGCCACTGCAGGTGGTGCGATGACAACATGTGGTACTGGTGCTGGTGCTGGTGCTGGTGCTGGTGCGGGCGCAGGATGCGCCGAAAGTGCTGTTGCTACTGCTGTAGCTACAACCTGTGCTATAGCCGTCAAATCGGCCTGGGACAAACCTCATACCGTCCCCTGTGCGGGTGGGGGCGGCTGCTCCTGAGCCCCCGCCCGTCCTGTCACTCCTGCTAGTTTACCGCTGCGTCTCCTCATCTGAAGAGAGTAAACACAGAGTATGAGAACTAGACGGAAAAGTTCAAAACATATATCACATATATAATTGGGTGCAACAGTTTAAAGTGATGAATATATCATGCGAAAAGTCCTAACTCCCGATAAAAGTAAACCTTCGTGCGTGGAGCGTCTCGCAAGCGAAATCCAAACAAGGAACCCCTCCTATACACTCGGGCACTCATAGTCGGTCGTGTCGGATCAGTGGCTCGATTTTTTTTTTTTTCGAAGTCATAGAATACCAAACCTAGTTGCAAGGCTCAAAGTATCAAAGAAACAATGCGCGGAAAACGTAACGGACGCCCTCAGATCCCTAAAGGCTCTAAAACCGTGCTCTGATACATACTGTGACAACCCTGCTTTTTATATCTAATTCGGTTAGCTACGCCCAATTAAATTAAAGAGGAGCGTCAATATGTTGGCATTAGAAACATAATTTAAATAAAAGCAGTAAAGTAAATATGTACACTCCCATACATGTAACCAAATCACATCATAGCAAGTATAGGATCCACAAGTAATAGCAGTACTGAATATAAAATGCCCAAACATACGGGCCCAAAGATAAATTAGGTAAAGAGTGTAATGTAAACCTCTCAACACTATCAAATCCCTAACAATGGAAAATCTCTGATACCACACTCTAAGGAAGAGTGACAAAATAGGATATGGACCAGCGTCCACCACTACAAGATCCTAAGAATAGATGCGAGGTCATCCAGCTCCACGATCTACTGTCCAATGGGGTGAGGACCTGTATAATACATACATAGGAGGGGAGCAAGAAGCAAGATAGACGAACGTCAAAGCAAGAAAACAAGCTATAAGATTATAAGATGTACTTATAATGAAAGCACACTAGTCATTACTCGTCTCCAGTAATTAAATTGTTCAATTACCCAACCAATGTTCCTATGTCGGGACTACCCAACCCAAACTAGAGTAATGTGTAGTCTCATATCGTATTTTGATTAATCATTATTAGTCTCATTTCAGTATTTAACGTATCAAAATAGTTCCTTCAAGTATAATATCAAATGCATCGATTCGAGATATTATTTTAAGACACAAGCATAATATCTCACACAAGTCATATCGGGTCACTATCGTTACCCGGGGAAACAAGTCGTAACACTAGGCCTACACACAAATATTTCCCAATATTACGTGGCAAGGACAATCATACTAAGTCCTAAATCACATGGCGTTCAAGGTTTTTCTATCTGACCCGCATTACAACCATGTGTCCGGTTCCGGTGGTTTATCTCCGACACGGCACTCGAGCGGAACCTAACCGGATCAATCACAAATAATCGCATTCAACATGTGCCTACAATGACCGGAGGACTAGTCTAGTGTATACTCGACAATATACATGTAAATCAAATTCACACTTATGTATATATACAATCGTGTCAACTCTCTTACTCGAGTTATACAATAATCATTATTTATAATATAACATAATTTACATCATTAATTTACTAATTCAACACCAAATCATTTCAAGGTTATATATCCCTAATAACCTTAAGTGTGTGATCAAGTTAGGATATTAGGCACAACACCATAATTATCTTACTAACAACATGAAAAATATTATCACTCTTATTTCAACAACATGCTGCCCAGAATTTAAAATGCAGATTCAAGGCTCTTCCAATCCGTTTTTTGGAAAACTTAAAAGTACAAAGTTGTTCGGAACGTGATTTTCTATAAGGACACGCGTGCACGCTACCATAGCCGGCCTAAAACAGACCCGAAACTAACATATAAAAAATTCGCCCCTGTTTTCGACAACATTCTGCCCAGAATTTTAAAACGCCGATTTGAGGCTTTTCCGATCCGTTTTTGGGAAAACTTAAAACTACAAAGTTGTTCGGAACGTGATTTTCTATAAGGACACGCGAGCACGATACCATAGCCTGCTTAAAACAGACCCGAAATTAACATATACAGTTCGGACCTGTTCACGATAACTTTCTGCGCAGAATTTTAAAACGCATATTCGAGGATTTTCCGATCCGTTTTTGAAAAAACTTAAAACTACAAAGGTGTCCAGAATATGATTTTCTATCGGGTAACGTGGACGAAATATAAATTCTCGGAATTAAAATAGCTCAAAACAATTTTTAATAAGACGATTTACTCAATTTCATAGACTTCTCAAATTCAAGAGTTTGTTCAACAATTCAATCCCTCTAATGATGTTATCGTATTTTAATATATATGGAGGATGATCCTAATACATTGCATATCATTTTTAACATTAATTTCATATTAATTTAGGGATCCAAATACATGTTCATGTGAAATTTCATTATAGATACAAAATATACACATATAGGTTATTAACTTGCCTTGGATTGTATGGAGAAATTGAAATCCTCTTGAAATCCTCTTAGCTTCTTCTCTTCTTACTCTCTCTCTCTACCAAACCCTAGCCTCCATTTCAAATGAAAGAATGAAGACTTCTTCTCTTCCTTTCTATTTATACCTAGGGTTAGTTTATTTACAAAAATGCCATTGCGCCAAATTTAACCCTCTAGATCCTTTTACGCGTTAATTCGCTTCTAATATTTAAGTCGCACATTCGTATCTCAATTAATTCATTTTAAATTTTCATTTCCAAACATTTCGAATATATATACTGCCATAATTATTTTTTTCTTCAATTAGTTCAATTTTAATTCAATAAAAAAAATGCGGGGTATTACAATAATCCCCTGACCCAACAACTGTTCAATCTGATCCCGTAACTCTCTCATCTCAGCTGGAGCCATACGGTAAGGTGCGCGGGCAATAGGCCGAGTGCCCGGTGTCAAATCAATCACAAAATCTATCTCCCTACTCGGAGGTAATCCAAGTATATCCTGAAATACATCGGCAAACTCTCGAACAACCAGAATCGTATCAAGTGGTATCACCACTTCCTTAGTGGTCTCCTCCTCTATATAGTACTAATGAGTGGACGATCCTCCCTCAGGAGGAGGCATCGCCACCAAAAACATCTCCTGCCCGGGAATGGCAAAGATAATACTCCTACTGAAACAGTTAATCATGGCTCGGTACGCAACTAGCCAATCCATGCCAATAATGGCATCATAATCGGTCATATCTAATACTAACATATCCGCGGGTAAAGTAAACCTCCCGATATCTATACCCACGCCTCTACATACAAGGGAAATCATGGAACCCCTACTCAACGGTGAATCTACACATGTAACCGTACTCTCGGCGGTGTCTAACATCCCAATGGTGCGTGCAAATCTCATAGCAATAAAACAGTGTGTAGCCCCCGTGTAAAATAAAATATGCCCCATAGTCCCCTGAATAGAGAACATACCCTTAATGGCTGGTGGATCCTGTGGGGCTGCGGCCTGCTGAAGCTGATATACTCTCCCATACTGCAGCTGTCCCTGCTGAACTGGGACCGCTGGAATGGGTGGTAATGCTGCCATCTGTGGTGGTACTGGGAGGGCGGCGGGAAACATAGGCCTCTGCGGCTCGTGTCGAGCACCCTGCTGCTGCTGCTGTGGGGCCTTGCCCTTATTAGGACAATCCTGACGTTTGTGGCCCATCTTACCACAAATGAAACACTTCCCTTAGAAGTTTCCCCCTCACTGTCCATGCTGACCACGACCCTGGTGACCATTACCATTTCTGCCCTGGCCTTGCTGGCCCTGGTGAAATTGCTGCTGCTGACCATTATGACCCTGCTGGCCCTGATGGCCGTTCGGACCCTGATGGCCCTGCCGGAAACCTCCCAGTCCGTACCTGAAATTCCCCGATCTGAACCTCTTATGATCCCCCTTTTGGGAACCCTGGTCACCCTGCCTCTGCCCCTGAACAGATTGTGCCCCACTGGCACAATTTCCTCCAGTCCTGCCCTGATGGCTGAAATCTCCAGATCTCTTGCTCTTAGCCATGTGAAAGCGGTGATCCTGGTAGTGTAACAGTGCAGCGTTAACCACGTCAGAATAAGTGGCCAACGAAAGGTTCCCTAACAAATGCTGACGGATCTTCCATGTCAATCCATCGGTGAACTTCTGGATCTTCTTCTCTTTTGTCGGTATCTCATCCGGAACAATATTCAACATATTTGTAAATTCGGCCTCATACTCGGCCACAGTCTTGCCCTCCTGCCTGAGATTCATCAACTTCCTCCTCATTTCCGTGTGAACAGCTGACGGAAAATACTTGCGATCGAACCGCACCCAAAACTCCTGTATCGTGAGAGTATCTCTCTCCTCCACGGTGGTAATAGACTCCCACCACTGCAGTGCAGACCCCACTAGCTTAAAGGTAGCTAGTATCTGCTTCTGGACATCGGTGCACTCATACATCCTCAAGTGCCGCTGAATGTCCTTCCTCCACTGACTCGATACCGCAACATCGGAGCTACCTGCGAACTCCGGTGGGTGTGCTTTCTGAAAATCATCACGTACGCGCTCCCAAGAAGACGGGAATGCACGTGTCTGAACTGGCGCGGCTACTGGCGCCTGAGGTGGTGCCTGCTGAACCACGACTAGTGCGGCATTTACTGCTTGGGTTACTATGGCTGCAACCTCGGCGGCATTCATCGTGCCCTGAACTGGTGCGGGCTGTGGTTCTGGCGTTGCATCCCTGGGAACCCGTGGTGCACGTCGTGGAGGCATCTGAAACAAGAATAAAGTCTATAAGTTCACAGTTATAAACTCAAATAGCTGAAGAGCGAAGCATACACAAAAGAATACAACAGTCCTAAAATATAGGGCTCTACATCAAAGAAAGCTCAGTGGAACATAATAAGCCGTACAGATCCTAAAGGACACTAGAACTTGATGCTCTGATACCACCTGTGACACCCCGACTAATTAAATACCGGGTAGCTACTCCTTTATTAAATTAAATCAAAATGCCAAGTTGGCTCAGTTAATAGCATCACTGTCGAAAACATGTTTATAATTATTAACCACCTAGTATTTAAAAGTAAGTTGTCAAATTTTAAATTAAGTCTGGTTATCATGCAGTAAAAGAATTATGAAAGAATAACATAACTATACATCATAACGAAGAAATGGAATAACCAACAAATAATAAAAGTCCGAAGGAAAACTCCTCACAACAATCCCACAACTGAATCAAATGAAACTGCATCCTGAATTAATTACATGCCAAAAATCTGAAAATCTGAAATATGAAATGTCTCTAATAGAATTGGGCGACATGCCCTACAACTGGTGAAAACTGAATATAGAGTCAAGACAAATGAAGCGTCTACTAGCAAGGCCCTGTAACTTCCACCATAGCTACAGCTCGTCACCTGAATGAAAATCCTATGCATGGTGTCCTTGTGGATGGGCACCTAAAAGGTTTTTATAAAAAAATAGATTTGAAAGCAAACGGGTCAGAGCCCGAAAGTGGGGAGTATTTTAAAATAGCAAGTGTTTTAATAACAATAACACAATGAATGCAAAATACATGTTAGGACGTGCACTCACATGAAGTACTCACCTCTCGACTAATTGTGCACTCCTAACGTATCGTACCCATCTAAGTGACATACATATCTAACCAAACTGTAATAAGTTCTACCCCTTACTACTCGATTCCCATTATACATTCTAGCGTTATCAATTAAATAGATGGCTTAACTTAAATTCTCAACTTCAATGTATTAGTAATACAATTTACCAAAGGTTATCTCACATATTATTATTCTCAATGCGTTACTATAATGATTCTCACATACAAACATAACAACTCTTTTTATTTAACCGTATATTATTCACATCATAAATATACAATATAAGCACCCCGAGGCTCAGCTGCGGTGCACACATACTCTGCTATCCATCCCGGTACATCACGTACATAAGGATTACAAATTCCGAATCTCAGGAATTGTAAGAATAAGCACAACACACAAAAATGGAGGCGAACATAATTCAACATATCCATGGGTCACGTACATACCTACGCTCCACAGTCAGCTGACTTATTAACTCACAAATAAGTCATTCTAGCATTATGTTCTTAAGGTACCAATCTAACTCCGGGCACACAAGGATTAGATGGCCCTAAGCGAACGTAAACCTCCCGTGATAGCAAGTATGGTAGGTATGTCATACACATAAAGTCATATACATATACTAAGCATGCACACATCTTAGCTATTACCATATTTATATAGTGGTATACTTCTCGTTCTTATACCCACACACTTGTCCCCGGTTTATATATACACGTCGTCCATTATTCTCACGTCGTAGATAGTTACTCACGTTCTAACCCATAAATATCATTTGGTTCAAACCACACTTCTATGTTTTACTCCTCAGTATATCCCAAATGTCCCTATTATAACGATTAGTCATCAAGGAATTGTCATCTCTACAATTAAACAAGGTTACGGAACACTAGAAGTCAAATCAGGCCAAAAAGGTCAAACTGTCAACTCGTTAGAAGTCTCGTTCGAACGAGGCTGTTCGAACGAGAGTTCGTTCGAACGAAGTGGGCATCTAATGAGATCTCGTTCGAACGAAAGACATCGAACGAACATTCCTCTCGTTAGAAGGAAAATTGTCAACTTGTTAGAAGCTCGTTCGAACGAGCTCGTTCGAACGACCTGGGCAGGTCTTCTAACGAGAGGTCAGTTTCGAGCCCAAAATTTCCTATCTCGTTTTTCCCAAATTTCTTCACCTCTAATCCCATATAAAAATTGTCCCAACATTATTTTAAGGTTCCTAATCCACATTAAACATTCATAGGTCATAACTAAACATTAGTATAAGGCCAAATCTTCCTAAACATCATCTAATCATCAAATTTCTCCAATTTATCCCCAAATCCCATGAACATGAACCCTAGAAATTAAAGTCATCCATAGACATGATTAAATCCGTTTTTGGTGATATAAAAGATGTAATTCTCTTAGTTCAATCATCTAATAACAATTCTACATGCAATCCTACATTAAAATCTGAATTCATAACTCCAATTCCATGGGTTTTATAACTCTTCCAAAAACCATACAATTATATAAATTTCCTATACATGGAAGAAGCATTCTTTGCAAAAACGAAATTAAACCACTTGCCTTATGTCTATCTCTGATTTTGATGTCCAATTGATGAATTGTCCTCTCTCTCTGCAGAATTCTCCTCTCTCTCTCTCTCTCTCTACAAGTTCTTTTTCTCCAAGGTGAGAATGGTGGTTAAGGTTGCCCTAGGAAGCTCTTGAAAACTAATTCCAATAACCCCCCGTAGCCCATTAGGTCATTAAGTGTAGTTAGTGGGTTTAGTGGGTAAAGGTTAACTCAGATATTAATTTCTAATTTTCGTGGGTTTTAATTCCTAAAATTCCAAAATTACTAAACTACCCTTTTACGTTGCCGGTATGGCCTAAAAATGTCCCGAGACCCAAATTAAACTCCCGGCTAGTGTTTTCTGACTATTTTGACCCTTCCGGACGCGTTGGCGCACTCAAAACGACCACATGGTTAATAGAAATAAAATTCACTTTTTAATTTAAAATAATTATATTCCTGACGCGACTATCACACGCGTCCTTACAAAATTTTCAAATTGCCGTATTTCAATCTCACGACAAATTTCATAATTCAATATTCACATATAGCCATATGTACTCAATAAAATCAAATACCAACTCGCATCTCGCTAGTATTTTTATCCGGATTAATTTCCAATTAATACACATTTAATTCAATTAATCCCATAAATAAATATCATAAAAATATGGGGTATTACACTCGGGTGCCGACTAATACCCCTCGGGTGCCGACCAACTCTCCTCGGATGCTGACCAACTCTCCTCGGGTGTCGAATATTGCCACGTAGGATAACATGTGTCCTTTTCTGATTGGTCCTCGTAGATGGAGAATTTTTGCGTTAAACAGTGAGTAAATTCAAATAGCGAGTCAAATATTATATAAACCATGCTAATTAGTAACTAGATAGCGCAGAAAAAAAATAATTTGACCACTAAATTTGCATCACGGAAGAGTAACGTTCTAAAGTACTAAAAGAAATCTTGATGCATATTTGAGGGGCATGGAGTTCCTGAAAGCTTTAAGAGGTCGTTTGCTTTTTTCAAGTACCCAAAAACATATATGCACACCTTTGTCAATTAGTTGCAACTCAATTAATAAAACACCTAACGAAATAGAATTAGACGCGTGGTAAAGTTATTGTTAATGTTACAAATTGAGAGAATAATGTAGCAGACTTGAATCACAAATAAAGGTTACACCATAGAAATTATTAGCCATGGATAAGATTACTTCCAAAATGAGGAAATATAACTCTATAATTGAAGATAATATTAAACTAATTATTTGTAACAATCTTACATTTCCAACACCTAAACAGTGGATGGGTTCATAAATAATGAAACACCAAACAGAAATAAAGTTGAGTTGAAATTGTTAGAAAATCATACCACAAACTGTTAGAAAATCAGGCTATAATATGACCATTCTAAGAAATTTATATTAATGAACAGCAGCGAAGAACCGTTTGGTGAAAGACCGAAACACGATAAGAGCAAAAGTGAAAGATGGTTAAAAATCTAAAGTAAGTATGCAAATTATAAAGAAAGCAGGCAGAGTTATCATTGTGTCCATAATGTCACTGCTTCAAAACCAACATGCCATAATATATTATAAACACTACGTATAGTCCAAGTAGTCCAAGTGAAGGATACTAACCTAGTGCGCGTGTATTTTAACGTTCATCTCCCAACCAATACACTCCACAAGTGAATGTCACGGATGACAACTGCAGCATAGATGATAAGAACAAAGTCAATGGCATCCAATTGATTGACACAGTCCTTATCATTCTCAGAGTCCTAAGGAACTCCAACATGCTTAAGAACCTTAAGCGTTGGAGGTTCCTTGCACCCCTCGATGTATTGATAAGTGTTGACCTATTTTTCTTGATTGACCTCAATATTAGTCACCTCAACACTAGTTGACTGGTTGATGAGTAATCCTTCATCCTCGTCATTATCATCTTGGACATCAATTGGAGAATTAGAACTTTCATCATGCTCCTTAAACATCTTGTAGCCCTCATCAACGTCTGTCTCCACAACAACTTCATCCTAACCATTTTTAAAGAATAACTTTGAAAGATAATCAATTTGAAATTGGAATTTGGAGAAGGCTTTATCTCAGTCGTGCTTATACGCGACAAATTTGGCCTCTATAACTTTAGCCATAGCCTTCTTATTAACTTTATCCTTTGCCTCCTGGCCTAGGTTTTGGCATTCACAACATTAACTTTGGCCTTTTCGGCATCAAACTCAGCCTTCTCAATAGCAATAATTAGGTTGGCAGATTCCCTTAGCCCCTTATGGAGGTTAGCATTATCAGTTAATGCAAGGAGAAATACATAGTGTTCAGAGTAAACCTAAAAGAGAAAGGTTATGATTGGCATGTTCCACTACCCGATCGTGAGTCAAGACAACAATAATTGCCTTATTAGTAGGAAGGCGAGCCAACCTAATCAAGCCATGAGCCGATTCAGGGAGAGTAAAAATAGAGTGGACAACTTGTTAATAATACTTTTCTCCACGCCAAGAGGTGGGAGACGATGCGCTTAATGCTTATTTATCTTTTTATAGGGGGCTCAACGTCCTAGGTCGAGGAGTCCCCAGTAGACAATGGGTTAGAAGGACCCCCAAATTCATCTTTCCTACTCGTAGGTCGAGCAGGTTATTCTCTCTTGCTTGCTGTATGAACAAGTGAAGACCTTATGCCCATATTTGCAGCATTCGAGTTTATCACCTTTCTCTTAAGGTCATGGAGCATTGAGAGAGTTCATCCATAGTATTAGAATAATAGCACATGTACATATGACTTCAGGGCTTAGTGAAGATATTAGTGTGCTCAGGAGCAATTGGTCTTGATCGATCCATGATGGTTGGTTAGGATTTTCTTGCAGTTCGGTTGTTCCTGCAATAGTGATTTTTGATGGGGGAAACGGGTAAGTTCCGTCAACATATTTCATAAGTCTTTGACACCTTAAATAAGGCATCATTTGCGTTTGCCAGTAGAGATAATTTACGTTGTTGAGCTTGATGGAAATTATATGCTGAGAATTGTTTAGAGTGTTAACAGGAGTATGGAGAGAATTTTGTGATGTATTGAGATTGGAAGTCGAAGAAGAATTTGCCATTGGCTCTGATACCATAAAAAGACACACACATATTTAATGTGAAAAAAGTAGCAGGTGATAGAAAGAATAACTAGAAAGAAGTGTTTGTATTCTTGATCCCACGTTTACTGTTTACATAGAGTTCCTTATATATACACATTAAGTTGCATTTGGTTTGAATAAGTCTATCCTACTTTGGTGGAGATAGTTATTGGCAGTAGCATTTTGGGTTTGAATAAGTCTATCCTACTTTGATGGAGATAGTTACATGCGTGAGCTGCACAGTGGACCAAGTCATATGTACATGTTTCTGACGCCTCTCGATCAAATTTTGTATGCAAGTTACACCGCTTCATTTACGGTTTGAAACAGGCCCCGCGTGCGTCGTTCTCCCGTTTACATCAATTCCTCACATCTCATGGCTTTCAATCGTCAAAAACAGATTCATCTCTATTTATATTTTCATCTGGACCCATCATCATCTACGTTTTGATTTATGTAGATGACATCCTAATCACAAGCAACATACCTTATCAAATTAGAAACTTCATTACCCAAATGGGTGTTCAATTTTCCATTAACGATTTGGGTCCTCTCTATTTTTTTCTGGGCATAGCGGCTGTCCCAACTCCCCATGGTATGTACTTAAATCAACACCAATACATCAAAAATCTTCTTGAAAAATCGGGCATGACCTCTTGCAAACCCGTCCTCACCCCGTGTTCCTCGGATTTGAAACTGTCAAAAGTGGGTGGTACACCTTTTTCAGACCCCACAAAATTTCGACAAGTTGTTGGCGCACTCCAATACCTCACTTTAACAAGATCGGATCTAGCCTATTCGATTAACAAAGTTTGTCAATAAATTCACAATCCATCTGAAGATCACTGGCTCGCCGTTAAACGCATTCTTCGGTATCGTAAACACACTCCCATGCATGGTTTATTCATCAGTAAGAAATCGCTATTCAACTTACAGGCCTTCTCTGATTCAGATTGGGCGGGTTCCATTGATGATCGAAAATCCACTGGTGGGTATGCAATTTACCTTAGTTCCAATTTAATTTCACGGGCTTCCAGAAAACAGCGCACAGTTGCACGTTCATCTACCGAATCCGAGTACAAGGCCCTTGCTGATGCTGCAGCTAAAATTACATGGCTCCAATCTCTCCTCGCTGAATTACACGTTTCTCTTCCCGAACCGCCTATATTATGGTGTGACAATATTGGTGCCACTTATCTCTCGGCAAATCCTGTTTTCCACGTACACATGAAGCATATTGAAATTAATTTTCATTTTGTCCGTGATAAAGTGGCGAAACATGATTTACAGGTTCAATTTATATCCACCCATGATCAAATTGCTGATGCTCTAACAAAAGGCCTTCCTTTTACGCGATTTCAATTTTTACGGGTCAAGTTGAAAGTTCACTGCTCTTCACCATCAACTTGAGGGGGCATATTAGAATAATAGCACATGTACATATGACTTGGTCCACTGTGCATATCACGCATGTAACTATCTCCATCAAAGTAGGATAGACTTATTCAAACCCAAAATGCTACTGCCAATAACTATCTCCACCAAAGTAGGATAGACTTATTCAAACCAATTGCAACTTAATGTGTATATATAAGGAACTCTATGTAAATAGTAAACGTGGGATCAAGAATACAAACACTTCTTTCTAGTTATTCTTTCTATCACCTGCTACTTTATTCACATTAAATCTGTGTGTGTCTTTTTACATAGGAATGGATGAGACATATAGAAACTCAAAGTAGTAGGGTGTTACCACCTTGTTTGAACCCTCAGAAGTCCAGGCCTTAGGGTCATACAAATCGATCAAGATTATCAAAGTCCAATCGATTGGCCTTGCTGCGAAAGAATTAGTCGAACTCCTATAGACGAAAAGAAAAGTAGCCAACCTCGGATGATCAACGCCTATAATCCTCTGATGTACCAACTAAAATTTTGGAAGATCAGCAAAATTGATGTCTTTATCGCGAGAAAGTTTCCTCTTACAATTTGTCATGAAGAAACAAAGAAACAATAATCACAAACAATCAAGCAAAAAGAGAAAAATGCAAAAGAGTATCATAGTGGAGGCCTAATTTATTCCTTTCCAGGGCGCATAGGCCCTTCATAGTTTTTATCCTTATGAAGAAGGGGGTGTTTCCAGTTATTCACAATCATACAATGATACCAGTCTTTATTGGAATTTGGAAGGTTCACTACTAGGGCTCGGTTGGGTACCCTCATTTTTAAGTAATAAATAGTTTCAAAGGGTGACACCCATTGATATCAATAAATGATCTCAGTGATTCCCAGATTGGTTCCATATAACTAGTTAATGCTGTGAACCTCATTAAAGATCCTCTAAGTATTTGGAGCGATATGAGTCGAGACCAGATTAAAGTGTTAACATAATCAAGGAAAAACATATTTAGGAGGAAAATTTACCCCACACTCAGCAATAAAAATAGAGGGAAGCCAATGGACCTCATAATGTTTGAAAATTTTGCATGGGCTTTTAACAAATTCTACTTTGACCCATTGTGGGATATAGTTAAGTTTGAACTTGTCTATGGTATTTCATTGATTACGTACACCATTGTTGAAGAACGATGTTGACTCAAAGAGAGAATTAAAGAAGAGAGATTCAGAAATGTAGAAAAACAAAAAAGATTAAGTTAGAGTGCTTACAAAGAAATGAGCGAAGGAAACACTCTTGTCCAAAAGCTCCGATTTTAAAATGAGGAAAGAGAGGGAACGATTCTTTTGTGGCAAGAAATGGAAAGGTTTACCAACATGATTATTACATGCACGAAAGTTGAAATAACTTATGAGGACTGCCGGAATGATGGCTAAGTAAATACTTCAAAATTAAGAGCGTTCCCCTAGAACACCTGACAAGCAAAGATTTTTCAGCGGGCATTTATAAAATTTCCCTTCGATCAACATACATAAATTTTAAACAATTGTCAACCTCTAAGTAGAGGAGGAATCATGTCACCCCTGAAGAACAAAAAGACTTATCTAACATTAACAGCCGACCTGGGCACAAAGCCCAGCGACCTCAGTGAGCCCTTGACCTTTAGGGAAAAATTATGGGGTCTAGATTTTCTGTGGCATGTGCTCGACCATGTGCAGCTATAAATACTAAAGACCTATCACTTATAATGGATTATCACAATAAAGGGTAATTATAAACTCTTAGGTATAGTTGTTAACAGGGCTTTGGACTCTATTAAGCTGCCATGTTTATGTAAACTCGTCCCAAGAACGGGGCAGGGATAATTGTAATGTCGTGAAGTACTACAACACCGTCGACCTGAGTTCTCAATCAATAACAAAACAAACCCTAACATCAAGTGTACGTAGGTAAGTTGCCGAATCACGTCTATTTTTTATTGTGTGTATGATCTCGTTCTTTTATGTAAATATTCTTGTTCGTTGGCTTGTGTGATTTGGATATCACAAACTGTAGGAAATTACCACTTACAATAATTGTTTAATGATATTTTTCAAAGTTATCTTACATTTATTTTTTTCCGTGTTCTAAATATTTTATTTGGCATCAAGTCCGACATAACATTAACAAAATAGGTATTAAACACAATAAATTTAATAATGGGTATGCGGTCTAATAACCCATATTATAAAAATTGAAAATCATAAAAGACACATTTTTTTATTACATAGATTGTTCAAAACTATATATATATATATATATAGTATGCATAATCATCATGAAAATTCTTAGGGTGTGTTTAGTGATTGATTATAATACAATTACGATAAGAATTTGCATTTGGATTACATGTATTTAAATATTCAGCATAATCTTTTTGTATTATAATCAAGTTTTTCAGACAACAACAAAAGGGAGTTTTCTAAATTTTATTTTTTTTATTTTTCAACTCTGAATTATTCATTCTTAATATTTTTATTCATTTATACCTTAATACATAATATACATACATAATACATTAATACGTGTGAATCTCTAATAAAGCAATATATATATATATATAATAATGCTCTTACGCGGACTAGTCCGCATTTTAAGAATGCGGACCGGACATGTGTCATTTAACGGTGCCCCTAGAAATTATCGCCTAAATTATAGGCACACTCTCTCTCTTTTCTGGGGTCACCGCCAGGTGACACATGTCTGGTCCGCATTCTTAAAATGCGGACTAGGCCGCACAAGAGCAAGACTGTATATATATCCATATAATAAGATGGAATGGTTTTTGAATTGGAAAAAATGTAAAAGCACAATAAGAGCTCACAAATGGCCACGTCTTCCTTTGCCAAATCAATGGCGGTGATTTCAACCCCAAATAAATTATCCCGCCCAAACGTCTAACCTATCTCGCCCAACCATTTCTTGACCATTTCACTTTTTTCAAATGCACGCTTTATCTTTACACACACACTCTCTCTACTCCCCCAACCCACCATCGCAAATATGTTCTCCACCTCCACTCTTTCTAGCCTCAAACTCTCTTCAACGTTGTATACATAGTCTATTTTATCTAATATTATTTGCGTCTAATTTTTGCAAGTACCCTCTCTTCTCTCCCACCGCTCAAACCATCATCACGGTATAACCATTTCACTTTTTTCTTTGAACTTGGGTTCTAAGGTTATTGATGATGTAATATAATCATTTATGTTTCGATTTTACAGGTACTCTTCTCTCTCATTCGCTGAGTTTTAGGGTTTTTAATTTTTTTTTCTCAGGTTTATTTATTGCTCTGTTTTGGGGGTCTAATTTGTATATTTGTAGGGTTGTTTTGAGGGAAAATAATCAAGATCAAGATTAATTTTTAGTCTTTGTTTTGGGGATTTAATTTGTATGTTTCTTAGGGTTCTTTTTCTTCAAGATTTTTTCCAAATTAGTATTTAGTCTCAAGATCTTTGTTTGACTCACAATATTTGCATATACTTAAAACTCAGGGAGTTTGAAGTATCATTGTATGTCAATATGTTGTTTGATATGGATACTCAGCTACTAACCTACTTTCAATCCAACTTTTTTGAAAAAGTTCTAAAGATGAGTTATGTTAATTATGTTTTTGGCACATGTGGTTTTCTTATGTTGATATAGGTTAGCTAATGAAATTTAATATTTTTGTACATTTGAAATATTATTATTGATGGAAGGTTCCCAAACATTCGTGGGTATTGCTCATGGTTCCTGAAGTGCAAGATGTTTATATTTTTCTCCACATGGATATAACTTAACACTTTAAGGTAATTTTTTTAATATTTTTTAGTTTTAATTCGTTAACGAGTTTTCACATGTATGAGAGAGTATCGTGGATATATTTTTAATACATTGGTTGGATTTAAGGTTACATCTTTGTCGGGTTATATCATGGACGCGCCAAATATTGATGGTGTGTTATTTTGAATGTGTATTTTCCTTCTTTTTTGTTCATTACAATGCAAGGGTAAACAATTAAGTATGATTCGTAAATTTTGTCATTAGTTTTGATTTTTACGTTTTGTGTTTAGTGTTCAATGTTTTTTAGTGGTAAACATTGAGATTCAAGCCGACTCCTTTGGCTGCGAAGGAATGAATGAGGTAGATTGCAGAGGAGGAGCTTAGTGGTAGGGTATCATTATTCGAGACTAGGCATTATAATTTTAAACCATCTATGCCCAAATTTGTCGCATGTAATAATTGTGTGGAAGATGCCCTAGCTTTGTAACTTTCGAGCTTGAACTTACAAGCTACTAAGTAGGTTATTGAATGATGAGAAAGTTTTCATTTTTATTATTTTGATTCAGTTCATGTCATTCAACAATAGGCATACACCCTTATCTTCTCACAATCTAACCCATAATAATATCAAATTTTGGTGAGTTTCAAGTGGTCGTTGTAGGATAATAAAAAAGCCGTGGGTACTGGTTTTAGACAGTAAATTTGCTATTTTTTTAACATTTTTTGTGTTCTATTAGGGACTATGTTTTCCTTGAAAATGTATATTGTTTATTGAGCTTATTTTATATTATTTCCTTTGACACACCTTAGTAATGATGAAAAAATATGTATCCTATCATATGTTATTATATGTATTCTTGGAGATGGTTGTAGTCAGGCTTTTGTATTCAGTTGTGATTAATTATACTTCTTTTGTGTTTAGTGGTTATTATATATGCTTTTTTGGTAAAATTGTGGTTGTGACTTGCAACTTCGCGATAAATATTTGCTGCCATATTAACACACATATTTGTGAGTTATGTAAACACATAATGCTTGATGCCATATTAAGTTCAGGATCTTCAGTAGAACATGACACTGATTTATTACATTTTTTTTGCAGCACACTTTTTTCCAGATCAGTCCTATCCCGTGGCTTTTGTATGTCATGCCCTGTCCCGCGACTTTTGTAGCTTTACCAATGGTTTAGCAGAGATGCATGAATTTGAAGGGTAGTAACGACATCGTCGTAACTCCCCTGTACTAAGCCAACGTTGGCAGCTTCAACGCATTCGAATCTCCCATGCATTTAAAGGGAAGTAATGGCAGAACACTTATTTGTGGGCTTTTTGCGTGGACTTGGTTGTTTTAGTTGTCATCAAATTTTCTACTTTAAATCATATTAAAACCGCATTTGTTGAATCATAGAAAGTCACAAATGCACATATGGACTGCAGTTTTAATACAGTTGTCTAGAGTCACAAGAGTCCTATGTATAGCTCTTTTTTATTTTTTATATTTATTTTTATCTGTTCCCTGAAATATATATGAAAAGGTGAAATACTCACCCACCCAACCCCCAACCCCTACGATAGAGGTTTCACAACGGACCCCTATGATAGACCAAATTAGTTAATACCATGACACGTGTTGTACGACTGCTAACACAAAGGTGTAAGCCGAGTAGGAAAGGATTTATGTGGATATAAAATAATTTTTTTAGTGATAGTATGGCTGCTAACATGTCTACTAAGTCTCTATTTATTTACTGCTATGCGGTGTTTTTTTTTCCCCAGAAATATTGAAGATATGAGTGCATTTGGATGTGATGGGTTGCTATTACAAAATCCAAGCTGATCTTTATATTAGGAAATCTCTATTTATGTTAGGAAAATAGTTAGTCACACGAGGACTACACTATCATTCGTAACTGATATCAGACCTGCCTATAAAATAGCCTACACGAGGACTACACATTTGGCAGATGAAATCAGTATATTCTTTTGGCGGCTTATAAAATCACCTAAACGAGGACTGCACATTTAGCAGCTGAAATCAGCTAAAATCGCCAACATTATATGTGCCTGGAGTACTTAGTTATGATGAGCGATAACCTATCCACGTTGTTCCCAAACTTCGACATGAATCTTGCCGGAATTTATTTGAATTCTTTTCAAATATGTGCTCTCACATAAACTATTTTGATTCTTCCAATTGTTCAGTGAAGGAAAGTTTTTTCCCCACTTTCATCATGTTTGATGCATGTTTCGTGTATAACTATTCTAGATACTCTATTCAAATTCCTTTAATTCCTTAGTATGTATGTAGTGTGTTTTTATACTCTCTGCTCTCTATCTTCTTCTCCCTTTATTTTTTAATTCAAGCACAAGGAGCTTTTTTTCTGTGCCTTTATCCTCACTATTTATAAATATTATTTACATTACTATCAATTGAGAAAACCAGTAGTAGCAACTGCAACACCACCTGCAGCAACAGTAGTAAATGCCACACCACCTGCAGCAGCAGCAGTAGCAGCAAAGAAAAGAGCTAGGCATATTCAGATAGTGGGGGATCAGAGACATGTTGAAACCGAAAAAGAAATAGGGGATATCACCTGAGAAGAAAGTGAGGAAGATGAGATCTTCTCCATCTAACAAGAAGAGTGGTTCTCTGTTGGGAAGGATCTCGATTGAGAAGCCCGATAGTGAGGAGAAAATAGGGGGATAAAATTCTACTACTGCCAGTGCTGAATTTGTGAATGAAATCATGGCGGCGCCCAGAGCTAGACCTCAGAGGGTGAACCGTGCCAACTACGACTACAACAACTTGACCAAGTATCTAACACTTACAACTACAACAACTTGCCCAAGTCGGTAACTTACATCTACAACAGCTTGACCAGTTCGGCTAATTACAGCGACATCAACATAACTAGCTCGGCCACTACCAACTGCAACCACTTACAATTGTAGAAGTTTGGCTAGCTAGGACATTTTAATTATTTTGTTTACTCTTTTAACGTCTCTTTGGGTGTTGAAAAGTGGGTACATATGCATTAGTTTCTCAAATTTGACACCTCTACATGTTGTAAACTTTATTTTATCGTTGTAATAAGAATGGGTTGTATTATTAGTGGTGCTTTTTAATGAATTTTTTTTCTAAATTAGTTTCGTTCCTTTTGTGTTTTTTTTTTCATTTATTGAAGATGTACACGGTTATGTTCTTAGTTAGACGTGCGGCTCCATAGTCAAATGTGAGCAATGTTGCCATTTTGCGATTATGTACTTTCGAAATTTTTTCCGTTTCATGATTACATACTACATAAATTTTCGCCGTGCCTTCAGGCACGGGTATCCGCTAGTATATATATATATAGACACACACACACTCACACAAAATTACATATATGTATATTTTATTAAATTATATAATATACTACGATGCATATGCGAAATAATATTAGCAATCTATACATGATACTTATATATAGTTTTGTATATGAATTATTAATATATGGAATAATATGAAATATACATGTAATACATATGTATTAAAAAATATTATCAATTAACGTATGCATATAGTTTTATTGTGAATTATACATGCAATATCATAATATAGACACACACACATACACACGCACGCACGCACACACACATGTATGTATGTACATATGCATGTATTTATGTATTACGTGCACACTCATGTATTTATGTATTACACACACAGACGCACGTGTCTGTGTATGTATTTATATATTTATGTATGCATCTACATATGAATTTGTATAATGTATGTATGTTTATGTATATATGGTCAAAGTCCCCAATATACCTCATTAAATATACATAACATATGGTATATTTATGCATTCACACATCATGTATGAATGCTTACACACACACACACACACACATGTATATATAATATAAATACACATATTTACTAATTTTGTCAAATTTTTTGAAAATTATATTAAAAATAGGTTACCAAACGAACACCAATATTTATAAACACAAAAAAATATATATTGAAATTATATTTAAATCATTATTTAAATGGATTTTTCTGAATCCATAACCAAACATTGTCTTAAAAACGTGGTCACAGGCATCGCTTAGGTTATATTTCATTCAGAATATATCATCCACCATATCATGTCAGTTAAGAAAAAGTCAGTCCAAATAGTCACCACTTACCAAAGAAACAGGTACAATTTTCTTGTGCCCACGTAGTTAGTTAATTAGCTCACCATAAATATTACCCTAGCTAAATATCCATTACCTTTATAAGAAAATATGAGATATTTGGTCAAATAGGAAAAAAATGGGCAATGTTAGCCTCATGTACTGCATTTGTTTATATACATGATTTCACAGTTTTACCTCTTTCTGTTCAATTCTTTCTAAAAATAGAAACTCATGTTTGTTGCATTTGAAGAATGACAATAAAGATGATTTGAAAAAGGGAGTATTCGCTTATAAAAAGGGGGGGGGGGGGGGGGGGTGATGGACTAACTAGGGTTAGGCTATGTCAAACTAGAGAATGATTATAACTTTATCACTTTTCATGTCAAAATCAAATGCATGAGAGATTGTTGTTGTTTATACCATCTCCACTATTTGGCTATTAATTATTGTGACATGCTATGTATAGAGTTTTTCTCATTTTACAATCTTGCAAATATTTCAAAGACCGTCTTCATTTTTTATTTTTTTTCTAATGTGTCCTACAAAAATATAAATTATTCTTTAGTAGATATTGTTTTAACCAAAGTTTCACGTCATTTGAAATGTTGCGGCAAGTGCTCATGATCGAATGGTAATGCCATCTAACACGGTGTTTGTCGCTGAATGAAATAAAACTTTCACCATTGACTATAAATTACTCAAAAAAAACAGCCTCTAAAAGATTTTTCAAAACATTCAACAGTTAATGATCGGTTTCAAATTTTTTATTTCCCTAGAAAATGGCCTTCGTTAAAGGCGCTTCCACGTATTGTGCAAGATTATTCAAACCGATCATAGATTGGGTATCGTTTATAAAAATATTTTTGTTGTGTTTTATCTAGGTTAAAAAATGTTGTTAACAAATCTGACATTAACCTTAAAAATAATATTTCATAACAGAAGAAATATAAAAATAAAAGCAAAAGCATTGAGTCAAAAGTGGACAACATGATTGTGGATCGTTGAGGAAAAATATTTTGGAGTTTTTTTTTGTTTTGTTTTTTTACTTTTTTGGGTGAAATCATGTTGTAAACATCCTTTGAACATTATACCTAAAATAATATATCGAGAGAAATAATCAAATGGTATTGAACAGTTGGTTTTCTAAAGCACTGTTTCTTATATTTCTGGTGTTTCCACACATACAATGGTGAAGCAAGTACAATATATATAAGGGAAACAACATAACAGTTGCAGCAGTTGTCTGCAGGTAGTTACAGAAGTAGTAGAGGATGAGGCCATGAGGTGTGGAGCCGTTGAGTGTGTTGTGGCTGACTGGGTTAATAGAGAGAAAATAAAAATAAAAAGACAAAAAACATTGAGGCAAAAGTGGACGGGTCAACCCGAAGGTCAAAACCAACAAAATTGACCAAATTTTAATTTTGAAAATAAACTTGACTAATTTTGTCAATAGGTCTGGATTAAAATTGGAGTTGCAAAAATGGACTTTTGCAATTTATTTTAAAGGTGGTCTTACTAATTAATATACCACGTATTAATCATGTAATATGGCCTTTTCATATACATGAAAAAATACAAATATAACCATCTTCTAATCTGGTTTTTGTATCGATTTCAATTCTCTTTTTTGTGTAATTTTGTTAGTGAAGTTATTTGACCTATTTGCAAATAACTAATATTGGTTATCACGTTGTTATTTTTAGAGTGTTATAGGGGCATAAAATTAAAATCCAGTTATATTACATGGTGATTGTTTAATAAATCGTCTAATTTTTATTTCAACTTTAATTAAAATAATAGTTAAATTTTATGTAATGGGAATAAATTAATAAATTGTTTTCTCTCATTTCCGGTCTTTTTTTTTTTTTTTGGGTGGGGGGTGGGAGGGTGGGTGGGTTGTAAGAACCTCCAGGAGTTTCTCCTAATTGTTTATAAATATGATTCTTCTTCAAAAAATAGCAAGATTTTATGTTGTTCTTGTTACAATTATATAAAGTTAGCTTCCCAATTTAGTATTTGACCAATCATTTTTTTGAGTTAAGTCCACTAACATATTTTATTTACACTAAAACCCCTCACACCTTAATATATATATATTATATGATAGAGTATATAATAACCAAGCATTTGTAAATACAAAAAAAACATGTATATATGATAAAATTTGACTAATAAATGACATAATTGAGTTTTACATTACAAAAGTTTATTTATATACTACAAAATTTCAAGTATTCAAAACTGAAAAAATCAGTTACATACTACATACATAGATCACATTACAATGATTTTTCTATCATGTACTAAATCTAAACCCAAAAAACTTATATGGGACCGAGTATATCCAACAAAAAAACTGTTAAGCTATTTGCTCAATTGTCCTTCCAAAAAAATATTTAACGTTTAGTCCACACCTTTTTTCTTGCTTAACATTGTGAATCACTATATAAAACACTCCCTTCTTTTATCCTAACCCCTAAAACATAAAATCTAAACACACACAGAAAAAATAATATCAAATGAAATGAAAAAATAGACCCTAAACAAAAGGAAAGTATACCTAAAAAATAGTTGAGAAATGTTATTTTATAACATAAAAATAAAAGATGGACTAATGCAAAAAATTCACTTTACTCGTTGGGCCTAAAAATTAAATGTCCATTTAATATGATGCCTCTAAAATTAATTGATATGAAAACTTTTTTAATGATTGTTTTACCAATAATTATTTAGGGATCAACAATGCAAGTGCTGGCTATCGGTGGCTCTTATGGGCAAGATTAGTTAGGTAGCCCAAAATACTATGGGATCTATAATGAAAATCATGATAGTCTTATAGTCCTATGTCCAACTAGGCCTACATGCCAACCTTATGGCTTCTATCTCAACTCATACGTTGATTTTTTATGTATGTTAATTTAGGGTCATTTTAACTTTATTTTATATTTAAACGATTTTTTGGTGTTGACCTTCTTATAATTACGGTGATTCGAGGATCATAATCTGCAAAAAGGAAGATGAACAATTTGTAACAATTCATATTTTCTCACGTAAAGATTGACCATAGGATTTACTTGTCAATTAGTATCATTCTTATCACAAAAGAGAATATAAAATAATTATTATCTACGGCCCATGTTTGAAAAGTCATGAGTACATCCACAATAAATAAATAGATCCAAACCACCACCAATAAAATAATAAATCCAACCAGTGGAATCAAATTCTCAACCAACATAAAGTAAAGAAATCTCGGGCTTATGCCCGTACAAATGTTCCAAATAAATAATAGCAACAACAGGAAAAACACCTATACTAGAATAATTGAATGATCAGAAGTCTTGTGAGCAAGTGAGAATGCAGGACTGCTACAACACAATTCAGCTATCCCTGTCTAGAAGCACCTGGGGGAAAAATATTTAATTTTGGGTCAAAGCCCAAGGTGTGCAATAATTAACTTAATTAATTGATGATGCAATAACACAGTCGATGCAAAATAAATACCCCCCTTCGTCACTCACATGCTTTTAACACCTCACCCGTTATCTAAGTGTAATATTATTCGCATCCCAAATACGTCCCAAATAATGATTATGACATCGTCTCAAATTTATAAGATGGATATATCGAGATTTAAATATTTAAATGTAATGACTACACTTAATTGTGAACGCCCATTTTTAGTATCATGAGTTTCATATATAAGGCATAAACATATAATATGCATTATAGGGTCAAAATATAGTTATTGTCCACATTCTTATACAATTAAATTTATTCCATTCAAGTCCAGGTAATTATCCATATATGTCCTTCCATATATTTGACAAACAAAGGCATCTACCGTTGGTGTTTAATTCGTGCTCCATCGGTAAGTCTGGAGGAATCTCATATCCTAAGCGGACATCAAAAAACACACATAAATTGGGGGCGATCGCTATGCAGGATATATGTGTACGACCCATACCCAGCGGTGACACAGGATGGGTTAGCATTAAAACCTACCTCTCGTAGGTGGCGCCTCCACGTAGTACCTCTATGAAATACACATCGTCAATCCCACCTGTGCCGACGTGTGGTACCCAGTCCAAACGCGAAAACCCCTGAGCCGATAGGACAGTCCACGAATATTGCTATGTCCACACAAATACATAATAGGTCATATTATTATCTCATATAATATGTATAAGTAATTACTCCATAATTACCATAAAATGTCAACCTTAATTCCACAACATTTCATTTATTAATAATTTACCGTCTAATAAATTATTAATTCCATCCCATAAATTATTATTTAACCATCTAATTATTTGTAATTATTATTAATTAAATGTAGCACATAAATGTTTTTAATGTTAATTCCCTTTACAGTAAACCAACTGACCCCAAAAATTAGCTCCAGTAAGGTTACACATTCCCAGGCACGTAGAGCCAAAAATCCCAAGGCGTTGCTCGAACGAGAGTCGGCTCGTTCGCGCGACATAATATGTTATTCAAACGAGGCCCCACCTCTTTTGAATGACTTTTCGTCGTCTTCCCACGCCCTCTCCTCAATACCTATAATTCCCAGATCATGTTTGGAAACCCTTAACGTCTAACTAAAACCCAGAAATGCTAATACATAAAACCCATTTCTATATCCACAAATCACCCAAAATCCATATATTTAAACCCAAAATTTTACATATGTTCCAAGCTTATACGGTAGTGATGTTTACAAAATTTTCAACTATTATTTAATTCACAATAAATGGGCATTTGTATTGGAATTCTATATCACATTTCAGTCCACAATTAACTTAGACATCCCCTACTTCAATTAGTCAAATATCTCAAACTTAACTATTAAAACCAAACGAATTCTATCTTCAATTTCAGAATTTCGATACCTAATTTCTGGAACAAATGCTACATTAAATTTAATCCTCAACATGCATTGTTCATCATCAAATGAATTACATTCAATCCTAAATCCTAGAAATTTAAGGGGCACTTATGATGCATCAAGAAATAAATTGAAAACATAAAATAAGCAAGAGAATTCTTTCCTTAAAATTCGTAGAAGAAAGCCTCTTGAAATCCCCTTAATTTCTCTTTGGTTTCTTGCCATTTTCCTCTCTCTTGGCCTTTATCCTATTCTCTCCCGTTAACTATTGATTTAGGCTTTATAGGATGATAGTGGGGGAGTGGTTTACCCCCACTTAAACACTAATAATTGACTAATCCCGAATTGGGCCTTAAACTCAACTTTTGGACCTCCAAACGGACCTAAATCCATAATCCAATTAGCCAAAAAGTTCTCCAACCTATTTACTATTGACCCGAGACAATTTTTAATGGCTTAAATCATCTAAACGAGCCCATACGTGTCTCGAAATATGTTCCTAATTATTTACGTCAATAATCGGTACTTTTAATTTGTGTCGCACAATAATTATGTATTTCTCTTCATTATATGTACATGCCATATTCATGCATATAAAAATTAGTCACACACAAATATAACTAAATAACAAATTTCAACAGTGAAATTTTTAAATAAAAATTTAATTAGGTCCAATTTTCGAAATTAATTATTTATTCCAAAAAATATTATTTCATTATTTACTTTAGAAGACAATACGGGGTATTACACAATTACATAGTAGTTTGGATGATTTTAAATAGTTATGGGACTTACTGTAATTTTAAAAATAAATGTGATGAGAGTAAACAAATTTTTAAAAATGAAACTAAAGTCAATTTAAGAAAAAAAAAAGTATTGCATAATGGATAAATGGGGTGTAGAACAACGTTTTCAAAATCAATAAATTGTGGTGGTGGTGGTGCTTAAGGTATAGGTGGTTGGGGGTATGTTTTATTTCATTTTTATTACTTCTTTTATGAACAAATTTTTAAATCAATATGAATATTATTTTTAACTTAATTTTGAACATGGTCAAACCTCATAATAGGTTTGACTAACATAATGGAGATTATTGCAAATATTCCAACTGGTGACAAAAATGTGTTTATGATTTATTCAAAACTTCAACGAAAGAGCGCAATTTTAGTCGGATCATAATGTTAGACTACATGGCTATGAGTAGCCGCCACTAAATCATATATCACACGCATATAATTTGCATTTAAAATTTTCTTACTGTTATTTATAATCATTTATCATGTGCATGTGATCAATTTGGTATATTAACATGTAGAAATTGCCAGGTACGCGACACATGGGTCTTTGGTGTATCAAGTGTATGTGGATACAAAAGGTCAGATGAGTTAACAAAATCATTTTGAAAACCCATTCATTTCACTAACGTACATTTTGTAATGGTTATACGTGGGATAATATTTCCTATCACCTGGGACACTAATAAGACTCTTTAGATATACCCATTGTAAATTGGTTTTAAATTCTCTTTCGTTATCTCCCAAGCCGTGGGTATATTTCAAAAATGCTATTTTTATATATTTATTTTGTATTTTTAGATCTTCAAAATTGTCTACATATTTGTAAAATTATTAAAATTAACAAAATTGGTTGCAAAAGCTATCCCAAAAGCGAGAAAACTACGCTCCTACAGCGCTTCAATTCCCACCCGAGCTTTTTTTTTTAGTGTTTTAAAAAAAAAAAGTGTTTTATCGACTTTTTCCACTTTTTTCGGGACACTTCACTTAATGCAAAGGCACTTTTGCTTATTAAATACATATGAGTTTTTTGAGCGTGCAAAAATGCCACCATCACGCACAAAGTACTTCAATAAAATAAAGATGGAACATGTGCAACATTAATATCTAATCTTGTGATAAGAAAAAAAGCTGTCACCAACAAGTTTTTTTCCAAAATTAAAAGAAGATAAAGATATTAGGGACTTAAAAAATTAAGTGATACGTATATTATTTACAATCGTGTGTTCCTTAATGGGTAAATACTAAAATGGGGTTGGTTATAGGTTGATTTGATCGATATTTAACATATATCAATACTATACCAACGTTTTATTTAATGCTCGGTTTTTAGGTTTTCAAAAATCCTTACCAATACTGAACCATGTTCGTTTCTGTAATTCGATTTTTTGGGGTATTTTTAATTCTTGTTTCTTATATTTTTGCTAATTTTTTACTTTTTATTGTTTACTTTCAGTTCTTTTCAATTTTCAAATGCAATATATATACACCAATATAAACAAAATATATGTTATACGTTGTACACATAAAATATCCAATAACTTAGGCGTGTAACCGAATTACTCACATAAAAACTAAAAAGTGTTTGTGTTACAGACAAAAAAAGAAGAAGTATGTGTTCTTAGCTTGATATTAACTTTTGTGATAGACGAGTTAAATTAATGATGTAAATTTAAAAATATAATATAAAATATGTTTTAGGTCATATTAAATTAGTATTTTGGGCATATTAAATCGTTATGGATGGTATTTTCGGTATTTACTTTTCGTACGGTATTTTAGATAAATCAGGTTTTTAAATTTGTAAACCAAAACCAACCACCAAGTTTTCATTAATTTCGATTGGCCGTAATCTAAAGTAGGAAATCAAAATCATTGAAACTCTAAAGGTTAGATTTCTTAAAGGCTATGCATAAATTATTGTAACAATTTAAAGCATAACGCATGAAAGTCGAATTGAAATACAACTCTCAAGCTCTCGTATTAATACAATTATTACAAATCACCAATTTTTCATCCCGTGTGATGTGCAAAAGTTGTATAATTATTTTATTTTATTATAATATATATATGTACATTATTCTTATCTAGCTTTCTATTGAGCATTCTCAAGAGAAATGCATTAAAGAATGTCAAATGTCATTTCCTCTTTTTAAGGATAGAGTTTTATTGTTCTTACTAGTTTTTTAGCCCGTGCGATGCGCAAACATTGTTTAGTTTTTATATTGAATGGAATATGTACATATATACACACATTTATATATATATGTTCCGATATAGCTAAGTCCTGAATAATTAAGCCTGCATATGTGAAATTAAAAAACTCAAACTAAGCGAAAATTGGCAAAAAAAAATGGTCTTTTGAGTTATTATATACATGGAATAGAACAAAAAAATGGTATCCATCTAGATGATTTTTTTTTACTTACATTTGATAAAATTACATGACTTTCACGTCAAGAAAAGGTCAATATTTTTCACTATTCAGGCATATATATCATTTGTATTCATACATATTGATATTTAATTTGGTCTCTAAAGAAATTTTGATGTCTTGTTAAATTTTTTATGTTACATTTGGATATTATAAAGACAGAAAATGAAAAAAGTTGCAGTTTATTATGAATATTAATATATTTTCTCTAATTCCAACTTTTTTGAGTTTTAAACATAACAATTTGGTAGAATTGAAAAAACCTATTCCTTTATTTATATTAACTAAACGACATAATGTAACAACCCCCATTTTCTCACGTAAAGGCTGTCCAGGCACGATATGCCCAAGATGGGGCTTATCAATAATTTATACCATTCTCAGCATTAAAGGACTAAAAATTTCTTTCATTTTATATTAAAATTCACAATAAATAAAAAATACTAAACAAAATTTCTTTCACATAAACAATAAAAACTGAGTCATCATGCAATGTGCAAAATATAGCTAACATAAATATACACTTTGCTTAATCCCGTATAATTTTGCAGAATGCAATAAAATGACAAAAAGACTGTAGTACAACCTATATTAGAGTAAAGAAAGCGAGATCCTTTACATCCAATGCAACTCCAAGCCCGAACCATCACCAGTCCTGCTTTTCTTGTCAGTTAGAATAGCTGGGGGAAAACATAATTATAATTTTGGTCAGAGCCCGAGGTCTGCAAGGATTCTTCACTAATAAATATGCAATTTCTTACTAACTCATACTTTACGTCTTCCTATCGATGCTCACATGCAATGAGTACCTTGCCTCTCATTTAGGAGCAGTCCTACTCGTATCCTCAATCAAATGATAGATGTAACTTCCAATATTTAATCAATCATGTAAAGAAAAATCCATTCAGCTATTAAGTAACCCAAAGAGGGTGCTTATTTCTGACACACTAATTTCTCGCTAATTCCATAATATCAATATATCATAATTTACATAAACTAAGTGCAAAATCTTACGTCATCATATCCTATGACCATTGCCATTTTCTTTTAGTCATTTAATGCTTAAATTCGTAATCTCTGTCGTCTACCCCATTAGACTATGAGTTTCACAATCTTAGATTACCAAATTATTATTCACAGTAATAATTGGTTACACCGTTTGTCATTCTATTTAATCTTTGTCTACTCCTTTAGACTATCCAAGTATTGTACATATTAATAATTGTTTGTTGAATTATTCATTACGACTCATCTTCTTCCATAATTATCTACATCATTTTATTTACCCAACTATATTATCAATCATAACAGTGTCTACATCTTTAGATAAAAAGGGGCAGTATCCCATGTAAGATATACCACAATGTGTGTGTGTGTGTGTGTGTGTGTAAATATATATATATATATATATATATATATATATATATATATATATATATACTAGGGTATGCCCGTGCCTGAAGGCATGATGATATTCGAAAAAGCTAACATAATCACAATAAAATAATGATCAACCCGATTTAATATCAATACAAATATGTTAGATTTAAAAAAAATGAATAGAGTTTTGTTTATTTATAAGATTATCCACCTCTTTAAGGTATAAAGAATAGTACAACAACAATAAGCCCAATAAAAGTTAATGGACCAAATTTCAGTAATGTAGACTTCATTTCAATACATATGAAATTCTACTTAATCTAATGTGTCCCGTGCGTGAAACTAAATGAATAAATGTAAACAGAGACGCGTGATACACAAAGTAATAAGGGCCAGTAAAGTAAGTTCCGCTGTGTACATCGCATGTCCTTACTGTGTCCCTTGTTTGTCTGTGTTGTGTCCCCCATATCGCCATTTTGTCTCCCACCTAATTTTTTTAAACCCCATGAGGCACATATCCATTTTGTGGCATATACCTCTTCTTATCCCAAATTATCCAACATTTGTATGGCGGCATCTAGCGAGGTACCCCTTCTTCAAAGTATGTATGCATCAAGACCAAACCTTGTAACCACAATCGTGTGCCAATTTGCAAGTCCTTAAAGTGCGCCCTGTCCACCAGAAAATCGAGAAAAGTGAGTAAAACTCATGAAAACATATTCATGGAAGACTATAGGTCATAAAAAATTCACAACATATAGAAAGACAAACTCAAAGTGATTATACATTAATGCTGACTTAACAGATATTGGTTAATCCCAAGTTTTTTTGCATGAATTAAACCACAATTTAAACAACTTCTACACACAATTTAGAAACAAAAAATGAAATGACAAAACAACCGAAATCAAATCCATAAATGGCTAGCATCATGGAACTAATAGAGTACATTACATAAGAGAAAACTCAAAAGAGAACAATTTAGTAACACTTAACATGGAACCAATTGGATATATCTCTATTGTGTCGTCGCTTATCGCTTGAAATTCAAAGAGAACAATTTAGTAACACATAAAACAACATGAATAAGAGCAAACTAAAATCAAAATCAATTACTCACCCTGAAGAAGTTTACCGGGTTCATTTACTCTGCATTGTGGGATTAAAAATATCTCGTACATATATGTATAAGAGAGATATTACCTCGCAAATCAAATAGTGTGTGTGCGTGTACCTATGACTTGAAACCCCCAAATGTCACAGCGTGTACCTGATCTAAATAGGGGCTCAAAGTCTGTACCAAATGTCACAGCATGTGCGTGTACCTCATCTACTGCAATAAAAAAAACTCACAAATCAACCATCATAGAAAAACCCATAAAAAATATGGGCTCAAAGTTTGATCTAAAGTGTACAAATGCAACACCAAAATAGTGTGTGCGTGTGTATGTAAGAGAGAGAGAGGGAGAGAGAGAGAGAGAGAGAGAGAGAGAGAGAGATTACCTCATTTCAGGAGGCAACGTTGGATGAACCATTGGGAGGGATGTTGGAAGAGATGACATATGCACTAGTGTACATAAACAGTTAGTGCAACAGTGATAAGCTCATACAATGCATCAGCTCGTACTATCTGCATATTGGGTTCCCCAAGCAATATCTCCATGGAACTCTTTTCCTGCTCATACAATGCATCACCATTAACCATTACTGGATAAGACAGTGGGGTCTTGTCCTTGAAGTCTAACACGGCATACATTGATGTATCGTTACTTGGATCTCTATATCGAAGCCTAATGAACGGTTTAATCCACATGTTAGACAGTGACTGAACATTTTTTTTAATTTCAACAACACATCACCATCATCATCGTCATTAAAAGAAATATGGTTGAATGTAATTTCAACAACCTGAATTTCCATCTATTCCTACCGCTTTCTCCTCAAAAGTTCGATTTCTTTACAACCAAATGCACTAAGCAAGAGCCAAAATAACACGCTCCAAACTTTTTGTTTTCCAGTAGGAAGTATAGAACTAATTAAACATAAACCAACATGTATTCATAAGGAACCACATGAGACAAGTTTGAGGATCCCACTGTGGTACTTCTTAGCTTTATGATTTATTTGAGTAGTGTACATAGCTTCCCATTCAGCAGGAGAATTATTCTGGGTCTGGAATTGTTGTCCTTGCAGTTTTCCTGTTTTTCCAACTATGTCAAAATTTGTCCCGTGAACATTCAAGTCCGTCAGAGGCTTATGGTCTCCTTGACTTTCTTCAATGACCACCAAGTAACCATCAATGTGCACTGGTGCAGATGTTAGTCAGCTAGAGGTCTGTATTTTTAGTGGACTCGGTAGCTTGTGCGTTCTGAGGCTCGACCTTCCACGTCAGGAACCTTGAACACATCTTCGTCACTCTCCTGTACATAAATTATACATAAAACTTTATAGAACAAATAAATGAGAAGAGTGTGACACCATATATAATTCTAATTAACTCTAGTCAAAAGCGTAATTGAAAAACAACCAACTCGATACTCGACACCCTAATGTGTGCATGTATGTGTGTGTTGATAAAGAGGGAATGAGCAACCTATTTTGGGCTTATGATGAGACAAAGAGAGAGGAAGAGGGGATCATCCATGATCAAGAAGAAGAATCACCTTGATAGATGAATATGATGCTGCTGGTGTTGCTTTAAAGCTAAACAGTCTGCAAACCAAGACAAATGTTACGGATTTTTCTGATGAATTACACAAAACAAAACAACTCCTCCACCATATCTTTAAATCATCTCCTATCTATTGTAAAACTGTATATTATTCGAAGATTATTTATTACACAAAACTTTATATTACATAAAAAAACATCACCTCCCCTTATATCATTTTCATCAAAGTTCGAAGACTGTATATTATTCTTTAGAGCTAAACAGTCTTCAAAACTCATACAACCAAACCTCAAATCTCCAATATCAAACAATTTTTCTAACCGCCATACACTCACAATCTTACTATAGATAGGAATCAAAGTCTGTAAAAAAAATAGTCAAACTGCTGTATTTAGGAATCCATGTAAACTTCTCCAAAACAACATGAGGTGAGGTAAAAACATGTGAAAAAATGACAAAGGAATCAATAACAATCTAAAGGAAAAGGCGATGAGTTCAAGGTAGAAAGAAGTAAACTCTAACGCACCTCAACTCCCTCAAGCAGTAATAGCAGCAGTGAGAACATACCTAAGTGAGAGGTCTTCGTGAGATTTTTTCGTGGAATCATACGAACAGTTCAAATATGAATCACTATTTATTTCCTCACAGCATCATATCTAATATTATATATGTTAGAAAGAAATAAATCAGGCAGATCTCTGTCTATCAACTTTTAGAGCCAACTGAGAACAAAATTCTTGACTCCCTACATTAGCAAATGGCTCTCTGTCTATCATCAAAATGTGGAACAACTGAGAACCAAAAGAATGATCAACACGTCATGCTTAGCAAGACTGTTGCAATATAAGCATTTGATAGATTGAAATATAAAATTTCAAGGTGCACTTAAAAAAAAAGTTTATAGCAGTTAATACTCAAGTAGCAGTTATGACAGAATATTCCAATAATATAGTGCGAGTATATCTAGTGGAGAACACGGGAGAATGATCCGAGTAGATTCTTTTGGTTTCATTTCAAAATTAAGGCATCCTAATATGATTAATGAAACCTACGACTAGAAGCACCATAGGCATGTTCACATATGAATGTAGATTCTTTTGGTTTCAATGCTCGAATGAATTCCCCATCCACATTTGACATTTTAATGGATTCATAATAAAAAATATTAGGACATCCAAATAATTGAACCAAATTGTACTAATTTGTAAGAAATTCAAATATTTACATCAAAACGGATGTTATACAGTCAGAAAACTAAGATTAGAGGTTGAGTTGCGTCCTGAAAAACCAACTGATGAGTGATTCAGCATGCCCGCAAAGCCTTCCATTGATGTTGATGGTTTGTACCCACCTGCAAACCCAATAGCCGATGGTTGACTATTATGATTAAGCATTCCCTCATGGGTCCCACGCCACCCACACAATTGACTATTATGATTAATCATTCACCCATGTAGCCTGAACGATGAACCTGCAGGCATAACACCCATGGGACCCAGTCCAGGTGCAAGACCAGCAAAATGATCGAGCAACGGACCTGCACCAGATCCAAGCAGTATAGAAGGGGAGCATAACAATTGGAAACAAATGACAAAATAGCATTGAGTTTATATGTAAATTCAAAATATTGGGGCATAGGTTCTGAACAGCTAACAAAATAAAATCTAAAGTAATGTGTTTTGATTGTACTTTACTTTGAGGCTCCTCAAATGCTTTGGCAAATATAGGCTGCAAGTGAACTTTGTGTGTATTTCTCTTTCTTCTGTGAAAGTGTTTTGAAATTAAAATCAAAAGTATCTTTAAAGGGATAGTAATAAAGTAACCACACCTTGAATAACTACAAAATAGTATCAAATAGCTACAAAATTGTAGAAAACCTTGAATAATTGTGAACTCTCACCCCAATTCAAGACCTCTCTTAGAAAATCCCATTCTGAAGCTCGACCCTGCAAGATACTTGTGAAAATGAAAAAAATTGAATATCAGTAACATAATGAACCATTAAAAATCAGTAATAGGTAATCAACCATTAAAAATTACCTACAACAGACATCGGTGTAACTGTGCTAGGAATATTGTTTTTTTTAGGTTTATGATAAGATAAAGTACTACCCCTTTGTAACAACACAGTGATAGGAGAACAAATTACACACTCTACATATCATCCTAGTTCCTCAAAAAGATTGATCGGACTGAGAACGGTTGATATTTGACAAACAGGTCGCAAGACTTAAAAAAGGCCATCTTTAAATAAGGATTTATTCTTACTAATTGGTTAGGTTAAGCCCCAGCTAGTACTTCATTGACCACTTCATGTTAATTCTATTTTTCGGATCAATTGACCTTCAACGGCCCTAGCTTGGTCTTCTTGACCAGGAGCTTCGTCAAGTCTCTCCTTCAAAGAGGCATTCTGAGCAAGAAGCTGGTCATACTCGCGCCTGATGCGATTCACCTATACTCTAAGAGAAGGATTTTTTTTTCCAGAACATCATCTCCCTGGGCCAGCTCTTCACATTCTACCTACTTGCGCAGCCTGTATTTGCGAGCAGATTCCGTGATAGACTATTTTCATCTCTCTTTTAAGCTCCCTTTCTTCCTGAATCCAAAGATGACTAACTACACTATGTGACACAAAGGATGAAACAAAGGAGAAAAAATTATACATGAAATATAAATATATAATAATCAACACCGCTAACTTTTAATCAATAAGCATATTCAACAACCACCCAATAACATTCACCAACTCCACTGAATTAATATGATCAATTATTTTCATCATAGTTTGGAAGGAATTGCATCATTAATATGATCAAACAATCAAGTTATTTGGTGTTTCATACACACAACATATGTCAATAAACGTACAGTATTGACATTTCTCCTTTGTGTAAACATGTGTTTCATTATCCAATTGTAAAAAATAACCATCATGTTGATATGTTTCATTTACAGGTTCCTCTTTATTCATTTCACCATCCTCGGAACCATCATTATAATCCATCTCATATGTGTCTCGGTGTCTCCTTTTTCGGACGTCAGAATCAGTATCCTCGGTCATTTCATCTCCAGCCTCTGATTTTGACACGATTGAGCAGCAATCACACCTACTCGTTCTCTTGACTGTGAGAGGCTCGAGAGGTATTTTAAGAACACTACAAAAAGGGGAAATAGAAACGTGAATTGAGACCATATAAATGAATAAAACTTCAAAACTCAAGTCCATCGATCACTTTAGAAAAGTCAACGAATATAAATTAACATACATGGGATCTTCTACTGTGTTGATTGTGATGGTTAGATATGCTATGTGTTTAACATAAAAAATTTCCAATGGTCATCCACTATTCAATTACCTACAAAATTAATTTTTAAGATAACAAATCGTTAACAAACAACGCTCGTGAACTAATAATGTAGTTAACACATTTTATGTAATAGAAAGGGAGAAATTTTATAGTTCTTTAGAGTCAAAACACGGGAGGTGGGGAAATTTTGGCATTTAGGAAATCACGCCATGGATAATCATCTATGTGGCCTATGTTGAGAAAATCTTTCTATGTGGCCTATGTTGCTGTTGTGGCTCCGCATATCTCTTGTTGTTATGGCTCGAAAGGACCCGAGTCTTGGGCAGTCATGGATAATCATCTTCCAGAGATGCGTGAAGCTATTGGATAATTAGCTACACATCCTCTATCTTAACTACTTGTACATGAATTCCACCAACAGTGAGGAGACATTGTTGGATACTTAGCTTCATCCCATAAAAATCTACAAAATCACTAAGGTTCAAATTTCAATCATATATGTAAAACATACACATTGGAAAAATTAGCAAACGACATTACTTGGTGAGGTATGAGTCAACAGGAACTCCATCAACCATTAATGAACTTGTGAGGACACCCGGAACTCTCTCCAACTTTTCAGTCACACAAAAACATACCAAACACAATAAGCAAGAAAATTGTGCATTAATAATCATATATCATAACAAAAATAACTAATCAATGTGTAGTTTCAATACCTTGAAAGTTATATATATAACTACATTAATTGAATCCAAATACAAAACAGTCCGTGTGTCTACCTCTTCAAATAATATACAAAAATTGATCCATTTACAACATCTTCAAAACAACGCATTTTAAAGTGTAAATCTAACTGTGTTGCTATCTTAATTCTCAAATCAAACAAAAAGAGAGAAAATATACCTGAGATTTGTAGAGTAAATCCACATAAATGCTCATAACTGGCCCAATCTCATCCCTCATATTCTAATATTGAACAGGGTTTTATCTAAAAAATAACTCAGAAATAACAAAAAGGTTTGAAGACCTAAATGACAGTACAAATTCCTGAAAAAAATATCCGATATTTAAAATCAAACATTAGTTTTTCAAAAAGAGATCAAAAAATCTACCGTAAAGTTTAGATTTTCAAAATGGGAAACGGACTCACACTGAAGGTAACAGCGGTGGGGAATGGTAAGGAAGTTTGTTGGCCTTGCATTGTTAGTAATGGGTATTGGAGCTATGGAGGGAAGGGGAAGTTCAGGGCTCGAGGTTAGGTTGGGATAGAGAGGAAAAGTGAGAGAGGGAGGCGGATGAGTTAGGGCTGAGGGAGAGAGGAAAATCGTGGTGATTTGGGTGAGTAAATTGGAGAGAGTGGTGAGAAAGTGTGCATTTTGATGTGTGTTTACAAAATTAGCCCCTATGTTTGAATTAAAGTTGAAGAGAGAGAATTAATTAGTGAGTAATAAAAGGGGAGAAATCAAATATTTGAGGGTAAAATGGGTATTACATGAAAATATGCATATTGATGACATCATCAACTAAGCTTACGACAGACATAAATTTCCTAATTTATTATATTATATATATATATATATATATATACGCATGTGACACACAAGGGATCTACCGTTGGTGTCTTATTCACACTCTGTCGGCAAGTTCATAGGAATCCCTTATCCTAAGAGTACACCACAGAACACACACAAGTTGGGGGCGGTCCCTGCACATGACACATGTATACGACCCATACCCAGTGGTGAAATAAGAACGGTCAGCGCTAAACCTACCTCTAGTGGGTGGAGCCTGTAATACCCCATATTTTTATGGCTTTTAATTATGACATTTATTAAAATTAATTTTGGATAATTAATTGGAAAATAATTCGGATTTAAATGCTAGTGACACGATAGTTAGTATTTGATTATTATAAAGTTGTTGAATACTACTAATTGATTATGGTAATATGTGATTATTGAAATTACTAAAATTACCGTGACTTGAAAACACGACAGTTTCGGTAATTAAGATGGGACGCGTGTGTCAGTCGTGTCAGGACCCAATTTAATAGATTTAAAAGTATTTTATTTTTATGTCATCCGCATGAGCATTTTGAGTGCACCAACGTAATCACAAAGTTTGAGATAGTCAGAAAACACTAGCCGGGGGTTTAGTTTGGGTCTCGGGCCATTTTTAGGCATAACCGACAACCCGCGAGGGTATTTTAGTCATTCCTATTTTTTGGTCAATAGTGACCCACGAATTTTAGATAGTTAATATTAGCCAACACTTGAATCCCTTAGGGGTTCTCAACCAAAAATCAGGAACGACCATTAGAGTGGAAGAAAATGGAGTTTCCAAAGGAGAACCACCAATTATAGGCTTTTGCACCACCGTCACCACCACCGAATATATCGGAAAGCAAGGATCATCCACATATCGTCTACTTCATCGGATCAGAATCATCATTACTAGGCAACTGATTTAACTTGCAATAATTTAGAGCATATATCATTCATGTTAGGTTAGAATTGAAGAATAACCTTAAATAATGAAAATTGAATGGATTTGAAGAATTTAAATCATAATCTGGATAGGTCTTGCATGTAGTTTAATGTTGGACATAATAGCAGCCATGAAATTATGATTTATGGGTAGAGAATTATGAAATTTTATTGAATTATATAGTATTCTTGAAGAAATAGGAGAACTAGGATTTTTATAGAAAAATTAGGTAAATTGATCCAAGAATTTGATGTTCCATTTTGATTTGGTGATTCTAAAACGTGAGAAATGATGCAAACATTTTGGTATGATAATTATTATACTTGGTTGGGAGTTTAAGACATTTTAATGAATAATTAGAGGTGTAAAAAGAGGAAAACCCGTAACTGTTTAAGAAAATTTAGGCTGATACCTGCTTGATCGATCGATCGACTCAAGACTGTCGATCGATCGACCCCTTTTCTTCGATCGATCGACCACTTCTGATTTTTGACAATTGTTTTCCCTTAAGTATTAATAAAAATCTCAAGGGCGATGATGATTCTTAGGATGTTTAAACTGATATTTTGGGACTTAGTTAAGGTCAGTATGGTCTTAGTTGATGCCCGAAAAAATGGATTACTTTAGGGATTTGAATACTATTGCTTACGAGGGACTACCGAGTGAGTTACGGTTAGAAATCGTTCAAATTGAAACTATAATGGGAATAAATGCTGAGGTAAGGATAAGAACGGTCATGGAGGGGCTTTAAGCTACTGAGATGGCATTAGAAACTAATAGGAGTCCTAGTAACCTTTTGGGGTAGGTTTAGGTACTCAAATTGACACGACGAGAGAAAATTATCAAGTTAAGTATATAATTACGTTTGATGTTCGGGATAATCTTACTACGTACGAGACATACTAGATAGAATGTGAGTATCTATAATAAAATATGATTACTAAGGTTCTGTGAATGCCTAGTTAAAGGATTTCTTATGTGTGTGACATACCTACCATACTTGCTATCACGGGAGGTTAGTTTTTTTTTGTAAAGGACCCTCTTATCCTTGTGTGCCTTCGGGGGGATTTAGACTGGTACCTTAAGAATATAGGACTGTGAATAACTTATTTGTGAGTTGATAAGTCAGCTAACCATGGGAGCGTAGGTATGTGCGTGACCCATGGGTATGTGAACTATGTTTGCCTCCAATATGTGTGATTTTTCTTATTGAAACGGTTCTTGAGAGATTAGGAACTCGTAGTCCCTATGTACGTGATGTACCAAGATTCGATAGCGGAGTATGCGTGCACTGCAGCTGAGCCTAGGGGTGCTATATATATATTTATGTACTGATAGTGATATACTTATGTACTTGTGACTGGTTCATTGTTGCTAAGTAGATGAGAATAACAAAGATATCTGAATGGGCTAAGAATGAGAATTTAATTGACTCTTGAGATAAGTAATTTCAATGAATGCAAATATGGGTTATGAATATAACTATTTTGGGTACTAAGAGTAGACATCTTATGGTAGCATGCTAAAGCGAAAGTGGTACAGACTAGTTAGTTTGTGACATAACTAGGATGGGTTAAGAGCATACGTTAGGCGTGAACATTAGTTAAGAGGTGAGAAACTCATGTGAGAGTACGCAACTAACGTGTTTATAATATATGTTGTTTAATTGTAATTTAAACACTTGCTAAACTTTTAAAGTGTTTTCACCTCGGGCTCTGACCCGTTTTCCTCCAAATCTATTTTGTTTTGTAAAAACATTTTTAGGTGCCCATCCACAGGGACGCCAAGTATAGGAGTTCCATTCTGATGACGTGTCGTAGTTGCTGTGGAAGCTATAGGATCTTGGTATTAGATGCCTTCATATTTATACTTGGTTCCTTCAGAGTCATTTGTATCAGTTAGGGCATGAACCCCATTCTTATATAGAGGTTGTAGTTACAGACTATCATTATTTCGGTTATTGGTTTATTTATTCAAACTCTTATATTGGGACTTTATTTACTCTGGCATTATTATTATCGGAGTGTTTACTCCAGACTCAGTTGATTTCTTTTCGTTGATTATTCATATGAGATTGTTTATGTGATTGATGGTTATTGATTTAATTCTTGCTTATTGGATAACTTAATTATAAAATTTCACATCTCTCTTTTTAAAATATTAAGTGGCTAGTAATTAACTAAATATATTTCGACAATGATGCTAAGACTAAACCAACTTGATATTCTGTATTAATTTAATAAAGGAGTAGCTACCCGGTATTTAATTAGATGGGGTGTCACAGGTGGTATCAGAGCATCAGGTTCTAGTGTCCTTTAGGATCTGTGCGGCTTATTATGCTTCCAGCGTAGCTTTCTTTGATATAGAGCCCTATGTTTAGGATTGTTGATTTCTTTGGTGAGATTTTGTTCTCCTGCTATGATTTATATGATAGTTAATTTTATTTGCATTCGAGTGTGTTTGTGTGCCGAACAATGTAGTACGTCAGGCGAAGACAGTTGGGCGGATAGCAGGAGGCAAAGATCAGTTGAGGTTATTTGATTTATTAAAGAAGGACGACAGTAGTTAAAGTCACCCAAATTATGGCACGGAAGTCCAGGACGGTAAAGACGGCTAAGGCACGACTTGTGACTTCTAGGTACAGCTATAGTAGAAAATGGGGTCAAATTAGAATCACCCAGCAAGGTTGGATTGGGAGAGAGTCAGACAAAACATTGAAAAGAACCAGCAGTGGAAATACTAGAAATGCGGAGATGGCGTGTACTAGAGAACTAACGTAAAATATCCAATGGCATGAACATATGACGAGGTATGGCTAATTATGAGTGAAAATTTGGGGTAAAATTTTTTCTTGGCTCGTAAGAGTGGATTTACAATGATGAGAGGCAATTACCACACTTAGAAGTGGAATGTGTCGTCGAGAGAAGGCGCATAAGTATGGTTTGTCCATAATTTCCTTCATTAGATGTTCAGAGTAGATGAGAATGTTATTCTGAACTCACACAGGAGGGTCGAACAAAAGTCACTTTATGAGGAGAGATTTCATTATTTAGCGAACCTTACACCGGGTGAAGTAGGTGAAATGGAGAAGAGGACATTAAAGGGAGAATTTCCATATAAGAAAAAATGTTACCACTTCTGGGAAATTCTGCTTGGACGGTCAATGCATATGGTAATTAAGTCGTGTTTTGTTAATATGGAGGTAAACGCTTCCTTGTGAGGGGAGCTACAAGAATAAAAGAATTTAGATAGAGTAAGACTGGGGGAAATGGTGTTGAAGAAGAACCACAAGGGGGAGACCCATCAGGGAGCCCATTTAAATGATTCGAATAGCTGAATTGTTACCAAGCGATGGTGATTTTCGAAAGAGATGTGGAAACCAGTAGCGTGTTCCATAGGGCCATCAAAGCTAAATGAACAATGGAGATAGTCATCAGAGTCGACACTAGCAACGTCCAAGGGAAAGACAACCTTAACATGGTCAGTGTGATCGAAGATAAGTGAAGTATGTGTAAAGGTATTTTGTGGGGAGTAAAACCCGTGCATTAAAAATGTTCCCCGAAGCAAGTAGAGGGATAAGGGTATGGTGCCTAGCAAGAGCAGTAGTTATTAAAATTTTCGGTTTGGTACGGATAAGTGGGATAAGTCCAGGAACCATTTAAGCTGCTAAGGCGATTGGTAAGGTAGAAGTATGAGTTATATCCTCAGAGGATGTTGCGTGTTGTATGTGGCATGAACGAGTTGGTACATTTGTTAGTATTATTATTTTTCGTTTGAGAGTCGTGTTTAGCGAGTATCTCGACAATGTTATTATTTATCTGAATATTCCTCCCTAGTATAATGGGGTTACCTTTAGTGTTATTCGCGGACGATGAATGGTTATATTAATAGAGATATATACTTTATTGAAATTACTCGTTTTAGTGTTGTGTTATACGAGTATGATATTATCCTAATTATAGTTTTATTATAATGTTTAAATCGGTAGTGTGCAGTTAATGCAAGTCTATCGGGGTTACTACCTTGGTGTAGAATGTATTGTTCTTGCAAGCCCCCATCTGCGAGAGGGTCGGGCTCGCGATTGTATTTTTGAATATATATATATATATTGTTGAAACTTCGAAAACTATAATGGTCTCGGACTTTCGTTCCCGCTGTGTGTAGGGACTTTATCTATATAATGTGGAGTGTATTTAGTTTACTGTTTAGCGGAAAAATTTAGTTGATTATTATAATTAACGCTCAGGATGTAGTAATAAGAAGAGTTCATTGATATATCACCCTTTAGAGAGGTGGGAGTTAATACTCATGGTTGTATGTCTGGGGAAGGGATTTTGAGAACCCTGATTATATTTACATGATGTTTATGGAAGGTGATTTCCATCAATGTTAAGAGACAGTGGCTTTCGAAAGGAGTCCCTTGTTTAAGTGTAAGTGCGGAAGGAGACATAACTTTATTGTCAAGAAGCGGAAATATAAGGGTACATGTTGTGAACGAAGGGCCTAACAGATTCTGATGACTGACAATGCTAGAAAGTAGTGTATCGGGGGGGGGGGGGGGGTCCTTGTTTGGATTTCGCTTTGCGAGACACCCCACGCATGAAACTTAGCGTAAGGTTGGTAGTATGGAGATGTGTGGCCATTCGTTCATGATTTGGATACCTCGATCCTTATGGAAGTGTGTAGTTATAACTGGAAGTTAAAGGGTAAATTACGATATAAGGCCAGTAGAGCCAGTGGTGTGGTGAGGAAGTACTGCAAAATTTTGGGTTTTTATTTCGGTGGGTTGAAGGATGCACTGAGGTTAAGGAGGATTTAGGATTTCAAATTCGGGGGAGATTGAGAACGCCCAAGTGTTATAGCCACGTTACAAATGCAGGGGCAATAAAGAGTTTGGAGTACGGATGGAGCGTATATGATGTTTAAACTGGTATGTATGGGTTATAAGGGGTGTAGACACCCTGGTTTGCTTAGGTGTTAATCGCCAGAAGAAGGGACATAGATGGGTGAAATTATTACTTGTGAGACTAAAATGACAAAATGGAAGTGGTAGAGTGGATTACGCATCGTGAGAAGGATGACAATCTATTGATTCTTGTGTAATCAGAATAACACGTTCAAAATTGGTTAAAAGGCAGTGAGAAGCCATTTAAAAAGGGAGTGTCCCTTGATAAGGCAAATAGCTAACTATTATGGACATTTTGGAGGTGAGCCCCACCCAATCGAACGTTGAGAGTGGCTTATGTGTAAATGGAGTGAGGATGTTGATAAGGTATAGGAGTCCAGATGTGCACAACGTGGTGAAAGGTGCACGTGTCAAAATTTTGGGATACATCGAGGGAAGAAGAGGGTTAGTAAGTATCACTTAATGGGAAGAATTATACATGAAAGTCGGCATTGAAAGGGGTACTGTAAGTAGTAGATCGGTTGGGGTAAGATAATCAACCAGATAATTTTGTATCAAGCCGACATTCCAGTGATGGAAGAGTCAAGTTGGTAAATTTCCTTGAGGGGTTGCCAACTTATAGATAAATAACGAGTTCATTCGAATATGTGGGATAGGTTGTTCAGAAGGAAAGTAATTGTTATATCCTTGGGTAAAATACACCATTAGATAGTGAACACGCCGGTACGTGGTCCTACGCGGTATTATTAAAAACTAGGATGAGATCCCCAATATCCGCATTCAATGTGGGGTATCAGGAAGTAGTGGAGATAACATTTCGTTCTGAGAAGGTTGTCTCACCGATAGCCCGAGGAGTAGGCGCAAGGTGATTGACGACTGGTGGAACTGTATGAAAGAAATTTTAGATCCATTGCGATTATTTCATTTCCAAAACGGGTATAGCTAGTAAGTGAGGTATATTGTGGTAATGGGAAAAATATATTACCTAATGGTAGAGTTGGGTGAAAACACCCGTACCTATTCATAGTCGACAAGGTGCTTACTGAGGTTTTGTGTGGATAAACCTTATCATTCTTTCTCTGGATGTTTGGAGGTGAGCGGATTATCAGAGTTTTAGATCAGTCAGGAGTTAGAGTCAGATCAGTCATGAGTGGCTTTCCCTTGGGTAAAAATCATAATGTCGGGAACAAATATTCAAAGAACGGACAAGAGTAGTCAAATGTTCTATGGTTTCCCCAGGATGGGAGTTTTTCTCTAGATAAACGCGGGAGTTGATACGTAGTGAGGTGCGAACTCACAATAATATTGAGATAATGCGGCCGATGAGGTATTGGCTATTCTTATTCGAGTATTGTTTAGTAAGAGCACAATGTGAGGTGCATTTATTGAGGTGTAACCCTATACCTGATAAAGTATTGCGACTGTTCAACAAGCTTGTTATGAAGCGAGGGTTGTAGTGATTCAGTCTTTCTTTGTATTTTACTTTGAGTACTGGAGGATTACCAATTTATCCAGATATGCCTTTTTGTTTAATTTTGAGACGAAATTCTGTTATTAGGGGGGAAGTATGTAATACCCCGTATTTTTATGGCTTTTAATTATGAGATTTATTAAAAATAATTTGGGATAATTAATTGGAAAATAATCCGGATTTAAATGCTAGCCAGTCGAGAGTTAGTATTTGATTATTATAATTTTGTTGAATATTACTGAGTGATTATGGTAATATGTGATTAATGAAATTATTAAAATTGTCGTGAGTTAAAAATATGGCAGTTTCGGTAATTAAGATGGGACGCGCGTGGCAGTCATGTCAGGACCCAATTTAATGGATTTAAAAGTATTTTATTTTTATGTCAGCCGTATGAGCATTTTGAGTGCACCAACGTGTCTGGAAGGTTTGAGATGGTCAGAAAACACTAGCCGGGGGTTTAGTTTGAGTCCCGGGCCATTTTCAGGTATAACCGGCAACCCGGGAGGGTATTTTAGTCATTCCTATTTTTTTGGTGAATAGTGACCCACGAATTTTAGACAGTTAATATCTGCCAACTCTTGAGTCCCTTAAGGTTTCTCAACCAAAAATCATGAACATCCATTAGAGTGGAAGAAAATGGAGTTTCCACCAGACAACCACCAATTATAGGCTTTTGCACCACCGTCACCACCACCAGATAGATCGGAAAGCAAGGATCATCCACATATCGTCTACCTCATCGTATCAGAATCTTCGTTATCAGGCAAGTGATTTAACTTGCAATAATTTAGCGCATATATCATTCATTTTAGTTTAGAATTGAAGAATAACCTTAAATAATGAAAATTGAATGGATTTGAAGAATTTAAATCATAATCTGGGTAGGTCTTGCATGTAGTTTAATGTTGGAGATAATAGCAGCCAAGAAATTATGATTTTTGGGTAGAGAATTATGAAATTGTATTGAATTATATTGTCTTCTTGAAGAAATTGGAGAACTAGGGTTTTTATATGAAAATTTGATAAATTCATCCAAGAATTTGATGTTCCATTTTGATTTGGTGATTCTAAAACGTGGGAAATGATGCAAACTTGTTGGTATGATAATTGGTATACTTGGTTGGGAGTTGAAGACATTGTAATAAAGAATTAGAGGTGTAAAAAGAGGAAAACTCGTAATTGTTTAAGAAAATCTAAGTTGATAGCTCCTTGATCGATCAATTGACTCAATAATGTCGATCGATTGACAATCAATCGATCAACCTCTTTTCTTCGATCGATCGACCGTTTCAGATTTTTAGCAATTGTTTTCCCTTAAGGCTTAATAAAAATAACAAGGGCAATGATGATTCTTAGGATGTTTAAATTGATATTTTGGGAGTTAGTTAAGGTCAGTAGGGTCTTAGTTGAAGCCCGAAAAAATGAATTAGCTTAGGGATTTGAATAATATTGCTTACGAGGGACTACTGAGTGAGTTATAGTTAGAATTCGTTCAAATTGAAACTATAATGGGAATAAATGTTGAGGTAAGGATAAGAACAGTAATGGAGGGGATTTAAGTTAATGAGATAGCATTAGAAACTAATAGGAGGCCTAGTAACCTTTTGGGGTAGGTTTAGGTACTCAAAGTGACAGGACGAGAGAAAGTTATGAAGTTAAATTTATAATTACGTATGATGTTCGGGATAAGCTTACTACGTACGAGACTTACTAGATAGAATGTGAATATCTATATTGAAATATGATTACTAAGGTTGTGTGAATGCCTAGTGAATGGATTTATTATGTGTATAACATACCTACCATACTTGCTATCACAGGAGGTTAGTTTTTTTTGTAAAGGACCCTCTTATCCTTGTGTGCCTTCGGGGGGATTTAGACTGGTGCCTTAAGAACATAGGATTGTGAATGACTTATTTGTGAGTTGATAAGTCAGCTGACCACGGGAGCGTAGGTATGTGCGTGACTCATGGGTATGTGAACTATGTTCGCCTCAAATATGTATGATTTTTCTTATTGAAACGGTTCTTGAGAGATTAGGAACTCGTAGTCCCTATGTACGTGATGTACCAAGATTCGATAACAGAGTATACGCGCAATGCAGTTGAACTTAGGGATGCAATATATGTATTTATGTACTGAGAGTGATATACTTATGTACTTGTGACTGGTTCATTATTGTTTAGTAGATGTGAATAACTAAGATATCTGAATGGGCTAATAATGAGAATTTAATTAACACTTGAGATAAGTAATTTTAATGAATGCAAATATGTGTTATGAATATAAATGTTTTGGGTACTAAGAGTAGATATCCTATGGTAGCATGCGAAAGTGAAAGAGATAGAGACTAGTTAGTTAGTGACATAACTAGGATGGGTTAAGGGCATACATTAGGCGTGCACATTAGTTAAGAGGTAAGAAACTCATGTGAGAGTATGCAACTAACGTGGTTATAATATGTGTTGTTTAATTGTAATTTAAACACTTGCTAAACTTTTAAACTGTTTTCACCTAGGGCTCTGACCCGTTTTCCTCCAAATCTATTTTGTTTTGTAAAAACATTTTTAGGTTCCCAGCCACACGGACGCCAAGCATAGGAGTTTCATTCTTATGACGTGTTTTAGCTGCTGTGGAAGCTACAGGATCTTGGTATTAGACGCCTTCAGATTTCTCCTTGGTTCCTTCAGAGTCATTTTTATCTGTTAGGGCATGTCGCCCATTCTCCTTGGTTCCTTCAGATTCATTTTTATCGCGATGCTAAGACTGAACCAACTTGATATTCTGTATTAATTGAATAAAGGAGTAGCTACCCGATATTTAATTAGACGGGGTGTCACAAAGCCTCCATGTAATACCTATATGGCCTACGCATCGTCAAGTCCACCTGTTCCTACATGTGGTACGCAGCTCGATGCGTGAACCCCTAATCCGATAGGATGGTACACTAGTATGTCCACACACAAATATATACCCATCTAATTTGTATAAGTAGTTATTCCATAACTACTTTAATTCAACGATATCCTAATCCGTATAAATGATAGCCTTCGTGGCTTGACCATAACATCTGATTCCACTGTCCATAACTCATTTTAAGCTGTTATCTTACGACTACTTCCCTATTAAATATTAAGTCTCACAAAATCCTCTTAGGACTTAAATGACACTTGCTTCATAATTTATTACTCATTAAATACATTTCAAAAACATTATAGGTATAGTTATTTTTCAACTAACCTTGCCCACACATTTAATAATCTTGGTATATTATCCCCTTGACTCAAACTTTCATCATTCCAGATCATTAATATTTATTTACTTCCTAAGACCTTTTCAATAAGGTTTATATGTACATATATAAGGAGTTAACTAATAGTGGGAAACATGATTATATGTACATATAAAAGGAACCTCTAATATGATTTAGTATTATGACCGAATTACCACATCCAGAATCACTCATTCGATCCGTATCTAAATGCTTCATAATTTATTGCACAAAATCCCATTATTATGCAAAATATCCTTTAATGAATTCTATCCTTGGTGATTTATTATATATAATAAATTAAACCAACTGCCCCATGCCAAACTCCCATTGCACTAGCCCTTATTACTTGAGTCAATTTTCCCAAATCTAAATTTACTTAATCGCACATTAATTAATTTACTAGAATGTGTCGCTTAACTAAAAAGCCCGACCGAACTCACTCCTTTGGTCTGAATCCTAATTCAAATTTTCGTAAATAAGTTGACACACTTATAAATTTTCCATCTCTCACCTTATAGGTATAAGCATCCCTTGAAAAAAAATTATAATTTCATTTACAAAATAATTACTTAACAATCCAGTCGATTGTAATTATTAATAATTAAAGTGTGGGTATAATATTATTCCCATAATTTGTTAACCCACAATGCATTTGTTTACCCCAATTACCTAACTGTTCCTCTTAAAACTTGCTAAATTTTAGATTCATTATCCTCCAAGTTTTAAACAAAATAGGCTAAGGCCAAAAGGAAGCAAGGTGCCAAAGGTCAGCCAGGTCGCTCGAAGGACTGGGAGGTTCGTTTGCGCTACGTAGCTTGTCGCTCGAACGACCTTCCACATGGTTTGACCGACCCCACGTCTTCTTCTTCCCTATGTCTCTCTTTCACGGATCTACAAATCTAGAATACCTATACCTAGAATGCCCTACGGATTTAACAATAGTTATGGCAATGTAAAGAAAATTTAAACCAACCGTTATGTATTTTGAACCAAACCAGTTTTATCAATCCAGGGTTTATGACTATGATGTGTCCTTTCAGTCTCCACATTATTGAATTTCAACAGTAATGGTTATTCATCTAGAGATTTACACAAGAATTTTAGTCGTCTAATTATCATAACAGTCCCGACATGTAATCACTTACTTGGCTCCCAATTATTCATCAAAACTTAAGTAAACCTAATCATAAAAAATCAGATTTCTACATGTGGCACTCATCATCAACAAAAACAAATGTGATAAGCACAAAATCCCCAAAATATTAAAATATTATTTAACTTTAAATCTAAGCATGGAGTTAACATTCATATGAAAATAACACATATTGAATAAATATGGTAAGAGAATCATTACTTAGAATGGTGTAGAAATGCCTATGTTCCTCCTCCTAGGGTGCTCTTCCTCCTAACAATCATGTGTTCCTCTCTCTCTTTAAGTGGGGATGATAGGTCTAGGTTTTAATTAGGAGAGGGGGGTTATTTATCTTCCTTTTAACCTTACATTTTTCTCAATTCCCGAAGTTGATTTTAGACCCCAACTTTGGACACCCAAATGAGCCCAAATACAAAATCTAATTAGCCTGATAGCTACCCAACTCATATATATATATATATATATATACCCCGAAAACATTTCCACGGGTCTAAAATACCCAAATGACCCCGTAATACCTCTCAAAGTTCACCCCAAATGTTCTATCCCAAAAATATATTAATTTTGTCGTGCACACCCAAATACTTTAAAAAGAATAATAAATAAGTCTTGTTTGATTTATTACAAATCACTAATGTCAAATTCTAAACCTTAAAAATAATATTGAGTTTAATTACTCATAATCCTATGTTAATTAATTTCACTGAATTAATTTAATCCTTATTAAATTTTATTTTATTCCAAAAATATACGGGGTAATACACATAATATAATAGATAAAAGCTCATAAACAATGTGAATATGAACAACCATTCTTTTTATAAATAAACTAGAATTTGGTAGAAAGTATATGCATGAAAAGTTTCCTACGGATTAAAATAAAAAGATCAAAACTCTTTCAATTTCTCATACTAATTTGTAAAGAACATTAAGAATTAAAGTCCAATTTAAAAAAAAAACTAAATGAAATTAAAGTAATAGATATTTTTCAAAAGTTCCTTGCAAGAGATCATTCCATAGCTATTATTTATCATATATGATTTGAGACACTAAATAACATTCTATTTGTTCAAGAAAAATACTACAACTCTAGAGTTAGCTATATTTTTATTTTTTGCACTTGTAAGATTTTATTGTCTTCTTAGTTATAAAATTATTTGATTCAACTCTTTGCAAACAACAAGATGTGATTTTGTGTTTGTTGTGGGAGTTTCTTTCCGACCTTGAAATGTCACCACTTGCGGATACTTAATTATGGGTAGGTGCAAACGATTACCAGAATCTTGATTTTCACCCCAGAAGGTGGTCAAATAATAGAGGCTCTCAAGCATTGTCTCATGACATGGGTGTAGGGATGCATTCATATTATATTTTATTTTATTTACCATTCATTCACTATATGCAGATAAAATTGAATATTTTTTCAATTACTAAATCATTTACAAAACCCCAATGCATCAATTTTTGGGACAACAAAATCTAATTTTGAAATGTAACTTTTTTCCTTCCTATTTCTTTAATAATTTTACTAGATTAAAATATATAAAACACATTTGTAGTCTACAACCATAATCATTGCACTCATCTCACATACTACCACTATGTGTACGACAATGTCATCCATCAAAAGTTGTACCATCAAAACTAGGGGCTGTTATGGTATGCTTTTTATCATACCATACTAGTTTTTTCCAAAAAAGTATGACATGATTAACTATTTCTCATTACCAGAAATTGAAATTATCAAAAAATTTATGATTGATTTTGGTTTATGCATTTCAAAAATTGATTTACAAAAATTATCATACCAAATAAAATATGAAAAGTACAATCCTAAAATAACAATTCAATAAGCCTAAAATATTAAGTTCATATATATATATATATATATATATATATATCCACCTTCTCCTTGCCTTAATTCTATTACATGGGTTCGGTCACATAGATTCTCCCATTTCATCCTAATCTATTATAGGCAATATTATCATTCATTTTTAATGACTTAACATATCTCATAATAATTTCCTCCCATGATAGCTTAGGGCGACCCTTCCTCTTTTACCCTCTATTTTCAACACTCTTCCTCTTGTTATAAGTGCACCTATTGGTCTACACAACACATGGCCATACCATCCAAGTCAACTTTATCTTAATTTATCGTTCATGGGAGCTACTCCTAACTTTTCTTTCACATATTAATTTTTAATCATGTCCTTTTTAGTAATTTCTATATCAATCTAAGCATTATCATACCACTAACATGGAGACTTTTGTTCATATTTTTCCTTTAAAGGCCAACACTCTGCTACATATAGGGTCACTGCCCTAATAATTGAGCAATAAAATTTTCTTTTTAATTTATTAGTTATTTTCTAATCACATAACAACCACTTCCTTGTTTCCAACTAGTTGATTTTCTACTCATAATAACCTCACCAATATCCCCATTACATTGTATCACTAAACCTAAATAACGAAATTTATTAGTTTGGTTTATCATTTTTTCTTCAATCTTTAACATTATGCAATCCGAATCCTCGTTATTAAATTTACATTCTACAAATTTGGTATTATTTCTACTAATTTTTAGTTCATTAGACTCAAAGATATTTCTTCAAGTATGTAACCTCATCACTACAGCCTCCTTTGAAATGTCTAATAAAACTATGTCATCCGCAAACAACATGTGTTATGTAACATCTTCTTGTTCATTCATAGCAATCTCATCTAATATTACGGTAAATAAGTAAGGACTTAAGGCCGATCCTTGATGTAAATCCCAAATAGTCATAAAATCATGTTTCCTGCAGAAATAGTTCTTACTCTAGTCTTTATGTTATCATATATATCTTCAATAGTTTTAATATAACTCATAGGGATTATTTAAGGCCTTAAGGACCACTATATTATATCCCTACGTATTCTATCATTTGCCTTTTCTAAGTCTATAAAGACAATGTTTAAGTTTTTATTCTTACTTCTAAACTTCAGCATTAACTACCTTAATAAGTAAATAGCTTCCGGTGGATTGCCCTAGTATAAATCCAAATTGATTGTCCAAAATAGTTGATTCATTTCTTAATCTTTGCTATCGCAAGTTTGTACACCGTCTTTAATTTTATACAATGGTATTATTTTTCTTTTCCTTCACTTATTTGGCATATTTCCTACTTCTAAAATTTCATTAAATAAACATGTTAACCATTCTACCCCATTACTTTCAACGGTCCTCCATACCTCTATGAGTATTTTATCCCGACACACACATACACACACACACACACACACACACACACACACACACATATATATATATATATATATATATATATCATAAGGAGCATAATAATTTTACTATTGAATAAAAGGATAAGATAACTAGGTGTCCGAATTATGCCAACAAACTAAGAAACCTAAGATTGGGGATCATTTCATTATCCTCTTTACCATCAGGTTGCACACCCTTCCATCTATTTCCCTAACAAAATTATGCATCTAATTTCTGACACGCGCACAAATGCACTTTCTCTATCTAACTAAACTTTTTTTCACCCTCTCACTCTCTCCTTCCCTCTTTTACATGACTTCATCTCCCAACTCCCATGTCATCCTTTCTTTTATCACGAACGTAGTTTAAATTTGTCTTGAGGTAACATATTTTGTGTTAAAGGTCATAGATTTTATGAATTTTTTTACCTAGTAGGATGTGTTCCTTAGCTCTCTCTCTCTCTCCATATATATATATATATATATACATTTGGTTTTGTATTTTTCTTTTCTGCTCTTTGCAAAACCGAACACCATTCTTAATTTATTAGTTATTTTCTTATCACATAACACCCCACTTGCTTGTCTCCATTTCATCCAACGAGTTGATTTTCTACTCATAACATCCTCACCAATATCCCCATTACTTTGTATCATTAAACCTAAATAACGTTATTATTAGTTTGTTCTATCACTTTTTCTTTAATATTTAATATTATGCTATCTCGCGCCTCATTATTAAATTTATAGTCTATAAGTTTAGTTTTATTTCTACAAATTTTTAGTTCCTTAGACTCTAGGGAATTTATTCAAGTATCTACTCCCATCTCTAAGGCCTCCTTTGAAGTGTCTACTACAACTATGTCATCCGCAAACAACATACACTATCGAACATTTTCTTGTACGTTCGTAGCAATACCATCTGATATTGTGGTAAATAAGTAAGGACTTAAGGCCGATCCTTGATGTAAAGCAACTTTATTCATAAAATCATTAGTTTCTCCACAATTAGTTCTTACTATAGTCTATATGTTATCATACATAATATAACTCATGGAATTTCTTTTTGTCCTTAAAGCCCACCATATTATATCCCTACGTACTCTATTATATGCCTTTTCTAAGTTTATAAGTACCATGTGTAATTTTTTATTCTTACTTATATACTTTTTCATTAATTGACTTAATAAGTAAATAGCTTTCGCTGGATCCCCCTAGTATAAATCCAAATAGATTGTCCGAAATAGTTGATACATATTTTAATCTTTGTTCTATAACCTTTTTCTATAATTCCATAGTGTGATTCATCAGTTCGAATCCTCTATAGTTATCACAAGTTCGTACATCCCTTTATTTTTATACAGAGGTATTATGCTGCGTTTCCTCGACTCATTTGGCATATTTCTTTGTTTAAAATTTTCATTAAATAAACATATTAACAAGTCTACCCCTATACTTCCAAGGGTCCTCCATACCTCTATGTGTTTTTTTTTGGTGAATGTGTTTTTTTTAATCTAATTATTTCCCATATGCAATTTAAATCACTTTAGTCTGTAAATAAAACGTTCCTGACAGAATGAAAATCTGGAAGCAGAAAAATTTGTACATACTAACCACTCATGTAGGATAGCATTACACATAAATGCTGGACGTAGCAGTTATGAACGGAGCAATGTCAAAAGGTGTTCTGAATTTTGACATTGATGTTGCCAAAAAGAGGTGGTGTTCATTTTGGTCGAGCAAATTTTCTCATCATTTTTCAATTGTAAGAGCCACCTTTGGAGTACCTCAACTAAGTTATGCAAATAGGCATAGCTAATGTTATGCAAATAGTACATATAATTAAGTATTCTAAAGAAGAAAACATAGGCATAACTAATGCTTATTTTTTTCATTAATAATTTACCTCTTTGGTGCAGATGTCTAACATTTCCCAAATATTAAAATATATGCTCTCTCCTTTCACTTCAGATAAATATAGTAAAAAAATGCTAAAGCTCTTGATCAGTTCTATGGTGATTAGAGACACAAATCCAACACACTAAAAATATAAAACGAAATGTTAAGGAAAAAAGAATCTGGTATATAAACTTCATAATTGGTCTGTTGAACCTAAACTAACAACAATACAATTACCCAACCATTCGACTGTTGTCCCATGTAGTCAACTTTGTCCCTTGTTTCCAATAGGATAAATGAATTCCCCAAAAATTTGGTCTTTACCTTCGAAGTTACATCATAGATGAAATGGTCACTTTCAGTATGTGCAACACTCATTAGCTAACTTGTTCTGTAATAAATGTAATACTAGCATGATTGTCCATCTCATGAGTTTCACCTAAAGGCTCGTTGCAATGAAAAATACACTCATATGAACCACAATACAACATACACCAGGCGCACTTTTAGTCTAAAGAAGAAGGAATTATGTCGGAAGACAACTGTTGCTAAAATATTAATCACGGAGGTTACAAAATAATTAAAAATTAAAAAAATAAGCAAATCGAGAAGTGAGACCATACCGTTCAACAACATGGAGTGATCTTTCCGCTCAATAAATCTTGTGCCATCCAAGAATACCTTAATGATGGAGTGAAAATCATAGGCCTCTAATGAGGTTGGTTAGTAGTACCATATATTTTTCTTTCACTATAGAATATAATATATAGTTACCATATTAATATACCGTTATAAAGCCCCATACCTTAGTTACAATCTGTATTAAGCCTGATCAAAACCACTCATCGGAATTTACCTACCATCTATAAATAGTAGTGTGACGGGTTATAAAGAGAACTTTATTTCAAAACTTCTACACCACTTTTTATGATTGAAAATCTCTCCTTTAAAATTTAAATGTCAACCTCTTATATAGTTTGATTAAATCCAACTTTAAGATATATTAAAGCAATTCAATAATGCTTAATAACTGGAATAATTCTGAACATAATTAGTTTCAAGTAATTAAACTTAATATATTCAATCGTCTATCAGATTTTATATAGCAGGAATAATTCACGATATAGCATCCACTGGAAAAAAATAGGTTGTATATCAGATTGTATATCATGATATATCATGATATACAAGCGTGACTTGCATCCACGATATATCAGATTGTATATACACCATATATCAGATTATATATACACGATATATCAAATTGTATATTCACTAATAGAGGTGTATATACAATCGTGATATATGCATGCATCCATCTGATATACACGATTGTATATTCTCTGATATACAAACTTAGAATTTAGGAGTATTTACAATCGTGATATATGCCTGCATCCACGATATACAATCTTATATACGATTGTATATTCACTGATATATAATCTGATATATCCACGATATACTGGTATTCACTATTTCAAATAGATTGTATACCACGATATAGCATCCAGAATATAGCATCCACTAAACTCAAGAAAGAAGATTCTGATGATGATTTTGAACAAGCCCTTGTTAACAAAACCCCCAAACTGGTGAAAAAAGAAGGTGCCGCTGATAAAGATTTTCATGTTTCCTCTGCTAAGAAGACCTCCAAAATCCCCGAGAAAGAAGAGGCTGACAATGATTTTGATGCGTACATTGCCAAGAAAGCTCAAATAGGACTGATAAGTTAAAGATGCAGAAAATGAAGAAGAAAAAAAAGGAGGAAGAAAAGAAGAAAGGGGTAAAAAAAGTGGAGCAAAATGGTAAGAAAAGGGAGAGGAAGGTGTACGATTTGCCTGGTCAGAAGAGAGACCCTCCTGAGGAAACAGACCCATTGAGGATTTTCTATGAAACATTGTATAAGCATGTTCCTAATAGTGAAATGGCAGCTCTCTGGATGATGGAATCTGGATTGCTACCCAAGGAACTGGCTAAGGAATTTTACGAAAAGAAACTGAAAAAAATCCAGCAGCAAAAACACGGCACCCCAACGAAAAAAGTTATTACTGTGAAGAAAACCATCGAAACCATCACTGTCACGCAAAAAACCGTATCCTCTATTTCATCACAGAAAAAGAAAACTTCAGATTCCAAAGTTGCATCAAAGCAGTCCAAGAAGCAAAAGATTGTTGATTCCGACGACGATATGTCCGATGATGACTTTATTTTGGCTAGTAAGAAGAAAAAACAAAGAGCAGAGTAATTGCATTCACTGAATAATATCTTGCTAATTGTTTGTGACCTTTTTTTCTATAATATATTTGAATATCTAATGTGATATTTCAATTCTATTGACTGCTCTTAGTGTGGGGGTAACAAATGTTATAGCATCCACTGAAAAATAAATTGTTATTGATATAGAATCTGTTATTTCAATTTCATTTGTCACTGAAAAAACCCACTACTGGGATGCCTGCAAAAATTCACTGAAAAAATAATCAGTTAAGGAGACAGAGTAAAAGAGACGCGCTTTTAAAATTGTTTAGTACCTTAGGATGAATGTTGGAGCTCAATCCAGGGATGAGATATCAAGAGGAAGGTTTAAATCAGATTGTATATCAGTAACAATGTATAACAAGTGAAAAATCCATGATATAATACCCAAACAGTCTTGTATATCATCTCGGGATCAAAATAAGCAAACCACCGGATAAAAAAAATCATACCACATATAGCATACCATGTTTACTCAAATATAATTGACGTAGATGTTGATATAATCCAAAAAAAAAAGCTACATATAAATGTAGCATACCATGTTTTTACTGAAACACTCTTTTTTCTACTCCTTCACTGGGGCCTCGGCCGAAATATCCTTCTAGTATCTATGGTGATTAATGTTGCCACTCCTCCCACACTTGAGCAATAATGGGAGATTGGTATTCATAATGCCAAAAAGCTAGGATTACTTGCATAGAAACTGCCACAACTGCCACTGGAAACGACCCGGTAAATGCAGTCACCCACTGTACGGTCATTACTCACACACTGGCTTTTTTTCAATCCTAGATCATGAGCTGATCAGGCAATTTGGCTCCGCTGCCTGCTGCTGCACTTTTGTCCCAATCTGCTACACAAAAAACACACCCAAACTAAGGATGCACATATGGTAAGAAGGCAACATTAAAACAATAGAATACATGAACGTAGAGAAATATATAATATAAGAGTTTGGAAAACTTCTTTGTAATTCCTACAATTTGATGTCCTAAGAACTGATATGCAAATATTTTCATTCTTTTTTTCCAAAAGGGTAGATAGTTATGCATACATATTTGAGATATCGTGATTTCTTAGAGTATGCGACTAATATAAACTCACCCCCCAAAATTGGAGAGCTAAAGAAATTTCAAAATTATGATACTATATATACATGACTCAAACCATTTACATAGAAAATGATAATCAAACACCGGAGTCTTCGACATCTTAAGTAGAGCTATTCAAACATATTTATCAAAGATAGGTCATTCAATATTTTATCAATTGCCTCGTCGTCGTGGACACGTCCTCTCGACATGATAGATGGGACCATGGCAATATCTTTCTCCACAGTTTCAGGGAAAAGATCTCCCAAAACACAAAGCTCAAATTCTTCCGATTGGTTGTGACCCAGGATTTCTCGAACCTTCCTAATAGCTTTGGGATTTTTATAGCTACTAAAGATCTTCACATATTGCAATGACTTCTCAAACACTTGAGGAACTTGATTCATTGGATCCTCAGACATCTGCTAAAGTTGTACTTCTATTCAAGAATTAAGGCAACCTCGCCATTGATTAAACACCTAGTCTACAATGAGAAATAACCCTACTAATCGATCTCCAATTCTGAGTTTATGTGAGAATTTCAAAGTTGGTTTTCTGACATATCAGAATTGGAGATGGGATTATTGTGATGGGCTCTACTGGAGATCAATTAGTAGGGGCTATTTTTTTTCAAATTATAACATAAACTTGAGATAGGATTCTAATCGATCTCCAAATTCTCATACTTCAATTCTGAGTTTATGTGAGAATTTCAAACCCCTATGTTCTCACACCTAGATTCATGAAATATGAGAAAAGCATTCATTTATCTCAGGTTTATGTGAGAATTTGAAAAAAAAATAACCCCTACTAATAAATCTCCAATAGTGCCCATCACATTGGGCTACCACGTTGACAACTTTTAGCATGTGAGAATTTGAAGGAAAAAAAATCGTGTGCAGCAATAATAAAAAAACTGTTATTATTAATGTATATCTGTTATACAGAATGTGTGTGTGAGTTTAGATAACAATAGGTAACTCATGTGTACAAACATATCTATGTAAATAGAAAATGAGCACATTAAAATCACCCAAAACACCAAATCAACCTTCACTTATAGCCTTTAGTGGCAGAAACCTAATGAGGACATTCTAAAGGAGTTTTATGGAGTAGCTGATTGAAAATGAAAACAGGTAAACTCTTGATTTCAAATGAGATCCCCTTTGAAATTTCATCAAACATTTTGAGAGTGATTTTTGTGTAACTTAACCGTCAACATAACGTAGTGGGTTAGGACCTTACCATCCGCTAAATTTTGCACCAAAATTAATAAAGGTAATTACAAAAAGAAAAAAAGATGCAAACTTCACAAAAACTAGAAAATAATGTAAAATGGAAGATGAACTCTTTTTTTTTATAACCTGTGGCAGACGCTTTTTGGACATTCACAAAAACGTAAGACAATATTCATGGTAAAGAATTTCGTTAATCTGATGAACTTCGCTGCAACCAATCACACATCACAGTCTACAGAACTTAATGGCAGCTAGTCAAATGCCACGATTATTAAGGAGTCCTTCATGGAAGAATTTCGTTAACCTCGTGCGAGTGAAAATGACAACCACCAAACCTAGAATGCATGGAGGGATGCTCCCATATGAAAAGTTCAACTTTTTAGCCTTACTATGGAGTCTCCTTCATAAATAATACTATGAAAATGGTTGAAACTGTAACCCATAGCAATATATTGGTGATAGGCTTCAGTAAGGAGTCTTGGGCTATCCGTGGATGAAAATTAGAGATCCATCAGTGTAAGGAAGAGTAGAGCAGAAGTTTTTAGGTAGAAATCGAATGTGTTCACTCTTCACAAAACAATCGGATTTGTATATGAAAAAAATTATTTCAAATAAAATAAAAAAGACTATTTTTGACTTAGAAAAAGACAAAATAGTAATGAAATGTAAATAAAATCTAAAGTTCGATATTACCTTAACAATATATCAAACACAATGAGACCAAAATTTTTGAATGAATCCCGAAACAAATAAGAGGAGAAGTACATATTCATAAATAGACAATGAATATTCAAAATAATTCTAATGTGGCACTCCAACGAAACCCATGATAATTCAAGTGCAAAAATTTACCTGTGAGATCTGGAAACAACATGATAAATCAAGGGCAAAAATTTACACATATCCACTGCGCAATGTTCAAACTTTAAACTTCGAAGGTATGAAAAAAACACAAAATACCAAATGTATAGATCTAACACGAAATATACTAAATGTACAAAACTATAATGAAAAATAACATTGATCCAACATCTGAAAGAAAAAAAATACACATGAAAACCATATTTCAAATCCTATTTTGAGATTACCTATAGGACGAAAATAATAAATTCAGATCTCCACGGATTTTGTAGCAGCGGTCGACAACTGGGATGAGAGAGAAGGTGGGGTTCGACGACGAGGAGGGGCTGCGGTAGAGAGGAGGAGGGGGCGGGGGATTAGTGAGAGATAATGAGAGGTGAGGTTTGTGAAAATCGGGAGAGAGGAGATGAGAAGGAGGGTTTGGGTGACTTTTTTCTAGTTGGAGAGTATTGGAGAGAGTTTTATTAGGGTAACTTTACTAATTTACCCCTATTTTGAATTTTGAAGTAAGGGGGCAAAAACATTAGAGTGCGTCAAAAGAGGGGGAATTCAAAATTTAAGTGGCAAATGAGGAAATGCAGGAAAAAATTAATCCGATGACATCATGTGTCAAACTTGTGACATACATAAGTTTCCTACTTTATTATATAGATATTAGATTTGGTTTTGTATTTTTCTTGTATGTGGTTTACAAAACCAAACCCCCTTCTTATTCCCGATTAAAATGATAATAGGGTATTGGGTTTATGCTTGATTCTATAATTTCGATTTTGGGGTCGAGTAAAATTTTAGTTATGGTAGGCTTAGCTTGAAGTTTTGGGTCTTAAAGTAGGGGATCTGGGGGATAAACATATGGTTTATGGGTTTGGTTTTAAACCTCTCATGCTCTTCATAGGTTGTTTTGGAAATTACATCCCTTGGGTGTGGGTTTTTGGATTTAGAATTTGTATCTATATTTTATACTATGTTAAGAATTCTACAATATTAGTATGGATTAATATGGAATAAGGTGCAAGTGATGTTTAGTCTCTTATTTCATTGTTGTTTGTTGACTTTATGCAGAGAAGACTATGCGGTCTTTTTTTTAATGCATGGTTGAAATTGATGTTTTGTCCCTTATTTCATTGTTGTTTTTCGAGGTCGGTGATACTCTAGTATCAATGGGATTGCGAAGGCATGAACTCATTTTCTATGAAACCAAGCTTGCAAATGGACGTGATTATAATTTTTTTACTTGAGGTCCATAATCTATTGTTCACTCAAAATATATTTACTAGAACTCTTGTAATAGTACAACTTAAATATTTTTTAAACCGTTCTGGTTACATTAGGTGAATCTTATGTTGAGAACACATTTGTATGTAATCTTTTGTACACATATGACTTATACATTGATTATATGGAAGAAAGATTTATAATTTCCATTTTAATGAGTATTTAAATTATGTATATCCTTTTTTTGTTTGAGAATGTAATACGTTTCACTATAGAATTGCCCAGTTTCAAGAAATGGACTGAGTTGTCTCAAAATTGATATTAGTGATTTTAGTTTTCTTTCAATCAAAAGTTGTTGACTTGAGTTGTGTGGCCATTTGGGGTCAAATGCCATCCTACGTGCGTGGAATACGGGGGTCGGCTGTCGTCATGTGGGGGTTGAAATAAAGAGATAGAATCTCCTTCCTTTTTTTTCTCAAAACAGGTAAAAGAATGATGTTGCCTCGAGATAACAACATCAAGGTCAAATTGATGCATGCAAAACAAAGTAGTTCGAGGGTCCGAGGGCTAAATTAGGTAATGGTAAGGTGTTAGGAACCCATTCCACGCTTTTGGTCTCTCATGGGTAATGTTAATCTTCTCTTTTTAGACTCCATGATGTGTGTCCATATTTATATGGGAGCGTTTGTCTTGGCAATGTAACAATTCACCATTTAACACCTGAGTGTACGTCCATAAAGAAAGGTTACCTAATAGGCACTGTCGGATCCTCCAAGTCAGGCCATCCAAGAACATTTGAATATCCTTTTCTTCAGTAGGAACCTCTCCTGGCATGAGATTTAACAGCCTCATAAATTCTTTGTTGTACTCGGCAACTATCCCCTCCTTAGTGAGATATACTAATACCCACCTCTTTTCAGTCTGGATGGCGGGTGGAAAGTATTTGCGATTAAACTGCTCCCATAACTGCTATATCACCATATTATCTCTCTCATTCACTGTGGAAACACATCAATGCCACCCCGACTATCTTAAAAGCTACTAGGATCTACCTCTGAACATCAGTACACTCATACATTCTAAGGTGCCCGTAGATGACCTCCTTCCATTGGCTCGCCACCACTACTTTTAAACCCCCTGAGAAATTTAGGGGATGTACCTTCTGGAAAGCATCCCTAACTTTCCCCCAAGCAGAAGGGAACGCCGATGTTAGTGCTAGTGCCATCACCTGTGCCTGGGGTGGTGCTCGTTGTGCTACTCTGGCTAATGATGCATTCACTACTTGAGTAACTATAGAGTCCACCTCTGCAGCATTCATAGTGACCTGTGTTGGATCTGGATGAGTGTCTGGATATGCCCCTGTGTGGGTTCATGTGGAACATCGAGGAGGCATTTGAAATAAGAGAGAATTTTCATAATTCCTCAATTCAAAATATCACAAGTAGCTGAAGATGTAAATTCATAAATAAGAATGCACAGTCCTAAGTATAGGGCTCTACATCGAAGAACAATATGCGGGAAACATAATAAGGGACATAGATCCTAAAGACACTAGAACCTGATGGTTTGATACCATATGTGTCACCCAACTTAATTAAATACTGCGTGATCAAACCTTTATTAAATTAAAATAGAATATCCATATTGGTTCATTCTTAGCATCACTGTCGAAATTTTTTTTACTGTTTACTAGCCACCTAGCATTTGAAAAAATAGTGTCAAATTTTATTTTATTTTTTTAATTTTTATACAAGAAAAGATTTTAAAAAATTAACAATTAAGTATCACATCCACCATACCAAATAAATCAACACCATAATTAATGAAACACCGAATCAAATAAGATATGATGGGAGTGATCACCCTAGTTAAAAACTCCAATACAATAATACATGAAACCACTAAATCAACAACTGAATAGTAAAGGAAGTACAATATCTCTGGAAGTAACTACTATTAGAACAAGGGAGATATACCCAACTGAGATAAAATAAAGGATGCATCTGCGCTGAAAGGAATGGAGGCATCTACTAAGTAAGTCCTACAGTCAACCGCATCAACTGTAGCAATGGCAAATGATAATGAACTCCTAAGTTGGCCCGCCATGTCGCTGGACACCTAAAAATGGTTTTTACAAAAGAAAATATATTTAGAGAAAATGGGCCAGAGCCCGAGTAAAACAATTTAAAAAATTTAACAAGTGATTAAATGCACAAATTTGCAAACATAGTATACATGTTAGGTTTACGTGCTCTCACTTGAATTGCTCACCTCTCAACTATTGTGCATACCTAACGTAGCTAACTAAACCATCCTAGTTATTCTACCCCGCTTAACTAGTCAAAACCAAATTTATTACCATACACGGTAACTCAGAATGTTCACCCGTATCGCCCAAATAATACATTATAACATTTTTCATATTCGTGTGTCAACTATAAATTTCTCATTTTATAGTTAGAGATTCACTAAATATGCGTTTTCCCCCATTTTTTATAAACCAACCCTTCATTCTACAACTCCAAACTCCCATAGAAAATACTCCCAGCAATAAACTAATCTATATACATGATTTATAATCTTGTGTATCTATCAAATAAGCAAATAACTTGGATTAATTCACGATTGTTCTTTAAAAGAGTAGTTTACCGTTTATCATCAAGAATACATATAAAACTCAGATTTCTTCAAATTTTAATCGTTAAACATTCATCAATTTCATCTTCTAACATAAAAGTTAAATACTACTATCAATTCTACCTGAAAATATAATTTCAATTCCTCAAATTTATCATCAACGTTCATGAAATCCGAATGTAGTAATTACCCTATTGTAATATGAATATGATACTCAACAAAAAATCAGCAATATAAACACTTCCCCACTATGTAGTTCTGATCTGTTGAAGAAGAAATATATGATTGTGGCCTCCTCTCGTTGATATACACGTTAGCAATGATTTTGGTGTAAAATGATATTTTTTGGCTTTAGAACTCTTGCGAACTCTCTTCTTCTCCCACCACTTCTCTTCATTTTCTTTGTTAAGTGTAAAGTCTCATGTCTGTTACTTACCAATACATACAAACTTTCAATTTTCATCCGCCCCTTTTCCCTAAAATTTTAAAAGACCAAAATACCCCTCTGGGGTGCCGGTTTGCCTAAAAGTGTCCCGGGACCCAAACTAAACCCCCGAGTAGACTTTTTTTACTATTTCAACCCTTTCAGAAGTAGTGGCACACTCAAAATGACTATATGGATTATGAAAAATGGAATTATATTTTTTTTCCAAATTCTTGTCCTGACACATGCATCCTGACTAAATTAATCATAATTGCCGTATTTTTCACTCACGACAATTTTAATCGACTCATATCGTTATTATTACTCATTCATTAAGTATTATTCAATATAAATAAATATTAACCCTTATCTCGCTAATTAATATTTACTTATATCCAGATTAATTTCCAATTAAATTTTCCCATTATGTAAATTAATCATAATAATTAAATTAATTCCACATTTAAAATCATTAAAAATTACGTGGTATTACAGTTATTAAATCTCCAACGGATGGTCGAGCATGGCATTAATTTTTGATTTTATTATAATATTGAATTTTTTCTTGGATAAATGATTGAGCATATCTGTCAATTGTTAGACAACTTTGACAACTTCAATTTGAATATTATCATGAAGTAGTGAGTACTATTTGACATAAAAGAATATTTTCCTTTGCACATGATCCCATGCACACTGACTTCATATTGTATATTAGATAGCGCACCTATCACTTTTGATTAAAGGAATACATTTTCCCATGTTTGGACACCACTATAAGACACGATTATTGGGTTTATTCCACAATAAAAAGGTTGATGTTTGTTCACCAGCAGAAGGGTCCAAAAGGGAAAAAGTCACTTAAGGTCCCCCGGGATTATGGTTGAGATTATATATGATACATTATTCCATCGAATAAGGGATGAGACTTAGAGTAGGAGAGACAACTCGGACAACATATAATACAAAAGATAAGATATTCTAAAAGAGTTTGAACACTTTATACACTTGAGAGGAGAAGTTTTATCCTTGATATTGATTGATTATAAGTACTGATTTTCATTCTTCAAGTGGAATAGAACTAGAGCTCCTATGGACGTAGCCCAAGATAGGTGAACTACATTATTCATTGTGTTTTTTAGAGTTCATTTTCTCTTTTGAGAAAATTTTACTTCAACAATAAGCTTTTTTAAACATCATTCCTGCAAAGTTCATTTTCCTATCACCATTAATAAGCGTTACACCCCACTTTAATCATAAACACCCTGGTGACAAGAGAAATGACCACTTCCCCTCATTACCCAAAGATAAGTTATCTCTGAAATTTAGAGATTTTATTGGGAAGGTATTCTTTGAGAGGTGGTTAATGAAAATAAAGATTATACTCTCACGTTCAATGATGCTCAGGTTATGGAAGAGAAGGATGTTATTACATATTCTATCGAGGTTCCTCAAGTCACTTCTATCACAGGGGCAAGATTGCTCGAGCTCTATTTTAGCGATCAACTAAAAAACCAAACTCATTGTCAATTTTATAGAATTCCTCCAGACACATTAAGGAAAGATAGTGTTTGGTTCCATGATAGATCCAACTTCCTTCGTATCATCAAAGGCAAAACATGTCACTCCTTTCATGAGAATTCCCATTATACCTCCTAGTGCATCTGCTTCAATTACGGTAAATCTTGTTCTAACTATAATACCAACCATTGAACCTCTTGTTGTCATTATTTATTTACCCGTGGTCACCCCTCTATAGGCCAATACAATGGAAATAACTATTTTACCTTCTTTAACAACTGAGGATGTCTTGAAGGAGATAATTGAGATGAGGGTATCATCCTCATAGACATCTAGTTAGTAAGCATCCATTTATAATGATTTTGTACTCCTTACCAAGAGGAGTATAACGATGAACCTTATCTCGAGGGATATATTCCTCTAATATTTGCTAAGTCTAATGGATGGGAAGGAAACACAAAAGAATAATTGAAAATATTGGTTGAGCATCTTAGTGCTCATTCTAATAAAAAAATGCATTTAAGGGAGTTTTCAAAACCCCTCACTGATGAAGCATCCACATGGCATTCTCATTTAGCCCTAAGGAATGTGTCTACACAGTAAGATATGTATGTGAAATTCCTCTGGATATTATTTCGAGTAGATTATGAGTTTACACTGGCTCAACCCACTCGAGAGAAGCTAAAGCCAAGTGAGCAGTTGATGTCTTACGTAAATAGTTTTAGAAAAAGATCTCTAGATGTACGGAAAGTTACAATGGAGAGAAATATCCTTTAAATACGTGTAAAGGTATTCCTGCCATAGTTTATTTATCACTTAATAAATAAAAATAGATAAGGCAAGTTCAAAGCCTTCACATGAGTAGGTCAAAATACTTCATTGGTCATTCGACCTCTTCTAGTCATAAAAAACACCACTCGAAAGAAACCACTTGTCCAAGTAGTTAGAGGATCTCAGTTTGTAGGAGTCAGCTATGCTGATGGAGCTGAAAAAGAAAGAAAAAATGGAAAAAGGAAAGAATAACAAAATTAACTTCGATTGTGTTGATCCATGTCCTTTTTCTTATGGTGTTTAAGAGATAATGAGTTGTTACAACACCCTATTGACTGATGGATTAGTTTTTCCTCATATAAAATCTCTACCTTATATTCTAGGGATAGATGTTCAAGCTTATCCAAAGTATTCCCAAATTTATTAGCACATTGGGCATATCGTGGTTTCATTTTTTTACCTCTATGAAGATTATCAATAAACACATGTTGGCCGGGAATTTGTAGATCCCTAAATTCAACGTTGTTAACGATCCATTTTTAACTCATAGGGCACATAGTTGTTTCACTTGATGATGAGGAAGAAGGTCGAACAAAAAGAGAAATGGATTCCAAGACATAAATGATAGTTGTTCGAAAGTAAGGGATAATATGGTCCATAGCTATGATGAATTAAGTGGCAAAGATAGTGAATAAGTTTTTCATGCATAAGAAGATGAAGTGGATCCAAGCTTGGAGGACCAAGTTGTATCGAAATAACCATAGTTTTCGTGGTTCTTCAATCATCTTAGTATAACATTAGAAAATAGATTATAAATTAATGATGCTATTTTGAGCATTACAGAGAAAAATGGTGTTCCATCATGAAGGTGGAGAGGATCGATGGCCAAGATGATACGAAAGATTATGTTTGAGATGACTTTATCATATGTAGATAGATCAATCAGGTTCCACCATAATTGACCGTTATACATGACTCCAAGCATCAATGGAATAAACTTTTCTAGAGTTTTGCTAGATGGAGTTTCTTTGGTAAATATTATCCCATTACCTCATTTTATGCTTATGATATCTAAAAGAAAATGTTGGTTTCAATACCTCTTTCAATATTAGGGTATGATAAAAAAAACATCCAAGTCCAGTGGTTATGTAAATGTTAGAATAACAATGAGAAAACTCACATCACAAAATATTTTTTATGTGATCAATTCAGCTACATCATTCAATCTATTAATTGGGAGGTTTTGGATGCAAAATTATGATTTGGTTCCTTCAACATACCATCAATATGCAAAAGCCAATATCAAATAAGTATGGATTGTGACATGAGATACCAAAATTCCATATGCAAAGGAGGACGAATATTTAGTGGATGACACTTTTTTTATTGAGTTAAATTAGAAAGCACATATCCTCATAAGCTGTATCGAAAGAGTGCAAGTTGAATATAAAGGATAGTTTGGGACTTATGAGAGATCAAAAGTAAAATCTTGGAGAATCTTTGAAAGTTGAACTAATGAGGCATATTATTCCAAAAGTTTAATCTATCTCTCAAATACTTAGAGATAGATTGAATTCGAGGATATAAAATATGGCATAAAGGGAGGGGGGACGATGGAGTGAAATGAGTAAAGCTAATGTGCTAGCGATGTAAAAACTAAGGAACAATAGGAAAAATAAAGCGCCATAAACATCAGCACAATAATGAAAATATGTGGTGCTTAACAATGGAAGGGTGATATGTAATAACCCTTGCTTATGAGAACATATTTTATATTGATTACTAGGTATGGTAATTTGATATAAGTTTTGGGTTATGAATTGAGTGCTAATTTAATAAAGAAAAGTTAATATTCACCATGGGTTTGCATATATAACATAATTATGGGTGAATCTTGCTATGTTATGTTTATTAATATCATATGAATTTAAAATGATATTTGGATTAATAATGAGACCGGAACTTAAATTGAATTATAAAATGTTCAAATGATAATTTGGAGGCCGCAGTTGATTCCGGAACGTGCGAGATAGTCAAATATTGTACCATATTGTATTTTGAGGTTTTTGGCACTTTTGACCGGTTATACCTTAAATATGCACTTGCGTATTATTTTATCGCAATATTGGTTAATTAAGTTGGGATTTTGATTAAAGCCATGACTTAGTCTTACTAAGTCTTCTAATTTCCCTAATTTCACTCCTAAACCTAGAGAGAGCTTGAGAGAAGAAGAGAAAAAGTAGAGAGAAGATAAGATATTAAAGATTTGAGAGGGATTCTTGCTACTACACCAAGACAATCTGCAATTTCTGAATTTAGGCAAGTTTACTACTTGCTATTTGTGGTTTAAGATAAATGATTTTTATGATAATGATGTATTGATCATAGTTTAACTAGTTTAGGTTTTTTTGTGTATTTGCTGGTTTTGGATCATTGAAGAGTAGTTTGAATGAATGTTGATGGTTGTGATGGTAGTTAGTAGCATTTAGGTGTTGTTGGTGACAATAAATGAGCTTGTAAGGAAGGGATTTGAGTTGGGTTGAAGTTTGGAGTCAAAGACTCCATAACCAAAATTGGCAAAAATCGCAGGGCCGAATCGATTCGGCGTAGTCTGAATCGATTCGGCCAGGGCCAGTGTCCAGGATTAGGTGAATCGAATCGATTCGGTCTGTTTCGAATCAATTCGGCAGTTATGCAGAAACCTCATTTTTCCTGACCGAATCGATTCGGCCTGGTCCGAATCGATTCGGCAATTATGCACAATCCCATATTTCCTGGCCGAATCGATTCGGCTAGGCCGAATCGATTCGGAAACCCTGCACTTTTTCATTTTCTTTTCTTTTTAAATTTTAACCCTTTTCTTTAGGATTCGTAATTAAGGACCTTCTTGAATGAAGTAAATATAGGATCCTAGAGTATTAGTTGAGTTTGGTCGATACCCTAGACTAGAATGGGTTCATCTAGGGTTCAGTCCAGGGTGTTCAAAATAATGTTTAGGCATCTCTTCCCTCGTATAGATTATAGAAATCTAGGAGATTTTGAAGTCATATTTGGAGACTTTAGAAATTGATTTGAAGTATGATGGTTTAGATGAAGTCTAAAAAGGAGGTTTGGAAAATAACTTGGGAGTTTATATGACCTTCGAGGTTATTACAAAGATTTTAAGCATGCATAGTTACGGATAACCATAATTCATTTGATAAAATGTAAAACAGACAAACTAAATGATAATTTACTAAATCAAGAAATGGAAATTAATAAAATGGATGATACAAACCTCTCTAAATACCATCTTAAGGGAAGTCCGTGCGTGAGGTGAAGCCCCCTGGCTAATGAATGCAGGGTGGATATAGTTCTAGGCCATATGAGCGCTTGTTTATATTTTTTGCGATGCGTAGGAGATTCCGGGTGTGGTCTTGACTATCCCGCAGGCATATGGCCGCTTCCCGACGTTTCGATAGGATCCCAGGTTGTCTTATGTTAGGCCCTGGAAGATGATGGTTATTTAGTGGCGCGCACAGTGGGGAAACCCGAAAGGGGAGGTCTTAGAATCATTATATATATATACTTATAACTATTCTAATTATCGAGTTGGACTCGATGGAACACTAATGCCACAAAGAGAAAAGTATATGACACAAAGAGCATACTATTGAGATAAGTGCCATAGAGAGCACATGGTAATAAATGCATTCCTGGTAAGGAATGGAAAGAAGATGGAATTGAAAATGATGAAAGATGAAAAGGGCTTACAAGTACTTTTATTTCTTTGGATAACTAAATTCTATTTTAATAATCATTTAACTGTCTTAGTTCTTTATATGATGTTACCGTGCTAGAATATCATCCATATCATCCATGCTTACCTGTACATTATTGTCATACCTGTCATTTATCTAGTGATCATATAAAACCGGCCTCTGACCGGCTCTTCATTTTCTTGTTGTGTATGTATATTCTTTATTCGTTCAGGTGTTCCGCCGCAAGGTCGCCCGTAATGATTTTCTTTTCTCTGAGTCTTTTGAGGAGCCGTGACACTTTGCGGGTATCGCGGGATGTTTTGTGTAGACGCCTCTATTATTGTTTCTAGTTAAGAGCAGTCATTATTCGGGTGTGTGGCCCAAATGGACTTAATTGTATAAATGATGTATTATGTAACATGAAACTTATTGTATGTTGTATGGTTTGTATCGACCGACGCTTTATTCGGTCCTTTCTTATCTATTGGATTACACATATATGCTTGTGGGAGTTCCACCCTCATTCTATTATGGGTTGTTGAAAGTATTTTCTTTAAATTACAAACTAAAATTTTTGATAACCCGTTTTCTGGAATATTGTGTGGTTATTCCTGATACTCTGTATGTTATTGTGATGCTGAGAATGATATCTATCCGTGATTCCTGTTTCATCGGGGTATCGGGCTGGCCACCCTTTATTTCGGATAGCGGGTTGTCACAGATGGTATCAGAGCATCAGGTTCTAGAGTCTTTAGGATCTATGCAGACCTGTCACGTTCTATCGTAGCGTTCTTTGATATAGAGCTTAATGTTAGAATTGTCTTGTTGCTTATGAATGCGATCTTCTGCTAGATAGATTGTTTTATATAATATTCTAACTCTACCTCTTCTCTATCTCAGATCCCGCCAAAGAGAGGACGTCCCGCTAGACACAATATGGTTGTTGAGGATGAGGTTGGTCCTCCACCGCCACCACCAGGGAATATCAGTGCCGTTGATGTGGCAAATATCGTGGCCCAAGCTGTTAATGCAACAATGACTGCAGTGGCACAACAAATGCCACAAGCTCAAGCGAGGGGACAAGAAGTACTAGTTCCTGCGGGACCTTCTCAGTGGGAACGGGTAAGAGAGTCTTTCCTAAAGGGTCATCCCCCAGAATTTGAGGGAGGTTCGGACGTTATAAAGGCAAACCAGTGGAAGAAGGACATGCAGCGCCATCTTAGGATGGTGGAATGTAGTGAGGAGAAAAAGCAAATCCTCATTACCTTTAAGCTTGTCGGATCGGCCTTACACTGGTGGGAGTCAATAACCACACCCGAACAAAGGGATACAATGTCAATCACAAATTTTTGGACTTTGTTTGATGGAAAGTACTTCCCTCCCGCAGTTCAAAGGGAGATGCAGAGGAAGCTTCAAGATTTAGTACAAGGGGATAGATCGGTTGCCGAGTACGAAGAGGAGTTTACCAGGTTAGCAAGCTTTATATCGGATGAAGTGACTCCGGAAGTGAAGAGGATCTCCAAATTTGTAGGAGGTTTGCACTGGCGAATAAAACAACATTTGCTTGGAAATCTATCTTTGGTAACCTTTGGGGACATGATGAATGTTTCTTTACTTCACTGTTAAGAGCATAGATTATTTGTGCAAAACAATAAGAAGGCTGCAACAATGGGGCAAGTGGTGAAACCGGGAGGAAATGGGAGCGGAGGGGGAACATCTTCTTCGTCCCAATCCTCGGGGAACAAGCAGAAAGAGAGGGATCCTCAGTAGGGGGATTTGTCTAAGCGTCAACGTTTTGGTGGGTTTAATGTTGGTGGCAACAACAATAATAATAACAGGCCGGGTGAAGTCGGACAACAACAACGGGGAGGTAGAGGTGGAAATGGAGGTAGGGGCCAGCAGGGCCGGGGTGCGGGGCAATTTCGAAACAATCAAGGTAGGAATCAGGAGAATGCAACTAATAAATGTTTTCAGTGTGGGGAGTTGGGCCATTATAAAAGGGCGTGTCCTCAGTTGGTTGGAGGGCATCTTCCTAGGGCTCCACAGCAGCCGTATGTACAATTTCCGCCACAGGCACCTAATCCGATTGCTCCTCCTCACTAGGGACAACTGCAGTATGGACGAGTTTACCATATTCAGGAGGCTATGCTTCCTCCAGCTCCTCCGGCACCGCCAGCGATCGAGGGTAAGTTTTTTATTCATGGGCATATGGGTCGAGTACTATTTGATATGGGTGCTACACACTCCTTTATTTCTATAAGTTTTGCCCAGACCACAGGTTTGATAAAATTTGGTGAAAGTACCTTCACTAGCGTTGAATCCTCTATGGGCGATGGTTCATTGATTTTCTTCGTTTGTAAAAACGTAGGGATTAATCTTGGTAACTTGTGTTTTGAGGGCGAATTGCTCGTCCTTGACATGGTCGGGTACGATGTAATATTGGGTATGGATTGTCTAGTGAAATACCGCGCGATAGTAAATTGTTATGGGAAAATCATAGTTTTTGCAGTTCTGGGACAAGAAATGTTCCTGGTTGTTATGCCTTGTATGGAAGGGAGTACGAGTGCTTATTTATATTGTATTGCAAAAGATGCATCTAGGGATGTTGTGGTTCCCCTAAATTTTCTTCCAATTGTTAGAGATTTTGAAGATGTTTTTCGGGAGATACCGGGATTACCTCCAAGTCGGGAGATAGAGTTTGTGATTGATTTAATGTCGAGAACTCGACCGATTGCTAAAGCTCTGTATCGAATGGATCCGATGGAGATGAGGGAGTTGAGAGATCAGATTCAGAAGCTATTAGAGCAGGGCTTTATAAGGCGTAGTACATCGCAATGGGGTGTTCCGATATTGTTTGTGAAGAAGAGAGACGGTTCTCTCCGGTTATGCGTGGACTATAGGGAGTTGAATAAAGTCACCATCCGAAATAAATACCCTTTACCTCGCATCGATGATTTGTTTGATCGACTTAGGGGAGCGTCATACTTCTCCAAAATCGATTTGAGGATGGGGTATCATCAATTGAGGATACGAGCGCAAGATGTATCCAAGACTGCATATCTGACCCGTTATGGATCCTATGAATTCTTGGTTATGCCCTTTGGGCTAACCAATGCTCCTGCTGTATTTATTGATCTTATGAACAAAGTGTTTCGGGATTTCCTTGACCAGTTTGTCATTGTATTCATCGATGACATTCTAGTCTATTCTCAGACAGAGTCTGACCATGCTACTCACTTACGGTTGGTCCTATAGAGATTGAGGGATCACAAATTGTATGCCAAGTTTGAGAAATGTGGCTTTTGGTTGAAGGAAGTTCAATTTCTGGGTTATGTGGTGTCATCCCAGGGGGTATATGTGGATCCTAGCAAGGTGATTGCGGTGAGAGAGTGGGGTCAGCCCACAATACCTACTGAAGTTCGTAGTTTTCTGGGCTTGGCGGGTTATTACCGTCGATTTATTAAGGGTTTTTCAAAGATTGCTAGCCCGTTAACGAATTTAACCCGAAAGGGAGTGAGATTTGTTTGGGATAGTTCATATCAAGCTGCATTGGATGAGCTGAAAGATAGATTAACTTCGGCTCCAGTCCTGGCATTGCCAAAACCAGGATTGGAATACTTAGTCTTCACCGATGCATCTCTTCAAGGGTTAGGAGGTGTTCTTCAGCAAGAAAGACAAGCTATTGCTTACGCTTATCGCGAATTGAAGCCTCACGAAAGGAACTATCCGGTAATGACTTGGAGTTTGCCGCAGTTGTCTTTGCCTTGAAGATATGGAGGCATTATCTCTTAGGGGAAAAGTTTAGTCTTTTCACAGACCATAAATCGCTGCAATATTTATTTTCCCAAAAGGACTTGAATATGCGTCAGCGTCATTGGTTGGAGTTTGTGAAAGACTACCAATTTGATATTCATTATCATCCTGGAAAGGCGAATGTAGTAGATGATGCCTTGAGTAGGAAGCCCGAGGGAGACTTAGCTAAGGTGTGGAAAGCTAAGTGGAGAGATCTCAGTCAGGAGGATGCGGGGGTAAGAGCATTCATTTCCGTGATGACCGTTACTCCTACGATTTTAGCGAGAATTGTGGAAGCCCAGGGGAGAGATAAAGGTTGTCGGGACCATATACACCAACTGTTGTCCGAGGGAACGGAGTCGTACTCGATTGGTTCTGAGGGCGGACTACGCTTCCATGGAAGACTTATTGTTCCCGAAGATGGGGACTTGAGACGAGCTATGATGGCGGAATCTCATGGGTCAAACTTTACGGTACATCCAGTTGGGACAAGATGTACCAAGATATGCGTCGTCAATATTGGTGGGCTGGTATGAAGAAGGATATCTCGGAGTTTGTATCCCAATGCACTACTTGTCAGTTGGTTAAGATTGACCACCAACGGCCGACAGGTTTGTTGCAACCGCTGGAGATTCCATTATGGAAATGGGAAAGCATTTCGATGGACTTCATTATGGGCTTACCTAGATCAGAGAGGGGTCATGATTCGATCTGGGTGATTGTCGACCATTTGACTAAGTCGGCACACTTCTTGTCTGTACGTACGGATTTTGATACCGCTCATTACGCCCAATTGTTCATCGAGGAGATCCTTAGACTTCATGGGGTACCTTTAAATATTGTTTCTGACCGAGATAAAATATTTGTGTCCCACTTTTGGCGAAGTTTTCAAGAGGCCATGGGGACCGAGTTGAAGTTAAGCTCTTCCTATCATCCTCAAACAGATGGTCAAACTGAAAGGGTAAACCAGATGTTGGAGGATATGCTTCGTATGTGCAAACTTGATTTTAAGGGCGGTTGGGAACAATACCTTCCGTTGGTTGAGTTTTCTTATAATAACTCATACCAATTTACTATTGGAATGGCACCTTATGAAGCTTTGTATGGCCGGCCGTGTAGGTCACTCGCTTGTTTGTTGGAAGTTGGTGATAACAAATTCCTTGGACCTGAAATGCTCCAAGACACTTCTTCGCAGATTGAACTTATTTGAAATCGCATTCGGATGGACCAAGATCGTCAAAAGAGCTACGCCGATGCGGGTAGGATACACATGGAGTTAGAGGTTGGAGACCAAGTGTTGGTGCGAGTGTCTCCAATGAAGGGCATTAAACGTTTCGGGAAGAAAGGAAAGCTGGAACCGCGTTTTGTTGGACCTTTCCCAGTTATTGCAAAAGTTGGTCCTGTGGCGTATCAACTTGCTTTATCGGAGCCTTTGCAACAAATCCATGATGTATTCCATGTCTCCTCTTTGAAGAAGTATAGAAGATGTGAGGGTGCCCTTTGGCACATCCCTTTTGAAGATATCGACTTGCAACCCGATGTTTCATATGAAGAACAACCGGTTGCTATTCTTGAGTATGGAGAGCGCGAGTTAAGGTCTCGTTTGGTGCCCTTGGTGAGAGTTCAATGGAGTCATCACAATGCGAAAGAATCAACATGGGAGTGTGAGGACGAGATGCGGGAGAAATATCCACATCTTTTCTTATGAGGTACGCCTGAATTTTGGGGACAAAATTCCCTCATAAGGGGGGGAGTATGTAATAACCCTTGCTTAGGAGAACGTATTTTATATTGATTACTAGGTATGGTAATTTGATATAAGTTTTGGGTTATGAGTTGAGTGCTAATTTAATGAAGAAAAGTTAATATTCACCATGAGTTTGCATATATAACATAATTATGGGTGAATCTTGCTATGTTATGTTTATTAATATCATATGAATTTAAATTGATATTTGGATTAATAATGAGACCGGAACTTAAATTGAATTATAAAATGTCCAAATGATAATTTGGAGGCCGCATTTGATTCCGGAACGTGCGAGATAGTCAAATATTGTACCATATTGTATTCTGAGGTTTTTGGCACTTTTGACCGGTTATACCTTAAATATGCAGTTGCGTATTATTTTATCGCAATATTGGTTAATTAAGTTGGGATTTTGATTAAAGCCACGACTTAGTCTAACTAAGTCTTCTAATTTCCCTAATTTCACTCCTAAACCTAGAGAGAGCTTGAGAGAAGAAGAGAAAAAGTAGAGAGAAGATAAGAGATTAAAGATTTGAGAGGGATTCTTGCTACTACACCAAGACAATCTGCAATTTCTGAATTTAGGCAAGTTTACTACATGCTATTTGTGGTTTAAGATAAATGATTTTTATGATAATGATGTATTGATCATAGTTTAACTAGTTTAGTTTTTTTTGTGTATTTGTTGGTTTTGGATCATTGAAGAGTAGTTTGAATGAATGTTGATGGTTATGATGGTAGTTAGTAGCATTTAGGTGTTGTTGGTGACAATAAATGAGCTTGGAAGGAAGGGATTTGAGTTGGGTTGAAGTTTGGAGTCAAAGACTCCATAGCCAAAATTGGCAAAAATCGCAGGACCGAATCAATTCGGCCTGGTCCGAATCGATTCGGCCAGGGCCAGTGTCCAGGATTAGGTGAATCGAATCGATTCGGTCTGGTTCGAATCGATTCGGCAGTTATGCAGAAACCTTATTTTTCCTGACCGAATCGATTCGGCCTGGTCCGAATCGATTCGGCAATTATACAGAATCCCATATTTCCTGGCCGCCGAATCGATTCAGAAACCTTGTACTTTTTCAATTTCTTTTCTTTTTAAATTTTAACCTTTTTCTTTAGGATTCGTAATTAAGGACCTTCTTGAATGAAGTAAATATAGGATCCTAGAGTATTAGTTGAGTTTGGTCGATACCCTAGACTAGAATGGGTTCATCTAGGGTTCAGTCCAGGGGTGTTCAAAGTAATGTTTAGGCATCTCTTCCCTCGTATAGATTATAGAAATCTAGGAGATTTTGAAGTCATATTTGGAGACTTTAGAAATTGATTTGAAGTATGATGGTTTAGATGAAGTCTAAAAAGGAGGTTTGGAAAATAACTTGGGAGTGTATATGACCTTCGAGGTTATTACAAAGATGTTAAGCATGCATAGTTCAGGATAACCATAATGCATTTGATAAAATGTAAAATGGACAAACTAAATGATAATTTACTAAATCAAGAAATGGAAATTAATAAAATGGATGATACACACCTCTCTAAATACCATCTTAAGTGAAGTCCGTGCGTGAGGTGAAGCCCCCTGGCTAATGAATGTAGGGTGGATATAGTCCTAGGCCATATGAGCGCTTGTTTATATGTTTTGCGATGGGTAGGAGATTCCGGGTGTGGTCTTGACTATCCCGCAGGCATATGGCCGCTTCCTGACGTTTCGATAGGATCCCAGGTTGTCTTATGTTTGGCCCTGGAAGATGATGGTTATTTAGGGGCGCACACAGTGGAGAAACCCGGACGGGCGGTCTTAGAATCGTTATATATATATACTTATAACTATTCTAATTATCGAGTTGGACTCAATGGAACATTAATGCCACAAAGGGAAAAGTATATGCCACAAAGAGCATACTATTGAGATAAGTGCCATAAAGATCACATGGTATTAAATGCATTCCTGATAAGGAATGGAAAGAAGATGGAATTGAAAATGATGAAAGATGAAAAGGGCTTACAAGTACTTTTATTTCTTTGCATAACTAAATTCTATTTTAATAATCATTTAACTGTCTTAGTTCTTTATATCATGTTACCATGCTAAAATATCATCCATATCATCCATGCTTACCTGTACATTATTGTCATACCTGTCATTTATCTAGTGATCATATAAAACCGTCCTCTGTCCGGTTCTTCGTTTTCTTGTTGTGTATGTATATTCTTTATTCGTTCAGGTGTTTCGCCGCAAGGTCGCCCGTAATGACTTTCTTTTCTCTGAGTCTTTTGAGGAGCCGTGACACTTTGTGGGTATCGCGGGATGTTTTGTGTAGACGCCTCTATTATTGTTTCTAGTTAAGAGCAATCTTTATCCGGGTGTGTGGCCCAAATGGTTGTAATTGTATAAATGATGTATTATGTAACATGAAACTTATTGTATGTTGTATGGTTCGTATCGACCGACGCTTTATTCGGTCCTTTCTTATCTATTGGATTACACATATATGCTTGTGGGAGTTCCACCCTCATTCTATTGTGGGTTGTTGAAAGTGTTTTCTTTAAATTACAAACTAAAATTTTTGATAACCCGTTTTCTGGAATATTGTGTGGTTATTCCTGATACTCTGTATGTTATTGTGATTCTGAGAATGATATCTATCCATGATTCCTGTTTCATCGGGGTATCGGGATGGCCACCCTTTATTTCGGATAGCGGGTTGTCACATGATATATCAACTTTGACGGTGTTAGCAGATAACAAAAAATCCTAAAGAAACTAACACAGAGTACGAAAACTGTTTGACTGGTAATCAAGGACAATGTCTTGTTATGGATAACTCAAATATCTAAGAGTTTGTGGAGGAGGTTGAAGATGATCCTGAATCTAGGAAAGATCATCTTAAGCCATAAGTTCAAGATCGAGAGAAAATTAATTAAGGTGCTAATGGTGATGAACCTAGGCCAATCTTCATTTTGAAAGACTAGGAAGATGTGAAGAAGTACACTAATATGTCAGGGCTCGATCAAGAAGTGATTTGCCAAAACTTTAATGTTTTTCCTTCAGCAATACCAATCAAGAAATCAATTAGAATGTGTAACTCCGACTTGGGCCTCAAAATTAAGGCTAGGGGGAATAATTGATAACAACTATATTTATTAAGCCAATTCAACATTCCATTCAACTTTTTATATTTTTTCCTGTATATAAGAAAGATAAAAAACAAATATCCATTTGTGTTGATTTTATAGATCTTAATATACATTGCCCCAAAGATGAGTTCCATTAACCTTCGATTGGTAGCTTAATCAACTCAACAGATGGTCATCAGATGTATAGCTTATATGTATGGCTCTATAGATTGTGACAAGATTAAGATGGATACAGATGAAGGGGAGAAGAAAACTTTTAGAACTGATCAAGGATATTTCACGTATAATGTAATTCCTTTTGGTCTGAAAAATGCGATGGAATATTATGAGAGGAGAATAATGAATATTGTTTACGACCTTTTTTATGATATTGTGAAATTTTATGTGGATGATCTAGTCATTGAATCAAATAAGCAGGATTCTCACTTAGCTGACTTAAGAAGAGTTTTCAACAGATGCAGAAATTACAAACTAAAGGTGAAGCCACTCAAGTGTGCCTTGGGGGTAACAAGTGGAAAATTCTTGGGTTTTGTGGTCGATCGACAAATAGTGAAGATGTATTAAAGTAAACAAAAAGTCAGTCATGACATGGCTTTTTCAAGTCACAGGAATAACTCAAGAGTTTCCTTATAAAGATTTATTATTTGAGAAGAGTCGTTATAAGTTTATTTGAGATAACCCACCAACTAATGAAGCTGTGGCGAAACACTAATAAGTTCAAATGGGAGGAACCACTTTAGGAAGCTTTTGATAAGCTTAAGATATTAATCACCTCTCCTAAAATGATATTTCCACCTATAGCAGGAGCACCTTTGCTACTTTATCCAACCTCCACTACAAGGTCCATCGGTGATTTATTGGCGCATGATGTTGATTGACAAGGAGACCCATATACTAATTGATTATTATTATACATGGTTCTTAGGCAAAATATACGACCATAAAAAGACATTGTTTAGATTTAGTCTTTGTGGCTTGTAAGAATATTTTTTCCAACATTGTTCATAGCATTGTTTTTGGCTAGTTTGGCATATCTGATTACAAATTGTCACGTACTGTTAATAAGAACCGAACTCCATCATCTCTAAGTTTGAAGACTTCCCAACCTATAAAAAATTAATAAAACAATTCGTTGTTTAAATTACTTAACAAAATTAAGTTTGGAATGTTTATTATTTATCAAAAATGAACATGCCTTACCATTTTGAAATATAAAAATATATTTTTTTTTTGTATCATATTCAAATGGGATTTAACATCTCATTCCAACGAGATAAAATGTCGTTAGATAGGTGGTTTCTTATAGTTTTCAAATGCAGTTTAAAAGAGGCCTTATTATTTTATTTTTCATGAGGTCGTTACAAGCGAGATACGTTTAATTCGAACAAGATGTATATTTCCTAAGAACATCACTGTTAACTCGTTCGAATTACCGCGTCACCTCAAAATTTGTGAATGACCTCTAAATATTTGTATCGTGTTCATAACTTTTAAGTCTTTTTCCATATCCATTTTTTGCTTAACTTTAGTGAAAGATCTTCACCTTTTGTGTTGTAAAAGTATTTTTTAATTCATAACAAAACATCCTTGAATATTGTTCTTGTGAGTTTGTTTAAACCCTAGATAGTTTAGTATATTTGCATACACCTTGTGGGGAGGTACTCCATTACTGACTTGTGATATCTGAGGGGATTCATTACTGAAGACGAAGGTCGTGGCTGAAGGAAGAAGGCTACGGTCTTTGTGGGTTCTTTACGGAATTCATTATTGAAGGAAGATTATGATCAATGCGGTTCTCGAGTGAATCATTGTTGTAATTCAATTCTAAGGTTGAAAGTTGCGATCCGCAAATTATTAGTGGAATAAAAGGTTTTTCCCTGCGGGTAGTTTTCCTCAAACTTTTACTTCCTTGAATAATTTATCTATTTTATCACATAGAGTAATGTTTAGGATAAAAAGAGAAAATTTGTACAAAATTTGTGCACCCAGAAATTGGAATCCGAGTCTAGCATTTTTAATTATGCATTAACAAATTTTTATCAAAACACTCATTATTTCATCCCCATAAATTGGTAGAAGAGCCGGTTGCACAATGTTATCGTGTTAGGTCCTTATTTAATGCGTTTTAGGTGTTTTATTATTATGTCCTGATGGATTCCCATAGTTTTGATGAATTAAACTGTCTGAATTTGATGTTTTCTGAAAGAATTCAAATTCTTGAAAAAGAAATTTTTTGTCTTAAATCTACAATGGTTGTTTTGCAAACTGTTCAGAATCTAACAGATTTCTTTCATGAGAAAATTGTGTGCATGGGCCATGATGTTAAAAAATTAGAAATTTCCAAGGAAAAGTGTAGTGATAGAGTCCTATTTTTATAAATAGAATTAAAGGACTTTAAAAACTCTAGGGTTAATGTTTGTGCCAGAGAGGATATAGTTTTAATTAATGATTCTAAAGCATGTGAGAATACTCTTCGAGATAAGTTTTCTTTCATTGAGGCGGAGCGACATAAGCTTCTAGTAATGATTGAAAATATGAAGAAGGAGTCCCTAAAATTAGAAGAGTCAAGTTCCTTGTTTGAGTCTAAAGTTTTGAAGTTAAAAGATGATTTAAAAGACTCGAGTAGTGTTGGTAGTAAAGGATTTGTCTCATATGTTTCTAATTCTTGGAGTGTTAAAGCCAAGACCACTGTTTATTTTAGAGGGTAAGCTGAATCTAAGGACATTAGAAAAGATCAACCAATAGATAACATTTCCTCGCGTTGACACAAGTTCACAATGTGGTAAGAAGGTTCATCGTAAGGGTTTTTGTTTTGATCTTGGAAGAGGCCTTCGGAAGTTTAATCCTAGTGTTCCCCCCATTACTGAATCACAAAATGTTAAGTATACACCTATTTAGGTTAGGAAATCTATTTTCGAGGACCTAGATATTAGACTTGTTGATTCTCACAAGCTTGCACATGATTCTTCTCTTGTTATATCTTATGGATGATTTCTTGTGGGATTTTTTTTTCATACTCTAGTTTTGCTTCGTGAAATACATTTGCTAGTGTTATGACATGTGTAACTTTTGTATTATAATGTTCTTTCATTGAGTCATTTTGAGAAAATTACAAAAATATTTTTCACCGACTTATTCATGATATTATGAAATTTTATGCGGATGATCTAGTCATTGAATCAAAGAGGGAGGATTCTCACTTAGCTGACTAAAGAGATCTGGTTCTCTAGGGATATTCTCGTTTTTTCACTCTCATGTAAGGACATCCTCAGGAACTTAATATCGAGGTGAAGAAAGTTATGGTACTTCTTTCAAAAGTTTGGTTCATTACTAACAATATGATGATCAACAACATGACTCATACTACTCCCACTCACCATATATGTTTGGTTCTCGTCATTGGCTAGCATGGTGGAGAGTTTCACGTTATTCCTTTCAAGGTTTATGGATTCCTCGTAAAGGCAAAGAAAGTCCGTTGGAAAATTATTTTCCTCTTATTCCTCAATAGTTCTTAAAGAGAGATTGGAAGTTATGAGTTCTTTACTAACCAAAAGAAGAACATAAAAATCCTTTAAATCATCCAACTCATCAAATTTCTCTCTTGCTATAAATGTGTCATAGTTACATTCTTGAAAGTCATCGTTGGAGTCTGAGTCATCACCACTGAAACTGGCTTGACAACACTTCTTGCCACCATTATGATTTTAATCCAAGGGATAACAATATATATGTGGTGATCAAGCGTTAAATCCGATGTACTACAGCATGAAGAATAACAATATATTTGTCAACTTGAAGATTATTTAATGAAGTTAATTCTTCATATTAAAAAAAAAATCTCAAATTAATAAATAAATGTACTTAATTATTGTTCACGATGTCTCCGTAAATGTAATTTTATATTCGTTTATTCTCGTAAATGTATGTATTTTTCCTCCACCTGTTTTCGTTTTTCTGAAAATATATTTATATTGGACAAGTTTTGAAATTTTTTGTACATGTATCAATATTTTTGTAACTATATCTATATTTTTTAATTGTATATTTTATTTTTATCTGTCTATATGTATTTTGTAAGTGTATTTACTTATTTGTAACTATGTATTGAAAATTGCTTAATCTAGCTACAGGTTGAAAATTACTTAACGTAACAATTTAACTGTATATGTTATTTACACAAGTGATTATTTAGTATTACAACTTTACGTATTTTTTGTAACTTTGTATAACTTCGTAATCTAGCTAACTGTATATTTTTTGTAAATTTAGCTATTTTTTGTTTGCATTGATTTTAATTTAACTCTTTTTGTATTATAGTATATATTTATCTTTTCATTTTTCATTGTAAATGTATCTATATTAGTATCTGTGCTTATTTTTCAATTGCACTTATAATTTAGTAACTATATCTACTGATTTGTAACTCTATCTATGCATTTGTAACTGTATTCATTTTTTTATATTTATAGTTGTATTTTTTCAATAAGTTTATTAGTCAAATTTAGATATTAAAATGAACTTTTGTATTTGAAATTAAAATTGTATCTGTGCAATTGTAACATCAAACTTCATATATGGAAGATTATATATTTGCTTACTATATTGGTATGGTGCAAGTTGTAACTATATGTGTAATATCGAAATGATTTATACTAATGTAACTAGTTATCAGAAATTAAAATTGTATCAATAAGACTGTTACTTTATTTTTAATTATTTAAATAGACTATCCATTAAAGCTAACTTTGTAATTATATCTGTTATTTTTTAAATTGTATTTATTAATCTGTAAGTTTATTTATAATGTTTAACAGTATATAAATTTTTGGGAACATATCTATATTTTGTAATTATATCATATTTATTTTACCCAGATCTATATTTTTTAAGCTTTATTTATATTTTTGTAACTGGATACTTCTAATTTATCTTTATTTATTTAACTATATATCTTTATTGTAAATGAATATATATAAATATATATTTGTGGTTATATATAAATTTTTTCTAAATGCACCTATATAACCATAACTATATCAATGTTTTAATTGTATAAATATATGTTTGAAACTATATCAAAATATATATGAAACTGTACCAATACATGTTTGTAAATGTAAAATATATTTTTGTAATTGTATCAATATATGTTGTAATTGTATCAATATAAGGTTCTCAACATATAACCGGCAATCCGGGAGGGTATCTTAGTCATTCCTATTTTTTGGTCAATAGTGACCCACGAATTTTAGACAGTTAATATCAACCAACACTTGAATCCCTCAGGGGTTCTCAACCAAAAATCAGGAACGGCCATTAGAGTGGAAGAAAATGGAGTTTCCAAAGGAGAACCACCAATTATAGGCTTTTGCACCACCGTCACCACCACCACCACCGGATATATGGAAAAGCAAGGATCATCCACATATCGTCTACTTCATCGGATCAGAATCGTCATTACTAGGAAGGTGATTTAACTTGCAATAATTTAGCACATATATTATTCATGTTAGGTTAGAATTGAAGAATAACCTTAAATAATGAAAATTGAATGGATTTGAAGAATTTAAATCATAATCTGGATGGGTCTTGCATGTAGTTTAATGTTGGACATAATAGTATCCATGAAATTATGATTTATTGGTAGAGAATTATGAAATTGTATTGAATTATATAGTATTCTTGAAGAAATAGGAGAACTAGGATTTTTATATGAAAATTAGGTAAATTGATCCAAGAATTTGATGTCCCATTTTGATTTGGTGATTCTAAAACGTGAGAAATGATGCATAAATTTTGGTATGATAATTAGTATACTTGGTTGGGAGTTTAAGACATTGTAATGAATAATTAGAGGTGTAAAAAGAGGAAAACCTGTAACTGTTTAAGAAAATCTGGGCTGATACTTGCTTGATCGATCGATCGACTCAAGAATGTCGATCGATCGACCCCTTTTCTTCGATCGATCGACCACTTCTGATTTTTGACAATTGTTTTCCCTTAAGGCTTAATAAAAATCTCAAGGCCGATGATGATTCTTAGGATGTTTAAACTGATATTTTGGGACTTAGTTAAGGTCAGTATGGTCTTAGTTGATGCCCGAAAAAATAGATTACCTTAGGGATTTGAATACAATTGCTTACGAGGGACTACCGAGTGAGTTACAGTTAGAAATCGTTCAAATTGAAACTATAATGGGAATAAACGCTGAGGTAAGGAAAAGAACAGTAATGGAGGGGATTTAAGTTACTGAGATAGCATTAGAAACTATTAGGAGGCCTAGTAACCTTTTGGGGTAGGTTTAGGTACTCAAATTGACATGACGAGAGAAAATTATCAAGTTAAGTATATAATTACGTTATATGTTCGGGATAATCTTACTACGTACGAGACATACTATATATAATGTGAATATATATATTGACATGTGATTACTAAGGTTGTGTGAATGCATAGTGAATGGATTTCTTATCTGTGTGACATACCTACCATACTTGCTATCGCGGGAGGTTAATTTTTTTTGTAAAGGACCCTCTTATCTTTGTGTGCCTTCGGGGGGATTTAGACTGGTACCTTAGGAATATAGGACTGTGAATGACTTATTTGTGAGTTGATAAGTCAATTGACCATGGGACCGTAGGTATGTGCGTGACCCATGGGTATGTGAACTATGTTTGCCTCCAATATGTGTGATTTTTCTTATTGAAACGGTTCTTGAGAGATTAGGAACTCGTAGTCCCTATGTACGTGATGTACCAGGATTCGATAACAGAGTATGCGTGCACCGCAGCTGAGCCTAGGGGTGCCATTTATATATTTATGTACTGAGAGTGATATACTTATGTACTTATGACTGGTTGATTATTGCTTAGTAAATGAGAATAACTAAGATATCTGAATGGGCTACGAATGAGAATTTAATTAACACTTGAGATAAGTAATTTTAATGAATGCAAATATGGGTTATGAAGATAAATATTTTGGGTACTAAGAGTAGACATCTTATGGTAGCATGTTAAAGCGAAAGAGGTACAGACTAGTTAGTTTGTGACATAACTAGGATGGGTTAAGGGCATACGTTAGGCGTGCACATTAGTTAAGAGGTGAGAAACTCATGTGAGAGTACGCAACTAACGTGTTTATAATATGCGTTTTCACCTCGGGCTCTGACCCGTGTTCCTCCAAATCTATTTTGTTTTGTAAAAACATTTTTAGGTGCCCATCCACAGGGACGCCAAGCATAAGAGTTCCATTCTGATGACGTGATGTAGTTGTTATGGAAGCTACAGGATCTTGGTATTAGATGCCTTCACATTTATACTTGGTTCCTTCAGAGTCATTTGTATCAGTTAGGGCATGTCGTCCATTCTTATATAGAGGTTATAGTTATGGACTATCATTATTTCGGTTATTGGTTTATTTATTCAAACTCTTATATTGGGACTTTATTTACTCTGGCATTATTATTATCGGAGTGTTTACTCCAGACTCAGTTGATTTCTTTTCGTTGATTATTCATATGATATTGTTTATGTGATTGATGGTTAATGATTTAATTCTTGGTTATTAGATAACTTAATTATAAAATTTCACATCTCTCTTTTTAAAATATTAGGTGGCCAGTAATTAACTAAATATTTTTCGACAATGATGCTAAGACTAAACCAACTTGATATTCTGTATTAATTTAATAAAGGAGTAGGTACCCGGTATTTAATTAGATGGGGTTTCACAGGTGGTATCAGAGCATCAGGTTCTAGTGTCCTTTAGGATCTTTGCGGCTTATTATGCTTCCAGCGTAGCTTTCTTTGATATAGAGCCCTATGTTTAGGATTGTTGATTTCTTTGGTGAGATTTCGTTCTACTACTATAATGTATATGATATTGAATCTTATTTGCATTCGAGTGTGTTCATGTGTTGAACAATGCAGTACGTCAGGCGAAGACAGTTGGCCGGACAGTAGGAGGCAAAGATCAGTTGAGGTTATTTGATTTATTAAAGAAGGACGACAGTAGTTAAAGTCACCCATATTATGGCACGGAAGTTCAGGACGGTAAAGACGACTAAGGCGCGACTTGTGACTTCCAGGTACAGCTACAGTAAAAATTGGGGTCAAATTAGAATCACCCAGTAAGGTTGGATTGGGATAGAGTCAGACAAAACATTAAAAAGAACCAGCAGTGGAAATACTAGAAATGCGGAGATGGCGTGTACTAGCCAACTAACATAAAATATCCAAAGGCTTGAACATATGACGGGGTATGGATAATTATGAGTGAAAATTTGGGGTAAAATTTTTTCTTGGCTCGTAAGAGCGGAGTTACAATGATGAGAGGCAAATACTACACTTAGAAGTGGAATGTGTCGTCGAGAGAAGGCGCATAAGTATGGTTTGACCATAAGTTCCTTCATTAGATGTTCAGAGTAGATGAGAATGTTGTTCGGAACTCACACAAGAGGGTCGAACAAAAGTCAATTTATGAGGAGAAATTTCATTATTTAGTGAACCTTACACCGGGTGAAGTAGGTGAAATGGAGAAGAGGACATGAAAGGGAGAATTTGCATATAAGAAAAATTGTTAGCACTTGTGGGAAATTCTGTTTGGACGGTGAATGCAGATGGTAATTAAGTCGCATTTTGTTAATATGGAGGTAAACGCTTCCTTGTGAGGGGAGCTACAAGAATAAAAGAATTTAGATAGAGTAAGACTGGGAGAAATGGTGTTGAAGAAGAACCACAAGGGGGAGACCCATCAGGGAGCCCATTTAAATAATTCGAATTGCTGAATTGTTACCAAGCGATGGTGATTTCAGAAAGAGATGTGGAAACCAGTATCGTGTTCCATAGGGCCATCAAAGCTAAAGGAACAATGGAGATAGTCATCAGAGTCGACACTACCAACGTCCAAGGGAAAGACAACCTTAACATGGTTAGTGTGATCGGAGATAAGTGAAGTATGTGTAGAGGTATTTTGTGGGGAGTAAAACCCGTGCATTAAAAATATTCCGTGAAGCAAGTAGAGGGATAAGGGTATGGTGCCTAGCAAGACCAGTAGTTATTGAAATTTTCGGTTTGGTACGGATAAGTGTGATAAGTCCAGGAACCATTTAAGCTGCTAAGGCGATTGGTAAGGTAGAAGTATGAGTTATATCCTCAGAGGATGTTGCGTGTTGTATGTGGCATGAACGAGTTGCTACATTTGTTAGTATTATTATTTTTCGTTTGAGAGTCGCGTTTAGCGAGTATCTCGAAAATGTTATTATTTATCTGAATATTCCTCCCTAGTATAATGGGGTTACCTTTAGTGTTATTCACGGAGGATGAATGGTTATATTAATAGCGATATATACTTTATTGAAATGACTCGTTTCAGTGTTGTGTTATACGAGTATGATATTATCCTAATTATAGTTTTATTAAAAAATTTAAATCGGTAGTGTGCGGTTAATGCAAGTCTATCGGGGTTACTACCTTTGGGTAGAATGTTTTGTTCTTGCAAGCCCCCATCTGCGAGAGGGCCAGGCTCGCGATTGTATTTTTGAATATATGTATATATATATATATATATATATATATATATATATATATATATATATATATATATATATATATATATTGTGGAGACTTCGAAAACTATAATGGTCTCAGACTTTCGTTCCCGTTGTGTGTAGGGACTTTATCGATATGATGCGGAGTGTATTTAGTTTACTGTTCAGCGGAACAATTTAGCTGATTATTATAATTAACGCTCAGGATGTAATAATAAGAAGAGTTCATTGTTATATCACCCTTTAGAGAGGTGGGAGTTAATACTCATGGTTGTATGTCTGGGGAAGGGATTTTGAGAACCCCGATTATATTTGCATGATGTTTATGGAAGGTGATTTCCATCAATGTTAAGAGACAGTGGCTTTCGGAAGGAGTCCCTTGTTTAAGTTTAAGTGCGGAAGGAGACATAACTTTATTGCCAAGAAGCGGGAATATAAGGGTACATGTTGTGAAGGAAGGGCCTAACAGATTCTGATGACTGACAATGCTAGAAAGTAGTGTATCGGGGGGGTCCTTGTTTGGATTTCGCTTTGCGAGACACCCCACGCATGAAACTTAGCGTAAGGTTGGTAGTAAGGAGATGTGCGGCCATTCATTCATGATTTGAATACCTCGATCGTTATGGAAGTATGTAGTTATAACTGGAAGTTCAAGGGTAAATCACGATATAAGGCCAGTAGAGCCAGTGGTGTGGTGAGGAAGTATTGCAAAATTTTGTGTATTTATTTTGGTGGGTTGAAGGATGCACTGAGGATAAGGAGGATTTAGGATTTCAAATTCCGGGGTGATTGAGAACGCCCAAATGTTATAGCCAGGTTACAAATGTAGGGGCAATAAAGATTTTGGAGTACGTATGGAACGTATATGATGTTTAAACTGGTATGTATGGGTTATAAGGGGTGTAGACAACCTGGTTTGCTTAGGTGTTAATCGCCGGAAGAAGGGACATAGATGGGTGAAATTATTACTTGTGAGACTAAAATGACAAAATGGAAGTGGTAGAGTGGATTACGCATCGTGAGAAGGACAACAATCTATTGATTCTTGTGCAATCAGAAAACACGTTCAAAATTGGTTGAAAGGCAGTGGGAAGCCATTTAAAAAGGGAGTGTCCCTTGATAAGGCAAATAGCTAACTATTATCGACATTTTGGAGGTGAGGTCCACCCAATCGAATGTTGATAGTGGCTTATGTGTAAATGGAGTGAGAATGTTGATAAGGTATAGGAGTCCAGTTGTGCACAACGTGGTGAAAGGTGCACGTGTCAAAATTTTGGGATACATCGAGGGAAGAAGAGGGTTAGTAAGTATCACTTAATGGGAAGAATTATACGTGAAAGTCGGCATTGAAAGGGGTACTGTAAGTAGTAAATCAGTTGGGGTAAGATGATAAACTAGATAGTTTTGTATCAAGCCGACATTCTAGTGATGAAAGAGTCAAGTTGGTAAATTTCCTTGAGGGGTTGCCAACTTATAGATAAATAACGAGTTCATTTGAATATGTGGGACAGGTTGTTCAGAAGGAAAGTAATTGTTATATCCTTGGGTAAAATAAACCATCATATAGTGAACACGCCGGTACGTGGTCCTACGCGGTATTATTAAAAACTAGGATGAGATCCCCAAATTCCGCATTCAACGTGGGGTATCAGGAAGTAGTAGAGATAACATTTCGTTCTGAGAAGGTTGTCTCACCGATAGCCCAAGGAGTAGGCGCAAGGTGATTGACGACTGGTGGAACTGTATGAAATTTTTTTTAGATCCATTGCGATTATTTCATTTCCAAAACGGGTATAGCTAGTAAGTGAGGTATATTGTGGTAATGGGAAAAAGATATTACCTAATGGTAGAGTTGGGTGAAAACACCCGTACCTATTCATAGTGGACAAGGTACTTACTGAGGTTTTGTGTGGATAAACCTTATCATTCTTTCTCTGGATGTTTAGAGGTGAGAGGATTATCATAGTTTTAGATCAGTCAGGAGTTAGAGTCAGATCAGTCATGAGTGGTTTTCCCTTATGTAAAAATCATAACGCCAGGAACAAATATTGAAAGAACGGACAAGTGTAGTCAAATGTTCTATGGTTTCCCCAGGATGGGAGTTTTTCTCTGGATAAACGTGGGAGTTGATACGTAGTGAGGTGCGAACTCACAATAATATTGAGATAATGCGGCAAATGAGGTATTGGCTATTCTTATTCGAGTATTGTTTAGTAAGAGAACAATCTGAGGTTCATTTATTGAGGTGTAACCCTATAACTGATAAAGTATTGAGACTGTTCAACAAGCTTGTTGTGAAGCGAGGGTTGTAGTGATTGAGCCTTTCTTTGTATTTTACTTTGAGTACTGGAGGATTACCAATTTATCCAGATATGCCTATTTTTTGAATTTTGAGACGAAATTCCGTTATTAGGGGGGAAGTATGTAATACCCCGTATTTTTATGGCTTTTAATTATGAGATTTATTAAAAATAATTTGGGATAATTAATTGGAAAATAATCCGGATTTAAATGCTAGCCAGACGAGAGTTAGTATTTGATTATTATAATGTTGTTGAATATTACTGAGTGATTATGGTAATATGTGATTAATGAAATTATTAAAATTGTCGTGAGTTGAAAATACGGCAGTTTCGGTAATTAAGATGGGACGCACGTGCCAGTCAAGTCAGGACCCAATTTAATGGATTTAAAAGTATTTTATTTTTATGGCAGCCGTATGAGCATTTTGAGTGCACCAACGTGTCTGGAAGGTTTGAGATGGTCAGAAAACACTAGCCGGGGGTTTAGTTTGAGTCCCGGGCCATTTTTAGGTATAACCGGCAACCCGGGAGGGTATTTTAGTCATTCCTATTTTTGGGTGAATAGTGACCCATGAATTTTAGACAGTTAATATCAGCCAACACTTGAGTCCCTTAAGGTTTCTCAACCAAAAATCATGAATGTCCATTAGAGTGGAAGAAAATGGAGTTTCCACAAGAGAACCACCAATTATAGGCTTTTGCACCACCGTCACCACTACCAGATAGATCGGAAAGCAAGGATCATCCACATATCGTCTACCTCATCGTATCAGAATCGTCATTATCAGGAAAGTGATTTAACTTGCAATAATTTAGCACATATATCATTCATTTTAGTTTAGAATTGAAGTATAACCTTAAATAATGAAAATTGAATGGATTTGAAGAATTTAAATCATAATTTGGGTAGGTCTTGCATGTAGTTTAATGTTGGAGACAATAGCAGCCACAAAATTATGATTTATGGGTAGAGAATTATGAAATTGTATTTAAATATATAGTGTTCTTGAAGAAATTGGAGAACTAGGGTTTTTATATGAAAATTTGGTAAATTCATCCAAAAATTTGATGTTCCATTTTGATTTGGTGATTCTAAAATGTGGGAAATGATGCAAACATGTTGGTATGGTAATTGGTATACTTGGTTGGGAGCTTAAGACATTGTAATAAAGAATTAGAGGTGTAAAAAGAGGGAAACTCGTAATTGTTTAAGAAAATCTAAGTTGATACCTGCTTGATCGATCGATCGACTTAATAATGTCAATCGATTGACAATCAATCGATCGAACCCTTTTTTTCGATCGATCGACCACTTCTAATTTTTAGCAATTGTTTTCCCTTAAGGCTTAATAAAAATCTCAAGGGCGATGATAATTCTTCGGATGTTTAAATTGATATTTTGGGAGTTAGTTAAGGTCATTAGGGTCTTAGTTGAAGCCCGTAAAAATGGATTACCTTAGGGATTTGAAAACTACCGAGTGAGTTGCGGTTAGAATTCATTCAAATTGAAACTATAATGGGAATAAGCGCTGAGGTAAGGATAAGAACAGTAATGGAGGGGCTTTACGTTACTGAGATAGCATTAGAAACTAATAGGAGGCCTAGTAACCTTTTGGGGTAGGTTTAGGTACTCAAAGTGACACGACGAGAGAAAGTTATCAAGTAAAATATATAATTACGTATGATGTTCGGGATAATCTTACTACGTACGAGAATTACTAGATAGAATGTGAATATATATATTGAAATATGATTACTAAAGTTGTGTGAATGCCTAGTGAATGGATTTCTTATGTGTATAACATACCTACCATACTTGCAATCACGGGAGGTTAGTTTTTTTTTTTGAAAAGGACCCTCTTATCCTTGTGTGCCTTCGGGGGGATTTAGACTGGTACCTTAAGAACATAGGATTGTGAATGACTTATTTATGAGTTGATAAGTAAGCTGACCACGGAAGCGTTGGTATGTGCGTGACTCATGGGTATGTGAACTGTGTTCGCCTCCAATATGTGTGATTTTGCTTATTGAAACGGTTCTTGAGAGATTAGAAACTCGTAGTCCCTATGTACATGATGTACCGGGATTCGATAGCAGAGTATGCGTGCACCGCAGCTGAGCCTAGGGGTGCCATATATGTATTTATGTACTGAGAGTGATATACTTATGTACTTGTGACTGGTTCATTATTGCTTAGTAGATGTGAATAACTAAGATATCTGAATGGCCTAATAATGAGAATTTAATTAACACTTGAGATAAGCAATTTTAATGGATGCAAATATGTGTTATGAATATAAATGTTTTGGGTACTAAGAGTAGACATCCTATGGTAGCATGCGAAAGAGATAGAGAGTAGTTAGTTAGTGACATAACTAGGATGGGTTAAGGGCATACGTTAGGCGTGCACATTAGTTAAGAGGTAAGAAACTCATGTGAGAGTATGCAACTAACGTGGTTATAATATGTGTTGTTTAATTGTAATTTAAACACTTGCTAAACTTTTAAACTGTTTTCACCTAGGGCTCTGACCCGTTTTCCTCCAAATCTATTTTGTTTTGTAAAAACATTTTTAGGTTCCCAGCCACACGGACGCCAAGCATAGGAGTTTCATTCTTATGACGTGTTGTAGCTGATGTGGAAGCTACATGATCTTGGTATTAGACGCCTTCAGATTTCTCCTTGGTTCCTTCAGAGTCATTTTTATCTGTTAGGGCATGTCGCCCATTCTTATATAGAGGTTGTAGTTACAGACTATCATTATTTCGGTTACTGGTTTATTTATTCCAACTCTTATATTGGGACTTTATTTACTCTGGCATTATTATTATTGGAGTGTTTACTCCAGACTCAGTTGATTTCTTTTCGTTGATTATTCATATGAGATTGTTTATGCGATTGATGGTTAATGATTTAATTCTTGGTAATTGGATATCTAAATTAATAAAATTTCACATCTCTCTTTTTAAAATATTAGGTGGCTAGTAATTATTTAAATATTTTTCGACAGTGATGCTAAGACTGAACCAACTTGATATTCTGTATTAATTTAATAAAGGAGTAGCTACTCGGTATTTAATTAGATGGGGTGTCACAGAGCCTCCATGTAACACCCATATGGCCTACACATCGTCAAGCCCACCTGTTCCTACATGTGGTACGTAGCTCGATGCGTGAACCCCTAATCCGATAGGATGGTACACTAGTATGTCCACACATAAATATAAAATGTTACATATTATTATACCCATCTAATTTGTATAAGTAGTTATTCCATAACTACTTTAATTCAATGATATCCTAATCCGTATAAATGATAGCCTTCCTGGCTTGACCATAACATCTGATTCCATTGTCCATAACTCATTTTAAGATGTTATCTTACGACTACTTCCCTGTTAAATATTAAGTCTCACAAAATCCTCTTAGGACTTAAATGACATTTGCTTCATAATTTATTATTCATTAAATACATTTCAAAAACATTATAGGTATATTTATTTTCCAACTAACCTTGCCCACACATTTAATAATCTTGGTATATGATCCCCTTGACTCAAACATTCATCATTACAGATCATTAATATTTATTTGCTTCCTAATACCTTTTCAATAAGGTTTATATGTACATATATAAGGAGTTAACTAATAGTGGGAAACATGATTATATGTACATATAAAAGGAACCTCTAATATGATTTAGTATTATGACCGAATTACCACATCCAGAATCACTCATTCGGTCCGTATCTAAATGCTTCAGAATTTACTGCACAAAATCCCATTATTATGCAAAATATCCTTTAATAAATTCCATCCTTGGTGATTTATTATATATAATAAATTAAACCAACTACCCCATTTTAAACTCCCATAGCACTAGCCCTTATTACTTGAGTCAATTTTCCCAAATCTAAATTTACTTAATCGCACATTAATTAATTTACCTGAATGTGTCGCTTAACTAAAAAGCCCGACCGAACTCACTCCTTTGGTCTGAATCCTAATTCAAATTTTCGTAAATATGTTGACACTCTTATAAATTTTCCATCTCTCACCTTATAGGTATAAGCATCCCTAGAAAAAAATTTATAATTTCAGTTACAAAATAATTACTTAACAATCCAGTCGATTCTAATTATTAATAATTAAAGTGTGGGTATAATATTATTCCCATAATTTGTTAATCCACAATGCATTTGTTTACCACAATTACCTAACTGTTCCTCTTAAAACTTGCTAAATTTTAGATTCATTGTCCTCCAAGTTTTAAACAAAACAGGATAAGGCCAAAAGGATGCAAGGTGCCAAAGGTCAGCCAGGTCGCTCGAACGACTGGGAAGTTTGTTTGCACTACGTAGCCTGTCGCTCGAACGACCTTCCACATGGTTTGAGTGACCCCGCGTCTTCTTCATCCCTATGTCTCTCTTTCCTGGATCTACAAATCTAGAATACCTATACCTAGAAAGCCCTGCGGATTTAACAATAGTTATGGTAATGTAAAGAAAATTTAAACCAACCGTTATGTATTTTGAACCAAACCAGTTTTATCAATCCAGGGTTTATGACTAATGTGTCCTTTCAGGCTCCACGTTATTGACTTTCAACAATAATGGTTATTCATCTAGAGATTTTCACAAGAATTTTAGTCCTCTAATTATCATAACAGTCCCTACATGTAAACCTAATCATAAAAAATCATATTTCTACATGTGGCACTCATCATAAACATATCAAATGTGATAAGCACTAAATCCCCAAAATATTAAAATATTATTTAACTTTAAATCTAAGCATGGAGAATCCTTACTTAGAATTGTGTAGAAATTCCTATGTTCCTCCTCCTAGGGTGCTCTTCCTCCTAACAATCATTGTTTCCTCTCTCTCTTTAAGCGGGGATGATAGGTCTAGGTTTTAATTAGGAGAGGGGGGTTATTTATCTTCCTTTTAACCTTACATTTTTCTCAATTCCTGAATTTGATTTTAGGCCCCAACTTTGGACAACCAAATGAGCCCAAATACAAAATCTAATTAGCCTGATAGATACCCAACTCATATATATATATATATATATATATATATATATATATATATATATATATATACACCCCGGAAACATTTCCAAGGGTCTAAAATACCCAAATGACCTCGTAATACCTCTCAAAGTTCGCCCCAAATGTTCTATCCCAAAAATATATTAATTTTGTCGTGCACACCCAAATACTTTAAAAAGAATAATAAATAAGTCTAGTTTGATTTATTACAAATCATTAATGTCAAATTCTAAACCTTAAAAATAATATTGAGTTTAATTACTCATAAGCCCATGTTAATTAATTTCACTGAATTAATTTAATCTTTATTAAATTTTATTTTATTCCAAAAATATATGGGGTAATACACATAATATAATAGATAAAAGCTCATAAACAATGTGAATATGAACAACCATTCTTTCAATAAATAAACTAGAATTTGGTAGAAAGTATATGCATGAAAAGTTTCCTACGGATTAAAATAAAAAGATCAAAACTCTTTCAATTTCTCATACTAATTTGTAAAGAACATTTAAGAATTAAAGTCCAATATAAAAAAAAAAAAAACTAAATGAAATTAAAGTAATAGATATTTTTCAAAAGTTCCTTGCAAGAGATCATTCCATAACTATTATTTATCATATATGATTTGAGACACTAAATAACATTCTATTTGTTCAATAAAAATACTACAACTCTAGAGTTAGCTATATTTTTATTTTTTACACTTATAAGATTTTATTTTCTTCTTAGTTATAAAATTATTTGATTCAACTCTTTGCAAACAACAAGATGTGATTTTGTGTTGGTTGTGGGAGTTTCTTTCCGACCTTGAAATGTCACCACTTGCGGATACTTAATTATGGGTAGGTGCAAACCATTATAAGAAGCTTGATTTTCACCCCAGAAGGTGGTCAAATAATAGAGGCTCTCAAGCGTTGTTTCATGACATGGGTGTAGGGATGCATTCATATTATCTTTTATTTTATTTACCATTCATTCACTATATGCAGATAAAATTGAATATTTTTTCAATTACTAAATCATTTACAAAACCCCAATGCATCAATTTTTGGGACAGCAAAATCTAATTTTGAAATGTAACTTTTGTCCTTCCTATTTCTTTATTAATTTTATTATATTAAAATATATAAAACACATTTGTAGTCTACGACCACACTCATTGCACTCATCTCACATACTACCACTATGTATACTACCTTAATAAGTAAATAGTTTCCGGTGGATTGCCCTAGTATAAATCCAAATTGATTGTCCAAAATAGTTGATTCATTTCTTAATCTTTGCTATCGCAAGTGTGTACACCGTCTTTAATTTTATACAATGGTATTATTTTTTTTTTCCTTCACTTATTTGCAATATTTCCTACTTCTAAAATTTCATTAAATAAACATGTTAACCATTCTACCCCATTACTTTCAAGGGTCTTCCATACCTCTATGAATATTTTATCCCCCCCCCCCACATATATATATATATATATATATATATATATATATATCATAAGGAGCATAATAATTTTACTATTGAATAAAAGGATAAGATAACTAGGGGTCCGAATTATGCCAACAAACTAAGAAACCTAATATTGGGGATCATTTCATTATCCTCTTTACCATCAGGTTGCACACCCTTCCATCTATTTCCCTAACAAAAATATGGATCTAATTTCTAACACGCGCACAAATGCACTTTCTCTCTCTGGCTAAATTTTTTTTCACCCTTTCACTCTCTCCCTCCCTCTTTTACATGACTTCATCTCCCAACTCCCATGTCATCCTTGCTTTTACCACGAACGTAGTTTAAATTTGTCTTGAGGTAATATATTTTGTGTTAAAGGTCATAGATTTTATGAATTTTTTTACCTAGTAGGATGTGTTCCTTAGTTCTCTCTCTCTCTCTCTCTCTCTCTCTCTCTCTCTCTCTCTCTCTCACCATATATATATATATATATACATTTGGTTTTGTATTTTTCTTTTCTGTTCTTTGCAAAACCGAACACCGTTCTTAATTTATTAATTATTTTCTTATGACATAACACCCCACTTGCTTGTCTCCATTTCATCCAACGAGTTGATTTTCTACTCATAACATCCTCACCAATATCCCCAATACTTTGTATCATTAAACCTAAATAACGTTATTATTAGTATGTTCTATCACTTTTTCTTTAATCTTTAATATTATGCTATCTGGCGCCTCATTATTAAATTTATAGTCTATAAATTTAGTATTATTTCTACAAATTTTTAGTTCCTTAGACTCTAGGGCATTTATTCAAGTATCTACAACCATCGCTAAGGCCTCCTTTGAAGTGTCTACTATAACTACATCATCCGCAAACAACATACACTATGGAACATTTTCTTGTACGTTCGTAGCAATCCCATTTAATATTACGGAAAATAAGTATGGACTTAAGGCCGATCCTTGATGTAAAGCAACTTTATTCATAAAATCATTAGTTTCTCCACAAATAGTTCTTACTATAGTCTATATGTTATCATACATAAAATAACTCATGGAATTTCTTTTTGTCCTTAAAGCCCACCATATTATATCCCTACGTACTCTATCATATGCCTTTTCTAAGTCTATAAATACCATGTGTAATTTTTTATTCTTACTTATATACTTTTTCATTAATTGACTTAATAAGTAAATAGCTTTCACTAGATCCCCCTAGTATAAATCCAAATTGATTGTCCGAAATAGTTGAGTCATATTTTAATCTTTGTTCTATAACCTTTTCCTATAATTTCATAGTGTAATTCATCAGTTCGAATCCTCTATAGTTATCACAAGTTCGTACATCCCTTTATTTTTATACAGAGGTATTATGGTGCGTTTCCTCGACTCATTTGGCATATTTCTTTGTTTAAAATTTTCATTAAATAAACATATTAACAATTCTACCCCTATACTTCTAAGGGTCCTACATACCTCTATGTGTTTTTTTTGGTGAATGTGTTTTTTTAATCTAATTATTTCCCATCTGTAATTTAAATCACTTTAGTATGTAAATAAAACGTTTCTGACATAATGAAAATCTGGAAGTAGAAAAATTTGTACATACTAACCACTCATGTAGGATAGCATTACACATAAATGCTGGACGTAGCACTTCTGAACGGAGCAATGTCAAAAGGTGTTCTGAATTTTGACATTGAAGTTGCCAAAAAGAGGTGGTGTTCATTTTGGTCGAGCAAATTTTCTCATCATTTTTCAATTGTAAGGGCCACCTTTGGAGTACCTCGACTAAGTTATGCAAATAGGCATATCTAATGTTATGCAAATAGTACATATAATTAAGTATTCTAAAGAAGAAAACATAGGGATAACTAATGCTTATTTTTTTCACTAATAATTTACCTCTCAGGTGAAGATGTCTAAGATTTCCCAAATATAAAATATATGCTCTCTCTTTTCAATTCAGATCAATATAGTAAAAAAATTCTAAAGCTCTTGATCAGTTCTATGGTGATCAGAGACTCAAATCCAACATACTAAAAATATAAAAATAAATGTTAAGGAAAAAGGAATCCGGTATATAAACTTAATAATTGGTCTGTTGAACCTAAACTAACAATAATACAATTACCTAACCATTTGACTGTTGTCCCATGTTGTCAACTGTGTCCCTTGTTTCCAATAGGATAAATGAATTCCCCAAAAAATTGGTCTTTACCTTCGAAGTTACATCGTAGATGAAATGGTCACTTTCAGTATGTGCAACACTCATTAGCTAACTTGTTCTGTAATAAATGTAATACCAGCATGATTGTCCATCTCATAAGTTTCACCTAAAGGCTCGTTGCAATGAAAAATACACCGATATGATCCACGATACAACATACACTAGGCGCACTTTTAGTCTAAAGAAGAAAGAATTATGTCGGAAGACAACTGTTGCTAAAATATTAATCACGGGGGTTACAAAATAATTAAAGATTAAAAAAATAAGCAGATCCAGAAGTGAGACCATACCGTTCAACAACATGGAGTGATCTTTTCGCTCAATAAATCTTGTGCCTTCCAAGAATACCTTGATGATGGAGTGAAAATCATAGGCCTCTAATGGGGTAGGTTAGTAGTACCATATATTTTTCTTGCACTATAGAATATAAGATATAGTTACCATTTTAATATACCGTTATAAAACCCCATACCTTAGTTAGAATATGTATTAACCCTGATCAAAACCACTCATCGAAATTTTCCTACCATCTATAAATAGTAGTGTGATGGGTTATAAAGAGAACTTTATTTCAAAACTTCTACACCACTTTTTATGATTGAAAATCTCTCCTTTAAAATTTAAATGTCAACCTCTTATATAGTTTGATTAAATCCAACTTTGAGATATATTAAAGCAATTCAATAATGCTAAATAACTGGAATAATTCTGAACATAATTAATTTTAAGTAATTAAACTTAATATATTCAATCGTATATCAGATTGTATATCAGATTGTATATAGAAGGAATAATTCACGATATAGCATCCACTGGAAAAAAATAGGTTGTATATCAGATTGTATATCGTGATATATCATGATATACAATCGTGACTTGCATCCACGATATATCAGATTGTATATACACGATATATCAGATTATATATACACGATATATCAGATTGTATATTCACTAATAGAGGTGTATATACAATCGTGATATATGCATGCATCCATCTGATATACACGATTGTATATTCTCTGATATACAAACTCATAATTTAGGAGTATATAAAATCGTGATATATGCCTGCATCCACGATATACAATCTAATATACGATTGTATATTCACTGATATATAATCTGATATATCCACGATATACCGGTATTCACTATTTCAAATAGATTGTATATCACGATATAACATCCACTAAACTCAAGAAAGAAGATTCTGATGATGATTTTGAACAAACCCTTGTTAAGAAAACCCCCAAACTGGTGAAAAAAGAAGGTGTTGCTGATAAATATTTTGATGTTTCCTCTGCTAAGAAGACCTCCAAAATCCCCAAGAAAGAAGAGGCTGACAATGATTTTGATGCGTACAATGCCAAGAAAAGCTCAAATTAGACTGATAAGTTGAAGATACCGAAAATGAAGAAGAAAAAAAAGGAGGAAGAAAAGAAGAAAGGGGTAGAAAAAGTGGAGCAAAATGGTAAGAAAAGGGAGAGGAAGGTGTATGATTTGCCTGGTGAGAAGAGAGACCCTCCTTAGGAAAGAGACCCATTGAGTATTTTCTATGAAACATTATATAAGCATGTTCTTAATAGTGAAAAATTTTACGAAAAGAAACTGAAAAAAATTCAGCAGCAAAAACACGACACCCCAATGAAAAAAAGTTATTACTGTGAAGAAAACCATCGAAACCATCACTGTCACGCAAAAAACCGTATCCTCTATTTCATCACAGAAGAAGAAAACTTCAGATTCCAAAGTTGCATCAAAGCAGTCCAAGAAGCAAAAGATTGTTGATTTCGACGATGATATGTCCGATGATGACTTTATTTTGGCTAATAAGAAGAAAAAACAAAGAGTAGAGTAATTGCATTCACTGAATAATATCTTGCTAATTGTTTGTGACCTTTTTTTCTATAATATATTTGAAAATCTAATGTGATATTTCAATTCTATTGACTGCCCTTAGTGTGGGGGTAATAAATGTTATAGCATCCACTGAAAAAATAAATTGTTACTGATATACAATCTGTTATTTCAATTTCATTTGTCACTGAAAAAACCCATTACTGGGATGCCTGCAAAAATTCACTGAAAAAACAATCAGTTAAAAAGACAGATTAAAAGAGACGCGCTTTTAAAATTGTTTAGTACCTTAGGATGAATGTTGGAGCACAATCCAGGGATGAGATATCAAGAGGAAGGTTTAAATCAGATTGTATATCAGTAACAATGTATAACAAGTGAAAAATCCATGATATAATACCCAAGCATTCTTGTATATCATCTCGGGATCAAAATAAGCAAACCACCGGATAAAAAAAATCATACCACATATAGCATACCATGTTTACTGAAATATAATTGACATAGATGTTAATAGAATCCACACAAAAAAGCTACAGATAAATGTAGCATACCATGTTTTTACTAAAACACTCTTTTTTCTACTCCTTCACTGGTGCCTCGGCCGAAATATCCTTCTGGTATATATGGTGATTAATGTTGCCACTCCTCCCACACTTGAGCAATAATGGGAGATTGGTATTCATAATGCCAAAAAGCTAGGATTACTTGCATAGAAACTGCCACAACTGCCACTGGAAACAACCCAGTAAATGCGGTCACCCACTGTACGGTCATTACTCACACACTGCCTTTTTCTCAATCCTAGATCATGAGCTGACCAGGCAATTTGGCTCCACTGCCTGCTACTGCACTTTTATCCCAATCTGCTACACAAAAAACACACCCAAACTAAGATGCACAAAGGGTAAGAAGGCAACATTAAAACAATTGAATACATGAACATAGAGAAATATATAATATAAGAGTTTCGAAAACTTCTTTGTAATGCCTACAATTTGATGTTCTAAGAACTGATATGCAAATATTTTCATTATTTTTTTTCCAAAAGGGTAGATAGTTATGCATACATATTTGAGATATCGTGATTTCTAAGGGTATGCGACTGATACAGACTCACCCCCCAAAATTGGAGAGCTAAAGAAATTTAAAAATTATGATACTATATATACATGACTCAAAACATTTACATAGAAAATGTTAATCAAACAACGGAGTCTTTGACATCTTAAGTAGAGCTATTCAAACATATTTATCAAATATAGGTCATTCAATATTTTATCAATTGCCTCGTCGTCGTGGACACATCCTCTCGACATGATAGATGGGACCATGGCAATATCTTTCTCCGCAATTTCAGGGCAAAGATCTCCCAAAACACAAAGCTCAAATTCTTCCAATTGGTAGTGACTCAGGATTTCTCGAACCTTCCTAATATCTTTGGGATTTTTATAGCTACTAAAGATCTTCACATATTGCAACGACTTCTCAAACACTTGAGAAACTTGATTCATTGGATCCTCAGACATCTGCTAAAGTTGTACTTCTATTCAAGAATTAAGGCAACCTCACCATTGATTAAACACCTAGTCTACAATGAGAAGTAACCATACTAATCGATCTCTAATTCTGAGTTTATGTTAGAATTTCAAACTTGGTTTTCTCATATTTCAGAATTGGAGATGGGCTTAATGTGATGGGCTCTACTGGAGATCAATTAGTAGGAGTTATTTTTTTTTTTCAAATTATAACATAAACTTGAGATAGGATTCTAATCGATCTCCAAATTCTCATATTTCAATTATGAGTTTATGTGAGAATTTCAAACCCCTATGTTCTCACACCTAGATTCATGAAATATGAGAAAAGAATTCATTTATCTCAAGTTTATGTGAGAATTTGAAAAAAAAAATAACCCCTACTAATCAATCTCCAATAGAGCCCATCACATTGGGCTACCACGTTGATAACTTTTAGCATGTGAGAATTTGAAGGAAAAAAAATCGTGTGCAACAATAATAAATTTTTTTTTTATTATTAATGTATATCTATTATACAGAATGTGTGTGTGAGTTTAGATAACCATAGGTAACTCACGTGTACAAACATATCTATGTAAATAGAAAATGAGCACATTAAAATCACCCAAAACACCAAATCAACCTTCCTTATAGCCTTTAGTGGCAAAAACCTAATGAGGACATTCTAAAGGAGTTTTATGGAGTAGCTGATTGAAAATGAAAACAGGTAAACTCTTGATTTCAAATGAGATCCCCTTTGAAATTTCATCAAACATTTTGAGAGTGATTTTTGTGTAACTTAACCGTCAACATAACGTAGTGGGTTAGGACCTTACCATCCGTTAAATTTTGCACCAAAATTAATAAAGGTAATTACAAAAAGAAAAAAAGATGCAAACTTCACAAAAATAGAAAATAATGTAAAATGGAAGATGAACTCTTTTACTAGTGGCAGACGCTTTTTGGACATTCACAAAAACGTAAGACAATATTCATGGTAAAGAATTTGGTTAATATGAGGAACTTCGCTGCAACCAATCACACATCACAGTCTACAGAACTTCATGGCAGCTAGCTAAATTCCACGATTATTAAGGAGTCCTTTATGGAAGAATTTCGTTAACCTCGTGCGATTGAAAATGACAACCACCAAAGCTAAAATGCATGGAGGGATGCTCCCATATGAAAAGTTCAACTTTTTAGCCCCACTGTGGAGTCTCCTTCATAAACAATACTATGAAAATGGTTGAAACTGTAACCCATAGCAATATATTGGTGATAGGCTTCAGTAAGGAGTCTTGGGCTCTCCGTCAATGAAAATTATAGATCCATCAGTGTAAGTAAGAGTAGAGCATAATTTTTTAGGGCGAAATCGAATGTGTGCACTCTTCACAAAACAATCGAATTTGTATATGAAAAAAATTATTCCAGATAAAATAAAAAAGACTATTTTTGACATAGAAAAAAACAAAATAGTAATGAAAAGTAAATATAATCTAAAGTTCGATATTACCTTAACAATATATCAAACACAATGAGACCAAATTTTTTGAATGAATCCCGAAACAAATAATAGGAGAAGTACATATTCATAAATAGATTATGAATATTCAAATTAATTCTAATGTGGCACTCCAACAAAACCCATGATAATTCAAGTGCAAAAATTTACCTACGAGATCCGGACACAACATGATAAATCAAGGGCAAAAATTTACACATATCCAGACTACTGCGCAATGTTCAAACTTTGAACTTCGAAGGTATGGAAAAAACACAAAATACCAAATGTATAGATCTAACACGAAATATACTAAATGTACAAAACTATAATGAAAAATAACATTGATCCAACATCTCAAAGAAAAAAAATACACATGAAAACCATATTTCAAATCCTATTTTGAGATTACCTATAGGACGAAAACAATAAATTCAGATCTCCACGGATTTTGTAGCAGCGGTCGACAACTGGGATGAGAGAGAAGGTGGGGTTCGACGAAGAGGAGGGGCTGCGGTAGAGAGGAGGAGGGGGCGGGGGATTAGTGAGAGATAATGAGAGGTGAGGTTTGTGTAAATCGGGAGAGAGGAGATGAGAAGGAGGGTTTGGGTGACCTTTTTCTAGTTGGAGAGTATTGGAGAGAGTTTTATTAGGTTAACTTTACTAATTTACCCCTATTTTGAATTTTGAAGTAAGGGGGCAAAAAAATTAGAGTGCGTCAAAAGAGGGGGAATTCAAAATTTAAGGGGCAAATGAGGAAATGCAGGAAAAAATTAATCCGATGAGATCATGTGTCAAACTTGTGACGTACATAAGTTTCCTACTTTATTATATAGATATTAGATTTGGTTTTGTATTTTTCTTGTATGTGGTTTACAAAACAAAACCTCCTTCTTATTCTCGATTAAAATGATAATAGGGTATTGGGTTTAAGCTTGATTCTACAATTTAGGTTTTGGGGTCCATTAAAATTTTAGTTATGGTAGGCTTATCTTGAAGTTTTGGGTCTTAAAGTAGGGGCTCTGGGGGATAAACATATGGTTTATGGGTTTGGTTTTAAACCTCTCATGCTCTTCATAGGTTGTTTTGGAAATTACATCCCTTGGGTGTGGGTTTTTTGATTTAGAATTTGTATATATATTTTATACTATGTTAAGAATTCTACAATATTAGTATGGATTAATATTGAATAAGGTGCAAGTTATGTTTAGTCTCTTATTTCATTGTTGTTTGTTGACTTTATGTAGAGAAGACTATGCGGTCTTTTTTTTAATGCATGGTTGAAATTGATGTTTTGTCCCTTATTTCATTATTGTTTGTCGAGGTCGGTGATACTATAGTATCAATGGGATTGCGAAGGCATGAACTCATTTTCTATGAAACCAAGCTTGCAAATGGACGTGATTATAATTTTTTTACTTGAGGTCCATTATCTATTGTTCACTCAAAATATATTTACCAGAACTCTTGTAATAGTACAAATTAAATATTTTTAAAACCGTTCTGGTTACATTAGGTGAATCTTATGTTGAGAACACATTTGTATGTAATCTTTTGTACACACATGACTTATACATTGATTATATGGAAGAAAGATTTATTATTTCCATTTTAATGAATATTTAAATTATTTATATCCTTTTTTTGTTTGAGAATGTAATACATTTCACTATAGAATTGCCCGGTTTCAAGAAATGGACTGAGTTGTCTCAAAATTGATATTATTGATTTTAGTTTTCTTTCAATCAAAAGTTGTTGACTTGAGTTGTGGGGTCATTTGGGGTCAAATTCCATCCTACGCGCGTGGAATACGGGGGTCGGCTCTCGTCATGTGGGGGTTGAAATAAAGAGATAGAATCTCCTTCCTTTTTTTCTCAAAATAGGTAAAAGAATGATGTTGCCTCAAGATAACAACATCAAGGTCAAATTGATGCATGCAAAACAAAGTAGTTCGAGGGTCCGAGGGCTAAATTAGGGAATGGTAAGGTGTTAGGCACCCATTCCACGCTTTTGGTCTCTCATGGGTAATGTTAATCCTCTCTTTTTAGACTCCATGATGTGTGTCCATATGTATATGGAAGCGTTTGTCTTGGCAATGTAACAATTCACCATTTAACACCTGAGTGTACGTCCGTAAAGAAAGGTTACCAAATAAGCACGTCCGTAAAGAAAGGTTACCAAACATTTGAATCTCCTATTCTTCAGTAGGCACCTTTCCTGGCATGGGATTTAACAGCCTCATAAATTCTTCCTTGTACTCGGCAACTATCCCCTTCTTAGTGAGATATACTAATACCCACCTCTTTTCAGTCTGGATGGCGGGCGGAAAGTATTTGCTATTAAACTGCTCCCATAACTGCTATATCGCCATATTATCTCTCTCATTCACTGTGGTAACACTGCAATGCCACCCCGACTATCTTAAAAGCAACTAGGATCTACCTCTGAACATCAGTACACTCATACATTCTAAGGTACCCATAGATGTCCTCCTTCCATTGGCTCGCCACCACTACTTCTAAACCCCTTGAGAACTTTAGGGGATATACCTTCTGGAAGGCATCCCTAAATTTCCCCCAAGCAGAAGGGAACGCCGGTGTTAGTGCTAGTGACATCAACTGTGACTGGGGTGGGGCCCGCTGTTCTATCTGGCTAATTATGCATTCACTACTTGAGTAACTATAGAGTCCACCTCTGCAGCATTCATAGTGACTTGTGATGGGTCTGGCTGAGTGTCTGGATATGCCCCTGTGTGGGTTCATGTGGAACATCGAGGAGGCATTTCAAATAAGAGAGAATTGTCATAAGTCCTCAATTCAAAATATCACAAGTAGCTGAAGATGTAAATTCATAAATAAGAATGCAACAGTCCTAAGTATAGGGCTCTACATCAAAGAACAATATGCGGGAAACATAATAAGGGACATAGATCCTAAAGACAGAAGAACCTGGTGGTTTGATACCATATGTGTCACCCAACTTAATTAAATACCGCGGATCAGACCTTTATTAAATTAAAACAGAATATCCATATTGGTTCATTCTTAGCATCACTGTCAAATTTTTTTTTACTGTTTACTAGCCACCTAGCATTTGAAAAAATAGTGTCAAATTTTATTTATTTATTTATTAATTTTTATACAAGAAAAGATTTAAAAAAATTGACAATTAAGTATCATATTCACCATACCTAATAAATCAACACCATAATTAATGAAAGACCGAATCAAATAAGATATGATGGGAGTGAACACCCTAGTTAAAAACTCCAATACAATAATCCATGAAACTACTAAATCCACAACTGAATAGTAAAGGAAGTACAATATCTCTGGAACTAACTGCTATTAGAACAAGGGAGATATGCCCAACTGAGATAAAATAAAGGATGCATCTGAACTGAAAGGAATGGAGGCATTTACTAAGTAAGTCCTATAGTCAACCTCATTAACTGCAACAATGGTAAATGATAGTGAACTCCTAAGTTAGCCCTCCATGTCGATGGGCACCTAAGAATGGTTTTTACAAAAGAAAATATATTTAGAGAAAATGGGTCAGAGCCCGAGTAAAACAATTTAAAAAATTTAACAAGTGATTAAATGCACAAATTTGCAAACATAGTATACATGTTAGGTTTACACGCTCTCACTTGAATTGCTCACCTCTCAACTATTGTGCATACCTAACGTAGCTAACTAAACCATCCTAGTTATTCTACCCCGCTTAACTAGTCAAAACAAAATTTATTACCATACATGGTAACTCAAAATGTTCACCCGTATCGCCTAGATAATACATTATAACATTTTTCATATTCGTGTGTCAACTATAAATTTCTCATTTTATAGTTAGATATTCACAAAATATGCGTTTTCATCCCATTTTTGATAAACCAACCCTTCATTCTACAACTCCAAACTCCCATAGAAAATACTTCCAGCAATAAACTAATCTATATACATGATTTATAATTTTGTGTATCTATCAAATAATCAAATAACTTGGATTAATTCACGATTGTTATTTAAAAGAGTAGTTTACCATTTATCATCAATAATACATATAAAACTCAGATTTCTTCAAATTTTAATCGTTAAACATTCATCAAATTCATCTTCTAACATAAAAGTTAAATACTACTATCAATTCTACCTGAAAATATAATTTCAATTCCTCAAATTTATCATCAACGTTCATGAAATTCAAAAGTAGTAATTACCCTATTGTAATATGAATATGATACTCAACAAAGCAAGATAAACACTTCCCCCCTATGTAGTTCTGATCTGTTGAAGAAGAAATATATGATTGTGGCCTCCTCTCGTTGATATTCACGGTAGCAATGATTTTGGTGGAAAATGATATTTTTTGGCTTTATAACTCTTGCGAACTCTCTTCTTCTCCCACCACTTCTCTTCGTTTTCTTTGTTAAGTGTAAAGTCTCATGTCTGTTACGTACCAATACATACAAACTTTCAATTTTCATCCGCCCCTTTTCCCTAAAATTTTAAAAGACCAAAATACCCCTCTGGGGTGCCGGTTTGCCTAAAAGTGTCCCGAGACCCAAACTAAACCCCCGAGTAGACATTTTTGACTATTTCGACCCTTTCGGAAGTAGTGGCACACTCAAAATGACTATATGGATTATGAAAAATGGAATTATATTTTTTTTCCAAATTCATGTCCTGACACATGCATCCCGACTAAATTTATCATAATTGCCGTATTTTTCTCTCACGACAATTTTAATCGTCTCATATCGTTATTATTACTCATTCATTAAGTATTATTCAATGTAAATAAATATTAACCCTTATCTCGCTAATTAATATTTACTTATATCTAGATTAATTTACAATTAAATTTTCCCATTATCTAAATTAATCATAATAATTAAATTAATTCCACATTTAAAATCATTAAAAATTACGTGGTATTACACTTATTAAATCTCCAACAGATGGTCGAGCACCGCATTAATTTTTGATTTTATTATAATATTGAATTTTTTCTTGGATAAATGATTGAGCATATCTGTCAATTGTTAGACAAGTTTGACTACTTCAATTTTAATATTATCATGAAGTAGTGAGTCCTATTTGACATAAAAGAATATTTTCCTTTGCACATGATCCCATGCACACTGACTTCATATTGTATATTAGATAGTGCACCTATCACTTTGGATTAAAGTAATACTTTTTTCCATGTTTGGACACCACTATAAGACACGATTATTGGGTTTATTCCCCAATAAAAAGGTTGATGTTTATTCACCAGCAGAAGGGTCCAAAACGTAAAAAGTCACTTAAGGTCCCCCGGGATTATGGTTGAGATTATATATGATACATTATTCCATCGAAGAAGGTACGCGACTTAGAGTAGGAGTGACAACTTGGACAACAGATAATACAAAAGATAAGATATTCTAAAAGAGTTTGAACACTTTATACACTTGAGAGGAGAAGTTTTATCCTTGATATTGAGTGATTATAAGTACTGATTTTCATTCTTCAAGTGGAATAGAACTAAAGCTCCTATGGACATAGACCAAGATAGGTGAACTACATTATTCATTGTGTTTTTTAGAGTTCATTTTCTCTTTTGAGAAAATTTTACTTCAACATTAAGCTTGTTTAAACATCACTCCTGCAAAGTTCATTTTCCTATCACCATTAATAAGCGTTACACCCCACTTTAATCATAAACACCCTGGTGACAAGAGAAATGACCACTTCCCCTCATTACCCAAAGATAAGTTATCTCTGAAATTTAGAGATTTTATTGGGAAGGTATTCTTTGAGAGGTGGTGAATAAAAATATAAATTATACTCTCACGTTCAATGATGCTCAGGTTGTGGAAGAGAAGGATGTTATTACATATTCTATCGAGGTTCCTCAAGTCACTTCTATCATTGGGGCAAGATTGCCCGAGCTCTGTTTTAGAGATCAACTAAAAAACCAAACTCATTGTCAATTTTATAGACTTCCTCCAAACACAATAACTAAAGATAATGTTTGGTTCCATGATAGATCCAAGTTCCTTCGTAACACCAAAGGCAAAACATGTCACTCCTTTCATGAGAATTCCCATTATACCTCCTAGTGAATCTGCTTCAATTACGGTCAATCTTGTTCTAACTATAATGCCAACCATTGAACCTCTTGTTGTCATTATTTATTTACCCGTGGTTACCCCTCTATAGGAAAATACAATGGAAATAACTATTTTACCTTCTTTAACAAGTAAGGATGTCGTGAAGGAGATAATTAAGATGAGGGTATCATCCTCATAGACATCTAGTAAGTAATCATCCATTTATGATGATTTTGTACTCCTTACCAAGAGGAGTATAACGATGAACCTTATCTCGAGGGATATATTCCTCTAATATTTGTTAAGTCTAATGGGTGGGAAGGAAACACAAAAGAATAATTGAAAATATTGGTTGAGCATCTTAGTGCTCATCGTAATAAAAAAAATGCATTTAAGGGAGTTTTCAAAACCCCTCACTGATGAAGCATCCACATGGTATTCTCATTTAGCCCTAAGAAATGTGTCTACACAGTAAGATATGTATGTGAAATTCCTCTGGATATTATTTCGAGTAGATGATGAGTTTACACTGGCTCAACCCACTCGAGAGAAGCTAAGGCCAAGTGAGTATGTCTTACACAAATAGTTTTAGAAAAAGATCTCTAGATGTACAGAAAGTTGCAATGGAGAGAAAGATCCTTTAAATATGTGTAAAGGTATTCCTGCCATAGTTTATTTATCACTTAATAAATAAGAATAGATAAGGAAAGTTCAAAGCCTTCATATGAGTAGCTCAAAATACTCCATTGGTCATTCGACCTCTTCTAGTCATAAAAAAACACCACTTAAAACCAACCACTTGTCCAAGTAGTTAGAGGATCTCAGTTTGTAGGAGTCAGCTATGCTGATGGAGCTAAAAAAGAAAGAAAAAAATGGAAAAAGGAAAGAATAACAAAATTAACTTCGATTGTGATGATCCATGTCCTTTTTCTTATGGTGTTTAAGAGATAATGAGTTGTTACAACACCCTATTGACTGATGGATTAGTTTTTCCTCATATAAAATCTCTTCCTTATATTCTAGGGATAAATGTTCAAGCTCATCCAAAGTATTACCAAATATATTAGCACATTGGGCATCTCGTGGTTTCATTTTTTTACCTCTATGAAGATTATCAATAAACACATGTTGGCCGGGAATTTGTAGATCCCTAAATGCAATGTTGGTAACGATCCATTTTTAACTCATAGGGCACATAGTTGTTTCACTTGATGACGAGGAAGAAGGTCGAACAAAAAGAGAAATTGATTCCAAGACATAAATGCTAGTTGTTCGAAAGGAATGGATAATAAGGTCCATAGCTATGATGAATTAAGTGGCAAAGATAGTGAATAAGTTTTTCAGGCATAAGAAGATGAAGTGGATCCAAGCTTGGAGGACCAAGTTGTATCGAAATAACCACAGTTTTTGTGGTTCTTCAATCATGTTAGTATAACATTATAAAATAGATTATAAATTAAAGATGCTATTTTGATAATTATAGAGAAACATGGTGTTCCATCATGAAGGTGGAGAGGATTGATGGCCAAGATGATACAAAAAGATTATGTTTGAGATCACTTTCTGATACAAAATAAACTTTTCTATAGTTTTGCTAGATGAAGTTTCTTTGGTAAATATTATCCCATTACCTCATTTTATGCTTATGATATCTAAAAGAAAATGTTGGGTTCAATACCTCTTTCAATATTAGGGTATGATAAAAAAAAACATCCAAGTCCAGTGGTTATGTAAATGTTATAATAACAATGAGAAAACTCACATCACAAAATATTTTTTATGTGATCAGTTTAGCTACATCATTCAATTTATTAATTGGGAGGTTCTGGATGCAAAATTATGATTTGGTTCCTTCAACATACCATCAATATGCAAAAGCCAATATCAAAGAAGTATGGATTGTGACATGAGATACCAAAATTCCATATGCAAAGGAGGACGAATATTTAGTGGATGGAACTTTTTTTATTGAGTTAAATCAGAAAGCACGTATCCTCACAAGCTGTATCGAAAGAGTGCAAGTTGAATATAAAGGATAGTTTGGGACTTATGAGAGATCAAAAGTAAAATCTTAGAGAATCTTTGAAAGTTGAACTAATGAGGCATGTTATTCCTAAAGTTTAATTTATCTCTCAAAAATTTAGAGATAGATTGAATTCGAGGATATAATATATGGCATAAAAGGGGGGGGGGACGATGGAGTGCAATGAGTAAAGCTAACGTGCTAGCGATGTAAAAACTAAGGATAAATAGGAAAAATAAAGCGCCATAAACATCAGCACAATAATGCAAATATGTGGTGCATAACAATGGAAGGGTGATATGTCAACTTTGACGGTGTTAGCAGATAACCAAAGATCCTAAAGAAACTAACGCATAGTACCAAAACTGTTTGACTAGTAATCAAGGACAATGTCTTGTTATTGATAACTCAAATATCTAAGAGTTTGTGGAGGAGGTTGAAGATGAGCCTGAATCTATGAAAGATCTTCTTAAGCCATAAGTTCAAGATCGGGAGAAAATTAATTAAGCTGCTAATGGTGATGAACCTAGGCCAATCTTCATTTTGAAAGACCAGGAAGATGTGAAGAAGTACACTAATATGTGAGGGTTTGATCAAGAAGTGAGTTGCCAAAACTTTAATGTTTTTCCTTCAGCAATAGCAATCAAGAAATCAATTGGAATGTATAACTCCGATTTGAACCTCAAAATTAAGGCTAGGGGGAATAATTGATAACAACTAGATTTATTAAGCCAATTCAACATTCCATTCAACTTTTTATATTTTTTCCTGTATATAAGAAAGATAAAAAACAAATATCCATTTGTGTTGATTTTATAGATCTTAATATAGATTGCCCCAAAGATGAGTTCCATTAACCTTTGATTGGTAGCTTAATCAACTTAGCGGATGGTCATCAGATGTATAGCTTATATGTATGGCTCTATAGATTGTAACAAGATTAAGATGGATCCATATGAAGGGGAGAAGAAAACTTTTAGAACTGATCAAGGATATTTCACGTATAATGTAATTCCTTTTGGTCTGAAAAATGTGATGGAATATTATCAGAGGGGAATAATGAATATTTTTTACGACCTTATTCATGATATTATGAAATTTTATGTGGATGATCTAGTCATTGAATCAAATAAGGAGGATTCTCACTTAGATGACTTAAGAAGATTTTTCAACAGATGCAGAAAGTACAAACTAAAGGTGAACCCACTCAAGCGTGCCTTTGGGGTAAGAAGTGGAAAATTCTTGGGTTTTGTGGTCGATCGATAAATAGTGAAGATGTAGTAAAGTAAATAAAAAGTCAGTCATGACATGGCTTTTCCTAGTCAGAGGAATAACTCAAGAGTTTCCTTAGAAAGATTTATAATTTGAGAAGATTCGTTATAAGTTTATTTGAGATAACCCACCAACTAATGAAGCTGTTGCGAAACACTACTAAGTTCAAATGGGAGGAACCACTTTAGGAAGCTTTTGACAAGCTTAAGATATTAATCACCTCTCCTAAAATGATATTTCCACCTATAGCAGGAGCACCTTTGCTACTTTATCCACCCTTCACTACAAGGTCCATCAGTGATTTATTGGCGCATGATGTTGATTGACAAGGAAACCCATATACTACATGATTATTATTATACATGGTTCTTAGGCAAAATATACGACCATAAAAAGACATTGTTTAGATTTAGTCTTTGTGGCTTGTAAGAACATTTTTTCCAACATTGTTCATAGCATTGTTTTTGGCTAGTTTGGCATATCTGATTACAAATTGTCACGCACTGTCAATAAAAACCGAACTCCATCATCTCTAAGTTTGAAGACTTCCCAACCTCTAAAAAACGAATAAAACAATTCATTGTTTAAATTACTTAACAAAATTAAGTTTGGAATGTTTATTATTTATAAAAAATGAACATGCCTTATCATTTTGAAAAATAAAAATATTTTTTATTTTTGTATCATATTCAAATGAGATTTAACATCTCATTCCAACGAGATAAAATGTCGTTACATAGGTTGTTTCTTATAGTTTTCAAATGCAGTTTAAAAGAGGCCTTACTATTTTATTTTTCATGAGGTCGTTAGAAGCGAGATACGTTTCATTCGAACAAGATGTATATTTCCTGAGAACGTCACTGTTAACTCGTTCGAACTATCGCGTCACCTCAAAATTTGTGAATGACCTCTAAATATTTGTATCGTGTTCATAACTTTTAAATCTTTTTCCATATCCATTTTTGCTTAACTTTAGTGAAAGATCTTCACCTTTTGTGTTGTAAAAATATTTTTTAATTCATAACAAAACATCCTTGAATATTGTTATTGTGAGTTTTTTTAATCCCTATATAGTTTAGTATATTTGCATACACCTTGTGGGGAGGTACTCCATTGCTGACTTGTGATATCTGAGGGGATTCATTACTAAAGACGAAGGTCGGGGCTGAAGGAAGAAGGCTACGGTCTTTGTGGGTTCTTTATGGAATTCATTATTGAAGGAAGATTATGATCAATGCGGTTCTCGAGTGAATCATTGTTGTAATTCAATTCTAAGGTTGAAAGTTGCGATCCGCAAATTATTAGTGGAATAAAAGGTTTTTCCCTGCGGGTAGTTTTCCTCAAACTTTTACTTCCTTGAATAATTTATCTATTTTATCACATAGAGTAATGTTTAGGATAAAAAGAGAAAATTTGTACAAAATTTGTGCACCTAGAAATTGGAATCCGAGTCTGGCATTTTTAATTCCGCATTAACAAATTTGTATCAAAACACTCATTATTTCATCCCAACAAATTGGTAGAAGAGCCGGTTGCACAATGTTATCGTGTTAGGTCCTTATTTAATGCGTTTTAGGTGTTTTATTATTATCTCTCGATGGATTCCCATAGTTTCGATGAATTAAACTGTCTGAATGTGATGTTTTCTGAAAGAATTCAAATTCTTGAAAAAGATATTTTTTGTCTTAAATCTGCAATGGCTGTTTTGCAAACTGTTCAGAATCTAAGAGATTTCTTTCATGAGAAAATTGTGTGCATGGGCCATGATGTTAAAAAATTAGAAATTTCCAAGGAAAAGTGTAGTGGTAAAGTCCTATTTTTATAAATAGAATTAAAGGACTTTAAAAACTCTACGGTTAATGTTTGTGCCAGAGAGGATATAGTTTTAATTAATGATTCTAAAGCATGTGAGAATACTCTTCGGGATAAGTTTTCTTTCATTGAGGTGGAGCGAGATAAGCTTCTAGGAATGATTAAAAATATGAAGAAGGAGTCCCTAAAATTAGAAGAGTCAAGTTCCTTGTTTGAGTCTAAAGTTTTGAAGTTAAAAGATGATTTAAAAGACTCAAGTAGTGTTGGTAGTAATGGTTTCGGCTCATATGTTTCTAATTCTTGGAGTGTTAAAGCCAAGACCATTGTTTATTTTAGAGGGTAAACTGAATCTAAGGACTTTAGAAAAGATCAACCAATAGATAACATTTCCTCACGTTGACACAAGTTCACAATGTGGTAAGAAGGTTCATCGTAAGGATTTTTGTTTTGATCTTGGAAGAGGCCTTAGGAAGTTTAATCCTAGTGTTCCCTTGATTACTGAATCACAAAATGTTAAGTATACACCTATTTAGGTTAGGAAATCTATTTTGGAGGACCTAGATATTAGACTTGTTGATTCTCACAAGCTTGCACATGATTCTTCTCTTGCTATATCTTTTGGATGATTTCTTGTGGGATTTTTTTTTCATACTCTAGTTTTGCTTAGTGAAATACATTTGCTAGTGTTATGACATGTGTAACTTTTGTATTATAATGTTCTTTCATTGAGTCATTTTGAGAAAATTACAAAAATATTTTTCACGGACTTATTCATGATATTATGAAATTTTATGCGGATGATCTAGTAATTGAATCATAGAAGGAGCATTCTCACTTAGCTAAAGAGATCTGGTTCTCTAGGGATATTCTCGTTTTTCCACTCTCATGTAAGGACATCCTCAGGAACTTAATATCGAGGTGAAGAAAGTTATGGTACTTCTTTCAAAAGTTTGGTTCATTACTAACAATATGATGATCAACAAGATGACTCATACTACTCTCACTCACCATATACGTTTGGTTCTCGTCATTGGCTAGCATGGTGGAGAGTTTCACGTTATTCCTTTCAAGGTTTATGGATTCCTCGTAAAGACTAAGAAAGTCCGTTGGAAAATTATTTTCCTCTTATTCCTCAATAGTTCTTAAAGAGAGATTGGAAGTTATGAGTTCTTTACTAACCAAAAGAAAAACAGAAAAATCCTTTAAATCATCCAACTCATCAAATTTATCTCTTGCTATAAATGTGTCATAGTTACATTCTTGAAAGTCATCGTTGGAGTTCGAGTCATCACCACTGAAACTGGCTTGACAACACTTCTTGCCACCATTATGATTTTAATCCGAGGGATAACAATATATATGTGGTGATCAAGCGTTAAATCCGATGTACTACAACATGAAGAATAACAATATATATGTCAACTTGAAGATTATTTAATGGAGTTAATTCTTCATATTAAAAAAAAATCTCAAATTAATAAATAAACGTAATTAATTGTTGTTCACGATGTCTCCGTAAATGTAATTTTATATTCGTTTATTCTCGTAAATGTATGAATTTTTCCTCCACCTGTTTTCGTTTTTCTGAAAATATATTTATATTGGATAAGTTTTGAATTTTTTTGTAAATGTATCTATATTTTTGTAACTATATCTATATTTTTTAATTGTATATTTTATTTTTATCTATCTATATGTATTTTGTAAGTGTATCTACTTATTTGTAACTATGTATTGAAAATTTCTTAATCTAGCTACGTGTTGAAAATTACTTAACGTAACAATTTAACTGTATATGTTATTTACACAAGTGATTATTTAATATTATAACTTTACGTATTTTTTGTAACTTTGTTTATTTATTTTCAAATAATTCTATATTTTTTGTAAATGTCGCTATTTTTTGTTTGCATTGATTTTATTTTAACTCTATTTGTATTATAGTATATATTTATCTTTTCATTTTTCATTGTAAATGTATCTATATTAGTATCTGTACTTATTTTCAATTGCACTTATAATTTAGTAACTATATCTACAGATTTGTAACTCTATCTATGCATTTGTAACTGTATTCATTTTTTTTTATATTTATAGTTGTATTTTTTCAATAAGTTTATTTGTCAAATTTAGACATTAAAATGAACTTTTGTATTTGAAATTAAAATTCTATCTGTGCAATTGTAACATCAAACTTCATATATGAAAGATTATATTTGCTTACTATATTGGTATGGTGCAAGTTGTAACTATATGTGTAATATTGAAATGATGTATACTAATGTAACTAGTTATCGGAAATTAAAATTGTATCAATAAGACTGCAACTTTATTTTTAATTATTTAAATAGACTATCCATTAAAGCGAAGTTTGTAATTATATCTGTTATTTTTTAAATTGTATTTATTAATCTATAACTATATTTATAATGTGTAACTGCATATAAATTTTTGGGAACATATCTATATTTTTGTGATTATATCATATTTATTTTACCCAAATCTATATTTTTTAAGTTTTATTTATATTTTTGTTACTGGGTACTTCTAATTTATCTTTATTTATTTAACTATATCTCTTTTTTGTAAATGAATATATATAAATATATATTTGTGGTTATATATATATATTTTCTAAATGTACCTATATAACCATAATTATATCTATGTTTTAATTGTATAAATATATGTTTGAAACTGTATCAAAATATATATGAAACTGTACCAATACATGTTTGTAAATGTAAAATATATTTTTGTAATTGTATCAATATATGTTGTAATGGTATCGATATAAGGTTCTCAACATATAATAAGATTCCTGTTTCTTCAGTTCAGAACAGATATCTTTTTATTCTCAATATACAACATATAATAACATTTTTATTTCAATTCAGGTACAATGGATGACAATTTTTACTTTATTGTGTCAATATAAGACGATATCAATAATGGTGCTCAATGACTTGATAATAAAATTTCAAGACGTAGTATAGATTCTACGGTAAAAATATATTGATTTAAGAGAGAACATGTACTTGACGTACTGACTTCCTATACACCTGAATTGCATTATTGAATCCGATTATGATGTTCATGGAATGTTTAATGGCTATGAGTCCCAAATAATTCCACCAAAACTCCCCCAAAAAGCAATTAATTGGGTACCCTGACGGGACCCCATAACACAAGGCAGTACTTAATAAGCAGGTTAGAGAATTAGTGGAATCCACATCAGATTTGGGGGAGATTTTTGTACTCATATCATTATTCTAAAAATTATAGATGGCAAAATTAAAGATGATCAGAGCCATTAAACAACTAAAGTTGGGAGTAGCTGAGATATTGATAGTGATGTCCGTTCAATACTTGGAAATGTAAACAAACGTAAATACAAAGAAACAAACTTGTCATGTAAGTTTTCAATAACTAGTACATCAAGTTAATTATCTAGTTGCTGGTCTAGTGGCATTACTGATGTAAACTAATAATTCATTGGTGGTTTTGATTAATCCATAATTGCATTATTAAAATAATGAATAGAATTATGATTCCACTACATATATGTCAAAAATTTATGCATCAAAATTACAGCAGTTTGTTCCAACATAGATATAACGAATTGCATGTGGATATCACACGCATCACTCGAGCAAACTAACGGAGTTTCTTACATAAGAACTTTTGGCAACTATCATACATGCGCAACATCAGTATGTACAGTAAAGATTCCCATAATGAATTTTGATATTATTATTGGTATTATATTTGACCAAGTGAAGTACATACCACTTCTCAGCGTAACTGATGTAATGTACCATATGAAAGTAAACTTATGATGTAACATTTCTTACCATGTGACTTAGACAGCTGTGAAAAAGAACGTTCGTAATCTTTTGGTAACAAATCTCTGTCCTATAATGAGTTGAGGAGGTACATGAAGCTGAATCATACCAGTAAGTCATCCCCAATATTTTTTTTAGAATCATACCACTCATATTGAATACCACACATGAAACTGAATCAAAAAAATGCGCTATCAGGAGAACATGTGACAAATCCATGTTGAGTGTTCAAGGTGCTTAAGATTAGAGAGTGTTCTTATGCTCTTATAAGGGAGATTTGTGATCAATATTAGCATAATTCAAACGTTATGAAGGAAATTATTTTTTTAATTCTTTTAAACAATGCATTTTTGAAATACTGGTGTAATGCCTACTTTGAAGGAAAAAGATATGGAGAAATGTACTTTAATGTTATTGAGTTGTTCAATTACGGATAAGGGAAGGATGTTATTTACTAATAACTCAATTAGTTGATCACAGAAGGAAATAATATATCTGAGAGAATAAAGAAGGGAATAAACTACGAAGTGGACTCCTGTTTTGTGTGCAGATATGGATAATAAAAATTTAACAACCTTTATTAGAATCGAGACCATGGTCTATATCACGTTCAAGTTAACCTGTCTCAGAGGTTCAATGTCATCAATCCACACCTATTGATCTACATAGATATTTGTTATCTTACGGGTTATGAAAAATACATGGTTTTCCTTATGCTCATCATGCAGCTGCAATTAAGACGTGACAAAACTTGTTAAGTTGTATTTCCATACATCTTACTATCGAATGTCCTATAGTCTCCAAATTTTTCTGGTACCTACTATACAAAATCCATACCATGATTTCAATGTAGCAACACCTACTCCAATATTAAAAAAACAGTTGGTCATCTGATAAAAAAATAAGTACAAAAATAAAGGAGATGAAACAAGAAGAATAAAGTGTAGTAGGTGTGGATATATATCGAACCATAAAAAAAAAAAAAATATTGTTTAATTGCATACAATTTACTTTTCATAAACAATATATGCTGCCATATCTATTTTTAAAAATTTTAAGATAATCTTTTTTTTAGAAAAGTTTATATAAATTCGCAATTATAACTATGTTTTTTACATAAATTTATCTGAGTTTTTACACAAGGGTAAGTGATTATATAGATTAAATTTATGATTTTAACTGTATTTACATTCATAATTATTATTGTATGTACATGTATAAGTGTAAATGTATGTGTAACTACATTAATTAATGTAGATTCCAAAATGTTATTGCACTTACATTAATTGATGTAATTGCACTCATAGTTAGAAGTTAAACTATATATGTGTTACTAATTATTATTAACTGTAACTCTGTATAACAAACAGTATACATCCGAACTAGTATTGTATCTATATTAAATAATGTAACTTAAATTACTAAATGTAAATGTATATGTATTGTCAGCGTAACTGTGTGAAGATTTATAGAAGTAAATATAAATGTAATAAAATTATTGTAACTTCATGAAAATGTCACTATATGTAAAATAATAAACATATTTTCATATAGATATTCATCACTGTAACTGTATGTACATTTATAACTGCAATTACAAGTAAATTACTAAACATAACTATTTGTAAATTACTAAATTATAAGGGTAATTGTATTCATTATTTGTAAATTACTAAATTACAATTGTAAATATATGTACTTATAATTCCAAGTGTAACCATAGGTTGATTATTAATGTATATGTATTCATAATTTTAATTGTATGTACATTAAATGTGATTATATCTACATTAATTAATATAGATTACTAACTCTTACTGTATATACCATTTTTACATTACAAGTTTTATTGTATCTACATTAATTAGTACCAAAATGCAGATTTTGTTTAGGTTTTTATAATGGCTATCTCCCATGGAAAAATGTTTGTTTCAATCAAGTCATAAAAACTTGTTGCATTCAAGTGAGGTGAGGTCTTGTGTCTAGAATAAACCTTTGAGGATTGAAGACCTTGCATGTCACTCATTGTAGTTTTCCATTGCTGAAAAGATGAGTAAATCCTTTTTAAAAGTTTGAATGGACTTTGGCTAGTTGTACACACTCAGGTGTTTTGCAAATTCAGTGATTTTTTTACAAACTATATTCTAAAATATCAACAATTCTATATGCTGTGTTTGTTTTCTATTTGGAATCAAGGATGGTTTTTTAGAAAAAAATTCTTAAATATTTTTTGGAGGGTTTCTACTTGATCCATTCGCAAGAACTCATTTTAGGCCCATGCGCATGGAGCTGTTCGTACAGCATCAAATCTTGCCTATTCAAATGGCCTTGGCTCAAAAGTGTGTTGGGTGCATACTAAAGCAGTCGTGCGCACAATTAGATTTTGTCGTTTGAACGACGGTGTCAAGTATTATGTTTTTGCTGTAAATCGCCTTCTTTTCCGACCATTCAAAAAGATATTTTTCCTTCATGCCAAAATATTTCATCTGATGATATATTGTATTTGTGAGGCTTTTTTTCTCTCTTTAAACTGAATTTCAAAATCCTTTAAGAGTTTTATGAGTTTTTAAATCCTTTAAGAGTTTTATGAGTTTTAGTGAATTAAAATAACTAACTAGCTAATGTTACATTTATGTCTGGTCTTTTGTATGATCAAGTACTCCGCAATCGAAAATTGGAGGTGATTTGTTTCATCAGAGTAATCAGAGCATGGCATCGTTTCAAGGAAGACAAGATTAATTCACTAAATTCATGGAGCTTGGATTGGATTTTCGTGTTTTATAGGGGAGAGTTAAAGGTTCATAGGTATCTATACAATTGTAATTGTGTGAGAGGTATCTTCCTAACCTTCGTAAAAAAAAAATTCAAGTAGAAATGAAAATTGAGTGTGTCTGAGATTGGCTTTTCCTCGTAAAATGTATCTTGTGATTATTTTGTGTTTCTTCATCTTCGTATCTAACACAATTGATCATACAATTCACGTTAGGATTTTTGGACCACTCAAGTTAGGTTAAAATTAGAGTTAGACGTGTTAGCTTGTGCATAATCACTTAGACCTAATTGATCTACTTATGTGTGTGTGTTTGTGTTTAACAAGATATTTGAATTAATTTTGTTCTAATGATATGAAAAAATAGAATAAGTTTTGGAAATTTAAAATTTGGGCATAATGAGTTTACGAAACTATTCACACCCCTCTAGATTTGATTTTAGTCATTGAAACATTGTTCTCAATTCATATTAGATCTTTGGTGCTCAATTTTGGTTGGAATTAAAGTCCTAGAGTTAGATCCCTACTTGTGGGTTTTCTTATTTGTGCCTATTTCTATGAGTAGCTAATGGATGGATTTTGTTTTAGTTAGTGTGGACCTTCAGATGATACGTTTTTTTGTGATTAATGAAAAATCTAAATGTTTGACTTTTAATTTTGATGAAAATTATAGTTCTTCTCCTCATAAGAACTCTTACATTGAGAGTTTGAATTATCATATGGATGATGAATGTTGTGAGGATGAAGGTGGTGACATTTTGAGTCTATAATAACATAAACTCGTTAATAAGTGTTTCAAGTTGTAAAAAAAAAGAACGATACATTGGCTATTAAACTCAACTTAGTTAAAAATGGAAAATCTTGCTTTATTATAAAACTTGACGATTCTATCCAAATTCTCATTCAAAGAGGTGCCTTAAGACAAAAAGTGAAACATATTGAAAATGAAAAACTTGAGCATTTGGACTTTATTTTCGTTGTGAAGAAAGAAATATACACTTTGAAAGAATAAAATGAATTCTTGAAAATTTTCAAAATTTAAAGTGTAAATATTTGAGAAAAGGTTCAGTTATTTGAGAAAGAGAATATGATTTGGTTTTGACACTTAAAAATGTAAAGAAGGAACTTCAAATGTTTAAAGTGTTCAAATGTTTCTTTACATTAACATGAATTAAGAATGATTCAATATTGTTTGAATGTTAATGAGAAAAATCAAGATTTAAACGAAAATTGTGGTTATTTCTCCAAATGTTTTGATAAAAAAAGGTAGTGAGCTAAATGTTTTCAAGGATTATTACTTAAAAAATGGTTAAGAAAATTTGAAAACACCTTCCAAGCCCTACACTTGCACACTTTGTCACAAAAAGGGTAATTTGAGAAATTTTTTCTACTACTTGTTTAGTAATTAATAAAAATCAAGAATTTTTCCTAAATATCATCCCAAGGAGTTTTACCGTGAATCGAATATCTAGGCTCTTTGTCATAGAGCCTTTCACCTTAGATATTTTTATTTCATCCTTAGGAATTTTCACATTGACTCACTTTCACATGATGTTGGTTCTTTTGATTCCTTTGATGATTTAGAACGTGATTTAAATGCACTTGTGACTAAAGTCAAAGATTTGAATATGTATTGTGGAAGAGATTTTGAAAAGAAATGTATTTAGGGGAAACACATGAACTTTAGACCACATGGTTTTGGTCTTCGGAGAAACATGCTCTATCTCCCTCTCATAAGCGTAGTAGTGGTTTTTTTTGTGAAAGGTTTGGATAAGATGAATGTTTTGGGCCAAATGATGTCTTAAGGGATTTTGTAAAGATAAATGTGTTTTGAATGTTGGTTTGTGTGTTTCCACTTTTAAGGATAAGATGTATCCAAGTGTTCCTCCACTTTTTATTGACAAGGGAGATGCTGTTACCTACACTTGACGTTCTTGTACTATGTCATAACTACGATGCTTCCTCTCATATTTCATATCATTTTCTAGCCTATGTTTTGAGTTACGATGTTATTTGTGTTGTATCTTCGTTGTATATATATGATTTTTGTATACCATGTTTTTGTTTTTATTTTCATTAAAAAAATAAAATAATATTTTAACTTTTTTATTTTTTTAAGAATGTATTGTGATTCATGTGTGTTTTGTTTCTCTTATACCTTGATTTTTTTGTCTGTGTTTTTTGATATATTCATGAGAAATTAAAAAACATGTTTTTTTGTTCGTTTCATTTTTGCTGGTTCTTGTGTGTTATCCATGATATCTTGGATTTTATTGTTCGAGCTTTAGTATTTTTTTTACCATATCTTGTGATATTTTATTATGATCTTCGTATAGATATTGATCTTGATGGTATTTGTACTTCATATCTCATACCACGTTTCTTTAATGATTATGTTGAGATATTTGGTTTTCTTTTATATCATGTGCTTATTTTTGTTCTTTTGGATATATGTTATTCTTTTGGATATATGTTATTCTATGATTCATGATCACATGCCATAGCTATATTGGTATCTCATGCTCATATTAGAGTTTTGTAATAGTTCATTTTGGTTTTTATATGCTTATTCATTATTCACATGCTATATATGATTTGATCTTTTCATGCTACATGAATAACGTTTTGAGTTTGGTGCTTGAGTTTGACTGAGTTTATTCGTTGAGAGTTTTTTCTACTTTTAAAATTTCATATTTGCACATTTAAGATTCATTCGAGATTGTAAATATCTTGATTATTCTTCTTCTGGCCATCCCGATATCATCCACTCGTCCCGTTTTTAGGGGAAAATAAGGAGGATAAATGTTTTGTGCCCCTCACTACATCAGGGGTGCTTCGACCATTGTCAGTTTTGGGATCATGTAAAGTGATAAAGTCTCCAACATATTTTGCACAAAATAGGCAAAAGAACATGTCGTGACCTTAAGAGACCGACATCAAAGACAATTTGATTCTTGCAAAACCCGTTAAATCAGTGGTACGAGGGATAAGTTATGGAATGGGAAGGTGTTAGGCATTCATCCTACATTTTTTATCTCTCATGGGCTTATGTTATTGTTTTCCTTAACTTCCCCATGAAGTGTGTGTGCATGTATGTATAAGTGGATATCGGAATCGCTCAACTCGCATTGTGGAAAATATGGAGTGAGGTCATTCGATTTCACCAATCTTCTGAACATCGTTCCCGATGAGATTCTGACCGAAGAGAAGAAGATACAGAAATTCATGGATGGGTTGACTTGGAAGATCCATCAGCACTTGGTAGGAAATCTCTCGTTGGCCACTTATTCTGATGTGGTTAACGCAGCACTGCTTCACTTCCAAGACCATTGCTTTCACTTGTCAGAGGGTAAGCGATCAGGAGAGTCCATCCATCAGGTCAGGACAAGGGCGAATGGTGCCACCGGGTCACAGTCAGCTCAAGGTCAGCACAGGCAGAGTGATCAGAGTTCCCAGCAGGGGGATTCAAAGAGATTTTGATCTGGAGGTTTCAAAAATGGTCAGGGAGGTTTTCGTCATGGCCAGTAGGGTCATCACGGCCATCAGGGTCAGCAGGGCCAGCATGGCCAACAACTGCAGTTTCAGTAGGGCCAGCATGGCTAGGGGAGGAATGGCAATGGCCACCAGGGCCATGGGCAGTAGGGTCAGAGTGGGGGAAACTTTACGGGGAAATGTTTTATTTGTGGCAAGATTGACCACAAATTCTAGGAGTGTCCTGAAAGGGGCAGGGCCCCACGGCAGCAGCAAGGTGCTCAACACGAGCTCCAAAGACCTAAGTTTCCCGCCGCCCTCCCAGCACCACCAGAGATGCCATCTTTACCACCCATCCCAGAAGTCCCAATCCAGCAGGGACAACTTCAGTACGTGTGAGTTTATTAGCTCCAGCAGGCCGCAGTCCCACAGGATCCACTCGCTATTGAGGGTATGTTCTCTATTCAGGGGACTATAGGGTGTATTTTATTTGATACGGGGGCCACACACTGTTTCATTGCCACGAGATTTGCATGCACTATGGGGTTATTAGACACTGCGGAGAGCACAGTTACTTGCGTAGATTCACTCTTGAGTTGGGGTTCTGTGATTTCCCTTATATGTAGAGGTGTGGTTATCGAGATCATGAGGTTTACTTTACCTGCTGATATATCAGTGTTAGATATGACTGAGTACGATGCTATCATTGGCATGGATTGGCTAGTTGCGTACGGAGCCATGTTTGATTGTTTCAGCAGGAGTATTATTTTTGCCATACCCGGGCAAGAGATGTTCCTAGTGGCGATGCCTTGTCCTGAGGGAGGATCGTCCTCTCACTTGTACTATATAGAGGAGGGGACCTCTAAGGAAGTGGTGATACCACTCGATTCGATTCCAGTTGTTAGGGAGTTTGCTGATGTATTCCAGGATATTCCAGGATTACCTCCTAGTAGAGAGATAGACTTTGTTATCGATTTGATACCGGGCACTCGACCTATAGCCCGCGCACCTTATCGCATGGCTCCAATGGAGATGAGAGAGCTATGGGATCAGATATAGCAGCTGTTGGGTCAGTGGTTTATCCATAGGAGTACTTCGCCATGCGGTGCCCCTATGCTGTTCGTAAAGAAGATGGATGGATCTTTGAGGTTGTGTGTAGATTATCGGGAGTTGAATAAAGTCACGATACGGAATAAGTATTCGTTGCCCCGAATCGATGACTTATTCGACCAGTTGAGAGGAGCTTACTTCTTCTCAAAGATTGACTTGCGATTGAGATACCATAAATTGCGTATCAGGAAACAGGACATCTCGAAGACTGCTTTCTTAACGAGATATGGTTCCTATGAGTTACGGGTTATGCCTTTTGGCCTAACCAATGCCCCAGCTATGTTTATAGACTTGATGAATAGGGTATTCAGAGAGTTCCTGGACCAGTTCATCATCGTCTTCATTGATGACATTCTGGTTTACTCCCAGACATAGGAGGAACACACTGAGCACTTGAGGCAGGTTTTACAGACGCTGGGTTAGAACGAGCTATATGCAACATACAAGACGTGTGGGTTTTGGCTGAAGGAGGTTCAGTTTTTGGGGCACATCATTTCAGACAGGGGGATATCTGTTGATCCGGGGAAAGTATCCACGGTGAGGGAGTGGGGATAACCCACGACACCGACTGAGATCCGTAGTTTCTTGGGCCTAGCAGGATACTACACGAGGTTTATTCGGGGTTTCTCAAAGATAGAGGGTCCTTTGACACATTTGACTCACAAAGGTGTGCCATTCATCTGGAGCGATGTGTGTCAGTTGGCATTCGATGATTTGAAGGACAAGTTGACCTCAGCGCTGGTGTTAGCATTGTCCAGACCGGGAGTTAAGTATCTAGTCTACACCGATGCGTCCTTACAAGGACTTGGAGGTGTACTGCAATAGGAGAGTCATGCCATAGCTTATGCTTCTCGTAAGCTTAAGCCTCACGAGAAGAATTATCCCACCCACGACTTGGAGTTAGCAGCAATTGTATTTGCTCTTCGGATTTGGAGACATTATCTCCTAGGGGAGAAATTTCGTTTATTCATGAACCACAAGTCCCTACAATACCTCTTCACGTAGAAGGAATTAAATACGCATCAATGTAGGTGGCTTCAGTTCGTGAAGGATTATCAATTCGATATCCAGTACCACCCGGGAAAGGCTAACATGGTAGTAGACGCGTTGAGCCATAGGCCAGTAGGTGAGGTGGCCAAAGTGTGGAGAGCAAAGTGGAAGGAGTTAGGACACCAGGACGCAGTGGCCCGATCATTCATGTCGATAATGACCATTACGCCCCAGATTATTACGAGAGTTATACAGGTCCAGGAAAAAGATTCGTTTTGTCAAGAGCATGTAGTTCATTTATTATCAGAGGGAGCCGATTCCTATACCATTGGTTCAGACGGGGGCTTACGCTTCAATGGGAGACTGGTTATTCCTGAAGGGGAAGACTTGCGACACGAGGTTATGACAAAGTCGCACGGTTCACGGTTCGCGGTACATCCTAGTGGGGATAAGATGTACCAGGATATGAGGTGACTGTACTAGTGGAGTGGGATGAAGAGAGATATTGCCCAGTTCATTTCTAAATGTGCCACTTGTCAGCTGGTAAAGGTGGACCATCAGAGACCGACAAGACTTCTATAGCCGTTAGAGGTTCCTATGTGGAAATGGGAGAGAATTTCCATGGACTTTATCACGGGGTTACCTACTTCGCAGAGGGGTCACGACTCCATATGGGTAATCGTGGATAGGTTGACCAAAGTTGCTCATTTTCTGCCAGCCCAGACAGAATACACTACGGGACAGTATGCTCAGATTTTCATAGCGGAGATAGTGAGACTTCACGGGGTGCCTCTCAATATCGTGTCTGACCGAGATAAGATATTTTTTTCACGATATTAGGAGGTTTTCTAGGAAGCCATGGGTACGGAGTTGTAGTTCAGTACGGCATATCACCTGCAGACAGATGGGTAAACCGAGCGGACGAATCAGATATTAGAGGACATGTTGCGTATGTGCATTCTAAACTTTGGAGGTGGTTGGGAGCAGTACCTTCCACTGGTGGAGTTTGCTTATAATAACTCCTACCAGTTCACTATTGGCATGGGTCCATTCGAGGCGTTATATGGTATACCTTGTCGTTCCCCAGCATGTTGTCTAGAGGTGGGGGATAACAAGCTTTTTGGACCGGAGGTGATTCAAGATACCTCGACGAGGATATAAATGATATGGAGCCGTATTCGAGTAGCTCAGGACCGAAAGAAGAGTTATGTCGATGCCAAAAGATCCTTTAGAGAGTTCGAGGTGGGGGACCGGGTATTACTCAGAGTATCTTCGATGAAGGGGATTATGCGTTTCGGGAAGAAAGGGTAATTAGCACCTAGATACGTGGGCCCATTTACTATCATCGAGCGGATTGGACCAATAGTGTATAAACTTGGGTTACCGAAACACTTGATAGGATTCATGACGTGTTCCATATTTCCTCGCTACGGTGATATCTTAGGGACGAGTTGGCCGATTGCTATTTTGGACCACAACGAGAGGAAGTTGTGGTCGAAGATAGAACCATTAGTACGTGTTCAGTGGAAGCATCATAATGCCGAGGAGTCCACATGGGAGCGCGAGGATGAGATGCGCGAACGTTATCCAGAGTTATTTTTGTCAGGTATACTTTAGTTCCGAATTTCAGGACGAAATTCTGTTATTAGGGGGGGAGTATATAATACCTCGTAATTTATTGATTTTTATTTAATGGATTAATTAATTTAATTGAAAATTAATCCGGATTTAAATACTAGCGAGACGCGAGTTGGTATATCGTTATGATGATAATATTGAATATTACTGGGTATATATGGTAATATATGAGTATTGAAAGTATTAAAATTTTCAAGAGATATAAATACGACAATTTGGGATATTAAGTTGGGACGCGCGTGATAGTCGCGTCAGAGATTAATTTAATATGATTTAAAAAGTAAATTATATTTTTATCAAGCGTATGGTCATTTTGAGTGTGTCAACGTGTCCGGAAGGGTCGAGATACTCAGAAAACACTAGCCGGGGGTTTAGTTTGGGTCCCGTGGCATTTTTAGGCCAAACCGGCAACCCAAAAGGGTATTTTGGTAATTTTAAAAATTAAAGAATTAAGACCCACGAATTTTAGAGTTAAATTATATATTATTAGAAAAGCCATTAAGGCCATATTCAACCAAAAATAAGAGAGTGGGCTACGGGAGTTAGAGAGAAGTTATAGAGAAGTTCCAAAAGGTTTCCAAACCAAAACCACAACCCACCACCACCGTTTTGGACGGAATTCTGACCAGATAAAGAGAGAACCAGCCCTTGAACGCCAACAATAACTCAGAACATCAAACTCAAGGCAAGTGATTTGGTTTCATTAGTTCAATGAATATTTCCTCCATGCTTACTGTAGAAATTAATGATTTTATTGAAAGATTTGATGAAAACCCCAATGAATTTGATGTACAACTCTAAAATTTGGTTCGGAATTATATGTAGATCTATTCTGGACGAAATCAGTACCATAAACATAACTCTTGATGATTTAAAAATGAATTTAAGAGAAGATTTATCATTTTTCTTGAAGAAAATAACAAACTAGGGTTTTTACTGAAGTTTTGATCCATATAAGACAAATGATTGATGATTAAAAGGTTTTAGAGCGTTAACAATGATGAATTTTGGTTGTATGATGATATTATAATGTTAGATTAGATTTTCGTACCTTGTAATGAAGTTTTGGGATGAATTTTGGATTGAAAAACGAAACAGGTCGTAGCCTATCTAGTGCGTTCGATCGATCGACACTCCCAAGTCGATCGACCGACCTTCCCAAAATTGGTTATTTTTCTCTTTGTTGGATTTTAACAATTTCGACCCTATAGAATTTTTGGTGGGGACTTTATGAATACTCTTATATTTAAGGAAGGCCACTAGGCATAAATGTAAGACTCGAATCCTAATTTAAAAGTCGAATTGAGAATTATATTAAACTTAATAAGGCTCGACAAGTGTGATGCTATTTGAGATTTAGAGTTGATGAGTAAGTTTTAGATAGTTGGATAATATAAGGTTAGTGGAAGAAAAGAGGACCTTAATAATAGAGGATTTAAATGTGGTAATAATAGGAGACTTGGTAACCTTTCTCGGATACAATTTAGGTACTTGAAACTACGACGTGAGATGTGTCGGCGGTCTGTAATATATATTATTCGGAGACTTAAAAATGTACAAACTGGAATAATGGTATAAAGATGTAGAATATACATTTATTAATATTAGAAGATATCTAAGTTGTGTGAATGCTTAGTATATGAACTTATATGTGTATAACATACCTACCATACTTGCTATCATGGGAGGTCGGCTTTCGAACTGGGCCATCTAATCCTTGTGTGCCTACGGGTGGATTTAGATTGGTACCTTAAGGACATATGGCTATGAATGACTTATTTGGGAGTTAATAATTCAGCAGACCATGGGAGCGTAGGTATGTGCGTGACCCACGGGTATGTGAACTATGTTCACCTCCATTATGTGTGATTTTTGCTTATTGAGACGGTTCCTGAGAGATTCGGATCACGTGGTCCTTATGTATGTGATGTACCGGGATTCGATACCAGAGTATGTATGCTCTGCAGCTTAGCCTAGGGGTGCCCTATTAGTCTATTTATGATGAGATTAAAATACTTGTAATTAAAATGGACTCTTTATTTAATTGTAAGTATGGATACTCGTGACATTTTTAGTAGAGATAAAAAATGAAAATTTCACATAATAATTATTATAAGAAAATCTGAGAAATGAAGAGGATGACATGCACAGGTTATATTAGGATGTCTTGTTTTGACCCTCATATTATAATGTAAAGTCAGGTTATGAATTAGGCTAGCTAGTTAGCAGCATAACTAGGACGGGCTACGGATACGTTATGTGTGCACAATTGGTCGAGAGGTGAGAAACTAATGTGAGTGCACGTAACTAACATGTATTTTATATTCACTCTTTAATGTTACTAAACACTTGCTATATTTTAAACTATTTTCACAATCGGGCTCTGACCCGTTTTCTTTCAAATGTATTTTTCTTGAAAAACCTTTTAGATGCCCAGCCACAGGGACTACAAGCTTAGGAGTTCCATTTCAGTGATGTGCTGTAGCTGCAGTGGAAGTTACAAGATCTCAATTGTAGACGCCTCCACATTCTACTTTGACTCTATTTCAGATTTATTCCTCTGTTAGGGCATGTCGCCCCTTTCCTTTTAGAGACATTTTTATCATACTCTGTTCATTTCAGTTTTTGAATTAATTAATTTATCATTCAGACTTTGTATTTGGTTTTGTTCAGTATCTAGATTGTTAAGGGGAGTGTTACTCCAGACTTAATTTTATTCTGAAATTTTTCATTGTTACTGTAATGTGATTGTGATGTCTTTAGTTGATAATATATTTGGATGAATGTTAACTTAAATTAATTAAAATTGACAACTCACTTTTTAAATATTAGGTGGCTAGTAATGACTAATAATGATTTCGTCAGTGATGCTATGAACTGAACCAACTTGACATTTTGTTTTAATTTGAATAAAGAGTTAGCTACCCGGTATTTAATTAGACGGAGTGTTAATGACTTAAAATGATTTCGCCAGTGATGCTATGAGCTGAACCAACTTGACATTTTGTTTTAATTTGAATAAAGGAGTAGCTAACCGGTATTTAATTAGACGGGGTGTCACACGACCGATCCATGATTATCCATATGGAGTCGTGACCCCTCTGCTATGTGGGTAACCCCGTGATGAAGTCCACGAAAATGCTCTCCCATTTCCACATAGGAACCTCCAATGGCTGTAGAAGTCCTTCCAGTCTCTGATGGTCCACATTTACCAGCTAATAAGTGGCACAATTAAAAACGAACTCGGCAATATCTCTCTTCATCCCGCTCCACTAGTACTGTCGCCCCATATTCTAGTACATCTTATCCCCACCAGGATGTACCGCGAACTGCAAACTGTGCGACTCTGTCATTACCTCATGTCGCAAGCCTTCCCCCTCAGGAACGACCAGTCTCCCGTTGAAGCGTAAGCCCCCGTATGAGCTAACGGTATATAACTCGGCTCCCTCTTCTAGTAATCGGACTATCTGCTCTTGACAGAACGAGTCTTTTTCCTGGGCATGTATCACTCTCATAACGATTTGGGCCGTAATGGTCATCACAGACATGAATAATCGGGACACTGCGTCCTGGTGTCCCAACTCCTTCCACTTTGCTGTAATACCCCGTATTTTTGTGATATTTATTTATGGGATTAATTGAATTAAATGGGTATTAATTGAGAATTAATCCGGATAAAATACTAACGAGATGTGAGTTGGTATTTGATTATAATGGGAATTATTTGATTATAATGAGTATTGAATATATTGAATTTGTCGTGAAATTTAAATACGGCAATTTGGAAATTTTGTTGGGACGCGTGTGACAGTCGCGTCAGGAATATAATTATATTTATTAAAAAGTGAATTTTGTTTTTATCAACCGTATGGTCATTTTGAGTGCGCCAACGTGTCCGGAAGGGTCGAAATAGTCAGAAAACCCTAGTCGGGGGTTTAGTTTGGGTCCCGGGGCATTATTGGGCCATACCGGCAACTTAAAAGTGTATTTTGGTAATTTTGAAAATTGGGGATTTATGACCAACGAATTTTGGGAATTAAAAATAGGGAATTTAATAACCCACTAACCCATTACCAGCAATTAAGTGATTAGAGGGCAACGGGAGTTAGAGGAGGAAGTTAGGAAAAGTTCCAAAGAGAAAACACAACCTCCATCTTCATCCTTCAACCTTGGGACAAAAAGAGAAAGTGCAACCTTCATCATTCTACACCAAATTCAGATAATAATCCAAGGCAAGTGGTTTAATTTCGTTAATTTCAAGCGAATGCTTCTTCCATGCTTAGAAAATTGAGATATTTGTATTGTATTGGGAGATTTATAAAAACCCATGAAATTGGAGTTATAAATTCAGATTTTGATATAGGTTTGCATGTAGAATTGTTATTGGGTGATTAGACTAAAAGAATTACTACTTTTTATGTTACAAAAATGGATTTATTTATGGAAATTGATGACTTTAAATTTCTAGGGTTCATGTTCATAAGATTTGGGGAAAAGTGGGGAGTTATGATAATTAGATGATGTTTAGGAAGATTTGGCCCCATATAAATGTTATATTATGACCTACAAATGTTTAGTGATGATTAGAGACATTAAAATACTGTTGGGACGACTTTTAGATGAGATTAAAGGTGAAGAAAATTGAGAAAAACGTGATAAGAAAATTCTGGGCTCGGAACTATCACCTCGTTAGAAGACCTACCCAGGTCGTTCGAACGAGCTCGTTCGAACGAGCTTCTAACGAGCTGACAGTTTTCCTTCTAACGAGTTGGATGTTCGTTCGATGCCTTTCGTTCGAACGAGATCTCATTAGATGCCCACTTCGTTGGAACGAACTCTCGTTCGAACGACCTCGTTCTAATGAGACTTCTAACGAGTTGACAGATTGGCCTTTTTGGCCTGATTTTATTTCTAGTGTCCCGTAACCTTGTTTAATTGTAGAGATAACATTCCCTTGATGACTAATTGATATAGTTGGGATATTCGGGATATATTGAGGAGTAAAATATAGAAGAATGATTTGAACCAAATGATACTGGTGGATTAGGGCGCGAGTGACTAATCACGATGCGAGGAAAATTAATGACTTGATTACTTATAAACCGGGGACATATGATTTGTGTGACATTAACTGTTGGTATGAGAATGAGAAGTATACCACTATTAATTATGGTAATTACTAAGAAGTGTGCATGCTTAGTATATATAATTTTATGTGTATGACATACCTACCATACTTGCTATCACGGGAGGTTTGCGTTCGCTTAGGGCCATCTAACCTTTGTGTTCCTACGGGGGGGGGGGGGGGGGGGGGGGGGATTTAGATTGGTACCTCGAGGACATAGGTCAGAGAAGGACTTATTGGGAAGTTAATAAGCCTACTGATCATGGGAGCGTAGGTATGTGTGTGACCCATGTGATGTGACTGTGTTCGCCTCCATTGTTTGTGATTGTTGTTATCTGAGAACGATTCTTGAGAGATTCGGAATGCGTGATCCTTATGTACGTGATGTACTGGGATGGATAGCAGAGTATGTGTGCACCGTGGCCTAGTCTCGGGGTGCTTGTATTGAATAATTATGACGTGAATAATATACGCTTAAATAATGAGAACTTTCATATTGGTATTGTGAGTATAATTATGCTAACGCTTTGAGAAATAGAAAGGGATAACCTGTAGTGAATTGTATTGCTAATAATTGAGAATCCGAGTTTAAGTAAAGCCCTCTATTTAATTGAGAACGTTAGAATCTATAATGGGAATCGAGTAGAAAGGGGTAGAACTTATGACGGTTTAGTTAGATATGAATGTCACTTAGATGGGTACGGTACGTTAGGAGTGCACAATTAGTCGAGATGTGAGTATTTCATGTGAGTGCACGTCCTAACATGTATTTTGCATTCATTGTTTTAATGTTATTAAAGCACTAGCTATTTTTAAAATACTCTCCACTTTCTGGCTCTGACCCGTTTGCTTTCAAATTTATTTTTGTAAAAACCTTTTTAGGTGCCCAGCCACAAGGACACCATGCATAGGATTTCCATTCAGGTGACGAGCTGTAGCTGTTGTGGAAGTTACAGGGTCTTGATATTAGATGCCTCATTTTCTAGTCTTGAATCCATATTCAGTTTCATCATTTGTAGGGCATGTCGCCCATTTCTATTAGAGACATCTCGTAATTTAGTTATTCAGATTTTTGGTATGTAATTAATTCAGGATACACTGTTTTATTTATTTCAGTTTGTGGGATTTTTGTGAGGAGTTTTCCTCCGGACTTATTATTATTTGTTGGTTATTTTTTTGAGACTTTATGGTGAATGGTGATGTTATTCTTTTACATTTCATTTATCGCATGTTAATCAGATTTAATTTAAAATTTGACAACTTACTTTTTAATTACTAGGTGGTTAGTAATCATTAAATGTTTTCGACAGTGATGCTATTAACTGAACCAACCTGGCATTTTGAATTAATTTAATAAAGGAGTATCTACCTGGTATTTAATTAGTCGGGGTGTCACAGGTGGTATCAGATCATCAGGTTCTAGTGTCCTTTAGGATCTGTACGACTTATTATGTTTCCGCTGAGCTTTCTTTGATGTAGAGCCCTATATTTTAGGACTGTTGCATTCTTTTGTGTATTCTACGTTCTTCAGCTATTTTGAGTTTATAACTGCGAACTTATAGACTTTACTCTTAATTCAGATGCCTCCACGACGTGCGCAGCGAGTTCTTAGGGATGCAGCGCCAGAGCCACAACCCGCACCAGTTCAGGGCACTATGAATGCCGCCGAGGTTGCAGCTATTGTAGCCCAAGTGGTAAATACCGCCCTAGTCATTGTACAACAGGCACCACCTCAGGCGCCAGTAGCCGCGCCTGTTCAGGAACATGCATTCCCGTCTGCTTGGGAACACGTCCGTGATGCTTTTCAGAAAGCACACCCGCCGGAGTTCGCAGGTAGCTCCGATGTTGTGGTTTCAAGTCAGTGGAGGAAAGACATTCAGAGTCACTTGAGGATGTATGAGTGCACTGATGTTCATAGGTAGATACTAGCTACTTTCAAGCTAGTGGGATCTGCATTGCAGTGGTGGGAGTCTATTACCACCGCAGGGGAGAGGGACACTCTCACGATACTGGAGTTTTGGGTGCGGTTCGACCGCAAGTATTTTTCGTCAGCTGTTCACACGGAAATGAGGAGGAAGCTAATGAATCTTAGGCAGGAGGGTAAGACTGTGGCCTAGTATGAGGCCGAATTTACAAATCTACTGAATATTGTTCCGGATGAAATACCGACAGAGGAGAAGAAGATCCAAAAGTTCACAGATGGATTGACATGGAGAATCCGTCAACATTTATTGGGGAATCTCTCATTGGCCACTTATTCTGACGTGGTTAATGCTTCACTATTACACTGCCAGGATCACCGCTTTCACATGACTGAGAGCAAGAGATCAGGAGAGTCCAGCCATTAGGGTAGGACTGGAGGAAATGGTGCCAGTGGGGCACAATCTACTCAGGGGCATAGGCAGGGTGACCAGGGTTCCTAGCAGGGGGATCATAAGAGGTTCAGATTGGGGAATTTCAGACACGGACAGGGAGGTTTTAGGCAGGGCCATCAGGGTCCGAATGGCCATCAGGGCGAGCAGGGGCATAATGGACAGCATCAGTTTCACCAGGGCCAGCAAGGCCAGGGCAGAAATGGTAACGGTCACCAGGGCCGTGGTCAGCAGGGGCAGCGAGGAGGAAACTTCCAGGGGAAGTGTTTCGTTTGTGGTAAGATTGGCCACAAACGTCAGGATTGTCTTGATAGGGGCAGGGCACCGCAGCAGCAGCAGCAGGGTGCTCGACACGAGCCACAAAGGCCTATGTTTCCCTCCGCACTCCCAGCAAAACCACATATGTCAGCATTACCACCCATTCCAGCGGTCCTAGTTCAGCAGGGACAGCTTCAGTATGGGAGAGTGTATCAGCTTCAGCATGTCACAGCCCCACAGAATCCGCCAACTATGGAGGGTATGTTCTCTATTCAGGGGACTGTGGGGCGTATTTTGTTTGACATGGGGGCTACACACTGTTTCATTGCTATGAGATTTGCACGCACCATTGGGTTATTAGACACCGCTGAGAGTACGGTTACTTGTGTAGATTCGCCGTTGAGTAGGGGTTCCGTGATTTCCCTTGTATGTAGAGGCGTGAGTATAGAGATCGGGAGGTTTACTTTACCCGCGGATATGTTAGTGTTATAGATGACCGAGTATGATGCCATTATTGGTATGGATTGGCTAGTAGCGTACCGAGCCATGATTGACTGTTTTGGTAGGAGTATTATCTTTGCCATTCCCGGGAAAGAGATGTTTTTAGTGGCGATGCCTCGCCCTGAGGGAGGATCGTCCACTCACTTGTACTATATAGAGGAGGAGACCTCTAAGGAAGTGGTGATACCACTTGATTCAATTTTGGTTGTTCGAGAGTTTGCCGATGTATTTCAGGATATACCTGGACTACCTCCGAGTAGAAAGATAGATTTTGTGATCGATTTGATGCCGGGCACTCGGCCTATTGCCCGCGCACCTTACCGTATGGCTCCAGCTGAGATAAGAGAGTTACGGGATCAGATTGAGCAGTTATTGGGTCAGGGGTTTATACGGAGGAGTACTTCGCCGTGGGGTGCCCCTGTATTGTTCGTGAAGAAGAGGGATGGATCGTTGAGGTTGTGTATAGATTACCAGGAGTTGAATAAGGTCACGATACGGAATAAGTATCCGTTGCCCCGAATCGATGACTTATTCGACCAGCTGAGAGGAGCTTCTTTCTTCTCAAAGATTGACTTACGATCGGGATACCATCAGTTGCGTATCAGAGAGGAGGACGTCTCGAAGACTGCTTTCTTAACGATATATGGTTCCTACGAGTTTCGGGTTATGCCTTTTGGTTTGACCAATGCTCCAGCTGTGTTTATGGATTTGATGAATAGGGTGTTCAGAGAGTTCCTAGATCAGTTCATCATTGTCTTCATTGATGATATTCTGGTCTACTCGCAGACAGAGGAGGAGCAAGCCGAGCATTTGAGGCAGGTTTTGCAGACGCTACGTCAGAACGAGCTGTATGCAAAGTATGAGAAGTGTGTGTTTTGGCTGAAGGAGGTTCAGTTTTTGGGACATATTATTTCTGACCGGGGGATATCTGTTGATCCAGAAAAGGTATCCGCTGTGAGGGAGTGGGGACAGCCCACGACACCGACTGAGATCCTTAGTTTCTTGGGCCTAGCAGGATACTACAGGAGGTTCATTCGGGGTTTCTTAAAGATAGCGGGTCCTTTGACACATCTGACTCGTAAGGGTGTGCCATTCATCTGGAGTGATGCCTGTCAGCTAGCATATGATGAGTTGAAGGACAAGTTGACCTCAGCACCTGTGTTAGCATTGCCGAGACCGGGAGTTGAGTATCTAGTTTACACCGATGCGTCCATGCAAGGACTTGGAGGTGTATTGCATCAGGAGAGTCAGGCCATAACTTATGCTTCCCGTAAGCTTAAGCCTCACGAGAAGAATTACCCCACCCATGATTTGGAATTAGCGACAGTTGTATTTGCCCTTCGGATTTGGAGACATTACCCTTTGGGGGAAAGGTTTCGATTGTTCACGGACCACAAGTCCCTACAGTACCTATTCACGCAGAAAGAGTTGAATATGCGACAACGGAGATGGCTTGAGTTTGTGAAGGATTATCAGTTTGATATCCAATATCACCCAGGGAAGGCTAACGTGGTAGCAGATGCGTTGAGCCGTAGGCCAGTAGATGAGGTGGCAGGGGTGTGGAAGGCTAAGTGGAAGGAGTTGGGACACCAAGATGAAGTGGCCCGATCATTCATGTCGGTGATGACTATTACACCGCAGATTGTCACGAGAGTGGTAAAGGCACAAGCAGATGACTCGTTCTGTCAGGAGCAGATAGTTCGATTATTAGCAGAGGTAGCTGAGTCCTATACCGTTAGCTCAGACGGGGGATTACGCTTCAATGGGAGACTGGTAGTTCCGGAAGGGGAGGAATTGCGACACGAGGTGATGGCAGAGTCGCACGGCTCACGGTTCGCGGTACATCCTCGTGGGGATAAAATGTACCAAGACATGAGACGACAGTATTGGTGGAGCGGGATGAAGAAGGATATTGTCGTGTTTGTTTCTAAATACGCCACTTGTCAGCTGGTAAAAGTGGATCATCAGAGACCGGCAAGACTTCTACAGCCATTAGAGGTCCCGATGTGGATGTGGGAGAGCATATCCATGGCCTTTATCACGGGGTTGCCTACGTCACAGAGAGGCCACGACTCCATTTGGGTAATTGTAGACAGGTTGACCAAATTCGCTCATTTTCTACCCGTAAGGATAGACTACACTACGGGACAGTATGCCCAGCTTTTTATTGCAGAAATAGTGAGACTTCACGGTGTGCCCCTAAATATCATGTCTGACAGAGACAAGATATTCGTTTCACGGTTTTGGGAGAGTTTTCAGGAGGCCATGGGAACGTAATTGCGTTTGAGTACGGCTTATCATCCGCAGACCGATGGGCAAACCGAGCGTACAAACCAGATGTTGGAGGACATGTTGCGTATGTGCATCATTGACTTTGGGGGTGGATGGGAACAGTATCTTCCACTGGTGGAGTTTGCTTACAACAACTCCTACAAGTTCACCTTTGGCATGGATCCATTTGAGGCGTTGTACGGTAGACCTTGTTGTTCCCCAGCATGTTGGTTGGAGGTGGGGGACAACAAACTACTTGGGCCGGAAGTGATTCAGGATACTTCGGCGAGGATAAAATTGATACGGAGTCGCATTCGGGTAGCTCAGGATCGGCAGAAGAGCTACGCTGATGCGAAGAGATTCTTTAGGGAGTTCCAAGTGGGGGACCAAGTTTTACTCATAGTATCTCCTATGAAGGGGATTATGCGATTTGGGAAGAAGGGGAAGTTGGCACCGAGATATGTGGGGCCATTTCCTATCGTCGAGCGGATTGGGTCTGTTGCATATAGACTTGGGTTACCGGAATATTTGCACAGGATTCATGATGTGTTTCATATTTCCTCGCTAAGGAAATATCTTAGAGACGATTTGGCTCATTCCCACATTGCTTTGGAGGACATCGATCTCGAGCCTCATAGCTCCTACGAGGAGGGGCCGATTTCTATTTTGGACCGAAGTGAGCGAAAACTGCGGCAAAGATAGTTTCGTTAGTACGTGTTCAGTGGCGGCATCATAATATCGAGGAGTCTACATGGGAGCGCGAGGATGAGATGCGCGAACGCTATCCAGAGTTGTTTTTACCAGGTACTTTCTAGAACCGAATTTCGGGACGAAATTCTGTTATTAGGGGGGAAGTATGTAATACCCCGTATTTTTGTGATATTTATTTATGGGATTAATTGAATTAAATTGGTATTAATTGAGAATTAATCCGGATAAAATACTAATGAGATGTGAGTTGGTATTTGATTATAATGGGTATAATTTGATTATAATGAATATTGAATATATTGAATTTGTCGTGAAATTTAAATACAGCAATTTGGAAATTTTGTTGGGACGCGTGTGACAGTCGCGTCAGGAATATCATTATTTTAATTAAAAAGTGAATTTTATTTTTATCAACCGTATGGTCATTTTGAGTGCGCCAACGTGTCCGGAAGAGTCGAAATAGTTAGAAAACACTAGCCGGGGGTTTAGTTTGGGTCCCGGGGCATTATTGGGCCATACCGGCAACTTAAAAGGGTATTTTGGTAATTTTGAAAATTGGGGATTTATGACCAACGAATTTTGGGAATTAAAAATAGGGAATTTAATAACCCACTAACCCATTACCAGCAATTAAGTGATTAGAGGGCAACGGGAGTTAGAGGAGGAAGTTAGGAAAAGTTCCAAAGAGAAAACACAACCTCCATCTTCAACCTTCAACCTTGGGAGAAAAAGAGAAAGTGCAACCTTCATCATTCTACACCAAATTCAGATAATAATCCAAGGCAAGTGGTTTAATTTCGTTAATTTCAAGCGAATTCTTCTTCCATGCTTAGAAAATTGAGATATTTGTATTGTATTGGGAGATTTATAAAAACCCATGAAATTGGAGTTATAAATTCAGATTTTGATATAGGTTTGCATGTAGAATTGTTATTGGGTGATTAGACTAAAAGAATTACAACTTTTTATGTTACAAAATACGGATTTATTTATGGAAATTGATGACTTTAAATTTCTAGGGTTCATGTTCATAAGATTTGGGGAAAAGTGGGGAGTTATGATAATTAGATGATGTTTAGGAAGATTTGGCCCCATATAAATGTTATATTATGACCTACGAATGTTTAGTGATGATTAGAGACATTAAAATACTGTTGGGATGACTTTTAGATGAGATTAAAGGTGAAGAAAATTGAGAAAAACGTTATAGGAAAATTTTGGGCTCGGAACTGTCACCTCGTTAGAAGACCTACCCAGGTCGTTCGAACGAGCTCGTTCGAACGAGCTTCTAACGAGCTGACTGTTTGCCTTCTAACGAGTTGGATGTTCGTTCGATGCCTTTCGTTCGAATGAGATCTCGTTAGATGCCCACTTCGTTCGAACGAACTCTCGTTCGAACGACCTCGTTGGAACGAGACTTCTAACGAGTTTTCAGATTGGCCTTTTTGGCCTGATTTGATTTCTAGTGTCCCGTAACCTTCTTTAATTGTAGAGATAACATTCCCTTGATGACTAATTGATATAGTTGGGATATTCGGTATATATTGAGGACTAAAATATAGAAGAATGATTTGAACCAAATGATATTGGTGGATTAGGGCACGAGTCACTAATCACGATGCGAGGAAAATTAATGACTTGAATACTTATAAACCGGGGACATATGATTTGTGTGACATTAACTGTTGGTATGAGAATGAGAAGTATAACACTATTAATTATGGTAATTAATAAGAAGTGTGCATTCTTAGTATATATAATTTTATGTGTATGACATACCTACCGTACTTGCTATCACGGGAGGTTTGCGTTCGCTTATGGCCATCTAACCTTTGTGTGCCTACGGGGGGGATTTAGATTGGTACCTCGAGGACATAGGTCAGAGAAGAACTTATTGGGAAGTTAATAAGCCTGCTGATCATGGGAGCATAGATATGTGCGTGACCCATGTGATGTGATTGTGTTCGCCTCCATTGTTTGTGATTGTTGTTATCTGAGAACGATTCCTGAGAGATTCGGAATGCGTGATCCTTATGTACGTGATGTACCGGGATGGATAGCAGAGTATATGTGCACCGCAGCCTAGTCTCGGGGTGCTTGTATTGTATAATTATGACGTGAATAATATACGCTTAAATAATGAGAACTTTCATGTTGGTATTGTGAGTATAATATGGTAACGCTTTGAGAAATAAAAAGGGATAACCTGTAGTGAATTGTATTGCTAATAATTGAGAATCCGAGTTTAAGTAAAGCCCTCTATTTAATTGAGAACGTTAGAATGTATAATGGGAATCGAGTAGAAAGGGGTAGAACTTATGACGGTTTAGTTAGATATGAATGTCACTTAGATGGGTACGGTACGTTAGGAGTGCACAATTAGTCGAGAGGTGAGTATTTCATGTGAGTGCGTGTCCTAACATGTATTTTGCATTCATTGTTTTAATGATATTAAAGCACTTGCTGTTTTTAAAATACTCTCCACTTTCGGGCTCTGACCCGTTTGCTTTCAAATCTATTTTTGTAAAAAACTTTTTAGGTGCCCAGCCACAAGGACACCATGCATAGGATTTTCATTCAGGTGACGAGCTGTAGTTGTTGTGGAAGTTACAGGGACTTGATATTAGACGCCTCATTTTCTAGTCTTGACTCCATATTCAGTTTCATCAATTGTAGGGCATGTCGTCCATTTCTATTAGAGACATCTCGTAATTCAGTTATTAAAATTTTTGGCATGTAATTAATTCAGGATACACTATTTTATTTATTTCAGTTTGTGGGATTTCTGTGAGGAGTTTTTCTCCGGACTTATTATTATTTGTTGGTTATTTTTTTGAGACTTTATGGTGTATGGTGATGTTATTCTTTTACATTTCATTTATCACATGTCAATCAGATTTAATTTAAAATTTGACAACTTATTTTTTAAATACTAGGTGGTTAGTAATCATTAAATGTTTTCGACAGTTATGCTATTAACTGAACCAACTTGGCATTTTGAATTAATTTAATAAAGGAGTAGCTACCCGGTATTTAATTAGTCGGGGTGTCACATTTTCTTTCCATACTTCGACCACCTTGCCTACCGGCCTACGGCTCAACGCGTCTGCTACCACGTTGGCCTTTCCTGGGTGGTATTGGATATCAAACTGATAATCCTTCACGAACTCAAGCCTCCTATGTTGACGCATATTTAATTCCTTCTACATGAAGAGGTACTGTAGGGACTTGTGGTCCGTGAAAAAATGGAATTTCTCCCCGAGGAGATAATGTCTCCAAATCCGAAGAGAAAATACGATTACTGCTAACTCTAAGTCATGGGTGGGGTAATTATTCTCGTGAGGCTTAAGCTTACGGTAAGCATACGCTATATACTGACTCTCCTGTTATAGTACACCCCCAAGTCCTAGTAAGAACGCATTTGTGTAGACTAGATACTCAACTCCCGATCTAGGCAATGCTAACACTGGTGCTGAGGTCAACATATCCTTGAACTCATCGAATGCCAACTGACAAACATTGGTCCATATAAATGGCACACTCTTCCAAGTGATATGTTTTAAAAGACCCGCTATCTTAGAGAACCCCTGAATAAAGCTCCTGTAGTATCCTTCTAGGCCCAAGAAACTACGTATCTCAGTAGGTGTCGTGGGCTATCCCCACTCCCTCTCAACAGATATCCCCTTGTGTGAAATGATATGCCCCCAAAACTGAACCTCCTTCAGCCAAAACCCACACTTCTCGTATTTTGCATATAACTCGTTCTGACACAACATATGCAAAACCTACCTCAAGTGATTGGTATGCTCCTTCTTTGTCTGGGTGTAAACCAGAATGTCATTAATGAAAACGATGACAAACTGGTCTAGGAAATCTCTGAACACCCTATTCATCAAGTCCATAAACACAACTGGGTCATTTGGTTAGGCCAAAAGTCATATCGTAGGAACCATATCTCGTCAAGAAGGCTGTCTTCGAGACGTCCTATTCCCTAATATGCAACTGATGGTATCTCGATCTCAAGTCAATCTTTGAGAAGAAGGCCGCTCCTCTCAACTGGTCGAATATGTCATCGATTTGGGGAAACATATACTTGTTCCGTATCGTGACTTTATTCGACTCCCAATATTCTACACACAACCTCAAAGAACCATCCCTGTTCTTCACAAACAGCACAAGGGCACCCCACGATGAATTACTCCTACAGATAAATCCCTGACCCAACAGCTGCTCTATTTGATCCCATAGTTCCCTCATTTCTTCTAGAGACATACGGTAAGGTGCGCGGGCAATCGGTCAAGTTCCTGGCGTCAACTCAATAACAAAATCTATCTCTTTACTAGGAGGTAATCCCTAAATATCCTGGAATACATCAGCGAGCTCTCTAACAACTGGAATTGAATCGAGATGTATTACCACTTCCTTAGAGGTCTCCTCCTCTATATAGTACAAGTGAGTGGACGATCCTCCCTCAGGATGAGGCATTTCCACTAGGAACATCTCCTGCCCGGGTATGGAAAAAATAATACTCCTACTGAAACAATCAATCATGGCTCGATACGCAACTAGCCAATCTATATCGATAATCGCATCATATGAGATCATATCTAATACTAACATATTGGCAGGTAAAGTAAACCTCCCGAGCTCTACACCCACACCTCTACATATAAGGGAAATCACAGAACCCCTACTCAACGGTGAATCTACGCAAGTAACAATGGTCTCCACGGTATCTAACAACTCCATAGTGCGTGCAACATTCGTGGCAATGAAATAATGTGTGGCTCCCGTATCAAACAAAATACGACCCATAGTCCCCTGAATAGAAAACATACCCTGAATAGCGGATCCTATGGGATTGCAGCCTACTGGAGCTGATAAACTTCCCATACTGAAGCTGTCCCTATAAGATTGGGACTGCGGGGATGGGTGGAAAAGCTGGCATCTACGGTGGTGCTGGGAGGGCGGTGGGAAACATATGTCTCTGGGGCTCACGTCAAGCACCCTGCTGCTGCTGCTGGGGGACCATGCCCCTTCCAGGAGACTCCTGGCATTTGTGGCCAATCTCGCTACAAATAAAACATTTCCCCGCAAAGTTTCCCACTCTCTGACCCTACTGCCCATGGCCCTAATGGCCGTTATCATTCCTACCCTGACCATACTGGCCCTACTAAAACTTCTGCTGAAATTCTGTTACTAAAGCCGTTTATTAAAAATAAACTATTTAAGTAACTCCGATCTGTTTTTTTTAGAAACTCTTTTCTTGAAAAACCAAAACTATTTGAACACAAGATGTGTTTAACAAAACAGTATGTACGTGATCTATTCAAGATTTTACTAACAAGTTTATAAAATAGTTTTAAACAAACTTTAAAACCCAGCACAACCAAGAATGAGATGAGAAGATGTAGGAAGACTAAGTACAAGATTTCTATGTGGTAAAACCTCACCAATTGAGGAAACATTCACGACTCCCTCTACGGAGTAAAACAAAAATCCACTATAAACAAATTTAACAGTTACAAACTATAAAACAAACATTCATACAACTCAGACCTATATAAGTTTAGGAATGTACCCTCTGGTGTCATTATAACTTCTCTGCAGTTCTGATTGTTGATGTTGTCCTCTTAGTTTGTTAACTCCAATTTGTTCAAGCTCTTTACGTCGACTCTTTTTCTCAAGATCTTATTACCAACACTTTTCCTGTTGTAGTGTGAAAGTGTTTGTGGAGGTGATTTCTAACACATGCATGCACACACACACACTTATCATGTACAAACAGCCCTAGCAAATTACATATAAGTCTATATGCTGTGAGTTTTCTTTTTCTCTCTTCTCACAAAACTTAACCTTTTTGACCTTTAAAACAATCCCAAAATCCACGGATACCTTGCTTAGAAGTCAACTAAGGTCTTAATCAATCTCAGAGTTTTTGAAAAGTTTTGCGAGATTGAAAACCTCCAAGTGTGATTCCAAACTAGGTCTAAGGTCTTGTTTCAAGAGAACTAGAAACAGAAAACATTTTTCTTGATTTCAAAGTTAAAAACATTTACTGAAAACGAATCAACAAAATATTTCTCAAGATGAGAAACAAACATGCAAACTAAGTGTAATATATCATGAAAAACTTAGATCTGAAAGTTTCAATATACAAGAACAACAGATCTAAGAAAATGATTAAGTTGGAAACAAGATCCAAAGAATAAGAGGTTGCAGCAACAAACCAACTCTCAAATCATCTCTCAAAAACACTCAAACACTCAAGGTTGTGTTTGGTAAAGTATAGAGGTTTGTATTTAGTTTGATCTGTGTAGACGATTTAGGGTTAGGGTTAGGGTTTCTAACTCTTCCTCTCTCTTCTGGTTTCTCTCTCTCTCTCTTCTCTCTACTCTCTCTTTATTTTCTCTCAAATGACGAAATAAAAAAAGTCTCACAAAGCTGAGTAAAGGGCTCCTTTTATAGGAGGCTGAGAAGGTTCGAGATCGAGGGCCAAAATCAAGGGTCCAGATTGAGTAAAGATGCATCGACTAAGATCCAAGGGCATACGATAAGCGGTGGTTAAAACGCTTCTGATTGGTTCAAAAGGTAATCATAGGGATAATGATAGAAGACATGTAGATCGTTGATTACATATGATCCAAGGGTTGAAAGCAGGTGTAGTTTTACTCTCTTCAAAGAAACACACTTCTAACCAATCAGAGGGCGACAAATGTTGGTCAATAACAGGAGATAAAACGCGCGTCAAAAGTAATTACAAAGAAAACCCTGAAGTCTCTGTCGCTTTTGGTTTCTACCTAAACCAACTTTAGAGAGTTAAACCAATATTTCTAAAATAGCATATTTACCCCATAATCTTTTAAAACCAACTTTTATTAATAAAACCTTATTTTAAAATATTTTAAAAAATCCCAAAAAATATTTAAAAATCAAATTTAGGGAATTAAAAACACTCAACATATATACACACACTAATATGCAACATGACATGTAAATGAATCATTCTACTGTGTGTGAGTGTTGGTAATTAAATCTAGGTCTGTTCAATCAAAGATTAAGTAGCAAAGCAAGCTTTGAGGTTCTTTGGTTGCTAGGTTAGACATAATTTTGTCACAATTTCCAAACTAGATGAAAACTTATACAATATAGAATCAAGTGAGTCAAGAGTATAAGGGCTTCAATCTCCCCCTTTGGAAATATGAGACAAAATCTCCTTTGAGTCAACTAGGACTCGTAGGGCAACAAAAAGATAAGAAAAACCTATTCCTATAAAGATTCTATCTACCCAAATCCTAGAAAGCAAAAGTACATAACTCAACTATTAACAATTGAATACCCTATTACATCAGTTGAGTATGACTGTACAGAAACCTGCAATAATAACTAAGATCAAGCTGTTTAGCATATATAAACAATCATTAGAGACTCAAATTTCTCCCCCATTTTGTCTGAAATGGACAAAGGGAAAAAAACTTGGATAATCAGCAAAGGTATTACTCAACACAAACCATTCCAATAGAATTACGGAAGGAAATGAATCTATTATAATCAAGAGGTTTGGTGAACATATCTGCGAGTTGCAAATCAGTAGGAAGATCATTGATTTCTAATTCCTTTGTTCCAACCAATTCGCGTATAAAGTGATGTCTAATTTTCATGTGCTTTGTTCGTGAGTGTTGAATAGGGTTTTTAGAAATATTAATCGCACTTTGATTATCACAATAGAGATGCAATTGGTTTTCTTGAATACCATAATCACTTAGCATTTGTTTAAGCCACAGTAATTGAGCACAACAGCTGCCAGCGGCTATGTATTCAGATTCGGCTGATACCAATTGAAATTCTGTTACTAAAGCTGTTTATTAAAAATAAACTATTTAAGTAACTCCGATCTGTTTTTTTGAGAAACTCTTTTCATGAAAAACCAAAACTATTTGAACACAAGATGTGTTTAACAAAACAGTATGTACGAGATATATTCAAGATTTTACTAACAAGTTTATAAAACAGTTTTAAACAAACTTTAAAACCCAGCACAACCAAGAATGAGATGAGAAGATGTAGGAAGATTAAGTACAAGATTTTTACGTGGTAAAACCTCACCAATTGAGGAAACATCCACGACTCCCTCTACGGAGTAAAACAAAAATCCACTATAAACTAATTTAACAGTTACAAACTATATAACAAATATGCATACAACTCAGACCTATATAAGTTTAGGAATGTACCCTCTAGTGTTCTTATAACTTCTCTGCAGTTATGATTGTTGATGTTGTCCTCTTAGTTTGTTAACTCCAATTTGTTCAAGCTCTTTAGGTCGACTCTTTTTCTCAAGATCTTATTACCAACACTTTTCGTGTTGTAGTGTGAAACTGTTTGTGGAGGTGCTTTCTAACACATGCATGCACACACACACAATTATCATGTACAAACAGTCCTAGCAAATTACATATAAGTCTATATGCTGTGAGTTTTCTGTTTCTCTCTTCTCACAAAACTTAACCTTTTTGACCTTTAAAGCAATCCCAGAATCCACGGATACCTTGCTTAGAAGACAGCCAAGGTCTTAATCAATCTCAGAGTTTTTGAAAAGTTTTTCGAGATTGAAAACCTCCAAGTGTGATTCAAAACTAGGTCTAAGGTCTTGTTTCAAGAGAACTAGAAAAAGAAAACATTTTTGTTGATTTCAAAGTTAAAAACATTTACTGAAAATGAATCAACAAAATATTTCTCAAGATGAGAAACAAACATGCAAACTAAGTGTAATATATCATGAAAAACTTAGATCTGAAAGTTTCAATATACAAGAACAACAGATCTAAGAAAATGATTAAGTTGGAAACAAGATCCAAAGAATAAGAGGTTACAGCAACAAACCAACTCTCAAATCATCCCTCAAAAACACTCAAACACTCAAGGTTGTGTTTGGTAAAGTATAGAGGTTTGAAGGTTTGTATTTGGTTTGAACTGTGTAGACGATTTAGGGTTAGGGTTAGGGTTTCTAACTCTTCCTCTCTCTTTTGGTTTCTCTCTCTCTCTCTCTCTCTCTCTCTCTCTCTCTCTCTCTCTCTTCTCTCTACTCTCTCTTTATTTTCTCTCAAATGACGAAATAACAAAAGTCTCAGAAAGCTGAGTAAAGGGCTCCTTTTATAGGAGGCTGAGAAGGTTCGAGATCGAGGGCCAAAATTAAGGGTCCAGATTGAGTCAAGATGCATTGACTAAGATCCAAGGGCATACGATAAGTGGTGGTTAAAATGCTTCTGATTGGTTCAAAAGGTAATCACAGGGATAATGATAGAAGACATGCAGATCGTTGATTACATATGATCCAAGGGTTGAAAGAAGGTGTAGTTTTACTCTCTTCAAAGAAACACACTTCTAACCAATCAGAGGTCGATAAATGTTGGTCAATAACATGAGATAAAAAGCGCATCTAAAGTAATTACAAAGAAAACCCTGAAGTCTCTGCCGCTTTTGGTTTCTACCCAAACCAACTTTAGAGAGTTAAACCAATATTTCTAAAATAGCATATTTACCCCATAACCTTTTAAAACCATATTTTATTAATAAAACCTTATTTTAAAATGTTCTAAAAAATCCTAAAAAATATTTAAAAATCAAATTTAGGGAATTAAAAACACTCAACATATATACACACACTAATATGCAACATGACATGTAAATGAATCATTCTACTGTATGTGAGTGTTGGTAATTAAATCTAGGTCTGTTCAATCAAAGATGAAGTAGCAAAGCAAGCTCTGAGGTTCATTGGTTTCTAGGTTAGACATAATTTTGTCACAATTTCCAAACTAGATGAACACTTATACAATATAGACTCAAGTGAGTCAAGAGTATAAGGGCTTCAGCTGCTGTTGGTTGCACTAGCCCTGCTGGCCATGCCGAAAACCTCCCTGACCATTTATGAAACCTCCTGATCTAAATCTCTTAGAATCCCTCTGCTGGGAACTCTGATCACCCTACATGTGCTGACTCTGAACTGATTGTGCCCCACTGGCACCATTCCCCATCACTTGCCCTGATGGATGGACTCTCTTGCTCGCTTACCCTCTGACAAGTGAAAGCGGTGGTCCTAGAAATGTAGTAATGATGCGTTAACCACATCAGAATAAGTGGCCAATGAAAGATTTCCTTGTAAGTGCTGACGAATCCTCCATGTCAACCCATCCATGAACCTGAATCTTCTTCTCTTTAGTCAGAATCTCATCGGGAACGATGTTTAGAAGATTTATGAACTCGGCCTCATACTCATCCACTATTTTCCCCTCCTACATGAGGTTCATCAACTTCCTCCTCATCTCGGTATGAACTGCTGAGGGAAAATACTTGAGGTCAAACTGCACCCAGAACTCCAGAATGGTAAGAACATCTCTCTCCTCCGCAGTGGTAATAGACTCCCACCACTCAACGCTGCTCCTACCAGCGTAAAGTGGCTAGTATCTCCCTCTGTACATCGGTACACTCGTACATCCTCAAGTGTATTTTAATGTCCTTCTTCCACTGACAGGACACAACGACGTCGTAGCTACTTGCAAACTTCGGAGGGTGCGCCTTCTGAAAGGAATCTCAGACCCGTTCCCAAGCAAAAGGGAATGCATGAGCCTGGACTGGGGCAACCACAAGTTCCTGAGGTGGTACCTTCTGCAAAACTCTAAAGCGTCATTTCCCGCCTGGGCTACAATGGCGGTAACTTCTGCAGCGTTCATACTGGTGTAGGCTGTGCTCGGGCTGGGAACCCCTGGGAACTCTCTGGGCACGTCGTGGAGGCATCTGAAATGAGATAGAAGTCTTATAAGTCCACAATTAATATCTCAAAATAGCTATAGAGCGTAAGATAAACAAAAGATTACAATAATCCTAAAATATATGGCTCTAAATCAAAGGACGCTACGCGGAAACATAATAAGCCGTACAGATCCTAAGGACACTAGAACCTGATACTTTGATACCACCCGTGACACCCCGACTAATTAAATACCTGGTAGCTACTCCTTTATTCAAATTAATACAAAATGTCAAGTTAGTTCAGTTCATAACATCACTGTCGAAAACATTTATTTACACAATTACTAGCCACCTAATATTTAAAAAGTGAGTTGTCAAATTTTAGTAAATTAAATTAACATGCAACCAATTAAAATTATCAGCTAAGTGATACCACCATCACAGCCCAGTAACATCAACAAAATAATGGAATAATAAATGAGTCTGGAGTAACAATCCTCTGAATAATCCCAAATACTGAATAAAACCAAATACAACGTCTGAATAATAAATGAATTAAAACCAAAAATGCAATGAAACTGAGTATGATAAAATTGTCTCTAAAAGAAATGGGGCGACATGCCCTAACAAATGAATAAGCCTAAAATGGAATAAATATAGAATGTGGAGGAATCTATCATCAAGATCCTGTAACTTTCACAGCAGCTACAGCACATCACTGAAATGGAACTCCTAAGCTTGGCGTCCCTATGGCTGAGCACCTAAAAGGTTTTTTAAGAAAATAGATTTGAAAGCAAACGGGTAAGAGCCCGATGTGAAAACAGTTTAAAATATATCAAGTGCTTAATTGCATTAAACAATGAATATTAAGTACATGTTAGTTCCGTGCTCTCACATGAGTTTCTCACCTCTCAACTAATGTGCACGGTTAACGTATATCCATAACCCATCCTAGGTATGCCGCTAATTAACTAGTCTATACTACAACCCGTCCTCACATGATAATATAGGAGCTTGTTCAAGGCATTCCAATGTAACTTATGTGAATCTACCTTTTCATCTCTCAAATTAATTTATATTAATTCATATAGGAAATTCTCAATTATAACTTTACTCAAAGTGTCGCAAATATTTAAACACATTAACAAGGAGCCTGTTATCATCACCAATATATAAATTTCAAAAAATTATATAATTGGGGCACCCCTAGGCTAGGTTGTGGTGCACACATACTCTGCTATCGAATCCTGGTACATCACGTACATAAGGACTAAGTATTCCGAATCTCTCAGGAACTGTTTTAATAAGCAAATTCACACATATTGGAGGAGAACATAGTTCACATACCCATGGGTCACTCACATCCCTACGCTCCCATGGTCAGCTGACTTATCAACTCACGAATAAGTCATTCACATCCCTATGTCCTTAAGGTACCAATATAAATCCGCCTGTAGGCACACAAAGATTATATGGCCCTGTTCCGAAAGCCGGCCTCCCGTTATAGCAAGTATGGTAGGTATGTCATACACATATAAATCCATTTACTAAGCATTCACACAACTTAGATACTTTATAATATTATTAAAGGTATGTTCTCAATCCCTATACCATTAATCCAATTAGTACATTTTTATACATCCGGATAGTTATATAATATAGTCCACCGACACATCTCACGTTGTAGTTTCAAGTACTTAAAACCTAACTCATTAAGGTTACTAAGTCTCCTATTATTCCCACACTTTAATCCAATACTCTTGAGGTCCATATTTTTGCCACTAACCTTATATTACCAACTATATAGATTTAACTAATTCAACCATAGTCTTTAATAGTACCTCACTCGTCGAACCTGATTAGGTCTAACATAACTCCCAAATTTAATTCTAATAATAATCCGGGTCTCATATACACACCTACTGGTCTGTCTTAAATCTAAAAGTGTTCAAAAGGTTCCCACCAATAGTTTTCTAGGGTCCAAATTACTAAAATTCAATAAGGAAAAAAAATATCACAATTTCTGGCAAGGTCGATCGATCGACCTCTGAATGTCGATCGATCGATGGTTGTCGATCAATTGAGCTATGAATGTCGATCGATCGATCGCACCAGATGAGGCTACAGACTGCTTCATTTTTTAGTCCCAGATTTGTCCCAAAACTCCATTACAAGGTATGAAATTCTAAAGTAAGGTTATGGGATCATTGTACAACCTAAATCCATTATTTTTAACGTTCTAAAACCATTAAATCATCAACAATTAACTTTATATGGATCAAATCTTCATAAAAATTCTAGTTTTCTATTTTCTTCAAGAACCATGATATTTCTCTTCTTTAATTCATTTTTAATCCATCAAGGGTCAAGTTTTCGTTACTGAATTTTGTCCATAACTAATCTACATGCAATTTCTATTCAAGATTTAGAGTTCTCTACCAAATTTCATGAGTTTTCATCATCTTTCAAGGTAAATAACAATTTCTACACTAATCATGGAAGAAATATTCACTTAAAATAATGGAATCAAATCATTTGCCTTAAGATTGTTGTTCAGATTCATTGGTGGTGTCCGAGGGCTGATTCTTCCCTTCTTTCCGGTCACAATTCCGTCGAAAGTGGTGGTGGTGGGTGGTGGCGAAGGTTTGGAAACCTCCTGCAACTTGTCCTCTAACTCAAGTAGACCACTCTTTATTTTTGGCTGATAATGGCGCTAATGGACTTCCCAGTAATAAATAAATAAACCCTAAAATTCGTGGGTCTTATTTCCTTAAATTTTAAAATGACCAAATACCCTCCCGGGTTATCGGTTTGGCATAAAAATGCCCCGGGACCCAAGCTAAACCCCCGGCTAGTGTTTTCTGACTATCTCGACCCCTCTGGACATGTTGGCGCACTCAAAATGATCATATGGTCGATAGAATTATAATTTATTGTTTAATCTAAATAAATTAATTCATGACGCGATTGACACGCGCGTTCGAACTTAATTTCCCAGATTGTCATATTTATGACTCACGACAATTTTAATAATTTCCATAATCATATATTACCATATATAATCATTAGTACTCAATATTATCATCATAATAAAATACCAACTCACGTCTCGCTAGTATTTAAATCCGAATTAATTTCCAATTAATCATCATTTAATTTAATTAATCCCATCAAATAAAATCAGTAAAATTATGGGGTATTACATACTTCCCCCTTAATAACAGAATTTCATCCTGAAATTATGAAAATATAGTATACCTGGCAAGAATAAATATGGATAACACTCTCTCATCTCATCCTCATGCTCCCAGGTGGACTCCTCGGCATTATGATGCCGCAACGGAACGCGTACTAACGGTACTATCTTCGACCTCAGTTTCCTCGCGCTGTGGTCCATAATAGCGATCGACCCCTCCTCATAGGAACTATTAGGCTATAGATCGATGTCCTCTAAAGCAATGTGGGTATGGGCCAAATCATCCCTAAGATATCTCCTTAGCGAGGAAATATGGAACACGTCATGGATCCTATGCAGGTGTTCCGGTAACCCAAGTCTGTACGCAACTGGACCAATTCTCTCCATGATAGGAAATGGCCCCACGTATCTAGGTGCCAATTTCCCCTTCTTCCCAAAACGCATAATCCCCTTCATTGGAGACACTTTGAGTAGCACCTGGTCCCCCACCTTGAATTTTCTGAAGAATCTTTTGGCATCAGCATAACTCTTCTGTCGGTCTTGAGCTACCCGAATACGGCTCCGTATCATCTTTATCCTTGGTGAAGTATCCTGAATCACCTCCGACCTAAGGAGTTTGTTATTCCCCACCTCTAGCCAACATGCTGGGGAACGACAAGGTCTACCATATAACACCTCGAATGGAGCCATGTCAATAGTGAACTGGTAGGAGTTATTATAAGCAAACTCCACCAGTGGAAGGTACTGCTCCCAACCACCTCCAAAGTCTAGAATGCACATACGCAACATGTCCTCTAACATCTGATTCATCTACTCGGCTTACCCATCTCTCTGCGGGTGATATGCCGTACTCAACCGCAAATCCTTACCCATGGCTTCCTGGAAACTCTCCCAAAATCATGAAATAAATATCTTATCTCGGTTAGACACAATATTGAGAGGCACCCCTTGAAGTCTCACTATCTCCGCTATGAAAATCTGGGCATACTGTCTCGTAGTGTAGCCTGTCCGGGCTGGCAGAAAATTAATAACTTTGGTCAATCGATCCACGATTATCCATATGGAGTCGTGACCCCTCTATGATGTGGGTAACCCCATGATGAAGTCCATGGACATTCTCTCCCATTTCCACATAGGAACCTCCAACGGCTGTAGAAGTCATGTCGGTCTCTGATGGTCCACTTTTACTAGCTGACAATATCTCTCTTTATCCCACTCCACCAGTACTGTCGCCTCATATCCTGGTACATCTTATCCCCACAAAGATGTACTGGGAACCGCAAACTGTACGACTCTGTCATTACCTCGTGTCACAAGCCTTCCCCTTTAGGAACGACCAATCTCCCATTAAAGCGTAAGCCCCTATCTGAACTAACGGTATATGACTTGGCTCCCTTTGCTAGTAATCGGACTATCTGCTCTTGACAGAACGAGTCTTTTGCCTGGCCTGTATCACTCTCATATCTATTTGGGGCGTAACGGTCATTACATACATGAATAATCGGGTCACTGCGTCCCGGTGTCCCAACTCCTTCCACTTTGCTTTCCACACTTCGGCCACCTCACTTACCGACCTACGGCTCAATGCGTCTACTACCATGTTAGCCTTTCCTGGGTGGTATTGGATATCGAACTGATAGTCATTCACAAACTCAAGACACCTACATTGATGCATATTTAATTCCTTCTGCGTTAAAAGGTACTGTAGGGACTTGTGGTTTATGAATAAATGGAATTTCTCCCCTAGGAGATAATGTCTCCAAATCCGAAGAGCAAGTCGTGGGTGGGGTAATTCTTCGTGAGGCTTAAGCTTATGGGAAGCATACGCTATATCCTTACTCTCCTGTTGTAGTACACCACCAAGTCCTAGTAAGGACGCATCGGTGTAGACTATATACTCAACTCCCAGTCTAGGCAATGCTAACACTGATGCTGAGGTCAACTTGTCCTTCAACTCGTCGAATGCCAACTGAAAGGCATCGCTCCAGATAAATGGCACACTCTTTTGAGTCAGATGTGTCAAAGGACCCGCTATCTTAAAGAACCCCCGAATAAAGCTACTGTGGTATCCTGCCAGGCCCAAGAAACTACGTATCTCAGTCGGTGTCGTGGCATATCCCCACTTCCTCGCCGCTGATACCTTCCCCGGATCAACAGATATCCCCTTGTCTGAAATGATATGTCCCAAAAACTAAACCTCCTTCAGCCAAAACCCACACTTCTCATATTTTTCATATAACTCATTCTGACGTAACGTATGCAAAACCTGGCTCAAGTGCTTGGCATTATCCTCCTCTGTCTGGGAGTAAACCTATATGGCGCCAGGATGTGCATTTAGATGAGAGGTGAGGATGATTCTTATATTGAAGAGTGAACTTGACCTATTTATGATGTTAGTATTCATAACAGTTATGAATTTTATTCATACATATATCATATTAAACCGGGCCCTGGCCCGTTTTTATTTCTCTTTATTATGTGGTTCTTATTTATGCTTAGGTGCTACGCCGCGAGGGCGCCCGCTATGATCTGTTCTTCCTAGTTTCAAGGAGCTACATCATTTTGCCAATGTTGTAGGATTTTTGTACTAGATGAACCAATGTTTTGGATAATCTATTTATGATATGTGTGTACCTTCGGGCGTGTTACCCGAGTATTATTTATATCTATTGTAATACTTGGCGTAACCTTTTGTATTATTCTGTTACCTGACAGCTTATTCGATTTTGTTTTGTAGAATGGTTAGTAAACTAGTACATGTCTTTATTTATATCCACCTTCTATTATAAATTGGATTGTTGAAATTGTTTTTATCAAAATCGTGAAATTATTTGACATCCATTTTCTAAAATAGTTGGTTGTTGTCTCGTACCATTATTATACGACTGTGATGCTAAGAATGGACCATTTAAAATTACTATTGTATTGGAGTAACGAGCTGGCCACCTCTGATTTGAATAAGCGGGGTGTCACAGAAGGTACCAGAGCATCAAGTTCTAGAGTTCTTAGGATCTATGTGGACTTATCACATTCTACCATAGCGTTCTTTGATATAGAGCCCTATTACTCGGCTATTTTATTTGTGCGTGTTTGTGATTATTTGCAAGGATAAATTGTTTTAGATGTATTCTAAATCAATTACTTTTATCTCAGATGCCGCCCAGACGAGTTCACCCGGTAAGGGTAAATTGATTTGTAGAGGACGTAGAGCCCCCACCATCGTAGGGGACGATGAATGCGACGAAGGTTGCTAATATCGTTGCCTAGGAAGTCAACGCTGCAATGATCATTATGTCGCAACATCTTGCACAAGCCAAACAACTGGCCACACCAGTGGTTCAAGCCCATATGGGACCCTCCGCATAGGAAAAAGTTAGAGAATCCTTCCTGAAAGGTCACCCTCCAGAATTTTAGGGTGGCATTGATCTGATTGTGGAAAATCAATGGAAGAAGGATATTGAATGCCATCTTTGAATGGTGGAATGCAACAGGGAATGAAAATAAATTCTTGCCACTTTTAAACTTGTAGGAGAAGCCCTACAATGGTGGGATTTGGTGATAACTATGGAACAAATAGATATCATGACTATCTCAGAATTTTGGGTTTTGTTTGATCAAAAGTATTTTCTCTCGACAATCCAGATGGACATGAGGAGGAATCTTTCGTATGTTGTTCAAGGAGAGCGATCAGTGGCAGAATATGAAGAGGAGTTTGCTTGTTTACCAAACTTTGTACTGAAAGAAGTAATTCCAGAAGAAATGAGGATTTATAAATATATTAGAGGTTTGAATTGGAGGATAAGGCAACACCTATTGGGGAACCCATCTTTGCAAACATTTGGCGATGTGATGAATGCAGCCTTACTCCATTGCCAACATCACCACCTTCATTTGAAGGGGAGTAAGAAGATTGAAGATTATGTTCAGGCTAGTAAACAAGGAGGAAATGGTGCTGGTGGAGCACAGCCACCACCGCAATAGTCTATGAATAACCAGAAAGAGAGGGACATCCAACAAGGGGACTCGAATAAGAAATAACGATTTGGGGGTTCCAACTTTGGTGTAAGTAGTTTTAGGCACGGTCAGGCTGCTCAGCAGCAGTAGCAGTTCGACAAATAGGGCCAAGTAGACAGAGGGAATAATAGTGGTCGAGACCATCAGGACCAAGGTGCGGGTCAACTTCAAAACAATAATCGGGGGTGGCATCTAGAAAATTTTGTTTGCTGTTGTTTTCGGTGCGGTGAACAGGGTCACATGAGGAGAGCTTGTCCACAGCTGAATGGGGGACAGTTGACTAGAGTCCCTCAGAATCTGCATGCACATCCACGACCTCCAACACCTATTTTATTCATCCCTCAACAATCGGGACAACTTCAGTATGGGCATGTGTATAATATTCAGGATACTTTGTTTCCTCTAGAACCGCTTGCACCTCCAGCTATTGAGGGTAAGTTTCCCATTCACGGGTATGTGGGTTGAGGGTTATTTGACACGGGTGCAACGACTCATTTATCGTTAGGCACTTTAATCATTTGACGGGGTTGTTTAAGTCTACTGAAAGTACTTTTACTAGTGTGGATTCTTCCATGGGTGATGTTTCACTTATACTTTTTATTTGCAAAGGGGAAGGAATAGACCTTGGTAGATTGCACTTTGAGGCCGATTTTCTCATCCTAGACACAGTCGGCTATGATTTTATTATATGAATGGAATTGTTAGTTAAATACCGATCCATGGTGAGTTGTTACGGAATAAGTATAGTCTTCGCCCTTCCATGGCAAGAAATGTTATTAGTGGCTATGCCTATTTCGGAGGGAGGTTCGAGCACGCACTTGTATTATATTAAAGAGGAGACTTTACTGGAAGTAGTTGTTTCCCTAGACTCAATTTCTATTGATAGAGAATTTCAAGATGTGTTTCAGGAAATTTTGGGCTTACCCTCAAGTCGCCAGATTGAGTCATAATTGATTTAGCACCGGGAAACCAACCAATTGCGAGAACTCCATACCGTATGGCTCCTTTAAAAATTAGGTAGTTAAGGGATAAAATGTAAGAACTGCTGGGACAAGGGTTCGTTCGGCGTAGTACGTCCCCATGGGGTGCCCTTATGTTATTTGTGAGGAAGAGAGATGGTTCCCTCCGATTGTCCATCGATTACACTGAATTGAATAAGGTGACCATACAGAAAAAATACCCATTATCTCGAATCGATGATTTATTTTATCAATTAAGAGGAGCATCGTACTTCTCCAAAATAGATTTGAGGACTTTGTACAATCAACTACACATTCGAAAGCACGACATGTCGAAAACCACATTATTGACCAGGTAAGGATCTTATGAGTTTTTGGTTATGCCTTTTGGGCTAACTAACGCTCCTGTCATATTTATGGACCTTATGAATCGAGTATTTTGGGATGTCCTCATCCAGTTTGTCATAGTGTTTATTGACGACATTCTAGTCTGTCCTCAGACAAAAGATGACCATGACAAACACTTGCGATTGGTCCTACGGAAATTACGGGATCAACTTTATGGAAAGTTCGAGAAATGTGGTTTTTGTTTGCACGAAGTGAAAATTTTCAGGAATATTATGACGACTAAGGGTATTTTCATTGACCCCAGTAAAGTTTCTACGGTAAGGGAATGGGGTCAACCCACGATGCCATCTGAGATCCATAGTTTTTTGGGTTTAGCGGGTTATTATCGTCGTTTTCATTAAGGGTTTTTCAAAAATTGCTGGCCCATTAATGAATTTAATCCAGAAGGTAGTACGATTTGTTTGGGATGATTACTGTCAGCTAGCTTTCAATGAGCTGAAGGACAAGTTGACTTCTGCTCCAATTTTTATGTTGCCAAGATTGAGAGTAGACTATTTGGTCTTCACAGACTCATCTCTATAAGTATTGGAGGGTGTGGTAAAACAGGAACATAGGGCTACTGCATATGGTTCTCGCAAGATTAACCCCCATGAGCAGAATTATCCCATGCATGATATGGAGCTTACCGCGGTAGTGTTCGCCTTAAAGATATGGATGCATTACCTCTTGGGTAAGGAATTTACTCTTTTTACGGACCACAAAGCGTTACAATACTTGTTATTGCAGAAAAATCTAAATATGCGACAAGGTCGATGGTTGGAGTTCGTAAAGGACTATCAATTCAACATTCACTACCACCCGATCAAGGAAAATGTGGTAGCTGATGTGCTAAGTCGTAAACCCATGGGGAAACGAGAAAAACTGTGGAAAGTCGAGTGGAGTCCTATTCTATTAGTTTTGAGGGTGGGTTACGTTTCCATGAAAGACTTATTGTCCCGAACATGGAAGACTTGAGATGTGCTGTCATGATAAAATCCCATGGTTCAAGGTTTGCAGTACACGCAGGTGGAGACAAAATGTACCAACACATTCACCGTCAGTATTGGTGGGCGAGAATGAAAAGGGATATTTCCGAATTTGTTTCCCAATATGCCACTTGTCAATTGGTGAAGGTGGATGACCATCGACCGACTTGTTTGTTGCAACCGTTAGAAATACCAGTATGTAAATCGGAGAGTATCTCAATGGATTTTATAACTGGATTATCGACATTGGAAAGCAATCATGATTCTATTTGGGTTATTTTCGATCGTTTAACCAAATTGGCACACTTTCTACCGCTACGAACGGATTTCAATTCTGCACATTACGCCCAACTCTTTATTACGAAGATCGTGAAACTACATGGGGTGCCTATCAATATAGTGTCAGACTGAGATAATTTTTTTATATATCATGTTTGGTGAAGTTTCCAAGAAGCGATGGGAGCTGAATTTCAATTGAGTAAATCATACCATCCACAAACTGATGGGCAAACAGAGAGAGTCAACCAAATGTTGGAGGATATGCTTCGAATGTGCGTACTTGACTTTAAAGGAGGATAGGAATAATACGTTTCGTTGGTCGAATTATCATACAATAATTCGTATCAATTCACGATAGGTATGGAACCGTATGAGGCATTGTATGGTCGACCGTGTCGATCTCCTTCTTATTGGTTTGAAGTAGGACATAATAAAATCCTTGGACCTGTAATGATCCAAGATACCTCTTCGAAGATTGGGCTTATTCGAAACCACATAAGAATTGCACATGATCATCAAAAGAGCTATGATGACGAAAATCGAAGGCATGTTGAATTGGAAGTGGGGATTAAGTTTTAGTGAGGGAATCCTCAATGAAGGGTGTAATGCGATTTGAGAAGAAAGGCAAACTTGTGCCACGCTATGTAGGACCTTTTCCCGTTATTGCAAAGGTAGGCCCCATAGCATATCAACTTTCTTTTCAAAAACGCCTACAACAAATTCATGAAGTGTTCCATGTTTCATCTTTAAAGAAAAATAAAAGATGCGAGGGAGTTCATTGGCACATTTGTTGGATGATGTCGAGTTACAACCCGATATTTCATATGAGGAACAACCGGTTGCTAATCTAGACCATGGAGAGCGTAGACTAAGGCCAAAAGTGGTGCCCTTGGTCCGAGTCACCGAGGAATAAACTTGGGAACGAGAGGACGTTATGCAAGAGAAGTACCCACACCTCTTTTTTCCAGGTACGCCTAAATTTTGGGGGCAAAATTCCCTAATAAGAGGGGGGGTATGTAATACCCGTTATTTATGAGTAATTATTTTGTAATAAATTACCTTGTGGGTTAATTTTATAAAATAAAGGAAATTGAAGTAAATATTACTTTAAGTGAATTAAGAGATAATATTTACTGAGTTTTGCATATTTACCATTAAGCGAATGTAAATAGTGTAACATCATATTTTGTTGCGTCGTTGTGCTTTAAGCAGCAGTTATGATTTATATTCCAATTGAGTTAATATTAAAGAGTTAATATGAAGTTGGAACATGAAATAATGAACGGTATCCCGGATGCCAGTTTAGAGGGCACGATTAGTCTGAAAATGGTTGGGATAGTCAAAATAAGTGCCAGGTGTGTTTTCGGGTTTTGGTGTACTTTTGACTAGTTATATCTTAAATACGATGTTACGAGACATTTTAAGTATGTAATAGCATTTAATGTTGTACTTAATGTATTTTGGATTCTTTAGGTATTTTAGTCTTGCAAGATCATTTAGAACCCAATTGTGTATTTCTAAACCTAGATAGTTAGAGAGAAGACAGAGCTTGGGAGAAAGAAGAGAAAAGAGAGAGTTGAAGATTTGGGGCTTGAAATCATTGCAATGGGAAGAAGATCCGAGGCTGCAATCTCGAGGAAAGTTTCTAACTTCCATATATGTATGATTGAGTGTGAATAATTTATATATATAGTTGTGTTCTTGAGATTGAACCATTTATGGATTTTAATGATTTTGGTGTTTAAACCCTTAAACATTTGATTTAGATATGATTGGAGTTGGATATATTAGTGGGTTGTTATGTAGAAATTTTTTGGGGAAGTTATTAATTGATGATGTTAGATTAGATTGAAGAAAATAGGTTTTGGGAATTGAGGGTTTATATTAACCCGTAGCCACAACCGGTCTCATCGATCAGGGAGAATTGATTCGCCCTCGTCAGCGAATCGGTTCATTAAAAATGGTGGCTACAGGTCTGAGGAACCAAATCGATTTGAGTTAAGGCCGAATTGATTTGTACTGAGATAGAAGGTTAGTTTTATTAGTAGAATCGATTCCCTTTTTCAGCGATTCGATTCGCTTTCAGGGGTGAATCAATTCGGCCCTAGGTGAATCGATTTAAAATCCTACTATTTTAGGGAATTTTTCCAACATGGTTTCTAGTCATTTTCTTTTAGACTTGAGGCTTAGGAACCTTTTTATATGTATTAAAAAAGAGTATTAGGATATAATATAAGGGGGATTACTATCCTTGGTTAGTAGGGGGTATTCAGGCTTATTTCGGGGACTATTTAGTAGAACTTAATGTCTCATTTCATCTAGTAAACAAGTCTAGGACTAGGGTAGAGTTGGAGAGTGTTTTTATGGACTTTTGGGGGCTAGGATGAGGGTAACTATACTTGGAGCTCATAACTTCATGCACATGTGGTTTTGTAAATAAGAAACTTACATTTTAAATTGGCATATCTTGTGATTGTGGCGTAAATACACATACCTCTCTAAATTCTATCATAAGGGAAGTTACGTGAATGAGATAATTCCCCTGGCTAGTGAATGCAGGGAGAATATAGTCCTTACATTTTTAGACGGAATGCCATAACTGTGCAACATAAGGTTCTCCAAGGGGTGATGAGTGCGATTTTATCTTGACGATTAGAATGCGTCTTAATCTGATTGTATTCGACAAACCCATCAATGAATGACTTAAGATTATGACTGGTCACGTTCTCCCCAATCATCTCGATATTTGGTAGTAGGCAATCATATTTAAGAGGCATTTTGTCTAAATTCCGATAGTCAATGCACAAGAGGACTTTTGCACCAGATTTTGGCATGGGTACAATGTTGGCTAGCCAAGTGGGATATTGGATCACCCGAATGAAGCCTATGTTCAACTCTTTGACCACATCTTCTCTATCCTTGAGTGACCATTTGGTGTAGATCTTTTGTAATTTCTGTTTGACTGGTTTACATTCGAGGCGAGTTAAAATCTTATGTTGAGCTATTTTGGGATTGATATCGGGCATGTCATTATATGACCATGTGAAGACATCTACAAATTCCTTTAGCAGTTCTTCGAGTTATGGGCGCTCATGATCATCAAGGGTGGAACTTATCCAAATCTCGCACAGTAGGCTACTAGAACTGAGATTGATAACAATAATTTAATCTTCATTAATTTATACACGGTTACGTTGTTTGTTATTGACGTTAATAAGACCAGTTAAGAATTGTTCATTTAAAAAATTGCCATCATCAAGAGTTTTATTAGAATTAGGACAACCAATGTAAGGCAAAACCAGATAGTCAAAATCTTTATTTATTTCATTTTCGGAAAAAAATGTTGAGAATCTCGTTAAAGGATGTCTCGATTACATTGTTATTCGAAAAGAGAGGAATAAAAAAAAAGGAATAATTGGGATAAACATTTCGGTTGGGTTGCATTTTTGTAGGTGGAACTAGTATAGCATTACAGTTAAGGAGGGTGTATCAGTAGTTTTGAGTATAGTGAACGGATAGGATGATGTAGTTCTTGAGTGGATCATGCAGAGTATCAGCCTCAGTGTCTATAGATTGAATGAGTCCTTGAAGTCACTTTCCTCGAAAACTTTAGTAACAGTTGTAATCTTCTCTATGAGTGGTCGTACAGGATGCTAAAAGTCTACGACCAAAGAGTAATTATCTTGGAAGAAGATTTCCATTCCTAGCATCTTCTTCTTGTCCACGTGATCGTACAATGGTTTGAGAAAGCCATAAAAGGGAAAATATTCACCCTCTATGAGGAATGTCTCGTTCAAGGAATCTCCTAAAATAGTCTTGGAACTTTCTAAAATTCTCTTCAACCGGGGTTGGTGGTGCATTCTGATTTCATCTGATAATGATTAATAGCCCATGCTAAATGGAGGAAAGGTCTTTTTTAGTACTATGTCTTCTAGTATCCCATGTTGTCGTCGTCTGAGCACTAGTATGGACATGAAGTGCATATTATTGAACATCTGTATCATGTTGACATTGTCATGAGGTTGAGCTCTGGAAAGACTCTATTTTTTAAATCATCACCTGCTAGGAGTGGAAGTGGTTCGAATCGAAATCTAGATACGGGAATATCATTTTCTCTAGGCTGTATTTCTAATATTAAGTTACTGGTTCTTACATTTTGGGCATTATCATCATCACCCAAGATGGTGATGACCTACTTCTTGGCGAAGAACTTTAGTTTCTAATGGAAAGAGGAAGTTACCCAATTGATGTTGTCAAGCCATGGTCATCTGAGCAATATATTAAATAAATAGGTTTTTTTAATAACTTGAAACTCAATAATGGGATTTGTAAGGCCACCCTCTATTATAAGCTTTATGGGTCCTTTTATTTCTCAACTAGTATTGTAATAAGCATGCACTATAGTGGAAGTAGGAGTAAGGTTGCTTACCTTCCAACCCAGGAAGTTAAAGGTTCTTAACGGGAAAACATTGAGTGCTGACCCGTTGTCAGAAAGTGAGAGTGGTATTGTCTTCCCCATCACCTCAACAGATATGTTAGGAGCATAGTTATGATTTGTACTAAACTATTGGATTCTTCTTTAGAGAAGGAAAGGATTATGGTAGAGATTCATGCCCCAATCACCTTTACGACTTATTTTGGAGTGGTGGAAGGAGGGAGTTTGATCCACATAGGAAATTTTATCAAGTCATTTTGGTGTAGTTGGGAAAATATGAAGAGTCCCCATAAGGTGATGTTGCCCCGTGTTTTTTTTAACTGGTCAAGTATTCTACTCTCCTCATTCATCATTTTTACATGGGGATTTTTTTACGACAACCATTCCTTTATCTATCCCTACTGACTGTGGAATCGAACTCTGATAGTTCCTCGCAGACCTTGTCATACGGTCTACGTAAGAAGGGAAGAACATAAACCCCATTTCTTACTCTATCTCAAGACTTTTGGCCACTTTACTGATTTCTCCTACTAGATGTTCAAAAGATATCACATACTGATTATTGGACTAAAATTTTCCTTACTCGACTCTTCATCTGAACTATAAAACTCGTCCCCCTATCCGGTAGCAACGATGTCATATTTCCATGAGAAATTAATGCATTCCACAACCTTAATGACCAGTTCATATAGATCCTCCCACTTAATGAGGAGATGTAGAAGTGAAGTGACCAACCGCCCTTACAGCTTTTAAGGCATGGAGTAACTCGAATATATCGTAAATCTCATTGGTTTATCGGAATAAACCTTCCATAATATGAATTAAATCATCCAAACTGACTTTATCAATGGTAACCACCCAACTATCTGATAGTCAAGCCCACTTTAAGTCTTCCATGAAGAGTGTGATGGACTTTTGGCGGTCATTTTTTAGGGTAATTTCAACTGGTTCAGTACTGCTGGAAATTCCAAATCATTTCCCTCGAAACGGGTACGAACGGTAATACATGCTCTTGTAAGAAATGGCATGGTCTGTTCGAAAAATAGGCATGATGTAAGAGAAAATATGGGCAGACTTTAAGCGGTTTAAATAAATATAAGAGTATAATGGGTTTTTTACTTAGTGCAATCTGGGTGGATGGGTTAAATTTCGAGTCATTTTCTAGGAAGATAGGATTTTCATATTTTGGGAGTGGATTGGCTGGTGGGGTTATAACATCCCGGTTAATCAGACCTTGGATTACATTCCAAAGATGTAAGCACTAATCATTGGTATGGCCGACATTTTTATGGAAATAAAAATGGGCATCGGGTGTTAAATTTTTGGGAAGTTGGTTTCGTAATGGACGAGGGTGTAACGGTTTGAAGACATTTCATCTCAAAATTCCATGGTTGACTTTAGAGAAGGGTGAATGAAGCTTGGTGTATTATTTTTTGACTGGGTTGGCAAAATGTTTTATCACCTAAGAAGTAACAGGTCGTGAAATGTTGTTGATGGTCAAGACTGTAGCAGGCTTCATATATTTCCTTATTTGAGTGAATTGTCTGGATACCTTTATTGCCTAAACTTCTATCTTGGCAAGACTTTTCTCAATCTTCACTCCTTCTTCCCGGAGGGATAAAAAATGGGGGTAATATCGTCCTCCCATCGTCTCTCGAACATGGGTTAGGAAATTTTTCTTCAGAATACAAACTTGATCATCTTTGGAAAGCCGGTTAGTCATGGTAGATGCTTTTTGCGTCCATCTTGTAATGAAATTACTAACAGTTGCTTTGGGATTCAGATTGAGATGTTCAAAATCACTGCATGTATCCCCTAAATCCTCGTTGTTTTTATATTACGACATGAAATCATGAGAAATATCATCCCAACTGTGAGTTCTGGATTCCTCGAAGGATAGGAACTAATGAAGAGAGTTGTCTTTCAAAATCTGTTAGAACATTTGGTCCATTATTCCCTCAGAGTCAAGTAGGATATTCATGGATCGGTGGTAACTTTGAAGATGAACAGTTGGGGTCCCACTACCCCTGAGCATCTTAATATTAGTCATCTTCCATTTTTTTGGTAGACTTGTTTTAGGGTAAGGAGACATAAGGATGTAATCCATGTAGTTACCTGATATTTGGACCCGGTGAAACTTTTTGGCCAATAGGTTAAGGTTTTCCTTGACCATGTTTAACTCCCATTCCTTTGAATTGGTAGGCACTGACAGGTTAGCCCCTGGCTGGGCAAGCATTAATATACGAAGTTGAGCATGTAGTGTCCCGCTCACATGAGCAGTACGTGGTGTGTGCTGATATTTATCTGGGATCCAAATAGGCTCAGGTGTGATCGAATCCATAGCACGAGGGAAGAGGACCCCAGTCTCTTCGTGAATAGGGATCCAATTTCACTACATCTGATGAAGCTTGGTTTAAAGGTTGTCAATATTAGGAATAAGTTAGAGTAGGACCGCCACCAAATCAGGCTGCACATTCGGTACTTAGTATGCATTCTTGAAGGAAATTTTGTGAAGGTGGATTCTGGACTTGGAGGAAGTAGCAGGAGAACTGATGGAGCTTTAAAGAGATTCGATGAAAGACCAAAGCAAATAGGGAGCCAGGCCAAGGGTTAGATATATGATCGAATTGAGAAGGAAAATGATTCGAATTTATTTTTTAATGAGAATAGGAACAATATTTCATAGGAAAAGAGGAAAATATTTTTGACATTTTGGTAGAAAGAGGAGGACAACTTATTTTTTGTATTTTCATAAAAGTGGAGGAAAAATGTATTTGGTATTTTGGTAAGGAAGAGGGTGAGATGAGAAAAAAGTCTCAGCATGATTATTATTACGCTTTCACTTGTATTAGGTTTACCTAAATGAAAAAAGAAATGTCGGATCCCGAGCCTGGGAAACTTGGGTTTAAAAAATATGTAAAATCTGGTTTTACATGTTTCTAGGCTCGTGGAATGGGTCCCATTTTGAAAATAAAAATCACTCGAAAATTTGAGTTTGATGCCAACCCGATAATTCACCAGAGTTTCTAATAGTAACTGGGAAAATAAATATGAGTGCGCCAGGTTTGATGCTTATATGAGGGTATGTTGTTGTTGGGTTAGTGGAAAGGGTCACCTCTTTAGCATGACTTCCATGATATACGTCTTGCTTTTTAGGGAAATTGGTACGTGCGAATAAGCCACTTCATATACTTGAGTGTAAATGAACTGCATCAATATATAACTCACGGGAACAATACGTGTGAGGGAGAATTAGATATGCTCAATGTACGTCAACGATTTCCCCACTATATACCAATCGTTATGAATTGTGTCAAGCGTTAGGATATGGGGGGAACCATTCATTGCATGTCGAAAGTACTTAGCCAACGAAAGGCGAGAGTCATATTTCTTTAGATAAAAACGACCTGCCAGATGAGTTCCCATCATAAAGTGACAATAATTTTGGGTCAATATATCAATGCTCTTGGTGATGTAGTGTGTAGAATGCATGATTCTTGATTATTATATTATGAAGAGCATATTTTATTTTGCATGATATGCGCTGTACTAATAAGGAAGAATGTACAAGTATTATAAAAAGTAAATCTCGCATGGAGTATGAAGATTACACTAAGCATGGATACTTGAGTGAGTGATGTGTTAATATCTATAAGTTAGTGTGTGGTAGTGAACCTATGCATGGATCAACTACATGTGGTGTGTGATAAATGTGAGCGAGGAAGGATATATATACAAGTGTGATAAGTGGAGCTGTGTGCTAGTGACCCCTTATCATCGATATTGTAAGTGGTGTGTGGAACATCTAGATATAAGTGAAACTATATACAAGTGTAAGTAGTGTTATGTGTGCATGCAGACTATTTATAAATGGGTGATATAAACATGATGTAGATATATACAAGAAGTAATAGAGGAGAAAAGGGAACATACATGTAAGTGCATATGGAGACAAGTAGGAAAAGATAACACCCATGCAGACAAAGTGCAACCCTCTTAAATCAGTCCCCAATAGAGTTTCCATTATGGACATTCAAATATCTTCCCCTATGACACCCCACTTAATAAAATATACGGTGATCAGTCCTATATCCAATTAAAACTGGAATTTGATATGTTCATTCATGGCATCACTGTTAAAAACTTTTTTAAAACTTACTAACCACCTAATATTCCAAAACCCGGTGCCAATTTTATTTTTATTAATCCAAGACAAAATAAGAACGAAATTAAAATAAAACATCCAATGGTGATAGAATAAATCATCACATGTAATAATAAAAAGTCTTTCCGAATAAACCATAGACTAAATCAAAAAACCTAAGCAAACTAATGAAGAGTAATAAATCCAATACAATAAAAAAGGTAGCTAAATAAAACTGTGACTGACATGCTCGAAATAAAGTGATATGAATCTCTACAATACGAATAGAAAAATAGAGGCATGTATCCATATCCTACAACATCCACATATGATATAGTTGCGAGTCCTTGGAATGAATTCAAGTCTTGCATCCCTGTGGATGAACACTTAAAATGTTTTGAAAATATTTGATAGCAAGGGTTAGAACCCAAAATATTTTGAAAATATTTTGCAAGTGATTAAATTGCAATAAATTTAAAATGCATGACTACTCTTCATATTTTAGCTAGTGTCGCACTCACTTGAGGACATACTCGCCCCTCAACTAATGTTCACACCTAACGCTTTCTTTAGAACCCACATAGTCCTCTACCCCATAACTAGCTCTTGACAAAATTTCTCCCTGACACACCACTCTAATCCGAGTATGTTTAAAAATATAATCCATAAGTTATTTCTCACTTTAACTTAAATGATCATCTTTCCTTTAAGTCTATAACATTCACACTAGTTAGATAATAAATACAGTTTTTCTCCATGTATTACATTACCCATATATAATTATTTATCACATTATATACATAACACTATATTACAACATTCACACATATGTTGAATATATATATATATATATATATATAATCCATCCTTCCGATTAATACCTGACCAGATGTATTCTCTAAAGTGCTATCAACCCAGGCTACTCGGTTCCACCTGAAGTTCTAAGACAACTACCGTCCATCGAATCGGAACCTAAATACTATACGTAATGGAGGCGGTCATATTCCCACAAGTATGAGGACATCATCTCAATGCCCACCTCTGAAATTGGACACTATGACCTGGGGATATACTCACCCTACTCCTCAAGCTAGGGGATTCACCCACATCGCTCAACCTCCCATGACAGCACTAGAGTATATAAATTAAATAAATTTCTAATCACTGATATTTAGAAGCACACATTATATATACACTATAAAACACGATATATATATATATATATATATATATATAATTTAAATCCCGGCTTGACCTTGCAGAAAAATCCATAACACTAGCCTAAAATATTCTCGAGTCTATAGTCCAACTGTAATTAAATTAAATTACCCATTAATTTCTTTCCTTCCCGAGTCTATTGTCCGACTCTAATTAAATTAATTTATTCATTAATTTATTACCTTTTCGAGTTTACGGCCCGACTCTAATTTATTTAATTTTCACATTAATTAATTACCTTCCTGAGTCCATGGTCTAATTTAATTAATTTACACATTAATTAATTTCCTTACCAAGTCTATGTTCTAACTCCAAATTAATCTGTTGCTCTCAATAATTAATTTAATACCTTGGCGTCACTCAACCAATATACCCGGACTCGCTCACTTGGCCCGAAATTAAATAATCCGAATCTATTGCCTAAATTCCCCTTAATAAGTTTGACACACTCTTACCTCGCACATTATTTATACCCAAGCATCACCATATTGTTTCTCCCTTAAAATCCCAAACAATCTAAAGACTTGTACTAAATCCACCCTAAAAACCAGCCAAATTGTCCATCTCGCTCGAACATAAATTGACGTTGTTTGAACAACTTGTGATGTCGTTTGAATTACCATCACAGTCTCTCGAACCAAGTTCCTGTTCGTTCGAATGATCTAGGAGTTTTCTCTCTCCTCTACTTCTTCTTCAATTGAATGTTGTAACTCAAAACCATAACCCAAAAATTTTCTACTGTAAACCCTAATTTTGGAATTCCAACTCAACCACTATCAGTCCAAAATTTATACACAACAAACATCCCAAATCCGAATTTGAAGATGGTTTCTCCTGATCTATTCAAGAGTCATACATCTATCCCAATTAAATCATAATTTCCTTAACAACACAATATGAAATTATAAATCCTTCACAACCTAAAAATTGATTTGGAACATCCACAAATTTAAAAACCAATTTGTGCCAATCAAACCCAAAGTCATTTGTTTACACACCAACTATGGTATGATTTAAAGACAACAATTAACTTCACAACAAATCTAACCACCTGCCTTAGGATTCGTAGTGTCTGATTAATCCTTTGATGAAAAAATTGTTGTGTGAGGTAGAACACCTCTCTTGTTATTCCTCTTTGTCTCTCAAGAGTCCTCCCTCTTTATCCCTCTACGTTCTCTGATTTTTCCAAATGAGTTATGGTTTCCCACAACTCCTAAATCTAGATTTATATCTCCAAATCCCTTTTTTGTCACATGGGCCTAATTAAAATGGCCCAAACACACCCGTGTGGGCCTGATTATGGCCAAAAATACCACGTGACCCATTTACCACCCCGAGTACACATTTTTTACTTTCTCAGCCCATCCGGACTCAACCGTTCACTCAGAATTGACATTTGAAATAATTTATAACATACTCTAATTTTCGACCTCAAAGATGCAACATAACAATAATCCAACTAATTAAATCTAAATTTACAGAATTTGAATAATTCCTACAATTTATATAAATTCTCCAAATAAATATGATTTCTATTTCTCCCAAAATAATCAACTTTGATGCCCTCACATTTACGGAGTGTTAGCCCATGATTTCGATGGAAAGGAGGGAGTGTAATGGTTCTGTGACCCCAGTTACGTTCGAGGGTTCTTCCCCCGTCATCCATCGTAGGGCGATGAAAGGAGATAGAGTCGCCAAACTATTTTGCACAAAATAGGAAAAAGAATATGTCGCCTCCTCGAAAGAGAGGCATCAGAGACAAAATGATGCTTCCGAAACTAATTAAATTAGATGTTCGGGGGTTAAGTTACGGAATGGGAAGGTGTTCAACACTCATCCCACCCTTTCGGTCCCTCATGGGCATATAATATTATTTTTTTTAATATATTCATGAACTGTGTGGGCGTGTATATATAAGTTGATATCGAAATTACACGACTCACATCATGGGAAAGATGGAGTTAGGTCATCCACATGAATGTTCCCAAATTAATAATGAAAAAAATATGATGTGTGCGCTTATCGAGATATTGATTGTTATGATGAAACGATAATATGTGTTAGAAAATATGCAATCATGAATCACAAGTATGATATATATGAATAATATATGGGAAAAATAGTAAAAATAGGAAAATAGGAAACATGAAAATAGGACCAGAATCTCGGGTTTTAGCCCGAGGCACCTAGGTGGCCTATAAAGGCATCAAATTCCACATAGTTATGATGCGGCACAAGGATGGGGTTTATCCCATAGATTCGAATGGGAGTTTACAATATTTGTGTGTGTGTAGAAAAGATAATTTTAGTCTTGAGAAAAATGCGATTAGAAATCCCGTCAGAATTTATCATTGTAACCCTTTTTTTCTTAGTTTTGTGTTTTTTTTATTGAAAATAAGTTTTGTGAAAAATAACTAATAAAGATGAGATATTAATGTGTATGATCTAAAACCAAAGGCTTATTTAAGAATTTAGATAAATAATGCGAGAGTAAATGGAATTTAATAAGGGAGAAGGATGTTTCGACCTTCTTTGGAGACTTGAAGCTTGATCTTGATTGTTGATGAACTTCCTTGGAAGTTAGGATGGACGTGGGATAAGATAGACAAATATTTTTGCTAAATTTTGAGTGAAAATTTGAGAAGAATATCACACGAGGAAAATTCGATAATTGTAAAAGAATGTTTCCAAAATCAGGTATATTGGTGCATCTGGGGTGCATTTCGAAGAGAGATAATGATCTCCTTATATAGCGTAGGGGGACTGCCAATCGGCACTAACCTTGTCCTGCCTATCTGTAGGTGATCCTCGAGACACTGTCGATACGGAGTGAAATCGACCTGCGAATTGGCACTCTCGTGCAGATTTTTCGAAAAACGATTGTAAAACAAAATCTGTAAGTCCAAATTACGCACGGGGCATACCATTAGAAATGTAATTCAGAGACCTTTAAGAATCCTTTAGGATTCAATGGCTTCAAGTGTTAAGTTTTGGTTAAATGGGGCTCGAAAGTGCTCATCGGTAGTTTGAACACAAGATCGTCGGATGATGATGTATTGTTTGCCCGAATCGTAAGTTCGAATCGCACACGGGGTGGACCGTTGGAAAGGTTATCCTAGGTAATTCATTCTCCAATGATATTTATGCGGTCTGAAGACTTGACTTGGTCAAATGGGGCTCGAAAGTTCCCTGTGGGCCTTCATAGTAAAAAATATTATTGGTTCATACCGTTAGGCTGATTCATCCAAAGGGTGGACCGTTGGAAAGGGTATTCAGTTCCCTTTGAAACTTCATTTAGTCTAGTTCAAGAATAATATTTGATTTCGGTTAAATGCATCCCGAGAGTGGCTGGTGGCCTGTTAATTAGTTTTTAGGGGAAAATAAATCGTTCTTTTGAACCGTTGCATCATTTTGTGCACGGAATAGACTGTTGGTAAGGGGTTTCAATTCCCTTTAAGGATTTATTAAACTTTTTCTTTGACGGTGAAGTTGATTGGGGTAAAATAGGCCTTGGATGTGTCTAGTGGGCTCTAAATCAGTTTTTGATTGTAAAATGGTTCACTTGTCCAAATTGTTACACCGATTTGCGCATAAGGTAGACCACTGGAATGGAGATTCAGAGACCTTCAAAGATTCATTGATCTTTCTCTCTGACCATGGAGTTGATTGGAGACAAATAAGGCACAGGAGTGCACAATGCTCTCTAGGTCGGTCCTTGGAGTATGACCAAGGGTTTGTTGTGATTTGGGGAGGTGATAGGGACCTAAGGAGAGACATAGGGAGTCCTGTAATGTGGTTAAATCAAATGCTTGATATGTTTATTAATATATAGGATTCTACAGTTTGGAGCAATGTTACTTTATTTTTTTATACAATTATTGTATAAGTTTCTTCGAACTAAACTTTTAAAAAATATGATAGTAAACATTAACTTTAGTTTGAATATGATGACATGAAGACTTTGATCACTTTACACTGCACGAATTCAGAGATGATGTTACTTGTTATTAGTTTTACAAGCATTTGTGACTTTGAATGTGAAAATCAATCTTGCATACGTTTCATAAGCACTCCATGGTCTATATGTGAGAATAGTGAGAATATTTTTCTTTGAGGTTAATATAGACCATCTTGAAAGAATTGATAAGGGCTATCATTAGTGTGACAATGCCCATTTGGCTAGGGGTCAACTAGTTGTAAAACCCAATGTTTTAGAAAAATCCACACGTGAAGATCTTAATGGGTATAAAAAACAAGATAGGTCTTGATGATTTCAAAATTGAAATCACTGTTTTAGTTTGGCATAAAAAAATTATTTTATCAACACTTGATGTTTATAGATGGAGTTGAGCTTAAAGAAAAACTTATGTTCGTATTTCATGTCCTATAAAAAGTTTTGCTAAATGTGTCAAAATGAAATTTGTTTATGATTTTATGATTTTCCATCACTATGCACATACAAGTTCATATGCTTCTTAGCTATACTTTTGTTTTGTTTTGATTGTGACTTGAAAATGTTTAGTTTGCACAACCTTAGTAAACAATTGTAACTTTACAAGTATTTGTTGACATTATATTCTAGAGTATGTGATTCTGTGAAACTTACATGATTGTTTACATTTGAGATTTAATCCTGTATTATCCATATATGTTTGTATTTTTTGTTTAAATTAATGATACTTCCTTCATCTTAGTGCTTGAGGATATTGGTGAGCGTATATTATTTTTGTTTGTTGGAGTTGTTTGTGTTGATTAGTGTAAAACGGTGTTTTTGAGAAAGTTTATGATTAATGGGAATTTATCTTTTTTTCACATGTAGCGTAGTTTAAAATGTTGGTATTTGGATTGTCAAGAATTTCTTTGGTTCTTTCCAGAACAAAAGTTGTTGTTTGAGATGTGTTGTGCATTTTAGAGGGAGTAATTCATTCTAATGGAGTGATAAGGTTGGATACTAACTTGTCTTGCAAATACTTAGGTTGGAAAAATTCTAATTTTATATTTTAAAAAAGATTTTTTGAATTTTCCATTCACCCGACCTCAAAAAGTGGCCGTGTGCACGGACTATATTTTTCAGTGTGTGTATTTAGATTCCCTAAAATTCATTTAGTGAAGGACTCCTATGGTTTTACCAATAGAATTATGAGAAGGTCCATCGAAGGTTGATACCTTTGTGGTACATATATATGTCAGTAGTTCAGTGATGGGAACCTTTATTTAAACCATATGTCACATTATGCTCTTATTGTGAGTTTGTGTTTATCTTATCTTTTGGGTTACAGGAGTGTGGATATTACAAGATCTATTTTTTACGTATGCTAACATATCGTATTGTTTACATACTATGTCCATTCCTCCTTGGTCAGGTTTGCCCATGTCCTTTTCGATTCTGGGGATTGACAGTCGCACCCATGGTGGGGAGAGAGACTGAGAGGTCTCACGCCTTTATAGGAATGCTTTGGTCGTCGTCAAAATGGGGTGATGAAAAGAGATAGAGTCGCTATCCAGTTTTGTACAAAACCTGCAAAAGAACATGTTTCTTCCTCAAAAGAATGGCATCAAAGACAAAATGGTGCTTACAAAACCAATTACATCAGAGGTTCGGGTGCTAAGATACGGAATGGGAAGGTGTTAGGCACCCATTCTGCCCTTTCGGTCTCTCGTGGGCTTAGGTTACTATTTTACTTTATTTCTCCGTGAAGATTGTGTGCTTGAATATATAAGTGGAGATCGAAATATCTTAACTTTCATGATGGAAAAGATGGAGTAAGGTCATTCGTAAATATTTTCCCTAAATAATAATTTAAAAAAATATGATGTGTGCGCTTATCGAGATAATGATCATTATGATGAAATGATAAGATGTGTTAGATAAGATATAAGTTTGAATTATAATTATGATATATACGAACAATGTAGGGATAAAATAGGAAAAAATCAGAAATTGGAAAATGGAAAAATAGGACTCATGTCTCGGACTTTACCCGAGATGCCTATGTTGCCGATAAAGGAATCAAAATCAACATAGTTTGCATGCAACACGAGGGTGGGGTTTATCCCATAATTTCAAATATGAAATTTATAATATTTGTGTGTAAGAATTTTTTTTTTTTTGTTTTGAGAAAATGTAGTGAAAAATCTCATTGAAATTACACGTGTAACCATCTTTTTCTTGTTTTATTTTTTATAGAAAATATATTATGTGCAATATAACAGTAAAAGATTGGAGATTAATATGCGTATGATCTAAAGTAAAATCTAAATTAAGAATTTATATAATCAATGTGAAAATAAAGAAATTTAAAGAGAAAGAAGAATTTTTTGACCTTCTTTGAAGACTTAGAGATTGATCTCAATTGATGATGAGCTTCCTTGAAAGTGAATGAATAATTTAAGGATATTTTGCCAAACTGGGTGTGAAAGTTATGGTAAAGAAAGGAGGGAAAAGTTTTCAAACAAGGAAACCTTACTCATTTAAGAAGAATGTTGTCGAGATCACTGAAGTTGATATTTCTGAGGTGCTTTGGAAAGTGAGCTCATCCTCTCTTTATATAGTGTCAAGGGACTGTCAATCATCCTTATCCTTGCCCTACCTATTAGCAGGTAAACCTACACACATTATTGATAGGTAGGAAAATGGACATACCAATTGGTAGTCTTATGCAGAAATGGTCATAAAACACAATCTTAAGTCCAAATTGCAAATGGATCATATTGTTGGAATGGGTTTTCAAACACCTTTGAGAATGATTGGGCCTCTCTCGGGTTCAAGAGTTGACTCTGGGTCAAATGGATCGATCCTTTAAATAGGATATCGTCGGATGACGATAGATCTTTCATCTAAGTCATGACTCTGAATTGTGCATGGGGTAGACTATTGGAAATATTTACAAGCCCCTTCGATGTTCCAAAGATCTTCGCTCAGTTCAAAGAGTTGACTTTGGTCAAATAAGGCGTGAAAGCCTTTTATAGTAAAACAGGTCGTTCGTCCATAACGTAAGGTTATATAATGCATGGGGCAGAATGTTGGAAAGGATATTCAGTACCATTGTAAGATTCTTTTAGTCTCATTTTAGCTATAGAGTTAACTTTTGCCAAACAAAGCCTAGAAGCACCTGGTGCCCTTCAAATCTATTTTTAGGGAAAACGGATCGTTTATTTTAACAGTTATGCCATTTTATGCACGGGTCAGACCATTGAAAAGGGGTTTCGGTTCCATGAAAATATTCTTTGAGGTTTCTCTCTAATGATGAAGTTGACTAGAGTTAAACAGTGACAGGGTGCTCCCTATGGCCTCTTGATCAGTAGTCAAAGTATGACCTAAGGTTTGTACTGAATTGGGGCGGTGATAGGGACCTAAGGGGAGACTTAGAAGGTCCTAGAATGGGTTATTTATAGATCCCCTCGATGCGTGATCTTATAACAAGTGAGAGTCATCAAATAGATACCATATGATGTTTTTTGAAAGAGGTTAATTCTACGGAACAAAAGGACTAGGATGACCATTTCAAATAGTCAAAGTTGATTCTAAGGACCTAAGTTAACACTGGGGATGGCCGATTCTACGGGACGATGTCAATTTGGATGACCTAATGTTATGGCAACCAATTATGTAGGTCATGGTCAATTCTGTGGACCTAAAGTAGTGACGACGAATTCTGCAAGTCCCGGTCAATTTTGTGGACCTAAAGATGGTGCGAAAATTCTGCAGGTTGAGATTAATTCTACAGACACAAAGTAAGGGTGACAGATTATATGATTAAAGGCCAATTATGCTTGCCTAAATTAGAGGTGACCAGTTCTGCGAGTCGAGCCAATTATAAGGGCCACAAGTTATGGATACCAATTCTAAGGGTCGATAAGAATTCAGCGGGCCTAAAGTTATTTCCAAAAACACTGTGGGTGGAGTCCATTTATGTGGGCCTAAAGTTATGGCATCTAATTTTGGGGGTCAAGGACAATTTTGTGACCAAAAGTTGGGGCGACCAATTCTGCGGTTCAAGGTCAATTATGAGGATCTTAAATTTTAGGGACTAATTTTGCGGTTCGAGCTCAATTATAATGACCTAAAGTTGGGGAAAATAATCCTTCGAGTATAGGCTAATTCTGCAGGCCTAAAGTAGGGGAGAGTTATTCTACAAGGCGAGCCCAATTCTATGGGCCTGAAGTTGTAGCCCGATTTTTTTTTTCTCTGGGGAGTCTATTGGGGAAGAGGAATTAATTTGGGGATTATGTCATTTTGGGAGGAAATAACTTTACTGGGGTAACCAAAATTCTTACGGTGTATGTGTTGAGGTAAAGTTTAAACTGGAGATTCTAATGGGGAAATAATTGATTACTTAGTCTCTAGGAATTCCGATGGGGAATGTGTTTATCTGAGACGGTATCGGGGAGAGTTATCAGAGTGGATTATTGCTCCATTGGGGAAGTTATATTTAGGAGTTCTGTTGAGGAACTTGTAGTGGAATGTCAGGATGCGGGCATACCATTTTATGGTTTAAATTGGGGATAAGAATGGATATCGCCAAAGTGTACCCTCGTATCGTAGGACGAGTGGCACCACATCTCATGGCTAAGTTGTCATATGATCCCCACGTGTTATTGGAGGGGTCATCCCAATATTGGTCAGCCTCACCTCAACTAGCCTCAACCATATCGAAAGCTGAGAACGCAACAACATCACCTATTCTACTAGCACCATCTTCGTACTCTTCCACAGCTCATAACAAGAGTGACCCACCTAATCCAACCTCAGCCTGATCTATTCAGATGAGGTTATACAAATGACAGAGCATGGGACCATCCTATTGCATTTAGCAACCTCGTATCCTCTCAGACTGAGGTTGCAGCCCGAGCATATGCAGGTATAGAAGAGGTTTGCACTCGTGCACAATTTTATTATAACAAGATCATTCCTTCACATGAGGGAATATTACATCATTATTGTGCCCATGTCCTAAAGACATGTGTCTACATCTTATTGGGAGCTTACTCATGCACATACTGATTACATATTTAGGGGGTTCATTACACCTCTCAATCCCTATCTATACACTTTATCTTCTTCATGAGAAGGAATCCTGGATCCATAAACCTAACAGAGCACTGTCCGATTATATATAGAAGAGAGAGATAGAGCTTTGAGTGTTCTATCCATGTCCATTAGTGCCTTTATTTAAAGGATTTCTTACACACTCACACAGTGGATGTAGGCTTAACTGGATGAACCATTTTAAATCATTGAGTTCATTTTCCTATCCTCATCTCATTCTCTGATATATACATATTTTTATCTCCATTTTTGTACTGTGATTGTGCTTAAGCTATTCGTATCCTTATCTTGATCTGGTGGTGTTGATTATAGCATCATCAATCTGGCGCCCTCTCTTGTAATGAAGATAGCCATCTCTTCCCTATTTTAACTTATACTCACTAGAGTCTCTGGTGGTGAACCAGTCCTCCTTCTTTGTGGAAGATCTTTCACCATTCAAGGAGAGTTTGTTGAGCGTTTAAGCTCTCCCCATCCATCTCATAGCACAAACATCTTACACCAATGGAAATGGATCCACCTCTTCCACCTGGAAATTAACTAGCACCACAACATAGAGATGGTGCAAACTCCAGTTATACATCGCCCTAATAGGAGATGGCTTAGGTGGAAATTGCACTCCGCTCACTCATAGCTTGCTAAAAAAAATCAAAACTAATTGGCTATGTTTAGCCAAAATTTTACGGTGGTGACTAACGACACTGGAGCAAAATTTATTACTCCGGTAGCTGGCAAAAGAGAGCCAGGTCAGCCAGCCAGGGGAACACCCCAGGCTCCATAATTATTAGAGATACATTGACGATCCTAGGCATTTATGCCTGGGGTGGCAAGGTCAAGAACTCCACGATGACTTTGTTAGGGACGACCTTGACGAGGAGTACGAAAAGTTCAAATTTTGGGAAACTTGTGAGATATCTAGATGAACCGTGCATCTAATTTGGCAAAGCAAGGACCAGGGTCGGAGGCCCAACCAGGATTATGGACCGAAGTAATAAACTTTCAATAGGATCAGTAAAGGGTTTGCCTTTGATAGGCTCGGCCCTCAGGGAGATCTGAGGAACTATCTCTCTAGATTAAGGAGTGTTGCGGGCTCAAGAATAAATGAGAGTAAAGACTGTAAGGACACAAATTTCCAATTGAGTCCTTTGTTGTTTTGGCTCAATTTCAGACAAAAACGTTTCAGTCATAGGATAGAGTTATTGACCATCGTTCAAGCCTATGACATACTAAAGTTGAAGATGTAGAGGAAGATTCATCAACATACCGAGTTTATTGTGCCTCGTTTGTACGTCAATAATGCTCGTAATGTATGAATCCATTTTAAATATATACATAGGAGCTTGGAACATTTTTCATTGGGTGAATTTTTATTTTAAACTGTTGTTGTATTTCAGAAAGTTTCTTTAAAACATTAAAATGAAGTTTCTTGGCTAAAAATAGAATTTTCAACTTTCTGGTTTTTCATTCGATATTGTCGTTCGAACGAGTTTATCGTTCGAATGAGAATGTTATTCAAACGAGGTTTGAAATTACCTTCCACTGGAACTTCATTAGAAGTATCGTTCGAATGAGACATCGTTCGAACGAAAATCTCGTTCGAACGAGATTTGGCGGGAACAGTTTTTTGGGTTGTTTTTAACAGTTTTTCCCACTAGTTTTCCCCACTAACTTTTTGACAGACTTAATATGTGCGGGAACTAACTTTTTCCAATCAACTTTTTCAGTATCCTCCATCTCCTAGAGATATTTTTGAGAACTAATTCTTTCAAGAAAAAATTGATGTTTTGAGTGTCTAATTTTTGAAGAAAAAATCATTTAACACTGTAGTTTTCACCCATTATTTATGAATTCCAAGTTTCAATATATATATATATATATATATATATCATTGATTGGAGTGTTTGGCACCGATTTATCTCTACACCTTGAAGAAGAGAAGTTTGGGTTTTCTTCTAAATCCCTTAAAGAAGAAGAAGTTTGTTTTGCTGCGGAATTCTCACGTGGTGAAAGGCACCATGTGTGGTTGGCGGTGTACCTATGTATCATTGGTGATTCCAAGATTCCGGTGGAGCTCTGGGGTTGTCAACTAGGCAGAGGTGTTTACAAGAAGCCGCGCCAAGGCTTGAAAGGGGTCGAGTCGAGGAAGTAAGTCATGTGTCTTGTATTTGTAAAATGGTACTTGGTGGATTTGTACCTTGGGCCGTCCGAGGTTTTTTCCCGTTGTGGGTTTTTCGTCGTACATCGCGGCGTAATGGTTTATTATTTATTTGATCTTTCCCAAATCTCACATTAGATGTATGTTTAGGTAAAAAGATAAAATTTGGTTTAATCACTACTTATGTTTAATTTGGCGCTACATAATAAATTTGGGTAATGTTTAATGTGTTAATTTAATTCAAGTCATTTAATTTAATTTGAGAAAATTGGTTTGGCCTAAATGTGATAAAATGGACTAAAAATTTTTTAGGAAAATTTCTAGGACTTGGGTTAAGTTAATTTGGTTTAAGAGAAATTAATATAAGTGTGTGTTTCATCATATTTCACTTGGTTTAAATTTAATTTGAAAATAAATTAAAATTTGTTAATTTGTTTAATTGAACCATCTCCGCATCCGCATCTCTAAAAAGGAAATTATTATTTTTTAAAGTAAGAAGATTTTATAAATTGGGGGCCTACCGCATTTTCAAATTGGTTTCGATCCGGAGTACTAATTTATCGCGTCAAAGATTCGTTTTTCGGCTTATATAATTTTTGTGCTCCTTGTTTTTTTAGGTGGTTCAATTTTTACTCACTCTCATGTTTTTTGTATCGCTCGATGGGACGCCTTAATGATAATTTGTCCATTTCTAATGATAATGAAGTTTTTGCTATTCGAGAGGAATTTAATGAGCTAATAAGTGTAATGAAAAATTAAGTGAATTAAATTTGAGATTTGCAGTAATAATTAAGTTTCTTGAAAATGAAAATTCATGTTTTAAATCTAGAATTGAAGTTTTGCAAACCACGCTAGCTCAAAAAGATATTTTTCGTGAAAAACTCATGGACATAAATTAGAATTATAATATTTTAGAAATTTCCAAGAAAGAGAGTGATAGTCGTGAAAAGACTCCGAGGGACATGTTTGCTCATATTGAGGAGCCTAATTTATTACTTGAGTCCAAAGTTTCAAAAATGAAAAATGACTTACAAGACTCGAGTAGTAGTTGTGATGGTTCTAGCTCATCTAGTTCAAATACTTCCGTTGCTAAAGCTAAGACCATTGTTTGTTTTAGAGGGTCGACTTTATCCAAGGACTTTAGAAAAAGGTCACACCGTAGGTATCATTCCTCATGTTTTCACATGCTTGCATTGTGGTAGGAAAGGTCACCTTAGGTCATTTTGTTTTGATCTTAAAAAAAGTCCAAGTAAGTCTATGTATAGGATTTCATTAATTTCCAAATCCCATCATTTTAAATATACATCTATATGGGTTCAGAAATCATTTTTAGACGCGCTAAATATTAGATTTGGTGATTCTCATTTGCTTTCACATGAAACCTCTCTTACTAAATTTAAAGGTTGAATGGGTTAAGTTTTGTTTTCACACTCTAGCCTTTTGTTCTTCATATTATATATCATTGCTAGGTGTATGCATGTTTAGTCATTTTCTAGTCATTGCTTTATTTCATATCTCATGCTAGAAATCATGACTTGTTTATCTTTTGTATCTTATTCTTTCATTTTAATTTGCATTAAATGAAAAATACGAAAAGATTGTTGTTTATCATTTGGTTTTTTATTTCTTGGTATTTAAGCTCAATAAAAAATTCAATTTATTTTTATTTGTCCTTTGAGTATATATTTTTATTTTTGGTTAAAAAATTCAAAAACTCAAAAAGATTTTATTATGTGTGTATTTTGGTTTTACACACATTTTGTGGCATATGTTTATGTTTGAATCCTGGCTTTGCTTCCATGTGACTAGAACTTTTGGTCAGAATTTTAATCCTTAAAATGTTCTTTATCATGTTTACATGGAGTAGCTTAAGTTTGACTTGGTTAATGGACTGACTTTTATATGCCATTACACACATGCCCGAGCTTTTTGAACCTTAACGTCACATGTTATATTTGAGCTTTGTGAGGTGTTCTCCTACCAATCTTGTCATCTACATATTTGGGACCTAGCATGAGATTTATGATAAATAAAAATATTATATATAAATATGCACGGGGAAGGGCTCTGAAAGGATTTATTATCCTTTGCGAATAGTAAGCCACCATTTTTTTGGACCTAAAAGAAATACGTGGTCAAAAGGCCTAAAAGAAAATATGGCATTAAAAAGAAAAATAATTGCCAAGGCCTATGTTTAATTGATATATTCATTCAGAAGAATAATATATATGCTTATTGAGCGAGTTTGGATGGTATATCAACGGTTTGCACAATGCCCGTTTATCCTAGTTGCACTTTCAATGTCATGACTCTATTGGTGTGTAGAATCATCAACATGCTAGGCTTGTATGCATTGTGTTTGTTTGTTCATTAGTTCACTTTATCCTATCACATAAAGGCTAAATTCTAGTTGATAAAGTTTTGCAATCAAATTCGAACTACGTGAACATGTTTAAGTGATTGGGTTTTAATTCACTGGTATCTTGTTCACACCCCAACACTTCCATTTCCATGTGACACATTTATGCCATAAGAGTGAAAAAATTATGTTATTTTGTTTTGTGTCATTTTGGTGTTTATATATATATGTGTCAACTTATGCTTAGTTTGAATCTATTGTGTGTGTATATATATATATATATATATGATATTCTTGTTTAGTCTTTGCCGTGTTTAGCTTGTCCATTTATGCTTCAATTCATAATTGGTACCTTGTTTATTGCATAGTTTGTTTGATATCACAGGCTTAGAATCTTATTTGTCAATTTGGTATCATTTTCTTTCGCATCATAGTTGGTATTCATTTGTCTGGATTAGCTTAAATTTGTTGCATATGTGCTTTAATGTTCTCATCACTTTATGCACTAATGCATGTTTATCTTGTTATCCCATTCAATTTATCCGTTGTTTAGTTTATGAGGTGTATATGCTTTAATTGGGGGAGATAAGTTAATTATTTGATTCTTAATCCTTTGTCTATTCCTGAACAAAAAGGGGGAGAATGATAGGGGGATAAATGGTATGTAATCCTATTTTAATTGTATCTTTGTTTTGGGGAGTTTATCTTAGGGGGAGACGTCTTTCTAAGTAGGTCATTTGTTTGATAAAGGGGAGAATTAATTTAGGAGGAGTACTTATTTTAATTGCATTTAATATTTTCATATTCCCTATGCGTTTGATAGTTTGCTTAAGTGTGCATAAATTCTTTTTAAAGGAAATGTTCATCATCGGGCAAAGATATTGATCCTTGGGTTGTTTGAGTCAAGCCTTGTATTTTTATTTTGGGTGGGACTTATTTATGAGTAGAGTAGAGCTTGACGGCCCTTTAGGTATTTTGTTGGTTTTTGTCCCGGAATAGCCAAAGGGGGAGATTTGTAAGCACACAAATTTCCAATTGAATCCTTTGTTGTTTTGGCTCAGTTCCGGACAAAAACGTTTCAGTCGTAGGATAGAGTTATTCACCATCGTTTAAGCCTATGACATACTAAAGTTAAAGACATAGCAACCAAGTTTAAAGATTCAGCAACATGATGAGTTTATTGTGCCTCGTTTCTATGTCAACAACATTGGTTCCATTACTCCTAAGCTATGAATGCATTTTAAATATATATATAGGATCTTGGAACATTTTTTATTGGGTGAATTTTTATTTTAAACTATTGTTGTATTTCAGAAAGTTTCTTTAAAACATTAAAATAATGTTTCTGGGCTAAAAATATATTTTTCAACTTTCTTGTTTTTCGTTCGATATTGTAGTTCGAACGAGTTTGTAGTTCGAACGAGAATGTCATTCGAACGAGGTTTGCAATGACCTGCCACTGGAACTTCTTTAGAAGTATTGTTCGAACGAGCTTTTTTCCCGTCGTGAGTTTTTCCTCGTACATCGCGGCGTAGTGGTTTATTGTTTATTTTATCTTTCAAAAATCTCACATTATATGAATGCTTAGGTAAAACGATAAAATTTGCTTTAATCACTACTTATGTTTAATTTGGTGCTACGTAATAAATTTGGGAAATGTTTAATGTGTTAATTTAATTCAAGTCATTTAATTTAATTTGATAAAATCGGTTTGCCCTAAATGTGGTAAAATGGATTAAATATTTTTTTAGGAAAATTTCTAGGACTTGGGTTGAGTTAATTTGGTTTGAGAGAAATTTATATAAGTGTGTGTTTCATCATATTTCACCTGGTTTATTTTTAATTTGAAATGAAATTAAAATTTGTTAATTTGGTTATTTGAACCATCTCCGCTTTCGCATCTTATTAAAGGAAATTACTCCATTTGAATTAAAAAGGTTTTTAATTTGGGGGCCTCGTGTTCCAACAAAGACGACTGCACACCTCCCCTCGATCGAGATGATCAAATAGAGGTCATCCGCTGACAAAGATGTGTAGGGATGGTACCCTCACCCCATTCAGCTAATAGAGACCTGTAAGAGGGTAGTTCAGATTGGATGGAGTCATAAGCCCTTTTGAGTACTATAACGATAAGTTGACCAACAACACTATTGATACAAGACACGCAAACACAATTTAGTGAAGATAAACTCGGTTTGAACTCCCAAATCCCTCGTGTATAACTCAAAGGATAATAACTAACTCAGAAATAACTCATTTGGAGGGAGATAGAAGTAAGCACCCTAAATACACCTTGGCAGAAAGCCAAACATCCCCAACCACCCTCAAGAATCTTTGTCAAGTATTAGAGCTTCATAATAAATGAAAATGGTGGGTGAGTAAACTCGGTCTGATGGTGGGAAAGTCTATGGAAGTTTATGTTGAGGATATGTTGACTAAGAGCCTAAAGGCTGATACTCATGTGGCCGACCTTTAAAAACCTTTCAACAGCATGGATGAGTACATGATGAAGCTCAATAGTGCCAAGTGTATCTTTAGCTTCAGACCTAGCAAGTTCTTGGGTTTTATTGTCTTCTGCTTGGTATCGCTGGAGACCTGTAAGAGGGTAGTTCAGATTGGATGGAGTCATAAGCCCTTTTGAGTACTATAACGATAAGTTGACCAACAACACTATTGATACAAGACACGCAAACACAATTTAGTGAAGATAAACTCGGTTTGAACTCCCAAATCCCTCGTGTATAACTCAAAGGATAATAACTAACTCAGAAATAACTCATTTGGAGGGAGATAGAAGTAAGCACCCTAAATACACCTTGGCAGAAAGCCAAACACCCCCAACCACCCTCAAGAATCTTTGTCAAGTATTAGAGATTCATAATAAATGAAAATGGTGGGTGAGTAAACTCTCTGGTTTGTAATATCTCTCTCTCTGATGTATATTCTCTCTAGCAAGAACCCCTGTACTCTTAAAAAGAACATCCTCTCCCCAGTGGTGGTTGGGGTCCTTAAATATCCTCCACACAACTCCTGAGGTAACTCAGTCATTAATAAATTTTAAAGACATGACTCATACATTATGTCACAAACATCAAATGCCTGATGCCCTAGTTAGCTCCACATCATAAACATTAAATGCCAAGACATGCCTTTTCCTAACCACTGTGTTAGGTGGCTATCATCACAGAGGTGGCTCACCAACTGTCTGACAACCTCAAATACCACAGTGGTTTACTCAAGTGTAAATTTGACATTGTCTAGATGGCTAGTGACATAACCTACAGAAGAAGTGACATTAAGTAGAGGGTTGTTTGGTCCACAACTCAATGCCCGATGGAACTCAAGGCTACTCTGCCTGGGGTTCCACGGTCAGGGTCTTTTGGTGTTGTACCAGGTGTATCTATGATTGTGAGGACAAACCCCAATGATTCCTCACTTCTCAATCCTCCAAACCAAGTCCCTCTAAAGTTCCCACGGCGAGGTCATTCGACAGAGCATGAAAGCTATCCCAGGCCGTGCCAAGTATGGTCTCTCACGAGTACCGTTCGACTTCACACTAAAAATCATTATACTCGTTACATGATTACAATCTTTATAGACCACACGAAGTATAAATAAAGATAGAATGTGACTAAGTAACACAACAAGCTAAAGTATGAGCTTCCACACTTGAGATCCCACGCTGAGCTGCTACGCTTGAGCTGTCGCACTTGAGCTGCCTCGCTGAGCTCCCATGTTGAGTTGCCACGCTGAGTTGTCTCACTACCTTAATCACAAAAACTGTTTTTAGTGGGGGGGTTATCTTTAATCTTAGGATTACCTTCAAGATCCCTATATAAGAACAATCATCCCCGCCAGATGATAGAGAAAGGTTCGGGGAAAATGTTATCCCTACAAAAGTCGACGGTGCAGCAAACAAGCATGGAATGTGTCCATACAAAGGTTGGACAACAAAATATGAATATCATAGAAAGTCAAGACCCCTTGCAGAGGTGATATACTAAAGGATCTCCATTTGTTACAAAGGTACTGAACTATCCAACCCTAACCAAGTTCAAACCCCTGAAAGTTACTCTTAAGTGTGATGGGAGCACAAATTCGGTGCATTATGTGGATATGTATCAGTCTGCCTCCGACATCTGTTTAATATCAGATGAGATGAGATGATGGGCATTCTCAAGCACATTGATAGGGGCAACCCACATATGGTTCACCACCCTTTCTGAGAACTCTATAGGTAATTTTAAACGGTTGGCCGATTGTTTTATCCATAACTTTTGCTTTGGGTTCAAACCTAGGAGGCAGATGACCAACCTGTTGTACATCAAATAGGGGAAAAACGGGACTCTGACATAATATATAGCCCAGTTTAATAAGGAGAAGCTGGAAGTCAAAGATTATAAAGAAAGTACCGTAATGACAACTCTTATGTGAGGTCTTCAGAAAGGAACGCCACTCTCGAAGCTAGCCAAGTACCCTCTAAAGTCCATGGTTGAACTCCTACCTATGGTTGAGAGAGTCATGAACGTTGAGGAGGTGATGGCTTCCAATGAAGATGAAGAAAAGAGAGCCCACAATGATGGAAATGGTCAAAAGTCTAAGGGGAATGATAAGGAGAAAAGGTTGATAGATGAAAAGTTTACGGACGATACGCCTCTAACAGTTAGCTAATAGCACATTCTAAATGAGATAAAAAATGACCGGTCTCTTAGGTTGCCAAAAAAGTTGAATCATCTCATCACTAGAGAAATAGAAATCTTGGGTGCAAAATTCACGAAGATCATGGACATATCACCGATAAATGCTTCTCCCTTAAAGATGAGATAGAAAAAATGTTAAAATCTAGTAAGTTAATGAAATATGTTGATAAGGGTGGTTCAGGCCGAGGCCAAGATGACAAAGGCTAAGACGACCATAAAAATAGGAGAAATGACAGGTGCATAGAGGACGCTCCAAAGAAGCGGGAGATCTTCGAATGAAGATAGTGATGATCTGAATCTCCCACTAAAGGGCAATAATGTCCCCATGAAGAGGCTCAACATGATCTCATTTGATGTGGGCATGATTTATAGGGTCCTGGCGAAAGGAGTCCTTGAGGTGGCCGACCACAAAGGCATGTTGTCGATGCTAAGGCAATAACCAAGGCCGAGGTTGTAAACTCAGCCTCTATTGATGTTAAGTCATAGAAGAGGAAGAAAGTAGATGTACAAACCATAATAATCGACATTTTAAGTCCTAGCTCCTCATGATGACCCGCTCGTTATGACCACCAGAGTAAATGGGTATGAGGTACCGATAATCTTGGTCGATGGAGGAAGCTCTACAGATGTCATGTTCTATCCGTGGTTCAAAGGCTTAGGACTTAGTCGGGCTAGGCTCATCTCGTACCATCATCCTCAGATAGGATTCAGTGGGGAAAAGGTTCACCCTCTCGAGATATACAAAATGGATGTAAGAATGGGATATAAAGGGACAAATAGGCTGACCAAGATGATCAACTTTTTTATGATGGATGAAAATGTCTTCTCAACTTACAATCTCATATTAAGACGGGTAGCTCTCAAAGAGTTTCAGGTCGTGCCTTCAATGGTCCACCAAATGATAAAATTTTCAACTTCGTATGGTGGAGGGGATGTTCAAGGTGAACTAACTTTGGCACTAGAATGCTACTTTAACTTTCAAGAGGACAAATCAGTACATAATAAAGAAACCACAACGTACAACATTAACACCATTTATCCGAGTGACTAGATAAAACTTAAGAAAGGGGAGGCCTCGAAAGAGGTAGAATCCATCATCCATAATGAGGACAAGCAGGAAAAAATCTTCCCGTTCGGCAAAGCACTAAAAGAGGAGAGCAGGGATGAGATGATTGAATTTATGAGGAAGAGACAAAACATCTTCGCGTGGAGTCACGTTGACATGCCTGGGATTGACCCAAAAGTAATGTCTCACAATTTGAATGTTGTCCAAGGAGCAAAGATGATAAAATAGAGAAGAATATACTAAAGGGAAAATTATGATGTCATCCGAGACGAGGTTAAAAAGCTGGAGACGACTGAGTTAATCAGAGAGGTGATATACCCCGAATGGCTTTCAAATGATGTCATAGTATCGAAAGCCATTGGAAAATAAAGAATGTGCATGGACTTCACTGATTTGAAAAAGTTTTATCCTAAAGCGAACTTTCCTATCCCTCGAATTTATCTAATGGTAGATGTGACGGCGGGACATGAATTGATGAGCTTCATGGATTTATACTTTGGCTGCAACTAAATTTTTATGGATTGGGCCGATAAAGATAAGACAACCTTCATTACCGACAAAGGGAACTATTGTTATAAGGTTATGCCCTTCAGCTTAAACAATGTCGGGGCTACATATAAAATGTTGGTGAACAAGATGTTTAAAGACCAGATTGGAAAGTCTATGGAAGTTTATGTTGAGGATATGTTGACTAAGAGCCTAAAGGCTGATACTCATGTGGACGACCTTTAAAAACCTTTCAACAGCATGGACGAGTACATGATGAAGCTCAATAGTGCCAAGTGTATCTTTAGCTTCAGAGCTAGCAAGTTCTTGGGTTTTATAAGATCACCAAACTTGTCTTCTGCTTGGTATCGTCTGACCTATGCCCTTATCCACACTTTAAAAAACATGAAGCATTATTTTCAAGCTCATAAAATGGTTGGATTGACGAACTCTCCCCTTAGGCAAATCATCCATAAACTTAAGAAATCATTCTCCAACCCTTGGAACACCTACCACTTTAAAAGGTACTACCAATAGATGATTGCATATAAGCTTTTCAATATGAATTCTTATAAAAAGGTCTTATTATGGATGAGAAAAACAATAATGGAGTCTTCCCTCAAACCTTATATACTTTATCTTCAATGATTTGGTTCAAATACCCTTAAAAGCTATAAAAACTTATTCGTGGTTTGATAGCAACAACCCAACCTTGGTGAAATGATAACCTAGAAAGGGGGCAACCCCATCCGTGGACTTTCAATTACACCCAAAAGGGTTAGCTTAATTATTAAAACATCATTAACTTGCTGAAAAAAACTCCCAGCCAAGACAACACTGCATGGACAAGATGGTGCTCAACCACCCACTCTCAAAACAGTAAGAGGGGGTTGGCAGAACACCATAACATGGTGAGTCCAAATTAAAAATCACTTGGGTGTTGTTCATTATGTAAACATCATTAATTTGGTGAATATAAGATGGAACATCATTAGTCTAGTGATCTCAGACCTAAAACATTATTAATTTGGTGAATATGAGATGAAACATCATTAGTTTGGTGATCTCAGACCTTAAACATCATTAATTTGGTGTGTTGAATATGAGATGAAACATCATTAATTTGCTGAATATGAGGTGAAACATCATTAGTTTGCTGAATATGAGGTGAAACATCATTAGTTTGGTGATCTTATACCTTAAATATCATTTTTTGAGTGATAAAACATCATTAGATGGTGGTATCATACTTCAAACGATACCAAGCAGAAGACAAAAAAAATATGAAAAGCATATGGAAAGCAAACTTTCATCCATTAATAATTTTTGAGGTTACAGATATCAGAATTCACAAAATACAAAATACAAAAGACCTCAGGGCTAACGGCCTTAACAAGAAAAATAATCATGGAGCCTGCAAGGCTGAATATCACCCTCGGTCGGCATCGACCCATCACCAGTATGAACAGTCTCATTAACTCTGATGTTGGTGACCTCAGCACCATCGTCATGGTCATTTAACCCATTATTCTCAGTCACTTCCAGAGGGGTAATCTTGGCAGGGGTAGCAACATCATTCTCAACCTCAGCTAAAGTAGCTTCGAGATAAGGGTCACTACAACCAAGGCATACGAAGTCATCCGATGATAGGCTCCCAGTCTCTGCATGTTTACTGTCTGGCCATCATCCAGTAACCTTAATTCCCCTCTCTAGATAGTCAAAGCCAAAGTCCACAAACTCATCAGATAATGTGTAGTCGGCAATGGTTTTGTCATTACCCTTGACCAAGGCAACTTTGACAGCAGCATCAGTGATGGCCTTTATGCTCTCAGCCTTAGCCCTCAGAGCTTTTTTTCATGGTCGTCCTTCAGAGTGGAAACCAGATCTTTATCCATCTACATATCCGTCTTTACCTTGTCAAGATAGGCCTTCAAGTCCTTCTCTGCTTTCTCAGTATCTTGGCCCTTTTAGATCAAGGGTGGCCCTTTTAGGGTCTAGTTGTCCATTAGATGAAAGGACAACACAAGAGGCAAACACTTAATTATGACACATGGGAAAAAAGAGACAACACATTCGTAATGATACATGGATATTCCGGTGGAGGGTTAATTTGGCCATCAGAGGGACGTCTATGGATTGGAGTAAAGTTATATCGACTTCGGTGATGAGAGAAACAAGGGCATCTGTTGCCTTTAGACTATGGCCAATAACGCTATTATCGCTTATTTTCATTTGTGAAAGATGAGCAGTAAGAGTATCATCTTTAGATATAGGGATTGTTTGGCCAGATCCCAAAGATTTTGAAGGACGAGTGCTTGAATCGACTTCTTGACCCTTCGTCTTCTTCCCAACTCCATCAGTTCTTCTAGATCTGTCAGTCTTCTTTGGTTGTAAATCAGGAGTGGTAGATTCATTGACATGTCTCTCAATGAGCTTGCTTAGATTAGGGGTCAAAATTTTTCATAGTTTGTCCGAGGTTCCTTCTGCATGATATGTAAAAGAAAAGACTTAGAATCAATTATACAAAGGTATGATACATCACCTAGCAACAATAATAAAAATAAAATAACTTAAGAAGTTCAGTTAGGGGGCCCCCTCCTAGACTTGTCTGAGCAAGATAGTACAGAGTGATCAGATGTTTGAACATCAAAAGATGACCTTTGTAACCTTGACTACGAAGTTTGTTAATCATTTTATAGGCATCTAAGCTCAGTCCCGGGCCATCCTTGGTCGATAGGGGGACCTTGGACCACCTTAGAGGAGTCATAGGGGTAGACGTCCCGCAGGCTTAGTTGAGGCCTAACTCCCATGCTTCTAAAATGAAAATGAATCTTGGTTTCCAGCAATGGTTGGAGGTTTGAGTTACCAGTAGGATCTTTTTTTTAGACTCCATGGATAAAAAATGATAGTAGCGGGGGTGAGCCTTGGAAGATGATGGCATATAATAATAAAGAAATACATGAACTAGAAGGTCAGTTTGGTGTACAACCTTCCAAAGGATGATTGATCCGATCATGACTCTCCACACATTCGGGGACACCTGAGAGGGGGCAAGTTTTAAATGATCAAGGATATCTCAGAGTATGGGATGAATAGGTAGACAAAGTCCTAACTTAAATATCTTCTTATAGACGCAAATCTCACTGTCCTGGCTGTGAGAGGCTATCTCGTTCTTAAGAGGTACCCTCGTAGAAATAGCGGGAGATATGCCGTATAGGTTCCTGAAGACTAAGCGATCATCCTCAGATACATAACTCTCATATTCAGTAGTGATGGAAGTATCAACTTCACTCTCCCCATCACTACTAATTGAGACCTCGGCCTGAGGATTGCCTAGGTCTCCACTAGGGAACCTCTAAGCAAACTCGGCCCCAGTCGCGTCCAATAGTGGAATATCATTTATTAAGGTAGGGAATGCAATGTTGGGATCTAATACTTCTATAAAATCAGATTCAGGGGATAACTCAGCTCCATTACAAGATGAGTTGCGAAAAGAAACCTCTTCAACATCATACCCTACACTTTTTGTAGGGGAACAATCAGTATCCTCTACATGTGAATCCAAGCTCTTAGTTTGTTGAGGGGTGGACATAGGGCAGGCAGAAGATGACTCTGACATAGGATCCCAAGTCTCTACGACTTCAGGGTATACTATATCCAGGGGTGGTGGAAAGATAGGTCAGACTAAAAAAGCCTCAACCTTTCCACTCTCGACTTGGACTTCCTCTATTTACCTAATATTGTCAAATAACTTCTCTCTCAGACTAGGGAAGTCCTCTTCCAACTTTTATAAGGGTCGTAGCATCCGAAGGATGAGGCTACACTTGGTTGAAACAGGTAAGGGAAAACAACTTAAGATTTGACTATAGTTGACTTAAGATTGAAACCTTAGAAATTGAAAAGGTTTTCCATAAGAAAACCAAGAACAACCATAACCTTACCCACTAGAGACAATGATCGGAGGATGCCTGAAAACCTAAATACTAGTATCCTATCGCTAAAAACTCCTCACTGTCATTCAATCACACACCAAACCACTCACAAAATCCTTTCCTCAGCCTAAAGATCTTCCAACAACGGCAACATAGACTCCAAAAAATCAAAACACAAACTTAAAAATCTAAACAACGATTATAATTGCTAGAAATGAAGAAATTTGAGGTGAAGAGGATTACCTGAGAAAACTCAATCTCTGGAGGCAAGGGGAATGGCAGGATGAGGCCTGATATTAAAAGGCTTGCGAGTTTTTTGCAGGCGGGAATCTATGGAGGTTTTTGCAAGAAAATGATGGGCACGAAGGATGTTTGAGGAATAAATAAAAATGAAATATATTTGGGGATTTTAAATCTCCCTAATGATTACTGAGGGCCATAATGCCATATTTTAGGGCACAAAACCCCAAGAGCACAACCACCAAACTCTATTTGGGGCAGACGCCAATCAATCAGGTAAATGACATGTGTTAACTACCCATGTATTAAGCCCTATACAGCCAACACGAAAGAGACGTCTCATCACGCCCATAATAACTCGTACCCTTCATCCTAATATTTACACAGAAGGCTTAGGGCTAGGGGGTGATTGATATAGCTAAAGTGTACCCTCGTCCCTTAGGATGAGTGACATCATATGTCATTTGCGAGTTATCCAATGATCCCCATGGGTCGTCCAGATAAGGGTTGGCCTCGCCTTAACTAGCGTCGGCCATATGGAAAGTTGAGACTGCAAAAGCATCATATGTTCTTCTAGCACCTTCTTTGTACTATGCCACAGCCAATAACAAGAGTGAAATGTTTAATCCAACCTCGACCCGATCTATTCAGTCGAGGTCATACTTATGACAGAGCATATGACCATTCTATTGTAATTATCAACCTCATATCCTCTTAGGACGAGGTTGTAGCGAATGATACCAGCAACGCGAGGATGTGCAAGTATAGAAGAGGTATGTACATGTGGGAAATTATGTTATAACAAGATCATTACCTCATGTGAGGGAATATTACACCCTTATTGTGCCCATGTGCCAACGACAAGTGTGTACATCTTATTGGGAGTTTCCTCATGCAGATGATGATTACATGCTTAAGGGGTTCATTACACCTCCTAAGCCCTATATATACACTTTATCTTCTTCATGAGAAGGTATCCTAGATCTATAACCCAAACAGAACTCTATCTGATTGTATACAAAAGAGAGAGAGCGAAAGAGCTTTGAGTGTTGTATCCATGACCATTAGTGCCATTCTTTAGTGGATTTCTCACATACTCACACAGTGTATGTAGGCCTAACTAGCTGATCCACTTTAAATCATTAAGTTCATCTCCTTATCCCTATATCCTTCTCTCATATATAGATAAATTCATCTCCATTGTTGTGTTGTGATTGAACTTAAATTATTCGTAATCTCATCTTGATATGGTGGTGCTGATTAAAGCATCATGAAGAATGTGGTTTTAATCCGACGGGGGATTTCAAGAGCATGACAAATGATTTTCTTGGGTAAAGAAATGTTGCAATATTTATTTGGCAATTTTAGGAATTTTTTGGAGAATTTTTCCAATTTTCTGGCATTTTCTAGGATTTTTTGTACAAAATTTTTCAGGTGTTTCCATTTGGTAATGGCAGCGTTTTTTCGATTTCCATGGGATGTGGAAGGGGAAGAGGCAAGTGCGATCGATCGGTGTCAGGGAACTGCTGATCAGCATGACCCTTGGCCTTTTATAAAAAGGGGCAAGTTCTGCTCATTTTTTATAGCATCAAACACTGAGATCTTTTATCATTTCTTTCTAAGAATTGTTCCTAAGCATTTTTCCTTCTTTGAGTACTAAAAATGGCAATTTTTTTCAGTAGCACGACCCATGTGGAATTATTGAGTGTCGATGATTGGGTGAACCTAGAGTGGTGGGCTAGGGTGCCCTTGTCCTTGGGCAAAGAAAATGGATTTGAGTTGTTCGAGCTACTTTTAATGATCGTACTATTTTACGTGATCCTGCACATCATCATTCATTTAGGGCAAGGAACCTCAGCGGCTACGTAAGTATGATGAACTTTTGCATTATTTTTCTTCTTTTCTTTTTTTATTTCCTTGAATTGAAAAAATGTTTTTTTATTTTGGTAGACTCCCATGACTTCGACAATGTTTCATTCCCGGGGGATGACGGGATTTAAGGATTTGTGGGAGCAGCTTACGGCGGTGGTGCACCGGGTAGTTTCTTCTACATGTTTTGTTCGCCTAGTATTTGTTTTGGATGAGACACCACGCTCAACATATGTTCTACGTGATCTAGGGGATAGATGGTGGGACACTAACCACACCATTCATTTGGAATTCGGGGAGATAACAGTGACTCGCATTGAGCTGCAGGGTTTGACTATGAGGGTTTCCATATTTAGGTGGCTCGATCTTTGAGGGTGACACCTGAGGCAATTGATTTTGCATTGAGGGACATTAGGATGATAGTCTCTGGTGAATCTCTCCACATTTATGTTCTTCGGGAGATGCTTTTGAGACATAGGATTGATAAGACAAATGGGTCGCAAGTGCAAAAGATTTCCTATTAATTTATTCTTCTTCTGTGGGGAGGGTTCTTTATAGCGTGAAGAGGCGACGACGTCCACTTATGGTTTTTTCCTGTTTTGTGGGTATTTTTGAATATCCCTCTCTATGACTGGGGGAGCCTAACTTTGGTGAACCTTTATTCTTCTTTGGATGCTTTTAGTCGGTGCGGGAGACAAAAATTTACTGGGGCCACGTATCTTCTCGAGGTTATTCTGGCACTTTTCTCTTTGTTCAATTTCTTGCGTTTTCTTTTTGGTTTTATCTCATTGTTGACTTTAGTCTTCTTTACGGACTTGGTATTATTAGGTGATTGGTATCAATGAATGTTTTTTTTGCTTTACATGATGGGGGGGCTTTTGTCGGATGTACCGGTGGAGTAAGCTCAATCAAAAGTTGAAGTAGTCTCTTTCTCTATCCACAGTGCATCAGGCCTTGAACACTATGATGAACGATATGGTTATACCTTCTTTTTTTAATCCTTTTTTTTCATTTTCTTTCTTTGTGCGAGTATTGAACTTTATTGGAAATTTCAGGTTACTTTCTATCCGCAGGGGAAGGTTGTCGAGTACATGGGGGTAACTGGGGTGCATGAAGAAATGCATCGGTTGTTGGTGCATGAGTTATGCTATTCCTCGTGTTTAGCACATAGATTAGTTTGATAGATCGTGGAGGATAAAGTGGTGGTCCCACCGATGTGCCGGCAAGGTATATGATGCGGGTGAGGGAGATGTCAGAGGAGGCTAAGGTAATAGTGAAGATTACCAAGCCCTATTCACCATATACGGATACAATGGCAACCTATGACCACATCGACTTTACTACGTGCCAGCTTATGACTTTTTGTATTTATGACATGGTTAAAAAGATTTTTCCTCTTATGGCTTCGAGATGGGGTACAAGTAGGCTTGTGGTGTCCTCCCATAGCATAGGTGGTGCGTCGTTGTCAGCAGTAGCAGAGGAGGTTCCATTTTTTCATCTTGGCCCGCCTTCATATAATTTATGATTGGCTAGAGGGGGATTGATGCATACACAACATCGCCCAAATGGGGTGGATCCAGGGGTGTTGGAGTTGACAGAGGATGTCCTTCAACCAAAGATATATCATTTTTTCCTTATCTGGATTTTCTTTGATTTAAACTAATTGATTTACCTATTTATCTTTGCTTTTGTATTTTTAGCAAGTCCGAGTGTTGATTACTTGGCTCAAGGACAATCGAGACTGAGGGCCTTAGCAACTTCCTATGTTAGGGACTCGTTCCTGGTTCCTTGTTTCCTAGCATTGTTTTCTTCCCGGAAGAAGGGATCGAGACCAGGGAGCAGAGGTTGCATAACTCTTCACCGGGAAAAGCACGCTCACCATAGGAATGGGGGGTCTTAGAGAGGATGAGACACTGGGGGTTTTCGGTCCGAGTCCCACTATTTTTTTTCAAGAGAACATTTATTTTGAGAAAGTATGGGTACAAATGGATAATATAAGAAGAAAAAATTGGATTTTTTAAATAATAATTTATTGTTTTGAATTTTTGATTTTGATAATAAAGGAAAGATAAAAAATTTTAAAATAAGGGGGTGACAATTAGCATACCCCTTATCCCACCCATCAGCAGGTGAGTCCAGTCAAATCATCTTAAGGCTTTGATTGCACTTTCTGCAGCTTCAAAATACTTGGTGTGGAAGTCATTTATTTGGTGGGGAATTTTCAACATTTACTCGTCCTAGTCTCATGCCTAGGCTAGCGTGATAGTGGCAAAACATAAAAATGAACCCACCCCCGGAATATAAAATCCCCACGAATTTACACTAACTAGTCCCATACCTAGAAACAATAAAATATAACCAAGTCCTCCCACTAGTCCCATACCAAGTAAGCATCCTATAATCAAGGTGAGCAATATGTCACAAAAACACCTCGTCCCCGAGATGGAAAATGTGAATATTAATAATCCACACCATATCATAAATCACAAACACAACAGGAAAATATAATCATAAGGGTTCCAATTTGAATTTAATTCAATTTATAGCACCATCCTTGTTTTCAACGAAATTCATTCTATTCAATAATATAAATTCATTTAACATGCGTTGCATTTCAATATGATATAATCATTCTCCTCTATAAATCTTCAAATTTTTATAAGTGTGTTCGCGTCGCACATAACATATAAATAAAACCATAACTTCTAAATGCAAACCTACACCCCCAAAACCATAAAAACCCAATAATCCAAGTTACGCACCTAAGGGTTTCAAGAATCAAATCACATTAAAAAAAGTTTTATCAAAACAGTCCTAAAAATTATAGTCCACGAACAACAAAATAGTATTTATCGATATATATATATATATATATATATATATATATATATATATATATATATATATATATATATACACACACACACATATACACACACACACACACACACACACATACACACATAACTATGAAAGTGACGACGTAGCACGCGCTCTTGCAAATCACCACTTGATTCGATTTTTAAAAATCCTCACAACACATAAATCCTCAAATCCAATCATATCGCTGCATCGATATAAGACATACCCAAATTGTATATTAATCATCTTCCAAACAAATAACGTCTCCAAAATCAACTCTAAGGATCCTCATTTCAACCTTACTTATTCTGAACTCGATGTGGACAACATCCAAAACAAAGAATTCTATATTTCCAAGAAACACATCTAACACGTATGCCAGATTCTCTACCTTAAGAAGTATAAATCAATAAAGGGAATCAAAGATCGACAACGTGGAATCTAAAGGGACTAATAACCTAAGAGACCTAAGACCATGCTCTGATACCATCTCTCACACCCTGCGTAATTTGAGCGTTAGCCGCCACCAAAACTATGATGGTTGCGAGTAAAAAAATATCATTCTTAGCATGAGACATATATGAGACATAACAAAATCCATCCATAAGATAAATATTTGAATCAATCCTAAATGATAACAACCAATGAACGATAAAATATCCATCAGATGCTAAAACATGAAATAAACTCAATCTCCAAAGTGATTTAATTAAAACTGAGTAATAATCAACTACGAATAATCCAACTGAAATTCTCTACAAACTTTGGAACCGAATGGCCCAATAAAACCTAAATGAAGTCTCAAAACTAAAAATGACTAAAAAGAATGTCTAACTAAATATAATGATAAAAGAATAAAATCCAGGTTCATCTCCAAACGATATCCAATAAATCCCATGCAACTACTCCATCACTAATACCTGAAGAAGTTAGTCAACACATGAGGTCAGAGCCACGAGCGTGAATACACACTAATCCCCTCAAATAGGGTCCATGAACCCAGACCGTATCATTATACGAAATAAATATCACAATATAGTATTTTAATTAATATGAGATAATTAAACGTAAGAAGGGTAAATTAGTAACCGCCCCCAAAGATTCTTTATAAAAACACACCATATCATTTTAACTATCCCACAACCCGAAGTGTTAACTTAATCAAATTAACACAAATTATCATTTCCACAATTTATTTCATTTAAGAATAGTGATCCCTCAGCCTCGAGTGATTTCTCCACAAAAATACACATCCCCTCTCCAAAACTCTATTTGGTCCGTTGGTTGCCCCCATGCGTCATGACGAGGTTCCACACAGGACACGACATAAAACGTTGGTTGCCCCGTTTTAACAGTCGCCCCCACTTATTATGTCGGTAATTTATTTTAATACTCTTTTTATTATCTTTGGTATTAAATTCTCAATTTCATATTTATCAAAATTACCCCACATTTTTATCGACGTGAGATACTCAAAATACCCCTTAGTCCCATACCTAAGGGTCCCCAAAGTGAATATGAGTCCTAGCCAATGTATAAGATGAATTTCCAATATTTACTCATCCTAATATCATTCCTAGGCTAGGGTGACAACGTTAAAACATGAAAATCAACCAATCCCCGGAACATAAAATCCCCACGATTTCACACTAACAAGTCTCATACCTAGCAGGCATAAATAATAACCAAGGACTACCCACTAGTTCCATACCTAGTAAGCATCCTATAATCAAGGTGAGTAATATACCACACAAAAGTTCCTCATCCCCGCGATGGAAAAAGTGAATAATAATAATCCACGCCATATCGTAAATCACAAACACAACAGGACAATATAATCATAAGGGTCCCAATTTTAATTTAATTCAATTTATAGCACCGTCCTTATTTTCGACGGAATTCATTCTATTCAATAATATAAATTCATTTAACATGCGATGATATTCAATATGACATAATTGTTCTCCTTTAGAAATCTTTTAATACTTATAAGTGTTTTCGCATCCCACACAACATATAAATCAACCCATAACTTCGGCATGTGAACCTACACCCCTAAACCATAAAAAACCAATAATCCAACTTACGCACCCAAGGGTTTAAAGAATTAAATCACATTAAATAAAGTTTTATTAAAATACCTCCAAAAGTTAGTGTCCACTCTCTCTAATTAGGTTAGTAATTGATTTAAAAAAAAACACGTTAGTAAGGATTTAGGCGACACTTAAAACGCATAATACTAAAGGAAATAAATAGAGTATTCATGCATGGATTTGGTTGTATAAAGAAAACTGGTTGCAATCGTCTTGAGAAAATACCAATTGAATCTTCAATCCTTGAGTTAAAACTTGTTAAAAGTTGGGGCTAGAGGTTGAGGATGAGTGGAAAAATGTTTGGAAAACCTTAGTGGAGAAAAGTTTGAGAGAAAAGTGTTTTGAAAGTACCAGCCTCGTATTAGTTTTAGTATATAAAGGGTTTAAGGGTTAGAATCTAATTAGGATTCTAATCCACCTACCGCACCAGTCGCTAGAACGACATATGTTGTTGTTCGAACGAGATGCGATGTCGTTCGAATGACAAACTGTGTCGGTTGAACGACCCCAGCCTCAAAACAAAATCTTTAAAACACCTCCTTTACACTTGGAATAATATTCTTTTAACTTAACAACAACGTACCTGCTCATTAAGATATTTTAAAAATCATTCTAAGATTTTATTTTAAGTCTAATTGAATTCTGGTTGAAATTTTACTACTCAAATATTAAAATCAACATGTTTAATTATTAAAGACCATCAAATCAAAAATTTTATTTTTCTCAAATATTCTAATTAATTAATTCAATTAATTAATAAAAACACGAGGTGTTACATACTTCCCCACTAGCAAAGAAATTTTGTCCTCGAAATTCGACAAATCATAATTGCGCAAAATAAAATAAGGCTCACATTTGCCTTCTCGCTGAGTACTACAATTAGGCGCCCATACATCTAATCCTACACGCACCTTCCCCATGAACAACAAATAGTATATATATATATATATATACACACACACACACACATACATACACAACTATGAAAGTGACGACGTAGCACACGCTCTCTCAAATCACCACTCTATTAGATTTATGAAAATCCTCACAACACATAAATCCTCAAATCCAATCATATCGCTGCATCGATATAAGACATACCCAAAATTTATATTGATCATCGTCCAAATAAATAACGTCTCCAAAATCAACTCTAAGAATCCTCACATCAAGCTTACTTATTCGTAACTCGATGTCTGCAACGTCCTCAACACAAAATTCTATATTTCTAGGAAACACATCTAACATGTATGCCAAATTCTCTACCTTAAGGAGTATGAATCAATAAAGGGAATCAATGATCGACAACGCGAAAGCAAAATGGACTGATAAACTACGAGACCTAAGACCATGCTCTGATACCATCTGTCACATCCTGCGTAATTGGAGCATCGTCCACCACAAAAACTATGATGGTTGCGAGTAAAAAAATACCATTCTTAGCATGAGACATATATGAGACATAACAAAATCCATCCATAAGATAAATATTTGAATCAATCCCAAACAATAATAACTAATGAATGATAAAAGATCCATCAGATGCTAAAACTTCGAATAAACTCATTATTCAAAGTGATTTAATTAAAATAGAGTAATAATCAACTACGAATAATCCAGCTGAAATTCTCTAACAACGTTGGAACCGAATGGCCCAATAAAACCTAAATGAGGTCTCAAAATTAAATACAACTAAAAAGAATGTCTAACTAAATATAGTGATAAAATAATGAAATCCATGTTCATATCCAAACGATATCCAATAAATCCTATGCAAGTACTCCATCACTAATACCCGAAGAAGTTAGTCAACACATGAGGTCAGAGCCCCGATCATGAATACACACTACTCCCCTCAAAAAGGGTCCCTGAACCCAGATCGTATCATTATACGCAATAAATATCACAATATTGTATTTAAATTAGTACGAGATAATTAAACATAAGAAGGGTAAATTAGTAACCACCCCCAAAGATTCTTTATAAAAACACACCATATCATTTTAACTATCCCACAGCTCGAATCGTTAATTTAATGAAATTAATACAAATTATAATTTCCTCAATTTATTTCATTTAATAATAGCGATCCCCCAGCCTCGAGCGATTTCTCCACCAAAATACACATCCCCTCGCCAAAACGCCAGCTGGTCCGTTCAAACTGTCGACCCCTGTGATGTGACGAGGTTCCACACACGACACAACATAAAATGTCGGTTGCCTCGTTTAAACTGTCTTCCTTTACTGATTATGTCGGTAATTCATTTTAATACTCGTTTTATTATCTTAGGTATTAAATTCTTAATTTCATAATTATCAAGATTACCCCACCTACTTATCGAGGCGTGATCCTCAAAATGCCCCTTAGTCCCATACCTAAGGGTCCGCAAAGTGCATATGAGTCCTATCCAATGTATAAGATGAATTTCAAATATTTACTCGTCCTAATATCATGCGTAGGTAACCGTGATGACGTTAAAACATGAAAATAAGCCAATCCCCGAAAAATAAAATCCCCACGTTTTTACACTAACTAGTCCCATACCTAGCAAGCATAAATTATAACCAAGGCCTACCCACTAGTTCCATACCTAGTAAGCATCCTATAATCAAGGTGAGTAATATACCACCCAAAATCTCCTCGTCCCCATGATGGAAAAAGTGAATAATAATAATCCACACCATATCATAAATCACAAACACAACATGGCAATATAATCATATGGGTCCCAATTTTAATTTATTTCAATTTATAGCACCGTCATTGTTTTCAACATAATTCATTATATTCAATAATATGAATTCATTTAACATGCGATGATATTCAATATGACATAATCGTTCTCCTTTAGAAATCTTTTAATACTTATATGTGTGTTTGCATCCCACATAACATATAAATCAACCTATAACTTCGACATGTGAACCTCCACCCCCCAAACCATAAAAACCCAATAATACAACTTACGCACCTAAGGGTTTCAAGAATTAAATCACATTAAAGAAAGTTTTACTAAAATAGCTCCAAAAATTAGTGTCCACTCTCTCTAATTAGGTTACTAATTTATTTTAATAAAAAACACGTTATTAAGGATTTAGGCGACACTTATAACTCATAATACTAAAGGAAATAAATAGAGTATTCATGCCTGGAATTGGTTGGATAAAGAAAACTGGTTGGACTCGTCTTGAGAAAATACCAATTGAATCTTTAATCCATGAGTTAAACTTGTTAAAAGTTGGGGCTAGGGGTTGAGGACGAGAGGAAAAATGTTTGGAAAACCTTAGTGGAGAAAAGTTTGAGAGAAAAGTGTTTTGAAAGTACCAGCCTCTTATTAGTTTTAGTATATAAAGGGTTTAAGTGTTAGAATCTAATTCGGACACTAATCCACCCACCACCCCTGTCGCTAGAATGACATATGTTGTCGTTCGAACGAGATGCTACGTCGTTCGAACGACAAACCGTGTCGGTGGACTGACCCCAGCATAAAAACAAAATTTTTAAAACACCTCCTTTACACTTAGAATAATATTCTTTAACTCAACAAAACATACCTGCTTGTTAAAATATTTTAAAAATAATTCTAGGATTTTATTTTAACTCCTATTTAATTTCGGTTGAAATTTTACTACTCAAATATAAAAATCAACATGTTTAACTATTAAACATCATCAAATCCAACATTTTATTTCTCTCAAATATTCTAATTAATTACTTAAATTAATTATTAAAAACATGAGGTGTTACATACTTCCCCACTAGCAAAGGAATTTCGTCCTCAAAATTCGACAAATCGTAATAGTGCAATATAAAATAAGGCTCACATATGCCTACTCGCAGAGTACCACAATTTAACAACTCGTCCTTTCGGAGACACTTAAATCACACATTTTGGTATAAATTGGGAATTTGGAGAATTTCTCAAAATAGTGATTTTTGGAATTTTCGAGGATTTAATGATTTTTGATGGGCGTTGTAATTATTTTTAGGACTAAGTATATCGAAGTATTTTAATTATATGTCGCCGTGGAGAAAAGCGACAAAAGAGGTAAGATTTTTATTAGAAACCCGCATTAAGTTATATTGGGTTAGAATAGTGATTTGCGGTCAAGTACCTCGGATGGGAATTTTGACTGCCCCGTGAGTCTCAGAATGTCCGATATAGTCGGTAAAGAGTGTCTGATTCTCGAAATTGAGTTTCGGGGAATTTTAGAGTAAAAAGGGCTCGTAATTGAGTAAAGGAGTCGTTAATGGGTTTTAAGGGGTATAACCCTTTTTCTTCTTATATAAAGAGGGGGATAGGGAGAAAAGAAGAAAGAAAGAAAGAAAAGAGAGAGAAAAGAGAGAGGAGGAAGAGAAGAGAGGAGAAAAGGAAGATTCGGGCCAAACTCCGTCGGATTCGGCTCGAGGTCGTCGGATTATATCCACAAGGCAAGTGTTTACTTGCTTTATTTCCTTTTTTTGCATAAATATCTCATACCGTAAATATTTTGGGTTGGGTTTTCAGGGATAAAACGGGTTTTCGGGAGTTAAAACAAATAAACTCCTAAAATTTCCAAATTGAAGAAACCTAGAAATTTATTTGAAATTAATTGGTGGTTTTTGGTTCTAGGATGTTTAGAACCATTAATATATTTGTATTTGTAGTTGGTTGAGGTTGTAGGACGTTGGCTGAGGCGACAAAAGCTTGGGAGAAGCTTTAATGGCCGAAACCATCTCGGAGAAGATGATGAATAGTGACATGCGACTTTTCGAATCGATTCGTCCATGATGTGAATCGATTCGGCTCTTGGTCAAAAAATAAAAATTCTAGATCCTTTCGATGCGGTCATGTGGGCACCGACTGCGTATTTTTCTTATTTTGTTTGGATGTATAGTGATTTTTCTACGAAAAGTTGTCAGAGATCAAAATCGTTTGTCAGAAATTATTGGAGATAAATATTAGGGGTTATCAAAAGGATTGTTAGGACCTCTAAAGAATTTGAGGAGATATTAGATACTTGGGTTTGTAGGAAAAAATCTGAGTTATAATTTAAATGGAGGTTGGATTGATATTTGGGATGTTTTTGGAGATTGAAAAAATCGCCGAAACAGTGCCCCTCAACAGGCCGAATCGATTCGGGTCTTGGACAAATCGATTCGCCTAAGGGGATCTGTAATTCTGCAGTGGGCCGAATCAATTCGTATATAGAACAAATCGATTCTCCATTAAGGACCTGTTTGCAGAACACTTTCTGAATCGATTTGGATTGGGTGCCAAATCGATTCGCCCACCCGAATCGATTCGCAATTTGGGCGAATCGATTCTCTTTGGTCAGAATGGCCAGTTTTCTTCCCTTAAGATTTTGGGGAGTTAAAGTTTGATTTGGGAATATAGGTATATATTTGCTTAGTGAGAAATTGTATAATTGGAGATATCCAATAAATCCGTAGATGGGATTTAGGTATGTATTGATTATCAAAGTAAGGAAATACTTTGGGTTTAGTATCATGTGAATATGAAGGCATGATTATGATTCTTTGAGAGAATCTTTGGGATTATTGGTCATCATTAGATGGTTTGGCAAATATGGCCATTTATATATATATTCGAGGAGGAATATGTGGTATATATATATACTATGTGGTTAAAGTATATATGATATGAGGTAAATGATTTTGAAAATAAAATACGAATGTTTTCAAAATGGAAAAAGAAATGATTTCATAATTACTGATTTATAGTTAACACCCTCTCTAAATGACATCATAAGGGAAGTTCGCGCGCTGGGGTGAAGCCCCATGGCTAGCGAATGCAGGGTGGATATAGTCCTCTAGGCCATATGAGCGTTTATGTTATGTTATGTTTTCTGCAATGGTTAGGTAACTTGGGGTGTGGTTATGACTAGACCGCAGGCATATGGCTGCTTCTCGACGTATTGCGTATAGGTGCCCAGGTATCGTAATTGATAGGCACTGGAAGATGATGGTCATTTAGGAGTGCGTCGTACGGGCAGTCTTAGAACGCGTTATATTTGTTAGAGCAATTTATAATAATAAATTATCTTTATATACATTTCCTAGATGGAAGAAGGGAAACGACATAAAAGTTTGGGCTTTGGTAACACTTCCCGGATGGAAGAAGGGAAGTGGAAGCATATGATATGATCAAAGCATTTTTATTATAATAAAAATGGCTTTGAATACATTTCCTGGATATGACAAGGGAAATGGGATGTTATAAAACGAAAAAGCATTTTTATGATAATAAAACTGGCTTTTAAAAGTATTTGATTTGTTAAAGCAATTCATGATAATGAATTGGCTTTTATATATACATTTCCTGGTTATAAGAAAGGAAATGGAAAGTTTTGAGAAAAAATGAAAAGTGTTGATAAATACTTGGTATATGAATTCTCAGTCCGAGAGATAGATCCAGATGTATATGGTAATATATATATATATATATATATATATATATATATATATATATATATTTATATATGGATAAATCGATTACCGAGTGTCTAATGGATCCCGACGATCGACCTTGCCGCGTAGTAGTGTATCGGGGGGGGGGGGGTTACTTGTTTAGATTTCTCTTTGCGAGACACCCCACGCACGAATATGACAATGTGTTGAGATTGGGGAGAAGTTTAATCCATAGTGCTCTCAGGTTATTAATTCTTATGGTATATATATATATGTGTATATATTCTGTATTGAGGGACTGGCGGATCTCAACGATCGACCTTGGCGCATAGTAGTGTATCGGTGGGGTTCCTTGTTTGGATTTCGCTTTGCGAGACACCCCACGCACGAACTTGGCTTAGTGTTGAGACTGGGGAGAAGTTAGCCCTTAGTACATTACTTGGTCTACCTAGGGTTGATAGTGGTTGGGTGATAGACTAGTTCAGCAGGGTAGCTTGACTAGGATGTTTAGAGGGATGCGCTAGGAGTGCACTGTTAGTGGAGAGGTGAGGGGTATCTCATGGGAGTGCGATACCAAACTTAAATATTAGAAAAAAATCTTTCTCTAAAAATAAGGCATTTATGCACTTGCTAAATATTTTCAAAACTCGGGCTCTGACCCGTTTATCTACTTTTCCTTTCTGACTATATATATATATTATATAGGTGTCCAGACACAGGGACGCCTGGATGACATTTCCTTCAAGTCAGACGTCAGCTGCAGCAGCTGTGGATGCATGCAGGATTTTTGATAGACGCTTCCATCTTTGTAATCTAGATAGGAGGTACTATATAAATACTCGGGCCAATGGCCCAATTGCATTTATTTATTCTTTTAGTACAGCATTCGATATGGTTGTATATTTTGACCGAGTGTTCGGTTATTTTATTTCATTTCAGTTTTATTTACGCAAACTGTGTGGGTGTTTTAAATTTTGATGTGATTAAAAAGAGTAGTTAAGTAAAATTTTGACACCGGCCTAATAGGTTATTAGTAATTAAATGGATTTTCGACAGTGATGCTAAGAATGATCCATACCAGACTCCTGTTTTAATTTGATATAGGTGTGATTGCCCAGTATTTTATTCGGCGGGGTGTCACACACAATTAGGTGCCCATACACCTAATCCCATGCACACCTACCCCACGAACAACAAAATAATATATATATATATATAATATATATATATATATATATGTATATATACACATACATATATATATATATATATATATATAATAAGGTGTAAAAGGTTTTTACTATTTCATAAGTTGATAAAACAATTAGAGTTTAGGATTTAGACACCAAGGCATTGGATGAATCGTGAGATCAATATTTACATAATAATATTATGTACATTACCACCCCTCATTTTACACTCTAATTGTAGTTACAATATTATCCTACTAAAATTTGCTTTCCCCCCTTTTTTTACTCTGAAAATTGTACTTTAATTCAAATGTAAGGGTTAGTTTTGTAATCTAACAACAAAAAGAGAAAACGGAACATAGTTTCATTTATTACCTTTTCAATAACCAACCGCCCATAACAATAGCCAAACATGAAACTCCCATTTCTCTTTCTAATCTGCATCGTCTCTCTTTAAGCCCACCGCATGAGCTTAAGGAGGAAGCACATTAACAGCGATGAAGCCTGAAGGTCCCTATATACCGAACACCTAGTGTTTGCTTTCCGTGCTTTAGCTATATAGGACTTCATCTAGTTGGAGGAGAATTTTGACAAAATATTTTTGTAACTTGGGATTGTGTCCCCTATCGATGCCCAACTCTCCTTGTCATCTACATCAAATGAGCACTTGATTCAGTCCGCCCTCTCAGAAAAAGGTACTTTTCATTTTCTATGGCTCCTAGGAATTTTTGACACGTAGGAGACGACACCACATTGCATTTGCATTTTCGTTTATCATATCTAATGATAGTGTTTGGTTTTGCCATATTAATTTTTTTTGAGTTCAATATTTTAATTTGAAGCTTTTATAAAAATAAATATTTTTTTGAAAATAAATTTTCGACACAAAATATTTTTTTAATAAAATTTTCAGAATAAAATATTTGAAGTTAAAAATAATTCTTATGCGTGTATAGATATGTGTATGATAATATATACTATATATTATGTTTTTTTTAATAACTGCTCATGTTTTTTTTAACTGCGTTTGTATATATATATATGTAAGCTCCGTCTATAAGTTTTTTTTTATTATATATGTGTCCATATGCGTTATTATATATGTGTCCATACTCGTGAGTATATAAGTCATGCGTGGTATTTTATATGTATATATATCAAGTGACTATTTTTTAAAATCAGTTTTGACATTTTTCATTTCAATGGAATTTTGTTGAACAATCTTATATTGAATCTTTAAGGTCTCACTAAGAATTTTTACCAAATTCGATAATTTTTGTCTATTCTGCAAAGTCCTCACATAAAATTCAGCATAATCATCATAACCAACAAAATTATCATGCTCATTTGTGTCCGTGGTGAATTGTTACTATCACAAGATTTCGTATCACATAAGGCACGTTTAGCATCAAACGAATCAGTTATTTCAAGCATAGAAGGTTGACTAGATAATAAAGATTTAGCATAATCAATTAGATCATGTACTTGATCAGAAACAGAATCAGAATGAGAATGAGAATCATCTTCAGAATCAGTCATTCCTGCTAAGTTCACATCTCCACAACAATCATAAACTTCTCCAAAAAATGCAAGGCAATTTTGTTCGGAATTTCCTTGGTTGTCTTATGATTCAGAATGAGAAGAGTCATCCAAAGTTTTAGTTATGTGTGCCTTGTGTTGTTTAGAATTTTAGTACTGTGGCTTAGACCAACACTCAACAATAAAGTGACCAAACTTCCCACAATTATGACAAGCCAATTCAGATTTGTCAACCTTACTACTTCTACTATCATAATCAGAAATTCCCTTTGATGTTCTTTTATGGTGCAGGGCGACCGGACTAGATTGATTATTCACTTGCGTATGTCTATTTGCAATAGCATTTCTTTTCTCCAAAAGTTTCTTAAATTGAGAGGACATAACATCATGTTGATTGTCAATCTTATCAAGATCATCCTATTCCACATTAAAATCATTATCAGAAGAGGATTGTTGTTTAACCACCTTATACTTATTTTTAATAGAATAGGCAGTTTTAAAAGCAACTCTAGAAGTATTGATCGACACATTCTTAGCATAAGATGTGAGAGTCTTCCTAAAGGCTGATTCAAGTTCCATAGTTCTCAATTTAGAGCTAGCAATTCAGGTGTGAGATAAGGATCATTCATTTCTTCAATGATATAACGTTTATGGTCAAACTTAGGTGAAAGGGATCTCAGAATTTTATCACACACATCTTTATCGGAATATACATTACCATCCGCATGCAATTGGGTAATGATATTAGTCAAACGCATATAAAAATCATCAAATGGTTCATTATGGTTCATAAGTAGCGTATTGTATTGTTGAAAAACATTTATGTTTTACATTGCTTTACTCTATCGTCACCCTCGTGTGCAATAACTAAAGTATCCCAAGCATCCTTACTAGTAGTGCAATGACATACCTTTCAATTCATTTTCACTCACACTCATGAAAATCGCATTTCTTCCCTTATTATTGAAATTTCTTATCTTTTTCTCATCAGCACTTTATTCAGTAGTTTTAATCTTTCTAAAGATAGTGCTACCTTCTTCTATGGGCGTAGTGGGGTGCCTATAACCATTTTCAATAAAATCCCACATGTCATCTCCTAAAGTGCCTTAAATAAATGCAACCATTCTAATTTTCCAGTATGAAAAATTTGAGCCATAAAAAATAGGAGGTCTACTAAAATTTCGAAGCCTAAGTAATTGACTTGAATCATCCATTGTAAACAAGGTAAAACGAGTTTGATAAAAGTTTTGAAAAAATGATCTTTTTAAAGTCTGGCTCTGATACCACTTTTTGGGGGCATGCTTTAAACTTATGATATACACGCATACATAACATATATTAACAACATACATACGGATATAACATACGATATATATACATATAAAATACAACGCATGACTTATATACTCACGAATATGGACACATATATAATAACGCATATGGACACATATATAATAAAAAAAACTTATAGACGCAGCTTACATATATATATATATATATATATATATATACAAACGCAGTTAAAAAAAACGTGAGCAGTTATTAAAAAAAACATAATATATAGTATATATTATCATACACATATCTATACACGCATAAAAATTATTTTTAACTTTAAATATTTTCTTCTGAAAATTTTATTAAAAAAAATATTTTGTGTCGAAAATTTATTTTCAAAAAAATGTTTATTTTTATAAAAGCTTGGAATTAAAATATTGAACTCAAAAAAATTAATATGACAAGACCAAACACTATCATTAGATATGATAAACAAAAATGCAAATGCAACATGGCGTCGTCTCTTACGTGTCAAAAATTCGTATGAGCCATAGAAAATGAAAAGTACCTTTTTTTTAGAGGGCGGACTGAATCGAGTGCTCATTTGATGTAGATGACAAGGAGAGTTGGGCGTCGATAGGGGACACAATCCCAAGTTACAAAAATGTTTTGTCAAAATTCACGTCCAACTAGATGAAGTCCTATATAGCTAAAGCACGAAAAGAAAACCCTAGGTGTGCTCTATATAGGGACCTTCAAAGCCAACATCCAAAAGGAGTTCCCCAGACTAACAATGACTCATCTTCATCTGTAAAAGACTCGGATTTTAGATCTAATATCTTGAATTGATTTTGATGTTGTTTGCATTTTAGATAATATATATCCCTTTTAGATCTTGATGAAAATCCTGACCGGAAATACCATCATCCTAGAGGTGGAAAGCTCCGACACCGTCAAGAAGGAGTCTACCCTTCACTCGGGTAAATTTCTAATTTATTAATTTTTTACGATTTTGACCTCTTTTTGTTTGGACTGTTTAAGATTTTTTTGTTCAGAAATTCTGAGATCAAAATCATTTTACAAGGTTATTATTCATCTTCAAAGTCTTAATGCATTAAAGTTTATTTTTACGTTCTAATTTGATGTTTGAATCGGGGGTTTCATTTTTTTTTTAGGATAGCAGATAATGGTGCATCAAGATGTTTACTTTTTTTTGTTTTTGAAGATAGATGGTAATGTTCCATGCAATATGTTTGATTGAATGACTAATTCAATCTCTATTTCCTTATAATTTTATTGTGCCACAATACTTTGGAGAAAAAAGTATATATCTTCTTTGTTTATGTGGGTATGAACTTATATACTCTCTTTTGATCTAAAGTAATGTTAGAAATTTTAATTTGTTTTTTTAATTTCATCTCAAGTTTTCTAGATTGAAGCGTGGGAGCTATTGTATAATATCCATAAGTACATGCTAGGTGTACTCTCTACTTTTATTGGTTGCACAGATCCAACTGTACATCTAATTGATATTCTTTATTTCAAATTTTTGTTACAGGATTATTTTATTAAAAATGGGTTCATCAGTGTATATTTTTTATGTGGTAAGTTTACAATTTTGTGTATTTTTTAATTTGATACTTTACCTCTTAGGTGATTTCATATTAGAGGACAAAGTGAATGGTCTTTGTGTCGAAATTACTACAAGCACCATTCTTAAACATTTATGTATCAGTGTTAGTAATATCCCTTATGTTGAAAGAAGTTATATCATGTTTCAAATAGAAATCAAACACATTTAATTTACATCCATTTCTATTTTTCATCCGGAAGTCGGTAATGAATTGGATATATCAATGGGTATAACTATAACATGCACAAATGTTTTAAATTCTTATAGAGGACCCCACCAATGATAACACGATGCTCACGAGTAAATGTTATTCTTTTATAATTCTGTATTTATTTGCAAATTTATGAGGCCTTGAGTGATGATGTTCTTATTCCTTTCATGAATACCTTATAATTTCTCCCCTAATTTGAATCCTTTCAATGAAATTTTGATCATTTATGCAGAGCATCAACACCAATTTGATGTGTGTATTCATTGAAGTATTTCATTTGAGATTGTATTGTGTATTTTTCGTTTCTACTGCTGGTGGTGAAGTCGGTAGAGAGTACATTATCCATTAAGGAAGCGTATTATTAACAAAAACGTTAAGGAAGCGTTTCTGCCGCTAGCGGTGAAGTCCGTAGGAATAAATCATTAAGGAAGTGTATTATTAACAAAAATATTATCCACCATTTTAAAGTTTGTTTGTTGGTTTTGTTCAGCTCATTCTTTCTTTTCTTATAAACTACATTTTAAGGATTAAACTTCAGGCTCAGAGTCTAAAAATCTGGCATTGATAATTAATATTTTTTGGCATCTCACTCACAATTTGCCAATATCAAATCTCATCTCGCATCTCCATCACAATTTGGCATATTGGTCATAGCTTATTTAGCTTATGGTGGCATTGACAATCTATAGTTTTTTTTATTTAAGATGCCATTATTTTCTGTTCAGTTCGCATATTGAACTAACAATTTAGTGTCACACAAGTGAAGGCATTGGGCAATTCTTAGATCTGGAAACCATATACAAATTCACATTGGAAAGTACAAACGACCGTCCCTTTATAGAAAACCGATACTATAGTGTCAGAGGAAATGTAAGCATCATCATTGTAGAGACCACCATTTTATGGATCGCTCTGTGGTCATATATTTCAGGTACAATTCTGTTCAAGCCTAATTTGTGGTCTAATCAATTAAAAACTCTTATATCTATAACAAAAGATTTGCTACCAAGTTTTTAATTCTATTTTTTTGTTCCAATCTTATGTGGTTTTTGTTTATTTTGAGATGCTGATGTTTTTATATATTTTTCATGGGGATTGATGCCATATGGTATAACATGTGATGCATGTTAAGTTTTTCATCAAATTAGATCTTCGAATTACAACTAAGTTTAGGCCAGCAGTAGTGCATTTTAAATACGTGAGGCATCCTAATGATAAAGAACTGAGAGGTGCAATGGCATGTATGGTGAAAATGGAAGCGATGATTGAGATGTAGAACAGGAAGGTTAGAGAAGCCCCTTATGTTTGCTCTTTCTATTTTGTTCTCCAATACAAAATTTCCAATGTTCAATTTATAAGATATATTTCTTATGCATTTTTTGATCCAGGGTGCCAGGTATTGATGGTACGGTTGGATTCCGTTCTGGCACAATTCATTCTTGCAACATGTAGGGGACTACTGAGTCGTGTCTCTCACAATAGAGAGACAATTTCTTATACTAAAGAACCAATTCTTTATCTTTAATATAAACATTATAAGGCAATAGTGTATTTCACAATGCTATCAAATTGTTATACTTTGCCCGTGTTTTGAGATAAACTTTGAAGTTAGATTGGTATACATGTTTAAATCGTACAATATGTAAATCAATTTCTTATAATGAATATCAAGAGTGTATCTCAAGATTTTAGCAACGTGTAGATAAATCTAACAACAAAGTATGTTTCGATTTTAAACAGTGTGTGTATATACTTCAGTATTTGTTAATGATGCTACATTGATTGAGTTGTACTCACTTAAATGCAGAGCCTGCAATTCACTTCACCCAAATGCAGACTCTGCAAATACTTTAGTAAGTGTGTTCCGATTTAACCGTCATTAACCCCAACCATATTCATGCCACTAATAGCAGTTTCAATCCCTTCAAGTTTGATTGTAATTTCTTATTTAATTCATTAGTTATATTCAACATTATATACATACATGTGTTATCTTATGGACTTTTTGTTGGGCTGGTCTTTTAATTGACTATGTATGTCCGTTACTTATTGGCATACTATCTTCTTGGGAAACGCAAAGGTGTACATTTGTAGTATGTTTTTCATCCTCTAGGGGTATACAATTTACGAATTTTGTGTTTTTTTTATTACAGCTACTCCATGTTTCAAGCTCACCTATGATTCTTCGTAGGCCTAATTTTTTTTTTCATTCTTGCTTTATTATTCTTTAGGTTTTCTTTGAAAAGTTTTCGTATTTGTGTAAATACCAATATATATGTAATACACTCTCTCTTTTGATATCTAGAATCAAAACTAAGAGATTTATCCATCTTTCATTTCAATTCATTCCTCTGATATATATATATATATATATATATATATATATATATATATATATATATATACATACATACATACATACATACATACATACAAGTAACTAATGTTTTTCTAACTTGACAAGTTTGCGAGGTTTTCTCCTTTCATTAGTGGATGACTATGCAACCTAATAATTTGTACAAAATTGCGAGCTCTTCAAAGATATGTATATAAAAGAAAGATAATATGTTGCTTCTTATGCACCAAAACTCGAGGCCTTTGAACGGTGTACATAGAATATAAAAGCTATCTCACCCAAGGACAATAATTGGGTATTATGTAGTGAACCAGACGATTGGGTAAACACGTTTTTTGGAGGGGCCATGTATAATCAAGTACTACTCTTAAAAGTTAGCAATATTTGAAGTCCGTAGTGAGTCTATGGAGGTAGTTGATGTTGATCAGTGGGACAGTAGCTACAAAGTACGACATATTTTGATAGGTTTTGTATCGTAAAAACACTAAAATGGTCTTGAATAATATAATATTTTGTTTTTTATGTCCGAACTGGGGTTTGTATATTATAAATTTCATAATCTCTTTTATTTTTTATGTAATATTGTAAAACACCAGATTTCACATTTTCACAATTCCATGAATTTTTTTAATAAAATATCTAACTCAAGTTTGATGATGGTGCAATTTAGTTGATTAAGTTTTGATTCATAATGCAGTCCACAAGCTTTGTGATAAACAATAAAATCATCTCAGATATTAAAGAGACATTGCAACTGGTAGTTTATGTTTGATTTCATTTTTTTTATGCATTTTGATGTGTTTTATGTCTTTTTTGAACGTATTTATATTTAAACTTTCATTTCAATAGTTTAAATAAGCTGGTGTGGCTATGAGATCTCCCACCCTTTGGTTGTTAATTGGACGAAAGGATTCCAATCGCAACATCAGTTAGATAATCTTATATGAAGCAAGGTACATGTTGAGTTGGATAATATGATTTTGCCACTAATGCTCACTTCTTTTGGAGGAAAATTTATCGTTTGAAATGAATTGTAGTTTATTTTCATGGTATGATTTTACTTTACTTCATACCTTTATGTGAATCGATGGTTGGATGAAAAAGATTCACGTTAGAAGGGCTTCCGCCACCTTCTTACCACCTATCTCTTTTTAGAAGCATGCTTTCAATTTCACTTCCTTTTTCAGAAACTTGAATAAATGGGAAGATTAGAGATAACAAAGACGTACCCATCAAGAAAACTTTGTTGCTAAGTAAGATAACACTAAGAGCATAGGAGATGAGGAAACATGATACATTATAGATGGAGAGTTGTGTGTAATCTGCCTTATGAGGAGGCGAAGATCTGCATTCATTATGTCTGGGGAATTTATTATATATTTGGTAATTCTTTTTCTGCCTATATATTTATTCATTAACATTGAGGTTTTTGGGTTCTTCATTCGTATCAATAAGTTCTTTATTTATGTATCTATTTGATTTTTAGACATTTTTTTCTTCTTTTCTATAATTTGTAAGTTACGAGTGTTCTTACCTTTTTAGATTAATTCAACTTTGCATTACATTTTTGTTTAATTTTGGTGGGGTGTGAGTTTGTGTAATATTACAAACAACATGGAATTGAGTTATGTTTGACTTTTTTTGTTTAATCATGAATCAAATTGATGAGTTTTCAATCTCGCACTGCCATTGCTTCAACATTTTCAGTAGCCCAATGCGAGGACCTGCGTTCTGCATTAGTTAATTTCTTTCGTTCTCGGTTACTTAATTTCTTAATTAGTTAGATTAGTTGTGTTGGCTATCCAATTAGCTCACTTGGAGCAACAAATACATGTAAATGGTTGAAGCCATAACAAAATTAGTTAGTGGTTAGTAACAGTAGATGTAAAATGAGTATAAATGTACTATGTTTAGCTCCTCTCATTTATTTATTCTCATATTAGAACAATTTTCAGCAAGACTGTGATAATGGGAGTTATTTACAATTGGTGAATAATTTTATTTTTGATTTGTTTTTATAGCATATCTTAGAAATTATCAATCGAAACTATTATGTTTTTGGAAACTATTTGTAGATACTAACATATGGTTTTTGTAAACAATCAAGACCATAATATTTAATTTCCAAAATCTATTTTTTATAGGTATACTCTCTATTCTCTCTCCCTCCCTCTGGGACGGTCAAGCGTGCAAGCAGGGAAACTTCGATTGACTTGAGCAAGTCCAAGAACAACAGGGGGTAGCCCTAGCAATATTTAAAAACTCAAGTAGAGGAAAAAATCCTAAGTATGGGAATGGGAAAGAGAGGTTTGACCCAACCACAAAGGGGAGAAACATGACATGAAAGCTTCTACAAAAACCTTACAAGTGGAGAAATTGCCACAGGATGAGGCAGTTAAGCGTAGCAAGAGGAAAACTCAGACTGGATCAAGAAATTCCATGGGCCAACGAGTGCTTAGACTTGGCAGACGATCTTTAAAAAATCTACCAAGGTTCAAACCCAGGATGATAACTGACTTTGGGTCAAATGAAGGAGCTCCTCGGGCTGCAGCTAGGAAGGAAATGGATAATATTAAAGACAATCGGTATCTGGATTTGGCCTTGAATATTGTAGCTCATGGAGAACCCAAATAGCAGGCTGAGCCAAAAAGAGAGATTGTACCACATGCTTCAGTGATAAAAAAAATTTCATCACCCATAGAGGTGTTAAATGAAGTAAAAAAGACTCCGTAGGACCAAGTTCTAGAATAAGTAGAGAGTACACCTAGCATGTACTTATGCCTCATGAGATTCTTTGTTGCTTAATACTAAGATAGGTAATACTGAAATTACACCTAACATGTACTATGACAAGATGTTTTTGATCTTTGATTTACATATTTTTATGCTCTTCTTTCCTCATAATAATTTACTTTATATTAATTCAACTGTTCCCACTCAGATATAAATTTTGAAGTAAGATTGAGTTCATACTTAAGAAGTTTGTTTTGTTGTATAATTTGTTAGAGGAATTTGATATTTTTAAATATTGTTGGATTGGTCGTTACCCCTTAAGTTGGGTGGATAGTCCAATAAATAGAGGAGATTATGCCCATTTTTTTTTAAATTGACACTTTCAATATTTCATGTTAAATCTGAATTTATATGATGAATTTAGACTATTTGAATGTTGTTTGACTATTTATTATTTGTTAATTAGGGTGGATGATCCTATAAATAAACGATATTACAATCAATCTTTTTAAAATTACACTTTGTTTGGTTGGGGAGCGAAGTTATTGCCATTTTACGATTACGTAGTTGGGAAATTTTCGTCGTGCCTTCAGGCACGAACATTCCACTAGTATATATATAAATATATATATTAAAGTGATGATATACCACAGGCTCTCGCAAATCACAACTCGATTCTATTTCCAAAAATCATCGCAACACATAAATCCTTAAATCCAATCATATCGCTGCATCGATATAAGATATAAACAAAATATATATTAATGATCTTCCAAATAATTAACGTTTACAAAATCATATATAAGGATCCTCACATCAAGCTTACTTATTCTAAACTCGATGTTTACAACGTCCTCAACAAAAGAAATTATATTTTCAAGAAACACATCTAACACGTATGCGAGAACCTCTACCTTAAGAAGTACGAATTAATAAAGGGAATCAAAGATCAATAACGTGGAAGATAAACGGACTCATAAGCTACGAGACCTATGCCCATGCTCTAATACCATTTGTCACACCTTGCATAATTTGGGCGTCGTACGTCACCAAAACTATACGGGCGTAAGTAAATAAAATACCATTCTTAGCATGAGACATATATGAGACATAATAAAATCAATCCGTCAGTTAAATATTTGAATCAATCCCAAACGATAATAACAACTGAACGATTAAAGATCCATAACATGCTAAAACTTCGAATAAATTCAATCTCCAAAATGATTTATTTAAAAATGAGTAATAATCAAATGTTAATAATCCAACAGAAATCCTCTAACGACTTTAGAACCGAATGTCTCAATAAACCTAAATGAAGCCTGAAAATGAAATACGACTGAAAAGAAAGTCTAACTAAATATAGCGATAAAAGAATAAACACCAGATGTACCTCCAAACGATATCCAATAAATCCTATGCAGCTACTCCAACACTAATACCTAAAAAAGTTATTCAACACACGAGGTTAGATCCCCGAGCATGAATACACACTACTCCCATCAAATAGGGTCCGTGAACCTAGACAGTAGCATTATACGTAATAAATATCACAATAGGGTATTTTAATTAATACGAGATAATTAAACGTAAGAAGAGTAAATTAACTAACCACCCCCAAAAGATTCTTTATAAAAACACACCAATATCATTTTAATTATCCGACAGCCCACAGCGGTAATTTAATTAAATTAACCCAAATGATCATTTCCTCAATTTTTTTCATTTAAGAATAGCGGTCCCCCCGCTTCGAGTGAAGTCTCCACAAAAATACACATCCCCTTGCAAAAATGCCAACTGGTCCGTTTAAACTGTATACCCATGCAACATGAGGAGATTCCACACATGACACGACAAAAAGGTCGTCTGGCTCGTTTAAACAGTCGTCCATCACCGATTATGTCGCCAATATATTTTAATGCCCGTTTTCTTCTCTTAGGTATTAAATTATCAATTTCTCAATTATTAAAATTACCCCACCCTTGTTATCGATGTGAGATCCTCAAAATACCCTTTAGTCCCGTACAAAAGGGTACCGAAACCTCATAAGCATCCTATCCTACGTATAAGCTGAATTTCCAATTTTTACTCGTCCTAGTATAATGCCTAGGCTATTGTGACAGTGGTAAAACATGAAAATCAGCCCACGCCGGGAATATTAAATCCCCACGATTTTACCCTAACTAGTCTCGTACCTAGCAAGAATAAATTATAACCAAGGCCTACCCCCTAGTCCCATACCTACTAAGCATCCTATAATTAAGGTGAGCAATATATCAGCCAAAAACTCCTCGTCCCTGTGATGGAAAACATAAATAATAGTAATCCACATCATATCATAAACCACAAACACAACATGACCATATAATCATAAGGGTCCCAATTTTAATTTATTTCAATTTATAGCACCGTCATTTTCAACATAATTCATTTTATTCAATAATATGAATCCATTTAACATGAATGATGTTGAATATCATATAATCGTTCTCCTTTATAAATATTCAAATATTTATAAGTGTGTTCGTGTCCTGCATAATATTTAACTAAACCCATAACTTCTACATGCATACCTACACCCCCAAAACCATAAAAACCCAATAATCCAACTTACGCACCCAGGGGTTTCAAGAATTAAATCACATTAAAAAAAAGTTTTTTTCAAAATAGCCCTAAAAATTAGTGTCCATTATCTAATTAGGTGGCTAATTGATCTTTATCAAAAACACGTGATTAAGGATTTAGGCGATATTTAAAACTCATAATACTAAAGGAAAGGAATAAAGTATTCATGCCTGGAATTAGTTGGATAAAAAATCTGGTTGGACTCCTCTTGAGAAAACACCAATTGAATCTTCAATTCTTAATTTCAAACTTGTTAAAAGTTAGGGATAGGGGTAGGATATGAGAGGAAATATATTTGGAAAACCTTACTGGAGAAAAGTTGGAGAGAAGAGTGTTTTGAAAGTCCCAGCCCTCTAACATTTTTGGTATATAAGGGGTTTGAGAGATAGAATGTAATTAGGACTCTAATCCACCAACCGCCCATATCGCTCGAATGACATAAGATGATGTTCGAATGAGATTCTTCGTCGTTCGAGCAACATACGCCCTACGGAAAACCTCCCCTATCGCCCAGTGATTCATATTGAATTATGCATTTAATTACCCTCGAACTTATGCATTTTAGCCCCCTCGGGTACCGTAATTGTTATAATTATACTCGCTAACCAGAAAACCTCCATTTTATATGCTAAAATGTCATTTGAGGTATTATAGAGCTTTTATAGGTGTTACGGTTCTTAGTATGAAGTTTGGTCGCGTTCCGGTTAAGTTCGGTCGCGATTCGCATGTTCGGGGGCATTTTTGTAATTTTACACTTTGGTATTTTTGCCTAAAGTCTTCACGGAAGTTGTAGCCCTCGGGCCAAGCTTCGCGTGGTCATGAGCGGTGCACAAATCAGAGTTCGAATGAAGGAAACACGGACCTTTAATCGAAAAGAATTATAAGAGATTCATTAACAATTTAATTAATACCCACCATGTGCCTTTCTCTTTTATAACAAATCCATTAATTCACTTTGTGTTCCTACTTCATTTTTGACAGCAAATGAAGATGGAGATTTGGAATTTTTTTCGAGTTTTGGGTTCGTTCGAAATCCGGGACTTTGGTCCAAAGTTGGAGCTCAATCTTTGACCACGTACACAAATGGGTATCTTTGGCCATGTTTGGAGCTTGGGTTTTGGCCATTAATGGTGGAAATGGGTCTTTGGCCATTAATGGAGATTTGAGTTTTTGGAGGTTGTTGGTTTCTTTTGGAGCATGGTCTCGGCTTTACATGGGCACAAAAATGGTGGACATGGATTTTGGGTCTCACACGAATTAGTGGCTCTCGGCTTATCATGGTGGAATTTATGTGAAGTGGGTCTTCAGTTTTGGGGTACTATGTACGATGTAGGGTGTGTTGTAGCATTGTCGATCGATCGGCCAAGCTCCAGCGGTCGACTAGTGATTGGAATTTTGCCTTAGATGTGAGATAGTGCGGTCCTCCCTTTTGACGCGGTCGACCGGTCACCACCACCGTTCGACCGGTCCCCTGTTTGGCTTAGATATTTGTTGCAAGCTACCCCATTCTCCTTTTTTATTTTCCTTTTTTCCCTTTTTCTTTTATCCTTTAATAAAGACTTATCCTTTTTTATTCCTTAATGTAACTTACTATAAAAGAAGAGCTTTGTTCCTTTTGTATAATATCTAGTTTTATCTTAGTTTTTTGTTCCTTTTCTCTCTTGAGACCTATGCTTGAGAAATATTCGGGTTTATTTGTGGAGACATCCATCTCCTCATTTTATGTTTGTTTTCCACCATTAATGTAAGTGTTACTATTCATTATCTCCTTTAAGTTGTATTGCTTTATTTTTCATGCTTAATTAATTTTCATGCCTAGATAATTTTAGTTTCTAAATTAATTAGTTGTGCTTTAATTAATTAGTTAATTTATTTAATTTCATTTAATATGCTTAGGGGCTAATTTAATCGAGGTTGTGTCGGTTTGAACTCACTTTGGTTTGACATGTTGCTTTGCTTTGGTGTTGGAGTTTACGAGTTTATTATGGGTGTGTTGTCCTAGTTTTTACGCCTAGGATTTTTAACGGTGTATATCATGTATGCGTCGTATTTATGACCTTTCATACGTAATTTCCAGGGTATTTGTTGATGCAAAAATCTTATTAGTCGTTTATGCGAATTTAGGGGTGGGACAACTCTTAATTTAATTAATTGATGAAACGAGATGCAATATCAATAACTCATGAACCCATGTAACCATTTTAAACTAATTAACTCGGGGTGAGGGATATCCGACGCATCCTATAGTTTTTATTCGCTTTGTTAATTTAGTTTAAACACACTCGCCTAGTATAATCGTTTCCTTTTGTTATCTTTTATTTTGGTTACCAAATATCTTTTACACTTTTATTTTAGTAATATTAAACCATATAAATTCTAGCAACTCGTCTCTATGGATTTTCGATACCCGGACTTGGCGCTATACTCCCTTAAACGAGTGTAGTCAATAGTTTAGGTTTTGTATTAAGGCGTGAAGAGAAAACAACGATTGGCGTTTTGACAGGTGCTACTTTTCACCCTTTATCACCCAACATCAAAACAAAATCATTAATACACCACATTTACAATTAGAATAATATTCTTTAACTTAACAAAAACGTACCTGCTTGTTAAAATATTTTAAAAATCATTCTAACATTTTATTTTAACTCTAATTGAATTTTGGTTGAAATTTTACTACTCAAATTTAAAATCAACATGTTTAATTATTAAAGACCATCAAATCCAAAAATTTATTCTCTTAAATATTCCAATTAATTAATTAAATTAATTAATAAAAACACAGGGTTTTTCACTAAGGTGGTGAGGTTTTTTCACCCATTCACATTTTCTCTTCTTTCTTGCTTATTTCTTTGCTTATTTCTTATTATTTTCCAAAATGGACCTTCCCATGAGTGTAGAATTTACTTCATATCTTGGTAATTTTGAAGCTATGTGTCTGTACAATGTAGATTACGACGCTTTTAACTTGCGCTAGGTCTCTTTGTGGCACAATCGGCCCATTGATTGGAACATGCTGGCAGCGATAGCATAATTTGAGTATCCTAAGCATCACGTTTTATGCTTTAGCTTAGACGAGGTTTGTTCGACCTACGAGGAGTTTTCACTTATATTGGGGGTTAATACTAGTGTGGCGGCGGCCATTGCCCGAATTCTCTCGATCTCCTCGGGAGCTATTAGTAGGATTTTTCTCCATCTATCCTTTGGAGGCTCAACCATTGGTCACTAAGGGAATAACTTCTCTCCGAAATGTCCTATATTTTGTGCGTCTATGGGATCTTAATGATGCAAGCCATGCCAAAGCTATTGCCCTGGGGTTAACTCTGAAGCTACTTCTTATGATTGGGGCCCTGATGGTGGACCCTCAACTGGTTGCTATTATAGTGTGGATGTCATATCATCATAATCCAGTTGTGATGCTATTAGAAGAGACCCTTAACATTCTAGATGCTTGTTGTTAATTCCGTTCTGATTTCCAGAGAGAAATCACGATTATGTTGTTCACGTGAATAACTGAGAGATTTTGTTCGATAGTCCTCCTCAATATCCCTTGGCAGCTATGCTGAATTCATTCACTCGTTATTTCATCATCATTGTTCCATCGGTAGGGAACTCTGTAAACTGGTTCATGGACCATGGAGCTCGATGTCTGCACCGATTGGTGCCATGGTATGGGGAGTTGTAGCATATTCTAGAATTGGAGGAATACCGATATGTTAGGTTAGTTGGCCTTTAACACGCCTGATTATATTTCCCCTAGAGGATCCTGCATTAGGTCAGATGGGAGAAAATTGTTTCTTCTCGTACCCTAGATTTTTTTCATGTATAGGATTTGACTAAAGACTTGCGCATGCTATTGGGCTCTATATGTGAGAATCATCGGCCGACATCCTATCCCTCTCAATATGTTGGCAGGGTTTGGGATGTTTCTCGAGATTATATGAAATGGTTGTGTAAGTGTGTAGTGGCTAAGATCTTAGTAGAGGATATTTGACAGAGATGGTTTGTCATGGTTGACACAATGGAGGTGGTATAGTTATTTTCTCTAGGTTGGCCTAGGCTTATCGTTCCATGGAGCGCTTTCAGCATACCAATCAAGCAGGGAAAGTTTGGGAGACGTATGGGTGGGGACCCCAAGGATCAGATGATGATGGAGCTAGGTCTTTCGATAGATGTGGATTGGGAAGCTAATGTTTATTTTTAATGAAGCTTTTGTGATGGTGGTGTTTTTCTTTTGTTTGTTTTTGGTTTTAGGGAATAAATTTGGGAAGGTTTGTTTACTTAGTTATTTGTTTTAGGACAATTTTGTTAGCGCCGAGGGGGGGGGGGGGGGGGGGGGAAGTTGCTTGACTCCTTATGCTGTTATTTCATGTAATTGTACTGAATTCTCCCAATTTATGGAGTGAAAAAGGATTTAGTTATGTTGTTGTGCCTCTTGATGAGTTTTACATTTGAATTATTAATACCATTCGGTTAGGCATACATAATCCTTTTGTTCATATAAATGATAAAATGAACTGTCGTCCTCGAGGTAAGAAGAGAAGAACATTTTGCGGAAAAGAAGGAGGACATGCCCTTGGAAAGTGTATGAGCTACGTACATACCTCTAGGGGGGTTTGAATTTTTTTTTTAGTTTTATTATGAATATGAAATGTTTTTTAGAGGATCAGGCCCCACGTAGTTCTGAGTAGAGGGAAATGAAGATTTTTTTTAGAATAGAAAGGGATTAGAGGAGACATAGCGCACCGAGACTTCGGACTGAGGGTAAATTTTTTTAAGTCGGTCTAGGTTTATTAGACGTGCCATCTCTTTTTCATCAAGGTCAGTGACCATAGCAGTGCCACCAGACATAATCTTCTTCACGATGTAGGTTTCACTCCACTTTGGCTTGAATTTCCTTTTAAGGTACCAGGCTAGTTCTATGATTCTTTGAGTGCTAAGTAACCTTCTCAAACACCGAGGTCTTTGACTCTCCTATTGAATTATTAATCTATTCGACAATGGCATCCTTCTGTATGATATAAATCCAAATCTCGTAATACCATTACTCTCCCATATGGGAGTCTTCTTTAGTGACGAGGTCAACGTGGTGGAAATAGGTTGCTTTATATTATTTTTTTGACTTAGAAAGGGGCCATCGTTATTCCCTCGAGCATGTTAACCATGGAGACTTAGGTAGCAAGGGCATCGGCTAAGTTTCTCATCGCTCGAGGCATGTAGGGGAAGGTGATATCTTAAAACTAGGAGGCCAACTCTTTTCGGTGGGCTTGGAAGGGTAAGATCTTTCATCTTTAACTTTCAATCTTCAAAGGACCTGGAAGATGATGAGTGCAGAGTCCCCATACACATCTAGTCACTGGATACCTTTCTTGAGAGATACTTTGAGGCCTATAATGCATGCCTCGTATTCGGTCATATTATTGGTGCAAGAAAAATCTGGCTTAATGATAATGGGATTCTGAGAATTATAAAGGTCATTAGTATTATCTCAATGACGTATCATTTCCTATTGGTAGCACCTTCAAAGAACATTTTCCATCAAAGGTCTTCCTGAGAGGTGCAAAGGTTATCTTCATCTGGGCAATCATAGTTCCGAGAGTCGGCCTCTTCCATAGGGTAGTCGGGAAGGTAATAGGGGATATCTCCCCCGTTCATGGATTTCTACGTGACATACAAAATATCTAACTCGAATAGCGCCATCAACGATTAAGACATTTATTTAGACAGGAAAGGTTTCTCAAGAAGGTATTTGATAGGATGCATTCGGGACCCAAGTCCAATGGGAAAGGTGAACATGTAGTGTTATAGTTTATGAGTGACCCGGATAAGGAAGAAACCTTCTTTTTCCAAGTGAGTGTAGGTGAATTCTTACCTGGACAATTTGTGGCTGGTATACAAGATATCCCTTTATTTACGAGATTCTTTAAGGTATTGGGCAAGAAAATTCATAGTTGCGATATTTATTATGGTCAAGTATAGGAGTAGACGTAGACTAGGCAGGGATGACATGAGTATTGGAGGTTGGGTAAGGTAAAACTTGATTCTTTCGAAGGATTACTTACATGCCTCATTAGAGACTGTGGTGGAATCCTTTAACAAGATTTTGGAGATGGGTTAAAAAATATAAGTCTATTGGCTGATGAACCGACTTATATAAGATAATCTTCCCAAAAATCCCTGAACTTCTTTCTCCTTTTAGGGTGGTGGAATTTTGAGTATGTCTTTTAGTTTTGAAGGGTCTATTTCAATCCCCTTATCACTAACCGTGAATCCAAAAATATTTCCTTTGGTGACGTTGAAGATATATTTGTGTGGATTAAGTGACATGTGGTATCGCTGTAGTCATTCGAAAGAAGTTTCAAAGCGAATGAGCATGACCTTCCCGAGTCTTTGACTTAATGATTATATCATCCAACTAGACATTGACTTATTTATTTATCAAATCATACAAGATAGTTGTGTAATCTCTTTTGTAAGTGGCCCCTATGTTTTTAGATCGAATGGCATAATTTTGTAAGTTAAGGTTCCTTAAGGGGTGATGAATGCATTTTTTTCTTGATGATCAAGGTGCATTTTCATCTGGTTGTATCAGGATAACCCATTAATTAATGATTTGAGAGCATCACTGGTCGTGTTGTACAAAATCATGTCTATAATGGGCAATCATCTTTCGGAGATGCTTTGTTCAACTCTCTGTAGTCAATGCACATGCGGACTTTTCCTCCTGATTTTTGCACGGGAAGAATCTTGGCTAGCCAGGGATATTTGATCACCCGAGTGAAGCCTACATTGAACTGTTTGACCCCAGTTTCTTTAACATTGAGTCACCCTTTAGTCTTGAGCTTTCATAATTTTTGTTTAATAGGTTTGCATTCCGAGAGTGTTGTAATATCGTGCTAAGCTATCTCAGGATCAATACCGACTTGTCATCGTAGGACCATGCGAAAATGCACTACACCAAAACTTTCAGATTGTAACATTCATTGATCGTGACAAGTCTGGGGGTGACAACTATTTTTTGTCACTGACTTGTCATGGTTAATGTCTGTGACAAGTTCATTAGACTTATCACAATTTTCTCCCAGTCTTTGACGATGAGAAGTTTTGTCATGGTTAAAGTCCGTGACAAAAAGGCGACAAACTCTAAAAAATTGTCACGATCAAAGACCGTGACAAGTTTTATTTGTCACTGACTTCTCACGGTGAATGATTGTGACAAATCTAGCCAAATTTTAAAAACAAATTGCTAGGGAGTTTGGCCACCTCCACTGCCCAGCAGTATATTTATAACTGTGATGGTGAAATTGTAATTGTTCAAACACCATATATCCAAATAAAATAGAAACAATGTACCAAATATATAACTACATATCCAAATGAAATAAAAATAAAATCAATATCCAAACGAAAATGTAAAAAATCAAAACAATTCAAATATAATCCAAGTGTTCAAATAAAAATAGATACAAATAATGAAACGCCATAGAGTCTGGGGCAGGTTTGAGGAGGCAGGAAGTAAGACCACACGATATGCTCATTGAGACACCCCTCAGTATACATCACGTCACATTTTTCACGCAACCACAATGTGTAGTTATCCTTCTTAGTTATCACATGAATGACGAGCACCTTGTCCTCGATGTTTTGAAGGATATGCCCATAAACTGGCATACCCAGGATGGCATCCGGGTCCCTCAACCCCCTGGCTATCTTTTGGCCATCACATATGTCGCATAAAAACACGATCAACCAACTAATTGTTGACATAGGTCTCTGGACAGGAGCCATGTATAGGACTCGTTCATCGAATAGTTAGTCCTCGCGTATTGGCGATAAAGTAGCGATATCCACGTCCTTGTCTTCATCCACCTCCTCCTCTACCATCTTCTCCTTCACTTTCCCTTAACCTTTTCATCTAACTGAGTCTTTATAAATGCATAAATATCTAGGACCATCGCCTCCAACCTTGATAGGTTCGCATCATGTGTGTCCACCTGACAAGCCAACCTGGTGTTGCTCGTCTTCATTTTGATGATCCTAGATTTGCTCACCCATGAGCTCACCCCCTAGTCCTCCCCTTGGGCTCAGAGTCAAGCACTTGGCTGAGTGTGCCCATTGACAAAGATGCCTTATCGGCATCAAACTACGACTCATGTACTTCCTTAAGCTTTGCCTGAAAAGATAAAAAGCACACTATTAGTTAATTAAGTAAATAAAAAAATTATAACGTAACTAACAAAAATTAAACTGTCCGATTACTTAAAATCATGACCGTGATGCTAAAGGACACCTCCTTATCCTTTCCCTTCTTCGTCTGAATAGCCACATAGGTATAGAGCCTATGTGGCCTACCCCCAGGGCCATTTCCCGTCGCCTGAAATAAATTAATACAACATTAATAAATAATGCAAAGTAAAATAATGCAGAATAACATATTTCTATAGTTACTGAAAAATAAAAACTTACCATCCAGTGCTCCACCCCGGTGCAAGACTTTCGGCCGGAGTAGTGCACATCCATCTTTTTTGCCTAGTTTTCCCTCCCCGATTGTCGAGATGCCAATGGTCGCTCCTCGATCTCATTATTGATGAACGTTTGCCAATTTTCCAATGTTATCGCCTCCTCCAGCGGGACGATCTCACGAAGTCTGAGAATATAGTCCCAGGTCTTCCCAAAGTATCGAGCCCAAAAATGTTTCTTCCACGGCATATGTTGTTACCTCAACTACTTAAACATGGAATCGCGAAGGTGTTGGGGTAGGACGAATTGTTCCTTTCGAATAAATACAAAACAAAACGAAACTAAAGGTTAGTTCCTAATAAACATAAATATAAATTAAAATATAAATATAAATATGAATATGAATATAATATTTGTACTCTCGCAAAAATATCCAACTTGAGATCATTTCTCACCTCCCTTTAACTAGTGTACCCTGGGTCGATAATCGCCTTCACCAACTTAAGGGATGTAGACAATATTCCCATCTTGTTCTCAACGGTCGATCCCAATTTACCCGATTTTGGGAGCCTAGGGGCCGAGGAACCGTCGTCAGCGCCAGTGCCGCCATGCCATAAAGAAGACATTTACTATTAAAATTATTGTTATTAGTATAAATCCAAATGAATTTGAAGAATGCAAAAAATAACCATATTATAACAGAACACTAGAAACTTTGAATGAATGCACTAAACTGATCAAGTACAAATGAATTAAAATCATTAAACTGATGTCCGATAATAATAAAACACTAGAATAGTACCCCCACTACACATGGACTTTGAATTAATGTTTAAGAATTAAATTTAAATATTACATGCAGTAAACTGATCATGTATAAATTAATTAAAGGAATTAAAATAATGTCCGATAATTGGATACTTATAACAAATCTACAAATTATTTCAAATTCGGGTTATCACAAAAAGTGGATTGATATTCGATAGGAGAAGCCAAGTAGTCCACACTAATGTTTACACGTTTTGGCGCATGTAGAACGATTGGCCACGACATGTTGTTGATATACTCCAAGTAAAACACTTGTTTGACCTTTTGAAATGCATCACTCATGTGTTCGTTTCTCCTCGACTAGGATAAGTCATCCATGATCAAATTGGTTTCAAGATCAAATTTACAAGCATTTTTATCCTTAACCCTTACCCAAACATGGTAAAGTACAACCTCTTTGAATCTCACATAGTCCAATTCAAATATATTTCGAATTACACCATAGTAAGTCATTTCAGCCTCAACGAGGTTTTTATCTTTTGCTCTTACTCAAAAGAAAGTAAAAGTCTTGTATGTAATTCCCATGTTTTGTACATTTGAACTGTCCGCATACACCCTTGCACTGAACACGTGATCATTTAATCAATACTTTTTGTACTCTTATGCCATGAACAATGATCCAGGGGCTAGACGAGCAAGCCTTGATGTCGCATCACCCATCTTTAAGAGATGACAATATAGATAAATTAATTAGGTTAGTTGTAAGGTTTTATTGCAATGAAACATTATATAACAATCATTTTTATTATAATTACCTCGCGTGACAACGACTGCCTTAATTCCTTATCTGATTGTGCTATTATTTTTTGTTTTTATTGTTCTCACAGGCTTCGTATTTTCTGCATAAAATTAATGTCATGAATGTATTAAAAAATTAATCATGTATAAAATAATCTAAAATGATGTAAAACTTAAAATAATTTAAACTTAATTTTTCATTGTTCGATATCTTCATGTGTATGAATTAGATACCGAGTTACTTGTTCATGTTGCAAATTCATTAATTTCACTGATTTGCCCATCCCATGACCACCCTCATCGACAAACTCATCAATATCATCAATCTTGGTCAACTCAGGCATATATTCCAAAGTATAGATTGATGACTCCACAGTTATGTATTCCTCTGTAATTGATCCTGCAATGTATCGCATATTCTTGGCGTAATATTTGAAAACTTTCATCAATATTTCAAATGGATACATCCACCAATATCTAACTAGATTGCAAAGAAATGCCTCATCACATAGGTGTACCAATATGTGAACACTCATGTCAAAGAATGATAGGGGAAAGTACGTCTCCAACACACAAATCGCTTCGATAATAGCCAATTTTGCGGCCATAATGTGTTCTCGATTGACTACTTTCTCACATAAAAGTGAGAAGCAGATACTAGTATTCATAATATCCCTCCGAAAATCCTTGTGTTTGGAGAAACAATGCTTAAACAATAAGGGAACCAATTGCATGATCACATGCCAATCGTGGGACTTACACTTATGTAAATCATGGGTTGCATCATTCATAGTCCTTTGCAAGTTGGATGAAAAATTTGATGGAAAAGTACATTCCTTTACTCACTCATTAGAGTAAATGCATGAGGGGGAATTATTGTCCTCCCCATACTATATCTTTTCAAACATAGTTGTGCCTTAAGCTTCAACAATTTAAGGTCTTTTTGTACATTTGCTCCGTCATTCAAATGACTGCCCCTAAGGAATGTACCCATAATATGTTCAATAATGTTCTTCTCTACATGCATCACATATTATATATGGTTCACCAGGTTATTCTTCCAATACAGGAGGTAAAATAAAATTGACCTCCTATACCATGCCTTTCTTATCTCATTTTCATTTCCAGTTGGGGTCTTTTTATGCTTGACAGTGTTAAATTAAGGATTCGTACCTAGCATATTCATGACACAATCAGAAGACTTACTTTTAATTTCTGAACATGAAAGTTTTCTCAACGGTAGCCTATGTTCAGTGCCGCCGAAGAAAAAATTAGAACCTTTCCCCAATATCAAATATTATCGGGGGGTAAAAACCTCTTATGGAAATGGTATAAACTTTTTGACCTAGTGGGGAGACAAAGAGATTCAATCTCCTCACCACAAGTTGAACATCCCAAATAACCATGCACTGCATAACCGGATAATGTCCCATAAGCTAGAAAATCATGAATTTCCCATATAAACATAGCTTTCATCTTAAACTCTTCTTTTCTAAAATAATCAAATGCTTGAAAACCCTTGTCCCATAACTCATTTAATTCTTCTACAAAAGGATCCAGGTAGACATCGATATCATCACTTTATGCCTTTGGCCTAGGTATCAATAGATATAGCATTAAAAATTTAGGTCGCATACACTATGAAGGAGGGAGGTTAACTGGGGCTAGGATCAGTGGTTATACACTCTCATTGGTGATCAAATTTCCAAATAGATTGAAACCATCTGTTGAAATTGCCAAACTAATGTTACATTGTTCTCAAGAAAAACTGCGATACTCGTAACGCATCCTCCTCCAAGATATGGAATCAATAGAAAGACGCATGATATTATCCCCTACTTTTTTTCCTAGCATTCCAGGTCATTGCCTATCCTATCCATGGTACTGTGAAAAAGTGCTTTGATTTTGTCCCAACGGGAAAATATTTCAACACATTTTGAGGAACTTTTGAGCTTGTGCCTTCCTTGCCAGTAGATTGGACATATCTAGGTTCATCGCATACTAGACACCGATCGAGATTTTCATACTCCTTTCGCTATAGTATGCAGTCATACACACAAGCACGAATCAATTTATAACTCATTCACAAACCTTTCATATTGTTCTTCATAACAGGATAGCTATTTGGAAACGTATTCCCCTTGGGTTGCAAGCCCTTCCCCCAATTAAGAATTCGTGACACGCTATTGCGAAGCAGTGGTCGTGCCACTTCCAAAATTAACCAACCCAATAAAGTAGGACAATATAATGATTTAAGGATTTATTAGTGTGAATTAAATTAAGGATTTTTAAAAAATTAGCAGCCAACTTCCGTATCCAACCACATCCGTTCAATATAATCTAACAACAACAACAATCCAACAAATGCGTGTCCCTTACTCTTTATAATTCATCTACTCAATTAATTCAACATTAAAAATTTCAAACCTAAATAAAAATATAAAAATAATATTTATAATGTCAAATTAATTTTATTCTGTGGACAATAAGATTCAATCAATATTAACGATACCGATTAATTTCAATCCCAACTAACATCACCCAATCAACATTAACAATTAATTTCAAGTCCTAAACTAAACATTGATTTCAAGTTCCCAATCAATATTAACAATTAATTTCAAATACTAAACTAAACATTAATTTCAAGTCCTAAATAAACATTAACAATTAATTTAAAGTCATAAAGCAAACATTAATTTCATTAAGTTTCCGCTCTGATGATAAAGTTGACCAGAGTCAAATGGGGTTTAGGAGCACCCGATGGCCTCTAGATTGGTATCAAAGTATGACCTAAGGTTTAAAGTGACATGGGGAGGTGCTAGTAACCTAAGGGGACACCTAGGGGGTCCTAGAATGTGGTGTCTACACGTATACTATATTTTAGTGAGGAACTTGTGTAATTACCATGGTAAGGAAATGTAGAATATTATGTTATGACATCGTGAGATTTTGAGTAAGAAAGGATGGGTAATTGGGTGTATTATATACATGAGTAGTTATCCACATCCCTATTTAATTCGTTTATTAGTTATATGACTATTAGTCTCAAGATAAAAACTTTTAGTATAGTTTATGCTTTTGTTAAAAATGGACTCCGAAGTGCTCGTCGATGCTTTGAACTTTTGTTCCTCTAAAGACTATGGATCATTTGTCCATACCATGAGTTCGAATCGCGAATGGGGCGGACAGTTGGAATGTTTATGTGACGCGATTCGATATTCGAAAGAGCATGACTCGATTGGAAGTATTATGCGAGGCTATATTTCAGTGACGAACTTGTTTAATTAAGATATTAAGGAGAGGTAAAACATTAGATTATGATACCGTGAGATTTTAAATAAGGAAGGATGGGGAATTGGTTGTATTATATACATGAGTAGTTAGCCACATCCCTTTTGAATTATTTTATTACTTACTTGACTATTAGTCTAAAGATAAAGGCTTTTAGTATACTTTATGTTCAAATTATTTCACTAGGTGAGTGGTGAACGGGTTGCGTATTTATTTTATTTGAGTCTCATGGTTTAAATTTTTATTATGGAAGACTCCAAATAGTGGTTGTAGTTCTACAAAGTACGGATAATTATTGACTTAGTCTGTTCATTATCCCAAAGAAGATTTAAGAAGAAGTTGATCTAATTCTTTGAGTTTTTCTAGGAGTTGAAAGGATTTATCATCTTATAGCGCAAAATCTGGGTGGTTTGACATTCATAAACCTTTGGAGGTGGGGTTAGGGAATTCGTGAAATTTTCACTATAAATAAATCTTGAATGTTAAAATATTTATGGGATATTTCTAGTACGAAAGATTCTTTGTCGGTAAAGTTGATTGATTACTGTCAAATATTGCATTTTATTCCCCTTTTTAATTCACAATAAAGCAATACCACCCTCGCCAAACTCACATTTTATAATCACTTACTGTATAAACTTGCTTATTCATCGTTAATCACTTGTGCAAGGTTTATTTGAATTTTTATAGGTTTTACGATGATAATGATGAAATATGGATACAAGTTGGGCAAAGAATAGTCACGTACACACCTTCAGGGCAATATGATAAATTCACATGACTAACTTCGAACATGGACAAAATGTAAAAATTACAGGCCTTGAACTAAGGGACACCTGGGTTTAAGCGGCATGTCAAATGGAGTTCAAACGTAGAAGTTATGACTATGCAAATTTCGAAGTCAAAAGAATGCCAAAATTGAAGCCTCGGGTCATACCCAAAGTCATACCCCATGACCCGAGCGCTATGAGAATATTTTTTACATGGAAATCAGGGTCATTTTGGTTTTCATAGTTTGTCATTTGGAAGTTCTATGCAAAAGATATAATGATTAGGGAGTATTTTGTAAATATGAAATTTGGGAGTTAATATTGGCTAATATATTATTATGTGCATCAATATAATTGAGCCACATGTGTGGTTCAGTGGTTTTCCTTGGATTTTCACGACCAACGGATCGCCTGCTTGAATCATACTCGAGGAGTAAAATTAACCCCATTTTTTCTATCAAAACTAGGGCACCACGTGGCGTAATCACGGCGATTAACGTGGTTTCCCAACATCCACTCGATCATAGGCCCAACACGTACAAGCCCCACACGCAGTGATGTGCCACAAATGTGATATCCATGTTCAGTTGCGATTCTTCAAAATGTCACTTTATAGCCCATAAGTTAATTTATAAATAAAGCTTCCATTATTCATCCTTTCTTTTTCATTTCTTTTCTAAAAAGAAACCAAATATTATTTTCACCCACACCTCCATTATTCAACAGTAAACCCGTTACATTTTAACAATTCTTACCCGTACGTCCTTTTTATTTATTAATAAATTATTTTATAAAAAAATATAAAATACCCTTAAACCCCAATTTGTTTCCTATAAAAAGGTCCATAGGATTTCATTTTTTGGGGATTTCAATTTATATCAAATTTTTAGTTCATAAATTATAGTTTAAGAGATTATTATTATTTCAAGTTATTGTAATGAAAAATTTTCAATATTAACAAAGAGCAATTAGGTTTCATACTTGTGTTGTTTAGAGATTTATTTAGTTTCATTCCCGTTTAATAAACCAAGGTGAAACTAAACAACTCAAAAGCAAGGATTTCAATACCTTTCATCATTAATTACTTCCAAGCTACATGATCACACTAATAGGATTCTAGGAGAATTTCAACCGTTCATTCTCCTTTTTTTTTTTTTATACAATTATCGTCCATTCAAGTAAAACTTAAACTACTTTTAAATTATTACAAGCATGAATTCATCCTATATTTGCTTCATGAGTACTATTATCATTATGTTATATATGAGTAGCTAAGTTATTAATGGTTGTGAGTTATGAACCAACCTAAAGTGTGTATATTGTTAGCAATTGCATTATATTTTAAGAATTAAACTATAGAAAGTGAGTTGAAAATAAATACTCGGGGACTACATAATAAGAATCATGTCTTAGTTACTGTTGAAGATCCTTGTACATATTCTCACATACTTTTAGACCTATTTTTGTCTAGTTTTCTTGAAGATTTCATCCTTTATATTGAAAGTTGTTTCATATAATCGATAGTTTACTTCACGAAACTTTGGTTTTTGCATTTAAATCCTTGAAACTAATTAGAATTATAAACATTGCGATTCTAAGTGGGAAAAACTTTTTACCTTTATTTTCTCAAAATTATAAAACTTCTTTCGTTTTTTCCCAATCTTTTTCGTAAAAGTCTTAAAAGCCAACTTTTGGTCACTTTCTTAGAAATAAACTGAAAACTAACATCAAAAATCATATTTTCATAATTTCTTTTTGAAATCTATATACGTACTCAATTAGTGTTAATTAAGCCCTCTCACTATTCAATCTCCGTGGATAAGATATCCAACTTATCACTAAACGTTTTAATCCTTAAATTGTGGAAATTGAATATCACTTTCACAAAACAACTCAATGATATTAGTTCGTATCATTACTTTTGTCAGAAAGTGATCGCCACATATTTCAAAAACCAAATAAAGTCTCTTATCATGGATTCATACATTATCTTAAATGGAAAATGGCTAGGGAATATGATTATCCCCCAAAACAATTTACAAACTTGGGGAGATTGGGTAAGCTTTGAGTCAGTGAAAAAAAATAATTAAATTCAAGAGAGGTAATGGTATATATACTTGTTTTTTGAAAGACTATTGTCATGAAAGAGAGGTCTCACTTCATGTGTCTAGTGCATGACTATTCTAAGGAGGTCTAGGTTGAATTTTTACCTTCTAAGACTCTTAACTTTTCATGTAAATATACTTATGAGTACATTAGGGAGAAAAATCCGACTGTGTTGTGAAAGAAAGTACTTTTGGACGTGAAAAGGATTCCTAAATTTTCTTTTATTTAATATCTATAATGCCTAGATAAACTAAGGACTAAGGATTACACTTATAAATGGAAATGTGTAACTGGTGACAAAAGTGACCTATGTGATTCTCATACTGAGGATACAAACCATATTTTCTTCAAATGTGACTACACTAATTTTAATTTAAAAATCATTTTTAAAAAAAATATGGGCAAACTTTTTCCTTTTCCAAACTACCAGGTTGGTTGACCATATTCTTAAAGTAAAACCTAATTTTTTATATCATGTCATATGCTTATCTGTGTGTGTTTCTATATGCTGCATTTAGAGAGAAAGAAGCGAAAGAAATTTTAATCATATTTCTTCAAATGAACAGGTGGTTATTGGAAACATTAAAAACATGATGCAAGAAGCTATTTTTAGTGGGAGAATATTTTCTAAAACTCAAGAGAACTTGGAATTATGCCTCTAGTGGGGTTTCTCTGAAAATTTTCTAACTTACTATTTTCTTCACATTTTTACAAAACATATTCTTAAGGGTGGGTGTTTGGGTTTCCATTTCCTATAATCTAAGTTGAATTATTTTCTCCTTCTATATTTCTTATCTCTCTACGAAGTTAAATGTTTTTTAGTGTGAATGTGAGTTTTTGCAGGAAATAATGTTGTGTACAGGAGGGGCCTCTTAAAGCAGGGATATGATATCCTTTCTCCTATACTGGATTAGGATGTTATGTCATAAAAGGGAAGGGAATTATAACCAATAGATTTGAGAGTGAATTAGGGGGTGGAGGTCTATCCATAGGGTTGAAGTTCTTATCATAAAAATAAATTTAAACGCATGGACATAGAGGTCGCTTATATCGACCAAAGAGAGAGTATAATACAAGAAGAGGGGTATGGGGCTAATGTTACATATATTTTTTTTGTAGAGTTATCAATGTCAAAGTATTCCCTACATTTAATCATAATCTAGTGGATATTGTCTCATTTTTGAAAAAGTTTGATTTAGTCAAGAGTTCCTTCTCACCTTTATTATATCCAATCATTGATGTTTATATTGTGTTTATTAGCCTGGATTTGTGTTTAAATATTTGGGTTAAGGTTTGCAACTTAAGTACTTTCTCAGGCCCAAGGACAATGTTGATGCAAAATACTAGACTATACCTAATTATTTGCTCACAGAAAAATATGGAGCATAGAGAGACATAACAGATTTTTAAAGTTATTCGGCTAAAGGGAAAAGCCTATGTCCACTGTTGTGTATTATCTGATGTTTGTATTGTTGTCTCCTCTTTCCCCTTTGGACATAGGGATTACAATGTATTTATTGCCCTTGAGTGTGAATAGGAGTTGGAATATTAAAGGATGGATTGCCTTTATAAAATAGGGATTCACATCATTAAAATGTTCATAATGTATACAATTGTTGGCTCTTTGCTGACCATGTTTGTCGGTCTTCCTATTATTGGTCAGGCTTCTAATTATATTGTCGGAATTCTGAGACTTGGTCGGGGAATTACTCATTGTTGACTAGGACGGATACCATGTTAGATAACAGATGTTCATTTTTTATTAGTCCATGTAACATGTTGATTTTTTACATCAACGAAATCCCCCAATGTTTCATACTTGAAGTTTTTGATAGGCTGTGGAGCATTTAGCTGTTAAAGTTGCTCGGGAACAATTCTGAAGCTTATTCTGCTACCAACTTCCCATACTTGTAAAATTATTGGTTCAGTTGGTGGCACTTGATGTGGATGGAATATTTGCAATTATCTAATGTTTTTAACGAATCATTTTGGGGAAAAAGTATCTTTTCGAGCTTAGCTGCCAATAGTTCAATCGATGTTGCCTTTAATCATTACCCTCTCTAGTTTTTGATGCAATCTATAAACGCGGGAAAAATCACGGTTGTCTTATACCTCTAACTTTCTGGGTCTCTGCTGCTATCTTCTTGAGCTTTCTGTGACCATTTGTTTTGTTCTTCAGTTCTTGATGAATCTTTATAACTTGTAAGAATACTCTATGTTTTCTTTTTCTTCATCTTTAAATAAGTTTTACTCAGTAGCTTGTCTAGGAGAATTTAGGAACGAGTGGAATATTCCTTCATGGGTGAATTTAGAACTTCCCCATATTCCCCACGGACCTTTTTTCTTTACTTAAGGTCCATTGGCTCCCTTTTATTTTTACTATTGAATGTGGGTTTACTTTTTCCCCCAAATCCACTTTTTCTTGTGTTTTGCTAGTATTTTGACGTGGTTCCTGTTAGAGTATCCCCCAATACTTTTAGAGTAGTTAATGGAGTTCATAGATTAAAACATCTTCATGGGTCCCATATGAGAATCCCATAGATCATGTTTTGTTATAAGTGGGACACAAGTGACAAGACTTACTATTGAAAGACTAGGGTTGTAAGTAGGGCTCTAGTAGTTATCCTCCAGGACTCCAACAGAGACTACTTTAATAATGGAGTAGTTGCCAAAAATTGGCAACATGTACCCATGATAGAGAAAGCAGTATATCGGGACCCAGATGCCTTCAATATAGGCAAGGGATAGGTTTCAATACTATTATATATCATTCCTTAATAATTTTATGAGTTACATTACTAACTGCATTTGTCTTCTCTTGGTTACAGCTGATCAAAAGATGAAGTGTCCCAAGGAGGAGATAACAACCTCAGAGAATTGAAGTTTATTTGGGTCATTAATTAAAAGATAGGAGAGGAGGACATTAGATCTTCCTCATACTTGTTGGAGTATAAAAACGCAATCACTTCTTTTATTGATCGCCTAACTATTACTGCTTCCTCCACGGCGATTGACCTTGATCAAAACCCTATATCTACCTCATTTTCCACTGCATCTGGCTATACTGAAGTTGCCTTTTCCTCACCGTCTTCCCTAGATTTAAACTTTCTCCTTGTCACAACCATTAGGAAGAGGAAATTCCCAAATATCCTGGTTGATATTACTGATCCTGGTTCCACCGAGCAGTTTGCTAGTGGAGCCACAAATAAATAATAGATTGGGAAAAATCCCCAGCTAAGAAAAATAATAAAGCCCACCTCAAGAGGGTGAAAAAGGGGCTTCCTTTCAGGCTGGCAGAAGGTTCTTTTCTTAGCGCTGACCAATAAGATGTAACACCCCGTATTTCTGTGCATGTAATATTTAATTAATTCGGGAAATTTTAAATTACTTGTGTGTCATAATTTAATTGAATTAATTATGGTAATATTTATTTAAATATTAATCGAAGAGTGAACGGTTAATATTTAGGGAAATTTAATTACTAAGTGAATAGTAATAATTTATTTACGTCATAATGTGTATTAGTAACGTGGCATTTATTTATCTCAGTCAGGAGTCGGTACAGACTAATTTGGGTGTGAGATAAGGATTTTTATAAATTAATTCGGATGTCTATTTTGAGTTGACAGTTGAGTCCGGATGGCCTGAGATAGTAAAAAAAGTGTACCTGGGGGTAGTAAACGGGTCATGGGGCATTTTTGGGCATAACCGGCCCCACAGAGGGCTATTTGGGTCACTTGGGCTTGGTCCATTAGGCTAAAAACGGGATTAGTGTTTTAAGAACTAAATGTAAGAGTGGGGAATGGAAGATAAACATAAACCTATATCTATGAAATTGGGGAGAAAGTGAGAGGGAGCAGTTAGAGCCAATTTGGGGAACGTTTTTAGATAAAACATGGAACGGATTGGGTGTTCATCATCAAGCTTGCCTCTACGCCAATGGATCAGACCCAACGATCCCCAAAAGGCAAGTGGTTAACTTGCTGTGATGTTTATTTATGATATCCAATTCATATTTTTGTGATGTGCAAATCAAAATTCATTTTGGGTGTGTAACCATAATTGAAAATGGCTTTTTCTGAATTAGAGTAATGGATAGATTTAATTAATCAATGAATGCTATGTTATGAATTGGGACTGTGAAGATTGGATTGTAGGGTGAATTACAGTATATATTTATAATTAATTTTACTGCGAATGACGAGGTCGAATTCGGTAAAACGAGACCCGGGTGACAAACCCAAATTCAATATACCCAGAGTTATATATAAATTTGATGATAAATTAAGGTCTCTAGGCAGTTTAGAACATTTTTCTTACGTGGAGGTATTGTTAGTTGTGCTCGGATTAGAATGGGGGAGGAGACAAAACCTTGGAGATAGTCATCAATGGCGAAACAGAACGTCCGAGAAGGAGCAGACCTATTTGATCGATGGAAAGGATCGATCGATCGATTATCCCATATTTTTTGAGTTTGGCCTTGGAAATTTTAGGTGGGATTTCTTTTTAGTTTAATTTCCACCAAGTCTAATTAAGGGAGAGAAATTAATTAGATAAGTTAATATCCTCACAATTATAGGGGCGTATAATTGGGATTGGTGGGGGTGATTGAGTGCAACACTTACGTATGAACTTTGAGAATAAATTCTCAGAAACAATATAACGAACTAGGTTAATAAGTTCGGGTATAGTAGCAGGGCGACATTGCTCATTTAAATTAATTGTATAAGGAAAACTATTTAATTTGGAGTCCGGGATTAGACTTGGGTGATAGTTAATTTCGAGGCATGTGAGCGAGTACAGGTATATTCATTGAGTGATACCAAGGCGTTAAAGTAATTACTGAGAGTTGTAGATTAATTTGGAGTGGGAATATTGACTCGAAAAATATTAAAATACGGACCACGTGAGCGAGTTTGGGTATTGGTTGAGTGACACCAACGTAATAAATAAATTGAGGGATAAATTAATTAATTTAGAGTCGAATCATAGACTCGGGAAAGTAATGAATTAATTCATGTGTAAATTAATTAAATTAGAGTCGGACCATAGACTCGGAGAAAATATGCTAGTGTTATGGATTTTGTGCACGGTAATGCTGGGAACTAACTATTATATATATATGGTGTGTTGATTGTGTATATATATATATATTGTGTTATTAAATATCAGTGATTTGATACTAGTAATATATATCCTCTAGTTCTATCAGGGGTAGTTGCGCGTAGTGGGTGAATCCCCTAGCTTGAGGAGTAGGGCGAGTATATCCCTAGGTCATAGCATCCATTATATGGGTGAGGGGATTATCTCACTTTCAGGGAAGGAATATGATCGCCTCCATTATGTATTTCTTTTTGGCCAAGTTAGTGAGCGATTCTAACTTCGGTAACTAGGTTATGCGAGTACACCTAGTGTTATATCACTTTAGAGAATACATTCGGTGAGTTATTACTCGAGAGGATGGGTTATATTTATAATCAACATGTGTGTGAATGTTGTAATATGGTTCTACTTATATAATGGGATAAATTGTTATATATGGGTCATTAAATACATGTAGTGAATTATATTAATTATATATGGGTTATATTCACATTCAACATCTGGGATTTTTATAAGATAACTGCACGTACATAATCGAGTGAATAATTTTATACGAGAAGTTTAAATACATGGAGAGAAATGTATTATTTATATAACTAGTGAATGTTATATCACTTTCGAGGAAAGATGATTAACTAAGTTAAGGTTGTAAATAACTTATAAATCATGCATTGAAAATACTCGGGGTTGAGTAGCGACGTTGCAAGAGATATATCAAGTATCTAGTTTCAGGGTAGAAAACTAGGTGGGATATAAAGAAAGCGTTAGGTGTGAACATTAGTTGAGAGGTGACTTTGTCCTCAAGGGCGTGCGACACTAACTTAAATATGAAGCGCATTCATGCATTTTATATTACTGAAAGTTAATCATTTGCTAAATGTTTTCAAAATGTTTTGGGTTCTAACCCTTGCTATAAAATATTTTCAAAACCTTTTATGTGTCCAGCCACATGGACGCTAGGCTTGATTCATTCAAGGGATTCGTTGCTTCAGCATATGTGGATGTTGCAGGATTTGTATAGGCGCCTATACTCCTTCTATTCCTAGTGTAAGGATTTTCTATCAGATGTTCGAGCATGTTGCTGACAGTTTTATTTAGTATTTATTTCAGATACTTGATATCCATTATTATCTGTCTTTACATTTCTGTTGGATTTTAGCCGATGGTTATTCATCTAGTTTCTTATATATGTGATGGTTGGATTCATTTAGCTCATTCTTGTTAATGATGTATTTTCGCATGAGTATTTAATTGAATTAATGAAAGATAAAATTTGGCACCAATCTATTTTCACTTAGGTGGTTAGTAATTAAAAAGTTTCAACAGTGATGCTAAGAATGAACCAACTGAGAAACCAGTTCTAATTTAATTTAGGACTGATCACCCGAGTTTAATTAGGCAGGGTGTCATAGATGGTATCAAAGCATCAGGTTCTAATGTCCTTAGGATCAGTGCATCTTTTCACGCTTCATCTTAGCCTTCTTTGATGTAGAGCCTTATGATAGGATTGTTTTATTCCTCTACGTATGCGACTTACATTATCCTGCTATCAAGTATAGTTGATGTGATTCATATACGAGTTCGATTGGGCATTGTACATCGAATAAATTCGGACAATCAGCGAGGGCCGTAAGAAGTACGACAGGAGGAGAGGAAAAACGGAAAATGTAGAGTATTAGTGGAATAGGATAATCACTTGGGGGAAGTAATTCCCCCATGAACTGTTGTAGACAATGGTAATATAATTTTGGACTCACTCCGCATTATTGGCAAGGAGAGAGAGTCATTGAGGATGATCTTTGAGAGTCAGTCACCACGTATGAAGGAGAATATATGGAGTCAAATAAGAAATTTTGTGTACAGTGTGACCGTAAGATCGTCCATCCTCTATTCAAATATGGGTGCGAGTGAAATTTTAGAGTTTATGAAATGGGTAAAATTGTAACAAATCGCAAGAGATATGATAAATTGTATAAGCGAACTTTGTAATCGATGAAGGAGATACGAAGAAGGATAAGGGAACCAGCAAGTGGAAAATGAATCGTGTGAGAATACACAAGGATGGATGGAAGATCTGACTAGGATGACTAATGTTGAGGTCCTCAATATCGTTTGTTGGCCAGTTTACATTAACACTTCTAAGATACAGGAGACAATAAGGTTAGAGTGTTTAACCTAAGAATGATGTGAGATGTAATGGTTCTAGTGAAGCACGATGGAAGGGTATACCTAGCAAGGGACCCATCTTGACGTTTTACATTATGTAAGTTTCTACCTATTGACAGTGGATTTGATCCGGGTCATCGAGGCCAATAACGAGTCCTATAGGTCTAAGGACAACGGGGGTCTAAGGCCAAGACTACCAAGTACACGAGAAGGACAACCCCAACATGATCATTTGGGCCAGAGGCAGGGGATTGACACATAGAGGTGTCTTATGTGTGGAAATGACTTTCAATAACACACCTCATATGAGGGGAGACTGGTAGCTATGTGAGCGCAAGCTGCAGTCTAAGATAGTACCACCGTTAGAGTGTAATGGAGTGGGGCCATCAAAGTATTGATGGGTATACGTGGGACCGGGAGGAGGTTATGTAAGAAAAATACCTAGAGTTATTCGCCGCAGTAATGACCAAATTTCGGGGACGAAATTCCTTTGTAAGGGGGGGAGGGGGGAATATGTAACACCCTGTATTTTTGTGCATGTAATATTTAATTAATTCGGGAAATTTTACATTACTTGTGTGTCGTAATTTAATTGAATTAATTATGGTAATATTTATTTAAATATTAATCGAAGAGTGAATGGTTAATATTTAGGGAAATTTAATTACTAATTGAATAGTAATAATTTATTTACATCATAACATGTATTAGTGACGTGGCATTTATTTATCTCAGCCGGGAGTCAGTATAGACTAATTTGGGTGTGAGATAAGGATTTTTATTAATTAATTTGGCTGTCAATTTTGAGGGCAAAGTTGAGTACGGAGGGGTCGAGATAGTCGAAAAAGTGTACCCGGGGCTAGTAAACGTGTCACGAGGCATTTTTAGGCATAAGCAGGCCCACATATGGCTATTTGGGTCACTTGGGCTTGTCCCATTAGGCTAAAAATGGGATTACTGTTTTAAGAACTAAATCTAAGAGTGGGGAACGACAGAGAAACATAAACCTAAATCTAAGAAATTGGAGAAAAAGTGAGAGGGCGCAGTTAGAGCCAATTTGAGGATCTTTTTGAGATAAAACAAGGCACGGATTGGGTTCTCATCATCAAGCTTGCCACTACACCAACGGATAAGACCCAACGAACCCCAAAAGGCAAGTGGTTAACTTGCTGTGATGTTTATTTATGATATCCATTTCATGTTTTTATGATGTGTAAATCTAAATTCGTTTTGGGTGTGTAACCATAATTGAAATGGGGTTTTTCTGAACTAGAGTAATTAATAGATTTAATTACTCAATTAATGCTAAGTTATGAATTGGGACTATTGAGATTGGATTGAAGGGTGAATTACAGTATATATTGATGATTAATTTGACTGCGAATGATGTGGTCGAATTCGGTAAAATGCGACCCGGGTGACAAACTCAAATTGGATGTACCCAGAGTTATACATAAATTTGACGATAAATTAAGGTATCTAGAATGTTTAGAACCTGTTTATTATGTGGAGCTATCGTTAGTTGTGTTGGGGTTAGAACGGGGGTGGAGATAAAAGCTTGCAGAAAGTCCTCAATGGCGAAAGAAAAGGCTTGAGAAGGAGGAGACTTGTTCGATCGATTGATCAATGGAAAGGATCAATCGATCGATGGTCCCAAATTTTTGGCAGTTCGGCCTTGGATGTTTTAGGTGAGATTTCTTTTTAGTTTAATTTCCACCAAGTCTAATTAAGGGAGATACGTTAATATCCACATAATTATAGGGGCGTATAATTGGGATTTGTGGGGGTGATTGAGTGCAGCACTTACGTATGAATTTTGATAGTAAATTCTCAGAAACAAAATAACGAACTAGGTGAATAAGTTCAGGTATAATAGTAGGGAGACACTGCTCATCAAATAATTAATTTGGAGTCGGTAATTAGACTCGGGTGATAGTTAATTTCAGGCCACGTGAGCGAGTACATGTACATTGATTGAGTGATACCAATGCGTTAACTTAATTACTGAGAGGAGCAGATTAATTTGGAGTGGGAATATTGACTCGGGAAATATTAAAATACGGGCCACGTGAGCAAGTCCAAGTATATTGGTCGAGTGACACCAAGGTAATAAATTAATTAAGGGATAAATTAATTAATTTAGAGTCGGATCATAGACTCGAGAAAGTAATGAATTAATTAATGTCTAAATTAATTAAATTAGGGTCGGACCATAGGTGTAATACCCCGTGATTTTATTGATTTTACTTAATTTGAATAATTAAATTAAATGGGAATTAATTGGAAATTAATCCGAATTTAAATACTAGCGAGACGTGAGTTGGTATTTTATTATGATGATAATATTGAGTATTACTGAATATATATTGTAATATATGATTATTGATAATATTAAAATTGTCATGAGTCATAAATATGACAATTTAGGAAATTATGTTGGGACGCACTTGTCAGTCGCATCAGAAATCAATTTAAATATATTAAAAAGTAAATTATAATATAGTTATCCGTATGGTCATTTTGAGTGCGCCAACGTGTCCGTAGGGGTCGAGATAGTAAAAAAATACTAGTCGGGGGTTTAGTTTGGGTCCCGGGGCACTTTTAGGCCAAACCGACAACCCGGGAGAGTATTTTGGTCATTTTAAAATTTAAGGAAATAAGACCCAAGAATTTTCGAGTTTATTTAGTTATTATTGGGAAGGCCATTAGGTCCATTATCAGCTAAAAAACAAAGTGGGGGTACGTGAGTTAGAGGAGAAGTTGCAAAAGGTTTCCAAATCCTATCCACCACCAACCACCACCAAATTTTGACAGAATTGTGACCGGAAAGAAGGAAAGAACCAACCCTCGAACACCATCAACGATTCTGAACATCTAACATAAGGCAAGTGATTTGATTCCATTAGCTTCAGCAAATATCTCTTCCATGATTAGTGTAGAAATTGATATTTTCCTTGAAAGATGATGAAAACCCATTAAATTTGATGTAGAATTCTAAACCTTGGTTAGGAATTGCATGTAGATTAGTTCTGGATGAAATTCAGTACCCAAACCATAACCTTTGATGATTTAAAAATGGATTTTAAAACAATAATATCATAGATCTTGAAGAAAATAGAAAACTAGGATTTTTATGAAGATTTGATCCATGTAAGGCTAATTGTTGATGATTTAATGGTTTTGAAAAGTTAAAAATAATGCATTTAGGTTGTATAATGATCCTATAACCTTAGATTAGAGTTACATACCTTGCAACTGAGTTTTGGGACAAATCTGGGACTGAAAAACGATGCAGTCCGTAGCCCATTTGGTGCGATCGACCGATCGACATTCATAGGTCGATCGATCCACCTTCCCAGAAATTGTTATATTTTTCCTTGTTGAATTTTACAAAAGTAGACTCTAGAAAAATTATTGATGGGGACTTTCTGAACACTCTTAGATTTGAGGAAGATCAGTTGGCATGATTAAGAGACTCGAATTATTATTAGAATTCAATTTGGGATTTATTTTAAATCTAATAAGGATCGACGAGTGAGGGATTATTAAAAAACTGAAATTAAATGAGTTAATCTATATAGCTTGATAAAATAAGGTTTTTGGCTGAAATTGTCACAACCCGCCTAAAATAATAACGGGTGGCCAGCCCTATACTATATTAAATCAGGAGTTTCAGATGGTCCAGTCTCAACATCAACTACCGGTACTATATAATATAGGACTAACTACCCGATATCATATAAGCGGGATGTGAAAAATTAAATAAAATATGCAACAACCAACCAACTAACGCTAAAAGAAAAGAAAGATGCAGGAAAGAACTAAAATAAATGAGATACTAGAAATAAAATGAAATAAATAAACACAACCGAATGTACTACACAAAGTAGACCCGAATAAGCTGTCGGGCCACAACCAATACAATAACGGAAATGGAATAAATATAAACATGTATATAAATATCCCTTGGGTACAAACCCGATATACAACATGAATCCTACCTAGAATTTTAAAGAAGTAGGAAGCGGCTACATGAAACAACCCGCAACAGCCCGCACCTGTCACGGCTCCCAAGACTCTGGATAGAAAGTCATCCGGCATCCAGGCGGTAGGATACCTGTGGTAATATATATATATATATATATATATATATATATATATATATATATATATATATATATATATATATATATATATATATATATATATATACAAGCAGGAGAGAAAAGTAAACGGGTCAGAGCCCTGAATGTGAAAAATATTTATCAAGTGTTAACCGTGCATAATAATTACCGGTGCACCTTATTTCATAATTAAAGTGAGACCGCAGTCTCGTGGAACCCCAACTCACCTCTCATCTAAAGGCGCGCACTTATTCGCGTCCTCAAGTTTAAGTTAAATTACCCCCATTGTTATAAGGACAACCTAACTTATCATAGGCCTAGCCTATACGCACGAGAGCTACTATCCTGTCATAATCTAAGGATCCACCCTTTCTAATCCTACTAGATTATGATTTCAACAATTATGCCATAAAAGGATTAATGGATTTCGATTTATAATTTCATGAATTATAATTATCATAATTATTAAAACATTACCCCTATATATATATATATATATATATATATATATATATATATATATATGTATGTATATATATACATATATAGGCTAAAATACAAGAATTAATATTCTTAATAACATGCACATGGAATATTGGCAAAACTTCTCTCTAATCTAAAAATTGTACTACGTTTCGTGCGTGGGGAGTCTCGCAAAGTGAAATCCAAACAAGGAACTGCCCCGTTACACTACTCCTGACAAGGTCAAGACTAGAGATCCGAGATGCCACATATGGAATTACTTCTCTCAAATCTCGACATGGCCCTGCGTTTCGTGCGTGAGGTGTCTCGCAAAGCGAAATCCAAACAAGGAACCACCTCGTTACACTACTCCTGGGCAATGTCGATCCGAGAGATCCATAATCCCCAACATACAATTTAATACTACCATTACTACTAAACTCTATAAACTACAAAAGAAAGAAAGAAAGAAAAGAAAAGAAAGAAAACAAATAGAATGAAATAAAATAATCTCCAATAATATCCTTGGTGTGATGTAACCGAAGTATTCCTCAAATACGATACATCAACCCCCAATAAATCTGGTACACCATAATCATCCAAGATGTACCCCATAGAAATAACATATCCTTTCATCTAGGATATATAAATATATATATAGGTATTTTATTCTCACCATATATATATACATACCATCATCCATACCCATGACCAAGTGTATATACCATATATGATGTACAATGGCCATGCACATATAATACCCGGCTACATATAACGCCGATAAAACTGCATCAATGCTATCATCTTCCCAGTGCCCGGCTCACGTAGCAATACTGGGGCCACCATGGTGGGACTAAACGACACCCACCTCGTGGTAACACACACACACGACGTCCCGGGAAGCGGTCATAGATTCAACCGGCAATGAGACGAAACATACCCACCACGTCTCACCCCAAAATATATATCTATATAGTATAATAACACAAGGGACGACTATGACCCGGGGAATATCCACACCCTGCACTATATGCCAGGATGCTCACCCTCTGCACGGAAACTTCCCAATGATAGCATGAGCGGGGTATGCTTAACCAATATAAGTATGTATATCACTCACATACGCAATATACATACGTCCATATGATCCCATCATATGATCCAATATAATAAACCATCATATACGGTTTAAATATCCATACCATGTATATCCACAACATAAATATATCCATATATTCATTTTCATACATAGATATATGTACATATATTCACACATCGCTATATCAATATATATACAAACTAATTCTCGTTCATATGTATAAGATATAAAACCCGGCTATAAGTATATATAATCCTCAATATACAAGCCGTCACCACAATTTCCATTAAATGTACCTCGATATGTGAATACAATTCCTCACTTGGAACATATTCAATCATTATTCCTATGATGAATAGTCTCCCAAAACCATATGTATATATCTATACATACATATATTCAACATTAGGGTTATCACCCAACGTTGTGTAGGAATCCATCACTACACATCTCATCCATAACCAAAAGTATATAATTACCTTTAGTACTATTTAACCATAGGTACACACATGACTTAACAGTCTAAAACCTCAAATTATTCCAACCTCATTTCAAGTATTGGAATCTCAGTAATCATATCCCCATAATTACGAGTAAACTATCCTAACTAGAAGTTGCCACTGCATTTTCTAATCGATAGTACGATCCCAAAGCGTTCTCAATGTCACCTATGGTTCGAATAAATCTCGGTAACCCTTACTCCTATTGAGTTATCGATTTTTCCTTAGACTAAACATTTCTAAGGATATGGTACCCCTCACTCTCTAAAAGTTCTCAACCTCACATCATACTTATACCTATCTATAATTGGTATTCCCAACCTCAAAGGGGTTTCCCCAATATCCATATGTGACTCCAATACGTGCATGGGTACATTTCTCCCAAATTACCCGAAGGAGTCCCCAAAAATCCTAATATGTGAGAAACTCCTTCAATGTCTCCAAGAACATATCTTTTACATCATAAGAGAGGGCCCCAAATCAACAAACCCAACCAAAAAGGGCTAGAAGTCATCTTAGGAAACCCATAAAACAGCCCACTGAGGAAGCCCCTAAGAATAAACTCCAAAAGAAAGAGGGGGAGAACAACTCCAAACTTTGGGCTAAAAACAGGGGACCGGCCGACCGGTCCCAGACCCCCGGTCGATCGCGAGTCCAAATTTTGCCTATGAAGAAATGCAGTAGGCTTTTCCCTTAAGGCGCGGTCGACCGGTCCCCAGACCGCGGTCGACCGGCCATACCAGTTAAGCTGGCCGAAATCCCTTTCTCAGCAAACCCACGAAATTATATACCCAAATCTCATCACTAAGCGCCCAAATCTTTAACCCAATCATTTTATTAACAAGAAAACCCATCCTACATATCATCCCAACCATTTATATGTGATTAAATCATAGAATAACATTGATTTCAAGATTTAAACCCAAAAATCTAGGTTTTGATGTTAATACCCAAAAATCCATTTCTTTACCCCACAAATTATGAAATGAAATACACAAATAGCTATTTAGCAAGATTAAACACTTGCCTCAGGTTTGTAGAGGTTGGATCGTCCTCGATGTCACGGTTGGGCCGGAAATCCCCAAGCTTTCCTTCCTCTCTCTCTTCCTTTCTTCTTCTTTTCTCTCTAGGGCTTTTCTCTCTTTCTCTCTAATGAGAAATGGCTTAATCCGTAAGCCTCACAAACCTTTTAAAACAAAATCCCAGTTTTAAATGTTAATACACACTTTAAATGACTCGTTTACTCCAATTCAAGTCAAAACAACTTAGAAACATTCCGGAGCCGAAATAAGACACAATGACAGTCATTTTGACTATCTCGACCCTTCCGGAATCGATGGTACCCTCAAAAATATCATTCGGAATACTTTGAAATATTCTCTATTTTTGGGCCTCAATTCCCAAATATTGAGATTCTCCAATTTAATTAAATTTTATCTTCCCAAAATTTAATTTCTCAGTCTCCAAAAATCGAGGGTTGTTACACACTTCCCCCCTTACAAAAATTTCGTCCGCGAAATTTAAGACATGCCTAGTACCTCAATAACATCTAGTCCTCACATCAATCCCTAGGATCACTATACCGATCCTTCCTGGTTCTCATGTCGAACCATACAGTTTTAAAGTAACTACTACCCATGGCGCCCATACACCCCGTATCCGAGTTTCCACTCATAAAACTATGATCAAGATCCACTAACCTCAATCATAACATACCCCTCAGCAATATGATCTATAACAACATACTAAATATATAGAAGTTTAAAATTTCCCAATGGTAGAACTCTCCTCAATTCCTGACACTAGCCACCTTCGTGCGGGGGAGGTCTCGCAAGAGAAATCCAAACAAGTAACCCTCCCAATACACTACTATGTATCTAGGTCGGGGATTGAGATTAGTTGAGCCAGGGTTAAGGTTTTATAAAAAGAGGATTCTCCATATTTTAAATATTGCCCGAGGGCCTATACAACAATACAATATAAATACATCCCGCGTCTTTCGACACGCCAAACAAACACCTTATGTTTAGGACACAAGGCCTCAACCAATATAATACTCTAGCCAAAGCCTAGTTCTAAAAACTAGCGCACCTATGAGCTAAACCATCCGCTCCTCATAAATCTACCAAAATCTGAACCTCTCAATTATGAAAAGGTGTATCATCTCCAAAAACGCCATACAAAGGCCGCTCTTGCTCACTTCCTCCTCTAGGAAAATTCCATACACCCTAGCGGTGTAGCAGCTAGCTACTCATCACACCTCTCACGCGACGTTCCCAATATCGCACAAAGCGTAACTTAAACCCAAATAAAGGTATTCTACCTTACATTTCCGTAACTCAATGGTTTCCCCTTGTCCTAAAATCTCAACTCAGGGTCCTCAACTTCGGCCAGGACAATCATTATCCCTAAGCCTATTTCTTCACAAAAGAAATATCTCCCTCAGAACCCTTCCTAACCATGCTGAAGGGCAAGGTGCGATTGCAACTGCCGAAAACTCCCTCCGTCCTACAAAACGAAACTGAGTCTCCAAAGGCATTCTCCCTCATCTTAGAAGGCGATACTCCTGATATTGGGATAGCTACACCAACCTCACCTCGGTAAGAGTCACCAACATTAGGATTCCTAACGAAGGTTAACATATTCTCAACCTAAACCTCCCAAGGACTACACTACATGCCTCTCCTCGTACTTTTCTTACTAAGACCAAGATTCGCCATTCGAGTAAATTTCCTTTCTTACTCGACTGCCGATAATTCACCTCGAACCACTGCTAAAAATCTCCTCAATAACTCCTCCGGAACCGGGGAAAACAAATACCCCCGATTAAAGCGTACCCACAATATGCTATGGGTATTGTACTTCTAATCCTATCCCTTCCTAGACGACAAAATATAGGCGACGTCTGAAACGAAACAAGAGCAACTGTTACTAGAACGCCAATCAAGTGAATATACTTCACAGAAGAAACAACGCAGTGAACACAACAGTCCTATTTATAGGGCTTTAGGTCAAGAACGTTAACGGAAGAATGCAGAAACTCGCACAGATCCTAAGGACTCTAGAACCTGATGCTCTTATACCATCTGTCACAACCCGCCTAAAATAATAACGGGTGGCCAGCCCCATACTATATTAAATCAGGAGTTTCAGATGGTCCAGTCTCAACATCAACTACCAGTACTATATAATATATGACTAACTACCCCATATCATATAAGCGGGATGTGAAAAATTAAATAAAATATGCAACAACCAACCAACTAACGCTAAAAGAAAAGAAAGATGCAGGAAAGAACTAAAATAAATGAGATGCTAGAAATAAAATGAAATAAATAAACACAACCGAATGTACTACACAAAGTAGACCCGAATAAGCTGTCGGGCCACAACCAATATAATAACTGAAATGTAATAAATATAAACATGTATATAAATATCCCTTGGGTACAAACCCGATATACAACATGAATCCTACCTAGAATTTTAAATAAATAGGAAGCGGCTACATGAAACATTCCGTAACAGCCCGCACCTGTCACGGCTCCCAAGACTCTGGATAGAAAGTCATCCGGCATCCAGGCGGTAGGATACCTGTGGTAATATATATATATATATATATATATATATATATATATATATATATATATATATATATATATATATACAAGCAGGAGAGAAAAGTAAACGGGTCAGAGCCCCGAATGTGAAAAATATTTAGCAAGTGTTAACCGTGCATAATAATTACCGGTGCACCTTATTTCATAATTAAAGTGAGACCGCACTCTCGTGGAACCCCAACTCACCTCTCATCTAAAGGCGCGCACCTATTCGCGTCCTCAAGTTTTAGTTAAATTACCCCCATTGTTATAAGGACAACCTAACTTATCATAGGCCTAGCCTATACCCACGAGAGCTACTATCCTGTCATAATCTAAGGATCCACCCTTTCTAATCCTACTAGATTATGATTTCAACAATTATGCCATAAAAGGCTTAATGGATTCCAATTTATAATTTCATGAATTATAATTATCATAATTATTAAAACATTACCCCTATATATATATGTATATATATATACATATATAGGCTAAAATATAAGAATTAATATTCCTAATAACATGCACATGGAATATTGGCAAAACTTCTCTCTAATCTGAAAATTGTACTATGTTTCGTGCGTGGGGAGTCTCGCATAGCGAAATCCAAACAAGGAACCGCCCCGTTACACTACTCCTGACAAGGTCAAGACTAGAGATCCGAGATGCCACATATGGAATTACTTCTCTCAAATCTCGACATGGCACTGCGTTTCGTGCGTGAGGTGTCTCGCAAAGAGAAATCCAAACAAGGAACCACCTCGTTACACTACTCCTGGGCAATGTCGATCCGAGAGATCCATAATCCCCAACATATAATTTAATACTACCATTACTACTAAACTCTATAAACTACAAAAGAAAGAAAGAAATAAAAGAAAAGAAATAAAACAAATAGAATGAAATAAAAGAATATCCAATAATATCCTTGGTGTGATGTAACCGAAGTATTCCTCAAATACGATACATCAACCCCCAATAAATCTGGTACACCATAATCATCCAAGATGTACCCCATAGAAATACCATATCCTTTCATCTAGGATATATAAATATATATATAAGTATTTTATTCTCACCATATATATATACATACCATCATCCATACCCATGACCAAGTGTACATACCATATATGATGTACAATGGCCATGCACATATAATACCCGGCTATATATAGCGCCGATAAAACTGCATCAATGACATCATCTTCCCAGTGCCTGGCTCACGTAGCAATACTGGGGCCACCATGGTGGGACTAAACGACACCCACCTCGTGGTAACACACACACACGACGTCCCGGGAAGCGGTCATAGATCCAACCGGCAATGAGACGAAACATACCCACCACGTCTCACCCCAAAATATATATCTATATCGTATAATAACACAAGGGACGACTATGACCTGGGGAATATCCACACCCTGCACTATATGCCAGGATGCTCACCCTCTGCGCGAAAACTTCCAAATGATAGCATGAGCGGGGTATGCTTAACCAATATAAGTATGTATATCACTCACATACGCAATATACATACGTCCATGTGATCCCATCATATGATCCAATATAATAAACCATCATATACGGTTTAAATATCCATACCATGTATATCCACAACATAAATATATCCATATATTCATTTTCATACATAGATATATGTACATATATTCACACATCGCTATATCAATATATATACAAACTAATTCTCGTTCATATGTATAAGATATATAAACCCGGCTATAAGTATACATAATCCTCAATATACAAGCCGTCACCACAATTTCCATTAAATGTACCTCGATATGTGAATACAATTCCTCACTTGGAACATATTCAATCATTATTCCTATGATGAATAGTCTCCCAAAACCATATGTATATATCTATACATACATATATTCAACATTAGGGTTATAACCCAACGTTGTGTAGGAATCCATCACTACACATCTCATCCATAACCAAAAGTATATAATTACCTTTAGTACTATTTAACCATAGGTACACACATGACTTAACAGTCTAAAACCTCAAATTATTCCAACCTCATTTCAAGTATTGGAATCTCAGTAATCATATCCCCATAATTACGAGTAAACTATCCTAACTAGAATTTGCCACTGCATTTTCTAATCGATAGTACGATCCCAAAGCGTTCTCAATGTCACCTATGGTTCGAATAAATCTCGGTAACCCTTACTCCTATTGAGTGATCGATTTTTCCTTAGACTAAACATTTCTAATGATATGGGACCCCTCACTCTCTAAAAGTTATCAACCTCACATCATACTTATACCTATCTATAATTGGTATTCCCAACCTCAAAGGGGTTTCCCCAATATCCATATGTGACTCCAATACGTGCATGGGTACATTTCTCCCAAATTACCCGAATGAGTCCCCAAAAATCCTAATATGTGAGAAAATCCTTCAATGTCTCAAAGAACATATCTTTTACATCATAAGAGAGGGCCCCACATCAACAAACCCAACCAAAAAGGGCTAGAAGTCATCTTAGGAAACCCATAAAACAGCCCACTGAGGAAGCCCCTAAGAATAAACTACAAAAGAAAGAGGAGGAGAACAACTCCAAACTTTGGGCTAAAAACAGGGGACCGGTCGACCGGTCCCAGACCCCCGGTCGACCGCGAGTCCAAATTTTGCCTATGAAGAAATGCAGTAGGCTTTTCCCTTAAGGCGCGGTCGACCGGTCCCCAGACCGCGGTCGACCGGCCATACCAGTTAAGCTGGCCAAAATCCCTTTCTCAGCAAACCCACGAAATTATATACCCAAATCTCATCACTAAGCCCCCAAATCTTTAACCCCATCATTTTATTAACAAGAAAACCCATCCTACATATCATCCCAACCATTTATATGTGATTAAACCATAGAATAACATTGATTTCAAGATTTAAACCCAAAAATCTAGGTTTTGATGTTAATACCCAAAAATCCATTTCTTTACCCCACAAATTATGAAATGAAATACACAAATAGCTATTTAGCAAGATTAAACACTTGCCTCAGGTTTGTAGAGGTTGGATCGTCCTCGATGTCGCGGTTGGGCCGGAAATCCCCAAGCTTTCCTTCCTCTCTCTCTTCCTTTCTTCTTCTTTTCTCTCTAGGGCTTTTCTCTCTTTCTCTCTAATGAGAAATGGCTTAATCCGTAAGCCTCACAAACCTTTTAAAACAAAATACCAGTTTTAAATGTTAATACACACTTTAAATGACTCGTTTACTCCAATTCAAGTCAAAACAATGTAGAAACATTTCGGAGCCGAAATAAGACCCAATGACAGTCATTTTGACTATCTCGACCCTTCCGGAATCGATGGTACCCTCAAAAATATCATTCGGAATACTTTGAAATATTCTCTATTTTTGGACCTCAATTCCCAAATATTGAGATTCTCCAATTTAATTAAATTTTATCTTCCCAAAATTTAATTTCTCAGTCTCCAAAAATCGAGGGTTGTTACACACTTCCCCCCTTACAAAAATTTCGTCCGCGAAATTTAAGACATGCCTAGGACCTCAATAACATCTAGTCCTCACATCAATCCCTAGGATCACTATACCGATCCTTCCTGGTTCTCATGTCGAACCATGGAGTTTTAAAGTAACTACTACCCATGGCGCCCATACACCCCGTATCCGAGTTTCCACTCATAAAACTATGATCAAGATCCATTAGCCTCAATCATAACATACCCCTCAGCAATATGATCTATAACAACATACTAAATATATAGAAGTTTAAAATTTCCCAATGGTACAACTCTCCTCAATTCCTGACACTAGCCACCTTCGTGCGGGGGAGGTCTCGCAAGCGAAATCCAAACAAGGAACCCTCCCAATACACTACTGTGTATCTAGGTCGGGGATTGAGATTAGTTGAGCCAGGGTTAAGGTTTTATAAAAAGAGGATTTTCCATATTTTAAATATTGCCCGAGGGCCTATACAACAATACAATATAAATACATCCCGCGTCTTTCGACACGCCAAACAAACACCTTATGTTTAGGACACAAGGACTCAACCAATATAATACTCTAAACAAAGCCTAGTTCTAAAAACTAGCGCACCTATGAGCTAAACCATCCGCTCCTCATAAATCTACCAAACTCTGAACCTCTCAGTTATGAAAAGGTGTATCATCTTCAAAAACGCCATACAAAGGCCGCTCTTGCTCACTTCCTCCTCTAGGAAAATTCCATACACCCTAGCGATGTAGCAGCTAGCTACTCATCACACCTCTCACGCGACGTTCCCAATATCGCACAAAGCGTAACTTAAACCCAAATAAAGGTATTCTACCTTACGTTTCCGTAACTCAATGGTTTCCCCTTGTCCTAAAATCTCAACTCAGTGTCCTCAACTTCTGCCAGGACAATCATTATCCCTAAGCCTATTTCTTCACAAAAGAAACATCTCCCTTAGAACCCTTCCTAACCATGCTGAAGGGCAAGGTGCGATTGCAACTGCCGAAAACTCCCTCCGTCCTACACAACGAAACTGAGTCTCCAAAGGCATTCCCCTTCATCTTAGAAGACGATACTCCTGATATTGGGATAGCTACACCAACCTCACCTCGGTAAGAGTCACCAACATCAGGATTCCTAACGAAGGTTAACATATTCTCAACCTAAACCTCCCAAGGACTACACTACATGCCTCTCCTCGGACTTTTCTTACTAAGACCAAGATTCGCCATTCGAGTAAATTTCCTTTCTTACTCGACTGCCGATAATTCACCTCGAACCACTGCTAAAAATCTCCTCAATAACTCCTCCAGAACCGAGGAAAACAAATACCCCCGATTAAAGCGTATCCACAATATGCTATGGGTATTGTACTTCAAATCCTATCCCTTCCTAGACGACAAAATCTAGGCAACGTCTGAAACGAAACAAGAGCAACTGTTACCAGAACGCCAATCAAGTGAATATACTTCACAGAAGAAACAACGCAGTGAACACAACAGTCCTATTTATAGGGCTTTAGGTCAAGAACGTTAACGGAAGAATGCAGAAACTCGCACAGATCCTAAGGACTCTAGAACCTGATGCTCTTATACCATCTGTCACAACCCGCCTAAAATAATAACGGGTGGCCAGCCCTATACTATATGAAATCAGGAGTTTCAGATGGTCCAGTCTCAACATCAACTACCGGTACTATATAATATATGACTAACTACCCCATATCATATAAGCGGGATGTGAAAAATTAAATAAAATACGCAACAACCAACCAACTAACGCTAAAAGAAAAGAAAGATGCAGGAAAGAACTAAAATAAATGAGATGCTAGAAATAAAATGAAATAAATAAACACAACCGAATGTACTACACAAAGTAGACCCAAATAAGTTGTCGGGCCACAACCAATACAATAACTGAAATGGAATAAATATAAACATGTAAATAAATATCCCTTGGGTACAAACCCGATATACAACATGAATCCTACCTAGAATTTTAAAGAAATAGGAAGCGGCTACATGAAACATCCCGCAACAGCCCGCACCTGTCACGGCTCCCAAGACTCTGGATAGAAAGTCATCCGGCATCCAGGCGGTAGGATACCTGTGGTAATATATATATATATATATATATATATATATATATATATATATACAAGCAGGAGAGAAAAGTAAACGGGTCAGAGCCCCGAATGTGAAAAATATTTAGCAAGTGTTAACCGTGCATATTAATTACCGGTGCACCTTATTTCATAATTAAAGTGAGACCGCACTCTCGTGGAACCCCAACTCACCTCTCATCTAAAGGCGCGCACCTATTCGCGTCCTCAAGTTTTAGTTAAATTACCCCCATTGTTATAAGGACAACCTAACTTATCATAGGCCTAGCCTATACCCACAAGAGCTACTATCCTGTCATAATCTAAGGATCCACCCTTTCTAATCCTACTAGATTATGATTTCAACAATTATGCCATAAAAGGCTTAATGGATTCCGATTTATAATTTCATGAATTATAATTATCATAATTATTAAAACATTACCCCTATATATATATGTATATATATACATATATAGGCTAAAATATAAGAATTAATATTCTTAATAACATGCACATGGAATATTGGCAAAACTTCTCTCTAATCTGAAAATTGTACTATGTTTCGTGCGTGGGGAGTCTCGCAAAGCGAAATCCAAACAAGGAACCGCCCCGTTACACTACTCCTAACAAGGTCAAGACTAGAGATTCGAGATGCCACATATGGAATTACTTCTCTCAAATCTCGACATGGCACTGCGTTTCGTGCGTGAGGTGTCTCGCAAAGAGAAATCCAAACAAGGAACCACCTCGTTACACTACTCCTGCGCAATGTCGATCCGAGAGATCCATAATCCCCAACATATAATTTAATACTACCATTACTACTAAACTCTATAAACTACAAAAGAAAGAAAGAAAGAAAAGAAAAGAAAGAAAACAAATAGAATGAAATAAAAGAATCTCCAATAATATCCTTGGTGTGATGTAACCGAAGTATTCCTCAAATACGATACATCAACCCCCAATAAATCTGGTACACCATAATCATCCAAGATGTACCCCATAGAAATACCATATCCTTTCATCTAGGATATATAAATATATATATAAGTATTTTATTCTCACCATATATATATACATACCATCATCCATACCCATGACCAAGTGTACATACCATATATGATGTACAATGGCCATGCACATATAATACCCGGCTATATATAGCGCCGATAAAACTGCATCAATGACATCATCTTCCCAGTGCTCGGCTCACGTAGCAATACTGGGGCCACCATGGTGGGACTAAACGACACCCACCTCGTGGTAACACACACACACGACGTCCCGGGAAGCGGTCATAGATCCAACCGGCAATGAGATGAAACATACCCACCACGTCTCACCCCAAAATATATATCTATATCGTATAATAACACAAGGGACGACTATGACCTGGGGAATATCCACACCCTGCACTATATGCCAGGATGCTCACCCTCTGCGCGAAAACTTCCCAATGATAGCATGAGCGGGGTATGCTTAACCAATATAAGTATGTATATCACTCACATACGCAATATACATACGTCCATGTGATCCCATCATATGATCCAATATAATAAACCATCATATATGGTTTAAATATCCATACCATGTATATCCACAACATAAATATATCCATATATTCATTTTCATACATAGATATATGTACATATATTCACACATCGCTATATCAATATATATACAAACTAATTCTCGTTCATATGTATAAGATATATAAACCCGGCTATAAGTATACATAATCCTCAATATACAAGCCGTCACCACAATTTCCATTAAATGTACCTCGATATGTGAATACAATTCCTCACTTGGAACATATTCAATCATTATTCCTATGATGAATAGTCTCCCAAAACCATATGTATATATCTATACATACATATATTCAACATTAGGGTTATCACCCAAACTTGTGTAGGAATCCATCACTACACATCTCATCCATAACAAAAAGTATATAATTACCTTTAGTACTATTTAACCATAGGTACACACATGACTTAACAGTCTAAAACCTCAAATTATTCCAACCTCATTTCATGTATTGGAATCTCAGTAATCATATCCCCATAATTACGAGTAAACTATACTAACTAGAATTTGCCACTACATTTTCTAATCGATAGTACGATGCCAAAGCGTTCTCAATGTCACCTATGGTTCGAATAAATCTCGGTAACCCTTACTCCTATTGAGTTATCGATTTTTCCTTAGACTAAACATTTCTAAGGATATGGGACCCCTCACTCTCTAAAAGTTATCAACTTCACATCATACTTATACCTATCTATAATTGGTATTCCCAACCTCAAAGGGGTTTCCCCAATATCCATATGTGACTCCAATACGTGCATGGGTACATTTCTCCCAAATTACCCGAAGGAGTCCCCAAAAATCCTAATAGGTGAGAAACTCCTTCAATGTCTCCAAGAACATATCTTTTACATCATAAGAGAGGGCCCCAAATCAACAAACCCAACCAAAAAGGGCTAGAAGTCATCTTAGGAAACCCATAAAACAGCCCACTGAGGAAGCCCCTAAGAATAAACTCCAAAAGAAAGAGGGGGAGAACAACTCCAAACTTTGGGCTAAAAATAGGGGACCGGTCGACCGGTCCCAGACCCCCGGTCGACCGCGAGTCCAAATTTTGCCTATGAAGAAATGCAGTAGGCTTTTCCCTTAAGGCGCGGTCGACCGGTCCCCAGACCGCAGTCGACCGGCCATACCAGTTAAGCTGGCCGAAATCCCTTTCTCCGCAAACCCACGAAATTATATACCCAAATCTCATCACCAAGCCCCCAAATATTTAACCCAATCATTTTATTAACAAGAAAACCCATCCTACATATCATCCCAACCATTTATATGTGATTAAACCATAGAATAACATTGATTTCAAGATTTAAACCCAAAAATCTAGGTTTTGATGTTAATACCCAAAAATCCATTTCTTTACCCCACAAATTATGAAATGAAATACACAAATAGCTATTTAGCAAGATTAAACACTTGCCTCAGGTTTGTAGAGGTTGGATCGTCCTCGATGTCGCGGTTGGGCCAGAAATCTCCAAGCTTTCCTTCCTCTCTCTCTTCCTTTCTTCTTCTTTTCTCTATAGGACTTTTCTCTCTTTATCTCTAATGAGAAATGGCTTAATCCGTAAGCCTCACAAACCTTTTAAAACAAAATCCCAGTTTTAAATGTTAATACACACTTTAAATGACTCGTTTACTCCAATTCAAGTCAAAACAACTTAGAAACATTCCGGAGCCGAAATAAGACCCAATGACAGTCATTTTGACTATCTCGACCCTTCCGGAATCGATGGTACCCTCAAAAATATCATCCGGAATACTTTAAAATATTCTCTATTTTTGGGCCTCAATTCCCAAATATTGAGATTCTCCAATTTAATTAAATTTTATCTTCCCAAAATTTAATTTCTCAGTCTCCAAAAATTGAGGGTTGTTACAGAAATATGGACCTTAAGAGTATTGGATTAAAGTTTGGGATTAATAAGAGACTTAGTAACTTTTATGAGTTAAGTTTTAAGTACTTGAAACTACGATGTGAGATGTGTCGGTGGACTATATTATATAGCTATCCGGAATTATAAAAATGTACTTATTGGATTAATGGTATAAGGATTGAGAACATACCTTTAATAATATTATAAAGTACCTAAGTTGTGTGAATGCTTAGTAAATGGATTTATATGTGGATGACATACCTACCATACTTGCTATCCCGGGAGGTCGGCTTTCGGAATAGGGCCATCTAATCTTTGTGTGCCTACGGGGGGATATAGATTGGTACCTTAAGTACATAGGGCTGTGAATGATTTATTTATGAGTTGATAAGTCAGCTGACCATGTGAGCGTAGGTATGTGAATGACCCATGGGTATGTGAACTATCTTCTCATCCAATATGTGTGATTTTTATTATTAAAACGGTTCTCGAGAGATTCATAATACGCAGTCCTTATGTACGTGATGTACCGGGATTCGATAGCAAAGTATGTGTGCACCGCAGCCTAGCCTAGGGGTGCCCCAAGTATAATATTATGTTGAAATTTATATATTGGTGATGATAACAGACTCCTTGTTAATGTGGGTGAATATTCTTATTAATGTGTGTGAATAGTTGCGACACTTTGAGTAAAGTTAAAATTGAGAATTTCCTATATGATTTAATATAAATTAATCTGAGAAATGAAAAAGGTAGATTCACATAATTTAGATTGGAATGTATAGAATAAACACTATATTATCATGTGAGGACGGGTTGCAGTATAGACTAGTTAGTTAGAAGCATAACTAGGATGCATTATGGATTTATGTTAAGCGTGCACATTAGTTGAGAGGTGAGAAACTCATGTGAGAGCACGTAGCTAACATGTACTTTATATTCATTATTTAATGCAATTAAACAGTTGCTATATTTTTAAATTGTATTCACATCGGGCTCTGATCCGTTTTCTTTCAAATCTATTTTCTTGAAAAACCTTTTAGGTGCCTAGCCACAGGGACACCAAGCTTAGGAGTTCCATTACAGTGATGTGATGTAGCTGCTGTGGAAGTTACAGGATCTTGATGATAGATCCCTCCACATTCTATATTGATTCCATTTCAGACTTATTCACTTGTTAGGGCATGTCGACCCTTTTCGTTTAGAGAGAATTTTATCATACTCAGTTTCATTGCAGTTTTGGAGTTAATTAATTTATTATTCAGACGTTGTATTTGGTTTTATTCATTACTTGGGATTATTTAGAGGAGTGTTAATTAGACTCATTTTATTATTACCTTATTATCTTGATGTGACTGTGATGTGATGGTAGTAGCTTTTATGTAATAATTTCAATTGGTTGCATGTTAATTTAATTTAATAAAATTTCACAACTCACTTTTCAAATATTAGGTGGCTAGTAATTGTTTAAATAAATGTTTTCGACGGTGATGCTATGAACTGAACCAACTTGACATTTTGTATTAAATTGTATAAAGGAATAGCTACCCGGTATTTAATTAGTCGGGGTGTCATAGGTGGTACCAGAGCATCAGGTTCTAGCGTCCTTAGGATTTGTACGGGTTAATATGTTTCCGCGTAGCGTCTTTTGATACAAAGCCCTATTATTAGGAGTGTTGTACTCCTTGATTTCATTTTGTAGACTACGTTCTTCTTCTACAATGTTATGTATGCTCAATGGACTAATATAATTCATTTGAAATGTCAGGTGTCGCTCATGAGGGAGGTACAAACCAACACTATTGAGGGAATAATGCGAGTCAAGACCAACGAGTACCTCAGGTATACAAAGAAAGAACGGAAATCACTGAGATAGCGAATATCGTGGTACAAGCGGTGACTACCGCAATATTGCAGTACCAAAGTAGTAGTGTGCAACTTGCAGGCGGCAAAAGAATAAAAGAGAAGTTGATCAACATGACATTGCTAAAGTTAGCAACAAAGGGAAAACACCACCACAGCAACAAGTGCCTCAGAGTCGTCAAGGACATAAGGGAAATGGAAATGATGGGAAGAGGCAAAATCGTCAGACCCAGTAAAGCCAAGGGAAGAGGGCTACCACCAAGAGGTGTTTTAAATGTGGGCGAAATGGCCACACACGTCTGGCTTGTAGGTTGGTAACAAACTCCTGTCCAATCAGCAAGTACAATAAGGCATGAAAATGGAAGGGTTTCAGGGTCAGTGTCATAAGTGCGAACAACAGGGTCACAGGTGGAGGGACTGTCCACAACTAAGTAAAGTGCCAGGGCAGGATGCCCAGTATAAGGAAGCCTCAATAGTTACCCCAACATCACAGGCCCCATAAAAACATCAAGGAGTACAATATGGATGGGTCTGCGATGTTGGGGTAATTATCAGGGTAACTACCGATATGCGGTTATTCCATTGATACAAAAACTACCACATGAGTTTGGAGGTACGATACTTCATTATTAATTATATCCTTTAAGATAAAAGGTAAATCATGAATAATTTAGATGTGTTAGAGTTTATTCCTATGCATTGAGAAATGTGAGTGTAAAATGCATTCTTATCCGAATATATTTTGAATTAGCTACAACGGTTTGAGTGTTAATAAACCATTATAGTGATATTATGGCGTTCATTAGAAATTGTACCAATTGTCACTTGAGTGGAGGCAAGGCCAAATTTGTATTTATATATTTCCTTATGGTGGCATATAAAGACTTCGTAAAGACGTCATCTGGTTATGTTTAATTCCGGTGAGTAGTGATGTCTATTAAGGCAATCCAAGGTTTGTTAAAATGTTTATGAGCATGGGGATTATCCCGTAGTTATGTTAGAGTCTAACGCCAAGAATATATGAGGAATGTGTTGAGTGTAGCCTCACGTGTCATGCGCGGAGGTAAATTAACTTCATAGCAACAAGTGATGATAAGGGACACAAGTAAGATACCGAAGGCCCCAAATCTCATTAACCAATAATGCTAGTTAGTAGTGTATCGGGGGGGTTCCTTATTTCGAATTCTCTTTGCGAGACATCCCACGCATGAAACCTACTGAACATCGGGAGATGATAATAATTGGCCTTTAGTACACGGATTAGTACCTTAGTTGTCATTCGTAAAGAAAATGATAACTTAAGTACTTTCGAATGTCTTACCTCATGAGTGAATCAAAGCGACAAGGAGGATTATAGCTAAAATTATTAGGCTGAATGATCCTAACCCTATCAAAACTTCGGAGTTATAAATCCAGACTGGGCAGCGTTTGGGTTAAATCTCCATCTGGAGGAACAAATCACCTTAGGGTGCTCCCATATTGTTTGTAAGGAAAAAGGAATGGACATTTACGATTGTGTGGCGATTAACACGAGTTGAATCAAGTCACTATATGAAATAAGTATTAGTTGTCCCGATCGATGACTTATTCGACCAGTTGAGAGGAACTTTCTTCTTCTCAAATATTGACTTAAGATCGGGATACCATCAGTTACGAATTAAGGAGCACGACATCCCTAAGACTACCTTCTTGATGAGATATGGTTCCTACGAGTTCAGGGTTATGTCTTTTGGTCTAACCAACGCCCCAGACGTGTTTATGGACTTGATGAATAGGGTGTTCAGAGAGTTCCTAGTTCAATTTGTCATCGTCTTCTTTGATGACATTCTGGTTTAATCCCAGACAAAGGAGAAACATGTCGAGCCCTTGAGGGGGGTTTTGCAGACGCTGCGTCAGAATGAGTGATATGCAAGGTATGAGAAGTGTGGACTCTGGCGGAAAGAGGTTCAGTTTTGGGGGCATATCATTTTTGACAGGGAATATCTGTTGATCCGGGGAAGGTATTAGCGGTGAGGAAGTGAGGACAGCCCACAACACCGACTGAGATACATAGTTTCTTGGGCCTAGAAGGATACTACATGAGGTTTATTTGGGAGTTCCGAAAGATAGCGGGCCCTTTTACACATCTGACTCGCAAGGGTGTGCCATTTATCTTGAGCGATACCTTCCAGTTGGCATTCGACGAGTTGAAGGATAAGTTAACCTTAGCACTAGTGTTAGCATTGCCCCGACCGGGGGTTGAGTATCTAGTCTACACCAATGCGTCCTTACTAGGACTTATGAGTGTACTACAATAGGAGAATCGGGATATAGTTTATTCTTCCCGTAAGATTAAGCCTCACGAGAAGAATTACCCCACCTATAACATGGAGTTAGCGGCAGTCGTATTTTCTCTTTGGATTTGGAGATATTATCTCCTGGGGAGAAATTTCATTTATTCACGAACCACAAGTACCTACAGTACCTCTTCATGCAGAAGGAAATAAATATGCGTCGGCGTAGGTGGCTTGAGTTCATGAAGGATTATCAGTTCAATAACCAAAACCACCCTGGAAATGCTAACGTGGTAGCAGGCGCATTGAGCCGTAGGCCGGTAGGCGAGGTGGCCGAAGTAAGGAAAGTAAAGTGGAAGGAGTTGGGACACCAGGACGCAGTGGCCCGATCATTCATGTCTGTGATGACCGTTATGCCCCAAATAGTTACAAGAGTGATATAGGCCCAGGCAAAAGACTCGTTTTGTCAGGAGCAGGTAGTTCGATTACTAGCAGAGGGGGACGAGTCTTATATCATTAGTTCAGATGGGGGCATACGCTTTATTGGAAGACTGGTTGTTCCTTATGGGGGAAGACTTACGACATGAAGTAATGACAGAGTCGCATGGTTTGATATTAACGGTACAGCCTGGTGGGGATAAGATGTACCAGGATATGGATGACAATACTGGTGGAGTGTGATGAAGAGAGACATTACCGAGTTCATTTCTAAATGTGCCACTTGTCAACTGGTAAAAGTGGATCATCAGAGATCGACAGGACTTCTACAGCCATTAGAGGTTCCTATGTGGAAATGGGAGAGCATTTCTATGGACTTCATCATGGGGTTACCTACATCGCAGAGGGGTCACAATTCCATATGGGAAATCATGTATCGGTTGCCCAAAGTTGCTCATTTTCAACCGGCTCGAACAGACTACACTACGGGACAGTATGCCCATAATTTGATAGCGGAGTTAGTGAGACTCCATGGGGTGCTTCTCAATATCGTGTCTGACCGAGACAAGATATTTCTTTTGCAACTTTGGGAGAGTTTCTAGGAAGCCATGGGTACAGAGTTGCGACTGAGTACAACATATCACCCGCAGACAGATGGGCAGACCGAGCAGACGAATCAAATATTGGGAGAAATGTTGCATATGTGCATCCTAGACTTTAGAGGTGGTTGGGAGCAGTACCTTCCATTGGTGGAGTTTGCCTATAATAACTCCTATCAGTTCATAATTGGCATGGCTCCATTCGAGGCGTTATACGGTAGACCTTGTCGTTCCTCGACATGTTGGCTAGAGGTGGGGGATAATAAACTCTTTGAACCGGAGGTGATTTAGGATACTTCGGCGAGGATAGAGATGATACAGAGCCGTATTTGGGTAGCTCAGGAGTGACAGAAGAGTTATGTCGATGCCATGAGATTCTTTAGAGAATTTAAGGTGGGGGACTAGGCACTACTCAGAGTTTCCGCTATGAAAGGGATTATGCGTTTTGGGATGAAGGGGAAATTGGCACATATATGTGGGGCTATTTCCTATTATTGAGAGAATTGGGCCAGTTGCGTATAGACTTGGGTTATCGGAACACCTGCATAGGATCCATGACGTGTTCCATATATCCTCACAAAGGAGATATCTTAGGGATAATTTGGCCCATACCCACATTTCTTTAGAGGAAATAGATCTACAGCTTGATAGTTCCTATGAGGATGGGCCAATTGCTATTCTGGACCACAGCGAGAGGAAACTGAGGTCAAAGATAGTACCGTAAGTACGTGTTCAGTGGCGGCACCATAATGCCGAGGAGTCCACCTGGGAGCGCGAGGATGAGATGCGAGAGCGTTATCCAGAGTTATTCTTGCAAGCTATACTTTATTTTCTGAATTTCGGGATGAAATTCTGTTATTATGGGGTATGTAATACCCCATAATTTTATTGATTTTATTTAATTGGATTAATTAAATTAAATAGGAATTAATTGGAAATTAATCCGGATTTAAATACTAGCGAGGCGTGAGTTGGTATTTGATTATGATGATAATATTGATAATTACTGAATTTATATGATAATATATGTTTATTGATAATATTAAAATTTGCGCGAATCATAAATACGACAATTTGGGAAATTCAGTTGGGACGCGCATGTTAGTCGCGTCAGCAATCAATTTAATTAGATTAAAAAGTAAATTATAATTTAATTATCCATATGGTCATTTTTAGTGTGCCAACGTGTTCGGAGGGGTCGAGATAGTCAAAAAACACTAGCCGGGGGTTTAGTTTGGGCCACAGGGCACTTTTAGGCCAAACCGAAAACTCGGGAGAGTATTTTGGTCATTTTAACATTTAAGGAAATAAGACCCACGAATATTAGAGTTTATTTAATTATTATTGGGAAGGACATTAGGGCCATTATCAGCCAAAAAACAAAGAGTGGGCTACGCGAGTTAGAGGAGAAGTTGCAGGAGGTTTCCAAACACTAGCCACCACCAAATTTTGACGAAATTGTGATCAGAAAGAAAGAAAGAACCAACCCTCGAACACCATCAATGATTCTGAACATCAAACTTAAGGCAAGTGATTTTATTCCATTAGCTTTAGCGAAAATTTCTTCCATGATTAGTGTAGAAATTGATATTTCTTCCATAATCCTCAATATACAAGCCGTCACCACCAGTTCCATTAAATTCACCTCGATATGTGAATACAATCCCTCACTTGAAACATATTCAATAATTTTCCTATGATGAATAGTCTCCCAAAACCATATGTATATATCTATACCTATATTTTCAACATTAGGGCTATCACCCAAGAGTTTGCGTAGGAATTCCATCACTACACATTTCATCCATTATTCAAAAGAACATAGTTTCCTTTAGTACCATTTAACCATAGGCACACACATGACTTAATAGTCTAAAACCTCAATTTATTCCAACCTCATTTCAAGTATTGGAATCTCAATGGTCTTATCCCCATAATTACGTGTAAACTATCCTAACTAGAATTTATGCTACCTCTTATTCTAGTCGATAGTACGATACAAATCGTTTCCAATTCCACCTATGGTTCAATTTATCTTATGAACCCTTACTCCTATTGAGTTATCAATTGTTCCTTAGTCTAAACAATTCTAAGGATATTATATCCCTCACTCTCTAAGAGTTCTCAACCTCACATCATATTTATACCTGTATCTACAATTGGTATCCCCAACCTCAAGGAGGTTTCCCCTCAATCTCCATATGCAAACCCAATACGTACATGGATATATTTATCCCAAATACCCTAAGGAGTCCCCAAAATCCTAATATGTGAGAAACTCCTTCAATGTCTACAAGAACATATCTCTTACATCATAAGAGAAGGCCCCAAATCAATAGACCCAACCAAAAAGGATTTGGAATCACTATGGAGAAAACACCACAAAATGCCCTGTTTCCGAATCGATTCGGCCCTATTCCGAATCGATTCGGCCTCCAAGGAGAATCGATTCAGGTCCAAAGACCTGGGCTTCTGCCATAGGCCGAATCGATTCGGCTTGGGTCCGAATCGATTCGGTCAATGCAGACCTGCCAATTTCCCTAAACCGAATCGATTCGCTTAAGGGGGTGAATCGATTCGAGCCTGCAAATTTTAAAAGGGGTCTTCTTCTTCATCAAAACCCACGAATTCTAAACCCTAAATTTTTCATTCTAACCCCCAAACCTTCATCAAATCATGATTTTAAGCCCATTAATCAACCCAAAGTTGATCCCAACCATTTCTATTCCATTAAATCCAAATTTAAACATTGATTTCAAGATTAAACCCAAAAATCTAGGTTTTGATATTAATACCCAAAAATCCATTTCTTTAACCCACAAACTATGAAATGAAAATACACAAATATCTATTTAGCAAGATTAAACACTTGCCTCAGATTTGTAGAGGTTGGATCGTCCTCGATGACGCGGTTGGGCCGGGAATCCCCAAGCTTTTCTTCCTCTTTCTCTTCCTTTCTTCTTATTTCCTTCTCTTTCTCCCTCTAGGGCTTTTTCTCTCTTTCTCTCAAATGAGAAATGACTTCATCTGTAAGCCTCATAAACCTTTAAAACAAAATCTCAATTTTAAATGTTAATACACACTTTAAATGACTCGTTTACTCTAATTCGAGTCAAACTGACTTAAAAATATTCCGGAGCCGAAATAAAACCCAATGACAGTCATTTTGACTATCTCGACCCTTTCGGGATCGATGGCACACTCAAAATCATCATCTGGAATACTTTAAAACGTCCTCTATTTTTGGACATAAATTCCCAAATTTTAAAATTCTCCAATTTAATTAAATTTTATTTTCCCAAAATTTAATTTCTCAGTCTCAAAAGTCTTGGGGTGTTACATAAACTTATAAATATCTCACTGACAATAATTAAACTCAATAAACACAAACTAAATAATAAATTTAACAAGTAAATATCGAAATTCTAGCATAATGTAAATAAATAAATAAATAAATCTAGGGCTTATGCCATTACAATGATTCCCAACTAAAATAACTAAAATATGGTAGACAAGAATCTAGGCTAGAGTTAATAATGTGGAAAGCTGCTAAAAATCGAGAGATCGCAAGGTTGGTAGAGCAACATTCCTTCTATCCCTATCTAAATATAACCTGTGGGGGGGGGGGGGGGGGGATTTAAATTTTGGTCAGAGCCTTAGGTGTGGAAGAATTAACTTATTTAATATATAATGCAATAATAATGTTGATGCAAAATAAAATATTCCCCCTCCGTCACTCACATGCGTTTAACACCTCTCCCCTCATCTAAGTCTGATATGTTTCTCAACCGAAAAGTCTTGAAATCATAACTACGCCTACGTGTCAAATTAATAAGATGGTTAACTTATTTAAGTGTATCGACTACATTTAATTATCAATTCCCATAGTATCCCAGTCTCATAATTTTCACATAAATGGCATAAACATCTATTATGCATTAAAGAATTACAATTGTAATTTATCTCCACATTCTTAGACATTTCAGTTTATCTCATATAAAGATTGGGTAATTATATATATTCATCCTTCTATGTACATGACACACAAGGGCATCTACCATTGGTGTCGAATTCGTGCTCTATCGGAAAGTCTGGAGGAATCCCTTATCCTAAGAGATAGTCACAAAACACACATAAGTTAGGAGAAATCCCTACGTAGGACACATGTACACAACCCATACCCAGCGATGATACAGGAACATTCAGCGCTAACACCTACCTCTTGTGGGTGGAGCCTCGACATAGTACCTATATAGCATACACATTGTCATGCCCACTGACGCCGATGTGTGGTACGCGACCCGATTGTATGAACCCCGAGGCTGATAGGAAGGTCCACTAGTATCTCCACACAAATACATAATAATACATACTATTATCTCATACAATATGTATAGGTAATTACTCTATAATTACGATAAAGTTCATATGATATTCGTAACATTTCCATTTATTAATAATTTACCGTCTAATAAATTATTAATTTCCATTCCATAAATGATTACTTAACTGTCAAGTTATTTTTAATTACTATTACTTTAAATATGGGTATAACATTGTTCAATCAATTTAATAAACCGACTAATTAATTTAAATATGGGTATATCATTCTCCTAATAGTACCCAACGTTGTCAAAAAGGAATTTAAGCCGATGTAAAGAAAAATTCGTAGAAGAAGGAAAAGTCAAAATTCCCCTAGCTTTGCTCAAACGACCACTAGTGTCATTCGTGCGACATGTGATGTCTCTCAAAAAATTTCCCTAATCACTTAAACAACTTCCTTCTTCACCCCCCCTAAAAAAAACTTCGTCCTTCACCAATAGTTCTTCCTAGATTATCAGGTTTTCCAATCCAGAATTCACCACACAAACCCAGCACGGTAAATCTCAACCCATAATTTAACTTATGATTTTTATGTATTTTAAACCCAATTTTTTTTTCTCTTAACCTTGGGGCATACTACAAATTTTATGGTCATATTAAACTTTTATCATGGCAATATCTATTAGGGGATTTATAAAGATAGAGTTCATGAAATTAACAACAACATTTCCTTATCATGATTACCCACATATCTCAAGTTCAACTATCAAGTCCTTACGAAATCTATCTCAAATCTCACATTTTTTATACCTAATATCTAGGATAATCTCTACACATAAATAAATCCTATACACTTGTGGTTCATCATCAAATGAAATAAATTAAGCCCTAAATCCCAAAAATCTAAAGCAGATAATTATGATGCATCAAGAAGTAAATTGGAAACATAAATTAAGCAAGATATTCTTGTCTTTAAAATATGTACAAGAAATCCTCCTGAAACTCCAGTTGAGTTATAACTTTATCTTATCATGAATAATTGTTTGTTTAAAAATTAAAAATTTTACCCAACTAAATTTAAATTCATTTGATTTAATTTATTCCCAAATTAATATTAAGTTAGCAAATTTAAATAACTCGAAATATTTCATTCTAAACTTACAGGGAATTACAGTGACAATGAGCCTACATGTGTTTAATTCTCATAATAATTAGGGAATTTTTTTTAGCTCAGATTCGAGTAGCGATAATTTTGATCGTTAAAACTTTATATGAATAAGTGTGAGGCAATGTGTGAACTTTTGACATAAAGGTAGAGTGACCACATGGTTGAGGATAATGAGCTTGAGCTAGATAGAAATGACTACTTAGTACACCTAGGTAGGTAGAAACTAGAGAGGATAGGATTGATGTTATCTCATTTTAGTCGAGAACTCACAAAGATATTATATTAATAATGGGATTGCCTACGTGTTTTAAGCATATATTGTGAATGCATTAGTTATGCAAGAGTTAAGGAATGAGTGAATTATAAAAGGCTCAAGGAATAGAATGTTTCGATTAAGGATTATAAATGCACGTGTAAGATATAGAGTATCCCTATTAGAGATAGTGATAGAAACGAAAGTATATGTTATGAGATAACAAGTTGAGTTGCGAAAGAGAGCTCCTAAGGTTATTTGTGATTATCATTTTTAAGGTGTTTAGTGTGTGGTCATGTAGTTGGCAAATGGGTATTATGGACAAGAACCAAAGATGGTTAAGTTAAAGCTTACAAATTTTATATAGTTGGCGTTACTACCAGTACATGGGTGATAAACGTAGGTTTCACATGATTTGGAAAAGTAGAACCTTACGGGGAATGGGTACATTGGTATGGGGACTAAAGTGTATGTGATTTATTTGACTTGTTAAAGTCACCATTTATTTTTGACTTTCCACAACTCGTAGGATAGTGGGATTTTATGACTCCTAGATTAAAATGTCACATAGGTTGGAATATTAGGGTTTGGTCTTCGATACAGTGTAGGAGAGTATGTGCATCTACTGTTACACTGTTCGAGGTGTAAATTGATGATATATATTTTGGGGGATATACAACTCTATGTATTTGGCTATTTCATGGAGATATGGGCTTAGGGTATTCCTATTTTTGTGCGATTGTTTATGGATGTCGGGGTAGAGTAAGCACATGTGGCATTCGAGAATTTTACGCTGGTTATTGACGCAATTCTTTTATCTACAGTATATGAAGTGCGTGATTCATAATATCTACATGTTATATAGTAATGTAATTTATTTGGGAATAGTGCTTTGTCGATATTGATTTATTTATATCTGGATGGTTGTTGACGCCATCCCTTGGAATATGATTTGGTGTTCACTAGGATTTGGCTTTTGTAGTGAAAGACACTATCCCATATGGAAGTGAATATGCGATTTATTATATATGAGTGGATTTTGTGTGTTTTACTCATTATATTTTTGAAAATGGCGGACATGTGAGTCTCCCCTACATTATATTACTTATTTGTGAGTTATGTGAGGACCCCAGTGATTGATGGGTTTTGTGAGTGTCTTATGCTTTTGGTTAGTTATACTTGGGGAGTGGCAAAGCCCTATTATGGCATCACATAGTGGATGTGAGAATAAGGATTTCATTTTTGGCACTAGGATTCCTTTCATATGTTATATGTTAGTGGTTGCATAATTTATAGGATGACTATGTGGTTTGGTTAGACAAGTATATATTTCTATTAGTGTATGAGGATACACGTGATGGGAAACATTTAAGATGTGAATAACTGAGTCATTTTGAGAACTATGAATTATTGAATTATTAATTTTAGTGTTGGTATGGTGACATTGTTGGGGGTATCTTAGGTGCAATTATTGGGCTGGTTAGATGTTCAGATGTAAATGAGTGCTTGAAACACTCTATGGGATTAAGGATTGCCAGACAGTGCCTTATCGGATATTTGAGATGTTTTTCGAGTGTTGTTGGGTCTATTAACTTATATAGTTTGTGTATCACTCTTGGAAGAGGTGAGCCTTTTGTCGGAATTGTCACAAGTTGATATTTGTGTGGATAGTGCATTGTTGCGTACTGAGTCATGGGCCAACAAATCTTAATAACTAACCGATCTAGGTAATAGTGTATCGGAAGGGTTACTTATTTGGATTTTTCTTGCATGATGTTCCACCCACAAAACTTAGTATGATTTGGGATTTAAGAGACAGTTGGGCAGTAGGACATTGAGTTTTTACACTGGGGGTTACATATGTGGAGAGACAACACATTGAGCATCAATATATTTAAAGACTTTGGGTCAGCGAGGCTAATGAGTGCGATAGCAAAAGAAATGAGGAACGTTCCCATAACCAGTAGAATAGGTGGAACAATCAAAGAAAAAGTCGAGTTGCGATTAGTATAGTGTTAAAGCATGCCTTTACTTTACGATTAAACCTTTTGTATATCGTTATTGAATTGTTCATTTGTATGCTTATTTGTACGTATGTTCTAATTGCGATGTGTGTGTACATGTGATATTAGGTGTATGGATGCCCTAGTCATTGCAATATTATGATAGGCACATGTGAGCCTTTTTCTTTTATTTGGTAGTGATACGAGTACTGTCTACTTACATATAAGCTTATGATACTTATGTGGTTTACATTTCGACGTTATGCTTTAAAAAATCACGAGGACAAAATTCTTGTAACATTCTTTTTGGTGGGGGGGGGGGGGGGTGTAATACCCAGTATTGTTGTCGATTTGCCTATTATTTATTAAGTGGGAGTAGATTATTTAATGGGATTAATTATTACTTCTATTATTTGGTAATAATAAAAAATTAATAATTTAGATGGTAATTAAATTTTCATGTGATGTGATTTTATGTTGTGTGTTGTACCTCAGTAATTGGTGATATTAAGTATATGTTATTAGACTACGTATTTCGTTTATAATAAATAAATATGTATTTTATTTTACATTATGGGGTTTTACTGTGAGGTATGAGGCGTAACCAATTAGAGCGAACTTTATAGTGATAGAATACCCGATTACATGTTTTTATTGTCTTAAGTTGGTCCCGGGGATAGATATACCCTTAGGAAAAATTTTGGCTATTTCGAGTCATATTTTGGGTCCATTTGGGAGGGACGGGCAAAAAATAGGTCCTGTTGCTAAAAGTCTCTTGCAATACACTTTAACGTGTAAATTATTTAGAATGCATGTTTTCCTATATTAATATGAGATTAGAATGCATGCTTATGGACTTATTAGAATGCATACTTGTACTTTTATAGATAAAAGATATAATTGAATGTTGTAGATGTGCAAATTTGGAATATAACTGATTTTTTAGATTTTTTTAATTATATTACGTAAAAGCCACATGTTAATTAGTAGAATTAATCTTAAATCGTAGCGTAACTCAACTATTTTCATGCTGATAATGGGCTAGGTTAAAAGTATGAAGTTGATAAATTATTTGAATACGTTTAAGGTCATAACTTAATAGTTAGGCTAAAGTTTGGTTAGAATTTCAATCTAATTTGGGAGCTTAGAGAACCTTTAATGGAGGTTTGGAGTGGAAAATCTCATAATGAAGAAGAAGAGCCCTCGTACATGTACCCTCGATCGATCGACCCTAAGTCTTGATCAATCGACCCCCATAATTTTATCTAAATAAATTACAAACACGTGAACGATGGTTTCATATATATTTTTTATTTTTTTTATGAATCTCTTATAAATATTTTACCAATGGTGTGAAAAACTAAGATTCTGGGTTCATGATTTTGTATTGCGCTTTCGTTTAAGGTTGTTAACTTACTTATTGAGAGATTAGAGTTGGTTAAAATGGTGAATAGTTATGTAGGTTTTGAATAGTTATGTATAGCGCATTCATTTAAGGTTGTTAACTTACTTATTAAGAGTTTACAGTTGGTTAAAATTGTGAATAGTTATGTAGGTTGGAGATTTAAACCTTAGTAATATCTAGAGCCATCCGATTTTTGGATTGGGTTTAATTAGGTAGATGCGCAAGTAAGAGATATCATAGGGCCACATGTATGTAACGGGTTTACAGAGTAACAAACTATAGTGTTTGGAGGTTGATTTAGGTCTTGAGAGACTATAGTTTGTGCAAATAAGATAGTAATTAAATGAGAATACATATATGTATATTCCAAGATAAAGAGTATACTGGGTGGTGTGGTTGCGTAGTGATTCCCCATTCCCATATTTGTGTGTATGTTTGTTTTGAAGTCTTTTAGGTGAGGGATCATACGAGTTTATCGATATAAGCATAAAAAGGTCCCCAGAAGGTAGCTGCCTTCGTGTGTTTGTTATGAGACTTATATATGTTTATATAACATTCGGTGATGGACACTTTGATTTAAGACCTATGTCACATTGTGTGTTTGTTGTGGGACTGTGTATATCTTAGCTTTCAGATGACACGGGTCAAGCTAGTATGGGATCATATTTTGTACATACGCTATAGTTCAATGAATAACGTAGTCAATTATGATTTTAAGACAAGGTAAAATATTACGTTATGGGATCGCCAGAATATCAATAATTAAAAGATGGGTATTGAGTTGTATTTTTTGTACGTGAGTAGTTAGATGCATACATCTTGCATTCATTTATTACTTACTTGCTTATTGGCCCAGGAATAAAGATTTTTATTATAGTTTATGTATTGGATTGGGACATGCTCATAGTATTTGATTAAATGATAGGTGAGGTATTCATTGCTATGGGTTTAAACAGGTTCGATATTTATTGTAAATGAGTCGCATAATTTACATTATCAATATCGGTGTTAAATCTTGCATCTTTTAGACTCTGAACTAAATCAAAAAATGCTTTTCTCCCACAGGTTACTACTACTACTACTACTACTACTACTACTACTACTACTACTACTACTACTGCTACTGCTGCTGCTATTACTACTGCAGCTGCTACTACTGCTACTGCTACTCCTGTTGCTGCTGCTGCTGCTGCTACTACTACTATTATTATTATTATTATTATTTTATTATTATTATTATTATTATTATTATTATTATAATTATTATATACAGGTTTAGCGAGGTTGAGTAGTCAAACTAGTCGTGTTAGATATTCTTTTCATCCTTAGAGTAGAAGTTGTTGGGCCTTTATAACAATCATTTTAATTTAGGAGCTTATTTAGAAGTGGTTACTATTGTCCTCCTTTTTAGTTAAGACACTTGTATTAAAGAGATTTTTATAGTGGATTCAACTATTATTATTATTATTGAGACACTTATATTGGATGCTATTTTGGAATGGATGATTGTGGAGTATGACATAAGTTTGACACAAATCGAGTGTAAAATTGTGTTTGAGTGCAACCCTCTAAAGTAAATATGAAAGTGATGTCCACAATGAGAACAAAGAAACTATAGAGAAAGGTCCTTTGAACATTTTGATATTATTTCTACACATTTGATCCACAAATTTTTAACTCAAAACTATTTTTTCAAAGTCAACGATGAATGTTTGCCAGTCCCCTAAGGGTAGAAGTTGAGTCCCTATCACGGCGGAATCAGGAATTTATGTCGGGGCGGGCTAGGTTAACATTTATTTTCGGGGGTTTGGGGGGCCAATTTTTTTTAAGATTATTTTTAAATATTTAGTAAGTAATAACTTTAAAAATAAATGAAGCATTCAGCAAAAAACAAAATCAACAAACATTTCAACATTTAATAAAAAATATATATATTTCAGCAGTATAAAAATAAATTCAGCATTTGGCAAGTAAAAGCATCATCAATTATGTCAGCATTTAACAAACAAATTAAGCATTGCACAAAAAATAAAATATTTTAGTATAACAAAACAATATAAAATAACATTCAACTTTGAGAAGAACCAACAACAATATTCAGAAATCATCAAATAAAAAAATGTTTTAAAATTTACTATTTAAGGATGTTTAAATTCAACAAAAAAGAAAAGAAAAAGGGAATTCGGGAAAAAATAAAATGACCTTGCAACAGCTTATGGCAGAGAAATAAGTAAAGCATCAACTGAACCCAGCCAAGCATCAACCAAAGAGAGAACAAACAATATTGTGCTTTGTTCTTCAAGCCAAGAGGATGCAACTCACAAAAAATGTGGAGAACAAAGATAAGGACCAAGTGAACTGGGGCTGTTGTTTTTCTTTTGATTTTTCGGTGTCCGACTATCTATTATGGTCATTTGGTTCGTATAGTATTCTCTTAAGTGGATTAAGGTATGATGGGTTGGGCTCCCTTTTTTGTTTGGTGGGCTGTGATTAATTGTGCTTAAAATTTAGGCTATTTTTTTTTACCTGGGTTTGAGCCCAACCAAGCGCCATACATTGTTATGCCCCTAGTCCCTAAGATATAAGTTGAGTTATAGATATTTGCATGAAAGAAGATTTTTTTTTTGTAATAAATATTGTATAAATGAAATTTCATTTCACTAAATATTCATATTACTTTTGTGGTGACAATTATTATTCAACACAAATAGATAAGAGAAGCGCAATCACCAAGAAAAATAAAGAAGATAAAATGTCAATCACACAGCATGAGATGTACGTGGTTCGGCAAGAATGCCTACGTCCACGGTGGTGCAGTCGGGATTATTTCTATATATACTCCGGGGAGCATTTACAGAGAATATAGTGAGTGCCTTTTGCCCCAGACCTAGGGTTTATTATATACACGTCTGTCTTCAGGGAGTGGGGGTATTGAACTCCCCCACGTTTACCATTCTCTCCTCGAACATCTCTATACGAGAGCATGGGAGAAGACTAAGTCATACCTGAATTAATGTTAAGGTGCGAAGGGTTTTGGACTTTGGGCCACTTTAATTGGGCTACTCGTCCAGGACCATCATTCCAAATCCGTGTACCCACAAATACCCCTAAGTTTGTTGGGCCACAATTTGGGCTCAATAAATTTAAATGATTTGCCATAATGGCTCCTTTGTGTATCGTGTAACTCTTCCTAAATAATGAGGACTGAATTAGGCGGCAGTTGCTTCGTGTCCTGTGCGCGATGATTTGTAACATTTGAAAGTCATTTTGAGCAGCATTTTATAGTTTTCATTTCAAGCTTCTTAGTGTTCTTCCATCGTTCGTGAGTTTTAGCAATTTGTGCCCTCTTCTCCAGGTCTTCATTTTCTTCGCTTTCGATCTCCATCGTCATTTGTGCTTCATCTCATAAGTCTCCTTTGTTTTCTCCCTATACTTTCTTTGAATTTGTAGTTTAGGGTTTACAAATGGCAAAGATAGGTAATAGATCAGTGTCCGAGTTTAGGAAGTTTTAGAACATCCCAGAGTGGGTAGAGATTGAGTGCGCCTCTCTTCCTAAAAATGTTGGAGAGATAGAAGGAGCTCATTGGATTCAAATCTTGTTACTTTCCCAAAGGGGGCTTACTTTTCCTCCAAACGATTTGTTCTTGCATTTCTTTGGTTATTTCAACATTGTTCCTGCACATTGTTCGACCAATGTATGGAAGATAATCAATGGCGTCCAAATCAACTTTATGGCACCAAATTAGGGCTCGCCGAAGTTTGTTTTTGCTATTCCTTTTCTCGAACTAGCTCTGGTGTTCTTTATCTCAAGGCCAGGAGTCCTGACAGGGTATTGGTAGTAAACCTACCTTATTCCCACAACGATTACTGGCAAGATGGCTTTCTTGCTAGAAATTGGTAGTTCTCCCCCGAGACTAAGGGGTCGAGGTCTAATAGGTTTAATGTTCCCTTTTATGGGGAAGAGTACATAGGTAGTCTTTGCTCTGTCCTTTCAATTTCTTTATTAATGTGTGATCTTTCTGACTCTTTCCTGGTTTTTCTTCAGCGAGGTCGAAGAACTTAGAGCCTGCCCTCAACGAAGTTCGGCTTTTAGAGTTGGTTAAAGCTTAGAATATCAGGGAGCCCTTAGCTGACGGTGAACATCCCCGGTCTGCCGCTTTCCTGCTCGAGCCCTTAGCTGGGTCCAGTTTTATTACGAGGCATGTGGATAGTATTCCTGAATTTGATACCTCTGAAGAAGTTGTTGCTGATACCATTCAGTTGGACGAGGAAGAGAGTAGTTCTGATAGTGATATCAGAGGTGGTGCTGAAGAAAATTTTGGCGAGGGGAGCTCCAGTGGTGACAGTTCTTCTGATTCAGAAGAGGTTTCTGAAGCCCAAGAACCTTCGAGCACGTCCAGCAGCTCTAGCGAGGAAATGGTTCCTCCAAGGAAAAATTTAATCCGAGATGATGATGATGATGATCATGTGCTTCCCGCTCAGAAGCAGAAGTCCAGCACTGGGGTTGTTACTACTAGTTCCAGGTCTACTTCTCAGGAGCATGAAAAGAAGAGGAAGGAAGAAGAGAAGGTGAAAGAGAGACAGAGGAAGAGGGAAGAAGAGAAGAAGAAGATTGAGGAGAAGAAGAAGGTCGAGGAGAGGAGGAGGGTAGAGAAGGAGAAGGAAAAGGAAGAGGAGAGGAGAAAAATGGAGGCAAGGATAAAGGTTGGGCAGGCCTTAGTGCCTGTGTTCGTGTTATTGGAGGGGGCCTTGGTTGCCACTTCCCCCTGTTGGCCCCTGCACTACTCGAGCGACCAGTTCTTCCTGCTGACCGCCAAAGGGCGGTGGGGAGAGATCAGTTAGCTCTGTAAGAGAGCCAGAGGCTAGCCTTGGTAAGTCTATTTCTCTTCTCTAATGCCTCCCAATTTTTGTCTATTTCTTTCTTCTAATGTCTTTTTTTACTTGCAGTTTGTGACTAATTTTGCTGTGCTCTATCACTCTCACGATGACCTGATCAATAAGAAGGGCGAGATGGATAAGCAAAATAATGATTTGAGGGTGAAGGGTACAGAGCTCGAGGCTAGTTTGAAGGGCGTTGTTGCTGCTTGAACGTCTTTTGATCTTGCTCTTGCTAAAGCCAATCGAGAGTGGGAGGTAGAAGTTAAAGAACTAAATGAACTGCGGCAAGCCTACGATCTGGTCTGCTCGAGCTAGCTGGATGTTATGGAGGAGAAGAAAGGGTTGACTAAGCCAGTAAAGGAGAAAGAGTCTCAGACAGCCACTATTACTCTGGGTGGGCTGTTGCGTATGAAGATGCTGAGGTTTAGATAGGCTACATCAATCGTCTGAACTTCAAGAAGGGCTGTCTATTTGATGAGAATGATCCAGGACCAAAGCCTATCGTGGATGAAGTTCCTGCCCCAGCCATCGAAGGTGTTGTCTACATTCCTCAGTTAATTCCTATTGATTCCCTTCCTACTCGAACGGGAGATGTTGTCCTTGTTGAGGGTGATGCTCCCATCGCTGCAGATAAGGGGAAGCAGCCAGCTTCTTCTGAGTAACCCAAGGTCGCCAGCTAATCTTCCTTAGGATTTTTTTTTTGTATTTTTGTTTATAATGTTCCCTTCTGATTCTTCAATGTACTCTGATCTTTCTCGTATAAATGAAATGATAAGACTTTTTCCTTTAGTGTATTGAATAACTCTATCTTTCATTGCTTTTTTATTTCTTGTAGTTGATTGATGTTGATGATTATATACTAGCCACTTCTCAATTGGGAAGAATGCTTGGTCCTGATGTAAGTTCTGAAGTTCATCACACCTTTGTGAGGATTTGCAAATCACTGTGATTGAGGAACACGCGTTTCATAGAGCAGACTGAGTACGTCATTAAACTCAAAGATAGACTCCAAGAGATGGAAGAAGTCGGTGCCTCAGTCCAAGAAGAGGTGAATACTCTGAGAGGAAGGCTTGTAGATGCTTCTGAGATCAACTAGGTTTGACAAATTCTGCAGTAAGAGAATGAGGCTTTGAGGAGGGCAGTCCCACGACTCAGGGAGCATGCATCGAACATCGCTCCTCCTCGTCACGAGCTAGAGCTGGTCCAAGTGATGTTCCTCCGGTGCTGCATGGCTCTACCCCATCGATTATTTCGTGAATTGGCACAAATGTAAGAAGTTCAGCTAGGGAAATGGAAGAACTCCGAGGTGATGTCCAACGAGCATATGTGATTGCTGCTGGGATCTAAAGGGACATCACTCGGTTGAGGCATCTGTTTAAGAGAGGACCTCAATGAGTATGGGCCAATGGTTATGACCAAGGTTGGCTAGATGCTTCGACGAGGCTAACAGAGTTTGAATAACTCGCCTTTATCAGGGGATGGTTGAGTTCCCTGAAGGAGCTATAAGTCCCAAGGAACTCAATGCTATGGTATCCTCATCAGATCTCTCCTTCCACTCTAATGCCTAATCCCTTCCGAAGAAATGATCAGTGGATCCCTATTGATGCTATCCCTCGGCAACTATTGGAGTCAGATGCGAATGAAGTCGAGGAAGAGCTAGCTCCCCATCCCGACGACGATCGAAGAGCCTATGTGGCTTATTATCTCGTTCAGAGGCCTCGACCTTATTGATATTTTACCCGTAGAAACTATGTATACCTTGTAATGAAGTAATGTAATGTTATTATTTTGGGCGATCTCGCCGACTAAACATGAGTTGTATTTGTTGTAAATGTGATCAAGTAATATAAAATTTTTGTTCTGGGCGAATTTGCAGATTAAACAAGTGTTGTATATTTTCAACATCTTTTAAACTTTGATCAATAATCTTGGGCCTCTCTTGGCTGACTAGATTTGTAAGTTTGCATTGTCAAGTGAGTGTCCCTCCAGTCCAGTATGCTTATGGGATACCATTCTGCCCCACTTTACCTTTTTGGTCGTGTTGTCACACTCCCTTAGGCCTAAGTGTGGCAATTGGCGAGGACACACATGGTGTTGGATACTCTATCCGATCAGGATTTCGTTAACCAAACATTGTTTGGCGACCAATTTTGACTTGGCCATATTTCCTAAGGATCTCCTGTAGGGCTTCATATATTGCCAGGGGAAATGCTAAGAGGTTTTTCGTGTCTCATAATGAAAACCTGAGGAGGGTGATTTCCCTGCTATAGTGTAATGATTAGTGTGCATGTCACATGAATAAGGTGTGTGAGTTATAAAGTTCATATACTAATTAATTGACACCTCGTAGAATGCAACTGCTAAACAACTGTTATTAATAATAAGGAAATGAGCTTCTAGTCTCATAAGTACAATGCAAAAGAAGAATCTAGAAATATAATTTCTTAAGATTGGTTGCATTCCATGCTCGAGGTATCTCTATGCCTTCCAGCGTTTCTAAGTGATAGGCTCCTCGCGGATCATCTCTTGTTATGTTGAATGATCCTTCCCAGTTTGGCCCTAACTTGCGGTCTGATGGTTTTACTGCGCTGCGCAAGACTTTCCTTAGGATATAGTCCCCAACTCAGAATGCCCTTGGATTGACATTCTTGTTATAATGCTTTGCGAGCTGTTGCTGATAGCTCGCTAGTTTCATAAAGTCAAGCTCTCGGCGTTCGTCATCTGGGTCATGCTCAACGAGCAATGCTGCATCATTCTGGCCCTGATCAACATGGGTGGACCTCATAGTGGTTAAGCCTACTTCCAATGGGATGACTGCTTCCATTCCATATGTTAGTGAGAATGGGATTTCCCCCATTGCTCGACGTGGGGTAGTATGATAGGCCCACGGAATATGCGGTAGTTCATTTGCCCATGCAACGTTGGCTCGTTCTAATGGTTTCTTTATCCCATCGATCACCATTTTATTGGAAGCCTCGATTTGGGCATCACTCTGAGGATAGGCCACCGATCTGAAATGGTGTCTGATTCCGTGGCCATTAAAGAAATTTTAAAAAGAGCCGCTCTTGAACTACGTTCCATTATTAGTGATGATGGTCCTAGGGATCCCAAAATGGGTGATTATATTTTTCCATATGAATCTTATCATATCCGCGTCTCGGATGTTCGCCAGTGGTTCTTCCTCGAACTATTTGGTGAAGTAGTCAGTTACGACCAATAGATACTTGCGATTGCCGCCAGCGATGTCCATTCCCCATTAGGCGAATGGCCATAGGTTGGAAAATGATTTTAGGTCACTGGCGGGTTGATGGACAATGGGAGCATGAAGTTGGCATTTCTCGCATTTACGAACATACATTGCAGAGTACCTTTGCATATACGACCATCAATAGCCTTCCTTCATTACTCGAAAAGCCAATGACCTTCCTCTAATATGGCCTCCACAGCTTCCCTCGTGGAGTTCGTGTAGAATTTGTTCGACATCCCTCAGGTTAACACACTGAAGGTATGGACCGGAGAACGATCTCTTATATAGCATGTTCTCAGGAGATAAGTGAAAGCAAGTAGCTTTGACTCTTATCTGGTGCGCGGTCTTTTTATCACTTGGGAGTGCGCCATCCTTCAAATAGTCCCTTAAGGGTTCCATCCAACTGAGTGATAGCTTAATGTAGAGAACATGCTCCATGCATGGCATCTTACTGCTACGGTTTATGCTTGGATGAGAGTGGAAATTGATGGGAATTATTCTTTTTAAGTCGGAATCAATTACCGAACTCAGGGATGCTAGGGCGTCGGCATGGTTGTTCTGTCCTCTGGGAAACTGATGGACGTGGACCTCCTCAAAGCTGGCCATTAGACTCTTTGCCAATGCGAGGTAGGCTGCCATTCTTTAATCTTTCACATTGTAGTCTCCACTTATCTGATTGGAGACTAATTATGAGGCTCCGAACACCTGTAATTTCTTTCCCCTAATGTATGTGCCTTTTGGAGGCCGGCTATTAAAGACTCATATTCTCCTTCATTGTTGGAGGCTTTGAATCCAAGCCTGATTCCTTGTTTGAGGATTGCATCCTCTAGAGTGATGAACACAATGCCTACTCCTTCCACCTAGAATTGGAGGCTCCATCAACGAACAATTTCCACACTCCCCCCATCGTGTGATTCTCTCTTTGCCTTACGGGTTGAAGTTAGTCGAGAGGCTGCTTGCTTGTGAATTCGACAATGAAATCAGTAAGAACCTGCCCTTTGATCGCGTTCCTTGGTTGAAATTGGATGTCAAATCGCCCGAGCTCAACTGACCATTTAGACAGCCTGCCCGACAAATCTGCTTTCCTCAGGATTGATTTAAGCGGGTGTGACATAAGGACGATGATAGTGTGAGATTCAAAGTAGTGTTTCAACTTCCTTGAAGCCACTTTAAGTTCAAAGGCAAGCTTCTATAGTGGTAGGTACCTCTTCTCGGCCTCTAATAAGGTTTTGCTCACGTAATAAATGGGGTGCTGCATTCTTGCTTTTTTTGCACATCAATGCAGAACTGACAGTGTGGTTGGAAACGACGAGGTATAAGTACAAGGAATCTATTTCCTGGGGTATGATGAGCAGTGGTGGTGAGCTAAGGTAGGCCTTGAGCTCGTTCAATGCCCACGAGAAATCTTGATTCTATTCTACAATTTTCTATCCCTTTAGGAGCTGGAAGAATGGTTTGCACTTCTCTGAGGATTTTGAGATAAAACGGTTCAAGGCAGCGAGCATGTCGGTGAGCTTCTGTACGTCCCGAATTGTGCGAGGAGGTTTTACCCTGTTTACTGCATCGATCTGGTTTGGGTTAGCCTCGATGCCTATTTTACTGACCAGGTACCCAAGAAATTTTCCTGACTGAACACTAAAAGAACACTTGCTTACGTTAAGTTTCATTCGGTACTTCCTGAGGATTTCGAAGATTCTTAATAGGTCTGAGAGGTGATCTTCTTTCTTCCTGCTTTTGACGAGCATATCGTCTATGTAGACTTCCATGGTGTCCCCCATTTGGTCCTTGAACATATTGGTGACCACTCGTTGGTAGGTTGCCCCTGTGTTTTTGAGCTCGAAGGGCATGACCTTGTAACAGTACAATCCAACTGTGGTGATGAATGCTGTCTTATCCTAGTCTGGAGCATACAGAGGGATCTGATGATACCCTTAGTATGCGTCCAAAAAACTCATTCTCCCATGAGCTGATGTGGCATCGACTAGTTAATCAATTTTAGGAAGAGGGAAACTGTCTTTAGGGCGCGCCCTGTTAAGGTCAGTGCAGTCGATGCAAACTCTCCACTTCCCGTTGCTCTTTGGAACTACAACTGGGTTGGATAACCATTTGGGGAATTGGACCTCCCGTATGGATCCTGCATCTAGCAGTTTTTCCATGGATTTTGCCTTCTCGAGTGAAGTTCACCGTGCCTTCTGTGTGATTGGTTTGAAGGTGGGGTCGACGTGCAGCTGATGACAAAACATACTAGGATCAATTCCAGGCAGCTCGTATGGTTCCCATGCGAAAATGTCTACAATGCTTCTTAGCATAATCGTCAACTCCTTCTTTTCCTGATCTGTGAGAGAAGCTCCAATCAAGAAGATCATGTCATCATCGCTATCTCCAGCAGTAACTTCGTTTAGGTCCTTGATGACCCATTCAGAAGGGAGTAGCCTGGTCTCCTCCACTCCGGGCCTCCCGTATTTTATTAATTATTTTGAAAGTATCAGACCTTCTTGTCCTTCAACTTTCTCGTTGGTCTTGTTGGCCTTCTTATCTGGTCTATAGCGGATGGTTACTATAAATCACCTTCTTGCCATCGCTTGATCACCATGGATCTCCATTACACCTCTCTCGGTCATATACTTAAGTTTCTGATGGTAGTTCGATGAGACTGCCTTCATCGCGTGCAGCCATCCTCTCCCGAGGATAGCTTGGTATGGCGAGTCAATGTCAACTACAAGAAACTCAATCATCTTAGAGACATTTCCAGCCGTTACTGGCAGTACGATCTTTTCCAAGGGTATAGTCACTTTTACAGTGAAGCCAACTAAAGGGACAATGGCTTCCTTTAGGTCGGTGATGCTTAATTTAAATTTTCTGAATAGGTCTAGATACATTACTTCGGGAGAGCTTCCTTGGTCGACGAGCAACTTGTCGATGTCATAGTTAGCTATCCCGGGAGTAATGATCAAAGCATCATGATGTGGGGTTCTCACTCCCACCAGATCTTCATCTGTGAATACGAGATGCTTACTATAGTCGACGTCATCTACTCGCTGACGCTTTCCTGATTATGTCTTTGCTGAATCGATCTGAAAAGTTTGCATTACTGGTGTAAGCTTTTTTACCTCCATTTGAGCTGAATTTCCTTGAATCTGCTTCACATCAGATGCCCCATGAATTACTGCAAATTCGTGGCCGGAATCATCTTTGAGTACATTGTCAGGTCTTGCTTCTCCATTGGCATTAACATTCTCTACCTTCGTTTCCTCGAATTCATTCAGATGCTCGGACCAGGCTAGCTCTTCGAGGTGGGACTTAAGAGCCTTGCAATTCCCAGTCTTGTGTCCTCCTTCTTTATGAAAAGTTCACCTCAGCGCGTTGTTTCTCTTTGAGGGATCTCCTCCCATCTTTCTGGGCCACTTAATAAATGGCTCGTCTTTGGTTTTTGCGAGAATCTTTTAAATCGATTCTCTGAAGACAGTGTTGACTGCCTGAAATGCTTTTTCCATATCGTTCCTGGCTCTGTTCTTAGAGCCATTCTTGCCCCCATTCTTTCCTCCTTTCTTATGGTTCTCCATTTTGTCACTGCCTTTGGCAGCGAGATAAGCTCGACCGTCCTCCCCTGTGCTGAGGCGGGTCACATCCTACACCTTGGTGTATTTCTCGATGCGAGCCATCAAGTCGTCAATGGTCGTGGCCTCTTTCTTTATCAGGGACTAGTACAGGAGGGAAGAGTTAGGTAGCCAAATTTTGAAGGAAGCCACTGCTACCTGCTCCGAGCAGTCTTCGACCTTATTGAATAATTCCTAGTACCTCTTTCCGTAGTCTCGGAGGGACTCTTGAGATGTCTTCTTCATTGTTAACAAAGCATCCATCCTTTTGGGATGGGAGCTGCTAGTAATGAAGCGGGCCGTAAAAAGATCGGCCTATGAATCAAAGCTCATGATGGACCTGTGAGGGAACCTTTCGAACCATTTTTGTGCCACATCATGTAAGCTTGAGGAAAAAATTCGGCACATCAGCGCATCTCGGTGGTTCTAGAGGGCCATAGCTTGACGGTAATGTCTAACGTGATCAATAGGGTCAGTTTTTCCATCGTAAATCTTGAATCTTGGAATAGAGAACTTCTTGGGGTCTTCCTCTTCTTCTATTTCACTCGATAAGGGGGACTTCATTTGGGTCTTGAGAGCTCGTCTAGTGAGCTCCATGGTTGATCTTGCATCGTGATGTGCTGGGTGTTGGTCCATCTCCCTTCGGACCAAATCTCGTATGTTTTCATTAATGCGAGCTGGGCTCCTATAATGGTGGGCCGGTCACTGGTGCTCGATTGAGTCATTGATTAACTCGTGCCTCTCACTCCTTTGGTGTCCATGCTTAGGAATCCTTCCTCGGCTATGAGACTTGTTCGCCTAAGGGCTAGGAGTGTGGTGCGGACGTCGCCTAGTGCTGCGATGGAGTTCTTTCTCCATCATCTCTAATTTCCTTTTGAGGCGAGCATTCTCAGCCTCCTGCTTACGAGAAGACTCCCTTTGCTCTTGGAGCCTCACCTCGTAGGCATCAATCCGTCTGGAGATTTGCGTTGACCTCGTTGGTCCTTGGCTTTCCTCTGAGGTCGGCCTCTTCGGGCGAGCCCTCTAATCGGAACGTCGAACTTCAGATCTGATCCCGCGAGGGGCAGGCTGTTCTTAGATGTCTCCCACCTCAGGAGAGTTACTGTTGTGACCAGACATTTCAAACTTCTTTATTGGTGTGGGCGTTATCGAGAAAGACAAACGTTCCAACAAACGGTGCCAATTATGGTGACAATTATTATTCAACACAAATATATAAGAGAAGCGCAATCACCAAGAAAAATAAAGAAGATAAAATGTCAATCACACAATAGGAAATGTACGTGGTTTAACAAGAATGACTACGTCCACGGTGGTACAGTCAGTATTATTTCTATATATTCCGAGGAGTGTTTACAAAGAATATAGTGCATGTCTCTTGCCCAATACCTAGGGTTTATTATATACATTTCTGGCTTCAGGGAGTGGGGGTATTGCATTCCTCCGCGTTTACCATTTTCTCCTCGAACATCTCTATAAGAGAACATGGGAGAAGACTAAGTCATAACTGAATTAATGTTAAGGTGCGAAGGTTTTTGGACTTTGGGCCGCTTTAATTGGGCTACTCGTCCAGGCCCATCATTCCAAATCCGTGTACCCATAACTTTATTAATACATCCACCTATGTAAAAATGTGGATATCTATATAACTAATATAAAATGGGGAACATGGCTTTCAATTTTTCTTAACATTTATAAGTTGTCCACATGGACACTTCTTTTTATCATAACATTTTTCTCATCTCTCTTCACATGGATACCTCTCAATATTTCCTCCACTTTTACATCTTCTAAATGTCTTTTCGTTGCTCTCTCAATTTCTCAATAACATTACTATCAATAATAACCCCAACCAAAAAGATAAATGAGGTGAACTGACCACACCCCTCATCATCGAAAATTTAAGGCAGCGAGGGAGTAGAGTCGTCCTCATCAGAACCCTCTTAATTCCTCCTCTTGAACTCCAACCACATCGAAGTGGATTCGTCCTCATCAGAGCCTTCCTAATTCAACCTCTTGAACTCCAACCACACCAAAATCAGGTTTTCCAAAAACTGTAAAGCGTACCTGCAGATCCACAACATAATCGAAACATTTTTCCGCTCATTCCTTGTGTAAATCAAACAAACTTTCATATTCCTCGCCCCTCTGCCTTTTAATTTCTCTCATAAAAATCCATCTCATATATTCTCTATCCCCTCTCCCTTCGTATAACTCTCCATGTTATGTCCCTTTTGGTTACGAGCTTTGAAATGCAGCTTCAGATGCTATGCCTAGAAACCCGATCGATTATATTGGTTATAGTGCTGCAAATAGATCGAATAGAGGAGTTGCTTCCTAGGAAAATTGTTACAAGGACGTCGACAAAAGGTTGTTGTAGGTGAAAATTACGAGGTGAACCAACAGAGAGGACTGTGAATTACTCATATGCCTTTGGTGAGGTATTTCAGTTTGTTAGTATAGTTGATTAGTGCTAATTGGATGACCTATTTTATACAACTCATCACAGGGGAGAAGTTACAAGGTATTTAATGTAAGGTTTGAGGCTAAGCTTTTAAATATAGGTTTTCTTATTGGGATTTTATTCAGATGTGAAATTGAATTTGTGGGATATAATAAATAATACCGTTGCACCAAGCATCTCGGGAGACATGACGATACAGAAAAATGAAGATTACCTTCCCCTCACACACCCACCCAAAAAAAAATTAAATGAATTGTACAAAGTTTTTATTTTGAATTTTTCATTCCAAGCAAGCGGAGATACCAATCCCAGCTATAATTGCGGGTAATTTCATAATTTTAATTTTGGACCTTTTCTTGGTCAAAATTTCAGTTTTAGATGGATATGAGTTAACTTCTATGTTTCAAGAATAAATTGGGATTGTGGCTTTTTTATCCACAATATAAAAAAGGTTGCAGTTAGTCCAAAGGAATAGTAGAGCAATCATTTCGATATCCCACACATTTTTTCATTTATTTATTTATAATTAGTACATTACATATTTTCTCATAGTGGGAAACTAAGATTGTAGAAAGAAATATAATAGATTTCTTCTCATCTATTTATTCTCTGGATCAACTTTTCTTCCCTAAATCATAACTTTAATTTTGAACATTACAGTACCTTTTCGTTATGATATTTAACATGGTTCGTGCTTAACATTTTCATGAGATTCTAGAATATATATGAATTAATATTATATATATTTTTTCATTTCCTTTTATTTTGCAGGTGGACATTAATCATGTGATGAAGTGTCTAGAAGAATATGTCCTTTTATATAAATATTTTAACATACAAATCAGTTGTGGATTTTTTTGGTTTTATTGATGCCACTTTGTGAAACCATGTTATTGAGTTTACACATAAAGAATGATCAACATTACTGACTCATTTCTTTCGTTTAATTTTTGACCTATTGTATGTTTAATATGATCAACTTAATTTCTATATTAAGTAATTAATATTTATCATTTATATTATACATTATATTCCTTATGATTTAAAACTTTAAGTCGTTACCAAGCTACAAAAATCGAACACAACAATTTGGGAATCTTTTTATCCCAATCATTTTCAGCTATTCAATCGAGCTCTTAATAATAGTTAATTTGTTATGTTTTCATCTTAGATTCTTACCATAACATATAAAATCACACGTCTTCTAAAATTCAGTCTCCAATCTTCTTTATTCCATCTTATTAAGAGTTTTATTGAAAATTTTGAGAGAATTTTTTTCCTACATTCTGTACACTGCATCGTGTGGACTTACATCTAGTTTACATTGAAGATCCTCTTTGACTTTGATACTTTATAATCATTAAATGCCATCTTCAATTGTGAAATTTATATTTGATGACCAAAAATATATCCGAGAGGTGCCAAGTCTTAAAAAATAATTATGATAGTATTGAAGTCCAGTTTTTAATCAGAATAATACTCTTAAGACATGCCAGTCATTATCTTATTATTCTAGTTTTTATATGATGTGGGACCGTTTATAATAAAATAAAATAAAAAATTGGACTATATTTAAAAACGTATTGTTGACAGCAGTAATACCATTGCAAAAACATTTTCATTGCTGAAATTATGCTTAATTATTACCACATCACACCATCATAAATAACTCTCTCCCCCTCCCCCCACCCCCCACCCACCTAAAAAAAAGAAAAAAAAAAGAAAAAAGGTAAATGAACTCGTTCCCACAATTCTGACAACCCACCCAATAATGAGTTCAATATGCACATCAGCTTGTCTAAACGACACAAGAATCTCGACAAGAGCAAGCTATCTCAACCTCCACAAGTGGCCAAAATCTGAATCCAACTTCATTAACATAGTGGTAGACTCTAACACGCGCCGGGGATGTACCCACCTTTAAAACCCTATGGTAGTTGTGGATAGTATCTCATGCAGGCAGGTGTACCTTAGGGCTCTTTGGTTTGAGGTTTGGAAAGGGAATTTAGGATTCCTGGAATTTAGAATTCCCCTCATTTAGAATTATAATGTTTGGTTGGAGATTTAAGGGGGTACATAGAATTCCTGGAAGTTAGAATTCCCACGAAATTTGAATTCTTCTTGCCCCTCTAAAATGGGGTAATCCTATATTCCCGAACATATTGCGTTACTTTTTTGGTGAGACAAAAATACCATCTCACATAAACTCATACGTACTCTCTCTCTCTCTATCTATCTATCACACATACAAACACACTCTCTCTCACACACATACATACACACACTTTCTTTCTCTCTCATTCACACACACAAACACTCTCTCTCACATAATACACATACACACTCTATATCCCTCTCTCCCTCTATCACACACACACACACACACACAATCTTTCTCTGTCTCTTACACACATACGACCACACACACACACACACATTTTCTCTCTCTCACACACACACAAACAATCTCTCTCTCTCCCTATCACACACACTCTCTCTTTCTCTCCCTCTCTCCCTCTCTCTTTCTATCACACACATTACCACACATATAAATACACACACTATCTCTCTCTCACACACATACATTTACACACACACTCAAACACACACAACCACACACACACACGCACACACACTCAAATCAAGTATAATGGTATTTTAGTTCAATGATATTTATTACTAATTTGGAAAAATAATTTTAGATGCTGGGAAAATAAATTCCTTCTTGAACAAATCAATGGAAAGGAACTCAATATTCTAGGAACTTAGAATTCCTAGAATGATGGATTCCCATTCCCTTTCCAAACCTCTAACCAAACGAACCCGAGGAGCTACACCTTTTCCAGAAAATTGTTTGTACTCAAGAGGACCGAGAAGTATTTGGGTCGGGTATGAGAGAAGGTGGGTCTTCCGAGGAGGGGACGTCGCATGTTAGTGGAGAGAAGGGTCATGAAACTATCTTGCGCTGCATTGAGGGTTATACTTAGGACACTGCTATCTTGCGCATCCACGGTGGATGTGGTGGATCACCACCATGGTAACTAATATATTGTCATTTATTTGAAAATTAAATTTTCAGTTTTTTTTATGTTTTAAGTTTCTTGTGATAGATGGGATGTTTTTATTTTATTTATTTCAAATTTAATTGCTAGAATATGTATCTTTAGTGCTGTTATTTTATTGGTACAATGAGTTTTTTGCTTTATATATATAATCAAGTTCTACAATACACTTCATTAAATATATATTATGAATATATATGTATTTTTTTAAATAGTAAATAAAATAATTGTCAGTTTATATTTTTTATGAGTTCATGATATTTGAATGTGCAACTGTAAAAATATTCATTGCAAAAAAAATAAAAAATTTGTTATTTTTGAAAAAATAGGTAAAAAAATGACATTTTTAAAGGGTAAAAACTATCAGTTTTTTGACCAATTTTTTAAAAATACCAAAAAAATATTATTTTCAAATAATTTGTTTTGTAGGGGCACATTAGTTTCAGTTGATTTTTAGGAGGTATGTTGGAGAGCGTGACTGTTTGTGCATGTGTGTAGGGTATGCCTGTGCCTGAGGCACGTCGATAGTTTTCAAAAGTGTACGTCGTTGATAGAACCATATGTCATACTTAGTTCGCAACAAATAAACGTTAATGAAAATGATAACTTATTGAGAAATCTTGAATCAATGCTCACATTAAGACAAATCTTGGACTCACATGACAATACGCACTCAAAAATATGTATATAATTTTTTTCCACTTTCTCGTATCATTAAAGAACTTGTCCATTTGTTAGATTAACCACTATAAAAAAAACAAAAATACAATAAAATAACAATGAACTAATTAGAAAACGGTACAAAAATGACAATACAATGTTCTCCTTTAACAATATATATGATAAAGATGCAAAAACTGGAGGTTAGTAATATGTGTATTAGATGTATTGTATCAACTCGTAGTACAATCCACTTAATGCACGCTTTCTATGTATTCAGTACTAACATTCAGTGAAATCCCATATACATGGATAGAGAGAGCATAGGCCAGTGGTAGCTTAAGCCCAAATCCAACGACAACACAAAATGTGAAAAAAAATAAAAAATCAAGGGAAGTAAAGTTATATTAACTTTAGTGAAGATCATGTAACAATTTCAAACTTCTTATTTTAAAATGAGTTTATGTTAACTTTGTAAGGGAACACACACTGTTATGATCATTTTTTTTTCTATTTTCTTTTAACATAAATCAGGAGTTATTGATAATTAGAGAGAAAAGCCCTCTCTAGGTGGCAATACATTGAAGAGAAAAGACTACATCAGTTATTCCTGATGATAGGAATTTTAGAGGAATCTAGAAAAATAGCCCCTTAAATGAATCTAAGGAGATCTTCTATTCTTGTAAAAGATGAAGAATTTTTGGAATTAGCTACATAAGAAGACAAAAGAACATCAACCTTATTTCTTTCTTTTGAGCAGCAACTGAGGAGAATCTGATTTTTCTTGATATTGTGTTGGATATCTTTGATCTTTGAACTAAACCTCCATGGAATGTTAAAAGATCAAGAAAGAATATCCACCAATATATTCGAATCCATCTCCAAATCAATATTTTTCAAATTCTTGACAGTGCATTAATTAAATCCTTCTTCAATTAATTTTACTCGAGTTTCCACTAATGATCCAGTAGCTTGGTAATTTGACGAAGCCCATATAAAGATCCCATGAGCATCCCTTAAAAAAACCCCTGATCCCATATGGAACTGATTATTTTGATAAGCTGAGATACTAAGCCTCATTCTCCCTAGTGATGGCCTCTCCCATTAAACATCCCTCCTGATCGAAGATTATATTTGAACCCCTGTGATATTGAATTGCTGCAAAACTTATTGACTTAACTCTATCACCCTCTTTGAATTTGATTAGATTACTAAGGTCTGAAATTCGAGAGATCACTCTTGGAAGTTTTACGGACGGCTTTGCTGCATGGAGACAAGGTCGGAGATGAGCTGAGCCGAACATTCTGTAGGGCTTGAAGGAGTTTTGAAGCCATTGGACTATTACCTACAATTTTAAAATTGTTTAGATATAAAAACTATCGCGGTACACAAAGAGTTTGGATATAAAAAATATAACAAACCCAACACAGTATAATCCAATCTCAAATATAACATAATCAGAGAATACATACTACATCGATAATATGTAGACGAGTCCCGAATTATTTTATGGGTCAAATATAAAAAAGTCAATATTAGGATCAAGGCTGAGAACTTGAGGTATGATGAAAAATAATTGAAAAGTCTGAAACCATGTAAAGGACTGTCCTTCATAAACCAAATTTACGGAAGTAAATGGACTTTTATCGAAAATAATTTTCAATCTAATGTAATTTTGATATTGAAAACAATCTGTTCCGCAGAGATCAGGGCATCCATGGAAAATATATTATCACTCATTGAAGGGGAATCTTGTAGTCAACAATGATGTGATGCCTACAGAATTCATCGATAGTTTTCACATCGAGTTATAAGCCTCTCTTAATATAAAACAACCTTAGATTGTACATAGAAGTGTTGAAATTGGGTATGTACTTTGTCAAGGAAATATATTACATGCATAGAAATAGATAAAGATTATTTTCATTGCATTTAAAGAAACTAATAGTACTACAATTGTAATATTGTACTATATAGTACTACAACATCTAAAACTACATAGTACTATAGCTGATTTAGTGTAAAACTATATAGTATTATAGCATCTCAAAATAGGTATCAAATTCAGCTAGCACACTCTTGGAAACAGATGGCACACTCTAGGAAATCGGTATCCCCCTCTGTGACAACCCGCTCAAAATAATAATGGGTGGCCATCCCTATACTACATTAAATCAGGTATCTCAGATGGCACAGTCTCAACATCAACTGACAATACTAATAATATAAGGCTAACTACCCGAAATCATTAAAAGTTGATTGTTAAAAATTTTAAAAAATTTATTTAACAACAACAACAAAACCAATCATGCAACCATAAACCCACATTACACATCTAACTAAAGTGAGTGATATGTGCAAACTCCAATATTAAGAAAGAGTAAAACACAATGTACAAATAAAAATACCCGAATATGCTGTCGGGTCACAGTCAATACAAGAATCTGAGAGATGAAGCATAAAAGTGTTAATCTACAACACTTGATTACAAACTCAATATACAACTAAATCCTAATCTAGATATACAAAGATAGGAATCGACTTAAGCAAAATGCGCAACAGTTCACTACTGCCACAACTCCACTAATACATTGGATGGATGAACCTCAATGGCGTCCGTGCAAAGGAACACCTGAAGTAATACAATATATACATATGGAGGGAAAATATAAACGGGTCAGAGCCCGATTTGAAAAATGTTTTATAGAAAGTGTATTAAAATTCATAATAATCATAAATGCATTATTACATGATTTAATGGAATCGAACTAGCCATTAAATTCAACTCACCTCTCAACTAAAGCGCGCACTAAACGTATGCACGTGATGTCCAAATGTATGCCCAAATCTAATTAGGCAAATAAATCTAACTAGATCCCAAAATAAATATTAGATTATGCTATCTAACATATCTCAAAATCTAGAATTATCTATATTCCCATTTAAAACATTTCTTTACATTTAATGTGTCATAGTTCTCATTATATTTGTTCATTTGTTGAACATATAAGGTTGCATAATCAACCACATCATCAAAATACATCAACATTCTCATTTACTAGAATTTCATATATTCTAGTTATGGCCACATTTAACATGTAAACAGTATATATATATATTCATACGAGTTATTAGCATCAAGAGTTAAGGACTAAACACCTCCCCATTCTCCACACGACACTGCGTTTCGTGCATGGGACGTCTCGTCGAAGCGAAATCCAAATAAGGAACCCCCCCGTTACACTACTCCTGACCGTATCGATCCTCGGTGCTCATTACGCCCTCAATGCAAGATGCATGTAACCCAAATTATTATCCAATTTTAACTAATTAATATTCCTAATTCTCAAAAGTACACGGCGTTTCATGTGTGGGACGTCTCGCCAAAGCGAAATCCAAACAAGGAACCCCCCCGTTACAATACTCCTGGCACTGTCGATTGTCGGGATATGTGATATATATATAAGTATGAGTATGAAGGACTAACTTCTCACCAATTTCCAACATTACACTGCGGTTCGTGCGTGGGACGTCTCGCCGAGGCGAAATTCAAACAAGGAACCCCCCCGATACACGAATCCTGGCAATGTAGGTCGTTGAGGTCCACTATGCCCTTGATACCCAAGTAAAAGAACAATAAACAATAACCATCCAACCGAGCTATAACTCGAAGGATGAAGGCTCACATGCTATCATCTTCCAGCAGCCCATATACGTAGAAAACTGGGGCCACCTGGTGGGGTTCAACGACAACCACCTCGCGATCAATCACGCACACAATGTCCAGGAAAGCGGTCATAGCTCCTAACCGGCAAGTGAAAACGTCACATACCCCCGACTTCTCACCCCCAAAAGAATGCATATATATATCGCACAAATAACCACAATGGACGCCTATTGCCTGGCGAATATCCACACCCTGCCATTTAAGACATGATGCTCACCCTCATCGCACGCAACTTCCCAATGATAGCAGGGAGGGGGTATGCTTCACTATATGTAGATATACCAACATATAAGGTATACATACATCAACACATCACATAAAGATATACATAATATAAGGTATACCTGTCGCATCGTTTACATTTTCATCATACACTCTTAGGCGCAATAGATTTTATATCATTGTTTAGTATATCTCTCTCTCGATACACTAATCGTCAATTCCCACACATTTTCCCCCTTACTATATGCTATACTATTTCTCGCTTGAAGCTCACACGTCGCTTCTAATTTTGAATTGTTTCAAAATTCAATTCATGTTAAGGATATTCTTTATCCTAAAGCACCTCAATTTACATTTATAATTCTCCATCCATAATATGGTTCAATTCATTTTTATGAACCTTTAAGGTTATCGCCTTTTTGGGATTTGGATCCTAGGATCTGATATCTCTAAATTATTCTCACTCTTTCATATGAATTTTAATTATTATCTCTAACTAGAATCTCCAATTCAAGGTGGGATTCCCCACTCAGAATATACCAAAATATCTAGTCGGTATTCCTTAAATTTAGTCAATATGACTCCAATCATTTCTTATAAGGGAAACTCTCTAAAATTATTCAAAACATACTCCACATATCTCCTATAGAGGTGCCCAATTTATAACCTCGAACAAAACGGGATGAAAATCTCCTTAGAAAAACAATCCCCCAAAAGCCCTGTTTCCGAATCGATTCGGGCCAATTCCGTATCGATTCAGCCCAGCGAATCGATTCGTCCTGGAAGGAGAATCGATTCGGGTCATCAGACCTGGTATTCTATCTCAGGCCGAATCGATTCAGCTGGGTTCCGAATCGATTCGATCACTCAGACCTGGGCACCTGCGTATTTCCGAATCGATTCGGTAGGAGGCCGAATCGATTCGGCCCTTCAGAAACCTCGAAAATGACTACTTTTTAAGTAAGCCAAAAATACCAAAATTCATTCTATCATTTTCTCTCCATTTTTATTCAACCCAATCACATATATCTAACCAATAATCATCCTAGAATACATATGAACTAATTTCTATCATCAAATCAAAGATCTACATATCAAATCTAAGATTTATACCCAAAAGCTAGGTTTTGTCAATTTAAACCTAAAACGCAAAATTTTCATCAACAAATCATGCAATAAATGGTACACAACAATTATTTAGCAAGTTTAATCACTTGCCTCGGGTTCGTAGGGTCTGAATCCGCCTTGAGATCACGTGTTTGGCGAAAAATACTCTTTCTCTCTCTCTTTCTCCTTCCTTTTCTTCTTCTTTCTTCTTCTCTCTTTCTTTTTTTCTATTTCTCTTTCTCTCTAAGGAGAATTAAATCTCCTATAGGCTTAATAAGCCTTTCTCCCAATTGTACACATCTTTAAATGATAATACACATTTTAAATGACCCGGTAACATTAATTCGAGTCAAACGGTCCTAATTTATTTCGAAACCCAAATAAACCCCAAGTACAATCATTTTTACTCTCTCGACCCTTCCGAAAACAACGGTACCCTCAGAATCACCATTCGGCACACTTCCTAAAGACTTCAAATTTTAACCTCGATTTCCAATTTAATTATTCTCCAAATAAAATAATATTTAGTTCTCCCAAAATAAATAAATCACCGTCTCCAAGACCTCGGGTTGTTACAAACTTCCCCACTTACAAAAATTTCGTCCCCGAAATTTAGCTAAGCATAATTCTCCAAAGCTCAACTGGTTCTAATATACCCATCCTTGGTAATCCTATCTCCAAATCTCTAACTTCCCACGACAAATTAATTTAATTCATTTTATTTTAAATCAATGTTGAGTTTTACAAAACTAATTTCCACAACTAAGGCGCCCATACACCCTTTACATTCGAGTTATCACTCGTACTAATCATAATGAGGCTTCATTTGCCTCCAAAGTTCCACAATTCCATAAATATAAGTATTACTAACATTTTTATAGTGTAAAAATTTGAATGGTCCAAGGAAATACCTCCTCTCAATTCCTGACATTCGCCACTTTCGTGCGGGGGAGGTCTCGCAAAAGCGAAATCCAAACAAGGAACCCTCCCAATACACTACTATGTAGCGACGTCGGGGATTGAGAGTTTGTTAAATCTAGACTAAAGTTTGAAAGTAAAAATATTTTAGGGAAAAATCATTTTGAAATGGCCCTAAGGCCGATAAAAGTTTTATTTTGAAAGACAGTTACGAAAAATATTTTTTTTTATGTCTTACAATATTTACATAAAGCGCCTTATGTCCCACACAAGGTCTTTTAAATCATCATACATATAACAATATATATAGCTCATAAGAATTAGCATAATTATGAGCTAAATTTTCCTGCGTCCATCAATCCACAATCCAAACTTTTATCAAAAACCACGTCTCACATCATTTCAATATATTGCCCTTTTATAAGGCACATCCATATCTGTAATACAACAATTATATAAGTCCAACATGACTATATAAAAATAAGTAGCTTTATCATACTACTTATCATACCATAACCATTCTTACATTCACCACAAGGTTTATAGCTCTTTTTGAGCACCTTGCAAAATTATCTATTATATCCAAAGATAATAACATAAGAGCCTATCCTGCTCAAAATTCCCCTTTTTTGGGTCATTACATACACAATAGGGCTATAGAACTACCCTTTCATAAATATCCTACATATGATATTTTCAAAACTTTACGTAGTAATTATCCTATTCATAAAGGAAAATTAACTTACATCATCCACCTCTAGTCTGATTGCCCTACATCATCAATGGGCTCCCAAATAAAGTCCCCCGGTCTAAAATGACCTTGAATCTGTGGTAGGGGTTCCACTTCCAAAACTTCATCAAAACATGGTCCTTTATCTCTTTTAGGACAGTCTCTCTTTCTATGACCTATTTCATTACAAAAGAAACACTTACCCACAAATTCTTTTCGCCCACTCGCATTACTGGCACTCTCATCGCCAAACCTACTTGGTGAACTCGAATCTCCAAAGTTCTTACCCTTTTGCGAACGAAGACGATATTCACGAAACTTTAATAGTGCCGCATTTACCACCTCGATGAAAGTCACTAACTTGGGACTGTCTAACAAGTGTTGCCGGATTTCCCAATTCAAACCTCGAACAAACTTTGATATACGCTTCTCTTCCGTATCTACCTCATTAGGTACTAATGTCGCCCATTTAGAAAAATCTTCTTCACATTCTGCCACCGTTCTATTACCTTAAAAAATCTCCATATTCTGAGTCGGTGAAGGAAAATACCTTCGATCAAAAAGTTCCCAAAATTTTGTTATAGGTAAAGTATCTCTCTGTTCAGATGTGCTGACGGACTCCCACCATTGAAGAGCTGCACCCGATAACTTAAAGGTGGCTAAAAATTATTTTTGCACCTCACTACACTCAACCATACGAAGATGCCTCTGCATACTATTCTTCCATTGACTTGCAGCCATTGCATCAACTCCCCCTGCAAACTCGGGAGGATCCCCCTTACTAAAATCTTCCTTCACTCTCTCCTATAAAGACAATCCTAAATTGGGTTGGGATGCTCGAACGGCAGATTACTGCGCCATCGTGGAAATGGCAACAGTTACAGCTTGTGCCACAATATTGGCAACTTCATCTATAGTCATGTTCCTCAGAGGCATTTGGGGTTGCGATTTAGACCCTTTGTTTGCCCTGCCTGAACGACCTCCCTTCGGTGGCATCTGAAACAAGAACAACTGTATCAGAACGCCTTGCCAATATTTTCAAATCGCCGAAGAAATATGGACATATGAATGTAACCGTCCTAACAATAAGGCTCTACATCAAGAACGCTTACGAAAGATCGTAGTAACGCACAGATCCTAAAGACACTAGAACCTGATGCTCTGATACCATCTGTGACAACCCGCTCAAAATAATAACGGGTGGCCAACCCTATACTACATTAAATCAGGTATCTCAGATGTCACAGTCTCAACATCAACTAACAATACTAATAATATAAGGCTAACTACGTGAAATCATTAAAAGTGGATTGTCAAAAATTTTAAAAAATTTATTTAACAACAACAACAAAACCAATCACGAAACCATAAACCCACATTACACATCTAACTAAAGTGCGTGATATGTGCAAACTCCAATATTAAGAAAGAGTACAACACAATGTATAAATAAAAATACCCGAATATGCTGTCGGGTCACAGACAACACAAGAATCTGAGAGATGAAACGTAAAAGTGTTAATCTACAACACTTGAGTACAAACTCAATATACAACTGAATCCTAATCTAGATATACATAGATAGGAATCGACTAAAGCAAAATGCCGCAACAGTCCGCTACTACCACAGCTCCACTAATACACTGGATGGATGAACATCAATGGCGTCCGTGCGGAGGAACACCTAAAGTAATACAATATATACATATGGAGGGAAAATATAAACGGATCAGAGCCCGAGTTGAAAAACGTTTTATAGCAAGTGTATTAAAATGCATAATAATTATAAATGCATTATTACATGATTTAATGCAATCGAACTCACCATTAAATTCAACTCACCTCTCAACTAAAGTGCGCACTAAACGTATGCACATGATCTCCAAATGTATGCCCAAATCTAATTAGGCAAATAAATGTAACTAGATCCCAAAATAAATATTAGATTATGCTATCTAACTTATCCCTAAATCTAAATTTATCTATATTCCCATTTAAAACATTTCTTTACATTTAATGTGTCATAGTTCTCATTATATTTATTAATTTATTGAACATATAAGGTTGCATAATCAACCACATCATCACAATACATCAACATTCTCATTTACTAGAATTTCATATATTCTAGTTATGCCCACATTTGGCATGTAAACAGTATATATATATTCATATGAGTTATTAGCATCCAGATTTAAGGACTAAACACCTCGCCATTCTCAACACAGCATAGCGTTTCGTGCCTGGGACGTCTCGCCGAAGCGAAATCCAAACAAGGAATCCCCCCGTTACACTACTCCTGGCGTTGTCGATTGTCGGGATATGTGATATGTATATAAGTATGAGTATGAAGGACTAACTTCTCACCAATTTCCAACATTACACTGCGGTTCATGCGTGGGATGTCTCGTCGAGGTGAAATCCAAACAAGGAACCCCCCCGATACACTAATCCTGGCAATGTAGGTCGTTGAGGTCCATTATGCCCTTGATACCCAAGTACAAGCACAATAAACAATAACCATCCAACCGAACTATAACTCGAAGGACGCCGGCTCACATGCTATCATCTTCCAGCAGCCCATATACGTAGCAAACTGGGTCCACCTGGTGGGGTTCAAGGACACCCACCTCGTGATCAACTCACTCACACAACGTCTTGGGAAGCGGTCATAGCTCCTAACCGGCAACTGAGAACGTCACATACCCCCGACATCTCACCCCCAAAATAATTCATATATATATCACATAAATAATCACAATGGACGATAATGACCAGGGGAATATCCACACCCCGCTCTTTAAGCCAGGACGCTCACCCTCATCGCACGCAACTTCCCAATGATAGCAAGGAGGGGGTATGCTTCACTATATGTAAATATACCAACATATAAGGTATACATACATCAACACATCATATAAAGATATACCATAATATAAGGTATACCTGTCACATCATTTACATTTTCATCATACGCTCTTAGGCGCAATAGATTTTATATCATTGTTTAGTATATCTCTCTCTTGATACACTAATCATCAATTCCCACACATTTTCCCCCTTAGTATATGCTATACTATTTCTCGCTTGAAGCTCACACGTCGCTTCTAATTTTGAATTGTTTCAAAATTCAATTCATGTTAAGGATATTCTTTATCCTAAAGCACCTCAATTTACATTTATAATTCTCCATCCATAATATGGTTCAATTCATTTTTATGAACCTTTAAGGTTATCCCCTTTTTGGGATTTGGATCCTAGGGTCCGATATCTCTAAATTATTCTCACTCTTTCATATGAATTTTAATTATTATCTCTAACTAGAATCTCCAATTCAAGTTGGGATTCCCCACTCAGAATATACCAAAATATCTAGTCGTTATTCCTTAAATTTAGTCAATATGACTCCAATCATTTCTTATAAGGGAAACTCTCTAAAATTATTCAAAACATACTCCACATATCTTCTATAGAGGTCCCCAATTTATAACCTCGAACAAAACGGGATGAAATTCTCCTTAGAAAAACAATCCCCCAAAAGCCCTGTTTTCGAATCGATTCAGGCCAATTCCGAATCGATTTGGCCCAGCGAATCGATTCGGCCTGGAAGGCGAATCGATTCGGGTCATCAGACCTGGTATTCTATCTCAGGCCAAATCGATTCGGCTGGTGTCCAAATTGATTCGATCACTAAGACCTGGGCACATGCATATTTATGAATCGATCCAGTTGGAGGCTGAATCGATTCGGCCCTTCAGAAACCTAAAAAATGGCTACTTTTTAAGTAAGGCAAAAATATCAAAATTCATTTTTATCGTTTTCTCTCCATTTTTCTTCAACCCATTCGCATATATCGCACCAATAGTCATCATAGAATACATATGAACCAATTTCTATCATCAAATCAAAGATCTACATATCAAATCTAAGATTTATACCCAAAAGTTAGGTTTTGTCAATTTAAACCTAAAACCCAAAATTTTCATCCACAAATCATGCAATAAATGGTACACAACAATTATTTAGCAAGTTTAATCAGTTGCCTCGGGTTCGTAGGGTCTGAATCTGCCTTGAGATCACGTGTTTGCCGAAAAATCCTCCTTCTCTCTCTCTTTCTCCTTCGTTTTCTTCTTCTTTCTTCTTCTCTCTTTCTTTCTTTCTATTTCTCTTTCTCTCTAAGGAGAATTAAATCTCCCGTAGGCTTAATAAACCTTTCTCCCAATTGTACGCATCTTTAAATGATAATACACACTTTAAATGACCCGGTAACTTTAATTCGAGTCAAACGGTCCTAATTTATTTCGGAACCCAAATAAACCCCAAGTACCGTCATTTCGACTTTCTCGACCCTTTCGAAAATAATGGTACCCTCAGAATCACCATTCAACATACTTCCTAAAGACTTCAAATTTTGACCTCGATTGCCAATTTAATTATTCTCCAAATAAAATAATATTTATTTCTCCCAAAATAAATAAATCACCGTCTCCAAGACCTCAGGTTGTTACACCCTCCTGATCGTTTTCACACTCTTGAAATAGATAGCACACTCTTGGAAATTATTTAAAATAGGTATCCCCCTCCTCATCATTTTCATTCTTGCCTTCAGCCTCAGCTACCTCGCCCACCTCCTGGGCTGCCACCATAGCCTCGGTAGCAGTAGTCTGAGCCTCTTCCTCAGCATGAAGTATGATTAAATCAGTTATGCATTTAGTGTCTTCCATGTCGAACGGATTTAGAACATGATTCTTAAACCCGAGCTCCCAAAATGAAGTCCGTCATCTCCTTCAAATAAAAACAAATATATATTAAACTCAACTTAATAATGGACGATGATAATAAATTGAGCAAAGATGTTTTTAGGATATATACCAAGTTCATAAAGAAAAATTTCAACCGCATAACCCTTCTCCCATGTTGACAACGCAATGAAAGAAGTCCCACAATTAAAGGCCTAACACCAAAATATATACTAATAGATAAAACCATCGAAATCAAAATAAATTCAACCAATATTTGCACAAACTCATGGAAAAGTTTACAAATTAAACCTAGTGAGGTATCTCTATCTTACTTTCAAACATCGGACCAAATAAAAGAATAAATTAATATCTAAACTTGAAGAATAATGAACATGAAATGAACTATAACCTTTTGACAATAACTGTAGCTTGAAACGAAGACATCTTCTTAGATGCTTCTACCGAACCATTTGGCATTCGGGTGTCTATGCTTAATAGAGTTCGATATATCAAGAATATGTTTCCATATCAATCTACTCAAGAAAATGACACATCAGGAGATGTTGTTGCAAATCTACTTCAAGAGATGGTAGATAGACTTAATGATGTTGTGCCACTTATTTTGGAGGATGGTCCTGTAGCCCCAAGGGTTCCACTTGCCAGTGAAGAAGTGGTTTCAAATCTTCCAGTTATTACTTTTATAGACGAGATCTTGACAAAGCTTGAACCAGAAGAAGATTGTTGCATTTCCAAGGACAATTTAGATTTAAGTGATAAGATGCAAGAGTTTCGTTGCAAGCACACATTCTATCCTCCTTGCCTGAAGCCATCTGTAAATGATCATAATTCTTGTCCAATCTGTTGACGTGAACTACAAATGGATGATCATGCCTGTGAATGTTGGAAGAAGCGAGAGAAAGAGGCCGAGGAAGACATAAATGAGTTGCAAATGTCGTTCATGGTGGTGAAATAACTTGGTGTATTCAGACATATTAGAGAACCTGGAATAATATTCAAGGGTATGTTAAAAAAAATAAGTACTTCCCTTTGTATCAGAATAAAGCTAGGACCTATGGAGTGCCATATGTCCTGCAAGAAAAAATATTTGATAACATGTTATAACACAGGAAAAAAATCGAAAGAAATGAATCTTACCGAAAGTTTAAGAAATTGACTCAACACCACTGCCTTAAACCAGAAAAAATGGTGTTTACCCATTTCAGGTCAGTCCAGAATAATTCATGCTTCCTTCTAAATTCTACCTGTGAAAATAGGATAAAAATGACAATATCACACAGGATAAATTCATCTGAAACTCATATGAGATAAATTCATCCTTTAGAAATTCATCCATTAGAAACTAATCCATTAGAAACTAATATCACATGAGAGATTTCTAAATTCATATATTAGAACATAGAATAAAAATGACAATATCAGACATGACAATATCAGATAAGATAAACTCTACATCAGCTTTAACTAATGGCCTTAACCTCATCTTAAAGAAGCCTAGGGAAGAAAAATGACTTTCTAAAGTTTACAGTAGTTCATCGACATTTATTTATGGGAACTAAAGATTGCATTTATGGTTGCCGTCAAACACAATTTTTTCTTTGCAAAGCACATTTTTTGTTGACTGTATTAGTGTCTGCTGCCATGATATTTAGTCCTAAAAAACATGAATCACTAATATTTCAAAACATGATTCTTGAATCAGATTTGAAACATATTTGAGAATTATTCAAAACCAAATTAGATCTGAAACATATTTCAGAATTATTCAAAACCATTTATATTCCCCACCAACGACACATAAATACATACATAAGTCAGATCTGAAACATATTTGAGAATTATTCAAAACCAAATTAAAGTGACCAAATTAGTACCTCACAAACCAAAATGCACAAGTTACAACAATTAATATATAAAAAAACATTTGTGTTGTTGGGACAAGCTCTATAGTTTCAATTAAAACAATTAATATCTTATTTGTGTTTAAAGGAGAGAGTAACTGATTATGGTTTTGGAGAGTCATATATGCAAATTTGAACCAAAACAATCTACATTAGACACAAAACTATGACCTTTATTAGAGTTCACAAACACTAAAACAAAATTAATTAGATCCACAAACAAACCATATGACTGTTATGACCCGTTATAAATAGAGATGGCATCCCCCTCCCCACCACAAACAATATTACCTGTTAATTCGAACCAAAAATCTCGCAGACATTAAGAAAAAATTAATTCGAACCAAAAATCAACAAAATCCATTGGAAGAGAGAGAGAGAGAGAGAGAGAGAGAGAGAGAGAGAGAGAGAGAGAGAGTGAGAGAGAAGTTTTACCTTATGGATCTGCAAAAAAAAATGTAAAAAGAATTGTATCTCCATATATAAATCAATCTAAAAAATAAATGCAAAAATGAATGTCAAAAACCATGATTATAAACTATGAAAAAAAAATACAAATTCATGTAATAGATGGAGGAGTGTGCGTAGGTTTATTGGGGGGGGGGGGGGCAAAGAGAGGTAGCAGTGCAAAGGAGAGTAGTAGGAGGTGCAAAGAGGTATAGGGAGTGCGGCAGAATCGATGGGTGAGGTTTGAAAACCCTAGGCTTCTCGTGGAGAGAGCAGAGAGTGAACATAGAGAAGATAAAAGAAGAAGCGAATGGGGTTTAGACAAATGAGTGTAGGGGAGAAAGTAGTGGGAGAACTATTCTGTCCTTAATTTTGATTTTTGAACGAAAGGAGAAAAAGTTGGAGTGTGTCAACAGTGGGGGAATCCAAAATTTGCAAGGACAAAATAGGAAGTGCCAACAAAATTCATCTTGATGACATCATTGTTCTATCTTATGACATACATAAGTTTCCTACTTTATTATATATATATATATATATATATATATGTGTGTGTGTGTGTGTGTGTGTGTGTGTGTGTGTGTGTGTACTAGGGGTTATAGTGCATGATAATGGTATTAATTAGCACCAAAATTTGGTGTCATATTTTCATGGTATAGGTTATGTCTAATTGTTTCCAAAACAGGCATTAATGTTTGATATCGTACTATATAACTAGAGTTTCATCAAAAAATCAATTGAAAATACACGTAGTTAGTTCGCCAAGAACTATGAATAATCTCATACTTTTCTTTTATTGTTCCGAGGGTTGATATTTGATGCGATGATAAGTGTTCTCGTTCAAGCAACGATTAGTCTCGAGTTCGAAACATGAGTATAGCCTCTCCATATAAGAGGATAAAGTCAATCGACATCTGTCATTTAAGAGGGAGTCTTTTAGACTGGGTACGACTCATTTTATAGAATGGGACACGCCTGTGGCCAAATGAGTTTTCTCGCTGAAACTCATTGTCTTGGGTGAGTTAACAATATTGTCTAATTATGTATGAAAAAAATAAATCCTTGTTAAAATAGTAGATTCTCAACCTTTTCTTTATTTTTATATGTACCTAGGTGGGGAAGTGAAAATATTTTTGTGACGAGCTTTGTATATAGTTAATATGTAAAGTAGGTTTTAGAAAAATTCATATGTACCATTTCGATATCAAATTAAAAGTCATTATTCAAAAACAATTGTTTGTAAAGATACACTTAATTAACAGCCAATACTGAAAGTTGGTCATTGTCATCTAATTTGATTCATTGGCTACATGTCAAAAAGAGAAGTGGAATACTAATTTAGAACGTCCAAAAAAGTAAAACCAAATTATTAATTTGGGAAATATGTAGTAATATTTTACTTTGTACAATGATATTTATGTAATTTTATGTATAAAAAAATAAAAAAATTAAATCAATGAGACAAAAATATGTATAGAATGAGTATTTTTATTATATATTTTATATATCATATTGGAAAATAAGGTTTACATAACAATTGGACAGGTAAGATTAAATATATACACTTTAAATATGTCTCAAATTAATACTCATGTCTTGTCTATGGAAGAGAAGATAATTTGAGTGTATACGTTACATTTAATATTATCATAATTTTTAGGAAGATAAATTGTCAACGCAAAATATTTTTTAAAATATGACTTTCAAACAATGACTGAAATTGGTGCTTGGAAAAAATGCATCTTACAGTTAGTCGGTGTATAATTATTGGCCCCACGTTTATTTTTTACTCTATGCTGATTTGCTTTAAGTTAAATTTATATTAAAGTAACTTTTTAAATACAATTACTCCTATATTTAGATAAACAGATATTTATTACATCATCAAACATATATATGAAATAATATAGTTTAAAAAAACAAAGGGATGAGTAAAGATGCAAAAGGTGCACCGAAAGTGCATGTTCTTTAAAGACAGGAGCCCGTAATCAAAAGCAAATTCATACTGTAAAGTGGGGAAAGTAATAGGTTATAAAATAGTAAACTGGGGTGAAAAAAATACCCAAAAAAATGCAATAATATTCAATGGAATATGTGCATGTTAAACGTTGGATTTTTTTTTATCATAAACAATTGAATAATGCTTTTAAACAATATTATGTTAGTCTTTACAAATCTACTAATCATCCTAATAATGTTAGGGATTATAATCTTATGAATGAAACAAATTTTGGATATCAGTTGGGGCATGCCTTTAAATAAATCCCTTGGGCCTGATGGTTCTACTATTGAATTTTTTTTAGAGATAGTTAGAAGATTATTAAGAAATAATTTAATTAAGTTGGTTCTTGCTTTTTTCTACACTAGTCAAATTTTATGTCAACTAAACCAAACGTATTTAATTTGTGTGCCTAAAATAGAAAATCCAACTAGAATTCAAATTATAGGCCTATAACACTTTGTAATGCAATTTACAAAATAATATGAATATTATGGTTAGTTGGTTATTGTTGGAAATAAGCACTGAAAAACACTCACAACTATGTTTTGTTTAACACTCAAATACTATTACAAAAAAGGAAACACTCTTTCAATTGAACTTCTTACAGCATTAAGTAATAATCTTTGCTTATTATATTGCTTGCTATTTTGTAATTCTAAGAACTCGGGGATGATGGGTATTTATACATAATGGAAATCAAATGCTAACACACAATGTGGTTCACACAAAATTAATAAAAATACTCATAAGCCACTTGTTTATCATCCAACTATCGAATCATTATCAACTCAATCAAAATAACTAAACACACCTTCCACAAGCTTACCAAAATTAGGAAGTTACTAGGAATTGGGTTGATGAACAAAAGAAGTATATATTTCAACCCCCCTATTAAACTTGTTTTGTGATGCCAATATAATTTTTTAATCTAACAAAGTCCTCATACTTTAGTGGCTTGGTAAAAATTTCGGCAATTTGGTCTTGAGATTTTACTTACCTTTGTTGCACATCTTTTCTTGCATTATATTCTCATATTAAACTGTAGCGAGTATCGATATGCTTGCTTCGATAATGGAAAATTTAATTCTTTGTCAGGGTAATCGCTGAATTGTTGTCAACACAAATCTCTATTGGAACCCCTTTTGACAAATCGAGTTCCATCAGCAAATTTCTTCACAAGCACATGATGTAGCAAACTATATATTCATCTTCACAGGTGGAGAGTGGGATAATTGGTTGTTTTTTTTAACATCCATGTTAAAATGATATCTCCCATGAAGAACACAAACTTTATGGTGATCTTTCTATCATTTATATTGTGACACCCCCTACTAAAATACTGGGTGGCCAGTCCGTGATCAAAATAAAACGTTGGGCTCATATTGCTCATTATTAGCATCACTGTCGATTTTTTTTAAAGTTACTAACCACTATGTAATTTAAATAGACTGGTGTCATATTTTATCTTTAGTTAATTAACAATAGATGGAAATAAAATAATAGTAAAACTAGCCACACAAGTAGATAACTAAATACAACACAGATGATTAATATAATTTAAAGAGGATCGAATCAACTATCGGTTCAATAATAAAATACAAGAGTAACTGAAACAATAACCTACATACACAAAGTTCAATAAATATATGAATACTAAATCTAAGGGCGACATGCCCAAATGAGTACTGAAGTGAAGTCCCTATGCTAGGAATAATATAATGAATGAATCATCTATAGGATAGTCCTGGAACTTCCACATGAGCCATGGCTGCGCATTCTTAGATAGAATCCTCAAGCTTTGCGTCCCTGTGGTTGGACACCAAAAAGGTTTTGGAAAGGCTTTTTACATGAGTCCGATCCCAAGTAAAACATTTTGAAAATGTTTAGAAAGCACTTAAATTGCAATAATTAAATATGCATGCACACTTTTTATCTTTAAGATATCGTCTCACTCTCTTGAGGTATAACTCACCCCTCATCTTATATGCACACCTAATGTTTCCTTGCTAACCTTTGTAGCTAAACTAACCCACCTAACTAGCCGTATCACACCTCCTTCTACTGCACAAATCTAACCCAAGTATTCTTACTTTGATTATTAAGTTATCTTCTCATTAACTTATTAATCGGTTCAACTATATTAAATCATATAAAATTCGCACTAGTTATGTAAGAAATCCAGTTTTTAATTCATATAACTTTCACACTAGTTCTATAAGAAACAAATTTTTAAATCCTATAACTTTCACTCTAGTTATATAAGTAATCCCATTTTTGAACCACATAACTTTCACGCTAGTTATATAAGAAATACATTCACACATGTACTAATGACGTATATACTTATGTACTTATATTATATACACACTAGTTTACTACAACATTCACACACATGTGAAGTAGAATAACCATTCATGCCCGAGTAAAAACTCACCGAATGTTTGTTCTAAAATGCTATCACCCCAGGTGTACTCAAACCACCCAGAAACCTTGAGATGGTTGACTCACCAAATCATAAAAATAAAGATAAGCATAGCGGAGGAGGTCATTGTTCCCCGGTTGTGATAGCGAATCATACCCAAAGCATCTCACCCCAAAAATAATCACAATATAAATAATTGACGCCATGACCCTGGGATTACACTCGACCAGTGTTCTCTTTCGAGGATATTCACTCACATCGCGCAACCTACTGTGATAACACTAGAGGGGTATGTATTCCTATAAATATTTTTCACACCAATATTTATAAAGCACACACACACATATATATATAGACACTATCACACTACCATATACATATATTTAATAAAAGTCTAGCTAACATGTGCCAAACACATGTAACACTAGTCCCTAATACCCAAGTGTATATCCCGACTTGTAATTTAATTATTTTCACATTCATTATTTTATTAAATCAATGTCACCCAATTACCATACCAAGACTCACTCATTCGGTCTGTATCTTCATCCTTTAGAATTTGTGACATGAATTCCCATTATATAGTTTAACACCTATCGTTAAATTTAGTATTATATAATATGTTACATATATGTATAAGAAATTTAAACCAGTTGTCCCGTGCCTAACTGCTATCACTTGCCTAGGAAATATTCGGGTCAACTCCACGACCCTTAATTTAATTAATTCACCTCAATTAATTTTAACTAGGTTGTGTAACTCAACCAAAAACTCGGACACCATTACTTAGTCCGTAATTTGACCTTTTGTATTTATTTTTCCCAAATTCCAGTTATTTAGATTGCCATTCTATCTAGATAAAATATATCTTAAATCCCCATTTCCCAAAGCTCTAAATATTTTAGCTGAATCTAGAATTTTCCCTTACTTCTTTACCCTTAGCTCTTTTGTATGGTAATTGAATCAAGAATTGAGCTCAAAAAAATTTAAAGCTAAGGAAGAAGATAATTAAAACCAAGAACAAAATCCCCCAACACATAAAACCAAATAAAAGAACAAAATTGAGCGGGGTTTTGCAGCGTCGTTCGAATGACGTCCTAGGTCGTTCAAATGGCCTTCTGGGTTCCTTATTCTTACTGCTTCGTCACTTTCTCCATTAAAAAACCCTAAAGGTTTATAATTGCAACCCAGAACTTAATGCAAGCAATCCCAAAATTAAATCCTTCTATAAACAGATTCTAATCATGCATAATCCCTTTAACATTAATAATTGACATCAACAGGTATCAATCTCCGAGATGGGATTTTACATTTTCTCGTTATATCATTTTTCTCCAATTCGAGTCAAAAATCCAAAATTTATCAACAACAACCACCAAACTATTCACATAGTTCAGATTCCTAAATCATGAAATCCCATTTCATCATCAATTAAGCCTTTCATCTACAGAACACACAGTTCGATCATCCAAAACCCAATTTTCATGTAATGACCTACCCCAAAATGAATATGGTTTACACCCACCGTGATTTTAATCGAAATATTGCAATTTAAATAAAAGAAAGTTTAACCACCTGCCTAGATAATTTCATAAGGTCTAATTTCCTTTGTTGTAGATGAATATTTGATGAAGGACATAACCCCTTTCTTGGTTTGGCTCTCAAAAGCTCTCCAAAATTTCCCCTCTTTTCTCGTATAGAAAACTAGGGTGTTCTATTTGAGTTATGTTAGCCACAAACTCCCTAATGTAGGTTTTATATTACTAATCCCGAAATTAAGCCTATGGACCAAATTAAAATGACCTAAACACCCCCGTATGAGCCTTATTCTACCTAAAAATGCCCCGAGGCCTAATTACTACCCTCGGGTACTATTTTTTGACTATCTCAACCTATTCAGAATCACATGTGCACTCAAAATCATCATCAGAGTTACTTAACTAAAGTTCTCTAAATTTGGACCTCAAATTATAGCACTTGTAATTTAAAAAATAACCCAAATTAATTTAAATTTAAATTCACTGAATTATTTACGTCCTTTAGATTAATTAAATCCTAAATCACCAAATTAATTGAATTCTATATCCTCCCAAAATACGGGGTATTATATGTGTATCCTCCCCAATTCCTATCTTTATATCCATCGAGCATATAATAATTAGAAACATTATAAAATAGACCAAAGTCAATTGTGCCTTCAAGATAGCAAAGAATTCTTTTTCTAGCCTTAAAATGAGAGGTTGTCGGGGTTTTCATGTACTGATTTACAAGTCAAGCTCCATAGAGGATGTCAGGTCTTGTACACCATATGTGTCGTAGACATCCAACCAAACTCTTGAAGAGATTAGGATATACTCTTTCGCCTTAGGCATGCTTTCATAGCTTACCTATGCACTCCACTGGCATATATAAATGTCTTTCAGTCATTCGTCTTGAACTTTTTGATTATTTCCTATACGTAGACTTCTTATGAGAGAAAAATTCAATCTTATTATTAATTAACATCGATGCCTAGGCAGTATACCATTAACCCAATATTTTCCATTTTGAACTTTTTTTCATTATTTTCTTAAAGACATTGAACATGTTTGGTCCACTTTTGGAAAAATTTAAATTATCCACATGCATGAGCATGATCAAAATATGTCCATCTTTGATCATTATATACAGAGTATGATCTTACTTACATTTGTATAAACCATTCTCTTGATAGTAATTATCGATTCGACTATTCAATGTCCTTGTATTCGATGTTATAAAGATAATTAATCTCACATTTTATAAATGGGAAACAAGAGAAAATACCTCATTATAGTCGATGCCAACTCTCTACTATATCCTTTTACGACTATCCTCCCCGTATGACTCTCTATTTTTCTCTTAGAATTTCTCTTTGTTTTGTACATCCATTTGGCACCAATAGACTTTTGAACTTTTTGAAGGGAAGTGAGTTCTTAAGTGTCAATCTATTCGATGGCCCTGATTTCTTTATTTATCAAATATTTCCACTTTTTATCTTTAACATATTCTTAGAAGTTCACTGGTTCAGAATCAACAAAGAGGCAGAAGGGTGTAAGATTATCATGTCTTTTGGTTACCTCACAGCGATCCCATAGACTTCTTGTATGGGGAACAAATCTTTCATTTAAACTTTCACTTGATGATGGTGATGAGTCTCCAAGAGTGGTTAATGTTGGTGAAGTAGGTGGAGTAATGGTCTCTTATTAAATTTCTCCCACTTTTTCCATCATGGTTTCTTCATTCTCTTCTTCTAAGTCAAGGAAAAATTTATAAATTATTTATATGCGAGTTGATATCAAATTCATGTTCTTCGTCAAATATCATATCTCGACTAAATACAATTTTCCATTGCTAGGATTGCATATATTAACCACCAATACTCTAATAAAATTACCCCATGGATTTGATGATATATTGATCTATGATTTATCAAGTCTTACTACAATTCAGACCCTACACAGACTGATATATTATTACGCGCGATTTAATATACCGTGTATATCGCGAGTTTGATGGATTAAACTAGATCATACTCTAGTAGTGATTTAAATCAGTTATTTGAGATACCACCATATATATTATGACAAGTGGCACCATAAATATTAGACTTTTGGCTCCACAGAAAACATGACACGTGTCAAGCCCACTTAGGCACTTTTTCTATAAATATCTCGTGGAATGATGGTCTTGGGGGCAAGATAAGGAGAGCAAGTCTAACCCTTCTCCCCCGTAAACATCTTGAACTCCATCACGAGTTTTGTTGTGATGAGGATATTTTCATGGTTTCATCATGAGTTTACATATTTTACACGGTAAATGGGCGTTTTGAGGCGGCTTGTTGGATTTTGGCACCCCTTACGCACCAAAATAACCCCAAAATTGAGTTTTTCGGCGTATCCTATGGACCCTCGAACTATGAAGACTTTAATTCCACGAAGAGACAGATATGTAGGCATAACAATGTTACTCAAGTCTAAAACACCCTCAAAGTGCTACTTGCCCAAATTCGGACTCACATCTCACACACATTTATAATTACCTCATAAAACTACATTGTATGACTTCATTGAACAAGCAAGTCACGGACAAAATAAACATACTATATGAGTTGGTTGAATAAACAAGTCATGAACAGGAACTGTATGGTCCCATTAAATAAAACATACTACGAACCGAAAACTCACTCCATGTACAAACTTCTCCTCACAAGTTTGTGAACAAGGAGCTTAGTTTAAACGTTGTATGACCCCACGGATCGCGAATAAATTTATCATTTTTTGGACGATCCAACGTGTCGCGAATAGAAATCGTCAATCACTCTTATCTCCAAATATTAAAGACCTATTGTTTGTAACAATTATTTTACAACAAAATAAACACAGGGAAAATAACTGATTTTATATAACCAAAGCATGTGGATACAAAATACATGGTTACATAATAACTGTGTAAATATTCATTCATGATCGCTTACAAAATATAACATGTATCACTATCAAAAGATCAAAGTAAAAAAGAAACTACACACAAGAGAAATGCATAGAAAATCAAGCAGCAGCTTAGATGGGTCGGTAGATCCTAGTATTGACTATGACACCCTAGGGTCATCTACTAGGACATAATCACCATCTTAACTATCCAAAGCAAAAGAATCCTCATCACCCCCTTTCCAATGGATCACTTCTTCAACAATATCATAATAATGAGTCATAAACATTTTCTTTAACTCTTCATATTTGTACATAAAGAAGCAAACACAATCAACATTACAATCAGTAGAAGAATTATATATTTCGATACCCACCGCTTTGACAGAAGTAAGGGCATCGCAATCACATTGAATCATTGTAGTCATAATAGTCTTATCTTGCTCCACCTTTTTAGAGCCTATTGGGCGGCAGTGAGGGTCTCGTTCAAACTTTTAAAAATGTAATCATCAGTCTGAGATTTCTCCTTAAGGGTAGTGATCTCATCTTCTCGCTTGCTTAACTGGGTAGTCTTTATCACCAGTTGTTCATCCCTCAACTTTAAGTCTACTTTCAATTTTTTATTCTTGTCAAACAACTCCTCAAAATCATAATGATTTTCTAATGCCTTCTCCATCAGGGTCGTATATTTCATGGTCGTCTGACGATAAGAGAAAGATAATGTAGAACCCGGCCCGGAGAGAGCGGAGCGGTACTCGAAAAACTAAATTAAATCGACAAACAACAGGGTATAAAGCATCTAAATAAATCCCATAATATAATATAAGGGAATCCACTAATCTCAAACTCTTCAAATTAAATACAACCAATAGTCTCTCGAAATAATACAACTATCTATCTCAAAATAAAATGCTCTATACAACACAAATAAGTAAAAATCTTCTCATATGTATTCTCGAATATTCTTCCCAAAAATATCCAAGATAAAATCAATCTCCATAGCGCCACAAATCCACGCTAACCTTCCACTAAAAGAAAATATGGGGAAGTACACAATACGACAAAAAATATGTTCAACAAATATATTAGCGGTGAATAAAGCGTAACAATACGAGTACGAATATTCAAATCAAATGTGAATCTCATAAGCATTTTATCAATATAATTTCTCAACAACAAATTAATCCGAGTTACCCGGCCTCACCATACGCGCCATACTTTATCAAGTAGCCAGAATAGGAATCTTAGCGGGTGCCCAACATCAGTGCCATATTAAAATCTCATGACAACATGCCCAACACAATAATAATACCACATGAATTAAAATTAGATTCCAATAATAATTTACAGATTCCAATTGAATTTACCAATTCAAATATGAGTCAATAATCTGAAGAAAACAAAGGGAATAACTCTCGCGAGATTAAGGAGCATATTATGAAAAACCCCATACCTTAAACCACAAAAAGGAATCAACATAATTCTGCCCAAAAAATTCATATTACACCATCAAAATCATGTCCCAAGAATCACAAAAACTCTTCCAAGATCCAACACCAAAACAGCCTCAAGAACACCTCCAAAAACTAGGGTTGAATGCATGATATAAAGGGTATTGTTTGTGTATAAAAAGAAAGGAAATAAAATATGTTTCCTACATATTTTGTTCCAAAATTTTGTTCCAAATTGGTCACACACGACCTCTTTAAATAAGATAAAAAGATAAGAAGTTGAAACACACAAAAACTCCTCAAAAGAACTTGCAGCGCACGAAACTTGATGGCATCGATCGATCAATCCCTGGCATCGATTGATCGATCGCCTAGAAAAACTGATAGTTTCGCTTAAAAAATGTTATAAGGGATAAATATTTAAAAATTCATATAAAATCCGTTTTAACTCCGATTTCGGACTAGGGGTAGAATTTCTTGAGACGGTCTAGGTTGATTGGACGAGCCATCTCTTCCCCATCTAAGTCAGTGAGCATGGCGGCATCGCCAGACAAGATCTTCTTGACAATGTAGGGGCTGCTCCAATTGGGCTTGAATTTCCCTCTGGGGTCCCAAATGGGTTCTATGATTTCTTTGAGGGCTAGGTCCCCCTCACGAACACCACGGTCCTTAACTCTATTGTCGAATGATCGCTCTATTCGATAATTGTACCCTTGTATGTGGTAATGTTATTTTAATCTCCTTTCGTCTAGGAGGGTCAGCTCGTCAAGGAGACTTTGGCTCCAGTCTTCTTCGTTGACCTCGCTTTCAAGACTGGCACGTAACGAGGGTATTTCCAGCTCCACGGGTAGTACTGTTTCCATACCATAAACTAGTGAGTAAGGGGTATCCCCAGTAGAGGTTCGTTAGCCCCAGAGGGCGTACGGGATTTGGTCGGCCTAATCCCAACAACTTTCGGTTATCTTGCTGATGACGGCTTTGAGGTTCTTGTTGGCGGCTTGAACTGTACCATTGGTCTGAGGGCGATAGGGAGAAGATTTGTGTCTCTGAATCCCATGTTCGTTGACCACCTCTATGACTTTTGCCTCAAAATACAAGTCGTTATCTAATACAAGCTCGTGCAGGACCCCATATAGGTAGATGATATTTTTCTTAATGAATTGGGCCACTTTTTTGGCATTCAGCACTGCGTATGACTCATCTTTGACCCATTTGTTGAAGTAATTAATGGCAACTAGGATGAACTCATGCCAATTGGAAGCCTTCGGTGTAACCTTCCATATGATGTCGATGCCCCATGTGGAGAACGTCCAGGGAGAGGTCATGTTGTATAATTCGTGCAGAGGCAGATGCTGAAGGTTAGAGAATTATCATCATTTGAGGCATCTCGGGACATAGGCGGTGTAATCTTGGGTCATGGTGGTCCGGTAGTCGCCCTATCGGATTATCTTCTTGGAAAGCATGTGACCGTTAACGTGGGGTCCATATTCCTCGCTGCGAATCTTCTGCATTATCTTTTCAATATCAGTTCCTACGATGTAGTGTAGGTGGGTTCCATCAAAGTTTCTTTTGAGAAGTTCTTTCTGATCAGAAGATGTACTAGGCAGCCAGTCTTCGATGGGTTGCTCGATCTTTCTGGTTGGAACCGTCGGGATACCTACCATGCTTGAGGAGGCGCCATATATCATAGTACCAACAATTGGCTATCTCGATATCTTCTGTGGTGACAAGCTCAATGTGGTAGCAGTGGGTTGGTTTGTCTTTATTTTGAACGAGGAAAGGGGGCATTATTATTCCTTCGGCATATCGACCATGGAGGACAAGGTATCCAGGGCATCGGCTAGGTTATTCTTTGCTCGAGGTAGGTAATGGAAAGTGATATCTTGGAATTAGGAGGCTAGTTCATCTAGGTGGGCATGGAAGGGTTGGACTTTCTCATCCTTAACTATCCATTTTCTAAGAACTTGATCGAAGATGAGGGCGGAATCTCCATAGACGTCTAGGCATTGAATACCTTTCTTGAGAGCAACCTTGAGGCCTACCATACACGCGTCGTACTCAGTCATGTTATTGGTGTAGGGGAAATCCAATTTAATGGATATGGGAGTGTGAGAGTCATTTGGGGCGATCATAAGTATCCCAATGCCATATCCCCTTTTGTTGGCAACGCCATCAAAGAACATTTTCCATCAAAGGTTGTCTTGATCAGTGCAAAGGATGTTTTCATCAGGGGATTCAAAGACCAGACATCAGCTTCTTCTACGGGGTAATCAGCGAGGTAGTCAGAGATGGCTCTTCCTTTCAGGGCTTTGTGTGTGACGTACATGATATCGAACTCGGCTAGGTGCATCAACCATCGGTCCATTAGGCTAGACAAGGAGGGTTTCTCAAGCAGGTATTTGATGGGGTATATTCAGGATACAAGTTTGATGGGGAAGGTGATCATGTAGTGTCGTAACTTTTGGGTAACCCAGACTAGCGCGACACATGCCTTTTCTAAAGCAGTGTAGTTAACCTCATACTTGGCCAACTTGCGACTGGAGTAATAGATGGCTCTTCTTTACAGGAATCTTCAACGTATTGGGCTAGCAAAGCCCCAACTGCAGTGTCGGTTATTATTAGTTATAGGATAAAGGGGAGACCAGGCTGTGATGGCATGAGTATCGAGGCTTTGGTTAGATATTATTTGATTCAGTCAAAGGATTCTTGGCATGCTTCATTCCAAACTTTAGTTGAATACTTTTGAAGTAGTTTGAAGATAGGTTCGCAGTTGGAGGTTAACTGGCTGATGAATCGACTTTCATCTTGGCAGGATCTTCTTCTATCCCTTTCTTACTGACCATGAGTCCCAAGTGTTTTCCCTTTATAACGTCGAAGATGCATTTCTACGGATTGAGTCTCATCTGATACTGTTGCAGTCGTTCAAAGAACTTTCGGAGAGCAGGAACATGACCTTCCATAGTTTTGGACTTGATAATCATATAATCCACATAGACATTTACTTATTTGTGAATCAGATCATGTAGGATGGTTGTGGCAACCCACTGGTAGGTAGCCCCAGTGTTCTTGAGACCAAATGGCATAATAATGTAGAAAAAGGTTCCCCATGGGGTGATGAATGTGTTTTTTTTCTTGGTGGTCTGGTTGCATTTTGATTTGGTTGTATCCGTCAAACCCATCGACGAATGACTTGAGAGCATGACTTTCTATGTTTTTCACGATCATGTCGATATTGGGTAGCGGATAATCATCCTTAGGAGAGGCTTTGTTCAAATCATGATAGTCTACACACATCCGAACTTTTCCTCCTAATTTTGGCACAGGCACTATGTTGGCTAGCCACGTTGGATATTTGATCACACGAATGAAGCCTACGTTTAACTGTTTGACCACCTCTTCTATGACCTTGAGCGACCATTCGGTGCGGAGCTTTCTCATCTTTTATTTAACCGTCGTGTAATCTGGGAGAGTGGGGATCTCGTGCTGAGCTATTTCAGGACCAATGCCAGGCATATCATCGTAGGACCATGCGAAGACATCCACGAATTCCTTTAGCAATTCTTCGATTTGTGCACGCTCATGCTCGTTGAGGGTAGCCCATATCCTAATCTTGCGCAGTTGGCTACTAGAACCTAGGTTAGTAACAACAGCCTCTTCTTCATTAACTTGAATTCGATTATGTTGTTTATTATTAACCCTATTTAGATCAGTTAATAATTGTTCATTTGCAAAATCAACATCATCAAAAGTTTGATTATAATCCACACAGTTAATGCAAGTCACAATAAGATACTCAGAATCTTCATTTATTTCATTGATAGGAAAAACAGAATTGAGAACCTCGTTAAAAGAGGACTTGATTTCATTTGAATAAGGATAGACAATAAAAGAAGAAATGGGGTAAACATTGGGATTAGGGGAGATTTCAGCAGGTAGAACTGGCGTAAGATGCCAGTTGAGGAGAGGTGTATCAGCATCTTTAATCAGTTGGGATGGATCTGGTGATGTAGTGCCTGAGTGAACCATGCAGAGTGTCAGCCCTAGTATCTGTAACTTGAAGGAATCTTCGGAGTCATTTTCCTCAGTCTCTTCGATATCTTTGATGAGCGATTTTACATGGTGTTGGGAATCTTCATCCCATGGGTAGCTATCTTTGAAAAATATCTCCATTCCAGGCTTCATCTTCTTGTTGGTATTCTCATACCATGGTTCTAGGAAGTCGTAAAAAGGGAAGTCTTCGCCCTGTTTGATGAATCATCCATTCAACGAGTCACCTGGGATAGTCTGGACACGGTCTAGTCTTCTCTTTGGTCAAGACTCATAAATCATTTTGAGCTCTTTTTTTATGGTTGATACCCCAAACCATAAGGAGCAAAAGCTTTCTTCAGTTCCATCGGTTCGAGTATACCTTCATGTCTTTGCCCTAGCCCCAGTTCGAGAATAAAGTGCATATTTTTGAACATTTTAATCACATTGATGTTGCCATGAGGTTCGTATTTGGGACAAACCCTTTCTTTGATTTTGTCCCCCACCAGGAGTGGAAGTGGTTCAACTCGGAATCCTGATAGGAGAATATCATTTGACCTTTGATGTATCTCAAGGATTGGACTATTGGTACTTGCACCCTCGACATTATCGTCGTCGCCCAAGATGGTAATGACCCATACGTCGGCGAAGAACTTTAATTTCTGATGGAATGAGGAAAACGTGCCCTTGATACTGTGAAACTAAGGTCATCCTAGCAATAGGTTGAAACTGGCTAAGATGTAAATAACTAGGAATTGAACGATAAGGTTTATAGGGCCAGCCCCTTTTACAAGCTTTATGGGTCCCATCACCTCCCGACGGGTATTATCATAGGCACGCATAGCAGCGGAGGTTGGATCGAGGTTTCTTTCTTTTAGGCCTAAACATTTGAAGGTTCTCAATGGGCAGACATTCAAGGCGGATCCATTATCGACAAGAGAGAGTGGCACAACCTTCCCCATAACTTCGACGGAGATGTTAAGTGCATGATGTGGTTTGGCCCAATCTTGGGGATTTTTTCTTTGGAAAAGGATGCCATTCGGGTAGAGGTTAAGGATCCGACCAAATTTACCGCTTCTTCTCGGTGTGGTAGAAGGAGGAACTATGGGTCCAGTGATCAACTATATCAAAGCGTTTATGTGCAGCTGAGAAGACATGAAAAGCCCCCATAGAGTGATGTTATCTTTAGTTTTGTTTAGTTGATCGAGGATCTTGCTCTCCTCGAGGATCATCTCTGGTATAGGAAGATTTGCCACGCCCGTCCCCTTGTCATTTGCTAGTAGTGAGCTTGGAATCTGGTAATGCCTCCCTGATTTGGTCATGTGATTTACTGGAGAAGGGAAAAACATGAATCCTTTTTCCTCATCAATCTCGGGTTGTTCTGCCACCTTGATGATTTCTCCGAGGAGTTTTTCAAATGATATCATTCCACACATGTCGGCTACTGGGCCAGTTTTCTCAAAATCTTGTTCTTTATTTGAATATCTAAATTCTTCCCCCCATCCGGTGGAAACAATTCTATTTTCCATGTAAAGTCGATGCATTCCACAACTTCAATGGATTCTTCATACATGTCATCCCATTCTTTGGGGATATGTAAGGGTGAAGGGACCACATGCCCCTATAGCTTTAGAGAATCAAGTAACTCAGGCATACTGCAAATGTTGTTGGTTTGCCTGAATAATTCTATCATGATCCGGACGACATCATCCAAGCTGACTTCAATGGTTGATACTACCCAACTATCTGACTCTCGGTCCCATTTTCGTGCTTCTAAGAACAACATACTAAATCTCTGGTAGTCAATGATCATTTTTGGGGGCAATTTTAGCCCGAACTCGAGGAGTTGGTTTAACACCTCTGATAATTCCATGTTTCCATTTTCAAAATAAGTACGGACAGTATTGCATGCTCTGGTAAGGAGTGACACTGCCTAATCAGCATGGCTACTAGGGTGTAGGAGTAAATATGAACAAATTTAGAGAGGTTTAGGAAAGTATATGGGTGTGATTTGAGTTGACGGATCGAATTTTGGGTTCTCTTCTAGTAAAATGGCATTGGTATGATTTAAAAGTGGGTTATGAGTAGTGTTTGGATTAGGATTGGCTGGTGGGGCGATGGTACCCTGGTCAATTAGGCCTTAGATTACATTTTGGAAGTGAAAGCATTGGTCGGTCGTATGGCCAGCAATTTGGTTGAAAGCGCAATGAGTATCTGCCTTGAAGTTTTTTGGGAGTGGATTTGGCAATGGATGGGGTTATAAGGATTTAATAAGGTTTCGGCTTAACAGGGCTTAATAAATATTGGAGAGGGAAGCATGGAGCACGGTGTATTCCTTCCGGACTGGGACATGGGGACTTTCTGGTGACCATGATGTGGTTGGTTAAGATATGTGGTTGATGGCTGGGACTGTAGCACTAGAAGGCTTGTCATATTTTCGTGGGTGAACTATTCGGGCATTTTATTTGGTCCAACTTTTGTCTTGGCAAGACCTTCCTCAATTTCTACTCATGCTTCTCTGAGAGCTCGAAAGTGGGGATAGTCTTATCCTCCCATCGTTGCTCAGACATGGGCTAAGAAGTTCTTCTTCACTATGCTAACTTGTTCTTCCTCGGAAGGTCGATTGGTCATGGTTGCTATTTTTTCCCTCCATTGGGCAATGAAGTTACTGGATGATTCACCAGGGTTCTATTTGAGCAGATCTAAATCACGGCGGGTAACCTCAAGCTCTTAATTGTATTTGTACTGCGACGTGAATTCCCGGGCTACATCCTCCCTCTAATGAATTCTAGATTCTTCGAGAGACAAAAACCATCGGGGGGCGCTATCCTTCAGAGTTTGCTGAAACAATTGGGCCATCACTTTTTCAGAAGCCCCTAGTAGAGTCATGGAATAGTGATAACTTCGAAGATGAACAATCGGGGATCCACTTCCTCCGAATTTCTCGATATTTAGCATCTTGAACTTCTCGGGTAACCTCGCTTTAGGATAAGGAGACATGTGGGTGTAGTCCATGTAATTCCCTGAAATTCTGACTTGGTCAAACTTGTTAGTGAGTATCTTCAGGTCTTCTTTGACTTTGTTCAATTCTTCTTCTTTTGGATTAATGACCATAGGCAAGTGAGCCCCATGTTGGGCAAGATTCGACATCGAAAGCTGGGCAGGGGGCGACCCATTAGTTGGAGGGGAACGTGGAGCGTTCTGATACTCTTCGAGAACCCATTTATGATCGGGTTGATCCATAACACGAGGAAATAGGGCCACGGGCTCTTAAGGAACGGGAACCGGGTTTCGTTGCATCTCTCGAACCTCAGTTTGGAGGTTGTTAATTTTGGACAGAAGCTGAGCTAGGACTGTCATCAGATCCGGCTGCATAACGGCTACTTGATATGTGTTCTTCGTGGAAGGCGGATGGATTTGGAACTCAGAAGGAGTAATAGAGGAATGAAAGAATCTTCGAGTTGACTTGGCTGAAGACCGAAGGCAATAAGGAGTCAGTCCAAGGGTTTATGATCGACCTGAGAAGGCGCAAAAATGGGGTTTATATATTTTTTTGGGTAAACAGGGATGAAAATATTTTTTTCTATTTGAGAGGGAAACACAAAATATTTTTGGATTTTTTATAAATAGAGGAGAAATGTTTTTGACCCCTATTTTATAAGGAAAGGAAAATGTTTTTGGATTTTGGATAAAGAAAAAGGAGAATTTTCCCTTTGGAGATGGTCTCGGCATGATTATTATAATTATTATGTTTTCACTTGTATTAATTTCTTCTAAATGCAAAATGAAATGTCGAACGGGACTCGAGCCCGAAAAAATTGGGTTTGTAATATATTGAAAGCTATGGCCGGACTTTTGACCAGGCTCACTGACAAGGTCCCATTTTAAAAATGCGTGAAAATTCGGGCCGCAGGCCAACCCGGAATTTTGGTTGAGTTTCGGGTTGAAACCGGCAATCTAACATGTGTGTCATAGGGTTGACACATATATGTGGGTATATAGTTGGTTGGGTGAATTGGAATGGGTTCCCCCCTTTGGTGTGACTTCCATGTTATACGTCTTGCTTTTGTGGGTAAACGGTACGTGTGGACAAGCCATTTGATACACCTAAGTGTACGTGAATTGCCTCTCTATATACCTCGTGGGTATGGTACATGTGAGATCGAATTCGATATACTCGGCATAAGTGAACGAATTGCCTGCGATATACCTCCCATCAAGACTTCGGTCAAGAGGTAGAATGCGGGGGAACCGTTCGATATACGTCGAAGGTACTTAGCCAATGGAGGTGTGAGTCATATCGCTTAGGCTAACTGCCCCCTACCAGACCAGCGCCCATCACGAAGTGACCCTCCAGCTAGTGGGTAAAATTTGGTCAATAGCAATGCTCTTTGTTGAAGTCGTGTGAATCATGCATGATTCTCTTATTAGTGTCTTATGAGAATGTATTTCTTGATTATGCCAAACAGGGAGAAAAGTACAAGTACCAATGGTACACCAAGTATGGATGGCTGATGCGTGCAACATGTGGATATATGTGATCCTAGGTGCACGTGGTGCGAAGTGTACATGGAGAATTTTCTACAATGTGAATAGAAGCATAAGCATGGGGTACACATGAGTAATAAAGGGGAACATGCAAAATGGGGGAGAATATAAGCAAACATAACACCCACGTAAATAGAGTCTATCCCTCAAAATAAACATAAGTTCCCCAGCAGAGTCGCCACTGTGGCAATCCCTCTCGGATCCTGATCCTAGCGGCAGGCGGGCTGGGTGAGAGTGAGGATCCTTAGGTCCTGCACATCCCTCTCGAGTGTGCTTCGGTCGGCGTCATTTAAGGTGAGGTGAAAAATGTAGAGAGATTAGAGTCGCCAGTATATTTTACTCAAAACAGACAAAAGAAAAGGGAAAGCCATCCCGAAGGACAACATCGAAAGACATACTTGTTCATACGAAACCAAAATTATTCGAAAAGGGTCCGAAGGCTAAGTTAGTAAATGGGAAGGTGTTAGGCACCCATTTCGCCCTTTCGGTCTGTCATGGTTTTTTGATATTTTCTTTTTATTTTCCCCGTGATGTGTGTGCATGTGTATATATAGTGGAGATAGGAATCATCGACTTATACCATGCAACAGGTAAAGCGAGTCATCCGTAGGAAGGTATAAAAATAATATTAAAAAATAGAACTTACGAGATTATCCTTACGTTGATCGTTACAAGGGAACGATAACGCATATGGGATAATACACCGCTAAGAACACATATATATATATATATATATATATATATATATATATATATATATAATATAAAAGAATTGAGTTTAGAGAAATATAAAATGAAAGAAAAAGTAAAAAAATAGGACTCGAGTCTCGGGTTTTACCCCGAGATGCCTACGTAGCCTATAGAGGCATCAAAGTCCACGTAGTTCGCATACAAAACGAGGGGTGGGGTTTATCCCATAAATCCAACCGGGGGATTCTCTTATTTGTGTGTATGTGTGTGTGTGTATAAAAAAGTGTTTTAGTTGTGAGAGAAGTGTAAGAAAAGTGTGAGAATTCCCGTTGGGAATTTATGAATAAACCCTATTTTTCTTGGTTTTTTGGGTTTTTATATGAAAATAAGAGATGTGAAATAATACTAAATAAAAATTATATTAGGACGTGTCAGATGAGCTAATAAAAGTGCTAAGTAACAAAATAAGTTATTGCGAATTTATGAGAATTTAAGGAGAGAGTTGAGAAAATTGGACCTTATTGAAGATCTTGAGTTTGGTCTTGAATGATAGAGAGAAACCCTTAGACTTAGATGATGATGGAGGTTAGTGAATTCACCAACTTTGATGAAAAGGATGATGAAAAGTGAAGGTTGGAAAGGGATTTGGGTGAGGAAATCACGCTGACTTCGAGAGAGGTTTTTCGGATCTGCTGAGAGTGATATGTTTCAGATCTGGGTTCCCATTGCAAATGAGGTCATACCTCCTTTTTATAGGCCCAGGGCATTACTGATCGGCATATCCCTATTCCTATCATTCGGCAGGTCCGTTTAGGCACCTTTCCGCTAAGTAGGGTCTGGGACCTGTCGTTTGGCAGTGTCTTTCAGGACTTTTTGGAAAATCGGCAATAGATCACAAACTGTTGATCATAATTGCGCAGAGGGTAGAACGTTAGAAAGGTAATTCAGAGACCTTCTAAAGTCCTTAGACTGTTCCCGGGTTCAGGAGTTGACTTTAGGTCAAATATGGCTCAGAAGCATTCATCAGTCCATTGGACGGGGAATCGTCGGATGCAAACGGATTGTTCGTCCGCATGGTAAGTCCTAATCCTGCACGGGGAGGACCATTGGAAAGGTTAGGAGATGTACTTAGATATTCCAAAGAGTTTGATCAGGTTTAAGGAGTTGAATTGGGTTAATTGGGCCCTGGAAGCATTCGGTGACCTTTCAAAGTCAAACAGATCGTTCGTCCGCATGGTAAGTCAGAATCGAGCACGAAGCGAACCGTTGGAAAGGGGTTTCAGTGCCCTTCGAAGATTCATTCAGTCTCTGTCAAGATGAAGTGTAGACTTAGGTCAAACGGAGTCCAAGAGCGGCCGGTGGCCTCCTAATTGTGTTTCGAGGGAAAATAGGTCGTTCGTCAGCATGGTAGGTCGGAATCGTGCACGGGATGGACCATTAGAAAGGGGTTTTAGTTCCCTTCGAAGATTCATTCATTCTCAGTCGAGCTAAATACTTTGAATTTTGGTAAAACGGAGCTCGGGAGTGGCCGGTGGCCTCCAGATTGAGTTTTTGGGGAAAATAGGTTGTTTGTCCGCATAGTAAGTCAGATTTATGCAAGGGCCGGATCGTTGGAAAGGGGTTTCAGTGCCCTTCAAAGATTCATTGAGTCTCGTTCAAGCTGAAGACTTTGACTTTTGCTCAAATGGAGCCTGGGAGCTCCCGATGGCTTTTAGGTCAGTACTTGGGGTATGACCTGGATCTATAGTGATGAAGGGAGGTGCTAGGGACCTAAGGAGAGTTTATGGGGTAACATAATGGGGTGTTTATAGATTTCATATTTAAAATAGTCGCATTTATGTCATTGATCATGTCCTCATGTCTAGCAGTTGTGGCATTCTGGGCAGTGATGAATTGGTTTATCGTATCCTTGAGATTTCTCCACGGTGGAGTGATATATGGCCCTGGTGGTGGTCGTGCCTGCACATGTCCTGGCATGTGTGGTGCATGTTGAAAGTGTGATGGTGGCGGAGGGGCAACATGTGAATTAGGATTCATCACAGCATTTTGTTGACCATAGCTAAAACCAGGATGATTTTTCCATGAAGGGTTTTAAGAATTTTCGTGCGATGCACCGAAATTACCCTTAAATTCTCCTACACCACTCACTTGCTCTTGAAGCGTAACTTCGTAGGTGGCTATCATCGGTCATTCCCCTGTTGAATGTGCCGCCTCACAAATAGCCCACACCTTCTCAATAGGGTTTGGGATGGAGCCAGTTGGTCCTCTTGCACATATCTCAAGTACTTATCGCATTCCTTTCTCAAGTAGATCGAGTCGACTAGCCGTCATAGTATCCTTTTCTATGTGAAATACGTCAGCTGCGAATGGAGTTGTGGTCATTTGGCACGTTTGATGATGAGTACTAGGGTCAGATGTATCTCATGCTTGGGTAGTCTCGGCGACATACCATAGGTGAAGCTTAGCATCGTTGGCGTCTAGGTCCACAAAGGGACCATCACACATGGTTTCAATGAGTTGTTTGGAATTTATATTCAGCCCATTATGGAAGAAGGAAATGATTCACAATTTATCAAATCCATGATGAGGTCACGAAGCGATTAACTCGTTAAAACGCTTGTAACATCGATCAAATGACTCATTTTCTAATTATCGAAAGGTTTGAATTTGAGCCTTGATGGAGTTTGTTCGATGTGGGGGAAAGAATTTCTTGAGGAATTTAGATTGCAACTCGTTCCATGATGAGATCGAGTTTGGAGGTAAAGACCATAGTCAGGTCGTAGCCTTGTCCTTTAGCGAGATTGGGAAGAGTTTGAGGCGGATCACATATTTTGTGCAAGTTTGATCGCTGAGGGTCCCGCACGCCTCCTTAAAATCCCGAATGTGGAGATACGGATTTTCTGGCTCCATTCCATGGTAGTTGGGAAGTATTCGGATCATACCATTCCTAAAGAGAAATTTCCCTGCATTATACGGGAGAAAAATGCATCCCAGAGTGACAGTTCGCTCTGGATATAAGATTTCTCTCAAAGGGTGGTACGGGCCTCTTCCTCACCTACGGCTACATTACCGTGTTGTGACATGTCTCTCTCACTTGATGACTTTGTATCCTCACTTGGTATGCTCGGAGCGTTCTCTGAAGAGTGCCCTAAGAGGGATATCAGAGTGTTACTTACAATTGAGTTTGAAGGCATGGGAGATGGAACCAAAAATTGTGGAGCGTTTGGAGTGTGTGGACTATCGGGGTCATACTCAACTATCGAGTTTTCATGAATGTTGGTTGGAGTATTTTTGGGAGTTAGAGTGAGTTAAAGATTTTGCATTAACATACTTTTGAGAGATTAGTTATCTTCTTGTGCTTTTTGATTTTTTTTTTGTCGATGTTTTAGATTAACGAAATCAAACCCAGGTCTACCTAAGTCCCCCACAACGGTGCCAAAAATGTGACGCGACTAAGAATGTGTCTCTAAAGTGCATATTCTCTAGGCTCAAGTGCAAGCCTATCGCGTTAGTAATAAACCTAGTAAGTCGTTATTTTCTCTACAGGGAAATAGGACGAGAAAATCATGACGACGGAAGGACATACGTCCGACCTAAATTCAACTCTAAAAAGAACAAAAGGATGGTTGATTTGCGAATAATCCTACAAAATAGAAGGAAACTAGATTAAGATTATGGAACTAATGAACTAAGCAAGTATTAATAACTTAGAGGGAAGTAATAAATATGAGGAGAAAAATAGGTCGGGAATACAATCCCTCAACCCTGGTGTGTTGCTAGTATAAAATTAATCGTAAATTTAAGTAATAAATCAAACCCACACTTTAGTACTCCCAAGCATTACATATATGAGGTTCAAGCTTGCAACATACATGATCAGAGGATGAGTAAAGTGGTATCACAATATCTACACTCGCATTGCATTCTGAAGTATCCCGATTACCCTAAAGGAAATGAGATCCAAATATCTACAATTGTTGTGCTAGCTACACAACACAATCTAATAAACCCTTAAGTTTAGAGGATTAATTTTATTCACATGCAACTCTCACATCGGGTTAATTTCATGCATCCCAACCCTAAAAAATCTAGCTGGACATGTTGAACCTAACTATGCATGAATTAAGTACGTTTTATGTGAAAGAAATCATGATGAAAGTATAATGAAACATGCAAGGATATATTATAAATCTAGAAACCGTTTGAATTGTGCATGAAAAATAAACATGCAAGAACAATAATAGAGATAATGAAAACTGAATTAAAACTTGCAATCAAACCCGAAAAATAATTTATCTCCAAACCCCAAATTAAAGATATGTTCCTAGGGTATTATCCTCTTATTCTCTCTATCAAAACTATGCAGAACTCTGTTTTCTAAGTCATTATCAAGATACAACAACGTTTTAGAAGAGTTTGTAACGTTTCGTGACTCTTTGAACCAATCAGCATTCAAGTGAAGATTCACGCATCAGGTACCCCAAACCGGTTTGCATGTACCCTGAACCGGTTGTCCCTTGAACCGGTTCACTCTTCTGTTTGAGGGATGATGCTGGTTTTGGGCCTTCCTTATTTCATTTTCAACACTTATAATTTTTTCAGCTTTCTTCTTTTCTTCTGTGGATTTTTCTCCAAATTCAAGGGGTCATAACACTTAAACCGTAGCTCGGATTTTGGGTGCCATTTTTTCCAGTGTTATTTTTGTTCCGATCTATTCATCTTTACAGTTGGCCCCACCCCTAGGACCAGGCTGCATAATTACAAAAATGCCCTTGAACTTGCGTTAGTATCCTTTCTTTCATTGTTTCGATTTCTCTTTTGCACCGCTTGCATACTTTACCTATAAAACACATAAGGGAAACACAAAACATGAAATACTTGCCAAGGAAGGTAAGTAGCATAATTACGACTTAAATCCATATCAATTGCACCAATCGGGTTCACAAAGGTGCCTAAATTACGGTGATAAATATACAATTATATTCCCGATCACCAGTAGCAGCTCGAATGAAAGAAAGTTCTTGATTGGAGCCTCACTCACCGGGCATGTAAAAAGGGAGTCTGTCATCCTAATTTAGATTAATTTATATGTCTTTTCATGGGATCCTTACGAGATGCCCAGGATTGATCCTAACATCACTAGTCATCGATTGCTCGTCGATCCAGCTTTCAAACAAATATCATAGAAAGCTCGACGAACAGCTCCAGAGATAGCTAAGGCAGTAGAGAAGGAGGTTGAAAAGCTGTTGGATGCTGGATCGATATGGTAAGTCTCGTTCCCCAAATGTCTATCCAACCCAGTGGTTGTACCCAAGAGTAACGAAAAGTGGAGAGTTTGTATCGATGTCATCGATCTAAATAAAAGCGTGCTCTAAAGACCGATCAGCTTGTGGATTCCATGATACCACATGAGAGGATGAAATTCTTGGACGCATACTCCGAATATCACCAGATCCCTCTACACGAGCCAGATCAAGAAAAAATAGCATTTATAACCATAGTTGGGTTATATTGTTATAAGGTTGTGCCCTTTGGGCTAAAAAATGTAGGAGCAACTTACAAGCGATTGGTCACTAAGATGTTTAAAGACCAAATGGGAAGCGCTATGGAGGTCTACATCGATGACATGCTCATTAAGATCAAGATAAAATATGACCACCTCTCTGACCTATTAAGGACTTTCGAAATCCTCGAGAAGTACCGAATGAAGCTCAATGTGAGTAAGTATTCATTCGGTGTCCAGTTAGGAAAATTACTTGGGTACTTGATCAGCAAAAGAGGTATTGAAGCCAACCCAGACCAGATTGATGATATCAACAAGGTGCATTCCCCCTTCCCTAAATGATAAGAGATGACCTACAAGGCGCCTAGAACATAGAAATGTTGGAGGGAAGGGAGATATTAAGAGCTTCGAATACCACCAACTTGAAAAAATTCTACTTCTAGATTTCTCTTATTTTTGCAAACTTAATGTTGAATTTTCAATACTTCTTCAACTAACAAGATTTGTTTGGCATTGGCATTTTATGAAGTGTTGGTTTTCTCAACTACACTATAGTATATGCACCCATTCCAAGCTACAGGCTCCCCTCTTAACATATAAAACTAAGAGCACAAGAAATTTATTTGTTAAAATGGAAGGGTTGATATGTAATGACCCTCCTCAGGCATTTGTCAATTAACACGAATGACCTCCTAGATTTCCCCTTTCAATACATAAAGCCTTACAAGGGACCCTTAGGCAACATGACCAACCCAGGTTGGTCACCAGCATTGTCTGGTCCAAAAATCCTTCTTGAATAGCATATTTGATACCAAGTGTATCCTCGTCAATGCCTTACTTAGGCCTAATGCATTGTGATGACAAAACCTAAAAGGTAAAGTAAGGAAGAATGGTACACTTAAAGCATATTGGACTGGGGGGATACTCACTCAATAACCAACTCTGGCTAAGTCATATCTAGTCGGATGGACGAGCCCAAGATAACTGAACAAGAGATCAATAAAGTAAAAAATAACTCAACACATGTTTATTCGTCAAATCTCCCAAAACACAAACATTTTATTTCATCGCTACATGTACAAAGAGTTACATATGATAAGTGATTCAAACCCTAGTAAGGACCAGGTCACTGAGAGAGCTAGTGAGCTACTCACACTCTTCGGCCATCATATGGGTGAGGAGATAATTCCTCCTCAACTTCATCTAAACTCGGCTTAAGAAGTTGTCTTGGGATCGCATCTATAGGAATCTAACGATCAACCCTACTTAATGGGTTCGGCATCAAAGTTGAGGGACATATTTCATGCCAATACAAAAGAACAGAGTTCCTGGGAACTTGTACCACCCTCTAATGAAAGCTAACCCCTTGAAATCCTTTAACTTTGTTGGAGCATTAGTCCAACCCTGGTCGTAACCGTCCTCCCATGCCTGTCGGGGTTAATTTTTGAACAACTGTCTTAACCTGGTAACATCTCGCTGAAGCCCAACCGCAATCACATACGCTCGAATAACATCACCTCTCACCTCGGTAATATCCCTTTCAGAACTACTAGGAAGGGTTCCAGCTCACTCTGTCATTGATGATGAAGAACCTTAGACATGCAACGAAAATGTGCTCGGCGCATTCTCCCTCAAACACTCGAGCTTTCACTTCAATGTCTCATTTTCCTATTGGAGCATCTCACCAACCAAGTTGATTTCAAGAGATTCTAGGAGCTTCGATTTAAGGGCAATAACCTCTTCTTGAACAGAGGTTCCAATCTGACCCATCTCCTCATGTCTATCTTTTAACTTAGCAACTAGCTCGTATTGGTTCTTGTAGTCCCGGTTCCTTTATTGGAGAGACTTTCAAATTCTTATGAAGGCACGAAGGACTTGGTCGCTCACATTAGTGCTAAGGATTTGTCCTAGAGGAGAAGTAGTCAGGATATATTCCTCAAAATCGATAAACTATAAATTATATAGGCATCGAGAATAAATAAGATCAGTATATCAAAAGGAGCAAAATTTCATTTCATTAAAACCAAAATAGTTCACGTACAACTACATCAGTGAGAAGAAGAGAATAATAGAAATATAAAAAATACCAGGGGCCCCTTAAATAAAAGACTAGTTGGAAACATCAGTCTGCTCTGGGGATGTTGCTTTCTTCCTTTTATCTGGAGCAACCTCATTTGCACGCCCCTCAGATGGAACAACCACTGTTCCCTGATCGATGGAAGGATCAGCAAGAGTAGTTAGAATAGTTGGAACACCTTCATCGATAGTAGGAGGAGGCACCACCTCTATAACAGGTTTCAGACCAGGGCCGTGCTCGTCGAAGAGAGGGGAAACAACATCCACCTCGGCTGCGAGAAAAGCCCTGTCCCAACCTTTCTTAAAGTTAAACCAACTAATGTAGCCTATTTGAGCCTCAACATCCTCATATACCACGATCCACTCAGTATTGTAAGAGCTCTCCTTGATGGTGGTGGCCTCAGATTATAGTTTTTTTCCTTCTCGGCAAGCTCTTTATTCTCCTGAACCACGGTCAGTTTGCTCATACAGCTCTTTAGACGCTTCCTCCTTCTTTTTGTTAGCTTCAGCTAAGGTAAGATCTAGTGATTCTAAGTAAGACTAGTATTTTTTAGGCTCACATCTATATCAAAATTTCTCCTCGCTAGCTCATCACGGCTGCGATAGAGGACGGTGAAATCGGACACAAACTATAGGGAAGTAAGAAAACATTAGCGAATAAGGTATGGAAAATAAAATTGCAGAGTAAAGAAGTAAAATGGACTTACCAAGGCTAGCCCCTGACTCGTTTTTATGGCTAACTTGTCGATCCCCATGCTCGATTACCTCTGGTGGTCTGCTGGGAAGACTTCTCTCTCCAACACTTTTAGATCCAGCTGTGGAGCAAGAGCGATGGAAGCCCCCTAAACCAAGGCAGAAACGGGCACTACGGACTGTCCTTTTTTTGTCCTCACTTCTTCTCTCCTCCTCTCTTCTTCTCTCTCCTTATTTTCCAGTTCAAACATCTTCATCTTTTCCCCTTTCTTCCTCTCTCTCTACTTCACCAATGCCTCCTTCTTATTCTTCCTCTCCCTTTTATGAGCCACATTTTGGGATCCTGTGGCAGTGTTTCCACTCCCTAACTTATGCTTCTTTAGCCTGCGAGTTAGAGTAATATTACGCTTATCATCATCCTGTATTAAATTCTTCCTGGGGGGAGCCATAGTTTCCTCACTGGAACTCTCTAAATTAGTCAAACTCTCTAAACTTTGCTCTGAACTGGAAGATCCCTCACCACTCGAACTCTCCTCACTAGAATCACACTCAGCCCCACCTCTGTCACCTCCTACACTGCCTTCACGAGAGCTACTATCCTCCTTGTCCAACTGAATGTGCTCAGCAATGACTTCTTTTAGGATATCGAGGTGAGGAATGCTATCAATAGGATGGGCAATGAACCTAGATCCTATATTTTTCTACTCTAAAAGGAAAGATGCTGACCTCGGATGCTCATCGTCAGCCAAAATTTCCCTTATCTTCCAAGCATTTATCAGCACAATAACTCGAATTTTGCGGGAAGCCGGTTCCAAGTTCTTCGCCTTTGCTGAAAAAGAAAAAAAAAAGACATAAGATAAAGAACACACTAACAGGAAATCAATAAGCAATACAAGAAAAATATGTAACTATGTATTCCTGCCCGAAGAAGGGAATCGTAGGTCCCCTGTACCTAGTCCCCTCAATCTATGGAGAGGAACTTCCAGTTCATGGCAATGAAGCCTTCGTATTAATAATCCTTATGGGAATCTGGTAGATTGACTACCAACACCCTATCAGGACTCCTAGCTTTCAGGTAAAGGAAACCTGAGCTCGTCCGTGAAAAGGTATAATAATAGCAAATTTTAGCAAGGCCTAAATTGGTGCCATAAATCTTATTGATCCTATGTATGCCGTAAATAATTTTCCAAACATTTGGAGATCATTGGGAAGGGACTATATAGAAATAACTAAAGAAGTGTAAAAACAAGCGATTTGGGGGAAACTTTAGACCGCTCTGAGAAAACAAGGGAACATGAATCCAATGCACATCCTCAACTTCTTGAACATGGAGAGGAATAGGGGCACAGTCAATGTCCACCCTTTTGGGGATGTTATAGAATTTCCTAAACTCGTCCACATATCTATCCACTATTTTGTCCATTGAGAAACCCTAGCAGTGATAAAAAAGAAATTTCAACAGTAAAGAAAGGAGAAGAAGTTTGGAAGACTTACGAAGAAAGAATTATCCTGAGACGATGCGGGGCTATAAGCAAGGAAGATGAAAACACAAGGAAATTCTCGAAGACGAAGGGTAAGACCTGGAAGCGAGAAGATGCACAATGGAGCAAAAGATATCGTGAGATTTTGAAACTTGTGAAGCGACATCAGAAATGTCACCTTCAAACGGTTTTAAACCCTCTTGATGATGACACATGGAGAACAAAGTATATATGCCACCTAAATATCTTAAGAAGATACGTTTCACTCCCCGAAGCTTCACTAAATTCACAAAAGTGTCATCAAATCTATTATATAAAATTATTGAGCCCAAAATGTGACCCAAAATTTTTAGGGGAAATTTTGGGTACCTCGTCCATTTTTGTAGGCCCAAAGAAGTAGCCGGAATGAGCCCAATGTAATACCCGTATTTTTCTGTGATATTTATTTTTGGGATTAATTGAATTAAATGCGTATTAATTAGTAATTAATTCGGGTTAAAATACTAGCGAGATGCGAGTTGGTATTTGATTATATGTGCATATATGATTATATATATGAATGTAGGATTATGAAATTTGTCGTGAGATTGAAATACGGCAATTTGGAAATTTTGTTAGGACGCGTGTGACCGTCGCGTCATGGAATATAATTATAATAATTAAAAGTGAATTTTATTTCTATTATCCGTATGGTCGTTTTGAGTGCGCGAACGCGTCTGGAAGGGTCGAGATAGTCAGAAAACACTAGCCGGGGGTTTAGTTTGAGTCCCGGGGTATTTTTAGGCCATACCAGCATCATAAAGGGTATTTTGGTAAATTTGTATTTTTGGGAATTAAAAGTGACGAAAATTAGTAAATTATATCTGATTAGGCATTAACCCACTAAGCCCACTAATACCCAAAATAAGCTACGGAGGTTATTGAATTGGTTCCTAAGAGTCCTAAAGCACAAACCCTAGCCTCCATAGCCACCATTAGAGAAGAGCTTGTAGAGAGAGAGGAGAAGGGAAATCTGCAGAGGAGAGAGATCCATACATCAAATTCGTCATCAAATCCATAGTTACCATTAAGCCAAGTGGTTTAACTTCAATTATTATAGAGAATGCTTCTTCCATGCGTAGGAACTTACATAAATCAAATTGTTCTTGGGAGTTTAATAAAAACCCATTTTAATTGGACTTAGAACTTAAATTTTGAGAAGAAATTGCAGGTAGAATCGTATAGAGATGATTACCCTGATGTTAATATATGTTGGATGTAACAAATACGGATCTAATTTGAGTAAATTGATGATTATAAAATTCTAGGGTTTATGTTCTTGAAAACTTGGGGAAAGTGAAGAGACTTGATGATTTAATGATGTTTAGGATGAATTGATTCCTTAAAACACGTTAGTATGTGACCTTAGTATATTTAGGATTGATTAGAGACCTTAAAACATTGTTGGGACGAATTTTAGAGGAGAATTGAGGAGTAGAAATTGGTGAAAAACGAAAGTAGAATTTCTGGGCTCGAAACTGGCCACTCGTTAGAACACCTGCCCAGGTCGTTCGAACGACCTCATTCGAACGAGCTTCTAACGAGTTGACCTTTGACTTGTAACGAGGGTGAAGTTCATTCGATATTCTCGTTTGAACGATATCTCGTTAGATAGCCCAATTCGTTCGAACGAACTCGTTCGAACAACCTCGTTCGAACGAGACTTCGAACGAGTTGACAGTTTAGGCTTTTTAGCCTGTTTTGATCCCGAGTGCCCCGTAACCTTGTGTATAGGTAGAGATAGCCTTTCCTTGATGAGTAATTGATATAGTTGGGATGTTTAGGATATAATGAGGAGTCAAACCTAGAAGTGTAGTTTGAACCTAAAGGAAAATATGAGTAGGACGTGAGTGTCTATTACGATGCGAGAACAATTGACGGCCTAGCTTATTATATTAACCCTGAACATATAAATGGTGTAGTATTTTATGTCAGTACGAGAAGAGATATGTACCAATATATTATGGTGATTACTAAGACGTGTGCATACTTAGTATATATGTATTGGTTTTATGTGTATGACATACCTACCATACTTGCTATCACGGGAGGTTCGCGTTCGCTTAGGGCCCTCTAATCCTTGTGTTGCCCGGATTTAGACTGGTTACCTCGATGAACATAGGTCAGAGAAGGACTTATTGGGATGTTAATAAGTCTGCTGATCGTGGGAGCGCAGGTATGTGCGTGACCCATGTGATGTGACTGTGTTCGCCTCCATTATTTGTGATGTTGTTATCTGAGAACTATTCCTGAGAGATTCGGAATATGTGATCCTTATGTACGTGATGTACCGGGATGGATAGCAGAGTATGTGTGCACCGCAGCTAGTTCTCGGGGTGTTTATATTGTATATTTATGACGTGAATAATAATATACACTTAATTAACGGGAATATTCATGTGGTTATTGTGAACATAATTATGGTAATGTAGTGAGAACATAACGGATTAACCGATAGTGAATTGTATTACATTGCGAATCTGAGTTTAAGTAAAGCCTCCATTTTTAGATTGTTTACGCTAGAAGTTCATATGGGAATCGAGTAGTAATGGGTAGAACTTATTACGGGTTGGTTAGATGTGTATGTCATGTAGATGGGTATGGTACGTTAGGAGTGCACATGTAGTCGAGGGGTGAGAATTTCATGTGAGTGCACGTCCTAACATGTATTTTGCATTTAATGTTTTAAAGTTATTAAAACACTTGCTGTTTTCAAAATGATTTCCACTTTCGGGCTCTGACCCATTTGCTTTCAAATCTATGTTTGTAAAAACCATTTTAGGTGCCCAGCCACAAGGACACCATGCTTAGGATTCTCATACAGGTGACGAGCTGTAGCTGATTGTGGAAGCTACAGGACTTTGCTAATAGACGCTTCATCTACTTTGACTCCATATTCAGTATCTTATCAGTTGTAGGGCATGTCGCCCATTCCTTTTAGACATTTCATTTATTTCAGTATTCAGACTTTTGGCATGTAATTATTCAGGATTCAGACTTGACATTTTATTCTTCAGTTGTGGGATTGTGGTGAGGAGTTTTCCTCAGGAATTATATTTATTATTGTTGGTTATTTCATTTCTTAGTTATGGTGAATGGATTATGTTGATGTGTTCATTATTCTTTTACTGCATGTTAATCAGACTTAACTTAAAATTTGGCACTTACTTTTTAAATGCTAGGTGGTTAGTAATTATTAAAATGTTTTCGACAGTGATAATATTTAACTGAACTAACTTGGCATTTTGAATTAATTTAATAAAGGAGTAGCTACCCGGTATTTAATTAGTCGGGGTGTCACAGGTGGTATCAGAGCATCAGGTTCTAGTGTCCTTTAGGATCTGAACGGCTTATTACGTTTCCGCTGAGCTTTCTTTGATATAGAGCCCTATATTTTAGGACTGTTGTATTCTCTTGTATATGCTACGTTCTTCAGCTATTAGTTTATAATTGCGAACTTATAAACTTCATTCTTATTTCAGATGCCTCCACGACGTGCACAAAGAGTTCCCAGGGATGCGATGCCAGAACCACAGCCCGCACCGGTTCAGGGCATGATGAACGCCGCTGAGGTTGCAGCCATTGTAGCCCAGGTGGTAAATGCCGAAATTTCCGTAGTTCAGCAGGCACCACCTCAGGCGCCGGTTGCCGCGCCAGTACAGGCAAATGCATTCCCGTCTTCTTGGGAACGTGTACGTGACGCTTTTCAGAAAGAGCATCCGCCAGAGTTTGCAGGTAGCTCAGATGTGGTAGTCTCGAGCCAGTGGAGGAAGGATATGCAGAGGCACTTGAGGATGTATGAGTGCACGGATGTTCAGAAGCAGGTGCTAGCTACTTTCAAGCTAGTTGGATCTGCACTGCAGTGGTGGGAGTCTATTACCACCGTGGAGGAGAGGGATACACTCAGTATTCAGGACTTTTGGGTGCGGTTTGACCTCAAGTACTTTCCGTCCGCTGTTCATACAGAAATGAGGAGGAAATTGATGAGTCTGAACAGGAGGGTAAGACCGTGGCCGAGTATGAGGCCGAGTTCACAAATCAGTTGAATATCGTTACGGATGAGATATCGATAGAAAAGAAGAAGATTGAGAAATTCACCGACGGGTTGACATGGAGGATCCGTCAGCATCTGTTAGGGAACCTTTCGTTAGCCACTTACTCTGATGTGGTTAACGCTGTTTTGTTACACTGCCAGGATCACCGCATTCATATGGCTGAGGGCAAGAGATCGGGAGAGCCTAGCCATCAGGGCAGGACTGGAGGACATGGTGCCGGTGGGGCATAATCTATTCAGGGGCAGCGACAGGGTGAGCAGGGTTCCCAGCAGGGGGATCCGAAGAGGTTCAGATCAGGAAATTACAGGCACGGACAGGGAGGTTTCCGTGAGGGCCATCAGGGTCCAAACGGCCATCAGGGCCAACAGGGGTAGAATGGGCAGCAGTTTCAGCAGGGCCAGCAGGGCCAAGGGAGGAACGCTAACGGCCACCAGGGCCGGGGACAGCAGGGGCAGCGAGGAGGGAACTTCCTAGGGAAGTGTTATGTTTATGGCAAGACTGGCCATAAACGTCAGGATTGTCCTGATAGGGGCAGGGCCCCACAGCAACAGCAGCAGGGTGCTAGCCAGGAGCCGCAGAGGCCTATGTTTCCCGCAACTCTCCTCGCACCGCCGCAGATGGCAGCATTGCCACCCATTCCAGCAGTCCCAGCTCAGCAGGGGCAGCTACAGTATGGACGTGTCTATAACATCCACCAGGCAGCAGTTCCACAGGCACCACCCGCGATTGAGGGTACGTTTCCTATCCATGTCACTATGGGTCGGGTATTGTTTGATACGGGGGCTACACATTGTTTTATAGCTACACATTTCGCGAAGGCTTTAGGGTTGTTAGCCACAGCGGAGAGCACAGTGACGTGTGTCGACTCACCATTGGGGAATGGGTCACTTATATTCTTTATATGCGGGGAAGTGGGGGTAGAGATTGGTAGTCTGGTATTACCTGCAGATATGTTGGTATTAGATATGCATGTTCACGATGTGATTATCGGTATGGATTGGCTCGCTGATTATAGAGCCATGATTGATTTCTTCGGTGGGAGCATTGTTTTTGCCATTCCGGGGCAAGAGATGTTTGTAGTAGCGATGCCTCGCCCCGAGGGAGGCTCAACCGCTTATTTGTATTACCTAGAGGAGGATACCTCTAAGGAGGTTGTGATTCCTTTAGATTCGATCCCAGTTGTCAGGGAGTATTCTGATGTGTTTCAGGAGATACAAGGCCTACCCCCCAATCGAGAGATAGACTTCGTTATAGACTTATTGCCAGGTACGAGACCTATAGCACGCGCACCGTACCGTATGGCTCCAGCTGAGATGAGGGAGTTACAGGATCAGATTGAGCAGTTGTTGGGTCAGGGGTTTATTCGGAGGAGTACTTCACCGTGGGGTGCCCCTGTGTTGTTCGTGAAGAAGAGAGATGGTTCATTGAGATTGTGTGTGGACTACCGAGAGTTGAACAAGGTCACGATACGGAATAAGTATTCGTTGCCTCGAATCGATAACCTATTCGACCAGTTGAGAGGAGCTTCTTTCTTCTCTAAGATTGATTTGAGATCGGGATACCATCAGTTGCGTATCAGGGAGGAGGACGTCTCAAAAACTACGTTCTTATCGAGATATGGTTCTTATGAGTTTCGGGTTATGCCTTTTGGCTTGACCAATGCTCCAGCCGTGTTCATGGACTTGATGAATAGGGTGTTCAGAGATTTCTTAGATCAGTTTGTCATTGTCTTCATCGATGATATTCTGGTTTACTCCCAGACAGAGGAGGAACACGCTGAGCATTTGAGGCAAGTTTTGCAGACGCTACGTCAGAACGAGCTGTATGCAAAGTATGAGAAGTGCGGGTTTTGGCTGAAGGAGGTCCAGTTTTTGGGACATAGTATTTCCGACCGGGGGATATCTGTTGATCCGGGGAAAGTATCCGCGGTAAGGGAGTGGGGACAGCCCACGACACCGACAGAGATCCGTAGTTTCTTGGGCCTAGCTGGATACTACAGGAGGTTCATTCGGGGATTCTCGAAGATAGCGGGCCCTTTGACACATCTGACTCGTAAAGGTGTGCCGTACATTTGGAGTGATGCCTGTCAGTTGGCATTCGATGAGTTTAAGGATAAGCTGACCTCAGCACCTGTGTTAGCATTGTCGAGATCGGGAGTTGAGTATCTAGTTTACACCGATGCGTCCTTACAAGGACTTGGAGGTGTATTGCAGCAGGAGAGTCAGGCCATAGCTTATGCATCACGTAAGCTAAAGCCTCACGAGAAGAACTACCCCACTCATGACTTGGAGTTGGCGGCAGTCGTATTTGCCCTACGTATTTGGAGACATTACCTGTTGGGAGAGAAGTTCCAATTGTTCACGGACCACAAGTCCCTACAGTACCTATTCACGCAGAAGGAGTTGAATATGCGACAGCCTAGGTGGCTTGAGTTTGTAAAGGACTATCAGTTTGATATCCAGTACCAGCCGGGAAAGGCTAACGTGGTAGCAGACGCGTTGAGCCGTAGGCCAACAGATGAAGTGGCAGAGGTGTGGAAGGCCAAGTGGAAGGAATTGGGACACCAGGATGCAGTGGCCCGATCATTCATGTCTGTGATGACCGTTACACCGCAGATTGTCACAAAGGTAGTAAGGGCATAGGCAAATGACTCATTCTGTCACGAGCAGATAGTTCGATTACTAGCAGAGGGAGCCGAGTCCTATACCGTTAGCTGAGACGGGGGTTTACGCTTCAATGGGAGATTGGTAGTTCCAGAAGGGGAGGAATTGCGGCATGAGGTGATGGCAGAGTCGCACAGCTCGCGATTCGCGGTACATCCCGGTGGGGACAAAATGTACCAAGACATGAGGCGACAGTATTGGTGGAGCAGGATAAAGAGGGATATTGCCGAGTTTTTTTCTAAATGCGCCACTTGCCAGCTAGTGAAAGTGGATCATCAGAGACCGGGAGGACTGCTACAACCATTGGAGGTCCCGATGTGGATATGGGAGAGCATATCCATGGACTTTATCACGGGGTTGCCTACGTCACAGAGAGGTCATGACTCCATTTGGGTAATTGTGGACAGGTCGACCAAAGTCGCCCATTTTCTACCCGTGAAGACAGACTACACTGCGGGACAGTATGCCCAGCTCTTTATTTCTGAGATAGTGAGACTTCATGGTGTGCCCCTAAATATCGTGTCTGACCGAGACAAGATATTTGTTTCACGGTTTTGGGAAAGTTTTCAGGAGGCCATGGGCACGGAATTGCGGTTGAGTATGGCGTATCACCCGCAGACCGATGGGCAAACTGAGCGTACGAATCAGATGTTGGAGGACATGTTACGTATGAGTATCATTGATTTTGGGGGTGGATGGGAGCAATATCTTCCACTGGTGGAGTTTGCTTACAACAAATCCTACCAGTTCACTATTGGCATGGCTCCATTTGAGGCGTTGTACGGTAGACCTTGTCGTTCCCCATCATGTTGGTTGGAGGTGGGGGACAACAAACTACTTGGGCCGGAAGTGATTCAGGATACTTCGGCGAGGATATAATTGATTCGGAGTCGCATTCGGGTAGCTCAGGATCGGCAGAAGAGCTATGCTGATGCGAAGAGGTTCTTCAGGAATTCCAAGTGGGGGACCAGGTTTTGCTCAGAGTATCTCCTATGAAGGGGATTATGCGTTTCGAGAAGAAAGGGAAGTTGGCACCAAGATATGTGGGATCATTTCCTATTATTGAGCGGATTGGACCGGTTGCGTATAGGCTTGGATTACCAGAGCATTTGCATCGAATTCACGATGTATTTCATATTTCCTCGCTAAGGAAATATCTTAGAGATAATTTTGCTCATTCCCATATTTCTTTGGAGGACATCGATCTCCAGCCTGATAGCTCCTACGAGGAGGGGCCGATTGCTATTTTGGACCGAAGTGAGCGAAAACTATGGTCGAAGATCGTTCCGTTAGTGCGTGTTCAGTGACGACATCATAATGTCGAGGAGTCCACATGGGAGCGCGAGGATGAGATGCGAGAGCATTATCCAGAGTTGTTCTTACCAGGTACTTCCTAGTTCTGAATTTCGGGATGAAATTCAGTTATTAGGGGGGGAGTATGTAATACCCCGTATTTTTCTGTGATATTTATTTTTGGGATTAATTGAATTAAATGCATATTAATTGGATATTAATCGGGGTTAAAATAAAAGCGAGATGCGAGTTGGTATTTGATTATATGTGCATATATGATTATATATATGAATGTAGGATTATGAAATTTGTCTTGAGATTGAAATACGGCAATTTGGAAATTTTGTTGGGACGCGTGTGACCGCCGCGTCATGGAATATAATTATAATAATTAAAAATGAATTTTATTTCTGTTATCCGTATGGTCGTTTTGAGTGCGCCAACGCGTCCGGAAGGGTCGAGATAGTCAGAAAACACTAGCCGGGGGTTTAGTTTGAGTCCCGGGGTATTTTTAGGCCATACCGGCGTCATAAAGGGTATTTTGGTAAATTTGTATTTTTGGGAATTAAAAGTGACGAAAATTAGTAAATTGTATCTGACTAGGCATTAACCCACTAAGCCCACTAATACCCAAAATAAGCTACGGAGGTTATTGAATTGGTTCCTAAGAGTTCTAAAGCACAAACCCTAGCCTCCATAGCCACCATTAGAGAAGAGCTTGTAGAGAGAGAGGAGAAGGGAAATCTGCAGAGGAGAGAGATCCATACATCAAATTCGTCATCAAATCCAGAGTTACCATTAAGCCAAGTGGTTTAATTTCAATTATTATAGAGAATGCTTCTTCCATGCGTAGGAACTTACATAAATCAAATTGTTCTTGGGAGTTTAATAAAAACCCATTTTAATTGGACTTAGAACTTAAATTTTGAGAACAAATTGCAGGTAGAATCGTATAGAGATGATTACCCTGATGTTAATATATGTTGGATGTAAAAAATACGGATCTAATTTGAGTAAATTGATGATTATAAAATTCTAGGGTTTATGTTCTTGAAAACTTGGGGAAAGTGAAGAGACTTGATGATTTAATGATGTTTAGGATGAATTGATTCCTTAAAACACGTTAGTATGTGACCTTAGTATATTTAGGATTGATTAGAGACCTTAAAACATTGTTGGGACGAATTTTAGAGGAGAATTGAGGAGTAGAAATTGGTGAAAAACGAAAGTAGAATTTCTGGGCTCGAAACTGGCCACTCGTTAGAACACCTGCCCAGGTCGTTCGAACGAGCTCGTTCGAACGAGCTTCTAACGAGTTGACCTTTGACTTGTAACGAGGGTGAAGTTCATTCGATATTCTCGTTCGAACGATATCTCGTTAGATAGCCCAATTCGTTCGAACGAACTCGTTCGAACAACCTCGTTCGAACGAGACTTCGAACGAGTTGACAGTTTAGGCTTTTTAGCCTATTTTGATCCCGAGTGCCCCGTAACCTTGTGTATAGGTAGAGATAGACTTTCCTTGATGAGTAATTGATATAGTTGGGATGTTTAGGATATAATGAGGAGTCAAACCTAGAAGTGTAGTTTGAACCTAAAGGAAAATATGAGTAGGACGTGAGTGTCTATTACGATGCGAGAACTATTGACGGCCTAGCTTATTATATTAACCGGGAACATATAAATGGTGTAGTATTATATGTCAGTACGAGAAGAGATATATACCAATATATTATGGTGATTACTAAGACGTGTGCATACTTAGTATATATGTATTAATTTTATGTGTATGACATACCTACCATACTTGCTATCACGGGAGGTTCGCGTTCGCTTAGGGCCCTCTAATCCTTGTGTTGCCCGGATTTAGACTGGTTACCTCGATGAACATAGGTCAGAGAAGGACTTATTGTGATGTTAATAAGTCTGCTGATCGTGGGAGCGCAGGTATGTGCGTGACCCATGTGATGTGACTGTGTTCGCCTCCATTATTTGTGATGTTGTTATCTGAGAACTATTCCTGAGAGATTTGGAATATGTGATCCTTATGTACGTGATGTACCGGGATGGATACCAGAGTATGTGTGCACCGCAGCTAGTTCTCGGGGTGCTTATATTGTATATTTATGACGTGAATAATAATATACACTTAATTAACGGGAATATTCATGTGGTTATTGTGAACATAATTATGGTAATGTAGTGAGAACATAACGGATTAACCGATAGTGAATTGTATTACATTGCGAATCTGAGTTTAAGTAAAGCCTCCATTTTTAGATTGTTTACGCTAGAAGTTCATATGGGAATCGAGTAGTAATGGGTAGAACTTATTACGGGTTGGTTAGATGTGTATGTCATGTAGATGGGTATGGTACGTTAGGAGTGCACATGTAGTCGAGGGGTGAGAATTTCATGTGAGTGCACGTCCTAACATGTATTTTGCATTTAATGTTTTAAAGTTATTAAAACACTTGTTGTTTTCAAAATGATTTCCACTTTCGGGCTCTGACCCATTTGCTTTCAAATCTATGTTTGTAAAAACCATTTTAGGTGCCCAGCCACAAGGACACCATGCTTAGGATTCTCATACAGGTGACGAGCTGTAGCTGATTGTGGAAGCTACATGACTTTGCTAATAGACGCTTCATCTACTTTGACTCCATATTCAGTATCTTATCAGTTGTAGGGCATGTCGCCCATTCCTTTTAGACATTTCATTTATTTCAGTATTCAGACTTTTGGCATGTAATTATTCAGGATTCAGACTTGACATTTTATTCTTCAGTTGTGGGATTGTGGTGAGGAGTTTTCCTCAGGAATTCTATTTATTATTGTTGGTTATTTCATTTCTTAGTTATGGTGAATGGATTATGTTGATCTGTTCATTATTCTTTTAGTGCATGTTAATCAGACTTAACTTAAAATTTGGCACTTACTTTTTAAATGCTAGGTGGTTAGTAATTATTAAAATGTTTTCGACAGTGATAATATTTAACTAAACTAACTTGGCATTTTGAATTAATTTAATAAAGGAGTAGCTACCCGGTATTTAATTAGTCGGGTTGTCACAGGTGGTATCAGAGCATCAGGTTCTAGTGTCCTTTAGGATATGAACGGCTTATTATGTTTCCGCTGAGCTTTCTTTTATATAGGGCCCTATATTTTAGGACTGTTGTATTCTCTTGTATATGCTACGTTCTTCAGCTATTTTAAGTTTATAATTGCGAACTTATAAACTTCATTCTTATTTCAGATGCCTCCACGATGTGCACAAAGAGTTCCCAGGGATGCGACGCCAGAACCACAGCCCGCACCGGTTCAGGGCATGATGAACGCCGCTGAGGTTGCAGCCATTGTAGCCCAAGTGGTAAATGCCACAATTTCCGTAGTTCAGCAGGCACCACCTCAGGCGCCGGTTGCCGCGCCAGTACAGGCAAATGCATTCCCGTCTTCTTGGGAACGTGTACGTGACGCTTTTCAGAAAGCGCATCCGCCAGAGTTTGCAGGTAGCTCAGATGTGGTAGTCTCGAGCCAGTGGAGGAAGGATATGCAGAGGCACTTGAGGATGTATGAGTGCACGGATGTTCAGAAGCAGGTGCTAGCTACTTTCAAGCTAGTTGGATCTGCACTGCAGTGGTGGGAGTCTATTACCACCGTGGAGGAGAGGGATACACTCAGTATTCAGGACTTTTGGGTTCGGTTTAACCTCAAGTACTTTCCGTCCGCTGTTCATACGGAAATGAGGAGGAAATTGATGAGTCTGAAGCAGGAGGGTAAGACCGTGGCCGAGTATGAGGCCGAGTTCACAAATCAGTTGAATATCGTTCCGGATGAGATACCGATAGAAAAGAAGAAGATTGAGAAATTCACCGACGGGTTGACATGGAGGATCCGTCAGCATCTGTTAGGGAACCTTTCGTTGGCCACTTACTCTGATGTGGTTAACGCTGTTTTGTTACACTGCCAGAATCACCGCTTTCATATGGCTGAGGGTAAGAGATCGGGAGAGCCTAGCCATCAGGGCAGGACTGGAGGACATGGTGCCGGTGGGGCACAATCTATTCAGGGGCAGCGACAGGGTGAGCAGGGTTCCCAGCAGGGGGATCTGAAGAGGTTCAGATCAAGAAATTACAGGCACGGACAGGGAGGTTTCCGTGAGGGCCATCAGGGTCCAAACGGACATCAGGGCCAACAGGGGTAGAATGGGCAGCAGTTTCAGCAGGGCCAGCAGGGCCAAGGGAGAAACGATAACGGTCACCAGGGCCGGGGACAGCAGGGGCAGCGAGGAGGGAACTTCCTAGGGAAGTGTTATGTGTTTGGCAAGACTGGCCATAAATGTCAGGATTGTCCTGATAGGGGCAGGGCCCCACAGCAGCAGCAGCAGGGTGCTCGCCAGGAGCCGTAGAGTCCTATGTTTCCCGCCGCTCTCCCCGCACCGCCGCAGATGGCAGCATTGCCACCCATTCCAGCAGTCCCAGCTCAGCAGGGGCAGCTACAGTATGGACGTGTCTATAACATCCACCAGGCAGCAGTTCCACAGGCACCACCCGCGATTGAGGGTACGTTTCCTATCCATGGCACTATGGGTCGGGTATTGTTTGATACGGGGGCTACACATTGTTTTATAGCTACACATTTCGCGAAGGCTTTAGGGTTGTTAGCCATAGCGGAGAGCACAGTGACGTGTGTCGACTCACCATTGGGGAATGGCTCACTTATATTCTTTATATGCCGGGGAGTGGGGGTAGAGATTGGTAGTCTGGTATTACCTGCAGATATGTTGGTATTAGATATGCATGTTCACGATGTGATTATCGGTATGGATTGGCTCGCTGATTATAGAGCCATGATTGATTGCTTCGGTGGGAGCATTGTTTTTTCCATTTCGGGGCAAGAGATGTTTGTAGTAGCGATGCCTCGCCCCGAGGGAGGCTCGACCGCTCATTTGTATTACATAGAGGAGGATACCTCTAAGGAGGTTGTGATTCCTTTAGATTTGATCCCAGTTGTCAGGGAGTATTCTGATGTGTTTCAGGAGATACAAGGCCTACCCCCCAGTCGAGAGATAGACTTCGTTATAGACTTATTGCCAGGTACGAGACCTATAACACGCGCACCGTACCGTATGGCTCCAGCTGAGATGAGGGAGTTACGGGATCAGATTGAGCAGTTATTGGGTCAGGGGTTTATTCGGAAGAGTACTTCACCGTGGGGTGCCCCTGTGTTGTTCGTGAAGAAGAGAGATGGTTCATTGAGATTGTGTGTGGACTACCGAGAGTTGAACAAGGTCACGATACGAAATAAGTATTCGTTGCCTCGAATCGATGACCTATTCGACCAGTTGAGAGGAGCTTCTTTCTTCTCTAAGAATGATTTGAGATCGGGATACCATCAGTTGCGTATCAGGGAGGAGGACGTCTCAAAAACTGCGTTCTTATCGAGATATGGTTCTTATGAGTTTCGGGTTATGCCTTTTGGCTTGACCAATGCTCCAGCCGTGTTCATGGACTTGATGAATAGGGTGTTCAGAAATTTCTTAGATCAGTTTGTCATTGTCTTCATCGATGATATTCTGGTTTACTCCCAGACAGAGGAGGAACACGCTGAGCATTTGAGGCAAGTTTTGCAGACGCTACGTCAGAACAAGCTGTATGCAAAGTATGAGAAGTGCGGGTTTTGGCTGAAGGAGGTCCAGTTTTCGGGACATAGTATTTCCGACCGGGGGATATCTGTTGATCCGGGGAGAGTATCCGCGGTAAGGGAGTGGGGACAGCCCACGACACCGACAGAGATCCGTAGTTTCTTGGGCCTAGCAGGATACTACAGGAGGTTCATTCGGGGATTCTCGAAGATAGCGGGCCCTTTGACACATCTGACTCGTAAAGGTGTGTCGTACATTTGGAGTGATGCCTGTCAGTTGGCATTCGATGAGTTTAAGGATAAGCTGACCTCAGCACCTGTGTTAGCATTGTCGAGACCGGGAGTTGAGTATCTAGTTTACACCGATGCGTCCTTACAAGGACTTGGAGGTGTATTGCAGCAGGAGAGTCAAGCCATAGCTTATGCATCACGTAAGCTAAAGCCTCACGAGAAGAACTACCCCACTCATGACTTGGAGTTGGCGGCAGTCGTATTTGCCCTACGTATTTGGAGACATTACCTGTCGGGAGAGAACTTCCGATTGTTCATGGACCACAAGTCCCTACAGTACCTATTCACGCAGAAGGAGTTGAATATGCGACAGCGTAGGTGGCTTGAGTTTGTAAAGGACTATCAGTTTGATATCCAGTACCAGCCGGGAAAGGCTAACGTGGTAGCAGACACGTTGAGCCGTAGGCCAGCAGATGAAGTGGCAGAGGTGTGGAAGGCCAAGTGGAAGGAATTGGGACACCAGGATGCAGTGGCCTGATCATTCATGTCTATGATGACCGTTACACCGCAGATTGTCACAAAGGTAGTAAGGGCACAGGCAAATGACTCGTTCTGTCAGGAGCAGATAGTTCGATTACTAGCAGAGGGAGCCGAGCCCTATACCGTTAGCTCAGACGGGGGTTTACGCTTCAATGGGAGATTGGTAGTTCCGGAAGGGGAGGAATTGCAGCATGAGGTGATGGCAGAGTCGCACGGCTCGCGGTTCGCGGTACATCCCGGTGGGGACAAAATGTACCAAGACATGAGGCGATAGTATTGGTGGAGTAGGATGAAGAGGGATATTGCCGAGTTTTTTTCTAAATGCGCCACTTGCCAGCTAGTGAAAGTGGATCATCAGAGACTGGGAGGACTGCTACAACCATTGGAGGTCCCGATGTGGATGTGGGAGAGCATATCCATGGACTTTATCACGGGGTTGCCTACGTCACAGAGAGGTCATGACTCCATTTGGGTAATTGTGGACAGGTTGACCAAAGTCGCCCATTTTCTACCCGTGAAGACAGACTACACTGCGGGACAGTATGCCCAGCTCTTTATTTCTGAGATAGTGAGTTTTCATGGTGTGCACCTAAATATCGTGTCTGACCGAGATAAGATATTTGTTTCACGGTTTTGGGAAAGTTTTCAGGAGGCCATGGGCTCGGAATTGCGGTTGAGTATGGCGTATCACCCGCAGACCGATGGGCAAACTGAGCGTACAAATCATATGTTGGAGGACATGCTACGTATGAGTATCATTGATTTTGGGGGTTGATGGGAGCAATATCTTCCACTGGTGGAGTTTGCTTACAACAAATCCTACCAGTTCACTATTGGCATGGCTCCATTTGAGGCGTTGTACGGTAGACCTTGTCGTTCCTCGTCATGTTGGTTGGAGGTGGGGGACAACAAACTACTTGGGCCGGAAGTGATTCAGGATACTTCGGCGAGGATAGAATTGATTCGGAGTCGCATTCGGGTAGCTCAGGATCGGTAGAAGAGCTATGCTGATGCGAAGAGGTTCTTCAGGGAGTTCCAAGTGGGGGACCAGGTTTTGCTCAGAGTATCTCCTATGAAGGGGATTATGTGTTTCGAGAAGAAAGGGAAGTTGGCACCAAGATATGTGGGACCATTTCCTATTATTGAGCGGATTGGACCGGTTGCGTATAGGCTTGGATTACCGGAGCATTTGCATCGAATTCACGATGTATTTCATATTTCCTCGCTAAGGAAATATCTTAGAGATAATTTGGCTCATTCCCATATTTCTTTGGAGGACATCGATCTCCAGCCTGATAGCTCCTACGAGGAGGGGCCGATTGCTATTTTGGACCGAAGTGAGCGAAAACTATGGTCGAAGATCGTTCCGTTAGTGTGTGTTCAGTGGCGACATCATAATGTCGAGGAGTCCACATGGGAGCGCGAGGATGAGATGCGAGAGCGTTATCCAGAGTTGTTCTTACCAGGTACTTTCTAGTTCCGAATTTCGGGACGAAATTCAGTTATTAGGGGGGGAGTATGTAATACCCCGTATTTTCTGTGATATTTATTTTTGGGATTAATTGAATTAAATGCGTATTAATTGGTGATTAATCCGGGTTAAAATACTAGCGAGATGCGAGTTGGTGTTTGATTATATGTGCATATATGATTATATAAATGAATGTAGGATTATGAAATTTGTCGTGAGATTGAAATACGGTAATTTGGAAATTTTGTTGGGACACGTGTGACCGCCGCGTCATGGAATATAATTATAATAATTAAAAGTGAATTTTATTTCTGTTATCCGTATGGTCGTTTTGAGATCGCCAACGCGTCCGGAAGGGTCGAGATAGTCAGAAAACACTAGCCGGGAGTTTAGTTTGAGTCCCGGGGTATTTTTAGGCCATACCGGCATCATAAAGGGTATTTTGGTAAATTTGTATTTTTGGGAATTAAAAGTGACGAAAATTAGTAAATTATATCTGACTAGGCATTAACCCACTAAGCCCACTAATACCCAAAATAAGCTACGGAGGTTATTGAATTGGTTCCTAAGAGTTCAAAAGCACAAACCCTAGCCTCCATATCCACCATTAGAGAAGAGCTTGTAGAGAGAGAGGAGAAGGGAAATCTGCAGAGGAGAGAGATCCATACATCAAATTCGTCATCAAATCCAGAGTTACCATTAAGCCAAGTTGTTTAATTTCAATTGTTGTAGACAATGCTTATTCCATGCGTAGGAACTTACATAAATCAAATTGTTCTTGGGAGTTTAATAAAAACCCATTTTAATTGGACTTAGAACTTAAATTTTGAGAAGAAATTGCATGTAGAATCGTATAGAGATGATTACCCTGATGTTAATATATGTTGGATGTAACAAATACGGATCTAATTTGAGTAAATTGATGATTATAAAATTCTAGGGTTTATGTTCTTGAAAACTTGGGGAAAGTGAAGAGACTTGATGTTTTAATGATGTTTAGGATGAATTGATTCCTTAAAACACGTTAGTATTTGACCTTAGTATATTTAGGATTGATTAGAGACCTTAAAGCATTGTTGGGACGAATTTTAGAGGAGAATTGAGGAGTAGAAATTGGTGAAAAACGAAAGTAGAATTTCTGGGCTCGAAACTGGCCACTCGTTAGAAGACATGCCCAGGTCGTTCGAACGAGCTCGTTCGAACGAGATTCTAACGAGTTGACCTTTGACTTCTAACGAGAGTGAAGTTCGTTCGATATTCTCGTTCGAACGATATCTCGTTAGATAGCCTAGCCTCGTTCGAACGAGACTTCGAACGAGTTGACAGTTTAGGCTTTTTTGCCTGTTTTGATCCCGAGTGCCCCGTAACCTTGTGTATAGGTAGAGATAGCCTTTCCTTGATGAGTAATTGATATAGTTGGGATGTTTGGGATATAATGAGGAGTCAAACCTAGAAGTGTAGTTTGAACCTAAAGGAAAATATGAGTAGGACGTGAGTGTCTATTACGATGCGAGAACTATTGACGGCCTAGCTTATTATATTAACCGGGAACATATAAATGGTGTAGTATTATATGTCAGTACGAGAAGAGATATGTACCAATATATTATGGTGACTACTAAGATGTGTGCATACTTAGTATATATGTATTGATTTGATGTGTATGACACACCTACCATACTTGCTATCACAGGAGGTTCGTGTTCGCTTAGGGCCCTCTAATCCTTGTGTTGATCGGATTTAGACTGGTTACCTCGATGAACAAAGGTCAGAGAAGGACTTATTGGGATGTTAATAAGTCTGCTGATCGTGGGAGCGCAGGTATGTGCGTGACCCATGTGATGTGACTGTGTTCGCCTCCATTATTTGTGATGTTGTTATCTGAGAACTATTCCTGAGAGATTCGGAATATGTGATCCTTATGTACGTGATGTACCGGGATGGATAGCAGAGTATGTGTGCACCGCAGCTAGTTCTCGGGGTGCTTATATTGTATATTTATGGCGTGAATAATAATATACACTTAATTAATGGGAATATTCATGTGGTTATTGTGAACATAATTATGGTAATGTAGTGAGAACATAACAGATTAACCGATAGTGAATTGTATTACATTGCGAATCTGAGTTTAAGTAAATCCTCCATTTTTAGATTGTTTACGCTAGAAGTTCATATGGGAATCCAGTAGTAATGGGTAGAACTTATTACGGGTTGGTTAGATGTGTATGTCATGTAGATGGGTATGGTACGTTAGGAGTGCACATGTAGTCGAGGGGTGAGAATTTCATGTGAGTGCACGTCCTAACATGTATTTTGCATTTAATGTTTTAAAGTTATTAAAACACTTGCTGTTTTCAAAATGATTTCCACTTTCGGGCTCTGACCCATTTGCTTTCAAATCTATGTTTGTAAAAACCATTTTAGGTGCCCAGCCACAAGGACACCATGCTTAGGATTCTCATACAGGTGACGAGCTGTAGCTGTTTGTGGAAGCTACAGGACTTTGCTAATAGACGCTTCATCTACTTTGACTCCATATTCAGTATCTTATCAGTTGTAGGGCATATCGCCCATTCCTTTTAGACATTTCATTTATTTCAGTATTCAGACTTTTGGCATGTAATTATTCAGGATTAAGACTTGTCATTTTATTCTTCAGTTGTGGGATTGTGGTGAGGAGTTTTCCTCCGGACTTCTATTTATTATTGTTGGTTATTTCCTTTCTTAGTTATGGTGAATGGATTATGTTGATGTGTTCATTATTCTTTTACTGCATGTTAATCAGACTTAACTTAAAATTTGGCACTTACTTTTTAAATGCTAGGTGGTTAGTAATTATTAAAATGTTTTCGACAGTGATGCTATTTAACTGAACCAACTTGGCATTTTGAATTAATTTAATAAAGGAGTAGTTACCCGGTATTTAATTAGTCGGGGTGTCACACCCAATTGAAAATAGTGAGATCCCAGACCAAATTACAAAGCCTAAAAAATAGTTAGTTAGCATTTACCCATATTGTTCTTAAGATCTCTCATGAGATATTCTAGGGATAGTGGGCTAACGTGGCAGTTCCCAACACCCCCACTCTCTGAAGTTTACCTGTTTATATTTTATCCCTGGCCCGGGGCAAAGGTTACGTAACATAAAATACTCCTATAGAGAAAAGAGAAATATAAACTGAGAGCACCACTGTGGACGTAGGCAATTTTTCGAAACATGTACATCTTGTGTTGTGTGGGATTCTGATTATTCTTATTCTTGTCCACTATTTTTTTTGTGATTGCATTTACATATAATTTCTGTGAAGATTTCTTGTCACCACATACATAGACTTCATCGACCTCAATAGGCATTAGCTAAAAGAAAACTTTCAATTACCGTGGATAGATAAACTTGTAAATTCCATGACAAGACATTAATGCATGACCTTCATGGATGCATATATAGGCTTGCATAAAATACAACTATACGGACCAAATCAGGAGAAGACCTCGTTAAGCACAACCTTAGGGATTTAATTCTATAAGGTAATGACATGACGATTTTAAGAATGCATGAGAAACCTATGAACTTATCATGACCAAAATGGTCAAGAAGTATATCAATTCTACCATGAAAGTATATATTAATGATATGATCATCAAAAGCAAGCAAGCGAACGATCACATCACAGATCTCACAAAGACCTTCAAGATTATCAGAGAATACAAAATGAAGCTCTATGCCTTAAAATGCCTCTTTGGAGTCAACTGTGATAAACTTCTTTGGTATTTGATAACCCAGAGAGGTATAAAGGTAAATCCATATCAGATTAAAGCTCTATCAGATATAAAAAAATCTAACTACTATTAGGGATGACCAGTTTGTCACTAGAATGCTAGATGCTCTGACTCACTTTATGTCAAGATCCTCGGATAAGTGTTGGCCATTCTTACAGGCATTAAAATAAATATCCCCACCATCTCGATAGAAGAGTGAGATCAAGATTTGGAAGAAATTCGATAGTACATGGGAAATCCTCTCTTACTATCAACCCCCAAATATGGGCAAGGTATGTATCTGTATTTAGGCATCTCAAATCACACGACCAATGATGTATTGGTTAGTTTACATGATGGGAAAAAAAATCAGGTCCACTATGTTAGTCATACTCTCTTTGAGGAGGAAATTAAATACATGCGTATTTAAAAGTTTATTCTAGTAGTGGTAACCGCAATTAGAAAATTGAAACACTACTTTTATTCTCATATCATTCTCCTCCCCACAACTTATTCTTTGAAAGACGCACTCAGGTCGATCTCTATAGAAAAATGAGCAACTGGTCCTTGGATCTGGCCCAATTAGAGATTAGGTATGAACTTTGGACAACAATCAAGGGTCAAGTCTTCACATAATTCGTACCAAAAATTTTAGTATCACTAAAAGGAGAGGATGAAGATTCAAATCCCATCCTGCAATCATTAGCAATCATTGAGAATGAACAATAGATTTTCGGGTATGGAACGTCAAGTGAGAGAGGAATAGGTGTTGGGATAATATCTGAGATATCCCTATGCATTCTTATTGATCAAACCATTAAATTGGAGTGCAAAGTCTTAAATGACGAGGTAGAAACATGATCTCCATAGGTCGATTAATTTTGGTTCTCACCACATTGTTGTATATTGTGAGTTTAGACTGGTCGCAAACCACCTTAACAAAGGATAAGAATAAGAATGAATACAACATTCCTAATGTTAGGTCTCTATAGCAAAAATGTTAAGCTGAAAGCGAAACAAGCCGTACAGATCCTAAGGACACTAGAACCTGATGCTCTGATACCACCTGTGACACCCCGCCTAATTAAATACTGGGCGATCACTCCTTTATTAAATTAAAATCAAGGTGAACAGTTGGTTCATTCTTAGCATCACTGTCGTAAAAATAACTTTTCCAATTTAAACACCCTAATTAATTAAGCTAAGTGTCAAAACCATTTTTAAACATTACTTTTCAAATTTTATTTTAAAAATAAAGATTTAATTATTTACAACAATTCAATATTAAAGAATCACACCACAATAATCTTGGAACATATAATCCAAATAATTTAAACATTCAACAACTAAATCCCAAAATTCAAACTTAAAGTAAAACATCCAGACAGTAATAAATCCCAAAGTGACAACACTAGAAATAACTGAATCACAATGTTCAAATAAACAACTCAATAATGGAAAGGGAGACACATGCCCCACTAAATGAATATGCTAGGAGTGGAGTCAAATAAATGAAGTCGTCTAAGCAAGATGCCTGTAACTCCCACCTAAGCTGCAGCGCGTTCCTTCCAAAGGATCCTATGCAAGATGCCCCTGTGGCTGGGCACCTGTAATATATGCATATATATACAAAAGAGAAAGAGAAATAGAAACGGGTCAGAGCCCGATAGTGTAGATGATTTAAAATTTGTTTAGCAAGTAATTAAAATGTTTACAGTCCAATGCAACAACATATTAGTGCGGCACTCTCTTGAGAAATTCTCACCTCTCTTCTAATGTGCACACCTATCGCACTAACCTTCCCAACATATTATCTTATCTTATATCGCACTAAACTTCCCAAATGGTCTAACTTATCTCAGATTACTCGTAAGATTTAAAACTGAACAATATAATTATTTAAGAGGAAGATTTCATTCAGTAACAAAGCACTCTTTTTAACTTTATTTATTAATAAAGTTTCCCAGTGTCATATTATACTTTTTCAAAACAAGTATTTCCAATTCGAGTCATTATACATGTCTTACTTACCATAACACAGTAGGCACTTCCAAATTTCACGATTTCATATATATATATATTAAATACTCGTATAATATATATATTCTAACAGCACCCCACATAAAAACTATGGTGCGGGCATACTCTGATATCCAATCCCCGAATCACTCGTACTAAGTGAAATACAAGTTCGAAATCACTCTCGAACTGTATTAACACATACACAAATAATATTGAGGCGAAGCATAGATTCCAAGTCTCTAAGAGGATAGTACATTCCCAATTCTCTTAGGACCGTCTGAACTATCGATTCGATAGCCTGTACCAAGGATTTATATCTTCTAGGCTACGAGTCAATATCCCCCATAAAGGTCCCATCGAGATAAGACTGTTCCAGCGCGGTAACCTCAGGGATAACAAGTAGCGCGGGAATGATTTTCCCATGTATATAATATATGCATACACAGTCATATAAATATACTACTTTTATCATATCAATTTAGGTTCATCCCATAACCCATAATCACGACATTTATCCTGATTTTCCCACTATTAGTTATCACATATAACGGTTCGTTTCTAACTTTAATTCGAGGGATTTTTCCAACTTACTACGTAATACTCATGGAATCTATCCTCTCAAGTGGAAAATTCAGTAGGTATTCATTTATGTTCCAACGTAACTATCTTACGCGTCTCTCCCTTTAATACATAGTTTCATCATCCCTTATATGTAAGTATCCCAAAAATACAACTCTCGTCTTACATTAAAGGTCCCAAAATTATTCATATGTCCTACTGGTCTTCTTTATCTCCCAAAACATTTTAATAAGGGTGTCCAAGAGTTATTTCTCATTAAATTGAATTCAACTAATTTAAAAAAGGGGAAATATGAGTCTGCCAGAAGGGGTCGATCGATCGAGGTCTGGGGCTCGATCGATCAAACCTTCGATCGATCAATGCTCTTGGCTCGATCGATCGATCAAACAGGTATGGTGAATTCTGCAATTAATCAGTTACGGGTTCTATCACATAACCTCCTCCAAATCAAAAATTTTCATTCCCAATCCCCTAGAAATTTGTACTACTAACATTATAATCTCATTTTATGTATCTTCTACGTAAAGCATGTAAATTTCCGTCACTAATCATGGATTTATAGGCAAAAACTTCATAAAAATCTCAATAACCCTAAAATTTCTTTAACATGGTTCTAATCAATCTTTTCCATAATTTTCTTCTTCTAAAACATCAAAATTTCGTGGTTTAATCCTCTACATGTTAAGGGGTTTCCAGAATAACATTCAAATCATTACTACATGCGATTTCCTATCTCAAATTTGGGTTTTCTTCCATAAACTCATCCTAATCATCCCTAGACTAACATGAGTGATTCATTAACGAAAATAAGCAAGATAAACACTTGCCTGGGATTTTTAGAGTGCTGGTTTGATGACGAATTTGGTGTGGTTGCGTTCCCCGTCGCGCGATCTACGCGTTGGTGGTGGTGGCGGTGCAAACGGATGGATTTTTGGGCCTTGGATTGCTTTGAAAGCTCTCTCCTTCCCTCTCCTATGGCCATCACTTGTCTTTGGTTGTTTTAACCCTAGAAGGCAACCTTAGACATCTGATATATCCCTTGAAATTTCGTGGGTTTAATTACCCAAAAATGTGAAATGTCCAAAATACCCTCTCGGGGTACTAATTAAGCCTTAAAATACCCCGAGACCCAAACTAAACCCCCGGGTACACTTTTTTGACTAGCTCGACCCTTCCGGACACTTTGGCGCCCTCAAAACGACCATACGAGGGACTTATAATATATTGACTTTTATTCATCAATATTAGTCCCGACGCGACACAGGCGCGTCCCGACTCAAATTTCCAAAACTGTCATTTTATTCACTCGTGACATTTAATATAACAAATATTATATATTTCTTTGCTCATTAGTAATATTCAACAAATTTTCCATAATTACCAACTCTCATCACGTTAATAATTATAACATAATTAATTACGAGATTTATATTAAATAATTAATTCATATTAAATTTAATAAATCCCCAAATTAATATAGCATATAAATACGGGGTATTACACTTTCTATATGAAAAAGAAATCATGTAGCGAAGGGAATTCTTATTTGTGCAAATGGTACTTCAAACTTGGAACGAGGGTGATCCTTTTGTTGATGGATGCTCCTGTTATACTCGTAGTCTCTGAAGGATGAGAACCAACTATGCATCATCTACACCGAGAATTCAAGTATTATATACGTCATTAGTCTGATCCTTTGTAGTAACTATCCGTAATAACAAACTTTTTTTAATAGTAAACTCACACAAGCGAGTATAGACAATCCATAATTCTAACTTGAATGGCATGAACTACTTGTAAAGTACATGAATTAATTAACACAAACAAACATATCAATAATCTAACTAAAATTCACACAAACTAGAAAACAAATATTATCTTATAAAAATTAATCTAAAAATATACAACAACAACAACCAATTGGCAATTTGGGTTTTCAATTGGCTCACCCTCAACCCCCTATCACCACTACAAATCAATTCAGGTTTTCAATTGTAACCCCCCACCCGCCCGGGGAGAGCGAATGGAGTGATAATGCGATAAAATAAATCCAAATCCACAAGTGACAAGGTATAGAGCATCTAAATAAACCCACAATAATATAAATCCAATAATCTAAATCTCTTCAATTACAACAAGTCTCTCGAATTAAAATTACAATAACTAACTCGAGAATAAAATACAAATCTCCAAAGCTCTATGCATCAAAATAATACAGATCTTTCCCAAACAATCCTCGCTAAAATCAATCTCCATAGAGCCCCAAAATCCACGCTAACCTGCCACTAAAAGAAAATATGGGAAAGTACACAATACGACAAGAAAGATGCTCAACAAATATATGCTAGCGATGAATAAAACGCAACAATACGAATACAAATATTCAAATCAAAATGCACATCTCAAAGCATTTATCAATATAATTTCTCAACAACACTTTAACTGGGTCACCAGGCCTCACCACATCCGTATATGCTTTATCAAGCCATAGCCCGGGAAACAGGAATTTTGGCGGGTGCCCAACATCCGTGCCATATTAAAATCTCATGACAACGTGCTCATCAACAATATAATGATACCACATGAATCAAAATAATTTCAACAATTATTTTCCAGATATCAATGAATTTATCAATTCAAATATGAGTTCAATTAACAAGAATTCAAAGAGAATGACACTCGCGATATTTAAGGAGCATATTGTGTAAAAACCCATACCTCAAACCATGATGAGAAACCAACAGTCACATCCTCAAGATCAACACAAAAGATCAACAAAAGCTCCTCCAAGAACCTCCAACAAAATAGCCCCAAGAACACCTCTAATCTAAGGTTGGAACTCACAAATCTCAAGGGCCAATGTGTATAAAAAAAGAAAAGGAATATAAAATATATTTGCTGCCAAAATTTGTGCCAAAAGTAGGTTAAAAAGGTTGCCCACGACTTCCTTTATAATGCAATGAAATGAATAGTTGGAATCCAAAAGACTCCTTTAAATAAGGCAAAGAAATGAAAAGTGGCAAGCCAAAACAACTCCAAGAGTTAAAAACATTTAAAAATCATTTTAAAATCCGTTTTTACTCCGATTTCGTAACCATTTGAAATTATCGCCTTAAAAAATAATAACCAACATATTTGAGCAATAAAAATAATTTAGCAAAAACTTTATTTTCCTCCATTTTCTAGAAATTAATTAAAATAGCCCAAAATTACGCGAGTTGTTACACTTCCCCACTAACAATGGAATTTCGCCCTCGAAATTCGCCGAATGCCTAACTCTCAAAATCAGGCCACTATACTAACTCCAAAAATAATCTCGTCTCCAAAAATAATTTCCTCACCGCTAATTCCGATACTATCACGAATATCACCTAAAATTTTCTATCTCCAAAAATTGCTAACCACGCAATGAACCCAAAACCCAAGCCCCGAGGGTTGTCGTATACCTAACGCTCTGACACCATTTGTAACACCCCGCCCGCTCGGGGAGAGAGAACGGAGCGCTTATGCGATAAAATAAATCTAAATCCACAAATGACAAGGTATAGAGCATCTAAATAAACCCACAATAATATAAATCCACTAATCTCAATCTCTTCAATTACAACAAGTCTCTCGAATTAAAATTACAATAACTAACTCGAGAATAAAATACAAATCTCCAAAGCTCTATGCATCAAAATAATACAAATCTTTCCCAAACAATCCTCGCTAAAATCAATCTCCATAGAGCCCCAAAATCCGCGTTAACCTGCCACTAAAAGAAAATATGGGGAAGTACACAATACGACAAGAAAGATGCTCAACAAATATATGTTAGCGATGAATAAAATGCAACAATACGAATACAAATATTCAAATAAAAATGCAAATCTCAAAGTATTTATCAATATAATTTCTCAACAACACTTTAACTGGGTCACCAGGCCTCACCACATCCGTATATGCTTTATCAAGCCATAGCCCGAGAAACAGGAATTTTAGCGGGTACCCAACATCCGTGCCATATTAAAATCTCATGACAACTTGCTCATCAACAATATAATGATACCACATGAATCAAAATAATTTCAACAATTATTTTCCAGATTTCAATGAATTTATCAATTCAAATATGAGTTCAATTAACAAGAATTCAAAGAGAATGACACTCGCGAGATTTAAGGAGCATATTGTGTAAAAACCCATACCTCAAACCATGATGCGAAACCAATGATCACATCCTCAAGATCAACACAAAAGATATACAAAAGCTCCTCCAAGAACCTCCAATAAAATAACCCCAAGAACACCTCTAATCTAAGGTTGGAACTCACAAATCTCAAGGGCCAATGTGTATATAAAAAGAAAAGGAATATAAAATATATTTGCTGCCAAAATTTGTGCCAAAAGTAGGTTAAAAGGGTTGCCCACGACTTCCTTTTATAATGCAAAGAAATGAAGAGTTGGAATCCAAAAAACTCCTTTAAATAAGGCAAAGAAATGAAAAGTTGCAAGCCAAAACAACTCCAAGAGTTAAAAACATTTAAAATCCATTTTAAAATCCGTTTTAACTCCGATTTCGAAACCGTTTGAAATTATCGCCTTAAAAATAATAACCAACATATTTGAGCAATAAAAATAATTTTATCAAAAACTTTATTTTCCTCCATTTTCTAGAAATTAATTAAAATAACCCAAAATTACGCGAGTTGTTACATCAATTGGCCCCCCTCAACTTCATAGCACCACTATAAACCATATATAAAAAAAACTAATGATATAGATCAATAATTAAGAATTAGAATTACCTCTTATTCGTATCAATTGAATGTTGTAACTTGAACGTCCGGGTTGTTTCAAAATGAATGAAAAACGATCACGCAATATTAGGGATGGAGTTTAAAACGATCCCTGTCAAATACCCGTAAATGAAAAACATGTGTATTAGGGATGGAGCCAAATATGAAAAACAAATGGATTTTTGCACAAACTACCATAATCTACATGCTCGAACTATGACTCACGGAATAAAGCCAAATATCTTGTTCAATTTGAAATTTCTAATATCAATTTGTGTACTATCCTTCTTTTATATAATATTTGCAAAGTAAGAATATGATGAATGGCCATATAACAAATGATTCACCAATATTACAATGATTTCATTAATTTTCTCTTTTCCAATTACAAAATACAAATACAATCAATAGCATCTACGAAGGTGAATTCAAAAACAAAATATAAATAACCCATTATCATGGGTGATACATGTTCAATTATGTAAAATCTATCTATAACAGAAAATGTACAATTAGGTATTAGACTTCTTTATAAAAATAGAATAAAAATGTACTTAAATTGAAGTTTGCCACCCAATTTAGATTATAAGTAATTAGGTATTTCACTGGAGTTTAAAAGGTCCAACTTTATCCTTTGTTTATTTTGAGAGAGAGAGAGAGGGAGACGATTTTGAGAGAGGAGAGAGAGCGGGAGAACAAAAATCATTGAGGGGATTAATTTTTTTTAGGATATTTATATTTTAGTGAAGTGTTCTCAATCACCAAAAAAACAAACATAACATATTCAAAACTCAATCAAACTACAAAATTGTTATCAAAGTACAATAAACATGAAAATTTCTCAGCCACCTAAACATTAAAGCATGAAAATTGTTACGTGACCCATGAAAAGAACTGATTTTGGAATTTTGACAAACATTTCATGGTGAATCTATTGTACACCCATCTCAGGTGTATCTCTTATCAATCAAAGAACAGTTGAATCGATTTTGAGAAAGTTCAAGCTCAACTCCTTAATTTCTTTTTCTTCATTCTACCCATCTCTTTTTTTCATCGACATAGAAATCACTATTTGTTCATCAGAGTAAAAGATAAACATAAATCCACAAATTTATGTATAGATTAAGTTTTCTGTAATTAACCTTGCGCATGGAATGGAGATTGGCGGGGCTATAGTAGTGGAGAGTGTGAGGGTCATCCTTGTGGGACCAAATGGCAGCCACGAAGGCATGGCATCCTTGTGTCACCACGTTACCCAACGACCACATCTCGATCAGGTCTCTACGGAGCACCACGCTACCCATCTCAGGTTGTTTTTTTCGGCATCAAAAACCAACAAATTTATAACATTTCGATGACATCAAACAAAGGAAAAAAAATGGAAAAAATAAGAAGAACAAACCTTGAGTGAGAACTGAAGAGAGAGGGCGCCAGACTGATATAGGAGGAGCGACGATGGACTGAAGAGAGGGCGCTGATGAGGGTTTTAGAGGGAAGAGGGAGAGTTGAGCGAGGAGCGGAAAGATTGAGCGGGACACAACAAAAGGGGAGTATAGTGAATTTTTCTAGGGCTTTTATATTTTAGTAAGTGTACTCAATTTTGGCACACTTTAAAACAGTGCCAAATTTTGCCACTGATTTAAAGTGTGCGAGATTTCTATTAAATGGTGCCAAAATCTGGCACAGTTTTAAACTGTGCAACATTTTTAATATCAGGGTGTGCCAATTTGTTGTTTTTGGTGTAGTGATCGTGCAGTTCTAGAGGTAAAAGGAACAAACACAATAATCGTGCAGATAAAGAAAGGTATGCGTCTGATCAAAGGTGTCTTACTTGTGCCTAGTTTACACCAAAGTGTACTTAGTGTTGGTCAAATGATGGAAAATCGATGCTCCTTATACTTTTCTGGAGACTCGTGAACCATCTATGACAAAAAGAATAAAAATCTGGAAATAGCTGTGGTAAAAATGAAGAAGAATAGATATTTCCCTATTGATTGGAGATATGAAAAAGACACAACTATGAAGGCACACGTTGATGACTCGTATCTATGGCACCAAATATTCAGTCACTACAACTTTTATGCGTTAAAGTTACTCCATCAAAAGAACATGATGAGAGACATGTCGGTTATAAAAGATCTAGATCATGTATGCAAAGGTTGTATGCTCGGGTAGTAACACAGACAACCTTTCCCAGAAGGCAAATCATGGAGAGCTAACTCATTACTGGAGTTAGTGCACAATGAGGTGTGTGGTCCTATAAGAACACCCTCTCACAAGAATAACAGATACTTCATCCTATTCATTGATGATTATACAAGAATGATGCGGGTCAATTTTCTCCATGAAAAATCAGAAGTTTTTAGAGTTTTCAAAAAATTTAAAAACTTCATTGAGAAACAAAGTGGTCACTTCTAAATTTTTGAGAAGGGATAGAGGAAAGGAGTATAAATACAATAAATTTGATAAGTTATGAATATATGAATGAGTAGAACACTAAAAAATTATCGGTTATGCTCGAGATCAGAATAGAGTTTCTGAAATAAAAAATAGGATAGTCATGGAGATGGCCAGAACGATGCTCAAGGAGAAAGGCCTTCCCAAAACCTTCTAGGCGGAAGCAGTATACAATACAATGTACCTCCTAAACAGGCTTCCCACCAAGGCTATTCAAACCAAAATGCTGATTGAAGCATGGAGCGATCAAAATCCATCATTAAAACATCTCAGAATGTTCGGGTGCATATGATATGCTCATGTTCAATGCCAAAAGAAAAGCAAGCTCGACGATAAGTCAGAAAAGAAATCTTCTTAAGCTATAATACTCAATCAAAAGGCTATCGAGTCTATAACCTGAGAACCAAGAAGTTGATGATCAGTCGCGATGTGGAGTTCGATCAGTGTGCTACCTGGAACTGGGAAGAAGAGAAGATTGAAAGAAGAAACATCATCACATCTACACCACCACAACATAGTGAAGCTACGGAGACTACAACTGCCCTAACACCAGAAACAATACCTCCAACATCACCGAGGTAATAAGACTTATCTCCAAAATCAACTCCTAGATGGGCCAGACTAGTAGCTGAGATCTATAAAAGCTACAACTTTGCAATTATAGGACCAGAGAGTTATGAAGCTGCCAAAAAACAAGAAGTCTGGGTCAAAGCTATGGAAGAAGAGATGAAGATGATCAACAACAATATGATTTGGGAGTTGGTGCATCGACCAAAGAATAAGGACATTATTAGAGTAAACTGAGTCTACAAAACCAAACTACAACCTGATGGCTCAATCCAAAAACACAAAGAAAGGTTAGTGGTGAAAGGCTACTCATAATAATTCAGAGTTGACTACAATGAAACCTTTGCACCAGTTGTGCGATTAGACACCATTATAGCACTAGTGGCGCTAGAAACTCAAAATCCCTAGAAGATTTATCAATTAGATGTCAAATCAACATTCCTTAATGGATATCTCGAGGAAGAAATTTATGTTGAACAACCACAAGGGTTAGAGGTGCAATGAAAAGAAGATAAAGTCCTTTGACTAAAGAAAGCCTTATATGATCTAAAGCAAGCTCCGAGAGCCTGGTACAACAGAATTGATGGACACTTCACCAATCGAGGATTCAGGAGGAGCCAGAGTGAGCCAAATTTGTACATCAAGACCCAAGGTCAGAACTATACTCTTATCATTTCCCTTTATGTGGATGATTTAATCTATACAGGCAATGATGAGAAGATGATCAAAGAGTTTAAAGAAGACCTGATGAAAACATTCGAGATGACCGACTTGGGCTTAATGCACTACTTTCTTGGCATTAAAATAAGCCAAGAAAATGGTGGAATATTCTTATCACAAAATAAATACATCGAGAACCTCTTAAATATGTTTTGGTTATAAACCTATAAATCCGTTTCTACACCGCTCGTGACCAACGAAAAACTTAAAAAGGACGACAGTTCGCCTAAAGCAGACGCCTCTCTCTACAGGAGCCTTATTGGGAGGTTACTATTTCTCACAGCTACTTGATCAGACATAATGTGTGCTAGAAGTTTGCTATATAGGTTCATGAAGTGTCCAACTCAGATTCACTATGGAGTAGCTAAAGAAAATACTTAGGTACTTACAAGGCACGAAAGAATATGGTATGAGGTACAAGTCTACTACCTACTCAAGACTGATCGGGGGCACGTACAGTGATTGGTTCGGATCGGTGGACGACATGAGAAGCACTTCAGGTTATGCATTCACACTTGGTTCTAGATTCTTCTCGTGCGCATCAAAAAAGTAAGAGACAGTTGCTCAGTCCTCAACAGAAGCCGAGTACATAGTAGCCTCAGCTCAACGTGTCAAGTAATTTGGCTAAGTCTAATACTTGAGGATGTGGGACTAATGTAAAATGAACCTACAGAAATCTAATGCGATAGCAAATCCTCAATTGCGATGGCAAAGGATGTAGTTTATCATAGCCAAAGAAAGCATATTTCAATCAAGTACCATTTAATGCGAGATGTAACATCCAACAAAGAGATTGGGTTGAATTATTGCAAGACTAAGGAACAAGTTGTAGATATTTTCACAAAAGCACTACTGACAACCATGTTCAAATAACAACGAGCCATGCTTGGGATTTCAGGAATTACCATTAAGGAGGAGTGTTGAAATGTGATAATAATTCCTAGAATAGTCTAGAATATTCTAGATAATGTCAATTATTAAATATGAGTTAATACATATTAGATAAGATAGAGCATACTTGTAATGTATAGAATAATCTGGAATAGTAAGGAAGTATGTATTCTACTAGAATGTTCCCATAAGGAGGTAAGAACCTTCTGGAAAATTAATCTAGACCATTGATTATTTTTATCTCTAGCATCCATTAAGGACATTAGATGCCTATAAATAGGTGGGGAGGCCATTTGGCCAAACCATCCCAATCTAAACCAAGCATTGTAATCGATCATCAAGTATAATACAAAAAGTTTCCTTCTTTTTCTATATTCTAAAATTCTCCTAAGATAAGTTACCAACTAATTCTATCCATCTAAATTTTTAGTAGCCCATATCTAGCAATTATAATTTCCTAAACTAAACATTTAACTATATTCCAAACTACCTCCTAAAACTAATAATCATAAGCCTCCTTAAACGTTTCTTCAAACCATTTTCATGAAGCTAACACCCATTGAAGTTTCAACTAAGAGCTCAATAGAAAAAGTAACTGAGAAAGGCAACAAACGGAACTAATGATTGCAATATTAAGACTCATTATAATAAAAAAACATGTAACTAATTACCATCAATCCACAATAAGTCTATATCACAATATCTAAGAACATACAAAAATACGTCATTTAAAAAATGAGTGGTTTTTGTTAACTTCTTATGAGGAAACAAATAAAACTATTAGTTTATAAGAAATCAATAAATAAGATAAAAAAGATAGGAGAAATATAGAATGGAAGATCAATAGTTCACTTAGGAAAGAAAGTAAAAAAATAGCCAGACATGTGGAGAGCTCCTAATTGGAGTCTCCATTTTTATATTTAGTGATAACTTCTTGTTAGGAAACAAATGAAACCGTTGATTTATAAGAAATCAATGAAGAAGATGAAAAGAGTAGGAAAAATAAAGAATGGTATATCATTAGTTTACTTGGAAAAGAAAGCAAAGAAACATTGTAATAATTAAATGGTTTTAATGAGAAAAACCCGTGGAAAGCTCCTCTTTGGAGCCACCGTTTTTATATTTAGTTATAAGATTTCTAACTAAACCGTTAATATGCATTCCATACAATGCCCAAAACAACTACCAATCCTTAATCAATACAAAAGCATAATATAAACTCTTATTTTTAATGGACACAAATATTATTTGAGTTTGTTACCCAAAAATATAAAGTCAAAGTAAACATATTAATTATTTTTGTGGAGCTCAACAAAAAATCATATTTATATAAGATATTTATCCATTGCTCATTTCAAAACAAAGTTTCATTACATGTTTTCTAATGAAATCGATTGTAACAGAATTCTTTTGTGGAACGGGTTGAAGTAAATGTAATTCGTAGGATTTATTTAATTACATATTTAATAAACATGACTAATTGGTGAGATTTTTTTTAATACATACGTGCTCGCACGCGCACACACACGTAAGGACCAAATTTCCAATTGAGTCTTAATGTAGTTTTGACTTATTCTTAGAACAAAACTTGTTTGGGTCATAGATATATTTTATATTGTCTGATCCCACGAGTCTATGACGTATTGAAGATTTATTGAAGACGTCGTGGCAAGCTACAAAGATTCAATCATGCTGAAGTTTAATTGGTGCAATTTCATGTCTTCAAGGTTTAATTACATTCCGAGATCACACGTTGAATTCATAATGTTAATAGAACTCGAAATTCATTTTATTACAATAAGGATGTTATTTTCTTTAAAGAAAATGTTTTTAAAATAGGTTTAATGGTTTTCATTGCGTTTATGTCAGATAAGGATGAATGAGAATTGGAAAAGAGTTGGTTTTTAATCAAAACTCTGTTTAAATTAAAAATTGTATCTGACGACGTCATTCGAACGACAAGAGATGTCGCTCGAACGATATAGAGTTTCGTTCGAACGAGACTCTAACACCGCCTTAAATTTATTATATATAGGCGTGTTCTATTTCCTCGAAGTGTGTGCATTCTGGAAAAATAGTTTACGATCCCGAAACATATTTTCACATGTTTTTCTAAGGTTTCAAAGGCTTAAACACATCCTTAGAGTTTAGAAGATCCGAGCTTTCATTAGTATATGTTTATGTGATGTTATGTGCACCAAGTTTGGTTTGTTCATCTTTGAACAACTTTTGATTGCTGGTTTTGCGGTGGAGAAGTGACAGACATCGTGTTCAATATCATAGACAACTCAAGCCTTATCGGTGGACACCGAGACATTCTTGGAGTCGGGTGTTGTGGATGAGCATCGTGGAAGACGAAATTTCTATGTGGGCACTATTGAAGAACGGTAGAAGATCAGAAGGAGCGTCAGGAGCCGTGGGGATCGAGTCATTGGGTAAGGCTAATCTGTCTTTGTAAAACCATTGTTTATAGTGATTGTCTGGCTTGGTGTAACAACCCGCCCATTTGGGGACCGTTAAATTTCGTAACTGGATATAAATTGGCAATATGCAGAATTTCTCGAAATAGTAAATTTTGAGATTTTCGAGGATTGAATGATTTTTGATGGATGTCGTGATTATTTCTAGGACTATATAGGTCGAAATAATTTAATTATATGTCTCCGTTGAGTATAGCGACAAAAGAGGCAAGATTTTGATTTGAAAACTCGAATTTACTTTTATGGGTTAGAATAGTGATTTGCGGTCAAGTACCTCGGATGGGAATTTTGACTGCGCCACGAGTCTCGGAATGTTTGAGATAGTCGGAAAAGAGTGTCCGATTGTCGAAATTGAGTTTCGGGGAATTTCGGAGTTAAATAGGCTCGTAATTGAGTAAACGAGTCGTTTTGGGGGTATTAAGGGATTTAACACTTTTCTCCTTATAAAAAGAGGGAGAGGGGGAGAAAAGAGAAGAGAAAAGAGAAAGAAGAGAGAGAGGAGGAAGAAAAGAGGAAAAAGGGGAAGATTCCGGCCAGCCTCCGCGGGATTCGGCTCGAGGTCGTCGAATTTTATCCACGAGGCAAGTGTTTACTTGCTTTATTTAATTTTTGCATAAATATCTCATACCGTAGTTTGGTATAATCAAACCCTAAAGGTTTTGGGTTGGGTATTCGTGGATAAAATGGGTTTTTGGGAGTTAAAACGAATAAACCCCGAAAAATGGTAAATTGGAGAAACTTAGGTTTTAATTGAAATTTATTGGTGATTTCGGGTTGTAGGATGTTTAGAACCCGTATTATAAGTGTATTTGTTGTTGGTTTAAGTTGTAGGTCGTTTGGTGAGGAGATGGAAGCTTGGGGGAAGCTTCCATGGCTGAAACAGCTTCTCGGAGAAGAAGCTGCCCGCCATGGTCGATCGATCGATAGCCATGGGTCGATCGATCGACCCTTGCTGAAAGTTGACAATTTTTCTAGGATGATTTTGATGGGATATATTCCATTTCATCTTGCTTTGAGGTTAATTAGGTGATAACCTAAAGGACCTTTTGGACTTTATGGTCCATAAATTAAGGCAATTTAGGAGGGTAAAGTAAGGGTTTTAAGTATATAATCCTTAACCTATATTTTCGAGGAAAATAGAATATTGGTAGAAATTGATGGATTAGGGTTCCTGAATTGTATTGGGGAATATAGATATATATTCTCTTAGTGAGAAATGGTATAATTGGAGTTATCCAAGTAAATCCCTAGAGGGGATTAAGTTAAGTATTGTTTATTAAAGTAACAAATACCTGGGTTTAGTATCATGCTTATATGAATGCATGATTATGATTCCTTGAGGGAATCTTTGGGATTATTGGTCATCGCTAGATGCTATAGGCCATTATGGCCGTTTATATATTCTAGGAGGAATATATGGTATATGTATATACTACGTAATTAAAGTATATATATATGATACGATGGTAATGATTTTGAAAATATAAAAATGAATATTTTCAAAATGGAAAGACAAATGATTTTCATAATTGATAAAATATGGATTATACACACCTCCCTAAATCGCTATCATAAGGGAAGTTGCGTGCGTTGTGGTGAAGCCTTCCTGGCTATTGAGCATGTTGGATATAGTCCCTAGGCCATATGGGCGTTTATTTGTACTGCGCTGGTTAGGAGATTCCGGGTGTGGTCTTGACTATCCCGCAGGCATATGGCCGCTTACCGACGTTGGTAGGTTCCCAGGTTGTCTTGTATGATAGGCCCTGGAAGATGATAGCCATTTAGGGGCGCGTCCAGTGGGGAAACCCGGAGGGGCGGTCTTAGTTTTATTAAAGCAATTTATGATAATAAATTGGCTTTAATTTACATTTCCTGAGTACAAAAAGGGAAATGGGATAAAGGTTTGGCTTCGGTAACACTCCCGGATGGAAGAAGGGATGTGGAAGCATATGATATGATCAAAGAATTTTCATGATAATGGAAATGGCTTTGGGTACATTTCCGGAGTATAAAAAGGGAAATGGGATGACATAAAATGGAAAAGCATTTTTATGATAATAAAACTGGCGTTTAAATAGTATATGATTGGTTAAAGCAATTCATGATAATGAATTGGCTTTTATATTTACATTTCCTGAGTATAAAAAGGGAAATGGGATGTTTTGAGAAAAATGAAAGTATTGATAAATACTTGATATATGAATCCTCAGTCCGGGAGATAGATCCGAATGGTTGTGGTAAAATGTATATATATATGGATGAATCGAATACCGAGGGTCTAATGGATCCCGAAGATCGACCTTGCCGCGTAGAAGTGTATCGGGGGGGTTCCTTGTTTGGATTTCTCTTCGCGAGACACCCCATGCACGAATATGACAACGTGTTGAGACAAGGAAGAAGTTTCATCCTTAGTGCTATAATATTGATATTTATTGTATGATGTAAATATATATATATATATTTATATATATATTCTGTACTGAGGGACTGGCGGATCTCGACGATCGATCGTGCTGCGTAGTAGTGTATCGGGGGGTTCCTTGTTTGGATTTTGCTTTGCGAGACAAAAAACGCACGAACATGGCCTAGCGTTGAGACTGGGGTGAAGTTTAGCCCTTAGTAAATTGCTTGGACTATCTAGGGTTGATAGTGGTTGGGTGATAGACTAGTCTAGCAGGGTAGCTTGACTAGCATGTTTAGAGGGATGCGCTAGGAGTGCACTGTTAGTGGAGAGGTGACGGGTATCTCATGGGAGTGCGATACCAAACTTAAATATGAGATAAAACCTTTTTCAAAATAATAAGGCATTTATGCACTTGCTAAATATTTTCAAAACTCGGGCTCTGACCCGTTTATCTACTTTTCCTTTCTTTCTATATTATATATACATATATATATATATATATATATATATATATATATATATATATATATATATATATATATAGGTGTCAAGACACAGGGACGCCTGGATGACACTTCCTTCAAGTCAGACGTCAGCTGCAGCAGATGTGGATGCGTGAAGGTTTTTGATAGCCGCTTCCATCGTTGTACTCTAGATAGGAGGTACTGTATAAACATTCGAGCCAATCGCTCAATTGCGTTTATTTATTTTTTTCAGTACAACATTCGATATGGTTGTATAATTTGAACAGAGTGATCGGTTATTTTATTTCATTTCATTTTCCTTTCAGTCTCATTTACGCATTAACTTGTGGATGTTTTATTTTATTCGTTAAAAAGAGTAGTTAGGTAAAAGTTTTTAACGCTCACCTAATAGGATATTAGTAATTAAATGGATTTTCGACAGTGATGCTAAGGATGATCCATATGTGACTCTTGTTTTAATATGATATAGGAGTGATCGCCCGATATCCCATTACACTTGGGTCGTCCGAGGTTTTTTCCCATTTTGGATTTTTCCTCGTACATCCGGCGTTGTGAGTATATTTACTTTATTTTACTTTCTTTAATCACTAGATGCATGTTTAGGATTAATCAAGATAAAATTTGGTTAAGTTAATTTGTGTCACAACTTGGTTTGATAAAATTGAAAAAGAATTTTTTCATAAAAAGAGAAAGTTGGGTTGCATTCATCCTTAACTTAGTTTCGCTCAAGCAAAAAGTGTTTTTGTTGAAGGTTATATTTTGGGGACACACACACACACACACACACACATATATATATATATATATATATATATATATATATATATATATATATATATATATATATATATATATTTCTCTTGTGCGGACTATCCCATATTTTAATAGTACGGACTGGACATGCATCACCTGACAGCGAGCCTAAATTATATGCCCTCTCTCTCTTTTCTGGATTCACCGCTAGGTGACACATGTCTAGTTCGCACACGAGCAATACTTTATATATATATATATATATATATGTATATATATGTATATATATATATATATATATATATATATATATATATATATTTAAAGTCTCTTGTAAGACCTCCTCATGGTGCATACTCATTGAAGAGTTCCCAATATGTGTGTGTTTCAATAAAACCAATTTTTCTCCGAAAAAGATCCAACTTTAAATTATGCAACAAATCAAGTTGTGAAAACCCAATTCTTACTTTAAACCAATTTTATCTTGCTTAATCCTAAACAGGCATCTAGTGATTAAATCAAGTAAAGTAAAGTAAAGAATACTCACAACGCAGGATGTACGAGGAAAAAACCCAAAACGGGAAAACAACCTGGGATGGCCCAAGCCAGACAATTACTATGAACAATGGTTTTACAAAGACAGATTATCCTTACACTAAGACTCGTTCCCATGGGTCTTGACGCTCCTTCTGATCTTCAACCGTTCTTCAATAGTGCCCACGCAGAAATTCCTTCTTCCACGATCTCTGTCCATAACACACGCGTCCACGTATGTCTCGGTGTCCACCGATATGGCTTTGATACGTCTACGATGTCGAACACGATGTCCGTCGCGTCTTCACCGCAAAACCCTTTGTGTTCACTGTGTAGAATAAACAACTTTGGTGCAACAAGATCACTTAAACATATAAGAATGATAACTCGAATCTTTGTAAACTCTAAGGATGTGTTTATGCTTTGTAAACCTTAGAAAACATGTGCAAACAATGTTCTGGTTCGTAAAACTGTTTTCCAGAAAGTACACTTACGAAATTCTGATGAAAACACTGTTTAAATAGGATTTAAACTCCGCCTAAAAAAACATGTCGTTCGAACGACTTGAGGAACTCGTTCGAGCGACATCCGTATCTCGTTCGAACGAGATTGGATGTCGTTTGAACGACAGCGCGAAAGTTTGACTTTTTGACTTTTTGTTTAAAACGTCTTTACTAATGAGAGATCCAAAAAAGTCAAACTCTTTTACGAGATTATCATCATAAAACGTATTTTAAACCTTTTAAACACTATTAAAATATTTTTCTTTATAAAAATTACATCCTTATCTTTTATAAAATAATTCCGAGCACCATTAATTATACGCATTCATACCTGAGTGATCTCGGAATGAAATTATCTTTGAAGACTAATAAACTTGCACCAATTAAACATCGGCATGATTAAATCTTTGAAGATTTGCCGCAACGTCTTCAATTTCTTCAATATGTCATAGACCAAGTGGGATCGTGACACAAATAAACATCTCCCTACGACATATTACAAACACAGTTTTGTTCACGGAATTAAGTCAAAGCAATACAGGGACTCAATTGGAATTTTATGTCCTTACACTCATGTACATAGCATTTTGTTTAAAATAATAATAAATAATTTTTTTTATGAAACTTCATGGATATGAGCTCCACGATGAGAAGATCATCTCCATTTTTTTATCAAAAAATTCAATAAAAAACTGTTGCGATGAGGTGAAATGCAAAAAAATGATATAAATATACATTTTCGACCATTGAAATTTTGGGTCTGCGCCAACCACTTGATTGATTGAATTTTTTAATGAAATTTTAGGGATATGATCTTCTCACTATCGAGATCATTTTCATAAAGTTTCATAAAAAATTCAATCAAAAAGTGGGTGTGATGATCGTCAAAATTTTAACGGTCGAAAATGCATATTTATTATGCATGAAGTTTTAGAAAAAAAAATTATTGTTTTACTATTTTAAAAAAATAATATGTATCGGGGTTTGCACCATAGGAGGAACTTACAGGAGGGAACTGCTCTCTCTCTCTAGAGGGAGAGAGAGGGAGTAAGGAAGGCTTACCTACAACAAGATGTACGCATCACACATAAATTTAGGTCGTAAGAAACTTTTTTTTCCTCTCCAAATTAACCTTCCAATCAACCCATATTCAAAAGATTAGGTCAGAATACATTCTGTATCTATTTTTTAAAAATCCAGAAAAAACTTTTAGCGCATACCTTTATAAATAAGGCATTTTGAGCAATTTTTTGTTGATTTTTTTAAAAATAGCTACAAAATATATTTGGACCTAACCTTTTGAACATGGGTTTATTGAAAGGTTGATTTGAAGAGAAATATAAAAAATTTGAATAAAAAGTTTTTTGGGGCCTACAACTAGGTGTGATGTATGAATAATGTAGGCCTACATCACACCTACTTCAAAGCCCTAAGAAATATTTTTCAATTTTTTTTATTTTTTTCTTGAAATTAACCTTTCAACCAATACATGTTCAAAAAATAAGGTCAAAATATTTTTTATGGCTATTTTTAAAAAATTCATTAAATTCAAGTGGTGTAGATCCTTATAAATGAGGTATTTTCACCAGTTTTTTGTTGAATTTTTAAAAAATAGCATGAAGTTGTATTTTGACCTAATTTTTTGAGCATATGTTGATGCAAGATTAACTCCATGGGTAAAATAAATAAAATTGAAAACAAAGGTTTTAGGTTGTAGAACTAGGTGTGATATATGGGTGATGGAGGAAGCATGATGTATAGAAACTTTGATCTCTCTCTCTCTCTCTCTCTCTCTCTCTCTCTCTCTCTCTCTATATATATATATATATATATATATATATATATATATATATATATATATATATATGAACTTAACCAACTCATGATGGGTGGGGTTAGCCAATTTGAGTTTCGAAGCAAACTCTTTCATCATCAAATGCAATAGAATTGCTACCTTCAACCCATATTGGGTTGGGTATTATTGGGTGAACACTAATGGTTTCCAATTCCAACAAGCTTAAGCATGGAAATTTTTTTTTGGCAAGAAAAATAAATTTATTTATTAACAAAATAGGAGAAAAAGACTCTCCCAAGGCTCTTAGAAGCGCCAGAGCAAAATAAAATTAGGAACATTTATGAAACCCCGAATGAGTAGCAGCTGCCCTTTAATTATATTTAAGAGCCAATTTCTACTCAATAGTTAGATACAAAAAATAATCCTTTTTCTTATTTCTCTTTGGATTAACTTATTTTTCCTTAACTGAATTATTGGAATCTTCAATATTACCTAGAACCTCAAAAGAATTATTAATTGGAGTAATTTGAGTTTGATTTTTTCCATTATTTTTCTCAACCGAGTCCACAATAAATGCCCGAGCTTTATTATACTTAATAATCTCCACATATAAATTAATTTCAGTCCTTTCATTTGACATGTTTGGAATGTCCTCAAGAGGAGGCATATCTACATAACTATCTTCTTTATTTGAAATAACTCTACCTAAATTATCAGCTTTTAGCACAAATTTAGGGGCTTGCGTTTCCTTTTGAATAGGCACCACATGATTTATGAATACGTCATTAATAGGACATACATTTTGACCTTTCAGATTTATCGGGTTTCATGATATTGATAAGTCATTTATCAAGTGTTACTTTTCAAAAAAATTAGTTATTTGCAAGTGTTTTTCCCCACTATTTTTGGAGATTTTAGAGTTCTGTTTAGAAAGCACCTGAATTCTCTTTTCATCAAAGCTTTCATCTGAGAATTACTCTTTGGGTTTCATATGAACAATTATACAATTTTTAGATAAAAATCTTACTCGTTCTATTGGTAAAGCTTACAAAACTGTAGACGAGACATGATGGGCTAGACCTAATGTAGAAAACATAGATGTGAAACCTTCCATATCAGCAGATAGATTACACTCATGATCGGCTACTTTATAACCATCTTTACATCCATTACCTCCAACATCTTTACTATAAACAACCTTGATTTTAATTTAGACAGACTTGAGTATCTCGATCTTCTTCCTTTAGTTCTTCAATAAAGATCTCTCAGTGGTGAGTTTTCTTGATATAATATTGGATCAGAACATGTTTTTTAGGGCTTACGGGGCTTGAATTTAGTTCTTGATTTCCTTCATTGCCTTTATGATTTTCTATATGGATATTTTTGATAATTTCTTGAGTTGGATACTTTTGCTCCTCTACATATACACCTTTTGATCTTTACTCCTTTCTTGAGGCATTATTGATGGGATCTTTTTGGAGGAGGGTTTTAAATAAGAATTTTGATTCGTCGTGACCTTTTTTCTTGCAGTAAGAATATTACTCTGGGATATTCTCATAATCCACTTATTTGCAGAAGCCTTTAGAGACACACCCAATCCATACTTTATAAGGGTTTTGGTCTAGGAGGTTTAACTTGAACTCAGGATGTACTTGATCTAGTGATTGATGCTGTGGAAGAATCCAGTTTGAGAGGCTTTCATATTAGTTGGGAAATTGAGAATAAAGTAGATTTGGCAAAGAAGTGTATGGGGAGATTTAAAAAATATATCCAAGTAGAAATAAGAGTAAATTCCTCATCTGGTCTAAAATATGCATACCATTGGAAGGTTCTCATAGGAAAACTATAAACCATTAATCCCTTAATCATAAATGAACATAGTCCTCTTCACCATTGAGTCTTATCAAAATATGTTTGGAATCCATTAGACATATTGAATATATAGCTTTAAGGGAAAAAGGTTTCAAAGGTCATACGCATAACCTCTAGAAAAGGTCTACCATGTGAAAACTTACCAATGAATGAATGTTTGAATGGTTCTTCAAGGTCTAGAATATCATCATCCGAGAAGATGACAATAAGATCACCCTTGATGGTTGTAGGTTGTTTGAGTTCAGGTTCTTTAGGGGTGTTGCTGGCAACCACAGTCACAAAATATCTGGTCCAAAGGTTTAGGTCTGGAGGTTTGGTCATGGGAGGTACATAGTGGTTGTTTGCATGACAACCATACAACCCTAGATCTACCCAAGGAGAGAGAGTCTCTAACAACTTCTCCACTATTACCAAAATTATATATATATATATATATATATAACGAATACACTCCAAATAATTAAGAAAAAAATGATTGTTTTGCTTAAATATTTAATGACCATTTATTATCTCAATTTGAAACCTAATACTCGAGGTTAAAAAAGTAAAAAATAAATAAATTTTGCATGCAAGTATGAAAAATATTACCCAAAAAATTCCAATTGTATTATTTTAAGAATTACATTTCTAGTTTATTCAAATTATAATTATTTTTTTCGGGTTTAATCTCATTTCCAAAATTTCGTATAGGCTCCCATAACAAGTACTTTTTGAATTATATTATGTCTCATAACCACCCAACCGCCCATTTTCCTTTCCACATAGAATGTCACTTGACCCATATTGTTACAATAAGACCAACAACTGAAAAACTAAAAAATATTGGAGTGGATACAAATGAATGTTAAAAATTTAAACTATATACTTACGATCCCAGTTATAATTTATAAGATTCACAGACTTTGTACAATACTAATTTTGAATAAAATATATAATGGTATCTATGGGGACACATTTATCTTGGCCTAAGAAAGTAGCCGACCAACCCATCTTGCAAAGAGGACTGCCCGACCCAAATCAACTAGTATTTAAAGACTCGTGCATTTTATATACACTAAAAGACATGAAGGATATACTCAAATTGGTTACCAATAATCTCGGTGGAGATATTCAGGGACACCTCAAGTTATCCATGATCTCATTGAGTTACTTATACAACTCAACCACCTATTTTACACAATTTTTAAATCATAAAGCCAGGTCTGGGGCAATGGGATATAACCTTGAGCACTGAGAGACACTAATAAGAACATAGCAACATCTTCGTGGACGAAGGCAAGTTGCCAAACCACGTAAATCGTTATTGTGTGTGACATTTACATTCTGCATTTACAATTATTTTCTTGAATCTTTTTTGCTATATTTCTTACACTCACAATTGGCGCCTTGTGTGGGATATGATTTCTATTCCTACAAAAACATTCATAAGCAGAATACTTGTAATGTCTCGCCACAGTAGCAACATTTCTCTGGATAGCGATATGCAAGATGATCAAGTCCCGCCTATGGTCAGGTCAAATATTTGCCAACAACCAAATCCCGAGTTTCACTAAGAAAGGAAGCCTTCTGAAGAAATTCGGGGACCACCTAGGTTTACGCAGATCTCCATGTTGGTTGACGCTTACGAAGCTAGGCTTTGATAATAAGAGGATGCCACATGCCTCCAGGTGGAAGAAAATTCTCGCCTACAAAAGCAACTGGAAAGAATGGAAAGAGATCTCCATGTAGATACCAATAAGTGTTGTGATAGGAGTCCAAGTCCTCGGGCGAGCAACACTTGTAGCTTAGGGAGGAGCTCTAGGAGCGACCAGGGTAGATCTGAATGTGGAAGGTCTGATCATGATTGATGAGAGTGAGGTCAATCATAGAGGCACCACATAAGCAATGATCATCAAGATGAGAACATTATAATCCTAGGTTGTAGAGAGATGGACCAGCATTCAGCCCATCGAGGAGCCAGGTCTACCAGGGAGTTAGACAGAAGGGATCTCAACACCTAGATGAAATATCATTTTTAAGGGAGATTAAAGAAGAAGAAAACCCAAAGAAGTTCACCGTTCCAAGGTTCAAGATTTATGATGGGAAGATAGATCTTATCGGCCATATTCGATAGTACAGGTAGGCAATGACACCGTGGAGTTACAATGACACCTTGATATGTCATATTTTTCATTCTAGCTTTCATGACATATCACAAAAGTGGTTCAAGATATTGCCCCTCAGATCGGTTGGGAGCTTTAAGGCCTTAGAAGAGTCCTTTACTACTCGCTTCATAACCAACATCTCCCATCCAAAGAGGATGGTTTCACTAGTCATAATGAAAAAAATCCACAGAGGCTTCTGGGAGTTTTTTAATGAAGAGGAGGATTGCTCAGAGAAAGTTATCATTGCATCTTTCAAGATTGGTCGGTCTACCATAGCTCTATCGCGCCAGTCCTTGACCAAAAAAAGTCTAACACTATCGATGGTCTTATGGCTCGTATTGAGAAATATGCCAAAGTTGAGGATGTGGTTTACTCTAATACAGGGGATAACGGTCGAGTAAAAATAAGAAAATGAGGAGATAGGAGTGACATTAAAAAAAAAAGAATAAGAATGGGGGCAAGAATAGATCCAAGAATGGGAATAAGGATGATCCTTCAAAAATATTTCAGGCTATTAACACAATCTTCAAGGAACCAATCTATATGATCTTAAGCAAAATCAAGGATCAACCGTTCATCAAGTGGCCTAAAAAGATGGGTGGTGACCCAGCGAAAAGGAACAACGCACTATGATGCTCATTCCATAAGGAGGGAGGCCACAAATTGACAATTATAAGGCTCTGAAGTCACACTTAGAATAGTTAGCCCGAGATGGGCATCTCAGTGAATACATAAAAAAGAAAGTTGAGAAGGTCGCATCTAATGGCGATAAAAAATAAGACAACGTCTTTAATAACGACATGGGATAAGAATTTACGATGATCCATGGAGCGTTCGACCTAAAGAAGATACAAGGGAATGTTGTTTGGATGGAACTGAAGAAGGTCATTTCTGTCATGGATGCATTCTAGATTGACCCTGCAAAGATCTAAGATGGAAAGCGCTGGAGACTAGAGGACGTCGACTAAACCAAACACATTATCTTCACTGAAGAAAATTTAATCAAAGTGAGGACCCCACATCATGATGGTCTTGTGATATCTTTAAGAGGTTCTAATTGGGATATCGAAAATCTACTTGTGGATCACGGAATCTCATCAGAGGTAATGTACCTAAAGTTATTCCATAAGTTGAAGCTTAACCTAGTCGACCTCAACGAGGCTACAGTTCCGTTGGTCAGCTTTATAGGAAGAATCATAAGACCATTAAGAATTATAGTCATTCGAGTGAGAGAAGGAAACATCTCAAAGCTAATTAGGTTCTTGGTGGTAGACATAGAGTCCCATATCATGTCATTCTATGCAAAGCATGGTTGCATGCCATGGGGGTCGTACCATTTACCTACCACCAAAAGTTGAAGTGTATCATCGATCGGGGCATAGTTAAAATTCATGGAGACCAGGATACTACAAGAAAGTGCTTCATCCCGACCATTCATCCCAGGAAGTAAAAGAAAAAAGAACCAAAAAATGCTCTAGAGGAAGCCCAGGAGGGTGTTACACCCTCTAAATAGTAATTGTGGTACGATCGACCAATGGTGGAGAAGACTAGGGTCCATCGTACTGATAGGGTCATTAAAATCTTGGAAGAATTTGGGGCTAATGATAACTTTCCAGAGATAAAGTTTTTGATTGGTACCGCACTAACTAATCAAGAAAAAATAATATTGATTGCCTTCTTAAAAAATAATCAGGATGTTTTTTCTTGGGAGACATATGATCAGCTTGGGATTGATTCCGACATAGCCTGCCATCGTGTGCACGTTGACCCGATCTTCAAGATGATCACTCAAAAGGCACGCCGAACATCTCCCAAAAAAGGTAAAGCGGTGAAGAATGAAGGAGGGAAGCTTTTGGATGCAAGATCTAATAGGGAAGTTCAGTTCCCCAAGTGGTTATCTAACCTAGTGGTGGTATGGAAGAACAACGATATTTGGAGGGTATGCATTGATTTCATAGACCTCAATAGGGCATGTCCTAAGGATAGGTTCCCTCTGCCTAAGATTGATCAGCTGGTTGACACTATGGAAACACATGAAAGGATGAGTTTTCTGGATGCCTACTCACGATACCATCAAAGTTTTTTTTTCAGCCCCGACTAAGACAAAATGTCCTTTATAATCCCTATTAGGTAGTACAATTACAAAACTATGTCGTTTGGCCTAAAAAATGAAGGGGCAACTTATCAAAGGTTAGTCATAAAGATGTTCAAGTGACAAATGGGAGACATGATGGAAGTCTACATCGATGATATGTTAGTCAATAGTAATAAGAGAGATGACCACCTCATGAACCTTGCTAGAACCTTTGAAATCCTCAGGAAATACTAAATTAAACTTAATGCAAGTAAGTGTTCCTTCGGTGTCGAGTCAGGAAAAATTTTGGGCTACTTTGCCAGTAAAAGATGAATTGAGGCCAACCTAGAACAAATCAATATGATCTCCAAGGTACAGGCTCCAAGAATGTTGGAGGTGTTCAAAAGCTCACTGGTACACTCGCAGCACTTAACCGCTTTATTTCTATGTCCTTAAAATGTTACTGACTATTTTTCCAACTTTTAAAGAAGGACAAGGGTCTCATTTAGAACGATGAATGTTTAAAGGCTTTGAAGGATATCAAATCCTACCTTTGTAAACTGCTTGTATTCATGATTCCTGATAATGGAGACCCATTATATCTCTATCCCGTAGTATCAGACCATGTTGAAAGCTCGACTCTTGTATGTGAGAATGAGGGAGGACAATATCATATTTATTATGCTAAAGAAACACTTTTGGACGCAGAACAATGTTACTTAGCACTAGAAAAGCTTGCCTATGAACTGGTGGTTACCTCAAGAAAGATGAAACACTACTTCGAAGCTCACTCAAGAATAGTGATAACCTTGTATCCTCTTAAAACTGGCCTCTGAAAAGCTGACCTCTCTTGACGAATCTCAAAGTCATCGATTGATCTTGGAAGGTTCGATACTTACTTTCAACCAAGAATAGTGAATAAGGGACAAGTCCTAGAAAATTTTATCTTCGAGTTTACGAGGAGCACAGCAGACTATCGACCAATAGGGAGTTAAGTAGTCAACAAATGAGGAAGCAGAACATAAGGACTTGCCCTTATATATTGATGGGGCATCGAACTCCAAGGGGAGAGAGTAGGAATCATCGTCATCACTCTAGAAGATACTATCATCGAACATGAAATGAGATTATAATTTGAAGCCTCCAATAACGAATCTGAGTATGAGGCACTGATTGATGGCTGGCACAAGGTCCAAATGCTGGGGACAAAGCACCTCAATGCGTTTGGCGATTCCAAACTAGCCTCCAAGAAATTAAGTGGAGATTTCAATGGAAAAGATGATAGGATGACTGCCTACCTCTCCGTAGTAAGGGATCTTATGACAGGGTTCGAGAAGGTTGATATCGAATAGTTCCTCCAGGGGTAGAACAGTCACACTGACACCTTGACAGCCTTAAGCTTAGTAGTGGAATCCAATTTCAGAAGAGCTATCCAGATAGAGTTCCTCGCCAGGACAAGCATCGACCAGATAATAATCATTGAATAAGTCCTCTTCACAGAGACGTCCCCTAGTTGGATGGATCTCATCATTGCCTTCTTATAAAGTGACATATTAAATTATTATAGGAGATTAGCTCATCAAGTAAAGGTGAAAGTATTCCATTTTTATCTCCCCAAAAGGAAAGCTCTAAAAGATTCACAGGCCTCGTATCTATAATGCGTTCACCCACATGACACAAAACAAGTTCTTAGTGAACTTCATGATGGTATTTATGCAAGTTACATTGGAAGGATGTCGTTGGGCTTTCGAGTGATTAAGGAAGGTTACTGGTGTCCTCACATGCAAATGAACACCAGCACCTATGTTCGTAGATGTGAAAGGTGCCAAAAATTCTCTCCCATGGTCCACCAGACATTTAGCGACGTGAAATCCTTAACAAGTCCTTGGTCAATCACATAATGGGGACTAGATATTGTGGGACCACTATCTACTGCACCTAGAAATCGTAAGTATTAGTTGGTCGACACATATTACTTAACCATGTAGGTAGAGGCAGAACCACTAGCCAATATACATAACGCCAATATGACCAGTTTCATTTAGAAAAGCATCATAACATGCTTTAAACTATCATCACCAACAATGACACACAGTTTGAAATAAGCTTCATTCAAATTTTATGTGATGAGAACGATATCAATTACCACTTAAGTTCTATGGTATACCCTCAAAACAACGGTCAGGCAGAAGCATCCAACAAAACCATGATCAACGACTTAAAGAAGAGTGTGAAAATAGCAAAGGGTTCTTGGGTGGACGAGCTCCCCCATATTTTGTAGTCCGACCGCACTAATCCTAGAAGACCAATTGGGGATATAGGCTTCACATTTGCCTATGAAATGGAAGCTATTAGCCCACTTGAAGAATGTCTCCCTACTATAAGAACCACCATAGTCGACCAAGGCCTGAAAAATTATGCACCACTCACTGAACTTGACTTAATAGACAAGCGAAAAGAACATGCCATGATCAAGTTGGCTTCTTATTAACAACAACTGGCAAAGAAATACAATAAAAAAGTTAATCCAACGAAACTATAAGTAGGAGACTATGTCCTAAGAAAAGTTCTTGGTAGTTCCATAAAGCCATCAGATGGAAAGTTGGGGCCAAACTAGGTAGGACGTTTTATGGTGATAAGGGATGACCTTTAGGGAGCATATCACTTGGAAACAATGGAGGGCCTGGAGATATCAAGAGGATGGAAAACAGTTAATCTCAAGAAGTTCTACTTTTAGTGTTCGTCATATTTAATTAGTACATTTAGTTTATGAATTTTTTTTCCAAGACCATGTTGCTTGTAAGTTATTACTCGATGAATAAAGGCCAATTGGCTATTGCATTTTGATCCCATATATTGGCTGCTTCAAATTTCTTGATTGCATCTCAGTATTGTGCATCCTTTCTAAATTGTAACTCACTTGACTGAAAAAAGATATTACCTTTGGTTAACAAAAGGCTGATTAGCTTGTCTTAGCCAAAGATCATCCTCATGCATAACGAGACTAATGTGGATTGGGATAAGCTTTTTATCTTATTTCAATCAAAACGTTTGATCATGCTAAGGAGAGTCCACGATAATGATAATAAAGTGACTAATGTATTCCAATTGTCATAACCCTCAACTCCTTATCATAAACACAATAGACCTCATGAGTTTCCCCGACAACAGTAAAATCCCTACAGGGGATCTTTCGCCAAAAAAGCCAAATTCAGTTGGTCGCCAACTATGTTGGTCGAGAAAAACCTGATCCGAAGGATGGCCTATCAACCAGGTACATTCTCGTCATCTCTCACCTAGGCCTAAGGTAGTGTAATGACAAAAACTAAAGGTAAGGCAAATGGAATGATACTGCTAAGGAATATTGGACTGGGAGAATGTACAAACACAAAGTAGTAAACTCATTTAGTTGACAGGTTTCGTAAATGGCTAGCACTTGTTCTCAAAAAAATTTAGTGGACTAAGAATCCCAAGATGATTAAACCTATATACTAACCCATTTAATTGTAAAAAGGCCTAAAATGGTCAATAGTATTACTTGTGTCGAATTGTGTCTAATTAGATGGTATGAAAGTATCGGTGAAGTAAGACGTTAATTAATTAAGGAATGGATGAATCCCAGATGTGAGTAAGTGTAACTGACAATTTATCCAGTACGAGACTCGCAAAAGTTTAACGTTGCGCGATTTTTGTAGAATAATCTATTGGCAAGAAAAATGGTTTGACCACTTTTCAAGGGTACAAACAATATGGACAAAAGGTCAATGGTGTCGAATTTGGAATTTGAGGAAATTTTTGGAAGGTGGTTGATCAATCGAATAAAATAACCCTTACTGGTCGCTCGCTCAAGCCATCGATTGATTGATGGTCACTGATCAATCGATCGATCGAGAAGGTTATTGATAGATCCTTATTTTCGTTATAATGTCTCACCCAAAACCATAGTGTTGACGCACGTCAACATATTAGGAACCCCAGACATATATAATTATGGTTTAAGATTTATTTGTAGTATAAAGATGAAAGAAGGGGGTGTTAGGGATTCAAAAGCCCTCTTCTCGTTTGTAGCCTTCCTCTCTCTCTAAGTTGGATCTACCACGGGGGTTTCTCTCCATGAATTATTAGGGCTAAAACCATCCACATACACCAATATCTTTACCCTGAAACCAACATTACAAAGCCTTAAATGAACTCACATCCCCATATAAAACCCTAGACAAATTTATCGGCTTAAAGGAGAGAGTGTTCTTGGATTTGGGTGGAGTTTTGAGGGGGGTGTTCTTGGAGGATGAAGATGGATTTCATGGAGGAAAAGGAGATAAGCAATGGAGCTTCCATGGAGATTCTTTTGTAGGAGATTTTGGTAACCCCTTCAAGCCACCTTTGAAGGTGGGGGTTGCTCCTCCTACACCACCATTACACCACCATTTTTAGATACATTTAGGTGGGAATACTAACATTGATTTAGGTTTATAAATATTTAAAGTTTTAGCTAATTTATTTACATATATTAGGATTAATATATATAGGATATGTAATAGCTTGCATCCAATGGATTGACTATTTGATATCATATGATTCTATGTGTAAATGAGTTTCAAGGAAATGTTTTAAAATGGATGTTGATAGATGACACATTTCAGAATACTCTTTTACACATATTGGGTGTAACATGTGTAGAATAATGGTTATATTGCATTAATTAATTTAGAAATTGTATCCTTAATGTTTTTTTAAAAAAGGGGCTTTTGAAAGAAGGTTTAAGCGTTCAAATTTCTAGAACACTATTCATGGACATTTTATAGAATAAAATGTGTTAATGGTGGGTTTTAATGAAGGAAATGAGATTTCTATGAAAATTAATGTTTGAAGTTTATTCATGTCAGTTCGAAAAATGATGGTATATTTTCCTACATTAAATGGAGTACTTTATATATAAAGAAGTGTTTTCACTTTAAATGGGTATTTTAAAGCGTGTAAACTCATAATAATAAAATAATATGGGTTAATGTGTAAATATTGGTAAAATGGATGTTAAGATGTAAAAACCCAAAAATAAAGTAAATTTATCAAATATGTGGAAAATGAGGCTTTAATATATAAAATTCATGAACTTATATATTAAACGTGTGTAAAGTGTAAAATATGAAAGTTGAGTAAAGTGTGCTAATTGAACGAGTGTTTTAATGGTTAAATGCGTTTAAGTGTTGAATTGGAAATTTAAACTACTTTTTGGAAAATTTCACTTATTAAAAAACTAAATTGCAAGTTTGGAAGTAAAAAGGGTAAATTGGAAATTTACTTATGGTGGAACATTTTTATGAATTAGAAATGTTGGTGAATATTTTTTCACTTGTATGGGTGAAAATGAAATAAGTCCTAAAACGCGAATCATTTTTGGTATAAAATCAACGTGCGTGTGAATAAAGGATTTAAAGGAGAAAGTAATAATTTTCCAAGTTTCATGGAAAAAATGGACCGTTAAGTCTTGGATTTTGGCTTTAGCCCTTAAATTTTAATTAATGTGAACACTGGAATAATTTTGAATGCATTAAAAAGATAATAGAATATTCGAATGATGTCGGAGAAATAATTTAGCAGGAAAAGATGTCCCTAGTGGTGAAAACCCCCAAAGTAACTGATATGATGGAGGAGACCAGTGGTGAGAGTCAACGATGTCCGTGGTTATTGGCTAATTCCCGAAGATATTGATGTAATCAGGAATATGATAAGGAACTGGTTATAATATGGAAATAACCTAACTTGTGTGAATGAAAAATGTTCTGATTAATGTATTGTTGACAAGTAAATTGAGAATAGTGACAAATGTCCATAAGAAAAGTGAAATGGTTAAGGAAGATAACTTAATGTGTAATTAAACTAGCTAAGGAGGTTTAAAACCATAATAACACAAGTGTGTGTTGTATAAGGCTTTCAATATAAATGAATATTTTTTAACACGATGTGTGCTTGTGTTAAAAGAACGCCTAGGTAATAGTTAAGTAACTCTGTCATGAGTTAATGAACATTGAGTAAACGAAAGATTTTCCAACGAATGTTATGTGTTTAACCGGAATTGTTTTTTAAGCATAATGATACACATTGATTATTTTGTAAAGTCAAGGGGAATAAAATGTATTAAGTAACATTTTAAAATAAAACGGTTTAATAAAATGACTTTTGTTTATAATCATGTGTGATGAAATAACCTTCGACGATAATGTCAAAAATGGATTGATAAGTGCTAGATGACGCACCTGGGATACTTAGAACACGATGATGTTCATCTTGGTTATAGATATCACTAAGAATGGTTCCTTAGTCTTGATTATAGCACGTTTATGTGCTACCTATATGAGTGGGTGTGACTCTAGTACATGAAATCATTAGGTACTAGGCATGGTTAATGCTTGAATGTTTGAGATGCCATTAGAATTGTTATTATTTTGGATCTTGTAGGACGTTTCTAAGAGTCGCAACAGTGACTTGTGAGTTGAATGTTCAAAACCATGTGAGCAATGTGTTTAATTTGATGAGAGTGATCTCAGAAATTGAGGTTTGCTATCAATGAGAGTGATCTCGAAACCATGTGAGCATTGTGTTGAAATTATGTAGGCCTGGGTGGGATGGTTCAATGATTTTCAATAAGCCCCAAGAGATGTAATTTTACCTTAATTTAGTATAGTTATTCTTACCGATGGTGGGATAGGTAGTATTGGTCCTAGGGAGAGAAAACCAGTGTTTCCACTCCCCAGAGGAATTGACTTTGTATTCCATTTATTTAGCAAGGATGGATGACTCATGGTTAGGAACCGTCACGATTAATGGGTCAAGCTAGGGTATGTGGCAAGGCTCAGACCTTACCAGATATTAGTCAGGGCTATAGAATCTAAGGGTAGGTAGAATGGGACGATTCATTTTTAGAAATTGATTATTTTCTTTTGGCGTTGTAGTTTCCTTTTTCATTGCATTTCTTTTGTCTCCTTGGATCCCGGTAATGGAAATTTATCGATCAATTGTCATTTGTGTCTAGTGATTCATAAGCTCAGTATTGATGCGAGTTATGTCAGTTGTGGCTGATGTGTCAATGTAAAACGAGTGCGCTCTTCTTCGGAAGCACCTTTGTTCTACACTAGTTTGTGTGTACGGTGGTCTCGCATTTGTTGCATATATTATTTTATTGCTTTAGGTTAACATATTTTGTTAGTTAATCGATATATCTAGTTACAAATTGGTCGTGGGTTTCAAGGTTGTGACTTGAGAATACTTTGAGCATTAGAACCTGATAAAACATTAGATGCTAGCATTTTAGAATTGTTTGGAAATGTGTGGATGGAGGATGTGATCGCCTGTATATATTCGTGTTGTGACACCTAGGTGACTCTATGTTATCGTAAGGATCTCGTAAAAGATATCGTGTTAGCCTATGCAAGGCGTGATCTAAGATTTCTCGAGGAAATGTCATAAATCCTTAAGTAGGAATGATCTAGGATAATGAGTTCATTAGTGATAGTGCGATATTTGGTGAGTATCTATCATCTCGAGTTTCTTTTTTATGTAAATGTTAGGAATGCTTGAGAATCAGTAATAAAACCTTCGGGTTCGTCATGATTGTTGATGAAAATGAAATATATGGGTTATAGACCATAGTGTTAAGGATACACTAGAATTGAAAACTGGTTGAAAGTAATTGGATTCTAAGATTAATGACCAAAAACTCTGATGATGAAATTTCCTAAGGAGGGACAAATGTAATACCACACCTTAGAAAATAGGTGAGGAATAATAATTTAAGTATTTTATTGAGAAATATAATTAGAGAAACAAATTCATAAGCGTTCGAGCTAGAATTGTACATAAAATCACCCGTTGCTGAAAGTAATGAGAAAGGGAATTTCCATGTTGCATGGTCTATATCGATGTACAATTATGTCTAATTAGTTCGTATGAACGTATTGGTGAAGTATGACACGAATTAATCAAGGAATGGATGAATCACGGATGTGATTAAGTGTAACTTGTAATTTAGATGGTAGGCGGCTCGTATAAGTTAAATGTTGCATGATTTTTATAGAATTATCTTTTGGCAAGAAAAATGGTTTGACCACCTTTTAAGGTTACTAACAATATGGAAAAAAGGGCCATGGGGTCGAACTTGGAATTTAAGGAAGTTTTTCAAAGGTGGTCGATCGATCGAAGAAAATAACCCTTGGAGGTCACTCGATCGAGCCATGAATCGATCAATGGTCTCTGATCGATCGATCAAGTAGTTCTTCGATAGATCCTTACTTTTGTTATGATGTCTCAACCGAACCATTAGTTTTTTCACACATCATCCTCTTAGGAACCCAGACATAGATGATTTCGGGTTAATCTTCATTTGTAGTATAAAAATGTAAGAAGGGTTAAGCTAGGGTTTCAAAAACCCTCTCCTCACTTGTAGTCTCCCTCCCTCTATCTATGTTGGAGCTCCTACGGAGGTTTTCTATCCTAAATTTTTTAGGGCTGAAACCACCCACATTCACCACTATTTTTTCCATGGAACCACCACTAGAAAGCCTCAAATGAACTTAAATCACCATACAAAACCCTAGATAAATTTATCAGGTTAAGGAAGAGGGTATTCATGGATTCAGGCGGAGTTTTGAAGAGTTGATCTTGGAGGAAGAAGATGGATTTCATGGAGGAAAAGAAGAACAACAATGTGTCTTCCATGGAGCTTGTTTTGGAGGATCTTTTGGTAACCCCTTGAGGCTACCATTGGTGGTGGGGGTTTCTCCTTCTACGCCACCATTCCACTACCATTTTTGGAGACATTTAAGTGGTAATACTAACCTTGATTTACGTTTATAAATGTGTATAATTTTAGCTAATTTATTTACATATATATGCTTATTATATTTAGGATGAGTGATAGCATGTATCCATGGGATTAACTATTTGATTTCTATGATTCTATGTCTAAATGGATTTCAAGGAAATGTTTTAAAATGGGTTTTGAAAGAAGACAAATTTCATAATACTCTTTTATACATATTGGGTGGAACATGTGTATAATAATCTTTATATTGCATTAATGGGTTTAGAAATTGCATCCTTAATGTTTTGAATAAAAATGGGCATTTGAAAGATCGTTTAAATTGGTTTTAAAAGTGTTGAAATTTCCAGAACACTATTCGTGAACATTTTATGCAATAAAATGTGTTAGAATTGTGTTTTAATGAAGGAAAAGCGATTTCTATGAAAAGTAATGTTTTAAGATTGTTCATATCAATCTGTAAAATGATTAAATATTTTCCTACATTAAATCGAGATATTTATATGTAAAGAATTAACTTTAAATGGGTATTTTTAAGTGTGTAAACTCATAATAAGAAAATAATAAGGGTTGATGTGTAAATATTGGTAAAATGGGTTTTGAGGTGTAAAAATCCAAAAATAAAGTGTGTTTATCCAATATGGGGAAAATGAGGCTTTAATATATAAAATGCGTGAATTTATATATTAAAGGTGTGTAAAGTGTAAAACGTGAAAGTTGAGTAAAGTATTTTAATGAAGAAGTGTTTTAATGGTTGAATGTGTTTAAGTGTTGAATTGGAAACTCAAACTACTTTTTGGAAAATGGCACTTGTTAAAGGACCAAATTGCAAGTTTGACAATAAAAGGGATAAATTGGAAATTTACTTAAGGTGGACCAATTTTATGAATTAAAAATGTTAATGAATCTTTTTACACTAGTATGGGTGAAAATAAATTAAGTCCTAAAATGCGAATGATTTTTGGTATAAAATCAACGTGTGTGTGAATAAAAGATTTAAAGGACAAATTAATAATTTTTGAAGTGTTAATGGGAAAACGGGCGATTAAGTCTGGGCTTTTGGCTTCGGCCTGTAAATGTTGATTAATGTGAACATTGGAATAATTTTGAACACATTGAAAGGATAATGGAATATTTTTATGATGTGGGACAAATAATTAAGCCGGGCATGGTGTCCCTAATGGTGAAAGACCCCAAAGTAACTGCAGTAGTATATGGCGGCGGAGACTAGTGGTGAGAGGCCATGAAGTCTGTGGTTATTGGCTAAATCTCAAAGATAATGATGTAATCAGAAACATGACAAGTAACGAGTTATAATATGAAAATAAGCTAATTTGTGTGATTGATAATTGTTTTGATTAATGTATTGAGGACAAGTAAATTGAGAATATTGACTAATGTTTGTAAAAAAAGTTAGATGGTTAAGCAAGATAACTTGATGGGTAATTAAGCTAGCTAAGGAGGTTTAAACCCATAATAACATAATTGTGTATTGTATAAGGCTTTCAATGTTAATGAATATTTTCTGACACGATGCATGCCTGTGTTGAATGAAAGTCTTAGGTAATGGTAAAGTAACTCTGGTGTGAGTTAATGAACGTTGAGTAAACGAAAGATTTTCCAACCAATGTTATGTGTTTAACCGTATGTATTTTTTAGGTATAATGATACAAAATGATTATTTTGTAAAGGCAAGGGGAATAAACGGTATTAAGTAACGTTTTTAGAATAAAACGGTTTATTACGTTGGGACATGTATTTTCAAAGGAATATATATATATATATATATATATATATATATATATATATATATATATATATATATATATATGTATGTATGTATGTATGTATGTATATATATGTATTTTCACATGCATGTAGTTGTAGGGTGTGAGTATTCTTTTCTATCATTTGTTTCTATACTGCATTTTATAGTTTCCACTGAACATTCAACTCACTTCCTCATTTTGTTGTGATAGGTTTCATGTTGTCTTATATGTTGATAGCGTTGTATAAGTAATTAATTAATTAGCATTTACGTTAGTAGCAATGTGTACTTGGCCTTGTGGGCACTTCCCTTAGGTCACATCACATAGTTTGATGAAAGTTGGAATCACATGCTAACAAGAGTAACGTTAAATGATAATAAAAATGGATTAGAAACATTATTTAGGTTGTTCCATTGCATTTCACAATTACCTTACAAGCCATATCGGGTTGATCCTTTATTAACCCGTAAGTCCGGGTTGGGGTGTTACAAGCCTGGCGGCTAATGTTATGTCCCAGGATCATCTCCAACTTAAAGGTAGGGGTAATGTAAGCCTTGTCAGGCTACAAATAACACAAAAGATTAAATTTCAATCAAACATCAGTATTTGTGAAAGGACAAAATGCATCAATATAAGAAAAAGTTCTTTTTCGTTGATTGATAAAGGGGGACAAAGTACAATACAACCAGAGGGAAACATAAGATTGCAGGGCATAAAAACTATACACAAAAAGGAAAAAGTCCTAAACTAGATAGCCTGTTTCTTCACATGGTTGGAGTCGTCTACTATCTTCCCCTTCTTGGAATCCCTATTTTTTTGGTCGGTAGCCGCCCCGACCTCAGTAGAATCATTCTCAATTTGGTCGATAGGCTGACCACCATATGGATCTTCTCTTGTGAGAGGGTGGGGTCGAAGAGAGTGAAGGCTAAAAAGCTCAGAGTCATAAGGAACTCCCGCGTCTCCTAGTGCTTGGTACCATCCTTTCTTAAAGGACACTTTCTTCATATAGCCTATCTGGAACTCGGCATTGTCATAGGCATTCTAGCATTTAGTATAATTGTCGTCCTCCTTTCATTAGAGTTCCTCCTTCTGAACCTTACCGGACAGGTTCAGGTTTTCTTCGGACAACTTATCCTTCTTAGCGACCACTACGTTCTTGGATGCCTGTAGATCGACATAGGATTTTATCGAGTTCTCCTTCTCTTTCTCTCAAGATGCGTGGGCATTCACAAAGTCTTTCTCATACTTCTTCGAGGCGTCTTTTAGCTCCTGGTTATTTCTGGATTGGCCGACATTACCATCCAAGGGAGTTGTAAAATCGGCCAAGAAATGCAATACAAAGAAGAAAAATACAAAATAAATGAGATAAAAGGATAAAGGAAAGAGAACTATCAATGAAAGTCACTGAGAGGACTTGAGTGCAAGCTGGGCAAACCCCAGTTATGAGGGACGCTAGCGATCAACCTTGAGAACATCTCGCTTCAGTAGGCCAGGGGAAAGTATAGGGGTGTTTTCCACACTGGACCCCTAAGCATTAGAAGTAAAAGAGGGGACAACGAGGGCCTTTAAGACCAACCTCCTCTTAGACTCCTATTTCTTCTTCTTTCCCCCCCCCCTCTCTCTATCTCTCTCTCTCTCTCTCTCTCTCTCTCATTTTCTCTTCTTCTCCTTCTCTTTTTACCTCCCCTTGGCCCTGGACTAGAACAACTGGCATTTGGGGAATCCACCTCCGACAACTTCAAAGATTTGATTTGATCAAACAATACCACCTGATCCTCATCATTAACATTCAGAATTCTCCTCTTAAAAGGGAGTTCCATTTCTTTATATTCTTCTTCTTCTTCTTCTTCTTCTTCTTCTTCTTCTTCTTCTTCTTCTTCTTCTTTTTTCCTCTTCTTTTTCTTCTTCCCATTCCTCTAACACCACTAGTTCAGAAGGAACAACTTCAGGAACCTTCAAGCTAGGGACTTTATCAATTGGTCAAGCAATAAACTTTGACACCCCGCCTAATAAAATATCGGGTGATTAGTCCTATACCAAATTAAAACAGGAATCCCAGTTGGTTCATCCTTAGCATCACTATCGAAAACTTTTTAAATCTTACTAACCACCTAGTATTCCAAAAAGCTGGTGCCAAATTTGATCTTTTTAATTAAACAAACCAGTACATGCGGAATAAAAATAAACCATTCGCACATCTGAATTAAAACAACTAAATAAGTAATTAAACAATTTGTCAAATAAACCATCGGCCACCAAAGTGAAATTCAATACAAACAGCCAACACCTGAATAAATACATCTGAAAATCGTACTGAGAAGTCTGGGCGACAAGCCCTAAATAAAAATTAAACTGATACAAGATTCCTACTCTAGGAAAGAATAAACGATGCGTCTAATCCAAGCTCCTGCTAGCATCCACATATGTCACAGCTCCGTGTCCCTGGAATAGAATATCAATCATGGTGTCCCTGTGGCTGGACACTTAAAAGGTTCTAAAAATGTTGTATAGCAAGTGTTAGTACGCAAAATGTTTTGAAAATATTTAGCAAGTAATTTATCGCAATAAATATCAGTTATTGATTACACATGCTAGGATCACTCACACTCTCTTAAGTTTCCTCACCTCTCGTCTATCGTGCACACCTAACGGTTACCTTAACCCCCACCTAGTTGTACTACCACGTCCAGCTAGTCCTGGCATAACCTCCCCTTGTCATACTACTCTAACCCGAGTATAATTATTCAAGAATGATAAGTTATTTCACCAATTAACTCAATTAATTCCTTCTTAAATAATAGCATATAAATGTGACACAAGTTATATAAAGTAACTACATCACACACTGTATTATTAACCGTATATAATATTTTATAACATTATATTCATACCTTTACTAAAACATCCACACATATCATATTTATGTCCATCCTTTCGAGTATACCCTCAACGGATGATTCCCTCTAAAGTGCCATCTCACTAGGTGTGCTCACATAACCTAGTTACCCAGGTTGGGATCGCTCACCAACTTGGCCCAAAACATAAACAAAGTGGAGGCGGTCATATTCCTTCCCTGAAAGTGAGATAAGCCCCTCACCCATATACCAGACGCTATGACCTGGGGATATACTCACCCTACTCCTCAAGCTAGGGGATTCACCCACATAGCGCAACCTCCCTTGATAGAACTAGAGTATAATTAAATAAATATCTAATCACTGATATTTAATAGCACACACAATATATACACACATATATATACAATCACTACACCGTATATATATATATATATATATATATATATATATATATATATATATATATATATATATATATATATTTATATAGGATCAGGTGAGGACTTCCCGTGCGGACTTTTCGTGCGAACTTTGTCCTTATCCCGAAAGTGGTCCCCTCATGGTCCCAAAGACTTTTGTTATTTACTCTAGATGGTCCCCCTCTTGTCTTACACTAAAACCTTAGTTTAAGACTATATAATTAAAAGATGTATAGTTTAGACCCAAAATTGGTATCAAGACTTTAAAGATTTTAGAATCTCACCAAATTCCGACCAAACCCCTAATTCTGGTATCAGAGCCATAAGACGTTCCATTTTAGACTAAAAGTAAAAAGACATTAACGCCCTTGGGATTTATCCCTCGCATTTACCAAGATATTTTTGGATCTAACCCAGACTACCAACCTATACCCATACCTGATTTAGACTCAGAAGGTTGTTTAACCACACACATAGACGGTTGTTCTCACAATGAACATATCCCAGCTAAACACGCAGACAGTAGACAAGTTAATGCTAGTGCTATTAATAACATAATAGACCAAAATAAGTGTATACTGCTTATATTAAGACAATTAATAAAAGACACTCAAAACTTAGAAACAGAGATAAAAAATATCTCTAAAAGATTATTAGACATAGATAATCAAATCCCAATAGACTTAGTACACGTTTTACAAGAAATAAATATTAAGACTAATCATATTGAAGTCCTTAACAAAGACCTTTTAGAAATTAAAACTTTAATTCAAAATCAAGACAGTGAGTTAATTAAACTTACCAAAGAACAAGCTAAGCTTATTCCTAGACTAGATAGTTATCTTCCTAATGGAGATAGTTAGATCAAACTGGAACGAGGTACCAAGAGACCTCTCCATTCAGACCTTATCAGAATTTTATCAAAGAATTTTAGAAAAGATAAATGATGATAGATTTTATTATAAGATAAATGAAAATGAGATTGCCAACGCGGCTAAAGCAACTAGACTTATATTAAAAAGACTAAATTTAATTTTTTCATCCATAGCAGCTATCAAAGACTAAAACAGTAGCTTTGTTAAAGACTTGCATTTAGACTTAAAGGCTAAGACAGAAGGATTAACCACCTTCTATACAGACTTTGTTAAATTTCAACAAAATTTAGCAAATTATCTTAATAATATGGAAAGCCATAACCTATCTAAGATGGATAGTATTATTAATGAACTTAGACTAGACATGGCCCAAATAGAAGAAAAATATAAGGAAATTATAAACGGAATTAAGTCCGTATATAAAAAAACTTCCCAAGCCGAACTTGACTCTCCTTTTATTCTAACTAGGTTAGATAAAATTGAAAAGACTGTAGAAGCCATAGAAATTAGATCTATGCAATAACAAGAAAACGATAATGAAGTAAGAGACTATATCACTAATGTTGGTAAAACCATATATAATTCTCTAGCTAGACATAGTGAAGAAACTTCTGAAAATACTAGAAAAGAGAATAAGAATTTTAAAGAAGAAATCCTTAACCAGATAAAAAGACCAAAAGATTATTCAGACTTCTTAGAAAGAATTGAAAAAAGACTTGAACAAAAACAGGTAACCACCTGTAAGTTTAAAAATCTCCTCCTATAGAAAATAGAGAAGGAAAGACCTTAGGTAGACGAGTCATAAATGATGGATTAGATAAGACTAGTAAGATAGTTAGCTCTATCCCAAATATTGGACAGAGCAACCATATGCTCCAAAGACTTAAAGACTCATCCTTCAATGTTAGAACATGGTGGAAGGAAAGAAATTTCACCAATCCTCTCCAATGGAAATAATGCGGTGAAGTTACTAGAAGATTGTTGAAGATTCCATTCATAATGGACAACTTCCAACCGTTAGATACATAGACTTGTTTAAAGAAGGTGCCACTCCTAAGACTCCCAATTATAACATGACCTACCATTGTAGAAATCATGTATTAGACAAATCCTCTACTGAGCTCCAAGTGTTTGACTCAGAATGGCTTAGATCTAGAGGAACTGATAGGAAGTTCCAATTTCTAACCTTTGGACTCTTTCAAGCAATAATCCAATGATTACATAGACATCAGAATAATATCAACATATTATGTTGTTTAGTAGACAAAAGATGGAAAGACTTTGAGAAAAGCCTTATTGGGATAGCCCAATTAGAAATGTCAGACAACATAGGATACTTTAATGTCATTCTGGCATTTACAGTAACCGTAGATACAGCCAAACATTTTAAGTTAATCTTATATGCTAGTGGCTATGAAGATTATATAATCCCAGACGCTAATATAAATATAGAATTCCAAAGCTATGTGAAGGTCTCCCAATTTCCTTATGAAGGAATGCAATCGGGAATTCCTAGTGGTAGACTAAATGAAGAAATCTTAGTTAGAACCAATGTGTAAGACTATAATCATACTTACAGTATTAGGAATACTGGACCTATGAGAGAAAAAGCTAAGACCCTCTGGCAATTTCCATAATTTTAAGAAACTAAGACTATACAAAATAAACCGTTGTTTATTAATCAAGACGACGTCACTGGAAATGTTACCATCCAGTTTGGTCATCCTAAGATTGTTAATAAGAATATCCAAACCAAAGAAATTAGATTTAGGAATATGGGAGAAGCCATAATCAACGATCCTTCAGAAGGAGAATGTAGTAGTAAGACTAGTGCTAGTTTACTTAGACAAGCTCCGGTAATTAGACCTAGAATGTCATTTGAACAAACAGGCTTAATTAAAGAAAAAGCTAGAATCCAAAACTTTGGACATGAACATTCAGAATTGGATATAAATACATTTAAAGATAACCTTAAGAAAAGTCACTCTGTTAGATTTCAAGAAAAAGAAAGATTTAATCTGATAGCCCAAGACCGCATATTAAAATTAAAAGAATCTAAGAATACAAAGGAACTTCTTAGAAACATAAGACTAATAGAAGAAGGAGAACAAAGACTAATGCCAGCTGCACAAGTAGAGCCTAGTAAACAAGAGATAGGAAGAAGTAGTAGGCTAGAAGATGCTCCTAGACTTTTTAGTAAACCAATAGGAATAAATATTCCTATATACTCAAGCACCATAGTAAAGACTAAACCTAATTATATAAAAGACTTTCAAACTAGTGACAAGAGTTCCACTCTTGTTAAGACTATGGCAAGCCAAGCCATAAATCCAGTAGGTATATACCTTAACCTAGACAATGTTCAAGATAGGAAGAACGCCTTAGACGAATGGTGTAATCAGATGAACATGTGGTTTTCATCTAATGAACAATGGGATGCAAGTTCATGCAAGTAGTATGCTAAGCAATCCATTAGAGGTATTGCTAAAGATTACTGAGATAGTCTAAGAAAGGCTACAGATGAAGACTCCTTAGCTAAGGTTGAAAAGATGAAAGAAGACTCAGAAGAATGATCAATTGAAGAATATATTCAATTGTTTACATCGGAATTCATTGGAGCTGGACATCTAGCTCAGATCAATGAACAAGACCTAGCAAAAACTAAGTTAGCCCTCCATAGCATTTGCAAATTAGATAAGATAAATGAATAAAGAAATAATTATGAGCAACTATATTACCAATTAAAAGAATTTTGAGAGACCTTAAAAGACGAATACTTTAGAAAGATACCAGCCATAGGACAAATCCTAATTAATGAATATAGGAATTGGCCAGGAGTAGCTGGAGTTAAGAATAACTCCCTTGGTGAAAGAATCAATTTTGCCAAAGACTATATCATATCTAAGAGACATGATATAACCCAAGGAAAGTTGGTAGAAAAAACTTTCAAGCAGATCCCTCCAATCAAAGACGAAAGAGACATAGCTCCAATCCAATGGGGATGTGGAAGTGAATCTAAGAAATTCAAAAAGAAAGTAGAATGGAAACATAGGAAGTTTAAGACTAGACCTTTAGGATTTCCAAAGAAGTATAAATTTAGACAATCTACTACCTTTAGGGAAAAGAATCCTAAGACTAAGAAAAATAGATTTAACCAAAGAAGATATTTTAAGAAGAATACTAGTAAGTATAAGAAGGTTCCTAATTATAGGAAAGAAAAAGATGTAGCTCAATCCAAGACCGCCACCAAAGAATGTTGGACTTACGGCAAAGAAGGACACTTTGCTAAAGACTTCCCTAATAAGAAAGATAAAGAAAGTATTAAGATTACTAATACAATATTAGACAATACAGATCAAGAAGAATTAGATATCCTATATGTTATAGAAATATCAGACATAGAAGATGATGATAATACTAGTATCTATAGTGCATACACAGACAGTGATTCGGAAGACTATAGTGATACTGATGAATATGAAGACTCTCAGGATACTCTACACTTGTACATGATGCAGACTAATCAAGATAAGTTAGATAATGAGTATATAGACTTTGAAGAAGCTTGGTATAAGTGTATATTAAGCCCATTCTTAAAGAAAAGATGGACAGTTAGTAATCCTGAGTTACTAACTTATATACCTAGATGCTACTTTGATGAAAGACACTATTGCACATTTGAAATGAAATGTTGCAAAAAAGACTTTATATGTGTAGAATGCTTTGAGACTATAGAAACAGAATTATTCCTGGTTTGTATTGTTTGTCAATTACACTACCATGAAGACTGTTGGAGAACTAGATTTAGAGCAATTTATACTAGCCAGTATGACACTCAAATAGACTTAGATATTAAGACATATTATCAAGATATTGATAAAAATATAGCCAAAAGATTGCAAGAAAATGAAGACTTCAAAGGAAAAGGAATTTCCTATGATTTAGAAGAATACCATTCTGATAGTAGTTCAGAAGACCAAATACCTTTAGATTTTGTAGATAAACGTCAGAAATGAATATCTATTTTATAAAAGAACAATTTAAGAATCTCTACTAAACCACATGCTTGTTTTGTAGAATTATTTGTTCAACATAAAGACTATCCTAAAATACTTTCAGCTTTTATAGATACAGGGTGCTCTCAGAGTATCTGCAAGGCTAATGCCTTCCCTGAAGACTATTTTTTAGAAAGTACTCAAGAAATCTATGGTAAAGTGGCTAATGGAGATCCATTTACCCTATATTTCTAGACTATTCCTATTTATTTTAAATTAGGAAATCAGACCAACAAAACCGTTAATCATCGGTTTTGGATAATGGATCCTCGTCCTAGTTTCACAGGAAACATTATTTTAGGACAAGACTTTATTAGTAAATATCATCCTTATACTCAGTATAACGATAAGATATTAATTAGGGACCAAGAGGAATTTAATATTAAAGCTCCTCTAATAGACCATAAGACTGCCTTTGACCTTATACAGGTCAAACCCAATTATTGACCCGTAAAACATCAGAGTTCTTCAGCTGAGCATAGTGGACCTAGACCTACAACCCAACAAGAAGAGCTAGACATTACTAAACCCTTACAAAAAGAGTGTAAGTGTCCAGACCAAAAGTGTTATAAGCAAATAACGTTTATACAACAAGACATTTTAGACCATGCCCAACATTCCTTATTACAGGTTCAAGACATATCCAAATAGAAGAAAATGGATATAGAAGTAGAAAAAGAAAAGATTAGGCAACTAGCTAAGTCTACTTTAGGAGAAAATCCCATCGCTAGGTGGGATAAAGACCAAAGCTATTGTGAAATCATCCCTATTAACCCAGACGCCACTATTAACGGTGGAACCTATAAGAAAGGAAACTCATAAAAGGATATGGAAGAATTCAAGAAAGACATATATGAAATGCTTAAGTTAGGCATTATTAGAGAAAGTAAAAGTAGACATAATAGTTTAGCCTTCTATGTTCAAAATGAATCTGAACGTAAAAGAGGAAAAAGACGCATGGTTATAAACTATAGACAATTAAATAAGAATTGTGAATTTGATTCTTATAAGATACGAGACAAGAATAATTTGATTAATTTAATTGAAGATAGAATTATATTCAGTAAGTTTGATTGCAAATCAGGCCTCTTGGAAAATTCAGATGCATCCAGATAGTATTACGTGGACAGCCTTTAGTGTGCCCCAAGGAAAATACGAATGGTTAGTAATGCCATTTGGATACTTGAATGCTCCTCAAGTTTTTCAAAGAAGAATGGATAATATATTTAGACCTTATTCAGAATTTTGCCTTGTTTACATAGATGATATTCTTGTAGCAAGTAAGACTGAGACAGAGCATGTAGATCATATTAAAAAGATTATTTTAGAATTAGACAAACATGGAATTGTTATCTCCGAAAGGAAAATGCAATTATTTCAGACTGAGATAGACTTTGTGGGAATGCATATTAATAAAGGAAAATTATCCTTGGCATAACACATAACTAAGAAGATTCTTGAGTTTCCAGACCAACTCAAAGATAGAAAACAATTACAATCATTTTTAGGATTGCTTAATTGTGCTGCAGACTTTATTAAAGACCTTGCTTCAAAAAGACAAAGCTTAACATCCAAATTAAAAAGAACAGACAAAACCAATCCCTTTTTTTGGACTAAAGATGATTTTGAAGTAATAAGACAAATTAAAGATGCAGTCAAGAATATTCCTTTACTTGAACTGCCTAATGCAGAAGACCAGTTTATAGTAGAAACAGATGCCTCTGATAAACAATGGGGAGCAGTATACTTTGCAATTGATCATCAGACAAAAAAGAAGAAACTTTGTAGACATAGTTCTAGAACCTTTACAGACCTAGAAACAAGATACACTGCCCATGAAAAAGAAGTTTTAGCCATAGTAAGGGCAATAGAAAAATATATGCTGTTTCTTAGACCTAAACATTTTATTGTTTATACTGACTCTTCTTATACAGTAAAATTCAGAGATTTAGACTTTTCCAAATCAAGGACTAATAGACTAATTAGATGGTAACAATTGCCTAATGGTTATGACTTCTCTATTACACATATTAAGGGAAGTAAAAATACCATTCCACACATTATATCAAGAGAGCCAATGTTTGCTAACACTAATATGATTTCATGTTTTATGTTGCAAACAAAAGACCTAGAAGACATGAGTTCCTCTGGAACGAATACACTAAACAGGGAAGATGTTGCAGACTATCTTAGACGCGTAAGACCAAATGCTGGTGTAATGCAAAGACCGACTCATATTCAAGACTCTCAAGAAAGACCAATCCTAGAGAACTTTGGTGATATCTTAGTTCCTCCTGGAAAATCTAGACAAGATATTATTGCTCAAAATAGACTCATCGGGAAGATGTATTTTCCCCAGTATAGACCCGATCAAAGATACCCAGACCTGATAAAATTTAGACGAGAATTCTCAGAACACGAAAATACCCTTGTAGATGCCATATGGTGGAACGGGAAGAATAGACTTTGGATCGAGTTCAAATAAAATTTTGTAGCTATTGCCAGATTTATGAGGACTCAAAGACTTGCAGTTACCCAACTCAGTGGTACTACTATACCTAGACCACAGACTCAAACCTATGCTCAGACTCTTGGAGAATCCTCCAAAGCTAGACCCACTAATAATTTTTGTTATCAGAAAAAGACTTTTAAGACTAAGATTGTTATACCATTTGGTCATAATAATCTTCCATTAACAGAAGACTATAAGAAAGAATCTAATTGTATTATTTAACATTTCAATATGTTATTATCTGATACTAATGGAGATGCTTTAATAATGAAAGGTTTCTTCAAAGATGTTCCAAAGATTTATCTTGCTGGGAAAGCAGAAATTGCCCAGATAACCTTAGCAGACTATGGGTTCATCGGACTCATCCAAATTGAGACTATAGAAGACTCTGTTGCTCTTGGAAAAATAGTCCATGAGTATGTTAAAAAGGTAGAATATTTCCTTCCTTTATTTGCTAGAATCTATCAGATTGCTCCAAGGTCCTGCGGAGGAATGAGAGTGGAAGGATTTAGACTTGTTAGATTTTCTAATTATACATTTGAAGATGTTAATATCCTATTAGAAGACGAGATTAAAGATTTAATTATTGATAAGTCCAAGCTCCAGATCGCTCAAGCCATGGAAATAATTGAAATCATGGAGTTATTAACAGGAGAAGACAGGTGGTACACTCCCTACCACAAAGAAGACTTGATAATCCAAGAAGATGAGCCATTCAATGGAAGGCTCAATAAAGAATCTAAAGAAATGGTAGAATAGCTTTGCCAGCCAGCCTTAGAACGGTAGGCCTCATTGATGAGTTTTTTAACAATACCCTCCCAAACCAGGACAAGGCAGAAGAAGACACAGACGCGATAAAGAAGGGTCCCTCAGTGGTGGATGAATTATTAAAGATGGAAAAATCATTTCCCTAGACTATGCTTTCCATAAAGCAAAAGGATGCCTGCCCCACATGGGCCACAAGACTGATGAAAAGGACGAAGACTTTGTTTGATGCTCTTGCATTATTGCAAAACGACAAGACTATGATGAAGATTTGGCACGCCTTTTCCTTTTATAAAGAAATAGGTCCCCCCGAATTATTAAAAGACGATAAAAGCATGTAAGACCCAGCTGATAAGATTCTGAAGACAGTAGTGCTTTAATAATTAATGCTTTCAATTGGATTTCTTTTGGTATCCGGTTACCAGTCATTTTGTAGTGCCCTTGATCTATAAAGGGAGCGTCCATTAGTGTTTTAGACATCAGGAGTTAGAAAGTGAGAGAATGTTAGACTTTTAGAGAGATTATGCTTGTAGAGAGTAATATGTATATGGGTGAGTAAACCTCTTATAGTTAGGGGAAATGGGAGAGTTGTATTTACTTATGCAATGTAATAAAAGTATTTTATTTTCCAAAAATCTCTTATGCTAAGTTGTTATTATTTTCCAAATTGTCTACAACTTTCTGTTCATAGAGGACTATTGTGTGGAACCTCTGGTGTAGCACACAAGGTGTTATACTGGTGAACCGCCGTCAGGTGCCGATTAGTCGTGAGCCGTTAGCCAGGTGGGCGTTAGGCGTGAAGGTGTACAGGAAGGAAACGGGTCAACCGCCAAAGTAGTGGATTGAGGTGCGACACATAAAGAGAAAGTTGTAGGAGGCCGAGACCGGAGAAGAATAGTAGCAAGGCTGAAGAGACAAAGGGAAGAAGATAAAGATATTGCAGACCAGAAGGAAGGTATAAACTCGAACCAAACCCTTAACTATTTTACATATTATTTTTTTAAGAAGAATCTTATATGAGCTTACAAATCACTAAAGACTTTATAGAATTTGTTAATCAAACAAGTTTAGACTTAACTAGAGAAATTCAAGACTGGACTCTTACAGACCCGAAAGATAAAGAACTTATAGAATCTGCTTTAGTATATGCAGGTGGTACTTTTAAATACATAGACCAGATCATTGAGTGGTTAGGAAGAGAAGTACCTAGAATAGAAATAATTGGAACAGGGATCCGAGTTTTCTTTAGACAAAAATTAAGAACTGAATATTTTGCAGAAGAACTATCAAGACCTGAAAAATATCAAGAATACACTAGGATACTTGAAGACAGTATAGACGTATTAAAATTTATTAGACGTAAAAAGTTAGCTTAAACAAAGGCTACTTTAATTAGAGCTGGAGGAATTCGCCCTCTCCTTAAAAACGTAGAGACAACAGCCCCTAGAACATACCGAAGATTTTTATCATCTTATGGTGATAATAATTTAGACGAATTCATAAAAAATGATATAATTGATATTATTAATCAAATATATAAAGAAACTAGACAGATAAACCCACGATACCGAATAAGGTATCAAAGACTAGAATATTTTCCATCAAAACCTCTTTCAATTTCTAGACTCCCCGAAGAAACTATTTATATAGATAATCCTCGCTATTCCGAATTCTAGTACGATAGTGACGGAAGAAGCTTGAGAAATAGCAGTAGCCCTGAAACTTCCACACTTAGACTTCCAGATTAATTAAGAGTTAAAATAAGCTTAAAAGACCTTAGAAATCATTGGGGTAAAAATTGATATTCCCTAAAACATAGAAAAATTTAAAAGACATCGCGGCCCCAAAAGGTGGTCCTAAAAAGACAAAACGGTCCCTAGATAATTCTTGGACGGTAGGGGTCCGTAAACTCGGTCCGTAAACTAGGTCCGTATACGATCCCGCCTCTCTCTCTATATATATATATATAAAATAAACCCCGGCTTCACCGCGTACTCACAACCCAAAACACTAGCCTGAAATTTCTCAAGTCTCTGTCCTGACTCAACTAAATAAATTTTCTCACTTATTAAATTACCATTGTCCCGACTCTGTGGTCCGACTCTAATTTATCTAATTCACACATTAATTAATATGATATTTTTTCCAAGTCTATAGCCCAACTCTAATATAAATACTTTACACATTAATTTAAATAATAATTGCCCGAGCCTATGATTCGACTCTAGTTTAATTAATTTACACATTAATTAATTTATTACCTTCCAGAGTCTACAGTCCGACTCTAATTTCATTAATTACACATTAATTAATTTAATACTTTCACGATGGTCTGACTCTAATTTAATTAATTACACATTAATTAATTTAATACTTTCCCTAGTCTATAGTCCGACTCTAATTTAATTAATCAACACATCAATTAATATAATACTTGGTGTCGCCCAACCATTATACCCGGACTCGCTCACATGGCCAGTAACTTAATATTTCCTGAGTCTATGTTCCGACTCTAAATTAATTTACTCTCTCAATGATTAGTTTAATACTTTAAAATCAAGTTCTCATACTTAATCAAATTTTAGGTAAATACTACCTACCTTCTCTACTAATCACACTCAATATATATTCTAGTTGTCCACTTATGTTCCAGCCATTCTTACCCATATGTAGTTTATACAATTTTAGTTATGCACTAATAGTTCTCAATACTATCATGCCTGAGTATATATTGGAAATAATATTTAGGTATACCCTGCCTAATCTTACTACTATCACACATAAGTAGGTTATTCAGACGGTATATCTTTCACACACACCTATACCCAGTACAGCATATCGTATTATCGGTCCTATTGCACACATTAAGGACAAATGATTCGGAATGTCTCCTTGAACCTTGCTCGGAATGTCTCCTCGAGTAATGTTGGGAATGTCTCCTCGAACATGGTTCGGAATGTCTCCTCGAACATGGCTCGAAATGTCTCCTCGAGTAATGTTCGAAATGTCTCCTTGAACATGGTTCGGAATGTCCCCTCGAACATGGCTCGGAATGTCTCCTCGAGTAATGTTCGGAATGTCTCCTCGAACATGGTTCGGAATGTCCCCTCAAACTTGGCTCGAAATATCTCATCGAGCATAGTTCGGAATGTCTCATCGAACTTACTAATCCTATCACAAGGAAACACACAATAGGCATTCACAACCCAAGTAATCCTATAAATCAGTATGTATTCACACAAACCAATTATTCTTACTTGTACGTAATATACTTCTCTCTAATATTCACCGTAGTTGTTTGATTTACGAATTTATTTCACTTTCGTATTAATTCGAGTATTCACACAACTCTAAGGGTCGTAGTTACCCCTTATTATTTCAATTTAGTAGTTACCCTTGTTAACCCACTGACCTAACAAATTTAAGCTCGCTCACACTTTTCCGTAATTATATTCTTATCATCTCGAATTAGAGTATGTCACAATAAAGCCTATGAATCTCCACTTTAACTCTCTCAAAAAATTAAAGTCCAACACTCAATCCTAGACCTAATTCCATATCATTATTCCATCAATATTTTTCATCAAGGTCCCAAACACTTCCCCAATAAAATTTTAGACATTTGAGGCTTAAAAAGAAAAATCTCAAATTTTCTGGCAGATTAAACACCCTCTAGTACAATTTCGATTTCTCCCTGTACAGAACTCTGATTGACCTGATTCCAAGTTCATTGGATAGATAAGAGAAATAAATTTCCATCAATGCATAGTTCACACTCTAATTCGAAGTAAATTTCAAATAGAACACGTTAAAATCACGTCAAAATTCTAGCAGATAACTATGTTGACAGGTCAAACACCCTGTAGTAAAATGTCGATTACTCCCTCTACAAAACTCCGATTGAACTGATTCCAAATTCATTGGATAGATAAGAGAAATACCTTTCCATGAATGTATGGTTACACTCTAATTCGAAGTAAAACTCAAATGTCATACGTTTAAAGTTGTGTCAAAAATTCTGGCAGATTGACATATTGTGTTCATCAAGTAAACCTTAAGCCATTCAAGATTCATGTTCTTCATCCAATAACTCATAAAGATTCCATGTTAATCATCACATATATTCAAATTTCATTTTATCTTTACTTAGGGATTCATTCTACATGCAATCCTACCAAAACATGTGATCAATTCTAGGTTTTTCAATAGAATATACCAATTCTTAAAACTCCCTACACAAGGGTATTATAACTTGAATTTGATTTGCAATAAACACTTTCCTTATGTCTAGTAGGTCTGATTTCATAATTGTGTTTAGTGATTGATGATCTTTCTCCTTCAATCTTTGTTCCCAATGAGTTTGTGGTGAAAGTCTCCTTTGAATCCTTCCCACTTCTTCCTTTTTACCTTGGAATTGTTTATCTCTTCTCTCTAATGGCTACTGTGTGTTTTTATTCTCCCTAACCCTAGCCTCCAACTATTATAATCTGACTTAGAGTTATAAAATTCGTGGGTCTCCTCACCCTAAAATGTAAAAAGGCCAGAATGCCCTCGTATGGGCCTGGTTTGACCCAAAAATGCCCCGAGACCAAATTGCTACCCCCGGGTACTCTTTTCTGACTATCTCGACCCTTACGGACTCAACCACACACTCAGAATTATCATCCAAAATACTTTTTTGACATTTACAAATTTCGACCTCAAAATGCGACACACATTTAATTCGGACAATTAAACTTAAAAGTCGCCAAAATAATAAATTCTATTTACATAAATAAATTCTCCAAATCATAAATTTAAGTTTCTCCAGTTTAAATATTTTTATAACTCCCAAAATAACTAAATATTAAATACTCAAAATTACGGGGTGTTACATAATGTTAATTGTATCCTTCTTGTACTCGAGAAAATAAACTGCAGAACATGGATGCTCGTCGTTTGGAAGTCTCTCCTTAACTCTTTGAGCCTTCAAGAGATCAGGAATACTTATCTCACTCAAATCAGGCTGTTGATTTATATCGCGAGATGTAATATAAAGGAAGAAAATATTAGTCAGAGAATAGGAAACAGAAGAAGCGAGCAAGAAAATAACAAAAGAAGAAAACAACAAGTAAATAATATAAAAAATAAAGTAACATATTTTTCTTCCCCCAAGTCTAGGGTCCTCAATATCTCTCGCCCTCAGTAAGGAGAGGATGTTGCCAATTTTTTGCAATAAACCCATGACCTCCGTAATATTTGTGAGAATCTGGGAGGTTTACAACTAGAGTCGTGTCAACATTTCTTGTCTTCAAATATAAAATACCGTTATTGTTGTGAAACCATATGTAATAATAGAAGAGCTCAACAAGTCCTAGGTTGGTCCCATACAATGTTTTATTTTATAAACCCCAATTACAATCTTCCGGACATTGGTGGCACAGTGAGCATGGACGACATCAAAATATTTGAAGAATCTAAGAAAAAATGTTTTGGTGGAAATGTCAAACCACCTTGGGTGATTAGTAGGGTGTGAATACAGTGCCCCCTTCAATGTCATGAACATCTTGAAGGAGAGGGCACATTTGATTTCAACCCATTAAGAAATATTATAAGTTTTCTTAAATTCTGCTGTTGACTTGTTATCTAATAGCACCATAGATAATAAAATAGAGAAAAACCCTAGAAACTGTCGAAGAACAATTGAAGAATAGGAAATAAAGACGAGATGAGGGGAACTTAGAAGATTAAATGGAAGCTCTAAGAATACGAATAAATTAATACTAGAACCTTAGTAAATAAGGAAACGTTTGAGAGATAACTGTCGAAAGAGATGTATATGAGTTAGAAGTCCGAGCTAATGATGAAACAATATAACCAAGGAAGATTGTGGCTCTTCATTAACTGTTTGGACTAGTGTATCCTTACTTGTTCAATAAGACTACAAGTTTTCCACGGTGTTTGACCTAGGACGAGCGTGACCTCTTAAGTTCACCAGAATGCAAAACTACAGCTCCAGTTTTAAAACAAATATTCAAGTCATGAGCCTTAAATTTAATTAAAATTTATTGGACAAAATATTTAACCCAAAAAGTTTAGGGCCAATTATGGGGACCCATTTATCTTGGCCCAAGAAAGTAGCCGACCAGCCCAACTTGCAAGGATGACTTCCCCGCCAAAATCAACAATTCATTAAAGACTTGTGTGTTTTACATACACTGAAAGACATGGAAGATATACTCAAAGAGGTTACTAACAATCTCAAAAGAGATATTTAGGACACCTCGAGTTATCCATGATCTCATATAGTTACTTTTACAACTCAAACTATTATTTTATGCATCTATAAATAGTAAAACCTGGCCCGAGGCAATGGGATGTAACCTCGAGGATTAAGAGACACTAATAAGAACTCAGTAACCTCTTCATGGATGTAGGAAAGTTGTCGAACCACGTATATTGTTGTTCTATGTGTGATCTTTACTTATTGTGCTAACAATCATTTTCTTGGATCTTTATTGTGATATTTCTTGCCTTCACAGTATCTATTGTTAATAATTTTCTCGCATATTTACTTATACTATGATTTTTTCCTATTTCAAACAAATTATAAATTTATTGACTTTATATCTAAACCACATCCATATTAATATTTAAGAATGCAAGATACATTTTCGACCATCAAAACGAGACTAACAAGAAAAAAATGTTTTTTAACTTTAATACGTTAATAATTACCCCATTTTAAGTTTAGTACCTCTTTCGTTAAATCTTCGTTAGCCTTAACGATCATATGCAAGGAACACTACCAATTTAAAAAGAAAACAATTAAGGAAATTAGATAAATAAATTAAAAATAGTTTAAATTAAAAAAAAAACAAATTGTATCCACATAATTCAATCTTTTTTTAGTGAGAATGAAAAAAATCAAGTTTAGATGGAAAATGTGTTTATTGATCCAAGTGTTTTGAATGTGAAAGAAAATGGCCAAAATATTTCCAATCGTCAATGTTTTGGAAACGGTCAAGAAAGTTTAAATTGACCTTCCTAATCTTATACTTGTACACTTTGCCACATAAAGGGTCATTTGAGAAATTTGTGCTATAAGTTTTTTTAAAATCAATAAATGTCAAGAGTAGTTCCTAAAAATCATCATAAATATGTTTACCATGAACCTTATGTGTGCATTTATTATCATAAAACCAGTCACCTTAGATATTCTTTCTTTATAAAATTGAATTATCATGTGTGTTTATATTCACATGACCAAGATTTGCTAGATGATTTGAAAAATGAGTTAAATATTATTACGACAAGATTCAATAAGTTGAAAATGAAGTGTGGTAGAGATTTTAAAAAGAAAAACATTATTGAAAGAAAAATGGATTGTATGCCATATGAAAATGAGTTTTGGAAAAACTTGTCTTGTGTTTCTCTTCGCAAGCATGATAATGAATTTTTTTAGGAGTGTGGATTTTATGAAAATAAATTAAAAATGAGGTAGTTTGAATTTTAAACTTCATGTCGTGTCCAGGGTTTCATCTAAACCCTAGAATCCCATTTCATGGGATATTTGGAAAAAGAAAAGTGTTTTGAATATTTGGATGTGTATTTCAACCTCTAAGAATGAGTAATGTTCAAGTGTTGCCCCACCTATCATTGATACCAAAGAGGTTATTCCCGGCACTTAAATTGCTTGGTCCTTATCATAATCAGGATCCACTAATCTAGTGTTCAATATCTTATCCTATGATATGTGTTGGTTGTTGATGTTGCTATGTATAGTTTGTTATGTTGATTTGGGTTGGGCTCTTATCTTTTATATTGTATCTCTTAGGAATTTATTTGTTCCTAGTTTGGATGTGAGTTTTAGTTGGATGTTTTAGGATGTGTTGTAAAACGTTGCATCCTCTTTGTATATACATGCGTGTTGCATTTTTTATTTGTTTTGTTCCTTATTTTAAGAAAAATTTCAAATTTTTTGGAGTTTATTTATTTTTGTGAGAGTGTGTTGTTATCCATGTGTGATTTATTTCTCTCATACTTTGTTACATTTTTTTGTTTTGTTATACTTTTTGAACAATCCGGCATGATTCATTGTTTGATCTTTCAATCTATATTTATCCATGCTATATTGGTTGTTATCCGAGCTTATGTTTTAAGACATGTATTGTGATATCATGGGTTTATTTTGGTATACATGTTGATCTTTATGATGCACATACTTACTGCACATGCTTTATATGTTTTGCTTTTCCATGCTTTTCACGATTCTCTTTTTGCATGCATAGTTTTAAAGGGAAAGATAGTTGTTTTAAGAAGTGTTTGTATCTCTTCATTTGAGATTGAGTGATCTTGTTCTTAGAGGGTGTAAGTTTCATCCTGATTTATATATTTGCACATTTGAGTTTGTTTTGTGTGTATAGATATTGCTTTTATACCGTTCTTATAAAAATACAAAAAAAAGATTTTTCATTTGTTCTTGTGTATTTTTATTAAATCACATGCTTAACATCTTAATAATTCTATGGGTTTTCATAAATTAATTTTGTGTTGATTATATGATTTGTTAAATGATAAAATTGTTGAATGTGTTTTGTAAAAATAAAATTTTCAAAAATATAATGACAAACATTGACTTTAGTTTGACATTAATGACTTCAAAGCTTGTAATTACTTTACACCATACAAATTTATAAATGTTTTTGATAAATTTTCATGTTTTACAAGTATTTGCAAATTTAAATGAATCTTTCATGATTTTCATAAGCACTCCATCATCTACTTGTAAGATTTTGAGATTTTATTTGATGAACTTGAATATCAACTGTTTTTTATTTGTGGATAAGGGTTATCATTAGTTTGATAAGAAGGGATGCATCCCTTTGAATTGTGGTCGCGTCTTGTTATTTTAAGTTGTGTACTGGCCATATTCTTTCCTTTACTTTTGTATTAATGAAAAACTTTTTATGCAGCTCTTGATCATTTGCCACTAAGTGAGCGGTAGGAGAGTAGGATAAGAAGGTCGAAGGCTGTTAGTGAAAACGACAAAAAATTTAGCACACTTATGACTTGAGCTTACATATTTGAAGTAGGATACTTCACAAACAAATATCTGCCAAAAGAGATGGCCGCGGAAGGTAATAACCCTTTTCTTTTACTAGTACCGATGCAACTATTTTTAAACCTTTAAATTTTGACTTCACTTCAGTTCTTCTTTAGGTGAGGAGGTAGATAGGGAGCTCCTAGCAGCTGAACTGGCTGAAATGGATGAGGATGTAGCTACCCTAAAAAATGTAGCTAGGCAGAGGAAGAGAAAGATGGCCAAGTCCAAGTGCCTTACCGCACCCACTACGCCTGTCACAGCCTCTGTGGGTGACCAAACGTCTCTTGTCACACACATAATTCAAGTTGAGGAGTTTTCTCCTAAAGAAATGCCGTAAGGCCAGTTTGATGATGACATCGGTAGTCATCTGGCCGTGGCAGGCTTGATGTCGTCTGGGCCTGAATTGCAGTTTGGTCGCAACACCTCCCCAATTAACATTTCAAACTCACCTCCTCATCCAATAAAAATGGTTGTTAATGCCAACCTGGCACCTCCTCAAATCCATTCCAGTGTTAGCCCTGATGGCCATTCGCGGCCTCAGCTTAGGAAGCCCAATCCTGAGTCTTCTTGGGACACAACTACGCGGGCTACCCACAGAATGAAAAGGGTTCCAAATGCCGCGAACCTGGATCGTCTCATGGATGAAGACCATAAAGAATTGGAGGATTATGCCCTCCATAACTTGTTAAGAAAGAAACTTCACCTTTTCAATAATTGTCTCTTTCTGTAACTTATGTTTTGTTTTCTAACATCTAATATCTTCGTAGGCCGCAGATGTTGTGGTGTCCCAAAAGCAAAATTATGAAGCCCTCTACAATCTTAAGGAGGCCGCGTAGAGGGTGCATCTTACTAACTTGGAGAATGCCAAGAATTCTTCTTTTGAAGCTGGCAAGAAGTCTGTTGCCGCGATAGTCTAGGCAGCTCAGATGAACCTTGATGCTACTATCAAGACTAGGAATAAGGCAGAGGTAAAATTGACAACCGCCGCAGCCTCTTTAGAAATTGAACATGAAAAGGTTGAGGAGGCAAGTAAACTTGCCTCTAGCCTTGAGTCCCAATTGAAGGATCTTCAAGAAAAAATTACCAAATAGGAGACTAATCACGCCGTGGCTCTAAAGAAGATGGAGGATTCTCAGTTCGTAGCTCTCAAGCAGGCCGCAGAGGTTTCTTTAGTGGACTACAAAAAGTTTAGGGACTTATTCCTTACCAACTACAAGGCATACATCAATGACTATCAAGAACTAAGGTATAGGTGGTCAAAAACTTCCCTGATGCCAAGTCCAATATTATGTCTTGGAGTATTAAAGATGCAAAACACGGTTCCTGCATAGATGAGATGAGGGATACCACAGAAGAGAGATCCAGAAAATTGATGGAAGAGGCTACGGCCGAAGATGAGGCAACAGAGACGACCACAGAAGGAGAGGAAGGGATGTGGAAGATGACGCATGATCTTAGACTTAGGATTTTCTCCCCTTTTTTGTGTAATGTATAATGGGCTACGACCTCTTAATATCTAAACTTCATTTAGGTTGTGACCGTCAATTTGTACCTAACATTTCACATCATTTTTCTAAGGTTGCGACCACTTTGTTTAACTGCTCTCTTAATTTCTCCTTTATGTATTCTTCTCTATTGACTGCTTCTGATATTTGCATTGTTGATTGTTTGATTGAATGACCTGCAAATATACTTCTCCAATAACTTACTCTTGAATGTAGTATAAGGCCGCGGCAGGACCTTACAAATGGTTCCTCTTAATAGACTGCGTCCTGTAGTGCTTTGCCTTGGACTTTTCATAACATTTGTATTTTACCTTCACTAAGTAAATTCTCCACCCCATGTTTGTGACTATAATCCCCAAGTTGCGGTGCTAAAGAGAAATGGCTTTGTGGCTCCGGCTTGACTTCTTTAACTTTTTCTTCATTTTTCCAAGTCTTGATATTACAGTTCAGAGGCTGTGACTGGTCTCTAACCCAACCGCGGAATTTTAGTAATATATGATGTGATGCATCTTCTAAATGAATGTGGACCCCTTGATGGTTACGGCCACGTTGATAGGGCTACGGTTCCCTTTAGGCCCTTCTCAAGAAATTGATGAAAGCACGATGGGTTGAGGCCCAGCTGTAACACCCCGCATTTTTCATGCATTAAATATGTAATTAATTCGAAAATTGAAAATTACTTGTGAGTCGTAATTTTAATTTAATTAATTAGGGAAATTTTATTTAAATATTAATAGGGGAGTGAATGGTTAATATTTACGGGAATTTATTTACTAAGTGAATAGTAATCATTTATTTAAGTCATTTCGAGTATTAATGACAGGGTATGCACTTATCTCAACCGGGAGTCGGTATAGACTAAAGGGGTGGGGGGATAAGTATTTTTATAAATTAATTCTAATGCCAATTCTAAGTGTATGGTTGAGTCCGGATGGGCTGAGATAGTCGGAAAAGTGTACCCGGGGGTAGTAAACGGGTCAAGGGGCATTTTTAGACATAGCCGGGCCCATATGGGGGCAATTGTGTCATTTGGGTTTGGCCCATTAGGCAAAAAACGGGATTTAGGTTAATTGTTAAGTTAGGAGAAGAAAGGAAACGACAGATAGAGTTTTAGAAAAAGGCTAAATGTATTAAGGAACCCTAGTAGGAGTTAAAGGCAGTTTTGGGATCACTAGAGAGCCAACAAGGATCATCTTCAACCTTGGAATTCATCTCCGAATCAGACACTAAGAAACCTAAGGCAAGTGGATAACTTGCAATAGTATTGAATCTGTTTTTCATTTCATATTCATGTGATGTGTTTGATCAAAATTCATTTTGGGTGTTCATGGCTTAAACATGAGGTTTTGAAAATAATAATTTGATTTACGAATTTGAATGAGGATTCTTGTAGAAATCTGATATTATAAATAGATACATATCTGGTAGGATGATATCTCGATAATTAGAAACGAATTTGGTGAAGGGATTTGGGGCGTAAATGGGTAAGGAATTAAAGATGAATATTTTCCCAAATTCAGAAATTGTAGTTAATGGACGAATTAATAACGTTGGAGGACATTTTGGAGGTCCCTAATAAGGTTCCTAACTTGTATTATTGTTAAGAAGGTTTGAGATTGCTGATAGAAGGAGTTAGGGTTTTATGAAACTCGTCAATGGCAGAATCTGTCTTCGCGAAGAAGACAAAGACCTGCTCGATCGATCGATCGAAGGTCTGGGGTCGATCGATCGATGGTCGACAGATTTTGCCATTCGCCCAGTTTTCGTTTATATGAAGAAAATTTAATTTAATCTTTTTCCATGAATTAATTTGGTGAGAAATTTATACATGGGTTTTAAATCTAATTAATGGTGAATAAAGTTAATTATTATTTGGAGACGACATAGTGTGACATCATAATTTAAATTTGTTGGGTTTTGGAGAAATTAGGTGTGACACAATAATGTTGAATTTTTCGGAAGGTGTTCGAAAGGATTAAATATAGATGTAAAGAACAAGTCCGGGGATAACGGTTGAGGAATACCGACAGATAAATCTTATTTAGGTAAAGGCTAAATAATTCTGGAGTCGAGAATTTAGACTCGGGTGAGGTTAATTCGGACTACGAGAGTAAGTACAATTTTAAGGTGGGGGAGACACCAAAGGTGACTTAATTAATTAATGTGTGAATTAATTAATAATTAGAGTTGGACCATAAACTCTTAATAAATTAAATAGGCTTATGTTACGGATTTTGTACATGGTGTAGCTCGGACATTTTATATTTATATATATATACAGAGTGTAACAGTATATATATATATATATAGTGTGTGTGTGCATTAATATCAGTGATTGAATATTATTAGTATATAGTCTAGTACTATAGGGGGAGGTTGCGCGTAGTGGATGAATCCCCTAGCTTGAGGAGTAGGGCGAGTATAATCCCAGGTCATAGCGTCCGTTATATGGGTGAGGGGCATCTCACTTTCAGGGAAGGAATATGACCGCCTCCAATTCGTATGTTAAACTAAGTTAGTGAGCGAATCTAACTTGGATAACTAGGTTATGTGAATACACCTAGTGGGATAGCACTTGGGAAAATTTATATTTTGTGAGTATTTTTACTCGGTCGAAAGTTTGTATTAAATGTTATTTCAGTATGTTTGTGAATACTGTAATATGATTAAATATATAATTAAGTAAATAATTATATATGGGATGATTAATACATAGTGTAAAATGTATTATGTGCATAACAGGTGTGAATGTTATATGAAATTAAAAAGGGTAATGATTTAATTAAGTTTGACGTTTATAATAACTTAAAAATCATGAATTAAGGCATACGCGGTTAGAGTGGGTAAATTTTAAGGGTTAAAATAAGTATTGGGTTAGGAGCGTAGGACCTAGTAAATTAAATGGAAGCGTTAATAGTGCACATTAGAGGAGGGGTGAGGAAGTCCTCAAGAGAGTGCGGTACTAACTAAAATATGAAGGGCATGCATATTTATTTATTACTGCAAGTTAATCATTTGTTAAATGTTTTCAAATGTTTTTGGGTACTAACCCTTGCTATAAAAAAAATTTAAAAACCTTTTAGGTGTCCAACCACAGGGACGCCAGACTTGACTATATTCCAGGTATCCTTTGCTGCAGTACACGTGAATGTTACGGGGTTTTTGATAGATGCCTCCTTCTTTCATTCGTGTAGAGACTCTCTAGTAGTTATCTGAGCTTGTCACTCACAGTTCATTTATCAGTATTAGACTTGTTGAGATTTTCTTATTATCTTTACTTGTATTGGATATTTGGACCGATGGTTTATTCGGTTTGGTATTTTATTTGTGGATGGTTATTTTAGTTAACTGTGATTGTGTATTATTTTAAGTTTCGCATGAGTTTTATTTTAAAAAAAAATAATTGGTACCAGTCTACTTTGCTCACTTAGGTAATTAGTAATTAAAAAGACGACAGTGATGCTAAGAATGGACCAACTGAGAAACCTTTTCCAACTTGATTTGGGACTGATCACCCGGGATTAATTAGGCGGGGTGTCACAGATGGTATTAGAGCATCGGGTTCTAGTGTCCTTAGGATCTGTACGGCTTTCTACGTTTCAGCGTATCACTCGTTTATTGTAAAGCCCTATTATTAGGACTGTTGATTCATTTTCCGCTTGTGAGATATCGTATTTCTGCTGTGAATATTTTTGTGTAAACTGTGTACTTATGCGATTTAATCTATTTCAGATGCCACCGAGGAGACTGAGAGCGAAGAGGGCTGAGGCTAGGGACGAAATCAGGGAGGCTCACCAGGAGCCACAAGTACCGCCACCACCACCCCTGCCCGAGTTGATTTCCACTACTCAGGTGGCAGTGATAGTGGCCCAGGCGGTCGAAATAGCAATGAGGGCTATGGCAGCTCACTTTCCACAGCCCCAAGAACCACCTCCAATGGCACCAGCAGTTCAGGCTCCAGTGGGGCCACCATCTTGGTAGAGAGTTAGGGAGACCTTTCAGAAGGGTCACCCACCTGAGTTCCGGGGTAGCACAGATGTGATAGAAGCTTGTGACTGGAAGAAGAACATTCAGCTCCATCTGCGCATGCTAGAGTGTACTGAGGTACGGAAACAGATGCTTGCTACCTTTCATCTGTCTGGGGCAGCCTTACAGTGGTGGGAGTCAGTTACCGCCGTCGAGGAGCGAGACTTGATGCCGATAGCAGTGTTTTGGGTGCGATTCGACTGCAAATACTTTCCACCAGCAGTAGAGACTGAGATGAGAAAGAAATTCAGTGATTTAGTTCAGGGTGAACGATCAGTGGAAGACTACGAGGAAGAGTTCACCCGTTTGGAAAACTTTGTGCCAAATGAGGTGAGTGATGAGGAGCGAAAGAAATCGAGGTTTATGAATGGTTTAGCCTAGTGGATCAGGCAACACTTGATTGGGAATCCGACGTTAGTGACGTATACGGACGTCGTTAATGCCGCACTTGTACACTACCAGGATCATTGCTTCCATGCAAAGGGGAGCAAGAGAATAGGGGAGCCGAGTCAACATGGTAAGGTCGTTACTAGTAATGACACAAGTGGTGCTCAACAGCAGGCGATCAGTCAGCAAGGGAATCAGGCTAAGAAGTTTAAGCCTGGTGGGTTACGATCGGGAGTATAGGGGTTCTGGCAGGGGCAGTCGGGCCCGAATCAGCAGCAGCAGGTTCGTTAGGGCCGTCATGGCCAAAGGAACAATGAGTGAGGCCAGCAGGGCTAGGGCCACCCGCGTAAGGACCAGCAGGGCCAACGACAGGGGGATGGCCAGAGACGATGTTTTATCTGTGGCCAACCAGGGCATTTCAATTGGGAGTGCCCACAGAGGGGAAGAGATCAACAGTAGGAGGCCCAACAGGGGCAACGGGGGCTATTACCGCGAGCAGCACCAACCCCACCCGCCCCACCTCAGCAGGGGCAGATGCACTACGGACGTGTGTATAACGTCCGGGATGTTCCCAATCCCCCGACGCAGCAAGCACCGCCAGCAGTTGAGGGTATGTTTCTCATTCATGGTTATGAGGGTAGTATTCTTTTTTAGACGGGAGCATCACATTCATTCATTAAATTAAATTTTGCTAAACGGGCCGAACTACTAGAGACCATGGGTAGTCTTCAGATGTGTGTAGAGTCGCCAGTTGGAAGCGGGGCTAGGATTCGCTCGATTTGTCGGGGTGTGGTCATTTTGATTGAGAGACTTAGTTTAGCAGCGGACCTCTTAGTGTTGGATATGGAGGGGTACGGTGTCATTTTAGGTATGGATTGATTAGCAGGTTATCGGGCTACGGTGGATTACTACGAGAGGACCATCGTGTTCTCCATTCCAGGGAAGGAAATATTTTTCATAGCAATGTCGCTACCTGAGGGAGGGTCACGCACACACTTGTATTACATTGAGGAGGAAACCTCATAGGAGGTGGATATTCCATTGGATTCAATCCCAGTGGTGAGAGACTTTGAGGATGTGTTTCAGGAGATACCAGGATTGCCACCTAGTAGGGAAATTGAATTTGTGATCGATTTAGCATCGGGGATGAGGCCGATTGCTCGGGCCCCATACTGTATGGCCCCTTCAGAGATGCGTGAGTTGAGGGAGCAAATTCAGCAGCTTCTGGGGAAGGGTTTCATTCGATGAAGTACATCATCGTGGGGTGCACCGGTGTTATTTATGAAAAAGCGAGATGGCTCACTACGGTTATACGTGGAATATAGAGAGCTGAATAAGGCCACGATACGGAATACGTATCCGTTGCCTAGGATTGACGACCTTTTTGACTAGTTGGGAGGGGCGTATTATTTCTCTAAAGTCGACTTGAGGTCAGGGTATCATTAACTACGTATCCGAGAGGAGGATGTTGCGAAGACCGCTTTCCTGTCGTGGTATGGATCTTACAAGTTCGGGGTGATGCCATTTGGGCTCACCAATGCACCTACAGTGTTCATGGACCTCATGAACAGAGTCTTCAGGGAGTTTCTCGATCATTTTGTTATCGTGTTCATTGATGACATCCTGACATACTCGCGTACCGAGGAGGAGCACGCAGATCACCTGCGTATAGTGTTACAGACATTGCGGGATCACCAGCTCTATGCCAAACTCGATAAGTGTGGATTTTGGCTATGGGAGGTTCAGTTTCTTGGCCACGTGGTGTCAGACTGGGGTATTACGGTGGATTCAAGTAAAGTATCGGCGGTGAGGGAGTGGGGACAGCCCACGACACCGACACAAGTGCGCAGTTTTCTGGGGTTGGCCGGTTATTACAGACGGTTCATCAAAGGATTCTCAAAGATTGCGGGCCCTTTCATGAATCTTACCTGGAAAGGGGTACCTTTCACTTGGAATGATCATTGTCAATTAGCTTTTGACGAGTTAAAGGACAAGTTGACATCTGCACCCGTGCTTGCATTACCGAAAGGAGGATTAGAGTATCGGGTTTACACTAACGCATCCTTACAGGGACTTGGGGTGTGCTTCAGCAGGAGGAAAGGCCTATAGCTTATACGTTCAGGAAGCTAAATCCCCAGGAGAGGAATTACCCCACTCACGACCTGGAGTTAGCAGCAGTCGTTTTTGCTTTGAGGATATGGAGACATTATCTTATGGGGGAGCAGTTCACGCTATTCACGGATCACAAATCACTTCAGTATCTCTTCACTCGGAAGGATCTGAATATGAGACAGAGGCGATGGCTAGAATTCATGAAAGACTATCAGTTTGATATTCAGTATCATCGTGGTAAGGCTAATGTGGTAGCAGATGCATTGAGTCAGAGACCGATTGGGGAAATATTAGAAGCCTGGAAAGCGAAGTGGAGAGAACTTCAATACGAGGATGATGTAGCCAGGGCTTGTATGTCAGCATTATCCATTACACCTGAGATCATTATGCGGGTTGTGAGGGCTCAAGCAGAGGATCAGACCTGCCGGAATAGGGTGAGACAGTTGCTAGCTGAGGGAGCAGAGGGTTACTCGATCACCTCGGAGGGAGGCTTATGCCATAATGGGAGATTGATTGTGCCAGAGGATGCAGAGTTGAGGCACGCTGTTATGACGGAGTCTCATGGGTCGAGATTCGCGGTACATCCCGGTGGGGATAAGACGTATCAATATATGAGGAGGCAGTATTGGTGGGCAGGGATGAAACGGGACATAGCAGAGTTTGTTTCGAAATGTGCCACGTGTTAACTTATGAAAGTTGACCATCAGAGACCATCAGGGATGCTACAGCCACTTGAAATTCCTGTGTGGAAGTGGGAGAGAATCTCTATGGACTTAATTACAGGGTTACCGACATCGCAGAAGGGTCACGATTCCATATGGGTCATTGTGGATCGGTTGACCAAAGTAGCCCACTTCCTACCGGTTCGCACAGACTTTGAGACGATGCGTTATGCGCAACTATTCATAGCAGAGATTGTTAAGCTGCATGGGGTACCGATAAATATTGTGTCGGATAGGGACAAGATCTTTATGGCCCACTTTTGGCATAGTTTTCACGAGGCCATGGGCACGGAGTTACGTTTGAGTACAGCCTATCACCCAGAGACTGACGGACAGACCAAGAGAGTTAACCAGATGCTGGAAGATATGCTCATAATGTGTATAACAACTCTTACCAATTCACGATCGGCGTGGCACCATTTGAAGTACTATACGGGAGACCTTGTCGTTCACCCGCTTATTGGTTAGAGGTGGGGGATAACAAACTATTGGGGCTGGAGATTGTGCAGGAGACATCTGCCAATATAGAGTTGATCCGAGGGAGGATTCGGATAGCTCAGGATAGGCAGAAAAGTTACGCTGACGCTTCACGGAGACATGTGGAGTTAGAGGTTGGGGATCAGGTATTGGTACGGGTGCCCCTATGAAAGGGGTGATGAGGTTCGGCAAGAAGGGTAAGATAGCACCGAGGTACGTGGGACCTTTCCCTGTTATCGAGAGGGTGGGGCCTGTAGCCTACAGGCTGGGATTATCGGAGCACCTTCAGCGGAAACACGACGTGTTCCATGTGGCATCGCTGAAGAAATACCGCAGGAGCGAGAGGGCCTTCTGGAACATTCCACTCGAAGAAATTGATTTACAGTTAGACATCTCATATGAGGAGAGGCCGGTGGCTATTCTAGACCGTAGCGAGCACAAATTACGATCCAAGTTTGTTCCACTAGTTAGAGTACACTAGGGTCATCACAAAATTGACGAGTCTACCTGGGAGCGGGAGGAGGATATGCGGGAGCAATATCCAGAGCTTTTCATCACAGGTATGACCTAATTTCGGGGACGAAATTCCTTTGTAAGGGGGGGAGTATGTAACACCCCGCATTTTTCATGCCTTAAATATGTAATTAATTCGGGAATTGAAAATTACTTGTGAGTCGTAATTTTAATTGAATTAATTAGGGAAATTTTATTTAAATATTAATCGGGGAGTGAATTGTTAATATTTACGGGAATTTATTTACGAAGTGAATAGTAATCATTTATTTAAGTAATTTCGAGTATTAATGACAGGGTATGCACTTATCTCAACCGGGAGTCGGTATAGACTAAAGGGCTGGGGGGATAAGTATTTTTATAAATTAATTCGGATGCCAATTCTGAGTGTACGGTTGAGTCCGGATGGACCGAGATAGTCGGAAAAGTGTACCCGGGGGTAGTAAACGGGTCACGGGGCATTTTTAGACATAGCCCGTCCCACACGGGGGCAATTGGGTCATTTGGGCTTGGCCCATTAGGAAAAAAACGGGATTTAGGTTAATTTGTTAAGTTAGGAGAAGAAAGGAAATGGCTGATAGAGTTTTAGAAAAAGGCTAAGTGTATTAAGGAACCCTATTAGCAGTTAAAGGCAGTTTTGGGATCACTAGAGAGCCAACAAGGATCATCTTCAACCTTGGAATTCATCTCCGAATCAGACACTACAAAACCTAAGGCAAGTGGATAACTTGCAATAGTATTGAATCTATTTTTTATTTCATATTCATGTGATGTGTTTGATCAAAATTCGTTTTGGGTGTTCATGGCATAAACATGAGGTTTTGAAAATAATAATTTGATTTACGAATTTGAATGAGGATTCTTGTAGAAATCTGATATTATAAATTGATACATATCTGGTAGGATGATATCTGGATAATTAGAAACAAATTTGGTGAAGGGATTTGGGGTGTAAATGGGTAAGGAATTAAAGATGAATATTTTCCCAAATTCAGAAATTGTAGTTAATGGACGAATTAATAACGTCAGAGGACATTCTGGAGGTCCCTAATAAGGTTCCTAACTTGTATTATTGTTAAGAAGGTTTGAGATTGCTGATAGTAGGAGTTAGGGTTTTATGAAACTCATCCATGGCAGAATCTGTCTTCGCGAAGAAGACGATGACCTGCTCGATCGATCGATCGAAGGTCTGGGGTCGATCGATCGATGGTCGGCAGATTTTGACAGTTCGCCCAGTTTTCTTTTATATGAAGAAGATTTAATTTAATCTTTTTCCATGAATTAATTTGGTGAGAAATTTATACATGGGTTTTAAATCTAATTAATACTGAATAAAGTTAATTATTATTTGGAGACGACATAGTGTGACATCATAATTTAAATTTGTTGGGTTTTGCAGAAATTAGGTGTGACACACTAATGTTGAATTTTTCGGAAGGTGTTCTAAAGGATTAAATATAGATGTAAAGAACAAGTCCGGGGATAACGGTTGAGGAATACCGAGAGATAAATATTATTTAGGTAAAGGCTAAATAATTCGGGAGTCAAGAATTTAGACTCGGGTGAGGTTAATTCAGACTACGAGAGTAAGTCCAATTTTAAGGTGGGGGAGACACCAAAGGTGACTTAATTAATTAATGTGTGAATTAATTAATAATTAGAGTTGGACCATAAACTCTTAATAAATTAAATAGGCTTATGTTACGAATTTTGTACATGGTGTAGCTCGGACATTTTATATTTATATATATATACAGAGTGTAACAGTATATATATATATATATATATATATATAGTGTGTGTGCATTAATATCAGTGATTGAATGTTATTAGTATATAGTCTAGTGCTATAGGGGGGAGGTTGCGTGTAGTGGATGAATACCCTAGCTTGAGGAGTAGGGCGAGTATAATCCCAGGTCATAGCGTCCGTTATATGGGTGAGGGGCATCTCACTTTCAGGGAAGGAATATGACCGCCTCCAATTCGTATGTTAAACTAAGTTAGTGAGCGAATCTAACTTGGATAACTAGGTTATGTGAATACACCTAGTGGGATAGCACTTGGGAAAATTTATATTTTGTGAGTATTTTTACTCGGTCGAAAGTTTGTATTAAATGTTATTTCAGTATGTTTGTGAATACTGTAATATGATTAAATATATAATTAGGTAAATAATTATATATGGGATGATTAATACATAGTGTAAAATGTATTATGTGCATAACAGGTGTGAATGTTATATGAAATTAAAAAGGGTAATGATTTAATTAAGTTTGACGTTTATAATAACTTAAAAATCAAGAATTAAGGCATACTCGGTTAGAGTTGGTAAATTTCAAGGGTTAAAATAAGTATTGGGTTGGGAGCGTAGGACGTAGTAAATTAAATGGAAGCGTTAATAGTGCACATTAGAGGATGGGTGAGGAAGTCCTCAAGAGAGTGTGGCACTAACTAAAATATGAAGAGCATGCATATTTATTTATTACTGCAAGTTAATCATTTGTTAAATGTTTTCAAATGTTTTTGGGTACTAACCCTTGCTATAAAAAAATTTAAAAACTTTTTAGGTGTCCAACCACAGGGACGCCAGGCTTGACTCTATTCCAGGTATCCTTTGCTGCAGCACAGGTGGATGTTGCGGGGTTTTTGATAGACGCCTCCTTATTTCATTCGTGTAGAGACTCTCTAGTAGTTATCTGAGCTTGTCACTCACAGTTCATTTATCAGTATTGAACTTGTTGAGATTTTCTTATTATCATTACTTGTATTGGCTATTTGGACCGATGGTTTATTCGGTTAGGTATTTTATTTGTGGATGGTTATTTTAGTTAACTGTGATTGTGTATTATTTTATGTTCCGCATGAGTTTTATTTAAAAACAAAATTGGCACCAGTCTATTTTGCTCACTTAGGTGATTAGTAATTAAAAAGACAACAGTGATGGTAAGAATGGACCAACTGAGAAACCTTTTCTAACATGATTTGGGACTGATCACCCGGGATTAATTAGGCGGGTTGCACACCAGCATGCTGGGATGAGGCACTAGTCAAGAAATAGTCTATTTCCTCTAGTCGCTTTGATTGGGTTATTATTAGGCCCCCCGGGCTAGGTATTATATAATTCCTTCCCAGACTATAGTAGGATTATCAGCAGACAATTAAGTCTTTGTCCCCTTCAAATATAGGATTATCCGTAGAAAATTAAGTCTTTGGCCCCTTTGGGATATTATCCGTAGATATTATGAAGCTTACCCAAGATAATGTGCAGTAAACTTTTAAGCCTTCCCAGGTTGGGTTATGTTATTAAGCCACCCATAGCTAAATGACGCATGTTAATAGTTGAGAACGGGAATTATAAGCCCCGGTGGATAATGTAACGGGCATTGGTCGCCCCCGTTGTGTGAATGTAACGGGCATTGTAATCCCCCATGGCTAATGTAACGGGCATTGGTCTCCCTTCTGGCTAAAGTAATGGGAATTGTAAGCCCCTGTGGCTAATGTAATGGGAATTGGTCGCCCCCATGGATAATGTAACGGGCATTGTATGCCTCCGTGGCTAATGTAACAGGCATAGTATTATCCCCCATGGCTAATGTAGCGGGCATTGGTCGCCCCCGTGGGTAATGTAACGGGAATTGCAAGACCCCGTGGCTAATTATGTGGATAGAAGTATATCGAGAGATATTTTTCCGTTTGAATATAAGAATACGTTCTTGCGCCATGAGTTGCGTTGTGAGCCCATTATGGTTGTATGCCAAATAAGGATCATTCCCGGAATAAATAGTCTTCCGAGATAATTGGTCATCTTTCCCTTGAAATCTGTTTAAGACGAAGTTCATTCATAAGATTTTTATAAATGGAAAGTCAAGAGATAAAACATGGATAAATCTGTTCTTCATACATAGATATGATTTTGTTAGGACAATACAAAGTAATCTCAATTTCATATAATCATGTATATATATATATATATATATATATATATATATATATATATATATATCAAGTTTGTAAGGAAATACAACTATTGTGCATAAAATCAACACTTCAGGTTAAACAAAAAATATAGACTAAGGTGGGGTTAAGCATATGGCCTGTTTGGTAAAGGATGCATCCTATAAGCATTTTTCAGGAATAGCTGCAGCATCCCCTGCCTCACTAGCCTTTCAATCTCATCTTTCAGCGCAAAACATTTGCCAATGCTATGCCCATAGACCCTGTGGAAGCTGTAATATCTGGTTATGTCCCTCTTATGAGGAGGGGACTTCAATTTCACGGGCCAGCAAAGCAATTTGTCTTATTTGATGAGTTCCAACGCCTCTTCAAACTCACAAATCAATGGAGTGTAGGCTTCAAAACATTTTTCTGCTTTTTTAATTTTCCTATTCTAAGTCTGCTGGTCCAGGCCCACGGCCCCTAGGACAATAGCTTCAGTGGCTGCGGCAGCAAAGGCTTGGCCAGTAACATTGGGTGTCACAGCCTCTAGCATAAGAACTCTTTGGGTTAAGAAGTTGACCTGAGTCTGGAGTGAGGTGTGACTGTCATACAGATGATTGAGGTTGTTTTATGGCTGGGTAATCTCGTTTTTCATTTTTGTTCTTTGGCTAGATTCTCCCTCATTTTTTTCCTTGTTAGTCTTTAAAAAAATACAATCTGAGATAAACCTAGTAGAAGTAAGTAATCACAGAATATAGGATAAACCAAGTATAAAGTTGGGATGCAGCATTTGAATCGCTACATGATTTTACTGTTGACGTCGTGGCCAGCAATGCATATATGTTCACTGTCGCTGCCTTTGAGTGGAATTCACCAAGTTTTAACTTACTTGAGTCCATTTCTCGATGATTTGGAGCTGTTGTAAACCAACTGCACTTATAGGGGTTGTGTCAAAAGGGAAGTTAAACTACCAGACTACATCCCTTCTTGGGAAGACCGGAGAAATCCCCTAATTAGAACACAGAAACTAAGTTTTTCAAATGAAATACGTTAAGAACATCCCTAATAGGGTCTATCCCGAGAAGAACAACCTCTTGGTGCACAATAATGGCACAATCATGGCAGGAAACCCAAGATCATAGGCTGAGAAAGTAATAAACGATAAAATGGATCTCATCCCTAGCTACCCACCTTTGCGAGGCTATCGTCTTTTACACTTTTCAGCGTTATCTTGGTGAGGTAATGTCATCGGGGTTTGTTTTAAATAGATCTAAGGTTATAAAAAGGAGACCCATAAACATATCTGAATATGTGCGATACCCATTTGAGGGTGTGTATACAAAATACGAGTTCAATAACCAAAATTTACCCATGAGATAATGATCTAAAGGATCCCCATGAATAAAATAAGGTGTTTGAGAACCCAAAATATAGAGAAACAAGATTGAAATACCTCGCTTCCCACATACGATGCCAGATTGAAGATATAAGAAATCGTCCACTTGTCATTCTCGTACCAGCAAGTCAAGTGTAAAATACATAATAAGCAGATAAAGCAAGTAAAGGGAGACAAAAGACAAGATATAGAGTGATTCGTCTATTAAAATTAGCCTACGTCCACTTTGGTGCAACACTCTCATTATATGCATTTTAGTACAAGTTTACAATGCCATAATAGGCGTACAATGTAGATAAGAGAATAGAATACATGTCTGTGATGATTCCGTGGAGAGATGACCGTGATACCGAAGAATAGCCTCAAAGATGCACATAAGGAGCGTGGGGTGTTTGGCAATGCCTCCCCAAGTGTAATGATCTTTGGCCTAAGTATTAGTGAAGTTTGGTCTCTCCTCCTAATCTCGAGGTGTGGACCTCTATTTATAGGACTTGTAGGTGCTGTATTGTTGCTATAAATGGGGTGGGGATGCGGCTAGCTATACTGAAAGGCAATGACCGTACCCTGTGACATGTGAATGAGAGGGGCTGCATCCTGTAGTAGATTGGGCCGCACCCTATAGTATGTAGGTCCGCGGAACATATGTCCTCACCATATAGTATGTAATTATAAGGCTGTGGCATTATATACTTGTAAGGCTTAGTGCAATACTCTCCGCGATAGGGTGTTATATTTGTCATATCAATAATGATCGATTTGAATTTGAGTATCATTGGGTAGGTATTATCCAAGTGTGTGAAAATCCAATCAATGACAAAATCCATTGTGTTGGAAATATCGACGAGCCATGTTCTTAATCTACAGTAAAAACAAGATAGGGATTTAGCATTTCAAATGTATTTGCTAATTTAGTTTTTAATTCAAAAGAATTGATTAACACATGTAATTGACGAGTCTGTTGATGGAGAAGATATTAAAGAAAACCTCATGATCGTATAGCAATTTCCTCTAAAGTTAGTTAAATTTATCAAGAAATGCATTTTCTCAATGATTTTGCCATTTTTCATCTTTATGCATGTGCAAGAAAATATAATTCTTATCTTCCTCTAATTGTGTTTAAATGTCACTTCAAAATGTTTATTTTTCATAACATTTTTAGACAATTTTGATTTGATAAATCTCTAGTGATTATAAATTCTATTTTTTTGTTTGTAATAATGATCTTTCTTTGATCTTTAGTTTTTGACCATGCTAATTCGGTGGTTGAGAACCTATTTTGGTTGTATTGAGTTTTTTTACAGGAACTTATATGTGTTGATTTCAGCTTAACGTGGAATTAAATATTTTCAAAGGAGTGATAAGGTTGGTATTTTCTTTTTTTTATAAAAAACTTTATTTTCTTTGTGTGAAATTGTAAATTTAAGGAATATTTTCTATGTTGTATGTTCGCACGGCTCCATAGTGACCCGTTTGCACGGTTATTGATATGTTGTAAGTTTGGGACTCATTTCCTTATTTCACACTCATGACCAAGATTCCCTTGTGTGAACATTGTCGTTCGTACGATTGAAATTTGCTTGTGCACACGGTTCCCCTACTTTGAGTTTAATTGATTGATTTTCAATTGTTATGATATGATCCATCTTTGTTTCTTATTCCTTTATCTCATGTCTCACATTTTTATCCCCTGCTTCTACACCTCTTGTCCTCTATAATTTATCTTATTTCGTGATAAAAAGAGGGAGATAATTTTTTAGGATGTTGCTTATGAGGAAAAGGGGATATAACTTGATGCTTATTGATGTATTTTTGGGGGAGATATGCTGATTTGGTGGAGATGATCCATGTATCATGATATGTTGTTTGTTTTCTTGATGTTTAGGGGAAATTTTCCATTGTCATGTGTTTGATTGTTTTCTTTATCATGGTATGTTTGTTTGACACATGTTTTTCTTATGATTTATAAGAGGGTTGTTGTTTGAATATATGTTTTATTGAGGAGAGATTTATTTCATTATGATTCATTCATCATATATCTTTATCTCACCATTCATTTTTGTTGATATTACCATTTTTGGAAGGTATCCTGAGCAGGGGAGTTTCTTTATTCGCTTGTATAGTGTAATTTTTTCTTGTTGTTGAGATTTTTATAGGATACCTCTATTTTTTTGGAATATCAAGAGCCTACAATGGATTATTGAGTCGATATTATGGATTTGTGTATTGCAACAAGTTTGTCTCATTGTATAAACAATGTGGAGTGAGATTTTCTGATTATAGTCAAGGCCTTTTTTTCGGGGGTAGAGGGTGGGGGGTGTTCTACGAAATAGCAAAAGAGGGGATATTTAAAATTTAACCATTTGTATTATATATTAGATATCTATCTCTCATGACAAAACATTTGACTCTTACACAATAAAGAGCCCAAAATCTTAATAAACTAGATTTTTCAAATATTGACATTAATTTTGGTTTTATTAGAAGTCCGTGCAAGATTAGGTTATGATCAACCCTTAATGATCATGAGCGGTCACAATTTGGATAGGTTTTGAAGGAGTTCGTTGATGTATTCACATGGTCTTAGATCAACATGCTTGGTGTCGACCTAAAAATTCTACAACATGAAATCCCTACATATCTTGAGTGCAAGTTTGTCAAGAAAAAAGTAAGAGAGCTCTTAATAGAATGGCCCCTAAAGGTGAAAGATGAATAGTCAAACAGCTGAATGTGGGTTTCTATAATAGCCCGTACACTCAGATAAACTATGTTATCTCCATTTTCATTCCCATTCGAAAACACAACTTCCCATTGATATAAACATATAAATATCCTATACTGGTATGCGACCTAATAAAACTAATAGTTTTTTTTATTACCTAACCATAGACCAAAGAAAAACACAAATTACTTAGAGAACCTTTAAGTTACAATAACTTTAAAAAGGACCATATAGTAACTTTAAAACTTTGTTTAAACTAACAAACAAACACCAAAACCAAATGTTAGTTACACACATAATCTGTGACATATGAAATTACTACAATTACCACTACATACCCTTACAAGTTTGTAAAATTTCATTTTATCCCCATTTTTTTTTAAAACATATGAAAAAGATTATTTTCTCAAACCTAAACTACCTAGGGACTAAATACTCAAACCAAATTAATCTGACAAACACCTTACCTGATTTGGTAGACACATAATCAACCATCTAAACCTCATGGTACCCATTATACCTCAAAATAAAACTCCTATAATATCCTTTTGAAATCAACCTTTAAGACCACCAATCATCTCCCCTTCTTCAACCCTATAACAACCCCTCATTACCAGTGTTAAAACGTACCTATTTACTGTTCAAAAATCAAGCTCAAAATTAGCAATTTCTGGCATTTTAACATTTTATGTGTTAAAATTAGTTTTCATGATTCGTTTGTGTCTCTGTACTAACCTAAGATTGTTTTCGGCCTTTACATGATATGATTTTTGTCTTGGTTTTGAATTGAACTAGGTCTGATAGCAGAAAAATCCATTAAGCTTAAGCTTTAATGGTGGATTCTGCGTTTTCGACTTTGAACTAGTTTCAAAGTGGGAAAATTTGATCTTTGGTTCTGATGAGCCTAGGTGCAATGGATAATTTGTATATAATATAGTTGAAATACCATAAATCGCAAATTTTAATATTCGGCATGGAAATTTTCAGATTAAAAAGTCCCCATTAAACTATGAATTAGAACCCTAAAAGCAATACTATGAAGATGTAGTAGTTCGAATTTACCCTGAAAATAACAAATCTTAAGTCAAAGTTTTGAACTTTTCATAGAAACTGGATATAAGTCTACAATCAACCTCAAACTATTAAATTTATATATTTGGATTCCTTATGAAAAATTAGGAAGAATTACCTTTGAATCAATTAAAATGGTATTCTATACTGGATTTAATCAATGGTCAAAGTTGGAAACACTGAAGTCAAATATCGGAGGTTGAAGGTGAAGGGTTAAAAACTCATGCGAGTGAGGAGAATAGAGCACGTAAGAAGTTTGACTGCGAGCATGAAGGTACGTGACCAATAAAAAATTCTGAAATTGTTTCAAAAGTTTTATTTTATTTTCTGGTCAAAATGGTATATGACATCACCCTGTTTGGTCAACTACAAGCCATTTTCGTAGAAACCTTAGAAATGGAATTTAAAAATAAAAAGTTATTTCGCGTAGAAACCTTGAATTTTTTCAAATTATGGATTTAGGCCCTAAACATCATATATAGGTTTTCGAGTATATAAGGAACAAAAAATTCTATTACACCCAGTTTCAAATATACTTAGAAACCTAACTAATTAAAAAATACAAAATTATAAATTAGTGCCTAAGGTTATTTCATTACACGATAAATACCTCACATTAATAAATTATTTTAAAAAGAGTCTTACTTATTAATTTCTATTATAGACAACCTCGATTCCCAGACTTAACAAGACGAATCAAATTAAAGACCAAAGACCCTTATCCAAGTAGGTAACTTCTATTTCAATATCCTTGATTATGCCAATTTTCATATCAATTTTTGATAGACCCATATATTTTATTCTCATTTATTAATTCATTTGTGTACTTCACAATATGTTACACTTGATTCAATTTAAAAACCTATTGTGTCTTTACGAAAATTATTGATATTAAATTATAATTGAGGATAATAATTATAAGTGGATAATGCTGATTTAACTCGTCATAGTTAATGAATTAAATTAATAAACTACAATGGATAATAATTACTTTAGTTGTTTAATTAGTTGTGGTTTGAGATGTATTGTTAATTAAGATTAAAAATTGGCTCACGACTTAATTTAGTAATAGTGTGACACCCGTCTTAAAATAATAACGGGTGGCCAGCCCTATACTACATTTAATCAGGATTCTTAGATGGCTCATTCTCAGCATCAATAGACTATACTAAATTAAATAAGGCTAACTACCCAAAACAATAAAAGCGGATGCCAAAATTGAAATAAAAACATACACTGGATATCAAAACCAATAATAAACAACTACTAACAAAGGTAAAACGCACAAGTACCATGATAAAAGAAAATGATAACGTTAAAATAAAATGAATCCATACGAGGAAATATACCTAAATAATTTGTCGGGTCACAGATTGTACAATAACCATGAAGAAGAAATATAAATAGCTATAAATAACTCTTGGGTGTAAACCCGATATACAACACGAATCCTATCTAGATTTACACAGGAATGGCAAGTGATTACAATCTAAATCCCGCAACAGTCCGCAACTACCATGGCTCCCAAGACTCTGGATAGAAAAACATCCGGTATCCATGCAGCGGGACACCTGTAGTACAAAATATATACATACGTAGCCAAAGAGACAAATAAACGGGTCAGAGCCCGAGGTATAAAAATGTTTAGCAAGTGTGTTTACCGTGCATAATAAATCTCAATGCAATAGTTCACAATTTAAGTGGAGTCGCACTCTCATGAAACCTCCAAACTCACCTCTCATCTACAGCGCGCACCTAATCGTTTCCTGGAACCTTATTTAAGTTACTGCACTCCATTAAGGATAATCTACCTTAACCTACGCACGACCTATACCCTTATAACCTGTCATCCTAACATAACCCAAGAATCCTATTCCATTCTAATCACACTTAAATATATATATACACATATATGCTTCATTAGGCTCTCGTGATTCCATTTATTAATTTAAACCAGTTATTGTCTAAATACATCACACATTAACATTAAGCTTCAATATAAGAGTTTATTCTCTAAATAACATACATACAATTAATAAGGACAAAACTTCTCTCCACTCTCAACATTGCACTGCGTTTCGTGCGTGGGGCGTCTCGCAAAGGGAAATCTAAACAAGGAACACCCTCGATACACTACTCCTTGACAATGTTGATCGTTGGGATCCATTATGTCATCCACACAAATTATATTACTACAACTACTATAAATATAGAATACCATGTCTAAATACACAAATAAATCTCTATTGAAATTCTTGGGTCGATATACTGCAATTGCCTCTAAGTACGATCCTTCGACCCCAATGAACTAGTACACCAAAATCACCCCAGATGTACATCATAGAAACTTCATGTTCTCTTCACTTATAGGATATATATATATAATAAAGTAGGAAACTTATGTATGTCATAAGCTTGAAGTATGATGTCATCAATCTGATTTTATCCTGTAATGCCTATTTCACCCCTCAAGGATTTGAGTTCCCCCTCTTTTAATACAGTTAAAATTATTTCCCCCTCTACATCAAAATTCAAAATGGGGGTAAATTAGTAAAGTTACCCGAACCAAAATCTCTCCAACACTCTCCAACCACACGAAAGACACCCAAATCCTCCTTCCCATCTCCTCACTCCCAATTTTCACAAAACTCACTTATCATTCTCTCTCACTAACCCACCACCCCCTCCTCCTCTCTGCCGATGCCCCTCCTCTTCGTCGTACCCCGAACTTCTACCGCCGCACCCCACCTTCTCTCTTCTTCCCGTTGTCGGCCATAATTACAAAATCCGTCGAGATATGGAAGTACGATTTGAAATATGATTTAAAACCAACCCTAGATCTGAAATACGATTTGAAATATGGTAATCTTGAAATACATGTAATCTCGAAATATGATTTGAAATATAGTTTTTACCCAACCATAGATCTGAAATGTTTTTTTGTGTTATTTTTCATTTTAGTTCTGTACATTTGGTATATTTTGTGTTAGATCAGGAGATGTGTAAATTTTTGCTCTTGATTTACATCTTTCTCACTTATTGGGTATTAGGTTTGCCGTGGTACAACCAGTTCATACGGGTACCATTATTTAAGAAAACTATAATTTCGGTATTTAAATAATGTTACAATTTGAAATATGGTTTTTACCCAACCATAGATCTGAAATGTGTATTTTTTTCTGTGTTATTTTTCATTTTAGCTCTGTACATTTGGTATATTTTGTGTTAGATTAGGAAATGTGTAAAATTTTGCACTTGATTTACATCTTTCTCACTTATTGGGTAGTAGGTTTGCCGTGGTACAACCAGTTCGTTATAACCAGTTCATATGGGTACCAGTATTTAAGAAAACTGTAATTTCGGTATTTAAATAATGTTATAACCAGTTCATACGATTTGGCCAAAAATTGTATTATTTGTAGAAAACTATAATTTCGGCTTTCATATGAAGGTACCAGTTCTTTACCAATTCATACTTTGACGATTTCATTTTTAATGATACAAATGAATGAAGTTATGTATGATTTGATCTCTGCCCATCTCTTTACGCAAACGTTTTAACTTTCTAACTAATTTCAGGTAGGGAAAAATGAGGATAGTATCATTGGAATGGAATTAGATTCTGCCATTACGATGAACACGTCCGTATTGAAGGTTGACACACTATTTCCATGCTCTCTCAAAATAATTTAATAAATTTTTTATTACAGAATCATGAGAATGACTTACCTTTAATCTATATTCTTATGCATTATCCAGTTAGGCTTTAGCTGTTGCCTTCAACATTTCATTCCGGGGGGATCGAATGTAGTTTTGTTTTGGTTTCTTAGAGATTGTTGAAGATATGGTTATGTTTATGTTTGTTTAAATGTATTTCAGCTACTAATATGTTATGTAGGTAGTAATCTGCGCTTAGCTTTGTAGGTACTAACGAGTTTATTGGGTTTTTCATTTGTGTTAGTTAAAAACCATTTGTTGGCTGGAATGTGAGTTTTTTTTCAAACTTCAATGTGACTGGTCAGCTAATTGGATTCCTTCATAGGTACTATCAGTGTACAATACAACTTGGTAGGGTGGCAAATACATGGGTTCACAAGAGTCGTAATGGAAGTTCTCTTAATCTACAAACATATGATCTTTAAAGACAAAAAATTGATCGTACTCAATCAATCAGGTATCTCTGAACGTTCCCTAATAATGGTAAGGATTGGTAATTCCAATAGTTACCTATGTTTTTATCTATTATATGGATGTTGTTGGAGTTAAGCTTACTGTTAGAAAAATTAATGGACGTTTGATTATATATCAGATCTAAGTTAAAGACATAGCCATGTTATTTTTTGGTACATAGCAGAAATGCAAGGCATGTGAGGAGATTGTTTATCAGGTGGAGTTGTCTGCAAAAATTCAAGGCATGTTTTAAATGTAGTGACTGCAAAGGAATGCCTAAGTTGAGCAATTACTCCTTAGTACAAGCAAGTAACGACCTCTCTCATTTTCTCCTGATTTAATCCATATTGATAATTTTGCGAATGTTTTTTAGGGGGAACTGTCAAATTTGTTGTTTTTGTCATTATTTTAACGACCTTTTTTTGTATATAATATTTGTAGGCTTTTTCGGGTAAAAATTGGAGAGGATAATGGTGAAGATCCAAGTGCTGAGGGGCCTAAATCACGAAATATTGCAGCTTAATGGAGTATAAATTTTCCCAGAGTTTCAGTTGAGGTATCATTTTTTTTTTAAAATTGATCCAAATACATTAATAGAACTAAAATAATATAAAGTTTAGACAGACAGAAAACCAAGTACGATCCCAACCAAAAATGTCAACAAACACAGATCAGATTCATAAAATTGCACTTTAGGCACCAACAGATAACTTAGTCGAATAAGATGAATCTCATGTCATCATCAGACTCTTCCACTGGTTCTTCCTTCTTCTCTTCCTCCTTTGGAGCAGCAGCAGCTGGAACAGATCCAGAAGCATCTGCAATAGCTGCAAACTTGTTAGGATCCTCGAGGAACTCTTTAACTTTATCAGCTTGTGGGAATGAGTATTCGATCTCTAAAGCAACCGCCAATACATTTTTGTAGGCATTGATAAACATGTGAGGGGCAACAGGTAGGTTCGGGTAGGAGAGGGCCGATGAAAGAAAAGTAATCATGTCAAGTACCTCTGGGATGAAAATTGTACCATTGTCATAGACATACAAGACAAGAAGTCCATATGAGAATGGCATAATCCCCAATTTTGAAAGCAGAGAAGCCTCAGAGGATCCCACTTTCTCTCCCTTCTGGATAATCTCTACAGTTGAGGTATCATTCTACTCCTCTTATTGTTCATGTTTGTTACCATTGGGATTTTATTGATTTTAAGATTATAATTTTAATTTTTAGATTATAATTGTAATTTTATTTTATGGGAAATATCTATATGATTCGTGGGTATGTGCTTATTATAGTATTGTCATTTTTTGAATGTTTAGCAGAATTCAAACGTGGGGATTGGCCAGTGCATCTGAAATTGAAGTAGTTATGCATACATCTCTTCCAAGAACATAACATGGCATCGTTTCCTTCTTTATTGTTAAATATTGTGCCTCTATGGCCATCATGATCGAGATGAATGATTCCATCTAAGAATGTAACATGGCACTAGAGGAAAGAAAAAGGGCCTTCGCTGAGCGCGATATGGCGATGCTCCAACGGAATGCAGCACTAGCAGAGCACAACTCCGCCATTTAAGAGCTAAATGAATCCATATACACCCTTTATTTCTAAGGGGCTTCGATGAATGATAATCAATTCACAACAAATCCTAATATACCCGAAAATAGAGCATACATCACACCAAATGAATGACGTGTTTGACCTAGCCGAAGCTAAATATGACCCGATGAATGACAGTAGCATGTTGTGTGGAAGGATAATTTAGGGTTAAACCAAGTAACTTTCGATGAGTCTGTTAAACGGTATCGGTTTTCACCTGCACTGGGGTATCCCAGTTGTGCTATAAGTGGAGAAATGGTGGGTGCAGTCATCTTGCTACACGAGAAATATGTCAATGTATCCTTTACCTCAGGCTTCTAATAAATGATATTCTAGAATTGGTGGTAGAAAGTGAGTGGAAGTGTGTGCACTAAATTACTGAATTGACTAGCCAATGAAGGGAATGATTTGTCGACGTCGCTCGATTTTAAGGATCATTGGACCAAGCAAGGTACAAACACCTACGGTAACCTAAAATAGGATATCCGAGTTGCAGTGGTGATGTTTCCGGGAATATTAATTATTTATCTAGGTGTGGAGGGTTTAAAAATTGTTTATACATGTGTACATTATTTGACAGGTTTAGGAGAAATATTGGTAATCTATTTTTTGGCTTTGTTATTTATAGAACTATGCATTTGAACCATTTTCTGTATTGGACATGTGGTGTTCAAAGAAAGATAGGAATTATGTTGCATCTAAAGAGAAAATCACTAATGATTCATTATGTTTAAACAGGCAGATGAAGGAAATTTTCAGGGTTAACGAGCATAGAGAACCCTTGGCACAAGATCTTAATGGTCTTTCATCTATATTTTTAATGCGGTTATGTTTGTTTGGGCAATTGACACAAATTTTCAAGTGATTTTTTCTGCAACTTTTACAAAACTAGCTTTGATTATTTCGGAAATTAACTAAGAGTTTGTTATTTGATTTAGAGGAGACGAAAATCCTTTGGTAGGTAAAAAGATTGCAATAATATTTGTGCAATAACACCAATTATTCATTTGATGTCTTAGTAGACATCTTTTTATTTTCTCTAGAATTCTTTCCACCATCTTTTTGCTACCCACATTTTTTAACATGTCTATTATGCCCTTCAGCACATTGCATATATTTTTATGCGAGGAAGTCATAATTTAAGAGAATTTTATGAGTTTTTTTTTCTTTTCACAAAGAAAAGGTTGTTGTTACTACATTATTGAATACACTAATGTTCAATAATGTGGTTCAATGTAATTAAACACACTAAGGTAAATCTCTACACTTTTGTTCTAGATTCAATATTGATTACACTAAAGCGAGTGTAAAATACAAATTTTATTTAATACTTGCATGTAGTACAATAGACACATAAAATTTATTTCTTACCATATTAAATTTATAATTTTAGTGCCTTTAGGCACGAGTATATATAATACTATTTGAATCATAATGGTTATTAACGACTAAAGAGGGTCAACACAAACCTTACCCATTATGATTTGAAATTAGTTTTTGTTTTATTTGGTGTTGATATGATATGAAATTATTAAGGGTCCACACATTAATTTATAACTTCATATCAATTCGTATCATGTTATCGCTATTGTCATATTTTTTAGACCAAGTCGCTATTGTCAAATATTCGGAACATTTTTATAACCGTGCAATCGACTGACCTTACCCTCATATATGGAGAGGCTTCTCCCATGTTTCGAACCTAAGGCTAATCGTAGCTTGGGGGAGGGCACTTGTCATCACACCAAGGCACGACTTTATACTTTTCAAAATTATTTGCGTGCCTTCAGGCACGGGCATATCCTAGTGTGTATATATATATATATATATAAAAGCAATCGTTCATTCCTATAACCACGTATACATAACACACATAATGTACACTGCGCAATACACATAAAATAAACGGCTATAGGATGCCAAAATACTTCACCATGCTATCATCTTCCAGGAATTACTCATTTTCTCTCGGGATCACCACCTATAGGACTATTATCACCCCGCCATGGCGAAAAAATCAATCCTAACGTATGGAAAGCGGTCATAATTCCTAACCGGCAAGTGAGAACGGCTCATACCCAAGACTTCTCACGCCAAAAAATAAAAAATCACACAAATAACAAAGGACGACTATGACCTGGGGAATATCCACACCCTGCTCCTCAATCCAGGGGCTCACTCTCATTGCGCAACTTCCCATGATAGCATGTGTCGGGTATGCTTCACACCATAAGTATATATAACACTCACACTATGTATATATATACATCTATATGATCACGTCATATATACAAACCATCACACACGGTATAGATATTCACGCCATATGTACACACATATATACATATCTACACATATATATATCCACATATACACCTATATACACACTATCTCTCGCTCGTATGTATGAGATTTATAAACTCAGCTATAAGTGTACATAGTCCTCATTATACTAGCCATCACTCCAAGCGTATTAACTTAATTCGTTATATAAATACGATCCCTCACTTGAAGCATATTCATCCATTACCCATATGATATGAATAGTCTTCCAATGTATCCAACATTAAGGTTATTAACCCAAAGTTTAATGTATGTAATAATCACTACACATCCCATCTATATCCGAAAGTACAATGATATATCTAATGATAATCAACACTATAAGTATACACTTAACTAATAGCCTGCAAACCTCAAGTGTAAACTTAAATTCATTCCATGATCCCATAAAGTGCTGGAATCCCCATTATTATTCCCACACAAATATATAGTAACTATCCCGACTAGAAATACAACATAACCTATTCTAGTTGATAGTACGATCTGATAATGAACCCCTAACATTACCACACTTACGATGTATTCCTTGAATTAATCATCACTAAGGATACGCATCTTCCCCCTATCCTTGGTGCCCAATCATACCTTAAATAGAATCCTATCGCTATAAGGATTTGACACAAAAGTTGGCTTACAATTTCACACCATACCCTCACCACTCTCCCAAAGAGTCCTAAACCTTAAATCATATCTAAACTAACTTATGATCTCTAAATAGAACTTCAATCCCTAATGAGGTTTCCCACTAGCTCGATACAACAACTCCAATGCATATGAGCGTAAATTTCTAAAGTAACTCGATTCGTCCCCATGATCACATCTTGGGAGAAACTCCTAATAAATCTCCAAAAAATATCTCTCACATCATATAATAATGTCCCAAATGGATAAACCCAATCGAAGTGAAGCAAAACTCGCTCTAGAAATACCTTGCCAAAACAGCCATGTTTCTAAATCGATTCGTCCCCTTCGAATCGATTCGATCCCAACAGCGAATCAATTCGGCCCCAGTGAATAGATTCGGCCCAACTAAACCTGTAAGTCTGCTACATACCGAATCGATTCGCAAGGGGTGAATCAATTCGGCCCTAAAGACCTGATGCTTCTGCAACATGGCGAATCGATTCGCAAGGGGCGAATCGATTCAGCATGTTCAGCAAGCCTTGAAATGGGGTAATTTCTCCAAAACCCAAACTTTATAAGATCCAATTTATACAACTTTTAATCATCAATATTCATCCCAAACATGTTACCAACATCAAAATTCATCCTATATCTACTCCCCTCAAGTTATACACACTTCGACCCATATAAAAGCATTAAATGCAAGGTTTAATACCCAAAAATCTTGGTTCTGATATTAATATCCAAAATCCAATTCTTTTCTCCACAAATTATGAAATGAAATACACAAATGAATTATTTAGCAAGATTAAACGCTTGCCTCGAAATTATAGGGGTTGAATCGTCCTCGTGATTGCGTATAGGCCGAAAATCTCCAAGCTTTCTCCTCTATCTCTTCCTTTCTTCTTGTTTCCCTCTTTCTTTCTCTTTCTATCTTTTTCACAAATGAGATGGGCTGATCCGTAAGCCTCTTAGCCTTTAAAACATAAATCCCAATTTCAAATGATAATACACACTTTAAATGACTCGTTTACTCCAATTTGAGACAAATTAACTTAAAAATATTTCAGAATCGAAATAAAACCCAAGGACAGTCATTTAGACTATCTCGATCCATCCGGAACCAGTGGCACACTCATAATCATCATCCGAAATACTTTATAACGTCCTCAATTTTTGGACTTCAATTTCCAAAATTTAAAATTCTCCAATTTAAATAAATTTTATTTCTCCCGAAAATTAATTTCTTTGTCCCAAAATCTCGGGGTGTTACAAATTGGTGGTTAGTAATTAATTGATTTTGAAATTGATGCTAAGAATGAGCCAAATGAGATTCCTGTTTTATTTTAGTAGAGGGCTGGCTACCCGTTATTTTAATAAGCGAGGTGCCACATAATAATGGAGCTTCCCAAGGGAATGTACTTAAACGGATAAATACTTTTGCTAATAATTCATCCAACTGGATTTTGTGTTCTCGTACTTCTAATGATGTCATTATACATGGGGGTATAGAGATAGGTAATTATTTAGTTGGAGGTCAAATATAAACTCTAGTTCTCTTAGTGGTGGAATAGTAGGTAATTCTTATTTGAAAACGTCCTCATATGTATCCAAAATTGAAAGAGAATAAGACGACGTGTCATACATAATTTCAGGTTATTGTCCTTGAAAATAAAATGCTTCAGTTTGAGGATTCTTAAAAGTCGCTCTTTTTATATGACAATCAATTTGACCAGCATTTTCGGATAGAACGTCCATTCCAATGAAAAGATTAAATCTATTGATATCAAGTACTAATGAATTGATGGTAAGAAATACCTTTCCTAGTTCTATTAGAAACCCGATTGGCAAGTACTATGCCAGTGGTTGGTATGCCTATAGATTAGGGATACTCTAAAGGATAGGGGATTAATTTTAATTATTCCACGGAGATAGTATTGATAAATGAATACGAGGATCCAAAATCAATTAAAATATGTGTCGTAAGATCCTAAATAGAAATATTACCTCCTATGACATCATGATTATTTGAGTTTGGAGTCTTTAATAAGGCAAAAGTCCAACCCTGCGTCCTATTTCCTGTTGTTGGTTTCCTTCCATAAATAAATTTGGATGGTCGTGAATAAGTAGCCTTTTCCCTTGGGATTAGGAATCTTTCTTTGGGAACTACAAATTATGGCTTCTGAAAACTAAAAGTCCTACTTAGGTTTCTTGGGGATGATTGGGTTGTATTGAGGTTCTTCTTATGGAATCTTAGTAATTAGGACCTAATATATTCGAGGTCATTGCATTCATGACAATGGATCATAGTTCTACTATGTTTATTGTGTATTTGGTTTTACATACCAGTATCTTTGGTTTTGAAAAATGGGAAGTCCTTGACCTGATTATTTAAATTGCATTTGTTGTAATTATTTCTGGGAATCGTGGTTAGTGGGACACCCCACCTAATTAACCCCAGGTGATTAGTCCTAAATTAAATTAGAACAGCCTTCTCAGTTGGTTCATTCTTAGCATCACTGTCTCATTTTTAATTACTAACCACCGAAGTGAGAAAAATTAGACTGGTGCCAAGTTTTATCTTTCATTCATTTAATGAAATACTCATGCGAAAAAAAATTAATTTAAACAATCACAATTAATTAAAATTAACCATTCACATCTAAATAACTAACCGATTAAACCATCGACTTAAATCCAAAAAAAGTAAAGACAATTAATAAATTTCAACAAGTCTGACATTAGTACGGAATAAACTGTGAGTGACATGCTCGAGTAACTGGTAGGAAATCTCTACACTAGAAATGAAAAGAACGAGGCACCTATCAAACTCCCGCAACATCCACATATGCTGCAACAACGGATCCCTGGAATGAGTCAAACCTGGCGTCCCTGTGGCTGGAAACCTAAAAGGTTTTTAAAAGTTTTTATACCAAGGGTTAGTACCCAAAAGATTAAAAAAAATATTTAGCAAATGATTAACTTGCAGTAATAAATATGTACGCATGCTCTTCATATTTTAGTTAGTGCTGCACTCCCTTGAGGACATTCTCACCCCTCCTCTAATGTGCACTATTAATGCCTTAATTAATTTACCTAGTTATTTATCCCACGACTAAATAACTATTATAGCCCTTTGCAACCACCCTACTCTAACCGAGTATGCCATAATTATGATTTCTAAGTTATTACTAACACTAACTTAATTAATCATTCTCCTTTTTTTTATTTAATATTACTTTCACACCCATTATACATATAATACAATTCACGGTTTGTATCAATTTACCCATATATAATTATTTACCTAAATTATATATGTATAGTCATATTACAACATGCACAAATATACTGAAATAATAATTAATAAGGAACATCCCTGAATAATTACTCACCGGATGTATATTCTCTAAAGTGTTATCCCACTAGGTGTATTCACATAACCTAGTTACCCCAAGTCAGAATCGCTCACGAACTTGGTTAATACATAAACAATGGAGGCGATCATATTCCTTCCCTGAAAGTGATATGCCCCTCACCCATATAATGGACGCTAGGACCTGAGGATATACTCGCCCTACTCTTCAATCTAGGGGATTCACCCTCTACGCGTAACCTACCTTGATAGCACCAGAGTATATATAATACTAATATCTAAACACTGATATAATTGTACACACCATATATATATACCATCTCGCATATATATATATATATATATATATATATATATATATATATATATATATATATATATATACACGGTATATCCAGGGCATTTTATCATGAGTTTATGGCCAACTCTGATTATTAATTAAATTTCACATTAATTAATTACATTACTTTTCGTGTCGCTCCATCCATTATATTCGGACTCCCTCTCGTGGCACGAAATAAAACTATACCCGAGTCTAAATCCCTGACTCCAAATTATTTAGCTTTCACCCTAAATTCATTCAATACCATGGTATCGCTCAATAATTATACACGGACTCGCTAACTCGATCCGTATTTAATTATTTCGAAACATCCTTCCCAATTTTTAGCCATAGTGTGTCACACAAAAATTCTCTCCTACCCCAATTATTTTTCCCCACAATTAATTTGATTGGATCTACTATGATTATCTCTTATTAAAGAAGGTTTGGGAAGAAGTTTTTAATTAAATTCCCTTTATATACATAAACTGGCCGAACTGTCAGAATTTCTCGACTATCGATCGATCGATCCCCAACCATCGATCGATCGATCGATCAGGTCTTCATCTTCCCCAGGTTTATGTTTCAGCCATAGACGAAACATTCCAATTTCTAACTTCTTCTACAGTCCAACCCAAGTCTTCTCATCGATACAACACATCAAGACCCTCATAAGGAACCCCATAAAGTCCCCAAACCCCATTTAATTTACGTTCTCTACTATTTATCCAAATTAGGGAAAAATCTGTATTATTTGTTAATCCATTTCAACATCAAATATTTATCTCAAATTAGTTTCTAACTCATATGGGTCTACACATCTTACCAGATATATATAAATATCAGATTATACATAAATTTCTACACAAATTCGATATCTGGAGATTAATTTACAAAACCCCCATTTTTTTGTACCCCCTATATCCCAAAACGAATTTTGATTTCTCACATCACATAAATATGAATCATAATGCGAATTAGATGCTACAGCAAGGTAACCACTTGCCTTATGTTTTCATAGGGTCTGATTTGAGGTTGTGAATTCCAAGGTTTAAGATGAAAATCCCCTCTTTTTGGTTCTTTCCTTTGTCCCCCAAATTTCCTTTAATTGCCTCTTAGGGTTTCCTCTCCTACTAAGTGTTTTCTAAACATTAATCAGCCGTTCCCCTTTTCCTTATAATTTATAATTAGGCTTAATCCCATTTTTTGCCTAATGGTCCAAGCCAAAGTGACCCAAATGCCCCCGTGTGGGCCTGACTATGTCTAAAAATATCCCATGACCCATTTACTACCCCCGGGTACACTTTTTCGACTATCCAGGCTCATCCGGACTCAATCGTACACTCGAAATTAGCATTCGAATTAATTTATAAAAATTCTTATCTCACACCCAATTTAGTCTATACCGACTCCCGACTGAGATAAGTTCATACCCCATCACTAATACTCGAAATGACGTAAATAAATTTTTACTATTCACTTAGTAATTAAATTTCCCTAAATATTAACCATTTACTCCTCGATTAATATTTAAATAAATATTACCATAATTAATTCAATTAAAATTACGACGCACAAATAATTTCGAATTCAATAATTAATTAAATATTAAGTGCATAAAATTATGGGGCGTTACATACTCCCCCCCCCCCCCCCCCCTTACAAAGGAATTTCGTCCCCAAAATTAGGTCGTACCTATGGTGAATCGCTCTGGATATTGTTCTCGCATGTCCTCCTCCCGCTCCCAGGTAGACTCGTCAACGTTGTGATGACCCCACTATACTCTAACTAGTGGAATAATCTTGGATCGTAACTTGCGCTCACTACGGTCCAGAATAGCCACCAGTCTCTCCCCATACGAGATGTCTGGCAGTAAATCAATTTTCTCAAGTGGAATTGTCACGACCCCGACCTGAAAGTAGTAGGGAACATGTGTCTTGACATGCCACCTAGGCATCCAATATTCTGGCCTTAAAATTTTTGTTCTAAAATATATGTAGCGTAAGTATAATCACATGGTTATGAATCGTAAAATACTGAAAGGGAAGGAATTACATCATCAGAGCTTTCTAAAGGGAACTTCATTTGTATTAAAATATCAACAAGTTACAACTTGACACAAAGAGCTAAACATGCTCTATCTAATTAAACAAACTTCTACTTAAGGTAACAAAAAGAGTGTAATAACCCGTGGTCTTGGAGACAACAATTAATTTATTTTGGGAGAAATAAATATTAGGTTCTTCAGAGAAAAATCGAATTGGCAATTGAGGTCAAAATTTGGAGTCGTTAGAAAGAGTGTCGAATGTCGATTATGAGGGTACCATAGTGTCCGGAAGGGTCGAGAAAGTCGAAATGACTGTACTTCGGGTCTATTTAGGTTCCAGAATAAATTAGGACCATTTGACTCGAATTAAAGTCACCGAGTCATTTAAAGTGTGTATTATCATTTAAAGATGTGTACCTTGGGATATTAGGCTTAAAAAGCCTACGGGAGATATTTCTCCATAAGAGAGAAAGATAAATATAAAGAAAGAAAGAGAGAAGAAGAAAGAAGAAGAGAAAGAAGGAGAAAAGGGAGAGAAAGTGGAGATTTCCGGTTTCCACGCGATCTCAAGGCGGATTCAGACCCTACGAAACCGAGGCAAGTGATTAAACTTGCTAAATAATTGTTTTGTACCATTTATTACATGATTTGTAGATGAATATTTTGGGTTTTAGGTTTAGTTTATCAAAACCTAACTTTTGGGTATAATCTTAGATTTAATATGTAGATCTTAGATTTGATGATAGAAATTAGTTTATATGTATTCTAGGATGAATATTGATGATATATATGTGATTGGGTTGAAGAGAAATGAAGAGAAAATGATTAAAATGAATTTTAGAATTTTGGAGAAGATGATGAATAGTGACACAACGTAACTTCCGAATCGATTCGGCCATGAGAGGAATCGATTCAGCTCTTGGTCAAAAAATGAAAATTGTATATATTTTCGATACGGTCGCGTGGGGGCCGACCGAGTATCTTTCTAATTTGTTCGATTTATAATGATTTTTCTACGAAAAGCTATCCAAGATCGAAATCGTTAGTCAGAAATTAAGGTTAAAATTATTTGGAGATAAATATTAGTGGATTCCCAAATAGGGTGTTAGCACATCTAAAGGACTCGAGGATATGTGAAAACTTTGGGTTCGTAGAAATAAATCCGAGTTATAATTTAAATGGAGGTTTGGAATTTTTGAATTTTAAGGAAATAACCATTTTCGTGGCCTCTGGTAGGCCGAATCGATTCGACCCCTTACCGAATCGATTAGGAAAGTTGCAGGTGACCAGGTATGAGTGACCGAATCGATTCGGACCCCAGCCGAATCAATTCGGACTGAGACAGATTCCCAGGTCTGAAGACCCGAATAGATTCGCCTTCCTGGACGAATCGATTCGCTGGGTCGAATTGATTCGGAATGGGCCCGAATCGATTTGGAAACAGGGGTTTTGGGGGATTGTTTTTCTAAGGAGAATTTCATCCCGTTTTTTTCGAGGATATCGATTGGGGATCTCTATAGGAGATATTTGGATTATGTTTTCGAGACTTTTAGTGAGTTTCCCTTATAAGAAATTATTGGTGTCATATAGACTAAATTTGAGGAATACCGATTAGAAATTATGGTGTATACTAAGTGGGGAAGATGTGTGAGATTTGGCGATTAATGTATCGGGAGAGAGATATACTAAAACTAAACAATGACACAAATTCTATTGCGCCTAAGAGCGTATAATGAAAATGAATATGATGCTGCAGGTATACCTTATATGATGGTATATCTTTATTATGTGGTGATGTGATTATACCTTATATGATGGTATATATACATAGTTATGCATACCCCCTCCTTGCTATCATTGGGACGTTACGTGCGTAGAGGGTGAGCATCGTGTCTAGATGATGCCGGGTGTGGATATTCCCCAGGTCATAGTCGTCCTTTGTGGTCCGCAAATGACATATGTGATATACATTTATTTATTTCGGGGGTGAGAGGTCGTGGGTATGTGTCGCTCTCACTTGCCGATTAGGAGTTATCACTACTTCCCGGACATCGTGTGCGTGAGTTGATCACGAGGTGGGTGTCGTTGAACCCCACCAGGTGGCCCCAGTTTTGCTACGTGTATGGGCAACTGGAAGATGATAGCATGTGAGCCTGCGTCCTTCGAGTTATAGCTCGGTTGGATGGTTATTATTGATTGTGTTTGTATTTGGGTGTCAAGGGTATATTGGACCTCAACGACCTACATTGCCAGGATTAGTGTATCGGGGGGGTTCCTTGTTTGGATTTCGCTTCGGCGAGACGTCCCACGCACGAACCGCAGTTTAATGTTGGAACTTGGGGATAAGTTTAGTCCTTTATCTCATAATTATATATATATATATATATATATATATATATATATATATTTCACCTATCCCGACAATCGACAGTGCTAGGAGTAGTGTAACTGGGAGGGTTCCTTGTTTGGATTTCGCCTCAGCGAGACGTCCCACGCATGAAACGCTGTGTACTATTGAGAATTAGGAATATTAATTAATTAAAATTTGGAAAATAATAATTTGGGTTACATGCATCTTGCATGGAGGGCATAATGAGCCTCGAGGATCGATACGGTCAGGAGTAGTGTAACGGGGGGTTCCTTGTTTGGATTTCGCCTCGGCGAGACGTCCCACGCATGAAACGCAGTGTCGTGTTGAAAATCGGGAGGAGTTTAGTCCTTCACTCTTGATGCTAATAACTCATATATAATTATATATATTGTTTACATGCCAATGAAGGGCATCACTAGAATATATGAAATTCTAGTAATTGAGAATGTTGTGATTATGAGGATGATGATACTACTTTATATGTTCAACAAATGAACATTATAAAGATAACTATAATACTAATGATAAAGTATACAATTTAAATAATATAGAAAATGTAGATTGGGAGATAGGTTAGACGGTTTCACTTAAATACTTATTTAGGTATAAGTTAGAATCCTCTTACCTAAATAGAATCGGACATCCATTTGGAGTTCACGTTCCTACGTTTAGTGCGCGCTTTAGATGAGAGGTGAGTTGAATTATTATGGAGAGTTCGATTCCAACTAAATCATGTAATAACGCATTTATAATTATTATGCATTTTAATACACTTGATATAAAATGTTTTTCAAACTCGGGCTCTGACCCGTTTATATTTTCTCCTCCATGTATATATTGTACTACTTCAGGTGTTCATCAGCAAGGACGCCTTTGATGTTCCTCCATTCAGGATTCGTGGAGCTGTGGCAGTAACGGACTGTTGCGGCACTTTGTTTTAGTCGATTCCTATCTTTGTATATCTAGATTAGGATTCAGATGTATATGGAGTTAGTATTCAAGTGTTGTAGATTAACACTTTCTTATTTCATTTCTCAAAGTATTGTATTGTCTGTTACCCGACAACATATTCGGGTATTTCATTGTTGAGACTTTGTTTTACATTGTATTGTACTCTTGTATATATCTTTAAAGTTTGCACAATTCACTCATCAGAGTTAGATGTATATTGTTGGTTGTGATTGCATTATTGGTTTTGTTGTTGTTGTTAAATAAAAAGTTTAAAATTTTTGACAATTCGCTTTTAATGATTATGGGTAGTTAGCCTTATATTATAGTGTTGTATGTTGATGTTGAGACTGTAGCATCTGAGATACCTGATTTATGTAGTACAGGGCTAGACACCCATTATTATTTAGACCGGGTTGTCACAGATGGTATCACAGTATCAGGTTCTAGTGTCTTTAGGATTTGTGTACGTTACTACGATCTTCCGTAAGCGTTCTTGATGTAGAGCCTTATTATTAGGACGATTACATTCATACATCCACATCTTTCTGTGATTCGAAATTTTTTTAAAGGCGTTCTGATACAATTGTTCTTATTTCAGATGCCACCGAAGAGAGGTCGTTCAGGTAGGACAAACGAAGGGGCTGATAAAGTGCAGCCCCAAATGCCTCAAAGGAACATGACTACAGATGATGTTGCCAATATTGTGGCACAAGTAGTAACTTCTTTCGTTTCTACAATGACTCAGCAATCTGCCACTCGAGCAGCCCCACCCCATTTAGGATTGTCTTTATGGGAGAGAGTGAAGGAAGATTTTAGTAAGGGGCATCCTCCTGAGTTTGCAGGGGGAGTTCATGTAATGGCTGCAAGTCAATGGAAGAATAGTATACAGAGGCACCTTCATATGGTTGAGTGTAGTGAAGTGCAGAAGCAATTTTTAGCCACCTTTAAGTTATCGGGTGCAGCTCTCCATTGGTGGGAGTCTGTTACCACATCTGAACAGAGAGATACTTTACCTATATCAACATTTTGGGAGCTTTTTGATCGAAGGTATTTTTCTTCCCCTACTCAGGATATGGGGATTTTTCAAGGAAGTAGGACGGTGGCAGAATATGAAGAAGATTTTTCTCTATGGGCGAGATTAGTACCTAATGAGGTAAATACAGAAGAGAAACATATATCGAAGTTTGTTCGAGGTTTAGATTGGAAAATCCAACAACATTTGTTAGAGAGTCCTAAGTTAACGACTTTTGTCGAGGTAGTAAACGCGGCACTATTAAAGTGTCAAGAATATCGTTTTCGTTCGCAAGAGAGTAAGAACTTTGGAGATTCGAGTTCATCAAGTAAGTTTGGCAAAGAGAGTGCCAGTAATGCGAGTGGGCAGAAAGGATTTGTGGGTAAGTGTTTCTTTTGTAAAGAAATAGGTCATAAAAAGAGAGATTGTCCTCAAAGAGGTAAAAGACCACAGTTTGATGAAAGTTTGGAAGTGAAACCCCTACAGCAGATTCGAGGTCACTTTAGACCGGGGGACTATGTTTGGGAGCCCATTGATGAGGAAGGGCAATCAGACTAGAGATGGATGTTGTAATTTAATTTTTCTTTATTAATAGGATTATTACAATATGAAGTTTTTGGAATATCGTGTGGGAGATAATTGTGATTGGGTAGTGCTATAGCCCTATTATGTATGGTATGTAATGACCCTAGGGGAATTTTGAACAAGCTAGGCTCTTATGTTATTATCTTTTGTAAGAATAGATGATTTTGCAAGGTGCTCAAAAAGAGCTTTAAACCTTGTGGTAAATGTAAGTATTGTAATGGTGATAAGTAGTAATGATAAAGCTACTTATTTTATATAGTCATGATAGACTATTATGATTGTTGTATTACAAATATGGATGAGCCTTATAAGAAGGCTATATATATTGAAATGATGTAAGATGTTGTTTATGTATGAAAGTTGAGATTGTGGTTTGATGGGACGCATGTAAAATTTTAGCTCATGATTATGATCATATTTGTGAACAACATGTTATATAGATGATGATCTAAAAAGACCTTGTGTTGGACATAAGGCATTTTATATTGTATTATATTATATGAACCGTTTTTAAAATAAACTGTTTTCAAAATAAAAACTTTTTTCGGCCTTTGGGCCCTTTCAAAATGATTTTCATAAAACAAAAATTTTCAAACTCTAGTCCAGATTTAACAAACTCTCAATCCCCGACGTCGTCACATAGTAGTGTATTGGTAGGGTTCCTTGTTTGGATTTCGCTTTTGCGAAACGTCCCCCGCACGAAAGTGGCGAATGTCAGGAATTAAGAGGAGTTATTTCTTTGGACCATTTAAAATTTTTACACTAATTAAAATGTTAGTATTATATTTATGGAAATGTGGAACTTTGGAGGCAAATAAAACCTCATCATGTTTGGTACGAGTGCTAACTTGGATATAAAGGGTGTATGGGCGCCCTTGTTGTGGAAATTGATTTTATTTAATGCATAATCAACTTAAAATAAATAAATTCATCGTGGGAGGTTAGAAGTTTGGAGATAGGATTAGTGAGTATGGGTATATTAAAACTAGTTGAGTTTTGGAGAATTAGGCTTAGCTAAATTTCGAGGACAAAATTCTTATAAGTGGGGAAGTTTGTAACAACCCAAGGTCTTGGAGACAACAATTAATTTATTTTGGGAGAAATAAATATTAGTTTATTCAGAGAAAAATCGACTTGGCAATTGAGGTCAAAATTTGGAGTCGTTAGAAAGAGTGTCGAATGTCAATTATGAGGGTACCATAGTGTCCGGAAGGGTCGAGAAAGTCGAAATGACTGTACTTGGGGTCTATTTAGGTTCCAAAATAAATTAGGACCGTTTGACTCGAATTAAAGTCACCGAGTCATTTAAAGTGTGTATTATCATTTAAAGATGTGTACCTTGGGAGATTAGGCTTAAAAAGCCTACGAGATATATTTCTCCAAAAAAGAGAAAGAGAAATAGAAAGAAAGAAAGAAAGAGAGAAGAGGAAAGAAGAAGAGAAAGAAGGAGAAAAGGGAGAGAAAGTGGAGATTTTCGATTTCCACGCGATCTCAAGGCGGATTCAGACCCTACGAACCCGAGGCAAGTTATTAAACTTGCTAAATAATTCTTGTGTACCATTTATAGCATGATTTGTAGATGGATATTTTGGGTTTTAGGTTTAGTTTATCAAAACCTAACTTTTGGGTAAAATCTTTAATTTAATATGTAGATCTTAGATTTGATGATAGAAATTAGTCTATATGTATTCTAGGATGAATATTGATGATATATATGTGATTGGGTTGAAGAGAAATGAAGAGAAAATGATTAAAATGAATTTTAGAATTCTGGAGAAGATGATGAATAGTGACACAGCGTCACTTCCGAATCGATTCGGCCATGAGACGAACCGATTCGGCTCTTGGTCAAAATGGAAATTGTAGATCTTTTCGATACGGTCGTGTGGGTGCCGACCGGGTATTTTTCTGATTTGTTTTCGATTTATAATGATTTTTCTACGAAAAGCTGTCCAAGATCGAAATCGTTAGTCAGAAATTAAGGTTAAAATTATTTGGAGATAAATATTAGTGGATTCCCAAATAGGGTGTTAGCACATCTAAAGGACTCGAGGATATGTGAAAACTTTGGGTTCGTAGAAATAAATCCGAGTTATAATTTAAATGGAGGTTTGGGATTTTTGGCTTTTAAGGAAATATCCATTTCCGTGGCTTCTGGTAGGCCGAATCGATTCGGACCCTTACCGAATCGATTCAGAAAGTTGCAGGTGCCCAGGTCTGAGTGACCGAATTGATTCGGACCCCAGCCAAATTGATTCGGACTGAGACAGATTTCCAGGTCAGAAGACCCGAATCGATTCGCCTTCCTGGACGAATCGATTCGCTGGGCCGAATCGATTCGGAATTGGCCCGAATCGATTTGGAAACAGGGCTTTTGTGGGATTGTTTTTCTAAGGAGAATTTCATCCCGTTTTGTTCGAGGTTATCGATTGGGGATCTCTATAGGAGATATTTGGAGTATGTTTTTGAAACTTTTAGTGAGTTTCCCTTATAAGAAATTATTGGAGTCATATAGACTAAATTTGAGGAATACCGATTAGAAATTATGGTGTACACTAAGTGAGGAAGATGTGTGAGATTTAGCGATATGTGTATCAGGAGAGAGAGATATACTAAAACCAAACAATGACACAAATTCTATTGCGCCTAAGAGCGTATATTGAAAATGAATATGATGCTGCAGGTATACCTTATATGATGTTATATCTTTATTATGTGGTGGTGTGATTATACCTTATATGATGGTATATATACATAGTTAAGCATACCCCCTCCTTGTTATCATTGGGAAGTTACGTGCGTAGAGGGTGAGCATCCTGGCTAGATGATGTCGGGTGTGAATATTCCCCAGGTCATAGTCGTCCTTTGTGGTCAGCAAATGACATATGTGATATACATTTATTTATTTCGGGGGTGAGAGGTCGTGGGTATGTGTCGCTCTCACTTGCCGGTTAGGAGCTATGACCGCTTCCCGGACGTCGTGTGCGTGAGTTGATCACGAGGTGGGTGCCGTTGAACCCCACCACGTGGCCCTAGTTATGCTACGTGTATGGGCAACTGGAAGATGATAGCATGTGAGCCTGCGTCCTTCGAGTTATAGCTCGGTTGGATGGTTATTATTGATTGTGTTTGTATTTGGGTGTCAAGGGCATAATGGACCTCAACGACCTACATTGCCAGGATTAGTGTATCGGGGGGGTTCCTTGTTTGGATTTCGCTTCGGCGAGACGTCCCACGCACGAACCGCAGTGTAATGTTGGAACTTGGGGATAAGTTTAGTCCTTTATGCTCATAAATATATATATATATATATATATATATATATATATATATATATATATATATTTCACCTATCCCGACAATCGACAGTGCCGGGAGTAGTGTAACTAGGAATGCTCCTTGTTTGGATTTCGCCTCGGCGAGACGTCCCACGCATGAAACACCGTGTACTGTTGAGAATTGGGAATATTAATTAATTAAAATTTGTAAAATAATAATTTGGGCTACATGCATCTTGCATTGAGGGCATAATGAGCCTCGAGGATCCATACGGTCAGGAGTAGTGTAACGGGGGGGTTCCTTGTTTGGATTTCGCCTCGGCGAGACGTCCCACGCACGAAACGCAGTGCCGTGTTGAAAATCAGGAGGAGTTTAGTCCTTAACTCTTGAGGCTAATAACTCATATATAATTATATATATTGTTTACATTCTAATGAAGGGCATCACTAGAATATATGAAATTCTAGTAATTGAGAATGTTGTGATTATGAGCATGATGATGCTACTTTATATGTTCAACAAATGAACATTATATAGATAACTATAATACTAATGATAAAGTATACAATTTAAAGAATATAGAAAATGTAGATTGGGAGATAGGTTAGACAGTTTCACTTAAATACGTATTTGGGTATAAGGTAGAATCCTCTTACCTAAATAGAATCGGACATCCATTTGGAGATCACGTGCCTACGTTTAGTGCGCGCTTTAGATGAGAGGTGAGTTGAATTATTATGGAGAGTTCAATTCCAACTAAATCATGTAATAATGCATTTATAATTATTATGCATTTTAATACTCTTGCTATAAAATGTTTTTCAAACTCGGGCTCTGACCCGTTCATATTTTCTCCTCCATGTATATATTGTACTACTTCAGGTGTTCCTCCGCAAGGACACCTTTTATGTTCCTCCATTCAGGATTCGTGGAGCTGTGGCAGTAGCGGACTGTTGCGGCACTTTGTTTTAGTCGATTCGTATCTTTGTATATCTAGATTAGGATTCAGTTGTATATGGAGTTAGTATTCAAGTGTTGTAGATTAACACTTTCTTTTTTCATTAATCAGAGTATTGTATTGTCTGTTACCCGACAGCATATTCGGGTATTTCATTGTTGAGACTTTGTTGTACATTGTATTGTACTCTTGTATATATCTTTAGGTTTTGCACATTTCACTCATCACAGTTAGATGTATATTGTTGGTTGTGATTGCATTATTGGTTTTGTTGTTGTTGTTAAATAAAAAGTTTAAAATTTTTGACAATTCGCTTTTAATGATTATGGGTAGTTAGCCTTATATTATAGTGTTGTATGTTGATGTTGAGATTGTACCATCCGAGATACCTGATTTATGTAGTATAGGGCTGGCCACCCGTTATTATTTAGAGTGGGTTATCACAAAGAGCTTCAAAAGCTAAATCTTCAACATAGTCCTTTTTCGTTCCATCCACGAACTTAATTATTTCCTGAAAAATGGTTATTTATACAACGTCATCTAAAATCCGAATGAGATTCAATCTCCAGACATTCCAGGGTTTTACAAAAAATTGATACCTATTCAATTTAGAACATAAAGTATATACATAAAGATTGGAATTTCAAGTAATATATATAAAGTAGATGACAATATATATATTCAGAATAAACAGTTCAGAACAGAGCAGATAAAACAATTGAGCATATGTCAATTATTCAGTTTTAGTGGCCATGTACACTCTAATACCCAGACAGATAGTGTTACCAAATGTTTCCACCCGGTAACATCATAGACAGATAATCATGATTTCTGGAACAACGCCTTGTTTAGGGCACACCAGCGATAAACCAGCTGGGAAGGTACCACCCAAATATTTCCACCCGGTAGTCAAGGCCAACATAGTAAGAGAGTTTCCATAGGCCGAATCAACAAATTTCAGAATTCAAAATAGATGTTTATATGGAGAGATATAAACATATAACAAACGACGGAATCATCGGTATCAGATGCATTTTGAGAATAAAAGAATTTCACAAAATATACATAGTTTGCATAATATAATATAAAAATGCGCAACAAATTGCATAGAGTACTCACCTAAAATAGAGGACGAAATTAAAGATAACGAGTCTTCGATCACACGTTAATCTAACAAATACGATAAAGGTTTAAGTATATGTTCTAAACAAGGTCTAGTCTACATATTGTATTTTAATAGTAACTTGTTTCAAAGGATTACTAAAAACCATTTTCTTAACTTTTAAAACTTATTGATCGTAATTAAAGGATTCAATTCATAGTTCTTCCTAATCAGTCGGTTCCCAGTAGAGATGGAGGGTCACAGGGGCACCGCTTAAATACCATCTCTTCTAGACAGAAAATTTTCGGATTCATTACCAGTAGAGATGGAGGGTCACAGGGGCACCACTTAAATACCATCTCATCTAGACAGAATTTCACCGGGCCTGACTTTGGAATTACTTAAATGGGATTCCATAATAACGAGCAATTACTTTTAAAAAATCATTTTTAAAAGAGTATATACAATTTCAAACAAGTTTACATGAAAAAAAATCAACTTGGATTTCTTCTAAACTTTAAGTTTTGATTAGTGAAGTCCTTAGTGTATTTTACCAGCATAACTACTAAATAAAACTATAAAACACAAAATTAAAACTATAAAAATACATTATAAAATTTAAATAAAATCATACATACGAAACGAATTCTTTCTTAGAAATTATAGAACTCCTTCTTAAGATATTTCCCAATCTTTCTATCACTCTTTCTTACTATAATTCTCAAGGAATTTGTGCGAGTTTCACATGAACCCTAAGGCCCTATTTATAGGTTTCCAAAAGAATTACGGTGTTGACACGTGTCTAATGACAAAGCTTTTTGGATTGGTGATTCAACACCGAGGTGTCGTGATCCAGAGTGGTCTTGCAGTGTTAATATCACCAAATGATGACAAGTGTTTTAGGTCTCTCTCTACAGATGACATGTGGAAGGTGGAAGTGACCAGCACGTAGTGGAAATTTGATAAGGGTATAAGGGTCATTTCACACATGAAGGGTATTTTGGTAATTTCACACTATATATTTTGAATATTTCTTAGAGGTCCTTGAAAATATTTTATTTACAAAATGGCCCATTTTATATTTTTATTTTAGTCCTTAAAGTTTCATAAAATTATATTTTCTACCCCAAAACTTATTATTTGCCTTAAGATATGTCATAAGACTTCGATTTGATCCAATTTACAGTTGATTCTTCGTAATTAAAAATGGAGTTTGTTATATTGATAGCCAATAATACTACATATCTAATAATACAAGATTTATAAGATAATAAGTAACACAAGAGTGTAAAAACAAACTATATATAAAAGTGGGGTCATTACAGGAATGTGCTAGAAGGCCCTATCGCTCCTTCGATATTTCTTCAGCGATGCCACATGGAACACGTCGTGTATCCACTTAAGATGCTCTGGCAATCCCAGTCAATATGCTACCGGTCCCACCCTCTCAATAATAGGGAAAGGTCCCATGTACCTCTGTGCTAATTTACCCTTCTAGTCGAACCTCATCACCCATTTCATAGGGTACACCCGGACTAATACCTGATCCCCAACCTCTAACTCCACCTGTCTCCGTGAAGCATCAGCATAACTCTTCTGCCTATCCTGAGCTATCCGAATCCGCCCTCGGATCAACTCTATCTTAGCAGACGTCTCCTAATCAATCTCCGACCCCAATATCTTATTGTCCCCAACCTCTAACCAACACGCGGGTGAACGACAATGTCTCCCGTATAGTGTCTCGAATGGTGCCATGTCGATCGTGAAATTGTAAGAGTTGTTATATGCAAACTCTACCAAAGGAATATATCTCTCCCATCCTCCCCTAAAGTCTAGAATGCACATCCTTAGCATGTCTTCCAGCATCTGATTGACTCTCTCAATCTGCCCGTCAGTCTGTGGGTGATAAGCTGTACACAAACATAACTCTGTGCCCATGGCCTCCTAAAAGCTCTGCCAAAAATGGGTCATAAAAATTGTCTCTGTCAGACACAATATTTATCGTCACTTCGTGTAGCTTAACAATCTCCGCTATGAATAGCTGTGCATAATGCATCATCTCAAAGTCTGTGCGAACCGACAGAATGTGGGCCACCTTGGTCAACCGATCCACAATGACCCATATGGAATCGTGACCTCTCGGCAATGTAGGTAACCCTATAATAAAGTCCATGGAGATGCTCTCCCACTTCCACATGGGAATCTCTAGTGATTGCAACATCCCTGATGGTCTCAGATGGTTAACTTTCACGAGCTGACACGTGGCACATTTTGAGGCAAACTCTGTTATGTCTCATTTCATTCCTGCCCACCAGTACTGCCTCCTCATATCCTGGTACATTTTATCCCCGTTGGGATGTATTATAAATCTCGAACCATGGGACTCTGTCATAATAGCGTGCCTCAAATCCTTATCCTCTGGCATAATTTACCTCCCATTTAGGCGTAGGCCTCCTTCCGAGCGGATTGAGTAACCCTCCGCTCCTCCGACTAACAACTGGCGTACCCTATCCTGGCAAATCTGGTCCTTCGCCTGAGCCCTCACCACTCGCGTAATGATCTCAGGTGTAATTCATAAAGCTGATATGCAGGCCCTAGCTACATCGTCCTTATATAAAAGTTCTCTCCACTTCGCTTTCCAGACTTCTGATATATCCCCAATTGGCCTCCGGCTCAATGTATTTTCCACCACATTAGCCTTACCAGGATGATACTGAATATCAAACTGGTAGTCTTTGACAAATTCTAGCCATCGCCTATGCGTCAAGTTCAGATCCTTTTGTGTGAAGAGATACTGAAGTGACTTATGATCCGTGAATAAAGTGAATTGCTCTCCTTGAAGATAATGTCTCCATATCCTTAAAGAAAAAATGATCGTTGCTAGCTCTAGGTCATGAGTGGAGTAATTCCTCTCGTGGGGATTTAGCTTTTTGGATGCATAAGCTATAGCCTTTTCCTCCTGCTGAAGCACACCCCCAAGTACCTGTAAAGATGCGTCAGTGTAAACTCGATACTCTAGTCCTCCCTTCGGCAAAGCAAGTACGGGTGTAGATATCAACTTGTCCTTTATCTCGTCAAAAGCTAATTGGCAGTGATCTCTCCAAGTAAAAGGCACCCCTTTCCAAGTTAGATTTGTTAAAGGGCCCGCAATCTTTGAGAACCCCTTAATGAACCTCCTGTAATAGCCTACCAATCCCAGAAAACTATGCACCTCGGTTGGTGTCATGGGTTATCCCCACTCTCTCACCATCAACACCTTACTCGAATCCACCGTAATACCTTGGTCCTTCACCACATGGCCAAGAAATTATACCTCCCGTAGCCAAAATCCACACTTTCCAAATTTGGCATAAAGCTGGTGAGTCGACAGCATCTATAGGACCATACGTAGATGCTCTGAGTTCTCCCCCTCAGTGCGCGAGTAGATCAAGATGTCTTCAATAAACATAATGACAAACTGATCGTGATACTCTCTAAAAACCATGTTCATGAGATCCATGAACACTGCTGGCATATTTGTGAGCCCCAATGCCATCACCCTGAACTCGTAAGATCCATACCACGATAGGAAGGCAGTCTTAAAAATATCCTACTCTTGGATACGTAGATGGTGATACTCTGACCTCAAATCAATCTTGGAGAAGTAAGACGCCCATCTCAATTGGTCAAATAGATCATCAATCCTTGGCAACGGATATTTATTCCGTATCGTCACCTTGTTCAACTCCCTATAGTCCACACACAATCGAAGTGAACCATCCTGCTTCTTTACATATAACAATGATGCACCCCATGGAGATGTACTCCACCGAATGAAACCCTGACCCAAGAGCTACTGAATATGCTCTCGGAACTCACGCATCTCTAAAGGGGACATACGGTACGGTGCTCGAGCAATGGGCCTCGTCTCCGGTGCTAAATCAATTACAAACTCGATTTCCCAGGTGGGTGGCAACCCTGGTATTTCCTAGAACACATCCTCGAAGTCCCTCACTACAGAATCGAATCCAACGGAACTACCACCTCCTGTGAGGTCTCCTCCTCGATATAATACAAGTGTGTGCGCGACCCTACCTCAGGTAGAGGCATCGTTATTAGGAACATCTCATGTCCCATAATGGAGAACACAATTGTTCTTTCGTAACTGTGACAACCCGTATATAATTATGATAAATTATCTTTAAATTATACTTATCTTATGTGATATGAATAATGTGTTATTAGTATATCTAATGTTAAGTTATCATGGTTAGTATAATTCTACTTTCATAAATCATGAAATGTCGAATTATTTATGAACACAAGATTTGGTTATTTTCGATAGAAATGTTCCTATTTAAGACTAGTTTTGACCCTTGTAACATTATAATTGACTTGAGGTGAAAACTACATAGTTGTAGATATGTAAGTTAGGGTTGTAACACAACAAACGGTGCATCAAACGGATGTTCTAGTAAGAAGTTAGGTCGAAATTACGAGAAGGGGCGAATCTGTCAATTCCCTTAAGTGGTAAATTGTCTTTTATCTAAACCAAATGTTTTAATTTGATTGGATGGATTGGGAGGCAGCCTTGGACGACTTAAAACTATCCCTTAACCTTATTTCTTCAGCAAATAAGTCCCTAGGTTCAGTTTGAGGTGAGATTAGCTTGAGGAAAGAGAGGTAGAAGTTAAGGAAGAAAGGGTTACAAGGAAAATTTAGGAAAACAATTCCCAGAAAATCCTTAAGGTGTTTCTAAGGTAATATTATGTGTTAATATTGTTTTAATCTTCTATTATACTTAGTTCAAAGTATATAAATCGTGAATTATTGATCCAAATTCCATCCTCCTTTGTGATGATATGTATTGGTTCATATGTGAGATAAGTGGTGTTATAGGTCAAATTGCTTTGTATTGAAACCCTTTGTATTCAAACTTGCATATCTCTTTGTGTGCTTACTGGAATTCAGAAATTCAAATTGGATATGAAAATAGACTTATATATTCATATCATATCCTAAAATCAGAATTTAAATCCTCATGGTTAGGTCTTAGTAATGGTTGCAAGTTGGTATATAGTTGCTGTTTGTATATTTCATTTCGGTATGCATTGAGTTTGGTCAAGCTTTTGAGATAGTAAATGAAGTCCAAATACTATGAAACTTTAATTCTGTACTATTCAGTATGTCTACTGAATGTGTGTTGAAAATCATGAAAAGTTATGCTGTAGAAAAATTATGAAAATTCTTCGAAGTCGAAGGAACAATAGAGGAGTTTGTAGGGAAGATTTCTTGTGTTGTAAAGAAATGGCCATAACTTGCCCTAGGAAGCTTGAAAATTTACACCGTCACTTGTAACAGAAAGTATATTCAGATATGTTTTCATATTTATAAGCTTGGACACCTGTATGTGTACTATTTATGAATATGGGATGGTTAAGCATGGAGAACAATGAATTGAAGCCATATTGGATACCCCATGAAAGAATGTTTTTATCTTCTCCTTCCCAAGGGTATTTTGTGTACATGTTTCATGTGCGTATATATTCAGAAGTATACTTTTATGTTTGCTTGAGTTTAGTTATAAATTCCTTACGAGGTAGTTTCTAGGGTTGAATGTTCATGACCTTATCAACATATATACCATCGTTTCGTCTTTACATATGTTTCATGAAATATGACTTGAGTAGAATCATATTGTGGTTGGTTACTTATTTATAGTTACATAATTATATTAAGATAATACTTATGATTGAGTTTCAATACTGATTTAGTTGGATTAACAGGTGTAAGGTCAAACCAACCAAGTTCAGCTCCACCCGAGGGAAACGCGAATACATAGTTGACAACACAAGGTGAGTGTACTTACTGAGTTGATTTTGGATATGACATATATGTATCATATGTTGATATGTTATGGCTTATTTAAAAGCCAAGAGATGTTGATACGTTATGGCTTATTTAAAAGCCAAGAGATGTTGAGATGTTATGGCTTTATAAAAGCCAGGATATGTTGAGTTGCTATGCAATTCAGGAGATGTTAGGTTTTTAAAACCTATGGATATGATTATTGCCTACGGGCAGGAGATGTGGGGTTTATTAACTCCGGATATGTATATGGCCTAATTTGGCACAGAGATGTATATATTAATATGTTGAGATGTTAATATAGTGCTTTTACTATAGATAGTTGTAGTACACTCACTGAGTTTTTTTTTAACTCATGGTTTTATATGTTTACATTTTCAGGTTTTCCAGCTGCCACTGCCAAGTCTAGGAGGTTGAGTAAATAGAAGTAGGGTCTTGTTAGTTTGTTTTACACACTGTACTAGTTGTAATTAAGTAAATGATATATGAGTTCTGGTGATATTATGTCTCCTTAAAACGATTGGATTTGTTTTTATATTCCGCATTTTAACCATGAAGCTGTTTCAATATGTATTACCTAAATAAAATATATAAATTATAATTCGGGTTTGTAAACAATTTAGTAAATTTATATACTAATGGGGTTAGGGGGTGACAGTAACAATCCACAGTCGCCCGATAACCTGCCAACCAGTCCATACCTAGGATGACATCGTACCCCTCCATATCTAATACTAACTGGTCCGCCGCTAAACTAAGCCTTCCAATCAAAATGTTTACCACCGACAAATCGAGTGAACCAATGCCCCACTGCCTACTGGCGACTCAACACACATACGAAGACTACCCGCAGTCTCTAGTAACCTAGCCCATTTATCAAATGTAAATTTAATGAATGAATGAGATGCTCCATTATCAAAAAGTATACTACCCTCATGACCCTGGATGAGAAACATACCCTCAACCTTTGGCAACACCTGTTGTGCTGGAGGATTTGGAACATCCCGGATGTTATATTCACGCCCATAGTGCATTTGCCCCTGCTACTGTGGGGATGATGGAGCCGATGCTGCTAACGGCATCTGACCGTACGGCCCCTGTTTGGCACCCTTTTGTTGGCCTCTGCCCCTTTGTGGGCACTCTCTCTTGAAGTTCCCTGTCTAGATATAAACAAAGCAACGTCTTTGATCGTCCCCATGTCGTTGGCCCTGTTGGATCTGATGTGGCTAACCCTGCTGGCCTCCCCTATTGTTCCCTTGGCCCTGAGGAACCTGTTGCTGTTGATTTGGGCCCGGCTGGCCCTGGCTGAATCCTTGTCCTCCCGGTCGGAACCCACCAGGCTTAAATTTCTTAGACTGGTTTCTTTGCTGACTGCTAGTCTGCTATTGAGTACCACTTGTGTCACTACCAACAACTGCCTTGCCCTGCTGACTCGACTCCCCTACCCTCTTGCTCTCCTTCGCATAAAAGCGATGATCCTGGCAATGTACAAGGGCGACATTAACGACATCTGTATAGGTCACCAACGCCGAATTACCAATCAAGTGCTGCCTGATCCTCCAGGCCAGGCCATCCAAGAACTTCGACTTCTTTCACTCCTCGTCGTTCACCTCATTTGGCACAAATTTTGCCAAACGGGTGAACTCTTCCTCATAATCTTTCACTGAACGGTCACCCTGTACTAACTCGCTGAACTTCTTCCTCATTTTGGCCTCTACCGCTAGTGGGAAGTATTTACGGTCAAACCGCACCCAGAACTCGGATATTATCATCAAATCCCTCTCCCCAGCTGTGGTAACTGACTCCCATGACTATAAGGCTGCCCCCGACAGACGAAAGGTAGAAAACATTTATTTTTGTACATTGGTACACTCTAGCATGCGCAGATGGTGATAAATTTTCTTTTTCCAATCACAAGCCTCTACTACATCGGTACTACCCCGAAACTCTGGTGGGTGACCCTTCTGAAAGGTCTCCCTAACTCGCTGCCAAGACTGTGGCCCCACTGGTGCCTGAACTACTGGTGCCACTAGAGGTGGTGCTTGGGGATGAGAAAAATGGGCTGCCATATCCCTCATTGCTGTCTCAACTGCCTGGGCCACTATTACTACCACCTTAGTAGTGGAGACCAACTCGGGTGGGGGTGGGGGTGGAGGTACTTGTGGCTCCTGATGAGCCTCCCTTAACTCATCCCTAGCCTCAGCCCTCTCCTCTCTCTGCCTCATCAGTGGCATCCAAAAATAGATTGAATCGTATAAGTACACAATTTATATAAAAAATTTATATAAAAGATACGGTATCTCAAAAGCAAAAAATGAATCAACAGTCCTAATAATAGGGCACTATAACAACTGAATGCTACGCTAAAACATAGTAAGCCGCACAGATACTAAGGACACTAGAACCTGATGCTCTGATACCATTTGTGACACCCCGCCTAATTAACCCTCGGTGATCACTCCTAAATTAAATTAGAACAAGTTTCTCAGTTGGTTCATTCTTAGCATCACTGTCGCCTTTTTAATTACTAACCACCTAAGTGAGAAAATTAGACTGGTGCTAAGTTTTATCTTTCATTAATTTAATGAAATACTCATGCGGAAACAAATTAATTTAAACAATCACAATTAACTGAAATTAACCATTCACATCTAAATAACTAACCGATTAAACCATCGGCTCAAATCCAACAAAAGTAAAGACAATTAATAAATTTCAACAAGTCTGACATAAGTACGGAATAAACTGTGAGCGACATAACCGAGTAAATGATAGGAAATCTCTACACTAGAAATGAAAATAAAGAGGCGCCTATCAAACTCCCGCAACATCCACATATGCCGCAGCAACGGATCCCTGGAACGAGTCAAGCCTCGCGTCCCTGTGGCTGGAAACCTAAAAGGTTTTTAAAAGTTTTTATACCAAGGGTTAGTACCCCAAAAGATTTAAAAAAACATTTAGAAAATGATTAACTTGGAGTAATAAATATGTGCGCATGCTCTTCATATTTTAGTTAATGCCGCACTCCCTTGAGGACATTCTCACCTCTCCTCTAATGTGCACTATTAACGTCTTAATTATTTTACCTAGGTATTTTTCCCACGACTAAATAACTATTATAGCCCTTTGCAACCACCCTACTCTAACCGAGTATGCCATAATTATGATTTCTAAGTTATTACTAACACTAACTTAATTAATCATTCCCCTTTTTTTATTTCATATAACTTTCACACCCAATATACATATAATACAATTCACGGTCTATATCAATTTACCCACATATAATTATTTACCTAATTATATACGTATAGTCATATCACAACATGCACAAATATTGCTGAAATAATAATTAATAATGAACATCCTCCCGAGTAATAACTCACCGGATGTATATACTCTAAAGTGCTATCCCACTAGGTGTATTCACATAACCTAGTTACCCCAAGTCAGAATCGCTCACTAACTTGGTTAATACATAAATAATGGAGGCGGTCATATTCCTTCCCTGAAAGTGAGATACCCCTCACCTATATAATGGACGCTATGACCTGGGGATATACTCGCCCTACTCCTCAAGCTAGGGGATTCACCTTCTACGTGTAACCTCCCCCGATAGCACCAGAGTATATATAATACTAATATCTAACCACTGATATAATTGTACACACCATATATATATATATATATATATATACTATCGCGCACCGTATATATATATATATAAAATGCCCTGGATATACCGTGTACTAAGTCCGTAACACAAGCCCATAAAATTTATCATGAGTTTATGGCCAACTCTGATTATTAATTAATTTGCACATTAATTAATTACATTACTTTTGGTGTCGCTCCAACTAGTATATTCGGACTCGCTCTCGTGGCCCGAAATAAAACTATACTCGATTCTAAATCCCCGACTCCAAATTCTTTAGCTTTCACCGTAAATTAATTCAATACCATGGTATTTCTCAACCATTATACCCGGACTCGCTCACTCGATCCATATTTAATTATTTCGAAACATCCTTCCCAATATTTAGCCATAGTGTGTCACACATAAATTCTCTCCAACCCCAATTATTTTTCCTCACAATTAATTTGATTGGATCTACTATGATTATCTCTTATTAAAGAAGGTTTGGGAAGAATTTTTTAATTAAATTCCCTTTATATACATAAACTGGCCGAACTGCCAGAATTTCTCGACCATCGATCGATCGATCCCCAACCATCGATCGATCGATCGATCAGGTCTTCGTCCTCCCCGGGTTTCTATTTCAGCCATGGACGGAAAATTCCAATTTCTAACTTCTTCTACAGTCCAACCCAAGTCTTCTCATCAATACAACACATCTAGAACCTCATAAGGAACCCCCATAAAGTCCCCAAACCCCGTTTAATTTACGTTTTTTATTGTTTATCGAAATTGGGGAAAAATCTGTATTATTTGTTATTCCATCTCAACATCAAATTTTTATCTCAAATTAGTTTCTAACTCGTCTGGGTCTACACATCTTACCGGATATATATAAATCTCAGATTATACATAAATTTCTACACAAATTCGAAATCAGGAGATTAATTTACAGAAAAACCATTTTTTTTGTACCCCTAAATCCCAAAGCGAATTTAGATTTCTCACATCACATAAATATGAATCATAATGCGAATTAGATGTTACAGCAAGTTAACCACTTGCCTTATGTAACACCCCGCCCGCCCGGGGAGAGCGAACGGAGCGCTAATGAGATAAAATAAATCCAAATCCACAAGTAACAAGGTATAGAGCATCTAAATAAACCCACAATCATATAAATCCACCAATCTCAATCTCTTCAATTACAACAAGTCTCTCGAATTAAAATTACAACTAAAGTAAATATCCAATGCTCTATACATCAAAAGAATACAAGTCTTCCCAAAACAATCCTCGCTAAAATCAACCCAAAATCCGCGATAACCTTCCACTAAAAGAAAATATGGGGAAGTACACAATACGACAGGAAAGATGCTCAACAAATATATATTAGCGATGAATAAAACGTAACAACACGAGTACGAATATTCAAATCAAAATGTGAATCTCAAAGCATTTATCAATATAATTTCTCAACAACACATCAATGAGTAACCAGGCCTCACCCCATTCGCATATGCTTTATCAAGCCATAGCCCGGGAATAGGTATTTTGGCGGGTACTCAACATCCGTGCCATATTAAAATCTCATGACAACGTGCTCATCAACAATATAATGATACCACATGAATCAAAATAATTTCAACAATTATTTTCCAGATTTCAATGAATTTATCAATTCAAATATGAGTTCAATTAAACAAGAATTCAAAGAGAATGACACTCGCGAGATTTAAGGAGAATATTGTGTAAAACCCCATACCTCAAACCATGATAAGAAACCAATGATCACATCCTCAAGATCAACACAAAAGATCTACAAAATCTCCTCCAAGAACCTCCTCAAACATAGCCCCAAGAACACCTCTAATCTAAGGTTGGAACTCACAAATCTCAAGGGCTAATGTGTATATAAAAAGAAGAGAAATATAAAATATATTTGCTGCCAAAAAGTTGTGCCAAAAGTAGGTTAAAAGGGTTGCCCACGACTTCCTTTTCTAATGCAAAGAAATGAAGAGTTGGAATCCAAAAGACTCCTTTAAATAAGGCAAAGAAATGAAGAGTTGGAAGTCAAAACAACTCCAAGAGTTAAAAATAATTTTAAAAATCATTTTAAAATCCGTTTTAACTCCGTTTTCAAAACCATTTGAAATTCTCGCTTTTAAAAATAATAACCAACATATTTGAGCAATAAAAATAATTTTATCAAAAACTTTATTTTCCTCCATTTTCTAGAAATTAATTAAAATAGCCCAAAATTACGTGGATTGTTGCACCTTATGATTTTGTAGGGTCTGATTTGATGTTGTGAATTCCAAGGTTGAAGATGAAAATCCCCTCTTTTTGGCTCTTTCCTTTGTCCCCCAAATTTCATTTAACGGCCTCTTCGGGTTTCCTCTCCCACTAAGTGTTTTCTAAACATTAATCAGTCGTTCCCCTTTTCCTTATAATTTAGTAATTAGGCTTAATCCCGTTCTTTGCCTAATGCGCCAAGCCCAAGTGACACAAATGCCCCCATGTGGGCCCGACTATGTCTAAAAATATCCTGTGACCCATTTACTACCCCCGGGTACACTTTTCTGACTATCCCGACCCATCCGGACTCAACCGTACACTCGAAATTGGCATCTGAATTAATTTATAAAAATTATTATCTCACACCCAATTTAGACTATAACGACTCTCGGTTGAGATAAGTTCATACCCCGTCACTAATACTCGAAATGACGTAAATAAATTAGTACTATTCACTTAGTAATTAAATTTCCCTAAATATTAACCATTTACTCCCCGATTATTATTTAAATAAATATTACCATAATTAATTCAATTAAAATTACGACGCACACGTAATTTAGAATTTCCGAATTAATTAAATATTAAGTGCATAAAATTGCAGGGTGTTACAGTTTGTTACAAAAATTCCCACTCGATCTTGGGTTTCGTTGAATGAGGGTGTCTATTTCTATGACTGTTTTGAAGTCTCATACCAGTAAAGTAATAAGGGATGTCTTAATACTATCCTTTAGAACTTTCAAAAAATGCTTGAATTTCTTTGCATCTATATTCAGATATTCATGCACATATCAACATAATTCTGTGAACCGTGCCTCAGACTGAGCTATTGTCATTTGTTGTTATTGTAATCTCAAAAACTTTACCATTAATTAATCTCTTATTTATTCTACGAAATACTTTTTGAAAAATATTTCCTCGAATTACTCCCAAGTTAATCCTTCAATATTTTGAATACATCCTATCGATTGCCACCATTTAGTACCTCCAGCGTCTCCCTAAACCATTTTTCTGCCCCATATGCCCCAGGTTTTTCATCGAATGTCGGGGTTGTTATTGAAGAAATTCCTTTAAGGCATTCATTTTGTTAGCTACTGCAGATATTTCAGCACCTACTGCTTGCTATGGTGGATTATTTTATTGCACAAGTTTTAATACCTCTAGTTCTTGTAAACATTGCATTATGTTTTGTGTAATGGAAGGACAAGATGGTAAAATGTGATCCTCTTATTGTGTTATTCTTGCTGGTATTTTTAAAGTTTGTGTTTTCACCATCCGATATGATAAATGACTAATAAATTGAATCATGAGAAGTAGTATATATATACAAACTAGTTAGATTATAAATGTCGAGACAAATTATATTTAATTCCTATGTGAGATGAAATTTAGGAAGTACTAGAAGTGCACACGTATAACTATCGACGTAACTTCCATCTTCCCACTACACCACGCCACACCTGACGAAAGACAACACACACTCTTTCGTTTTGTTATTTTTTTACATCTTTCTTTTCTATCTTCATCATGTTTACCTTCTCAAACCACCTGGGGTACAATATGGTCTAATCTTATCTTCGAGCCTCTGGCATTCGAACTTGATGATGATATGGACATGCCTATCTATGGACCATCTAATATGTAGTCATCGGGGGATATGGAAGGATTCCTAAGGAGTTCTTCCTCTAGTTTTAAATCCCAAGCTAAATGAATGGCTTGTTGTAAAAACTCTTGATCTTCTAAGAAAGTACGAGATTTTTTAGCTTCTTGTTCCTCACCCATTAGTTAAAAGGAAAGTAGGTTGTGCTTTATGTTATGAGTTGCTCTTTCCTTATCTACATCATGAATAGTCTTGCATAATTTATTGTAACCTATTCTCTTATAGTCTGATAAACGTATTCATGGATGATGCCCTCGATGTTTAGATAGATGGTATCCCATAAGTTCGTGATTTAAGATAAGATTTTAGTGTCGCAATATCATAAAAAAGTTAGGAAATTAAAATACCTATATATAATTTAAGTCCTGTATAAGAGTAATAAACATGATGCTCGCTCCGATACCAACTTGTCATAACCCAAAATTTTCATAGGCATAAATGGTAATCGTATTATATGAAAATTATACATAACGTAAAACAACTATTTAGTAAAACTGTACTTTATTTAAAATGTGGTACCTAGGCGCTTTATTCATTTCATCCATAAGTCTTTGTGATACAGAAAATTAAAATAAAAGGAAATTACACATATCACTACATCAACCGATAAGTTATAGTATATATTATCCATATGTTTTTTCATGCTTTGTTAATGATTTTTCTTATGTATGAAACTGATAGGACATTTGTGAAGATGTTTAAAGTTCTCAGGGTTGGAAGAAATTTCTCCTTCCTTATACTTTGGGTCCATCTAGAACGAAAAATGTGATAAGACAAACTTTTTCAAGTAGATAATTATGTAAGAACATATTTTATAAGTCCTGCTCACAATTAAGTATGTCATATATCGCTACAACCGTTGAAGAATAGGTTCATGTTTGAATATACATAAAGATGGATCCGAATATCAAAGTTCTTCAACAATCAAGACTCCAGGAGATGAATTTTGGTAAGACTGTATTTTGGATACTTAACGGTTCATTTAAGTGTATTGGGATATTTTTCTAAAACAAATTTAAGTGTTGAGGCGGACATTTTTTTGACGAAATAAAAAATTAATTTATAATTAATTTCATTCGAACGACTTACGTGCCCCGTTCGAGCAATATCCTCATGTTGCGCAAAGCTAATTTGAGCGATAGCCTGATCTCCTTTAAAATATCTACCAACTTAAGTTATTTTTATATAAAGGGCATGAAACGAGTACTTTTTCCTTAAGAAGACTTGACGTTTTATAGAACACAGTAACTGCAATCTGTAGAATTCTTTAGTCATCTTCTTTTAAGGGGTTTTCACTTTGTTTTCAATTCACACCATCCCAATCTTTTATGTTTGCTGGAGTTTTCTCTTGTAAGGGGGATAACCTACTGCTAATTAGGTACCGCTTGAGGGAGGTATTAGGCTGATGTGACTGCGTGTCAATAGGGAGTGTTCTTGGGTGCTCCTAGGCTGATTCAGACTGCGTGCTCATGTGGACTGCTAAGGTTGTTCCATTGATGACTCTAGACTGATTGTCTATGTGATTGTTCTGCGGAGTGATCATTGCGGATTTAATGGTAATCATTATAAGTATTATAGTGAAATAAAAGGTTTTATCCAGAAGGTTTTTTTTCCTGAAATCTGTGAGTTAGAAATTTTATTTCTGATGGTTTGACACACACGCACACGTAGTTGCATGTTTAGGGGTTGAATAAATTTTATTTAAAAATTGACTCCAATTAAATACTTTTAAATTGGGAATTTGCAAGTTTTTTGAAATCGGTATAACACATACATTTTACAAATTGGTATCAGAGTTTATTTAAGCGATCACCACTTTAAAAATTGTTATCAAAGAGGGTTACGCTAATTTATCGCGTTTGATCTTGTTTTTTTGAATATTTGTGTTGATTTTTTTGACAAAAACTTATTTTAAAAAATTATTGTAATGTTTCCAAATGAGAACTTATATAACCGGGTTCCAATTAAGCAATCGATGAGCGAGTTTAGGTAGTGTGAGAAAAAGGCTGGACTCCTCTCACTGTCATTGCAGATAATGTCACAAATTTAAAACCTGTGTCAAACTGGACTGAGGATGAATTTAGGTGGAGAACTTCTAATTCACATGGGCTTAGTGAAATTTCCAAAAACGTCACCCCCGACAAGTTTCAACGTAGTATGACGTAAACCATGTCTAAAGAAACATGGGATATTTTACAACTCACCTATGAAGGCACTAACATGTTCAAAGCGTCTAAAATTCAAATTTTAACTAAAATATTTGAAACGACCATGATTGAGACTGAGTGTTTTTATGAGTTTTATGCACGTTTGTCTGACATTGTAAACACTAGTTTCAATCTTGGTGAGACTATACCTGATGCACGAGTGGTTAAAAAGATTTTATGATCACTGTAAAAAAGTTTTATCCCAAAGGTGATTGTTTTGAATACCTTAGGCAATTTGATTCATCTGAAATTAGAAGAGATGGTAGGAGAGCTTCAGACATATGAGATTGACATGTTTCCTGACACTGTCAAACCTAAGGATGGAAGGATAGCACTTAAGCCCAATCTAGGAAGGGAAAGGAAGTATCTAAGAGTGAGAAGAAAAAAATAATGAAAATTATATGAGTCCCAGTCTGATTTTGATATGGCCATGCTTGCAAAGAATTTTAAAAAAAATACCAAGTATTCAAAACAAAATTCCTCCAATAAAAAGTTTTTTGAGAAAAACAAAAGGAAAGATTAGGCGAAAGAGAGCGGTGAGAAAGAGGGTGAGAATGAGAAAGAAAGGGTAAAAAAGATTGCCATCCAAACCACTACTAGCAATAGTGAGGATGAAGTGAAAGATTCCAAGGATGAATTTTCACATGGGAAGTTTGTTGCCTTTTCAGCGAGTCGCGTGAGCACACCTAGTTTATCCCCCGATGATGAGGTACTTGTGAACGGGACACCCCTGAGGATGATTTCAGTCCTTCTAAAGAGTGTGAGAGTGAGCGCGCTAGTGAGGGTGATAGTGAGCTCTATATTTGATTAGATATTTGTACATCGAGGCCTTAAAGATGAAGAAGATAAAATAGGAATTAGGTCTTAAGGTGATTGATTTGGAGAGAGATTGAAAGTTTGAGGGGATTTGAGGTGTCGACGAGTTAACTCGAGAAGGTAAAGGTTTCTTTGAGTGAACAGTTGATTGTCGTCAATCGAGAGAAAAATGAACTTATAGCCTGCGTGTCACAATTAGAGAGAGACATTGAACGCGCTCTGGAGGTTAAAGTCACTTTATAGGATACATCTAAGAATGTAAAAGATTTGCTCCTCTGTCCCGCTTTGGGTAATGTTGAGAGACTAGGAGTATGTCATGACGGTGCATCCACTTCACATGCAGCACCCGAGTCGGTTCTCGAGTTTGTGATTTATCCATATGGCTCTTGACCCGACCCACCTAGGCGTCCAGTACCTAATAGAAGAGTGCATAAGAGACGTTTTGAGAAAGGTGTACCTAGTCCTGTTTATGTTTGCACACACTGCAAGAAGAGAGGACGCCTTATGGAGTTTTGTTTTAAGTTGGGTTATGTGGCACGTTTTGCTACTACACGTGTTCACACGCACCCACACCTGACGCTCCATATTATTAAACGAGAGAGTTTGCACATATTAGGGAGAAGGTAAAGTTTTTTATCAAGACTTCATATGATTTGATGGAGGTTTTTCATAGGATGTCACCACATTTGGAAAACTCCACCGAACCTATAGGTTGAGGTCTAAACTTGTTTTCTAGAATAGGATCATTTTCATGATAATATTTTTGCCTATTTCTTGTATGTACCATTTTTGTATTTATATTTACCTTTTTGTACCATAATGAACTGCTAATAAAAATGTACCGCATGACGGGGCAGAGATGAAACCTTAAGAACAGATGCGACACAAATGCGTACAAGTCTATAAACCATGTGAAAATCATAGGGTGATGTGAAACACCACCCCCAAACAGTATAAAACTCATACTCATAAACAATGAACAATGGACTGCCTCCCGATAGCTCTAAGTTTAACGTCTTCATCCAAATCGATCCGATCTCACCCTAAAGATAAGATCTATGAGAGTGTGGGGTGACAGGAAAAGTGGGTGATGAGAATCACCCCCAAACAATACTGAAGCATCAGTCTTGTTGGATAAAGTCTAGAAGATGTCAATGCACTTGTATGTCAAAGTGCATCATACGATGCAAAGAATCAGTTGACCATGGGACGGTGGGTATTAGGGTAAGGATGAGAAAGGCAGGGGAGAATAAGCATCGATCACGGGCCTTATTGAGCCGAAAGGTAAGGGCAACAATGGCCGTATAAGAATGGTGCTCCAATTTGATGGGGAGGCAAAATGGTGTGGTAATAGTGAAGGGGTGGGCTTCATTGAAGGTGAGCGACCGTTGAATACATGGACGATGATAATGGTTGCGCCGTTACATGCCAAGGAGCGGTAGTTGGAATCATCACCATAAGGAAATGGTGTGCATAGAGTAACAAGATCGGTGTCACGTATGGGGAGAGTAGCATGCATACTCACACAAATGGTGGGGTTGATGAAAAGTGCACAAATGGGATCATGGAGCACTAGGGTAGAGGGTGGTTGTAGGTGAGGACCTAAATTTTTAGATGTGAACAGGGAAATAATGATAGAAAGGTTTGAAGAAAGTGGTGGTGTGGTATGGACAGTGGGTGGATCGGGTGGGACAAAGGGTAGGGGTAGATGATATAACTCGAGAGTAGGGAATACACACTCCTCATGATTCTCGAAGTGATCCTCAAGTGCACGCAAAGGAGGAGGTGTGAAAGTGAATGAGGGAGTGATCAACTTATCCATCCAAAAGTAACCATCGGAAGTGGTGGAAAAATATGACGAGGCATCCAATTTCGAGATAGATGAATCAACATTAATAGTTGACTCAACAAGATCCAAGCATGGTGGGACAGGATCCATATCCAGAGAGATAGGTTCCATCTTGGATTCAATCTCAGGACAGTGGGAAGTACTCGCAACCGAAGATAACCAATAAGGAAGTGTTGCCTTAGGGACACACATAAAAGGATCAAAAGGTGTAGACTCGGGCATAATAGTAGATTCAGTGGAAGGGGAAATGCGATCCTCAATGGTGGGTTTGAGAGGATCGGGCGCAGTGGGATCAGTCTCACTATCAGTGGATCGGTCAACATAGTTATCAACTTAAGGCCAGGACCACTCGGTGGTCTCAAAATTGAGATTCTAAGTAAGATAGGGTTGGTCACACTCAAAATCAATAGAACAAGAGGACACATCATCGTTCCACGCGGGGGCAAAAATGGGCTAACTTGGGGTGAAATCCGACTCGTTCGCACACTCAAATTCATTTAATCATTGTTCAAACCTTTGAAGGGATTCATTTTGAGAGTGAAGAGAGTGCGTGAACTTTTGCAAGAGGATCTCGAGAGAGGATGTGCAAGGTGGTGGTGAAATGTCGGCGGGTGGCGGTGGTGGTTGAGGTGGACACAACACACTATAGGAACTAGGATGAGGAGAATGCTCATATGAAGTGTGGGAAATGGGTTCAAGTTTGTCATACACGAGAGGAGTGTCTCCGTGAGAGATAAAAGGTTGATGAGCATGAGGAGCATAATAAAGAGACTGATAGGGATGGGGTGCACGTGGTTGCGATAATGACTTTTGAAAACCGTAACGATCCACAATATGGAGTTGGGATTTATATTGCATGGAAGGGTGATCAGGCCTCCATGAATAGCATGGGTACTTATAGTCCTTGACATTAGATATGTCATGACAGTACACCGAGGATGGTTAAAAAACAGGGTCATATGGAAACACTTGGGCCATGGTGGGTTCAGATTGAGCAAAAATAAATGGACTCTTATGGGACAAGTGATCGACAAGAAAGCAGTGTGTGTACAGTGAAGCATGGGATGTGTTGGCACTCAGCACCGAGGGTGGTGAAGTAGGAGATGTGGGTATGGACGACACACGAATATCAATGATGGTTGTTTGACAGTTAAAGCCACAAAGTAATGTATGGAGGCTCGATTCGGGCATATCGTCAATTAATCTTCGAGAGAATGGAAAATGACCAAAGTATTACCGTAAATGACGTTCTTAGGCCAAGATGAGAGAAATGTTTTTGTATTTTTAAATATTTTTCAAAAGAAAAGAAAATCTTTTGTGGAGTTTTGAAAATAAGAAAAGAAAAATCTTTTTGGCATGTTAAATATGGAAAAAAGAAATGAAAATCTTTTTGGGATTTTTGGAAATATTTATTAAAAAAGGGAGGAAAATATTTTTGGGATTTTTCGAAAAAGGGGAGAAAATGGACTCTTCATTTGGACGAACGAATTAAAATCGGAAACCTAAAGAATTGAATTGGACACACACGAGTCAAGAAAAAAAAATCCTAATGAGCACGTAGCCTATTATTATCTTCAAAATGAGTGAAAGGGGTAGTCAAATTTTAATTGAGTCCGCGGGCAACAAAAACCACGGAAGTTACCTTTGTGATCGCCTGTTGTAAAAATGTGGTCCTACTGGGCTAGCTAGTTGATTGATTTTAAATTTAATGATAGCTAGGGTAGCACAGAATGGATAAGCGAGTGAGTCGGGTGATGAAATTCCTTATCGTTTCAATGACCGGGTCCAAGTCTTAGGTAGATTAATTCATCAAACCATTCAATTTAAGTGTGATGCAGAAATTAAAAGCACACAAGAGCAATTAATCACACAAAAAATGAACTCGCTCGCTGGAGATTCACGACTGATAAAGAAATTACCTCCCACAGCTTTTACACACGTGGGGTGAAGATCGAGTTGAGTCAACCGGGGGGGGGGGATCTCGCCTATCTCATTTGTCCCCGGGAATCCTACCGACTCAAAGTAGAGAGGCTTCAAAATCCTCGCCTTCGGATCCCTCTCTCTACCTCGTCCGATTTCCCTATTTGCCTTTTGATTTTTATGAAGAATTATTACAATAAATCGGTGTCAAAATGCACCCAAATTAATACGAAGCTTCAAAAATCCTATACAACCAATCTAAGGAGGAGGGATAAGGAATAGCTATAATAAAAAATAAATTACAAGTCTTCCGCTTTGTCTCCACATCAAGAAAGCGGCAACGACGCCATTTGCTACTTGGCTTTTTGCATATGGACGTTGTCTTCAAAAGTCAATCTCAAAACTCCTTGAATACTTACAAAACTTCTCTAGAACAACTCGTATTGTGGTAAGTACGGGTATCAATCTAACTTCCAAGGTGAAACAATTAATGTGAAGATTTGCAATTCAATTTTTTTTATTAAAATATATATATTAAAAAATTTCAAGGGTAAAATAACAAATAAGTGATAAAATTATGCAATCACTAAAGAACGAAAAATAATGTGCAACTGAGTATGATAAATGTGAGAAGGTCAAGAGATCGGAGCACATCACATTAACAATTATTTTAATTTATCAATTTATTAAATTGAAATATTTCGAGATAATATTAAATCGATAATCTAACTTTCGTTACAATTATAAATTTAATAATATCTTTTCCAGAAACCAATTTAAAAATGTCACATGATGAAAAATTAAGAACTATACCATTTTCAATAAAATTACCCGCAATGATCAATTTAATTAAAACAATATGAATTTTCAAATTTCAACAGCGAATTAATATTCAAATTTCGGAAAAACCTATCTGTAGTTCGATTCCCAAAATCAAGAATTAATTTATAAAATTAATTTATTAACTGTCGTTACATAAATTAATTTGTGACAAGTCTAAATTAATGAACCTAGAAATATAGCAATTAATGAAATTAATTAGTTAATATAATATCATACACAGTGCATCCCATCCCTTGAACAGGGTGACTAACCAAGCATAATTAAACAATTAATCATACTCACAAACATGGAACAACAAATTAAAGACTAGAATAAGAAATACAATACATAAAAGTCTCCCTTTAAATTGATTTCTTGGATCGCATTCATGAACGTGTATTCCAATATCGTCACAATTTCGGCACTTTATTACACAAATAAAAAGAAAAACTAATCCTAAAAACCTATTCTAAGCACTATACTAATTTTTTTTATGTACATAATATACACTGTTTCTTTCTCTATATGCAGTCTCCTCGTTTAATATGAGAGTCATCTAAATGAGATGCCCATTTCATTTTTAATGACCCACAAATTGAATTCGATGGAAAGATTTTTGTGGGATTTCGTTTGGCTAAGTCAGAGGTAAGCACGTGAGTTTTCTTTTAAGAGAATATGGGAGTTCCTATAGTTTAGGAAATGGTAGGCATGGATTTAGGGTATGGGCATAAGGGTGAAGTTTAGATGGGTTTATTTTGGTTTTGAAATTGGGGTCAGCTGCTAGCAATTTTGGATCGCAAGTTTTTAAGATAGCTCGGGTTCGGGGAAGGTATGGAGGTTGCACAAGGGTCTACCCGAATTTGGGTTTGGAGTGGGTCTACACCGTAGATGACTGCTTGAGGCTTAGGTCGGAGGTAAGGGTTTGAAGAGTAGCTCGGGTAGAGTTTTAGGTGGGTCAGAGTTTGTGTATGTGTTGGGTATTCCAGATGTGAAGGGATCGAACACGGGTCAGACTCGGGTGCTCAAATTTTTGTATATGGGGATAAGGCAGTATCGATTTAGGTCTCAGTTGGGTTGAGAGAGGTACAATTTTGAATTCGGGTTTGGGTCGCACCGGGTTTGGTTCAGGCACATGGTAAAGGCTGCGATTTCGGGTTTCGCAGCTTGGGGGAATGGTTGGTGAATCGAAGTTGTTTAAATTCAGGTTCGGTTTTGGTATTGAGAGCAGGTGGTGAGGACGGTTGGGAGAGAATGTGTGAGGGAGGAAGATGAGTGAGGGGTGCTATGGTGTGTGTGGTTTAGGTAAGTTAGTGTGAGGTGTATGTTTAATTTGAACCAAAAAAATAAGACCACTAAAAAAATAAAACTTATCCTAAAAAAATAAAATCAAATAAATCAAATTAAACTAAAATACTAAAATCTATTAATTAAAAAAACTAAAAATAAAAAATCTAATAAAAAATATAAAAATAAAAACTAAAGTCCTAAAAAAAATGTAAAGTCTAATAAAACTATAAATAACTTCCTAAAAACTAATCCTCAGAAAAGAAAATGAACTAAAATAAAATAAAGTGATATAAAGACTAAAAAATCAAAAATCAAAAATCAAAATAAAACTACACTAAATAAATCCTAAAAATAAAAACGACTCAAAATAAAATAATAAAAGTAATACAAACATGAACGAAACACACACGAGGCTCGAGTGACGGCGTAGGCTCGGGATAGGCTTAGGTTTGGTTTGGGGACATGGTTCAAAACAAGCTCAACGGGACTTCATCATTCACGATCGCTTTGATTTCGTCAATGCACACTTTTAACCGCTAATGTGTCGCAATTAACTTCATTTAAGACATTTGATACCGCGACTATGTAGTGACATGAGAAATAATAAAATACAAACATAAGGCCATTTCTAATTAAAACGAGTGGCTAAAATGCTTCTATTCGGGGTATAAAATAAAAACTTTTGGGTGCTTATAAATCTTCATGCATTGCAAATGGGTGGCATTAAAGTTTCTTTTGAAGAAATATTTATCATAAATGTTGTACTAAGATATGAATTTTTGAATGTTCACACTATCTTTCATGTCATCCCCTTGAGGGCATTGACCATATTTGAGGAGATGCCAAATATCTTAATACCATTGTACAACATTATCGGAGCCGACTTCGCTGGCAAGCTTAATATAGTAGCTTATAGTTGGCTATGTTATTTCTGAACTTACAAGGGCCAATCATTATTCCTTTGGGCATATCAGTCATAGAGTCTATGTTTTCCAAAAGATTGACAAAAATGTTCCTTGAGCGAGAGAGGAAATAGAAGCGACATATTTGAATTAGGAAGTGATCTCTTTAAGTTGAGAGTAGAAGGGCAGACATTTCTCATGTTTAACTTTCCATTTCTGGAAGACTTGTCCTATGATGAGATGAATCTACATAAACATCAAGGAATTATAATAATTTATTGAGAATGATTTTAAGGTTTATGTTGCATGCTTCATATGTTGTCATGTTGTTAGTTCAAGGGAAGTCTAGCTTAATAGAGATATGAGTGTGGGAGTCATTAAGCACGACCGCGAGCATCCTAATGCCATTTGTTATCGTCATCTCAATCAAAGAACATCTACCATCGTAGTTTATAATGAGTAGCACAAATACTTACTTGGTGCGCCCAAAATATGGCATGCGATTCAAGTGCAAATCTATCGCAACAAGTAATAACCGGTAAGTACGGGATCGTGATCCACAGGGATTGAAACACTCCTAAGAGAACAAGATTGGGGCAAAGAGATTCTCTAAACGTCACAAAAGTTAAAGTGTAAAAGATGATTTGGTAGTTTGGAAAAGTGATTGAGATGTAACCTCTAAACTAACATACTATTGATGATCACATGATTAATTACTAATTACGGAACTATGAAAAGAAATAAGGTAAGCTTGAGTTCAAGAAATTAAGGGGATCGAGGATCATTCTCCCACCTCGGATTCACAAGGAAGGGGATTATAGGGCTTGGTTGAAATTAATTCTAATCGAGCATAACTAATTAAGTCCGAACATTAACCATGTAGAGAATGAACTCAACAATGGAGGATTAGGGTTTAATTAATTATTGCTAGATGGGTTGAGTTTGTAGTAAAGCTTCAAACACTAGACCTTGCACGACAAGGGAAGTTAAGAAACTATGATACTCCAAAACCAACACATGAAGTTCCATTAGAACAATTAAAAACCAAACCCTAAATATGAAGTTCAAGCATCCAAGGTGGGATTTTGATCCCCAATCACAAGTCTAGCTACTCATAATAGAAACTAAACTACACATGCTAGTTAACATCATAGTTAAATTAGTTATCTAGTTGGAACACAAACCAATACAAGGGATGGAATTCAATGCAAATTAAAGCTAGTGGAACAAGTAGAGATGAAGTAATTGAACTTATCTTGCATTAATCACAACTATTCAACTAGTAATCAAAGCCTTACAAGTTGGTGAAAACCATAAATGAACTTGACCTAGGAGAGAGAAGAGAGTGTTTTTGTATCTCACTAAATATCTAACAAATGTCATCTGCCTACAAAAGAGGAAATACAAGTGATATATCCCCAAAAATTCCACCAAAATGGCAAACTAGTAATAAGGAGAAAGCTGAAAATGCAGGGCCGAATCGATTCGGTGCCAAATCCGAATCGATTCGGAAGTGTAGAGAATTGCCCCTGCATGTAACCAAATCGATTCGGTGGTAATGGCGAATCGATTCGGGCCTGCTGCAAAAAGAAGAGTTGCCTATATAGGCATTAGTTGTCCCATGCTTCACCGAAACTTCCGTAACTTCTTCGTTCGAGGTCGGATTCAAGCACCGTCGGAGGCCACGCGAAGATAAGAAGAAGGTCTACAACATCCGTGAAGAAATCGGGAACAAAACCCGAGTGTTGAAATTACCAAAATGCCCCCGACTGTGCAAGTGTCAACGGAACTTTCCGGATCAAAACCAAACTTCCCAAAATGCATTCCCGAGACCTATAAAAGCTCAATAAAGACACATACAAACTATATATGATGAATTCAGGGGTTAGTCAATAAATGAGTATAAGAACCGAGAAATACATGCACGGGAATGCTAGAATGTACAAATTAACGGGGAATAAAATACAATAAAAGTGACGAATCACACCCCCTAACTTATACATTGCTAGTCCCGAGCAATGAAGTATGAAGAAACAACGGCCAACACCGCAACCAAAATATAAGAAATATGTACAACGAAGGAAAAATGCCACTTTCGTAGGCGAACGATTGCATTTAGCGTATGCAATAAGCCGTTTTTAAACCCCTAGGTGGCCCTAGAGGACGAGTGAGGTCTCGTGAGGGTTTCCAGGGATGACACCCACAAACATCAAATCAACTCATACAATGATACTGCAAAATCCAATGCGTAGCTCAACAAATATCTGAGAAGCATAATTTATCAACAAATTGAACGAAGCTCACACAAAAGACGGCAATTATCGGCATTAAACAAATAACTTCAAATAAAAATCGAAACCATGGGAATGCGAAATAAGCGGCCACATGTGGTAATTTAGATTTGGCAAAACTTTCAAAATCCATACATAAGCTAAGGCATGCATACTCAAGTCCTCTCCGGTTGTTACACTCAACAAATGAAACACTTAGAAATGGGATGTAACACACACGGGACATGCGGGCATTAAGAGTAATTGTAAAGGGAAACTAGGCCACACACATGTCATCAATGAAGAACGTAATATAAAAGTGAAAAATACAATCTCATGAAAGGATATCGCATATTAACCAAGAGAAAAGCATTTAAACAGATTATCGCTAATGTTCGACCTTTGAATCACATCACCCTAGGATCTAATAGGACTTTTAGGGGTATAGAATTTAGGCTAGGTTAGGGTTAGGAAAAGAAAGGGATGTGTGTAGGATCAAAGGAGAGTAGGGAGTATCGCGCGGGATAATGGATTTAAATGGGCAACTTAGGAATCGAAATCAATTCCACAAGCAATGTATTCATGAGAGTGAGACTTTTGGTATTCACGCACAAGGTGAATTGGGAAACAACTAGGACCCATTTTATTCGATATTTATTCTTTGCTTTTCTTTTCTTTTCTTTTTCTTTTCTCTTTTTTTTTTTCTTTGATTTTCTCTTTTCTTTTCTTTTCTTTTTCTTTGATTTTCTCTTTTTTAGCTTGATTGCAATCCATATAAACAACATCATTCAATCTCGGGAACAATCCCTAATCAAGGTACGGGAGGAGTAAATAAGGGTTTAGGACTCCAATGTGGAGTTGGACAAGGGATTTGGGGTTCAAACGAAGGGAATAATAAGGCTCAAGGGGGTTGACTAGGGGAAACATTTAAAGGAAAGGTCAAGGTCACATGGGTTAACAACAAGGGCCTATAATCCTTTCCTAGAGTTTCATGTGATTCGCGGGACTCAACACCATTGAAAATCATGCTCAAGTGATGAATCAGTTAGTATGCAATCAAATGAAAAGAAAATGAGATCGTCAACGAGCTCATTGACAAGAAAGAGATAGAGTGGGTGTATACGCTCACAAATGATGATAAGTCTCAATTTTCACTTTTGTAAGGGTATAGCATGCGCCTTAGAATAACGAATTTGAAACACTTTTAAACCAAATCATAAATAATTATTTGTGTATATGCTCAAAGCTTCACAGTTTAATTTTATGAGGATATTCACAATGCAAACAATAACGGGCTAAAGGGTAATAAATCAATGACTCAAAGCATGCTTCATAGCTATACAACAGGATATGTCGATCATATAAGTAATCATAGTAGATATGAGAGAGAAAAAAAGAAAAAAATTTATTTTTTAATTTTTTATATATATATATATATATTTTTTTAAATAAATAAATACTAACATAATAACCGGCATCACACTTGTAAACCATACCCCCTAACTTGAATGAAACATTGTCCCCAATGTTAGTAGGGATAAAAAGGGAAAAGGGGTATGAAAATAGTCACCCCGTAAGGAGTAACTCGAGAACCGCGCAACGGCATGCCTGTTACAAGTTAGTACCATAAACAATAATATATACAAAAGAGATATATACAAGAAGAAATATGAAACCGAAACTGCGTCATTTCATTAATATATAAGAGTTGTGTACATGGGGCAAAATAAAACCAAAATTAGAAAATACAATAATGTACTCTCTCCTCCCCACACTAACACAACTACCAAAGTACACTCCCAACAATCTAAATGAACAACCACCCACAAATTCAGCTGCAGAGAAAAAAGGATGACCGCGGCCTACATGTCGTCCGGATGGCGGCGCGGGGACTCGGGCGCGGGAGGATCGCGAGAGGCGTATGGGTCATAGAGGTACTGAGGCACATAAGCCTCGCCCCCTCGGAGGTGTGAAAACAAATCCATCTGCGCCCGAGCGATCATGGATATATCGCGCTCGTAAGCTCCCCGATAAGCAGTAAAATTGGCCCGGAACGATGCAAAGTCCGACATGTAAGCGCCCCGAAACTCGAAGAAATCAGCCTGAAGCTCATCCATCCATACCCCGAGATATGCAATGGGGTCAACAGAAGATGAGGCTGGAGGTGGGACAGGATGAGGCACGGGCTGAGGCACGTCCGGAATATCCGGCATAGGAGCATCAACAGCGTCAGGGGCAACAGGGGTATCCGGGGCATCAAAGGCACGCTTCTTTCGCCTCTCCCAATAGTCCTGCCCCAAGCTCTTCGCTATAGTCTTATCATTGAACACCTTGGGCAGCCTCGGGATTTTGTCGCTGCCCAAAACCTCACACCCGGCATTCCTACATATCCGGAAAATCAGACGCGTGAAGGGAAGAGTTGTGGTTCCCTTCTCGCTGTAGGCGACATTCACAATCTGGTGCAATATGAGGGCGGGTAGGTTGATGACCATGTCATCCGATAAGAGACTATAAAGGAAGAGGGTCTGCTTGTAGCGAAGGACCGCCTTGGTCTGAGTACGGATGATGGTGTTAACTGCAATCAGATGGAGGATACGGTGTATATTGGGCATGCCCGAAGTGGGGAAAGTCTCCCCCACCCAAATTTTTCCGGGGGCAAGACGCGCAATGAGTTGGTCCTGTGGAATTTGAGGCGCGTCGGCAAGGACCGGGTAATGGTATAGCTCGGGGTCAGACGCCCCGCTGAGGTGCGTAGCCAATATGGTTTTCGAGATAGTGATCCTCCTCCCCCTCACATACGCCTCATACGCGCCGCCGCGCATAGATACTAGAGAAGCGTAGAATCGGCGTACGTGGTCCTCGTTGACCTCTCCCCTCATGGCCAGATGGGCCTCCCAATTGAATTTGCCCAAAAATCGCCGCACAGAAGCGGGCATCTCCTCAATAATCACTTCCTTTTCTATAGCAATCGGGCGACTGGTTTTGAACATACCCGGTACTATTCCATCTCTTCCTTGGAACGGAAGGAGTCAAAACCAGCCCCTCCCCGTCCAGTAACCACGTAGGAGGTTGGTTTGGTGATCGAAGGAACCTACAAGAAAAATCAATTTGATACATACACAATTAGTGTAATGCATGAAATTAATTTAGCGTGAAATAGGATCGAAATGGAATCGGTGGGTGTGCGTCGGGAAAAATTGGTCGAATTGACGTTACCGACGCACACCGCACTCAAACAAGGGTAATTCAACATCGATGTGCGATAAAATGTGCGAAGATGAAGCATTATGGCACAAAATCTCCACAGGGGCATTTCATCGAACACCTAGTGTGCAGAGTATAGTGAGTAGGGTGTAAATGACATTCTCAATGTGGAAAACCCCCAACAAATACTACTTAAACATCAAAGCAACATAGTCAAGTAGTATTTGTTGGATTCTCATCACAATCAGTGGGAAAATAATGAGTTTTATGCAGAAAATATGTGGATATGGTGAAAATGCATTTTACCCTACTCACTATACTAAATACACTAAATCAGGTATCACATTGAATTAAAAGGGTGGAATTAATACCTTGGATGAGGTTGCCCTAGAAGATGAAGCCATTGGTTGAGGTTGAATGGAGGAAGGGAAATGTTTAGGGAGAGGGAAGAAATCGCAGGCAAGAGAGGAGAAAGAATAAGAATAAGGTTAAAACAGAATGAGGGATTTTTAAGTGGCAGGTGACCCGAATCGATTCGGTATGTAGGCCGAATCGATTCTCGATTCTCGAATTTGAACACTGGAAGGGACCGAATCGATTCGGTATTAATCCGAATCGATTCGCAAATGAGACCTGATACTTTTAATCTACCGAATCGATTCTCTAGAATTGCGAATCGATTCGCAAACCCAAAGTTGGCTACTGGAAGGGTGCGAATCGATTCGGTGGATAACCGAATCGATTCGGCTTTTGGGATCTCAGATTCTGCTTTGCTGAGACATGAATTTTTGGTGGATGGTTGGATTGGGCTGCTAAAGGAGGTGTTTTTGGACCCTAAAGATGAAATTACATATGTATAAAGGGCCCGGGACAAAAATCTTGCACCCCACACATGCCGGGGGATGATCAGCACAAAAACTCACAATTCCGACGTCCTATAAAGCCCCGTAAACGGGGTTGAACAATGGAATCGTGTCCGAACTTGGGTCAAATGGTTCTAGGAAGGGCTTGAGGCGCTGACCATTGACCTTGAACAACTTCCCATCAGACGGGTTCTCAATCTCAATTGCACCGTGATGATGGACGGTCTTAACGACAAACGGACCAGTCCACCTAGACCTTAGCTTACCCGGGAATAAATGCAACCTAGAGTCGTATAAGAGTACCTTTTGGCGAGGGTGAAATGTTTTACGGGATATGCGCTTATCGTGCCTCTCTTTCACCCTTTGCTTATAGATTCTCGCACTCTCGTACGAATCACTCCGGAGTTCATCCAACTCATTGAGTTGGAGCATTCGCTTCTTTCCGGCCTTGTCTAGATCAAAATTGAATTTCTTGATCGCCCAATAGGCCTTGTGCTCGATTTCTACTGGTAAATGACATGGTTTGCCGTACACAAGTCTAAAGGGCGACATGCCCAAGGAGGTCTTGTAGGCCGTACGATATGCCCATAAAGCGTCAGGAAGCCGAAGAGACCAATCCTTGCGGTCGGGATTGACCGTCTTCTCTAGGATGTTCTTTATCTCTCGATTGGCCAATTCAGCTTGGCCATTTGTCTACGGGTGGTAAGTAGTTGCAACTTTGTGAGTTACCCCATACTTTCGCATAAGAGTAGCAAACGGGGAATTACAGAAATGCGTCCCGTTATCGCTTATGATCGCCTTCGGAGTTCCGAAACGCGAAAGCATGTGTTCCTTAAGGAACTTCAACACCACCCGATGATCATTGGTTTTGGATGTAATGGCCTCGACCCACTTTGATACATAATCTACGGCCACCAGGATGTAAAGGTTACCAAAAGACGGTGGGAATGGGCCCATGAAATCAATTCCCCAACAGTCGAAGACTTCAAGTTCTAGAATGGGGGACATTGGCATCATGTTGCGACGGGTTATAGCACCTAACCTTTGGCAACGATCAAACGAAATGCATAATTCGTGTGCATCCTTAAAAAGTGTGGGCCAATAAAGCCCGCATTGCAAGATTTTTGCGGCGGTTTTCTTGGAAGAAAAGTGGCCACCACATGCCTCCGTGTGGGAGAGAAGAATTACGCTCTCATACTCATCATCAGGGACACATCTCCGGATGATTTGGTCGGGGCAATATTTGAACAAATACGGATCATCGAAAAAGAATCTCCGCACCCAACTAAAGAACTTCCTCTTCTCTTCAGGGGTCCAATGAGATGGAATCGAACCCGTCACGAGGTAGTTCACGATATCAGTGAACCACGGCAGAGAGGAAGTGGAGAACAGCTGTTCATCCGGAAAGAATTCAGCGATGGGGAGTTGGTCCTTGGGCGCCTCAAATGTTAAACGCTACAAGTGATCCGCGACAACATTCTCTACTCCTTTTTTATCTTTAATAATCAAATTAAACTCTTGGAGTAAGAGCACCCACCTAATCAAGCGCGGCTTGGCGTCCTTCTTTGATAGAAGGTATTTAAGCGCCGCATGATCCGTAAAACAAACTATGGGCAATCCCACGAGGTATGCCCGGAACTTATCTAACGCATAGACGACCGCTAATAACTCTTTCTCGGTGGTCGAATAGTTCAACTGAGCACCGTTAAGAGTTTGACTCGCATAGTAAATGACATGGGGTTTCTTGTCACTTCTCTGACATAAAACATCCCCAACCGCGAAGTCGCTTGCGTCACACATCAATTCGAAGGGTAGGGTCCAATCAAGAGCTTGGATTATGGGAGCGGTGGTAAGCATACTTTTCAAAGTCTCAAAAGCTGCTTGACACTCATTGCTCCATTCGAAAGGGGTTTCCTTGGAGAGGAGATTACACAAGGGTCTAGCAATCGAGCTAAAGTCCTTGATGAAACGGCGATAAAATCCTGCATGCCCAAGGAAAGACCTTACATCTTTCAGAGATTTAGGGGCGGGTAAGTTGGCAATGACCTCAACCTTTGCCTTGTCTACCTCAATACCGTCTGAGGAGACGATGTGGCCTAAAACAATTCCCTTAGTGACCATAAAATGGCACTTCTCCCAGTTTAACACGAGCTTTTTCTCTACACATCTAGACAAAACCTTCTCTAGCATAGAAAGACAATGGTCATAGGAGTTGCCAAAGACGCTGAAATCGTCCATGAACACCTCTAGACCACGCTCTACCATATCACTAAACATGCTCAACATGCACCTTTGGAACGTAGCAGGCGCATTACACAACCCGAAAGACATTCTTTTGTAAGCAAATGTCCCAAAAGGGCATGTGAAAGTAGTTTTGTCTTGATCCTTGAGATCAAGTTCGATTTGGTTGTAACCCGAGTACCCGTCGAGAAAACAATAGTAAGGATGGCCGGACACGCGTTCCAACATTTGGTCAATGAATGGAAGGGGAAAATGATCCTTTAATGTCATTGCATTAAGTTTTCTATAGTCGATGCATACACGCCACCCAGTGGTGGTGCGTTTAGTGATCAATTCCCCTTTTATGTTTTCTACAACGGTGACTCCTGATTTCTTTGGGACAACGTGAATTGGACTGACCCATTTGCTATCGGATATCGGATATATGATATCAGCATCTAAAAGCTTAATTACCTCCGCCCTCACAACTTCCTTCATCACCGGATTCAATATCCTTTGCATCTCACGAGAGGGTTTTGCATCCTCTTCAAGATTAATTTTGTGAGTGCAAATCAAGGGACTAATTCCCTTTAAATCTGCAATTGTCCACCCAAACGCACCCTTGTATCTCATTAACAAGTCTATTAGCCCTTGTTCTTCACCCGCCTCGAGGCTTGATGAGACAACAATGGGATATGTCTCATTTTCGCCTAAATAAGCATATTTTAACTCGGAAGGCAATTGCTTTAATTCAAGTTTGGGGAATCGCACATCCGAGGGAACTTCATACGAATCATAAGGGGGTAAGTCCTCAAAAACACTACACCAATTAATATCATCAACACTCTCGTCCTCATCTAACAACAAGCTCATAAACTTGACCTCTTCATCATAAGGGGAATAGCTATTCTCCAAGTAAATCGGGTTCACAAGACATCCCTCTAAGGGATCCAGAAAATATATAGCATCAAAATGCTCTTGTATCACCTCCTCTAGAAAGTCCACCTCATGGACTTCATCATCAGATTCTCCCACTTGGTTCAAAACATTGAAGATGTTCATTTCCAAGGTCATATTCCCAAATGTCAGGTTCATTTGGCCATTCCTAGTATTAATCAATGCATTGGAAGTGGCAAGGAAAGGACGATCGAGGATAATGGGGGTAGTTCTACCGCTAGTAGAAGTAGGATGGGTGTCAAGCACCACAAAGTCCACAGGAAAGTAGAATTTGTCAACCTGTATGATGGCATCTTCTACTACACCCCTCGGAACCTTAACGGAGCGATCCGCTAATTGGAGGGTAATTTTTGTGGGCTTGAGGTCCCCTAGACCGAGCTGTTCATAGACATGATAAGGTAACAAATTTACACTTGCTCCTAGGTCTAGCAAAGCCTGCTCAATTTTAAAGTCCCCTATCACACATGAAATAGTGGGACATCCGGGATCTTTATATTTAGGTGGTAATTCAGATTGAATTATTGAGCTAATGTTTTCGGCCAAGAAGGCTTTCTTCCTTACAAACAATTTCCGCTTAACAGTTATTAAGTCCTTTAAGAACTTAGCATAAGCGGGGACTTGCTTGATTGCATCTAAAAGAGGGATGTTAATTTTTACCTGTTTGAACATATCTAGTATGTCAGAGTTATTAACATTCCCCTTTTTCGACAGGAGCCTTTGAGGGTAAGGCACGGGGCTAGGAAGCTTCGAAATCACATCCGACTCTAACGGGGCTTTCCCCTCTCTCTATCCTAAGGAGGCATCTTCGACCTCTAATGGGTCGGGCGAAACCTCCTTAACGATGGTGGGGACACTAGGAGGGGTGGGCTTATCAACGATTTTCCCGCTCCTTAGAACGGTCACGGCCTTAGTACAATCAGAAGGGGGATTCGAAGTGTCATTGACACTATTTTGCCCCAATGCCTTTTGAGGTTGAGAAGGGAATTTTCCCTTCTCTTGGATACTCAAAGCCGAGGTCAACTTGGAGATTTCCTTTTCAAGCCTAGAATTCGTGGCTTGTTGAGAGGTCATGAAAGATTGAAGAGTCTCTTCGAGGCTCCTCTTGTTCGGGTGAGCATACAATGGTATAACTTGAGGAGGTGGTCCCGGAGGGGGACCTTGCATTTGAGCTTGGGGTGGAGGAACTTGATTATATGGTTGCTGAAAATTATGAGGTGGGGGATGATTTTGATAATTCGGGGGAAGTGGATTTTGATAATGTTGGGGTTGCCCATAAGAGAAACCCGGATGGTTTCTCCACGAAGGATTATAGCCCTCACCTAAAGGAGTCATGAATTGTTTCTTGTAAGTGGCCATCGCGTTGGCTTGATCGTGAAGCATCACTTTATATGCCGGGATTGTTGGACAATCCCTCGTTGAGTGATCGTCAACGTCGCAAATGGCACAAGACTCCTCTACATGTGGGGGAGAAGGATGGGAATGTTTCCGAGCTTTGGCATCCATTGCCTCGATACGCTTGGAAAGTTGGGCTACTCTTAATGACATATCATCTCCTTCGGCAAGGTGATATATCCCATGGCTAGACGAAGGTGGATTGGATGATCGGGCATTGGTTTTGCTAGGGTCCGAAGTGTCCCAAGCTTGGGTGGTCTCGGCATAATATTTGAAATGTGCCCACTCATCATCCGGATCTAAACCGAAAAACTCGTCGGAGCACATTGTCTCCACCATTTGTTTTGCATTGAGGGTAAGGCCATTGTGGAAAAAGGAGATTAATCTCCACTTTTCGAACCCCTGATGTGGGAACTTATGAAGTACCTCATTAAACCTCTCCCAACATCTCTCAAATGATTCACCTTCGGCTTGAGCGAAGGTTTGGATTTGACCCTTTAAAGAGTTGGTGCGATGAGTAGGAAAGAATTTCTTCAAAAATTGCGCTTGCATTTCGCGCCAACTCCCGATGGAATTAGGAGCCAAGGACGAAAGCCAAGTTTTGTCTTTGTCCTTTAAGGAAAATGGGAAGAGTTTGAGTCGTGTGACATCTAGAGGGCAGTTTTGATCGCTAAAAGTAGCGCACACCTCCTCAAACTCTCTAACGTGAAGATAAGGTTGTTCACTTTCCATGCCGTGGAAAGTAGGAAGTAATTGGATCATTCCATTTCGAAAATGGAATTGTGTGGCATTGTAGGGAAAGATGATACAAGACGGAGAGGTGGTCCTCTCCGGTTGCAAGTAATCACGCATGGTCCTATAAGGGGCGTCGGGTGCAACCCCTAGACTACCGTGCTCACGAACATTGTCGGCCATGGTTGTGGGATCGGAGTGAGCCCAAGTATACGAAGAAGATGATATTGAACTAGAGAGAGAACTTAATGGTAAAGGTCTCCAATAGTCCGAGGGTTCACTAGACGATGGTTCACGAACAGGATTTAAATTGCTACTACTCTCGTCTTGCATTTACAAGTGCTTTTGGATTGATTTTTTTGGAAACCGTGTTGTCACGGTGACCACAGGGAACGATAGTGTAAAGAGAATTTATAAACCCTAAGATAGTTGCCAATCCCCGGCAACCGCGCCAAAAACATGGTGCGCCCAAAATATGGCATGCGATTCAAGTGCAAATCTATCGCAACAAGTAATAACCGGTAAGTACGGGATCATGATCCACAGGGATTGAAACACTCCTAAGAGAACAAGATTGGGGCAAAGAGATTCTCTAAATGTCACAAAAGTTAAAGTGTAAAAGATGATTTGGTAGTTTGGAAAAGTGATTGAGATGTAACCTCTAAACTAACATACTATTGATGATCACATGATTAATTACTAATTACGGAACTATGAAAAGAACTAAGGTAAGCTTGAGTTCAAGAAATTAAGGGGATCGAGGATCATTCTCCCACCTCGGATTCACAAGGAAGGGGATTATAGGGCTTGGTTGAAATTAATTCTAATCGAGCATAACTAATTAAGTCCGAACATCAACCATGTAGAGAATGAACTCAACAATGGAGGATTAGGGTTTAATTAATTATTGCTAGATGGGTTGAGTTTGTAGTAAAGCTTCAAACACTAGACCTTGCATGACAAGGGAAGTTAAGAAACTATGATACTCCAAAACCAACACATGAAGTTCCATTAGAACAATTAAAAACCAAACCCTAAATATGAAGTTCAAGCATCCAAGGTGGGATTTTGATCCCCAATCACAAGTCTAGCTACTCATAATAGAAACTAAACTACACATGCTAGTTAACATCATAGTTAAATTAGTTATCTAGTTGGAACACAAACCAATACAAGGGATGGAATTCAATGCAAATTAAAGCTAGTGGAACAAGTAGAGATGAAGTAATTGAACTTATCTTGCATTAATCACAACTATTCAACTAGTAATCAAAGCCTTACAAGTTGGTGAAAACCATAAATGAACTTGACCTAGGAGAGAGAAGAGAGTGTTTTTGTATCTCACTAAATATCTAACAAATGTCATCTGCCTACAAAAGAGGAAATACAAGTGATATATCCCCAAAAATTCCACCAAAATGGCAAACTAGTAATAAGGAGCAAGCTGAAAATGAAGGGCCGAATCGATTCGGTGCCAAATCCGAATCGATTCGGAAGTGTAGAGAATTTCCCCTGCATGTAACTGAATCGATTCGGTGGTAATGGAGAATCGATTCGGGCCTGCTGCAAAAAGAAGAGTTGCCTATATAGGCATTAGTTGTCCCATGCTTCACCGAAACTTCCGTAACTTCTTCGTTCGAGGTCGGATTCAAGCACCGTCGGAGGCCACGCGAAGATAAGAAGAAGGTCTACAACATCCGTGAAGAAATCGGGAACAAAACCCGAGTGTTGAAATTACCAAAATGCCCCCGACTGTGCAAGTGTCAACGGAACTTTCCGGATCAAAACCAAACTTCCCAAAATGAATTCCCGAGACCTATAAAAGCTCAATAAAGACACATACAAAGTATATATGATGAATTCAGGGGTTAGTCAATAAATGAGTATAAGAACCGGGAAATACATGCACAGGAATGCTAGAATGTAAAAATTAACGGGGAATAAAATACAATAAAAGTGACGAATCATTACTTCATCTGGGAATTTAGAGATCCACGCAATGGATTCTTCCATGGGGTGATCTACTAAGTAATCAGAGATGGCACTCCCTTTGATGGAGTTTTGCATCACATTGTTTATGTGAAACACAACTATTAAGAGAAAACATCGATCCATGTGTCTTGAAAAAGTTCATAACATACTTCATTGCCTCTATTGAGGATACTTACTTGACGGGGGAATGCAAGCATATAGTGTTGGAGTTTATAAGTGACCCATACTAAGGTGATGCATGCCTTTTCTAATGTTGTGTAATTCATATCATATCCTACTCCCTTTTAACTGACATAGTAAATGGCTTTGCCTTTGCTTGATTTCTTGATGTATGAGGATAGCGTAGCCCAAGCTATAGTGTCCGTGGTCGTTTCATACTGGAGGAGGGTTAGATAAGGTTACAACGACATGAGCACCAATAGTCGATTAAGGTGTTTGATTTTGTTAATGGATTTTTGGCTCGCCTCATTCAAAACTTTCGTTGAATCCTTTCGAAGAAGTTTAAAGATAGATTCACAAATGGAAGTGAGTTGGCTGATGAATTTACTGATATATTATAATTTAGTCAAGAAATTGAATACCTCTTTCTCAATCCGAGGCAATGCCATTTTGAGGATTGCCTTATGTTTGGCAGGATCTTCTTAGATTCCTCTCTCGATGACCATAAATCCTAAGATTTTACCTTTTGTGACACTAAAGACACATTTTTCTATGGATTTAAGTGAATTTGTTATTATTATAGTCTTTTAAAAAAATTCTCACATGAGGATGTAAACTTCTTGAGTTTGGGATTTGATGATCATGTCATCAACATAGACATATACTTCATTATGGATAAGATCATGTGGGCTAGTTTTGGTTTCTCTTTGATATGTATCCCTAACATTCTTAATACCGAACGACATGATGGTGTAGCAAAAGCTTCCCTATATGGTGGTTAAAAATAATCTTCTCCTATGATTGGCATGCATCTTGATGAGAATATACCCAACGAATCGATTAACGAATGATTTAAGTATGTGATTCGCAGTTTTGTCTATCATCATATCTATGTTGGGCATAAAAATAGCCATCTTTTATAGAGGATTTGTTCAAATATCGATAGTCGATGAACATGCAGACTTTCCCTCCCGATTTCTGCACATGGACTATATTGCCAAGTCAAGTCATGTATTCAACTATTCGGATAAAACTGTAAAATCCTAAAATTTACGTACTCATAGATGGTGGCCATATTATATAACAATTTTACATAACATAAAACAATTGTTTACTGAAACCTGACTTTATTTAAAACTGGCACCTAAGCACTTTATTCATTACTTCCATAAGTCTTTTATGATGTTGAAAATTAAAATAAAAGGAAATTACTCATAATCATTACACCAGCCGATAAATGAAAGTATACATTACCATGTGGTTTCCCTATTTTGTTATTGATTTTTCATATGTACCTAACTGATAGGGACATTTATGACGATGCTAAAATGTTCTCGGGGTGAGGAGAATTTATCATTCCTTATAACCAGGGTCCATCTGGAAGAGAAAAGAATAAGAAAAACTTTGCCAAGTAGATGATTCTACTCTATAGTAATTTATAAAAATAACTTTTGATTAGTAGCTGAATCAATTGAATAAATTTACTTGTAAAAGAAAATCAGAATTGAAGTAATGAAGGAATGATATAAGTAGTATAATGACATAACTAAAATATGAAATAATCAAGTTAGAACGATTAAAATTGCGGATAGTTTCTAAATCACGATAATCCATAACTATATGTGAAAGAGGCTTAGGGATAATGGCAATGCAGATAACAATAGTAAAAAAATTTAGATAATAGTAATTGTAACCATAGTAAAATTGTTGAGCCCAAACTCCAAAGAGTGGCATCCATATGATAAGTAAAACTAGACACTCAATACCCTGAGTCCTATAGGCCAAATAACACTTTTTGGGATAGAATGGGAGTTTATTCCCTAGTTATGTATGCAATAAAGAGTTTTAATGATTTTAGATTAAATTGAAATCATCAATAAAAACAACATAGGTTTTTGAAATCGAATTAAGTGGAACATATTATGAACTACACAAATAATTTCATAAATGAGAATAAGATATATGGGGCTATCATCAAGTGATATGATCAATTGGCATAATCAAGGTAATTGCGTGAAATAGTACCAAAATAGGAGTTACCTACTTTGATAGGGGGCTTTGGTTTTAATTTGATTTGTCTTTCTAATAATGGGGATCAATGTCGTCTGTTATAAAAAGGAATAAGTAGGACAATAGACACCCCATCCTAGGACCCATATAAGCACATCCTTAAGTTCCTAGAACTCACTCGTTCACTGTAAACCTAGGTCATACTCTGAGTACCAATGTAGAGGCCATCGAAAGCTCTCAGGCCCCGTTTGACATTGGTTAACTCTCGTTATTGAGTGAAAACTAAATGATCTTAAAATGTCTCTAAATTCCCTTTCCAATGATTTTCCCATGTGCGTGAGTCAGCCTTATGATTCATTCAAATGATCTGTTTTACTTGAAAATTGATTTGGAGGCCACCGGACGCTCCCGAGCCCCATTTGACTTTAGTCAACTCTTCAACTTGAGTGAAGCTCAAATAATCTTTGAAGGGATCTGAACCCCCATTTCAACGATCTTCCCTATGCGCGAATCAACTCTACGGTATGGATGAATGACCTATTTGACTCTAAAGGGTCATCGGGAATTTTTGGACCACATTTGACCTTGGTCAACTATCCAAACCAAACAAATCTGAATGAAATCTCAAAGGGAATTGAATACCCTTTCGAACTCTCTATATCGTTCGTGAATCGGCATTATGGTTCAGACGAACGATTCATTTTCCTCTAAAAAGTTCTTGTCTATAGACCATTCGTAGACGTTTGACCTTGGTCACACTTGAACCCGAGAGTGGCTCAATTTATTCTTAAAGGGATCTAAATAGCCTTTATAATGGTCTGCCTCATGCGCGATTTTCATTTATGGTTTGCATTTTACGTTCGTTTTTCTAAAAAAAATCCCAGACTGCCAAATTGAACCCCAGGGACCCTGACTATCGGTAGTGTGATTGAGGTATTGTGCCGATAGGCAGGTCCAGGACCCTGTCGATCGGATAGGTCGCTTGTCCCTATAAATAAAATCCATGACCTCACATTGAAAGGAACCCTTGAACACCCAACTCTGCAATTCGGAAAACATTCTCTTTAATTCAGAGTTGTTACCTTTCCAAAAAAACTTATTTTCCCACATTCCATTGCATCACTTTCTTACCTAACTTGGTAAGTTCCCCCATCTCTCTATACCACTTTCATACCATTGCAAGATCAGCTTATCTACATCCACGATCAACATCAAGCATTCATAAGGATGTCCAATTCTCCATCATTTTCTATAATTCTCTCATTTTAGTATTATTTGCTTTTTTCTACTTTAGCATTTTGTTTCATTATATCACATATATTAATCTCAAAATTTTATTTATAGTATCTGAACATACTCTATTTTCATAAAAATAAAATAATAAAAAGGGGGTTTATCAAAAAATTCCAAAAGAGGGATTCTCACCTCACATTCTCACTCTTAAAACACATTTTCTCTACACACACATAAGAGATATCCCCCATTTGGATTTACGAATTGAACCCCACCCAATTCCATCTTTGAACTATGTGGACTTTTATGCCCCATGATATACATAGGCATCTTAGGTTAATCCCCAGATTCGAGTCCTCCTTTATGCATGTTTATAATATCTCTTTCATATCATATACATTATTCTTTATGAATGTCATATTCTCATTTTTCGTCCAGTGTATACATTCACTCTTCCATAGAGCCTTGTCATTCGACAAGCACTCATAATATGTTTTGAATTATTATTTTTGGGAACACTCCTAAGGATCAATTCACTCCGTCCTTTTTCATGACGTGAGTTGAATGGTTCCCTTTTTCTTCACCTATATCATGTATATGAGCACACACTTCAAAGAGTATAAAGGGAGAATATTAACATAATCCCATGATAGACTTCAAGGTAGGTATTGGTGACTAACACCTTCTCATTCCATAAATCAGTCCTCGAACATTAGAACTACTTTGTTTCTCAAGCATTAGTATTGTCCTCTATATTGTTCTCTCAATGTGAAAACATATCTTTTGCTTGCTTTGTGAAAAATAGACGGGTGACTCTATATCTACACACTCTCCCCCACATTAATGATGGTTGAGTACTACGACAAAGTGCGCAACCCCGCATGCAAATTGGAGGGAATCCATAAGGGAAGCTAGGGGATAGCAAAAATGGCGACTCCACTGGGGATTTTTTTTAAGAGGACTAGACTCTATTTATGCATGAGTGTTATTATTTTCTACATGTGTGTATATAATCCTACATGTATGTTCCCTTTACTCCTCTATTAACTTTCTATATATATCTACCACGTGATAATATCTATAATTATCCCTTCTCATGTATATATCACTTTTCACTCACTTATACACTTCACACACTTGTATATATTCTTCTTGTTCACTTCACGCACTTACACTTGTATATAGTTTCACTTTTAATCATATATTCCACACACTAATTGGATTATCCATGCTTAGGATTCATTATCACACACCCACACTTGCATATGTATCCATGCTCACTTACACATATCACACATCGGTTGTAGTTTATCCATCTATAGGCTCACTACCACACACACTCACTTCTATATATTCACATGTCACTAACTCACTTGTATATATTCACATGTCACTCACTCATATGTATATATCCCCATCACCGTTTGTAGTATACTCTCCACACTTCATCCTAGACTTAACTTTCACAAAACTTGTATAGGCTCCCTCATTGGTATTGTACCCCCTTTACTCATCATGAAAATAAAAATGAAATGATTGCCTCTCTCCATAATATACTAATTGAGACTCATGCATTTTTGCACACTATATCACCAAAAGAATGTTAATATTATCAAAAAATTTGTCTCATACTGGGGGATCAATTTATGATGGATGTTGGTCCCGCGGGGCGCAGTTAACCTAAGCAATATGACTCTCACCTTTAATTGGCCTTGTACATTCAACGTATATCATATGATTACCCCCTTGTATCGCTTAACTGAACTCATAACGGGAGGTATATATCAGGGAACTCATTCACATACATTGAGTATATTGAATTCCCTCTCACACGTACCATCCCCATGACTTATATTGTGAGGAAATTCACGTACACTCAGATATATCAAATGGCTTGTCCACACATACCGATTAATGATTGCCCTCATAGGCAAGGGGTGTATCATGGAAGTCATGCCAAAGGGGGGAACCCTTCCACTAGCCCAATAAACGCATAAACCTCATATACGCGTTAAGCCTAGGGCACTCATATTTAATTTTTCAATTACCATGTGAAACTCTACCGATAATTTCAGGTCAGTATACCACTCAGATTTTCGTGTTATTTTGCCTTTTTTTAAATAGGACCCTGTTCGTGAGTTTGAAAATAGTTCAAATCGTGTCTTATACTTTTAAACCCTATTTTCTCAGGCTTGCGTCCTTTCTGACATTTTTCTTTCATTTAGGCAAACATAACACAAGTTAAAACTTAATAATAATAATCATGCTGAGTTTCCTTTCCTTTTTCCCTCCTTTTTTAGAACCAGAAATACCAAAAACATTTTTCTCCTCTTTGCAAAATACCAAGAAAAAATTCCCTCCTTTTAAAAATAAATTCAAACTGTTTTCTCTCTCGGGTCGATCACATACCCGACTTTGATTGGTTCCGTATTAGATTTGGTCTTCCATGAAACTGGTCCACAACTCCTTTGCTTCTTCTGCTACTTTGACCGAATTTGGGATCTACCTATACGAGTTCTACATGGAGAACACTGACCAAAAATTAAATGTGAATATCGATCTGATGGTCATCTTAGCCCAACTTAGCACTAAGATTAAGAACCTTCAAATTAAGGTCTAAGAAATGCAGTGAAATCGAGCCTAGATATTTGAAGAGACCGAAGTCATCTTTACTCGTGCTATGGGTCCACCCACTCCTGACCCTATTTAGGTCCCAAAAGAAAACCAACAAGTACCATGTGCCCCACCTACAAATGGGCCACCACCAGCTTAACTCCCGATTATGAATCTTGACCAGCCAGGGGCTAATCTGTAAATACCCACGATCCCAAAGAGGAGGAACTGAAAAACATCAAGTCAGACCTCAGACTATTATTAAAGACATTCAACTAAGTCAAGATATTCGAAAGCTACATGGACTACACCCATATGTGTCCTAAAGTTCCAAAGAAGTTCAAGATGCAATGCATCAAGAAGTTTGGGGGATGTGGACGCCCGACTGTACACTTTCAAAGATATCACCGAGCCATGACCCTCCTTGGTGACTCCGAATAGATAATGACCCAGATAATTCAGCGAACCTTAAAAGAAAATACCCTCCGATGGTTTCTATCCCTCAAAGAATCCAGTATCCATAGTTAGGATGATGTCGCCTAAGAATTCATGTCTCAGTACAAGTTCAATAAGGAATTAGAGATCATGCGTCGAGAGTAAGAGCTTTTTAAGCAATATCCTGGGGAATCAATCAGTAGTTTTATTGGAACGTGGAGATATAAAGCTTCCTTCATAACCAACAAGACGTTCGAGGAGTAATAAGTCATCATTATGAAGAAGAACTTCTTGCCTCATATTCTAGAATATATGAAAAGACAGTCTTACATGCACTTTTGAGCCCTCCGAGAGGCTCGTGTGAAAATAGAGGAAGGTTTCACCAAAGTGGAATTTAAATCGAAGAATATCACCAGACCCTTCACCCATTAAAAGTATAAGAAGCATGGTAGTGCTATATTCTATACAATTAACAACATTTTACAACCCGCTAACTCTTAGGCATAAAAAAATAGCTCTAATTCCGCTAGGAAAAAGTACATCGAACTCTATGATACCTTATCCAAAGTCTAGCAGGTCCTGTTAAGCCAAAATCTCATCAAACCCTTGCACCTTCATCCATTAACAAATCTAGTCCCTAAAAACTTCAATCCCGATGCCCATTTTGACTTCCACCAATTTGTCATTCATACCACTGACTAGTGCTTTCACATTAGAAATGTGATCCAAGGACTGATTGACTGGGGTATCATTGTCCCAAAATCTAATCCTAAATCCAATACCTCTCAAACACACTTCGAGCACATACAAATGCCTTCTTCCTAGAAAATAACCTAGAATTTGAACCATCTACTCAAATCGTTCCTAACAAAGCGCCCATCCTCCCTACAGTCTCACCTAAACCTCTCAAAGTATGCTCATATTTTCTCCTATACCCTACATCATTTGATGATCAAGATCTGTCACTCCTTACAAGGGCCTGTATTTCCATCCATACCTGGTCTCAGGGAGGCATGGAGCTACCTGTTATATTGAACCAAGTCTTCGAGTTTGGGCTAAAATTACCCATAGAGATGTCCCTTGATTATCAAAAATTGAGCGTCTTGTTTGTTGAAGCCAAAAAGTTGACTCGGGAATCAAAATAATGGATAGTGCATGGAAAATAAGTCAGCCTAGATGATGCGGAAGAGACCATGGACGATATGTTTCACCAGATAGAGAAAACCTATAGCATCTCTGAGTTTCTCACTGCTTTTAAAATTTCAAGGACTATTAGTCTCTTCACTCCTGCATTTCCCCGATGAGTGGGAAGACTTATACTATGAATCCATTGAGGTGGTCGAATGTATGGATTACTCTTGGAAAGAAAACATAGTCACTACCGAATGGGGGTGATATTGATAACTCAGATGATGAATCGAGTCAGAAAAAAGCCAATTCAGTTGCCAACATGTGTGGAATGATCTCTTTTAAGGATTTATTTGGAGATCTCAATAAGGTATCCTTTCAGCCCGAGGTTGATGAAGCCACATGGTTTTATTCTTCCCTATCTTGTGAACCACATGACTATATCAGGGTGGTACTATAAAGATCCAATCCCTCATGCAATTGGAATAGACAAAGTAAGTTGAGTGGCTGAAGAACTTCTAATGCCATAAATGACTATTCAGCTCAAGAAAACCCAATTAATATAATCATATGGGGACTCTTCATGTCCTTTCGGTTGCACCAAAATAACTTAATAAAGATCCTCACTGTACCCATAGTTTCTCCCTTAATTATTCCTGAATAACCCATGAATATGGTTAGATCTCTGACCTTTTTTGGACTCCTCTCATTTTCTAAAGAAGGAATACCAACATTCGGCCCTGGTCATAATTATGCTCTCAGTATCTCCGTCGAAGTCTTAGGAAAGACACTCCTACTATCACTTATCGATAATGGATTTTCTCTCAATGTTTGTCTGCTCAGAACCTTCAACCATTTGGGACTGAAAGTCAGTGATCTCACTCCACCCTCTATCGTTGTGCACGCTTATGACAATATAAATCGAGAAGTAATGGATTCCATAAAATTCAGACTGAGGTATGACCCTATCAACCCTCTGATAGAATTCCAAGCTATCAATATACCTACTAGCTTTAAGCTAATCCTTGGTCACATGTGGTGGTCCCACAACATCCGAGGAGTATCCTTTTTTCTACATCAAAAACTGAAGTTTTTTTGCCAAAGACTAGGTCATCACCATTTTGGGGGATGATTATAGTGCAGATAGTTTTAGCACCAACAACCCAATATTGGAGATCCAACATGGGACTAATGACTTATTTTACTCAATTTCAAAATTGACCCACTCCCTATCCCAGTAGGGGACAACTTTAAATATTGGGTCTATCCATAGCACAACCCTTATGGCAATGTCAATGTGATCCAGATGTTCAAGAACATGCACTTCATGCCTGGAATGGGGCTAGGATGATGCTAACAAGAAATCCTTAAACCCATAGTCCGAAAATAGCATTTCCCCTATATAACCTAGATTACCAACATTCACCTACTGAACTCAAACCACTCCGTTGATCGAGACCGAAAATAAGCTTGGAAGATGAAAAGACAGTTTTCAGAGACTTTTTGAACGGTAGATTTATCAAAGAGGGTAAAGATTTCTCCTTCTATGGATTCTTTGAACCGTAGTATGACCCTGTTGATAAGAAGATAAAATCGAGGTTGGAAATATTCTTTTAAGACAGTAACACTTGGACCGAAGACTGTAAACATGAGCTGAGATCTCTTGCCAAGAAAATAATGGAAATTACCAAAGACTCTGAGCAAAGTGACTTCGAATAATACTTCGGCTTGCAGACAATGGGACTTTGTCTTTGCATGATCTACTCAGATGTTGCACCGTTGAACCTATTCGATAAGATCACAACTGCTGATATGCCTCTCCTTAACTAGAAAGACATACCAATCCAGCCTGTTCAAATTTGATCCAACCCTATTATTTAACATATTCAAGTCTCTTCACATATTCCTATTTTTTCTTTCCCGATATGAATGTAACTGAGACCTCTTTTGAATAGGTTCTCAATGTTGTTTTTCCCAAAAATGAAATAAACGAGGATTTCGAGTATCTTGCTATGCCTTATATTAATTGTCATGATTCTAATCAAACCTTTGCTGATGATTTTGTAAATTGACAATTCTTAACTGATCTCAATAAGGAAAACATCAAACAATATAACTGCATTCAAAGTAATGATGATGAGACCGTTGTTAATAATCTCAATTCTAGTAGTCAACAATGCGAGATTAGGATAGGTTCCTCCCTTAACAACCATAAGCGTGCACAATTTGAAGAACTAGTGAAAGAATTGTGGAATTCTTCGCATGGTCCTATGATGACATTCCCGATATTGACCAAGAAATAGCTAAGCATGAGATCTGGACTTTCCCAAAATGCAAGCAAGTCAAGAAGAAGTTAAGCAAACTCTATACCGATTGGTTGCTCAAAGTCAAAGAGGAAGCGGACAAATATTTGAACATGGGTTTCATTTGCGTATTTGAATACCCAACATAGATCGCTAATATCGTCTCTGTGCTAAAGTTCGGTGGAACATTTCGTATGTGCATCGAGTATTGATATTTGAATGAAGCATCTCCAAAAGATGATTACCCATTACCCAACATCGACGTAATGGGAGACAACACAACTAAACATGCCCTCAAATCATTTGTTGATGGATTCACAGGATATAACCGAATTAAGATGCACCCTGACCCTCAAGAGAAAAATTCCTTCGTGACCCCATGGGGAACTTTTTACAACACTATTTTGCTATTAAGACTCAAGAACATCGGGTAACCTACTAAAGGGTTGCCATAACCATCCGGTATGATCTTATTCACACGGATGTCAAAGTCTGTGGATGACATGATCATTAAGTCTATGTCTCGATAAGGTCATATTTCCACCCTCCAAAAGTTCTTCAAGCGGCTGCAACAATATCAAATGCGGTCAAATCCATAAAAGTTTGTTTTTGGCATCATGAAAGGAATTTTGTGCTTCATGGTCAATAATAAGGGAATCAAAGAGGACCCTGTCAAGCTGAAAGCCAGACTTGAGATGCCACCACCATGGATGGAGAAGGAATTCTAAGGATTCTTAGGTAAATTGTAGTGCATCGATTGGTTCATCAGCCAACTGACCTCTATCTGCGAACCTATTTTCAAACTTCTCCGAAGGGTTTCCACTAATGTCTTAAATGAGGCATTCTAAGAAGCCTTTGACTAAATTAAGAAATACCTCACCCGACCTTCGGTGCTCATGCCTCCACAGCCAAGTCTCCCCCTCCTCTTGTACTTCACCATCACAGATACCGCAACAAGAGATTTACTAACCCAATAAATTGAAGAATCCCATAAGTAAAGAGCCATTTATTACGCCAATCAGAAATTGGTTGGTTACTAAGTCAATTACACCACTTTGGACAAATCTTGTGTCGCCCTGGTGTAGGTCACGGAGAAGTTACAACACTACATGCTTGCCTTTCCCTTAAGACTAGTATCCCGAATAGATCCCATCAAATACCTTCTAGAAAAGCTCATTTTGTTTAGCTATATGGCCTATTGGTTTATTGTTACTAGCCAAATTCGATATTTTGTATGTCATGTAGAAAGATATGAAGGGGGAGTCATCTCCAAATATGTTGCTGATTTCCCCATGAAAGGAACCAATGCTTGGGTCTCTGAATTATAAGATGAAGATATTCTTTGCACCTCTCAAGAACACCTTAAATGGAAAATGTTCCTTAATGGTGCTGCCAACAAGGAAGAATATGACATTTATGTACTCCTGATCACCTCTGATGACTTTTACACCCCCATTCCCATCAAATTAGACTTCCCTCGTAACAACATCATGAGTGAGTATGAGGCATGCACTGTAGGCCTGAAGATCGCCCTTGAAAAAGGAATCCAATGCCTAGACGTCTACTGGACTCTACCCTCATCTTTGGCCAAATCCAATAGAAAAGGGAAAGTCAAAGACAAGATGATCCTACCCTTCCATGACCACCTAAAAGATATAGCCTTCTAATTGCATGATGTCACCTTCCAGTAACTTACTCGTATAAAGAATAGTAGCTGACGTCCTTATAATTATGTCTTCCATGGTCGATATGCCTGAGGGAACAACAATGTCCCCTTATTTGGTTCGGAAACAGTCTATGCCCACTCGCTACTACCACATCGAGCTCATCACTGAGAAGATTCTGGAATGGTCGAGTTATGGTACTATGACATTTGGAGCCTCCTCAAACACGATAGACATCCCTAAGATGCGAATAAGAAAGATCGTGCGACCCTTCACAAATTGGTTGCTCGATAATTCATCTACGACTAAGAAGTTTTATAGAGAAACTTTGATAGAACCCATTTGCATTACATAGTAGGGGATGATATTAAAGGAATGATGCAGAAAATCCACAGTGGGGAATGAGGGCCCCACATGAATGATCATAATATTTTCAAGAAGGTCATTCGCTACGGGTATTATTAAACCACCATGGTTCAATATTGCAATGTCTATGTTCAAAGATGCCTCAAGTGCCAATAGTTTTCCAATCTCCAACACTTGCCTACTCGGGAACTATAAAACATGACCTTTCCCTGGCCTTTATCCGCCTGGGGAACATACATCGTAGGGAAGGTTACTCCCAAAGCTTCTAACGGTCACGAATTCATCCTAGTTGCCATCGACTACTTCATTAAATGGGACAAAGCTAAGTTATATGCAGTGATCAATGCCAAGAAAGTGTTAAAATTCATCAGAAAGAACATCATATACCATTATGGCATTCCTCATGAGTTGGTATCAGATAATGGACTCGACTTCAAAGTCGAGGTCACAGAACTGGTTGACCAGTATGGGATTCAGAGACACAAATCTTCTTCTTATCGAACTCAAACCAATGGTGCTGTCAAAGTTGCAAACAAAAGACTCAAGACCATCAACAATAAGATGATCGAGAGTTATAGATATTAGGATAACCAAATTCCATATGCCCTTAAGGGATACCCCTTATTTTCTGGTATACGGCATGGAAAGAGTCCTGACTGTTGATCTATAAATACCTTCTTTATGCATTATGCTCGAAAGTAGGGTCACTAAAGAAGACTGGTATCAGAGCAGGTTTGATGAACTATCACTCTTGGATGAAAAGAGACTTAAGGCTCTATACCATAAACAGGGATATCATCGTCATATAGCATGATCATTCAACCTAAAAGTTAAAGATCACGTTGTCCAGAAGGGGTACCTTTCCCTCAAGGAGATTCTAGAACTCATCTGGGACACCAGAGGGATATTCAAACCAAATTAGGGTGTCTCCTACATTGGTGGCCCCACTATGCTCACAAAACTTGACAGAGTAGATGGTGTGTCCAGTCAATCTGGACCATCTCAACAAATTCTACCCTTAGTCCAAAACCTCGACACGCTATGGCTCTTATCATCCCCCCATGTACTCTAAAAAACTTTAATTCCCCCAGCCCAGAACTACGAGGTACATGATCTTCTCAAAAACATTTTTTTTTCAAAATGAAACTCACAAAAAATTTCAAAACCACCTGAGGTACGTAGGCAACCCATACACCATACATGAGCAAAATCCCCTTCTTTTTCACAAAATGCTTTTCTTTTCTAACGTCCATGAATGGCAGTCCATCTCATCATTCACATGAACATACAGGTGGTGTATGCGTTAACCATTGGTATAAATAATTCATATATAAAACTCATTAAAAAGCAAAACAAAATGTGATGAAAATCATTTTTATTTCAAATAAAGGAATACAACTGTTACATGAAGTATCAACGAAAGGAGCTAAACTGATCACCCCATTTTCACTGACAAAACAATCTTAAACAAACCTACCTAATCCCTACAGAAAACCTCGAAATTACCCAAAACACAAGTTATCCTAGTTCCATAAAATGTTACCCTGGCATCATAGACACTGTCCTCAACTACCAGATCGTCTCTCTTTATCATCATTCCATTCCCTCAGAGGTCCCCAAGTCTCCCACTCCAGGTTAACACTCCATATATGCTCCATGAAGTGACACACCCTAAAATGTTTGGTCGAGACCACAACATCTTCCTTCATGATGTCGAAGGCAATAAGACACCTTTACCCAGTCTCTTTCTCCATAATCTTCCCCAGTACTCGCTTCTAAAACCACTCCAGGTAGTCCCCAAACACATGCCAAACCCCTTCTATAGATTGTGATGGACATGTAGACAGCTGGAGGCACTTCCACAAGGATCCAAATATCTTTCGCAATGATTCATTCATGTCCTCCACCGAGAAGAAGTTCGTTATGCAGTGAGGCATTATTTATTCCCACCCAACTTGGCATAGAAGTCACCAAGGGAAATAAAACGAAGTCTGACGGAGGCCAACCATCCTCACTTCCAGTGCTCACCTAGCCATAAAATAGGCTGTAAGTCTCTTCCTAGTAGCACCGACCAATAAATACACCGGGGTCCGTGCTCCACAAATCATTTAACCCAATTCTTTATCGATGGGCTGAAACTGAAAAAAAGTCGGTTAAAGAAATTAGACCCACCAGCCATAGGATACTCAGGAGGGTCCAGATGAAAACTCTCTACAAGCCACATAAACAATATGACTGGTCTCCCCTTTAGAAAATAGGAATGTTCCTGCTTCAAAGAATCGAGATCATTCAGGGTCTCCACCAGCACCACCGTGTAGGACGATCGCGATAAGACATTAATGTTGCTATCGTATCAGCCGTCAAGTCCCTTGTAACTAGTAATAGCCTTGCAATTAGGCCCAAAGAAACATCTCTGATCGATCCAACATCATAAAAGCCCCTCTAATGCACTGAAATACATAACTATCGGAAGAGAAATAGTACCTCCACTAACCAACGGTTGAGCCTCCGAATGCGAAATATGGAGCAACTCAGCCTGAAATGCCTACGAAGAATGAGAATAATTGTCCATAGCCACCGTAGTGCTGGGACTAACCCTCAACATTGCTGAGAATTCCTCGTAGGTAGGACATACGTCATCCAGGACAAACTGGAAGACAAGGTCCTCAAAGTAACAAATTGTACCTCCCCTACTAATAAGTTCCAATATATGGCCTGATTGTGTAATAAAGAAACCCGATGTGAGCTGAAAGTAACATAGTCAAAATTGTAGAGGCACATGGACTCTAATACTTTAAGATAAGAAGATAATTCTTCGTACATTAGAATATCTATTTGGAGAATATAGAAATAAGAATAAAGAGAAGAAATATGGATATTTGTGAGAAAACACACCCCATACACTCTCCTTGTATGCCTAAAAATCCATGGAAAAAAAAATTATGGAACCCCATTTAACCCTAGCCCTATAATAGTACACAAGTATGCAAGAAAGTGCAATCAAAGATGAAGAGTAATTTGACTTGACCTCTATGCCGATATGCAGGTCAAGGGGTATGACGATCGATGACCACCCTATTTTTAAAAAAAAAACATTTTCCGTTTTTGGTCAAAACAAAAAAATTCTTACTTTTAAATATATATAATAACAAAGAGTTATTTATTATTTCTCTACTTTTTCAGAAAAATAAGTAAACTACTTTCCTTATAATCATTTTCATATTTATCTCTATCTTTGCATAAAATAAACATTCTACCTTTTAATCATTTCCATATTTATCTCGGTCTTTGCATAAAAATAAACAATCTCAGCAAAAAAAAAATGCATATAGGATAAGTCACTAAATCAAGAGAAAAATACCAAAAAAGAAAAATGCATTTCTTTCATATATGTTGTTGCATAATTGCATTTTTTCTTAGACAAAGAAAAAAAATACATACGTGACTTCGCTCGAACCCTCTACCTTCCCCTCAAACTCTCAACCTCCGCGGTGCACACGCTTTCCTCGGCGATGGGCGGTGGACCCTTCACACCCAGAGATGAAGCCCTCATCTAAGGTGGAAGATGGTACCAAGAAAGAAGGGCCATACTTCTTTATATAATCAGACATGGAAGCCATCCAGTCCTTGATTTCCCGCGGCCAATTGGTTAGAACCCGAACATACTGTATGAAAAGATCAGCAAAAAAGATGACATAGTCAGTTAAGAGTAAGGAAACAACAAATGGAAACAAAAATGATAAAGAGAAGAAATATACCTCAGGTTAGAGGGCCTCATCTATAAGACCCGTGGCGTCAACCTAGACACCAACGCGTGAGGATGGTGAAAAAAATATTAGAAATGGGAGTAACGTGAATGAGTGGGGCCTCGTTTGCGGCCTATGCTAACGTACCATGACCCGTGCTATGGGCCGATCCCATTGGTACGCCAGTCCACCTACCCAAGTACATGGTGGGTGGAGGCATATTCTCCACATCGTAAATATAAGAGGGAGTCAAATAACACATCACGAAGTCTAGGTAATTGTAACTCACCACCAATTTGTGTAATACGTAGAGGGCCCACCAATCATTGCTACCCCTTGCCTCATCTGACATCTCCCTCACCCGTGTAATGAACATAGGGGCGCCATATAAAACCGTATTGGTGATCGCTTAAATAAGCTCTGATACCAATTTGGGAAATACGATGGACCAGTGTGATACTGATTTGATTAAACTCACAAATTCCCAATTTAAACTTATTTAATTAGAGTCAATTTTTAAACTAAATCAATTCAGATCCTAATCATGCAACAATGTGTATGTGTGCTAAACCATCACAAATAAAATTGCCAACTCATAGATTTCAGGAAAAAAACCTTTCGAATAAAACCTTTATTTCACTATTATACTTAAAATGATTACAATGAAATCCGTAATGAGTTAACCGTAGAAAACCCACATAGACCTCAGCCTAGAGTCAGCAATTAATCAACAACAGAAGATCCACACGAACACGCAGTCCGAATCGGCCCAAGAACACCAACGAGTACTCCCGATCGAGTCAGTCCAGTACCCCAATCAAGTTGCATCTAGATCAGTAGTAAAGATCCTCTCTACGAGATAAACTTGACATGAGATGTTCTCATGGATTCCAAACAATTCATATAAACTATTGGGATATATTGTGAATTGAAAACAAGGATTAAAAACCTTTAAAATGAGAAAACAATGTATTATGCCAAAGTAGGTTTCGTATCTGATAAAAACACAGGTCTTCTAAACAAAAATGGAGATTTTTAACACGCTATATATAAAAATGTTAAGGCCAAAGATCGCTCGAACGAAATCTGGTTGTCGCTCGAGGAGACTCGTGTCGTTTGAATGACACTTCGCACGACATGAGGTTGTCACTCGAACAAGCTCCTCTGTCGATTGGACAAAATAAATTAAAAATAAAAATTTTATTTCGCCCGAAAATACTCTGCCTCAAAACTTTAGAAAAACTTCTGACAAAAAACTCCGCTCCAACACTTTGAAAAAATTTCATAAAAATTGTCCCAATATTCTAAGTGAACCATGAAGGGATTAAAACACAATCTTACCAAAGTTAAACTTGCAAAGGCTTGAAAGGTGAAGAAAACTTGATATTCGAATCCGTCTTATTCTGTATGTGATATTGAACATTCTTCGATGGTTGTAGTGGTATAGGACATACTCAATTGTGAATTGACATTTATAAAATCATGTCCTTACATATCTCCCCTATGTCTATGCTAGTACAAAATAAAAAAATCTGAATTATCAAGATATAAAATGACTATATAAATCTAATACCCTTATGAACCCAAAAATTAATATGTACTAAACATGTAAGTCTAAAAAATTTTCTTCAAAATCTTCAAATCTTCAGGCTTTTCTCATCTGGGTGTGCAATCCAATTATCATCAAACTTTGTACCCACACACATGAGACAAAGAAAATACCTTCGTAATGTATCGAGTTTGGAACGAGACAAACGTAAATCAAAACAAATATCAAATCTCCCCCATAATGCAAAAACTCCCCCATAATTCGTTCTCCATTTTTTTTGACCGAAATAGACAAGGAAACGAATAAAGAAAGCAAACATGTAGTTGTCACGAAAAGAAAATCAAACAACTTCTATCATCGGGATATCAAACGCATTCCAACAAACTATATTTGATTTTTCAATTTTTTCAAACAAAAATGCAAAAATAATTTTACAAAAATAACACACCATGAATTTACACTAAGATAACCAAATCATGGAAATGGAATGAATGGGTGTGAAAAAATTCGATAGGAAAATCAATGCAACCACGCATAACATATGTGCACAATTAATCTAGATAATCCTAACGAATGAACTCAAAATTGTCCTTAGGTGTCAAATAGTGTTGAATTCAAATGACATCGACTTAATTCGCCAACACATCAAAGTCAAAAGTTATTCTCACACCAATAACGTCTTAAACTATGCAATGCTTTTTCAGGACGCTGTCAGGACATGTAAACCCGTTTTATATTCCATCCAAACTCCCTAGTTAAATAGTAATCATTTTTATTTTTCATATGAGGTGAGGAAACTAAAACCTATTGGCCCACTATTTGGCATATTTTTCTTTTCATTGCCTTTCATTTTTTCGAGCTCTTTTCAACCTCATTGGACCATGGCTTATGTTTTTGCCACATTGTTTTTGGTCCTATTTAAATGGTGGTTTAATCAGGAAGGATAAATGAGTACCTTTCGTAGCCCTTCCCTTTTTTCAAAATGACACAAACTCACTAATGGTTCTTACATGAACTACTTCCATTGTCAAGTTTTATTGCATTTGGTCCGTTTTAAAGACAGAATTGAGATGACAACACTCTGACCAATATGTTATAGACAAGTACAATAATTAAACAAATCCATGCAAGTGTGCATTAAAGCCAATTATGAGTCAAACGTGTACATAGTAATCACAAATTACATCTTAATGACTCCACACATTATAAAGCACAAAATGAAATGATGACGCATAACAAAACACTATCAAACAGTCACATGGATATGGTATAAATTGTTACTCGATTATGCTAATTTTCCATTCATATACGGTGCAAACAAAATACAAATATCTTTTTGGATTTTTCAAAAAATTTATCAAAATAAAATCTTTTTGGATTTTTCAAAATTTTCTCAAAAAAAGGAAAATCTTTTTGTATTTTTCCAACACTTTTCAAAAACAAAAATCTAATACAAAAAGTACACTTGTCATAACAGTAGAAAAAGTATATCATGAAGCACAACTAGTGTATGACCCACATGCAAACACAATCATCTATATGATATGGAAAGAGAAGAATCAAGAACAAAGAATTGAGAATCAACTAGTCTAACGTCTACTGCCTATAAACGTGATTTCCTAACCCAGATTGGTGTGCAATGATGCCTGGGGGTTTTGGGAACCATGGGAACACTAGACTTCAACTTCCTAGGACCTTTTCAAAGATCGAAACTGAAAAATCTAAGGTGACCTTTCCTACCACAATGTGAACATGTGTAAACACGTGGAACGACACCGATGGGTTGATCTTTTGTAAAGTCCTTGGGATTGGTTGACCCTCTAAAAAAAATAATTGTCCTAGCTTTGCCATTGCCATTGCCATTGTTACCAACACTACTCGAGTCAATCAAATAATTTTTTAACTCAAATTTTTTTTACTCAAGTAAAGAATTAAACTCTTCTAATTTTAGGGACTCCTTCTCTAAATTTTAAATTATTCCTAAAAATTTATCAGGTTGTCCTTTAAAATACGCACACTTATCCCTAAGAGTCTCCTCACGTACCACAAACTCGTCAATTAAAATATTTTTATCCTCATTGGCACAAACACAAACGCTAAAATTTTTATAGTCCTCCAATTCTTTTTCTAAAAATTGGACCCTATCATCACTGTCCTTTTTGGACACTTTTAAAGCATTAAAGTCATGGTCCAAAGAAACAAATTTCTCATGATAAAAATCTCTTTGATTTTGAGCCGTTTGCAAAATATCCATTGCGGATTTAAGACGCGAATTTTCTTTTTCCAAAAAATCAATTCTTCTTACAAACAACAAATTCAAACGACTTAAATCATCAAAACTTTGACTTGTGCCAACAGGAGGGGGCATCCGATTACATAAGTGCTCCATTCAAAAATTTTCAATTTTTCACAAAACAGATTTTTCAAAAAAAATCAATATCACACAAATTTTGCGGAAAACAAGATAAAATGTAATAAATTAGCGTAACCTGCTCAGATACCAATTTGTAAAACCCTATTGGTAATCGCTTAATTAAGCTCTGATACCGATTTATGAAATACGATGCGCCAGTGTGATACTGATTTGATTAAACTCACAAATTCCCAATTTAAACTTTTTTAATTAGAGTCAAATTTTAAATGAAATTAATTCAGCCCCTAATCATGCAACTACGTGTGTGTGTGTGTGTGTGTGTGTGTGTGTCAAACCATCACAAATAAAATTGCCAACTAATAGATTTCAGGAAAAAAAACTTTCCGGTAAAATCTTTATTTCACTATCATACTTATAATGATTACAATGAAATCTGCAATGAGCTAACCGCAGAAAAACCACATAGACCACCACTTAGAGTCATCAATGAATCAACAACAGAAGATCCGCACAAACACGATGTTAGAATCAACCCAGGAACACCCACGAGTACTCCTTGTCGAGTCAGCCCACTACTGCAATTAAGTCGTACCTAGATCACCAGTAGAGATCCTCTTTACAAGAGAAACTTGACACAAGATATGTTCTTGGGTTCCAAAAAATTCACAATTCAATTGGGATGAATTGTGAATTAAAAACGAGGATTAAAAGCTTTAAAACGAGTAGACAAAGCAGTTTTTGTATTTGAGAAAAATGTAGGTCTTCTGAAGTAAAACGGAGTTGTTTAACATGCTATATATAAAAAGCTAAAGGTGACAGATCGCTCGAACGAAATCACATTGTCGCTCGAATGGAGACATGTGTCGTTTGAACGACACTTCGTTCGACATGAGGCTGTCGCTCAAACAAAATAAATTAAGGATAAATTTTAATTTCGCTAGAAAATACTCCTCCTCAAAACTTTTAAAAAAAATTTAACGAAAAACTTCGCTCCAACACTTAGAAAAAATTTCATAAAAATTATCCCAACATTCTAAGTGAACCATTAAGTGATTAAAATACAGTCTTACTAAAGTTAAACTTACGGAGGCTTCAAAGTTGAAGAAAACTTTATATTCAGATCCGTCTTGTTGCATATGTTATCTTGAATATTCTCCGACAGTTGTAGCGGTATACGAAATATTCAATTGTGAATCATTTTCTTACACGCCAACGGTTGGACCACCACCATCGCCTCCACTATCTGCCTCACCACTCTTTCTACTAGGAACCAAATGTACACAAACTCGTGTGCAATTCATTGCCTCATCTATGCATGCAGTCTCGTAACCCCTGTGTCCCGCGGAGTCACTACCAATGGCAAAAAGTCACCTATAATCCCCAAAATAGAATCAGTATATACTTAAGAAATAAAGATAACAAGAAGAAGTCTAAAAGGATGAAAGTTAACCAGATCAGTCATTCGAACATTCAAGACCCACTGCAGATCCGTCAGAGATAAGTACTGGTTCGATCACCGATTGGACTTCTGCCACCGAAACATCCGTCAAAAGTCCCCTAAATCCTCATCTTTCAGGGCCATCAATCGTGTTCCATGCCCTATCACCTAATAGAACCGCGTCTATAAAAAGACAAAAAATGACAAAAATAATGAAACAAGGATGAAAGGAAATGAATAAAGAGAAAAATATATCTAAAACTACCTCCAAAAGGTACGTGGCTACCGTAAAAGTTTCTCAGCAAAATCGACTGAATGAATTCAAAGAAGAATAAAAGCAAACTAAAGTAAGGCTCCCCAAGTCATACATATAAACATTGAAAATCACCATCAATTATGGAAAAAATCAAATATGGGCAACGTTGCCGCTCATCGCCAACTAAAAAAACCTCATCATAAGGAAAATAAAGTTGTCTCACCTACAGCCCATCCATCACATCCATCCACCTCTTTAACAACACCTCCTCCAAAATAAATATTCATATAAAATCCCTCGATCGGCATTACTTTCAAAGTGTAGTCCACCACAATCTAGAATCTCTCGCAATCCAACCTTGTTAGATGTTGGATATCAATGGGAGTAACAGTCATCTACCCAAACCAAGATGGAATGTGTGGGTAGTGTTACACCATCTCTCCCCAAGAGCACATAGCACTGTAGTGGATTGCAATGTATCATTTAGCGTCTTCGCAAATGGGCCAAACTTGGTGTACAATACCATCCAACGCATAATCGCATGGAGATTGTCATAAATATCTTTCCACCCAGTTATTCACCGGGAACAGACGAATGAGCTATGTCATTCTCGAAGAAAATAAAAAAATATTTAATTAGCCTAATAAACAAAGAGAAAATATGAATTGGAAGACCAAAACTCACCATACTTACATAGACATTAGGGTTCTTCACCCTGGACGAACAGTGATATGTGGTCTCGGGTAACAAGGTATGCTTATCAGTAACTAGCTAAAACAATTCAAAAGCATTCTCATTACCCAACACAAGGGGCACTGCCGATCGCCACTTTAGGTGAGCCGAGTCACCGATAGCCAACCGCTCGTTGTTGATGTCTTACAGAAGAAAGGACATAATAACGACTCTTAAAGAGAGAAAGAAGAAGATTCCAACACTTAAAGGTGTAAAAAATGAAGAGGGGTCACCCCCTTTTTATAGAGGGCTAAGGGGCTTATCGATCGACAAGACCCAGACTGTGTTGGTCGGAAGTCAACTTTTCCTCTACCTAGAAAAGTCCAAAAGTCCATGTCACTGTCGATTGGCACATCCCCAAGTCTGCCTATTGGCATTCCTCTTTAAATTTTGTACAAAAAATGCTATAAAATCTAGAAATTTCTCAACAAAATCCCCAAAAATTATATTCCCTTATGAAAATCTTTTTTCGAGCACACCCTTACAAACTCTCAAAATCCCCAGCTAGATTAATCTTACAATCTTATCCCCAACCTACTCCAAAGTAGAACTAATGATGCATCGGCATCCAAGTCCACTACAATCCTCCAATCGGAACCCCAAAACTAAACATTCCCAATGGAATTTTAAAACAATGCAATCCCCAGTGGAACAAAAAGTGCACAATCACCCAAGATCATATACACTTTGCTCGATAGAATTGCTCCTCGATAGAGCTTTAGTCCTCAAAATTGACCTCGGCCCGCGAAATTGGACGTCCTACCTTTAGGTCTTCAGAACTGACCTCGACCGTCAGAATTGGTCGTCATACCTTTTGGTTATTATAATTGACCTCGACCCGCAGAATTGGTCATCACAACTTTAGGTCCTCAAAATTGACCTCGACCCTTAGAATTGATCATCACACCTTTAAGTCCTTAGAATTTACCTCGACCCATAGAATTGGTTGTCATAACTTTAGGTCCTCAGAATTGACCTTGACTCACATAATTGGTCTTCATGACTTTAGGTCCTCAGAATTGATCTCGACCTGCATAATTGGTCATCACAAATTTAGGTACTCAAAATTCACCTCGTCCCTCAGAACATAATCGATCATTAGACCTTTAGGTCCTCAGAATTGACCTCGGCCCATACAATTGGTTGCCAAAACTTTAGGTCCTCAGAATTAACCTCGGGCCATAAAATTGATCATCATAACTTTAGGTCCTCAAAAATGACGTCGGCCTATAGAGTTGGTCATCATAACTTTAGTTCCTCATAATTGACCTCAACCCCCCAACTTTATCATTATAACCTTATGTCCTCAGAATTGACCTCGGCCTGCAGAATTAGTCATTGCAACTTTAGGTCCCTAGAATTGACCTCGACCCTTAAAATTGGTTGTCATAACTTTAGGTCCTTAGAACTGACCTCAGATCATAGAATCGGTCATCATAACTTTAGGTCCTCATAATTTACCTTGACCCACTGGATGCACCCTTTTCACCTCCTTAGGTCCACAAAATTGACCTCGAGTCGTTGAATTAGTCATCTTCATCCCTTAGTCCTCTAAATTGGCCTCGACCCACTGAATTGGTCACCTTATCCCCTTGGAATAAACCTTAACACCTCCTCGGCCCGCTGAATTGGTCATCCTCATCCCTTTAAGTCCTCAGAATTGACCTCGTGATTGAGCAGGAAAAGTAGCATCACATAGGAACGCTAATCGTTGTTTCAGTTTAGCGACTCAATGCAAAAAACCTAAACTACAACTACACCTGACAAACAAGCACAACGGTAAATCGGGTATCGTAAGAAATCCACAGGGAGTGATTGAATTTTAGATTTTAATTGTTTAATTACTTCAGGAATAAATGTGTAAAATAAATAGAAGAAAAGGTAATGGTTGTGAATGGTTACAAAATAAAAGAATAAGTTATGCTATACAAAAGTAGAGCGAGGGTCAAGATCGTATCCTGCCACATGATCGAAATCACTACTAATCAAAATTTCGGCTCTAAAGTTATTTAACCGAGCATATTCAACTAAGCATAAACATCATGCATGAAGGGATTCTAACCCAAATATACTTAATGAAACTTTTAATCGAAAATGATCACATGCGGATTAAATTCGAAGTATCGCTATAAACTTTAATGTTTAGTGACAAAGAAAGATAAATGCTTAATAATCCACTTTTACTACGCGAGATTTCAATTAAACGTAATTTTACACAAAACCTAGTTTTCGGAGCTCAATCCCATTAATGGCGAAACACAACCACGACCCTATTTATCTAAGGGCAATACATGAACAAAACTAATTTAACACTAGAAAAGAAATAAATAAATGAAATAAATGATTATCTAGGCATGGAATGGAAGGAAGCAAGTGAAGAAAGCAATAAACAAAGGAAAAAGGCAATGAATAGTAAACTTACATACACAAAAATCAGAAAATCCCAATGGAAAATGGAAAAGCGCCAAATATTCTTACAAACCCTAAAGCTAATGTAAAATCAAAGATAATGGTTGATATCTTTCTCAAATGAGAGAAATCAGTATTTATACAATCCCAAAAAAATGGCAAATTTGTAAATAAAGAGAAGAAAAAATGCAGACTTGGATCGATTCGGGTCAAAGCTGAATCGATTTGAATGGGAGATATTTCAAAGATCCATAAGGGGTGAATCGATTCGGAAGAAATCCAAATCGATTCTCTCTGGAAGACCTGCTTCTTTGGATTGCAGCGAATCAATTCGCAAAGGGGACGAATCGATTCGCACCTGTAGGTTTTCTTCAATTCCCCTGTTTTGGTATGTTGTTATTCTCTTGCGTAAAAACTCCCATAAATTCTTCGTTCGGACTCCGATTCATGCACCGTTTATGGACACACGAAGATTAACTAGATGGCTTCAACTTTCGTGAAGACATTGGGCCAGTTTCCCAAATTTTGAAATGATTATAATGTACTTGAACATGCGATTTTGGACGAAACTTCCCCGGAATGCGTCCGTACTTCATACTAAGCATCCAAATACCTACAAAATGTCAACTAACACGTGCAAAGCATGTATATATAGAAATCCGAGGTGGTCTGGTTAACGAGCATAAGTATAGGGATTAAGATACCCGAGGGGACTAATAATGAGTAGGTTAACTACTGAAATACGCAATATTTGCGTCGTATCACACATTTTCGATGAGTCGTAAACTTTATACTTAAAACACATTGTTGGGTGTTTACGCCCAATACAAAATAAATACCACAACTTGGTATATTAAATGAAAGTGTAGCGGCAAGTAAGGATCGAATCCATAGGGAGTGTTGTATATATTATAATCAATTTATTATTTCAGGAATTAAAGTGTAAAAGGTGATGGAATGGTTATAAAGAAAAGGAAAAAAATTAAGAAGTTAACTCTAAACAAGAATAAATAAAACAAGCGTAAAGGGTCACATCCCCGCTATGGGTTAAACAACGTATAATTAGAATTTCAGTTGGAAAACACTGAACCGGGCATATTCAATTAATCATAAACATCGCGCATGAAGGAATTTAACCTGAAAATGCGAGATAAAACATTTAATAAAACTATGGTCACACGCGAATTAAATTTAGATTATCTCTATAAACACTAACATTGCATGACAAATAAAGTTAAACGTATAATAATTCGACTTTAATACATGATGTTTCAATTAAATGCAATTTTCCCCAAAAACTAACTTTCGGAGATCGACGCCCATTAATATCAGAGAAATGAACCCAACCATTAAACTAGGTATTAAACATGGCTGGAACAATAAATACAACTAATTAACCAAAGCAAACAAGAATTAAACTACCAACAACTAATTAACTAAGAAATAAAAGTAATTACAAAGCAAGAAACCAAGTAAAGAAGCATTAAGCAAAGGAAAGTGATAATGAATAGTAATATACTTACATAAATGGTATGAACCTAAAGAGAAAAGAGGAGAGGGAAGCTCTAACAAAAATCCCCAAAAAATGTGATTTCTAACCCTAACCAATGTAAAAAAAAAGATCTCCCACACTTAATAAAAAAAATTTATCCAAATACCCGACCAAAAACCCACTTAAAAATAGAGATTTGTGGACTTTTACTGTAGCCGAATCGATTCGGAGAAGTCCGAATCGATTCGCACCTAACAGTGCTCAATTCTCAGCTTTGTCCAACTTTACGAAAAATTCCATACATTCTTCATTATAACTCGGAGTTAGGCACAATCGGAGGCTATGAAAAGATAACTCAGAGAGATTTAACATCCAACAAGACATTAGGCCAAAAAAAAATTATGAAAAAACTAAAATGCCCTTGAATGTAACCTTGGGTGTGATTTTGAAGATAAAACCATCCTAAAAATGCCATAACTCCCTCATTATACATCTGAATCATGCACCGTCGACGGCTATGCGAAGATAAATCAAAGGGCTTCAACTTCTGTGAAGACTTTGGGATAAAATCCGAATGCTGGAATTAATAAATGCCCCTGAAGATGCAATATTCAACAGAACTTTTGTGGAAAGAGACCAAACTTCATGCTAAGCACCGAAATACATACAAAAGTTCAATTATACCTCATATAGCATGTTAACATATAAAATGGAGGTTGTTTGGTTAATGAGCATAAATATAGGAATTAAGGTACCCGAGGGGACTAAAATGCATAAGTATAAGGGGTGAAAAATACAATATTCATTCTGAATCACACCCCCTAACTTACACATTGCTAGTTCCTAGCAATGAAATACAAAGAAACAAGAACAACACATAAACCATAAAAAAGGAGATATGTAAAAAAGAGATAAAAGCCACTTTCACGGGCGAACGATTACATTTAGCGTATGCAATAAGCCATTAAACCCCTAGGTTACCCTAGGGGACAAGTGTCGTCTCGTGAGGGTTTTTCAAGGATGAAAGCCACAAACATCATATGGTTTCCTCAAAATATACCCAATCACATGCGACAAACTCAACAACAACGAACAAGATTTCAACATGTAATTAGTATATTGAACGAATTCAAACAAAAATCCATAGTTATTAACAGATTGAATGCACCTCATAGAATTGAAACTTTAAAAGTGGGCGGGGGGAGAGCACATGCATAGTATGATTTGGTCAAAACTTAACTAAATTAGATAAACATAAAAGCTTGCATAGATCAATCCTCACGAGCATTACACTCATAATATGAATTCACTATGAAAATGGAGGTAATACATGGGACATGAGGGCATAAAGAGCAAATGTAAATGGAAACTAGCCCGCGCACATGTCACAAATGAAGAACGCTATATAGGAAATAAAAACTATAATATCAATGAAAGATACCACTCATTAAATGAGGCAAAATGTATTTTCACAGATTATCAAAACTATTATCACTTTTAAATTAAATTAACCCTAGGATCACATACAACTTTATAAGGTTGTAATGTAGGTTTGCGGTTAAGGTACGAAATGAATGGTATATGTAAGGATTCAAAGTGTTCAGAGATGAAAAACTTAGGATGATGGGAAATTATGGGCGATTTCAAAATAGGAATATGATTTCCATAACAAGCATTAAATATGAAATTGGGGAGCGACAATGATTATTGAACACTATATACAACATACACAAACTTTCTCTTTCGTTTTCTTTTCTTCTTTTTCTCATGTTTTTCTTTTGCTTTTTCAATTTTTTTTTATTTTTCACTTTCACTTTCTTTTATTTTCTCACTCTTTTCATATCCTTAAATTGCAACCACACTACACAACATCATTCAATCATAAGCAACTTTCCAAACAAAGGAATGGAAGGTAATGTGTATAGTTTAAAACTTCAGTTAGGATATGGTTATGGGATTTTGGGCAATGAAATGAAAGGCTAATACTTAGGCTCAAATGGGTTGACTAGGGAAAATATATAAGGTGGGGTTAAGGCTAATATGGGTGACACAACAAAGATGGCCTATGATCATTTCCTAAAGTTTACACAATTCTCGAGGCAAAATAAATTTTGAAAATCATGCTCAAGTAACACATTTAAAAAATAAACTCAATTAATGAACGATCAAATGAAAGAATTGTGAGATAACTGACGAATTCAATGTTTTCAAGGAGGAAAGAAAAGTGTATACACTCACAAACGACGAAAGGTACAAAGCTTACTCGGTGTACGTATGTACAATGCAGCAAAAGATTACTGAGTTATAAAAATCATAAACCAAATCAATAGAACAAGAAAAGTGCATGTGCGCATGGGATAAAGCATAATTCATGAAGTTATTCATAATATTAATGATTTTAGGGTTAAAGGATAATAAATTCTAAAATCGAGAACATGCATCATTGATTTGTCTATTGGATTGGGCAGTTATTTAAATTTATCATTGAAAAAATAGGAAAAATGCCCAACAAAAGAGAAAAAAGAAAGAAAATATTTTTGAAAATTTTCAATTTTTCACATAAAGGCATACTTAGTAACTAACATGTGATAAAACCCGTGGAAAAAACAAAGAAATGGATAAAATTTCACACAACCCCTAACTTAAATGTAGCATTGTCCTCGATGCGCATTAAGAACACAACACAAAGAGAGGAAAATAACGATATTACCCAAAATTGGAGCGATCTCCATAAGCACGATTCCAAACGAATCTACAAAACAAGTTAGTACCGAGCATGAAAAAACTGAAAGAGTGCGCGTGCGTTCAAATAGAAATATTATTTAATTAAACTCAATTTTATCAGTTAAGTCCTAAACATGCAGCTATATGTGGTTGAACAAGATGATGAAACAGGCAAGAACATTCAAACACACACATGTGAGGAAAAATCCCCCAAAGGGGCAAAACCATTTATTTTCATTATAATATTATAACATACAACTTCTCGAATTATAATGAAAATACAGTGACACAGAGTTACCCGCAGGTGTCGGATCTGTAGTCGACGGCTGGAAGTTTCCCTTTCCAGGAGGGCGGCAATGAAGAAGAAGAACGGTCTTCTTCACAAGAGTATGAACAGACACACGAAGGTGTACTTGGGTTGCAAACAGATTCACAAAGGGTTGGCAGAGATGTGTGAATCAAAACATGAGTCTTGGGACTCAAAAATATGAAGGCTTGATGTATTTGGACTCTCAAAAATGTCTCTCAAAGTCTTGAAAAATAACTCCCCCGAAGTTGGCTTTTATAGGGAAACAGATGGAGAGTTCCACATTTTTAAAACTCTAAAATTCTATCCAGCGTACAGGTACCCCGAACCGGTTAGGGTACCCTACCAACCGGTTCATCCCCCGAATCGGTTCGACCCTCGGTTCGGAAAAAATATCTGGACAAGAGGACTTCAACACTTAGCATTTTTCCCAAGTCTTTTTCTTGGAAATCTCTCCATTTTCAAAAGGCCACAACTTGTCCACCGTAGCTCGGATTGAGGTGCCGTTTCTTCCAGTATCTTTGTTGCGGAAAGATCTTCAACTTTCTAGTTGATCGGTCCTCCGGATGATGAATGTAAAATTACCAAATTGCCCTTAAACATTCATATCGTGCCTTATTTCACTGTTTTGACTTCTCTTGCGTATCACTTGTATTTACGAGCCTAAAATCACGGAACGTGAAGTCATTGAGGCAGATGTGGGACACATGATGGAGATAATAAATCCTTGATTCTCGAAATTCAGAGTGATGCCATCGTGAGAGATCGTGTAGAGACGTGCCATTGAACCGGGGTACGACATATAAAAATGATAACATTTTAGACATGATAAAAATGTCCTTACAAATCTCCCCCTATGTCTATGCCGGTACATACATAAAAAATCCGAATTATCGAATAACAAATTTGCCTATAAAAATATACCCTTCCATGAACCCAAAACTGGAAAGATAAAAATGAATAAGTCTTCATCGTTTGTTCTTCAAATCTTCAATACATTCAAAGTTTTTTTTCATCAGGGTGTGCAATTCAGAGATTATAATGTAGTACCTACACACATGAGAAAAAGCAAATACCACATGACATATCGAGTTTGAAATGAGATAAACATTAATCTAAATTCTCAAACCTTGGAGAATTGATGGTGAAACCTAGTGGCCCATATTTGGCATGAAATGCTTTTTATTGGCTTTAAATTTTTCAGGCTCTTTTAACCTCTTTGGACCTCGGATAATAAAATTCCTCAATTTTTTAGGTCCTTTTTAATGGTGGATTTTGCGCAAAGGATAGATAAATACCTTTCGCATCCCCTCCCCGTTTTCAAATAAACACACAGTCTCACCAAAATGGTTTTTACATGCATTCCAATCTTGTCAAGTTTTAGCGCATATTGTACGTTGTATAGACAGAATTGAGATGAAAACACTCAGGCCAATATGTGATAGACAAGTGCAATAATCAAATATAGCCGTGCATGTGTGCAATAAAGGAGGTATGAGTCAAGCATGTAGAAAGATATCACTAATCACATCTCAAAGACTCCGAACAATGTAAAGCACATGAATGAAATGATTTAGCGTCTCAAATCACTATCAAACAGTCACATGGATAAATGGAATGAAATTGTGACTCGGCTATCTTAAATGGTCATTCACAAAAAAATACAAAAATCTTTTTGGATTTTTCAAAAATTCATCAAAATAAAAATCTTTTTGAGATTTTCTAAAAAAAATTTATAAAAAGAAAATCTTTTTGGATTTTATTAAAAAAAGGAAAAAAACAAAACATATGATACAAACGCGCAATAGGCATTAGATGATATGAGAAAAAATGCATCATATGCTAGATACGGACCAACCCTTCAGTCAACTGTGCAAATCCCCAAAGACTTCCTAAGACTCTCAAATCTAAGGGCATCTAAAGGTTTTGTGAAAATATCGGCTAACTGATGGTCGGTGGGAACAAAACTCAGGGATACGACTTTCTCCTCAACTAACTGACGTATAAAGTGCTCGCGTATCCTGATGTGCTTTGTGCGTGAATGCTGGACTGGATTGCAGGATATGTGTATCGCGCTCGTGTTATCACAGGAAATGGTCATGGTGCCCTGTGAAATCCCATAATCCTCCAGCATCTTCTTCATCCACAAGAGTTATGTGCAACAACTCCCGGCGACGATGTACTCAACCTCCACAGTGGACAAAGAGATGGAGTTTTGCTTCTTGCTCAACTAGGAGACAAGAGAAGAACCAAAATAGAAACTCCCACCAGAAGTTCTCCTATAACCATCTACATCCCTGGCCCAATCGGCATCCGAATAGGCGGACAAACGGTCATTGGTATCAAAGGAATACCAAATTCCATATGAGAGAGTCCCACTTACGTATTTGATAATACGTTTTAGAGCGACTAAGTGTGACTCTTTCAAGGATGTCTGATAATGCGCACAGACTCCAACACTAAAGGCTATGTTAGGACGACTGGTAGTCAAGTAGAGAAGACTACCAATAATACTCCGATACAAGGTTTGCTCTACGTCCTTGCTTGAAATGTCCTTACTAAGCTTAATAGAAGTACTCATAGGTGTACGTGCATGCTTAGTGGAGTCTAAACCAAGTTTCTTCACTAGATCTCTAGCATACTTGAATTGGGAGATGAACATCCCATCCTCTAGCTGACGAACCTAGAGACTAAGAAAGAAAGTAAGCTCACCAACCATGCTCATCTCAAACTCACTTTTCATTTCCTCCTCAAAGTGGTGAGCATGCTGAGAGCACGTGGATCCAAAGACTATGTTGTCCACATATACCTGGGCAACCAAAATAGCACCGTCATATCTCCTGACGAACAACGTCATATTAAATCCCCCTCTCTTAAAGCCACGGGCTAAGAGATAGGAAGTAACCCTTTCGTACCAAGCACGTGGTGCTTGCTTCAAACCATATAAGGCTTTCCTCAGATAGTAGACATGATCATGGTGCTTGGGGTCTTCAAACCCTTTTGGTTGTTCCACGTAAACCTCCTCTTATAGAATGCCATTCAGGAAGGCACTCTTGGCATCCGTCTGATATAACTTAAAGTGTAGATGGCATGCGATGGCGAGTAGTAAGCGGAGGGAGTCAAGACTCGCAACAGGAGCAAATGTCTCCCCAAAGTCTACACCCTCTATTTGTGTATAACCTTGAGCGACTAACCTAGCCTTGTTTCTGATTATGGTACCATTTTCATCCATTTTATTCTTAAAAATCCACCTGGTATCTATCACATTAGTCTCACTAAGTCGGGGGATAAGCTCCCACACATTATTCTTTTTAGACTTTAGCAATTCATCCTGTATAGAAGATATCCAGTGTTCATCCTTGAGTGCTTCTTTGTGATTCTTGGGCTTGACTTTGGACGTGTAACAAAGGTGGCTAGAGACGTTCTCTAGCTGAGCATGAGTCTTGACCCCTAGAGTGGGATCACCAATAATGGAAGAAGGGTCATGAATCTTGCGAACCCAAGAAGGTGTAACTCTTAAGACAGGAGTAGGGTCCACAGAGTGTGAGAGAGGGGCAAGTAAATCACTGTAAAAAAAGTACTCATCCTCACACTGAAGTTTAGAATCCATAAGTGCTGAAGGTTCGTCATCTTGCACGATGACGTTTATTAACTCCATAACCTTAGAGCTATTCAGGTTAAAAACTCGGTACGCTCTACTATTCGATGAATATCCCAACAATATTCCCCCGTCGCTTCGGGAGCTAAACTTTCCTAATTGCTCTCTATCCCGTAGGATGTAGCATTTACTCCCCAAAACATGGAAATATGGAAGGTTGGGTTTCTTGCCAGTCCAATACTCATAAGGCGTCTGAAGTGTGTGTGGACGCAGGTAAACCCTATTCACCGTGTGGCATGCCGTAAAAACTGCCTCTGTCCAAAATCTCCTAGAAACCTTACGACCTAGAAGCATAGATCTAGCCATTTCTTGGATCATTTTATTCTTTCTCTGAACAATCCCATTTTGCTGAGGAGTCTTCACAGCAAAAAACTCATGTTTGATCCCAAGGCTATCATAATAAAGATCTACCTTTGCTTACTTAAATTCAGTGCCGTTGTCACTACATATCCTGTTAATAGTGACTCCGTGTTGATTTTGCAAGACATGACACTAGGTCGTTAAAAACTCTACAGCATCGAATTCCTCCCTTAGAAAACCTACAATCGAGTATCTGGAGAAACCATCCACCATCACGAGGATATACCACTTACCATCCAGACTCTCAGTACGAGTGGGACCCATAAGATCCATATGAATAAGCCCAAGTATACGAGAGGTGGTAATGGAATGCAACTTCCTATAGGGGCTATAAATTTTTTTTCCCAACTGACAAGGTCCACAAACCGTCGAAGTTGGCCTTCCAAGAGATGGTAAACCACGTACTAGGTCCTTTTTAGCTAAGAGAGTAAGATCTTTACAATTTATGTGACCTAGACATTGGTGCCACATATCCATAGGAGTGATCGTGGCATTGTTGCAGACAAATGAGGATGTGGGCTCAGTCCCATAGAAATTATCCTTTGTCCTCACCCCTCACACTAAAAGTTTACCGACTTGATTATAGACCTTATAAGTGTCCCGGTCAAACTTTACGGCAAAGTCAGCGTCGCAAATTTAGCTAATGCTAAGAAGGTTTGCTTTCAAACGTTTGACGTACAAAACATTTTCTAGCTTAGGAAATTCTGGTAACTCTACAGTACCACGTCCTACAATGCTAGACTTGCTCCCATCTCCAAAGGTGACTCGGCGATCTTGATAATCCTCAAGAGATGTAAAAAATGAGGCATCACCTGTCATATGTGTGGAGCACCCACTGTGAAAATACCACTGTGAGGTATTATGTGCTTTGAGAGCGACATGAACAACAAAGGCCTTTTTATCTTTCTTAGGTACCCAAGAAGTGGTGACCTTTTGTTTACCTTTATTGTTGTTGGTTTTAGCCGGAATATGAGAAGCATTCACCGACGGCAAAGACATCCGTTGGAATTCCTCCATCAAACTATGAGACGTGGCAGCTAAAAACTCAACTTGCTCTCTCAGGCTGGTAAAATCATCAGTATGCTGAGGTGGAGTAGTAGTACGTCATGTCCGACCCATACTATAGCAAAACTCCCTGAGGTGGCCTTTTCTTTTACAATATGTACAAAAGAATACAATCAAAGGTGGACCTTGGTTTGCTTTTCTTGGTTGAACTCTCCTTCGAGGTTTTTGACGATGGCCATAAGGAGTCGTAGTAAACTTAGGAACTGGTCCAGGTACAATTTAGGACGTGGAGGCACCATCATAACCTATTCCCTGCCTATCACCAAAACCTAAAGCGGGGCCGAGGAGCATCTTTCCCATTTTCCCAGATTCGTCCTCGATTTGTACCTTGACTTCCCGTGCTCTCTCCAGATCATGAGTAAGATGGGCAACAAGGGATTCAAATTTCTTTCGAGTCTCCATAGAGGAATGAAGCTCACTCATAATACTAGCCACTTGTTTAGTCAAGTCCCCTTTCTCTTTCTCAAAATAACTCTCTCTCTCAACGCAGGCAGATTCTCTCTCTCTCAAGGTGGTGCAGGTGGAGGACTCTCTCTCTCTCATTTTTCTTAAATCTTCCTCTAAACCAGTGATCTTAAGAACTAACTCTTTGTTACACTTTTTTGTTTTAAATGACTCAGAATATAACTCAGCGTAGGCGCGTTGAATATCACTCTCGCTCTCACTTGTGTCATCCTCCCCCTCACTCACATCGATCTCACTATCGAGGTGTCCCTGCGATGAAGCATCCTCATTATCGTGAGGAGTACTGGAAGTACTCACATGACTAGCCATGAATGCGGTGAAGTTACACTCATGCGGTGACTCATCTTCCGAGTCCACCGACTCGACCTCACTGTCGTCGCTAAGGGTAGCATTAAGGACAGCTTTCCCTTTCTCTCGGTTCAGACGTGTGGCACACTCAAAGGCTCTATGACCCCTACCGTCGCACTCAAAGCACCTCTCACTTTCCTTTTTAGGAGGATCTTTAAAAGCTTTTTCATTTTTATTTTCAAACTTATTTTTCTCAAACTTCTTTTTATCTTTAAAATTACCATTTTTCTTGAATTTGAGAATTCTCTTGAATTTTTTTGCGAAAAGGGCCAAATCATCTAAGTCAAAATCGCACTCAGAATCTGACGTATCTGTCTCTCTTTTTCTATATGACTCTCCCCTCTTTCTTGTCGACCCCTCACTCTTTCTTTCTTGGGCATTAAGTGCAATTCCCTTATCTTTAGTCTTAGCAGTTTTAGGAAACATATCAATTTCATATGTTTGCAAGTCTCCTACAAGTTCCTCCAATTTTAGCGTATTAAAATTACCCATATAATTTAGCACAGTGACTTTAGGGATAAAATGCTTAGGAAGGGAACGAAGAATCTTTTTAACAACTGTAGCATTAGGAATATGTTCACCAAGATTAAAGCTAGTATTAACAATGTCAGATAGCCTAGCATAAAAGCATCAAAACATTCAGTTTCATGCATGGTGATGGTTTCAAATTGAGTTGTTAGATTTTGCAATTTAGACTCTTTTACAGCATTAGTACCTTCATGGGTGAGTTGTGAAACATCCCATGCCTCTTTTGACGTGGTGCACATCATTATGCGTTTGAACTCATCAGGTGTGACAGACCCAGAAATAGCACTTGCACCCTTAGAGTTAAAGGATGACCATTTAAATTCATCTTCAGTCCAAGAGGTGACAGGTTTTCAAATTGTCACATTTTCAACAGTGACGGAGGGAGGAGTCCACCCTCTTTCTACCAAAATCCAGACACGTTCATCAATGGCTTTTAATGCAGATCTCATGCGGGCTTTCCAATATACATAGTTTGTCCCGTCAAAAACTGGCATTTTATTATATAACTTTCCAATATCATTGGATTCATTATTCGAATCCAATGACGATTCTTATTCCGATACTTTCGAAGACGAGTTTCAACCAAATGAGGAGTCAGAGGCTCTTGAGCCGAGGAAGCCTACTTTGGAAGAAACTTTTCTTCTTTACTCCCAAGGTTTGGAAAGCCTAAATGGTGCTGGAATGAGACTTGGGGCACTTTGCGATGAAATAAATTCTTATGCACAAAATAACGAGGAGGTGGAAACTAGTGTTTCACCAAAAATTTTCGAAGAATTTCTCATCGAGTGTGCATCTCTCTCTCCCGAAATTCAATCTCCTTCCGACGATATGTTGACGGAGATTGAATTTATTTCATTACCATATACGTTTTCCGTCATTGAACCATTAGAATTACCGGTTGATTCCTATGAGTCGGTAGAAACTTTTAAAATTTCTACACTTTTTGCCGACGAGGACTCTTTACCGGATTTGTTTTCGATGGATGTCATCCCCACGTGTGCACCATCTCCCATTCCATTTGAAAAATCTTTGGGAGATGAGTCGATTTTTCTTGGACCTCAAGTGTACCTTTCCCCCTTATTATCCAAATCCCCCATCGTCCGCCCAAAATCTCAAATTGGCGATGGTTCACTTTTTTCACCACCCACATGCCTTCCATTGTTCAAACGGAATTCCTATTTTTCGAAAGGCATGTTCGCTTTGGAGGGTCCACCGTTGATCTTTCAAAGTCAAATCCCTTTTTGGGTGGACCCTCAACTATTTAGACTTCTAGTGTATAGTTAGTGTGAAGCCTAAATAGTAGGTTGTAAATAATTAGCTTTTTAATTTTCTTTCTTTCCTATTTTTCTTTCCTTTTAATTTAGTCTAGTGTAATTAGTTAACTTTTTGTTATTTGTTTTTGCTATGCTCGGTACTAACTTGTTTTGTAGATTTCATTGGACTCGTGCTTATGGAGATCGCTCCAATTTTGGGTAATATCATTCTTTTCCTCTCTTTGTGTTGTGTTCTTAATGCGCATTGAGGACAATGCAACATTTGAGTTAGGGGGTGTAGGATATTCTATCCATTTCATGTTTAGTCCATGGATTTTCTCACATTTAGTTACTAAGTATGCCTTTTTGTGAAAAATTTTCAAAAATTTCAAAAATATTTTCTTTCTTTTTTCTCCTTTGTTGGGCATTTTTCCTTGTTTCCGATGACAAATTTTAATAATTGCCCGATCCAATAGACAACTCAATGATTCATGTTCTCAATTTTAGAAGTTATTAGACTTTAGTCCTCAAATAATTGATATTGTGAATAACTTCATGAATTAAACTTTATCCCATGAGCATATGCACTTTCCTTGTCATATTGATTTGGTTTAAGATTTTTATAACTCGGGAATATTTTGTTGCATTGTATATACTTACACCGAGTAAGCTTCGTACCTTTCGTCATTTGTGAGTGTTCTACACTATTCTTTTCTCATTGAAAACGTTGAATTGTTGGTAATCTCACTATTCTTTCATTTGACCATTCATTAATTGAGTTCATACTTGAAATGTGTTACTTGAGCATGATTTTCATATATTGTTTTGACTCGAGAATTGCGTAAACTTTATGAAATGATCATAGGCCATCTTTGTTATATTACCCATATTAGCCTTGACCTCACCATAAATGTTTCCCTAGTCAACCCCTTTGAGCCTAAATATAGCCCTTCGTTTCATAACCCAAAATCCCATAACCAACTTCAAATTGGAGTTTTAAGCCATACATACACCTTCCATACCTTTGTTTGGAATGTTACTTGGGATTGAATGTTGTTGTTGTATTGCGGTTGCAATTTTAGGCATATGAGAGTTTGATAAGCAAAGAAAAGAAAGTAGTGAAAAAAGTGAAGAAAAAGAGAAAGCAAAAAGCAAAAGAAAAAATGAGAAAAAGAAGAAAAGAAAAAGAAAGAGAAGTTTGTATATGTTGTATATAGTTCAATAAGCTTTGATTACTCTCCAAATGATACATTTACTGCTTGTTTTGGAACTTGTTTTCCAATTTTGATATTGCCCGTATTTTCCCATTATCCCAAGTTTTCATCCCGAACACTTTGAATCCTTACATACATATCATTCGTTTCGTACCTTAACCCCAAACCTACATTACAACCCTATAAAGTCCTATGTGATCTTAGGGTGCATTTAATTTAAAAGTCATAATAGTTTTGATAATCTGTGAAAATGCATTTCGCCTCTTTTAATGAGTGGTATCTTTCATTGAGATTACAAGTTTTTCATTTCTTATATAGCGTTCCTCATTTGTGACATGTGCGTGGCCTAGTTTCCATTTACATTTACTCTTTAGCCCGCATGTCCCGTGTGTTACCTCCCGTTCCGAGTGAATTCATTTGATGAGCGTAATGCCCGTGAGGATTGAATATATGCTTGCTTTATGTTTATCCGGTTTATTTAAGTTTTTACCAAATCATATTTTGCATTTCCTCTCCCCCTCCCACTTTTAAAGTTTCAATTCTATGAGGTGCATTCAACCTGTTAATAACAACGGACTTTAGCTTGAATTCGTTCAATATGCTAATAACATGTTTGAAATCTTTTTCGTTGTTGTTGAGTTTGTCGCATGTTGGGTTGGGCATATTTTGAGGAAACCATATGATGTTTGTGGGTTTCATCCCTGAAAACCCTCACGAGACGACACTCGTCCACTAGGGTAACCTAGGGGTTTAACGGCTTATTGCATACGCTAAATGCAATCGAATCGCCCGCGAAAGTGGCCTTATCTTTTTATTGCTTTTATACCATACTTTTGTACTTCTCCTGCTTTATGTTTACTTGTTTTTCTTGTTGCATCCTATTTCATTGCTAGGGACTAGCAATGTGTAAGTTAGGGGGTGTGATAAGACGCAAATATTATGTATTTCACACGTTAACCTACGCGTTATTAGCCCCCTCGGGTATCTTAATCCCTGTATTTATGCTCGTTAACTAGACAACCTCGGATTTCTATGTTAACAGGTTTTGCAGGGGTTAATTGAGATTTTGTAGGTATTTGGATGCTTAGTATGAAGTTCGGATGCATTCCGGTGAAGTTTCGTACACAACCGCATGTTCAAGGGCATTTTAGTCTTTTCACAGCATGGTTACCTAGCCCGACATCTCACGGAAGTTGTAGCCCTCCTCTCTAGCTTCGCGTGGCCGCAAATGATGCCCGATTCCGATTCATAACGAAGAAGTTACGACGATTTCAGCGGAGGAAAAACAAGGAAAGCAAAAGAGGAGAAGGAAAGAAGAAGAAAAGAGGAATGCAGTAGGCTGCTGCATTCTGACCTGCTTGATCGATCGATCGACCCATTTGGTCAATCGATCGACCATTCTAATTTGCCGAATTTTTGCCTAGGTCGATCGATCGACCAAAGGGGTCGATCGATCGATGCTCTGTTTTCTGTAGATATTTTCTTTTCTTTTCTTTCTTCTTTTCTTTTAATCCAACTTACTATAAATACAATTTTGGTTGTAATAAGAGAGGAGACCAGTACATACACGATTTTAGGTTAGAATAGTTACGGTTTTGAGGGTTTTGGATGGTTCTTCTTCATTTCTCTTTGGATTGACAATCTAATTGGTTTGTAGGTTGACTTTTCATTACCCTCTCCATTAATATAGTTTGTATTTCCTTTATTCTTGCTTTGATAATTAGTTTACATGCTTTGTTAATTAGTTTACTTGCTTTAATTATTGCTTTCTTAGTTTAATTTAGTTTATTTCCATGTCGTCCCCTTAGATAAATAGGGTCGGGATTTCATTTCCGCCATTTTCGGGCCCCGAGCTCCGAAAACTAGGTTTCGTGCAAAATCGCGTTTAATTGAAACCTCGCGTATTAAAGTCGGATTATTATTCTTTTAACTTTCTTTGTCACGCAACGTTAGTGTTTATAGCGACAATCCGAATTTAATCCGCGTGTGACCATTTTCCGTTAAATGTTTAATCTCACAACTTTGGGTTAAATTCCTTATTGCGTGATGTTTATGCTTAATTGAAAATGATCGATTAAATGTTTTCGAACCAAAATTCTAATTAGTAGTTGTTTAGCCCGTGAATGTGTGTATGCGATCCCGAGCGTAACTTATTCTTTTTCTTTTGTCACCATTCCCAACCATCACCTTTTTATTTAATTATTTTACACTTTTATTCCAGAAGTAATTAAACAATTAACATCTAAAATTCAACCACTCCCTGTGGATTTCTTACGATACCCGACTTACCGCTGTGCTTGCTTGTCAAGTGTAGTAGTAGCTTAGGTTTTTTTGTATCGCGGCAGAGAAACACACAACGATTGTGTCCTCACACGAACACACTTTTTCCGCCCGATCATTACACTCAACAAATGAATTCACTATGAAATGGAGGTAATACATGGGACATGAGGGCATAAAGAGTAAATGTAAATGGAAACTAGCCCGCGCACATGTCACAAATGAAGAACGCTATATAGGAAATAAAAACTGTAATCTCAATGAAAGATACCACTCATTAAAGGAGGGAAAATGTATTTTCACAGATTATCAAAACTATTATGACTTTTAAATTAAATTCACCCTAAGATCACATAGGACTTTATAAGGTTATAAGGTAGGTTTAGGGTTAAGGTACGCAATGAAAGGTATATGTACAGATTCAAGGTGTTCGGAGATGAAAAACTTATGATAATGGGAAATTTAGGGAAATTTTAAAATAGTAATATGATTTCCATAACAAGCATTAAATATCAAATTGGGGAGCGACACGGATTATTGAACATTATATAAAACATATGAAAACTTTCCCTTTCGTTTTCTTTTCTTCTTTTTCTCATGTTTTTCTTTTGCTTTTTCAGTTTTTATTTTTTATTTTCACTTTCACTTTCTTTTCTAACTCTTTTCATAAGCATAAATTGCGACCACACTACATAACATCATTCAGTCACAAGCAACATTCCAAACAAAGGAATGTAAGGTAATATGTATGGTGTAAAACTTCAATTATGAGATTTTGGGCAATGAAACGAAAGGCTAATATTTAGGCTCAAAGGGATTGACTAGGGAAAAGGTTAAGGCTAATATGAATGATATAATAAAGATGGCCTATGATAATTTCCTAAAGTTTACGCAATTCTTGAGTCAAAATAAATTTTGAAAATCATGCTCAAGTAACATATTTCAAAAATGAACTCAATTAATGAACGATCAATGAAAGAATTTTGAGATTATTGACGAATTCAACATTTTCAAGGGGGAAAGAAAAGTCTATACACCCACAAACGACGAAAGGTAAAAATCTTACTCTGTGTAAATATATACAATGCAAAAAAAGATTACCGAGTTATAAAAATATTAAACCAAATCAATTGAATAAGAAAGTGCATGTGCTCATGGGATAAAATGGATAAATATAAGGTGTGAAAAATTCAATATTCGTGCCGAATCACCTCGACCCCCTGAATCGATCATCCTCATCTCTTTAGGTCCTCAGACTAACCTCGACCCTCTAAATCAGTCACCTTCATCCTCTAGTCCACATAATTGACCTAAAATCCTCTTCCTTAATGTCAATGCGATGTCTATCATTCAATGACCTTAATTTATGAAGGTAACTATTTAGAACACTCTTAGGGATAGGGTTTTTATGGTGTTTAGTTATATAGTGTGAAATCTCGCCTATTTTATTCATGGGTGATCAATCCTTTACTACGAAAAATAGGAATCTCAATTGGTTCATTCTTATCATCACTGTCAAAAACGTTTTAAATTACTAACCACCTTTGTTAAATTAAGCAAGTGCCAAATTTTATCCTTTATTAATATATAACAACATGTGCAAATAATAATAATATAACTCAACCATCAACAAAATAATATATAAGAGTCTGAATCATCACATGATAAATAAATAAATAACCAATACAGCATAAACCATCGGTTACAAAACTAAAATCCAATGAATCCAAATACATAGTCTAATAAATAAAACTGAAAGATTGTATGAACTGAAGGGGCACCACACCCGAATAAAAGACTAAAATGTAAATCCTAATCTAGAAATGAATAATCGAAGTGTCTACATCAATATTGTATGCCTCCCCAAGTGCTACAGCTACGCATCCCTGGAATGAGTCATCAAGCTTGTCGTCCCTATGGCTGGACACCTAAAATGTTTTGAAAAATATTTTTGACACTAATCAGAACCCAAAACCTTTTCCAAATATTTAGTAAGCAATTAAGATGCAACAATCAAATAAGAATGAACACTTTTTATATTTAAGCTGGTGGCCCACTCTCTTGAGATATTACTCACCCCTCAACTATTGTGCATACCTATCACTTGCCTCACAACCCAACTAGTTACGCTACCAAACTAGCCCTGTTTCATTTCTTTCTAACACGCTACTCTAACCCGAGTACTTCTTACTTTGATTCATGAGTTGTTAAACTCATTAACTTACTTAATCATTTCAAGTTTAGTTTGTTATATAATATTCACACTAGTTATATATGAAATACACTCACGCTTTATGTCTTTAACAAAAATAGAATTATCTACTCTAATATATACGTATTAGTATACTATAACAATCACGCATATGTCGCGTATAATAACCATCCACTCGAGTAATAACTCACCGGATGCATTTTTAAAAATGCAATCATATCCCATGTATACTCAAGCTAACTCTATTACCATAAGTCGGTTAACTCATGCTAAAATAGATAATAAAATCATAAGCATAGTGGAGGCAGTCATAGTTACCTGAGAGTCAGACCGAATCATACACAAAGAGTCTCACGTCGAAAGTAAATCATAAAATAAAATACCGGATGCTATGACGAGGGGATTATACTCTCCCTGCATTCAATATCTAGGGGATTCATCCACATTGCGCAACCTCCTATTATAGCACTAGAGGGGTATGTTTTCACATAAATATCATGCACACCGATATTTATAAAGTACACATTCATATACTATCTCTATTTTCGTATATATATATATATATATATATATATATATATATAACAAATCAAATCAAATCCAGTTAAACCGTGTTAGCACTAGTCTAAAATCCCCGAGTCTATCCCCGAATCTTAATTAATTTAATATTCAAATTAATGTATCATCACCGTGGGAAAATACCCAGACTCACCCAATCGACCCGTATTTTAAATATTTACTGATTTATTTCACTTACTTCGTTCCTTGAATTTCTCACCATTTCTCACTTTTATAAAACCAAACATATTCACCAATAATCCTTAGGTAATAGGTTCCCTTTTATTTTACACTAAATAAATAATTCTATAACAATTCCCTGCAAAACTAGAGTTAAAAAAATAAATTAGCAGAATTGCCTGAAACCAGGTAACATCGATTGATCAACGAAATCAATTGATCAATAGATGTTGATTCACAGCCAACTTCATCCCCAAGTTATTTTCCTCCATTTTTGTTCCTTAAATCTCGATGGATTCCTTCCAAACTCTAGCCCAATCACGATCAATGTTTATTACACGTCTTAAACCATTTCTAATCAACATATAAATCTCTAAACATCAATGATTTGTATTATCATCCGTAAATTTATGAATTCGATTTATAAAGGGTCATTTAATCCTCTTCTAAGATTTTCTTACATAATCCTTAATTGAACGAATTTAACTTCTAGATTTTGAGCATAAATTAGATTCCAATATTAACATGTGGTATTTTATCATCAATTGAGCATTTAATCTACACCTAGTGCCCAAATCTCCAACAACCCATTTTACACGTGACAACCCTCCCCCAAAACAGATTGTTTACAACTACAATGAGATGAACATGATTTTTTTCAATTTAAATCAAATGCAAGTTAATCATTTACCTTTCTATGTTCGTAGAATTTAATTACACATTGTAGAAGATGAATTAATGTTGAACTCCCCAAATCTTCTTTGATTTTGGCTCCTAAAGTACTCTTATTTCTTCCTTCTCTTTTCTTTCAATTTCTAGGGTTTAGATTATGAATTATGGTTGACCCAAGCTCGTAGACTTAGGTCTTTAATCCCCTATCACAAAATTTGGCTAACGGGACAAGCTCAAATGACTCGAATACCCCCGTATGGGACCTATTGTGTCTAAAAAGGTACTGGGACCAATTACTACCCCCGTATACTCTTTTCAAACTATCTCGACCCATTTGGAACCAATTTTGCACTCGAACTCACAATATGAGTTACTTTATATAAATTTCCTATCTCGACCTCATATAGTCAACATGCTACTTCCGGTTGAGATATAACATTGACACGTCAATATCACTGGCTATGATGTAAAATAATTATGTACTAATCACTTAGTAATTTTTATTCCATAAACATTAATCATTACCTCTCCCGATTAATGATTTAATAAACACATAATATTTAATTCAATTAAATAAAAGCATACGTGTAATTTAAAAATACCTGAGTTAATTAAATTATAAATACTTAGAAATATGGGGTGTTACATACTTACCCCCTTACAAAGGAATTTCACCCTCAAAATTAGGACGTACCTGCAGTGAATAACTCTGGATACTTCTCTCGTATATCATCCTCCTACTGCCAAGTCGACTCATCGACATTATGGTGCCCCTACTAAACTTGAACTAAGGGTATCAACTTAGACCTCAACTTATGCTCACTACGACTCTCCTCATACGAGATATTTAGTTGTGAGTCGATCTCCTAATGGAACATGCCAAAAATCTCTCTCACTTCTCAAGTACTTCTTAAGCGATGACACATGGAACACATCGTGAATCTGCTATAAGTGCTCTAGTAAGCCCAGCCTACACATAATTGGTCCCACCCTCTAAATAATTGAAAAGGTCCCATATACCTCGGGTCTAACTTCCCTCTCTTGCTTAACCTCATGACTTCGTTCATAGGAGACACCCATACCAAGACCTAGTCAGCAATATTCAAATCTATGTGCCTTATATCCACATCGACGTAACTCTTATGCTTGTCCTAAACTATACAAATGCATCCTTGAATTAGCTCACTTTTGGCAGTAGTATCCTGAATCATCTCTGGACCTAACAACTTTTTGTCCCCCACCTCTAACCATCAAGCGGGTGATTGATAAGTCCATCCATACAGTGCCACAAATGGTTCCACACCGATGGTGAACAGTTAAGATTTATTATACGCAAACTCCATCAAGGGAAGTTACTTCTCCCATCCTTCCCTGAAGTTGAGTATACACATCCTCCGCATATCCTCCGCATATCCTCTAGCATATGATTAACCCTCTCCGTCTGTCCATCTATTAGTGGGTGATACATTGTACTCGGAGGTATATATGTTCTCATAACCTCATAAAAAACTCCGCCAAAAGTGGGACATAAAAATCAAGTCATGATCGAACAAAATATTAATCAAAACCACTTACAGCTTCACTATCTATGCAATGAATGGCTCTGCATACTGTCTCCTCTCATAATTTTTACGAATAGGTAGAAATGGGCAACCTTAGTGAAATGATCAACTATCACCCAGATGGAGTCGTGACCTCACTGCGATGTCGGTAATCCGGTAATGAAATCCATAGAGATGATCTCCTACTTCCACACTGGGATCTCTAGTGGCTCTAACATCCCCTTCGGTCTCTAGGGGTTATAATACCCTGTAATTTTGTGTGATTTTATTTAATTATGGAATATGGATTAATTGATTTCAAATGAGAAAATTTAATTTAAAATTAATCCGGATTTAATTGTAATAATTACTAGTGTGACAAGAGTTAGTATTTATAAAAAATAATTATGTTGGATATTACTAAGAGAGTGAAGTAATATATGAACACGAGAATACTATTTTGGTCGGGAATGAAAAATACGGCAGTTGCAACACACTTAGTTGGGACACGCGTGTGAGTCGTGTCAGTAATTCTTTATTGGGATAAAAAGGATAATTTATTTTTAAGTAACTCGTATGGATGTTTTGAGTGCGCTAGTATGTTCGAAAAGGTCAAAATACTAAGAAAACACTACTCGGGGCAAGTTAGGCCAAACCGTCACCCCGAAGGGGTATTTTAGTCTTTTGGGAATTAAAATGGACAAAAATTAGGAATTTAATTATTAGTGTACGTGGGTTAGACGAGATTTGTCAGTTTTCAACCTACGTGAGAGAGAGGGAGAAAACCAAGAGGAAGAAGGAGAACTCAACAGTGATTTGGGCTAAGAAGTCAAGCCCTTCCACCGGAAATCACATCAATGCGTAGATCGTGAGGAGAGGATCATCCCCATAACAATTTCATTCAATGATTCAGAGGTTCACAAAAAGGCAAGTGTTCATCGTGCTAAAATTCTGAGCATAATTGATTCATGTTAACCCTAGTTGATGAGATAACCATGAAACTATATAATGGAGACTAGATTGTCAACAAATTTTGAAATTGGAAGAAAGGTTTGCATGTAGATGAATGACCCTATCATAGGAATGATAAATATGGAAATTTTATGTTTTAATCACGAAAATAATTGGGTGTTTTGAATGATTGTTTATGGTTGGTTTATGGGAAGGGACTTTTAAGGATTTAAGGTATTAGTTTAAATTCTCTATGATTATGAGAACCATTTTTCATTATAATTACGCTAAAAAGTACCCTATTATGAATAGGAATAGTTTAGAATCATTGATTGGCAGTTGGGATAAATTTAAGACGAATTTGGATGAAGAAAAGATTGGAAAAACGAAGTTGGGAAGGACAGGGGAAATCTCGAAATTCTTATTCGAGGACCTGCCCAGGTCGTTCGAACGACCTCATTCGAACGAGAATTCCAATGAGACTTCTAACGAGATTTTTGAGTCCGTTTGAAGTGAGAAGTTCGTTCGAACGAGAATCCTAGACTTGTAACGAGATTCCAGAATGCTAATTTTTGGCCCAGTCCTAGGTTGGTCCAAGTGAGAGAAATTAACCTACATTATCATCGAATGACTTAAATTCCTAGTTAATAATGAGTTAACTGAGAGACTATCCAAGGGGATATAGAGGGGTAATAGAGACTTAGAGAAAAGGTATACATTAGAGAGATAAGTCGAATGTTGCAATAATGTGAATAGTAGAGATGATAATACTATCTATTAACTCGAGGAATTATGTTGTGAGAATACTTATTGTATGTATTAAGTTGTCTCTATGCTTGTTGAATAAACTATTATATGTATAACATACCTACACTGCTTGCTATCGAGCGGAGGTTGCGCGTTGTGGTCAATCATGCCTTGAGGAGCCTTCGAGTGGAATATTGATTGGTATCACTAGAGCATAGAACCTAGGTACGACTATCTTTAAGAACGATAGTGATGGCGGTCGTATGGGTGCGTAGGTATGGGCGTACCCTGTGGACTTGGGACTATGTTCACCTCCAACATATGTGTTTTGGTTTGATAGTTCGCGAGAGACTGAACCTTTAGTCCTTTATGAAAAAGAGCGACAATAGGACATGATAGCAGAGTATGTGGGCGCCGCAACTATGTTTCGGGGTGCAATATTGTATATATATATAAGATAGAGAGTATATATATACCTATAATGATATATACTATGTGAGTTGAGTAGGTAGAGTTAATAATGAGGTCTGAAATGAATTAAGTAGCAGACTCTTGATTATATTAAACTGAAAGTGTCTATTTATGCTAAAGAGGAATTGGTTCTATGAATTATACATTACGAGGGAAATAATTAGGAATAATATCGGATTATTATGGGTCATTAGATAGGAAGAACTAGTTAACATGGGAATAGAATTAGTGGGATTTGAATATTCCCTAGGCGTGCACACTAGATGAGAGGTGAGCATCCCAAGTGAGTTCGATAATTTAACATCATAAATATATGTGCTCATAAATCATTTTAAGCACTTGCTGATTTTTAAACTATTTTCAACTCGGGCCCTGACCTGTTTTCTGTAAATATCTTTTCTTGTTAAATTATTTTAGGTTTTCAGCCACAGGGACACCAGGCTTAAGAGTTCCACTCATTCAACGAGCTGTACCTGCTGGGGAGGCTACAAGACTTTGGTAGTAGACGTTTTTGAGTCTATAACTCCTTACTTTTGAGTTATTTTCATCAATTGGACATGTCGTCCCTTTTCTATTCAGATGTTCAGAGATTATGGACTTAGCTATTTACTCTTCAGATGTTGGATTTATTCAGTTGGACTATTTTATTTAACTTTAGGCTGGAAATGTTTACTCCAGTCCCTTTTATTATGTCAGTTATTCATTTCTTATGAGATAGGTTTGAATGGTGAATGATTTAGTTATTTTCTTTATATGGTTTCATATTAACTGAAAATATAAAATTTGATATCAACCTTTTTAAATATTAGGTGGTTAGTTTTTTTTTTTAATAAAATTTTCGAAATTGATGCATAATCTGAACCAACTGGAAATTCTGATTTAATTAATAAAGGATTAATCATTTGGTATTTAATTAGGTGGGGTGTCATAGGGAACTACCTTCACTAGGTGGTAGGTATCACACTTCGAGACAAACTACGATATGCCTCGCTTTATCCCCGACCACTAGTACTTCAAATGCACATCCTGGTTGTAAGGACACAAGTCTCTAATTGAGTCTCAATGTCGTGTTTTCTCAATTCCGGACAAAAACATTTGAGTCATAGGATAGTGTTCAAGTTTCTCCACTCAAGCCTATGACTGTTTGTTGAAGACATAGCGGCGAAGATTAATTCTTCATCACATGTCGAGTTTGTTGTGCCTCGTTCCTACGTCAACATGTGTTCCATTTACTCCTAAGGTATGAATGCATTACATATTTATATAGGAGCTTGGAACAATTTTAATTGGGTGATTTCTTATTTTAAACTGATGGTTATTTTAACACCTGTTTATTTAAAACATCAAAATCAAGTTTCTCGGCTAAAATTGAATTTTTAAGCTTTCTATTTTTTCGTATGAAATTATCGTTCAAACGAGAATTTCGTTCGAATAAGGTTTGCCATCGAGTTCCCTGTTTGGCCATTGGAATATCGTTCGAATTGTCATTCGAATGAGAATTCTGACGATTTTACTAACGACTTTACATTTTATCCAGTGGAACTTCATTAGAAGGGTCGTTTGAACGAAACTTCGTTCGAACGATATTTGGCGGGCACATGTATTTTGGCAGTTTTTTGACAGTTTTCCCACTTTTCCCACTACTTTTCCCCACTAACTTTTGACAGGCTTATCTAGTGCGGGAATCAACTTTTTCAAAGTAAATTTTTCATATTCTTCCATCTCCTGAAGAGAGTTTTTAGAGTTTAACTTTTCTATGAAAAGGTTAATGGTTTAAGTGTTTTTCTTTCTAAGAAAATCACCCTAAAACACTTTTGGTTTACACCCATATTGTATATTCCAAGTTTCCATATAAATATCTTGCTTGGAGTGTTTGGCATCAGGTTTACTCTACCAAGTTGAAGAGTTTGTTTGGGTTTACTTCTACATACCTCAAATAAGAAGTCTCGTTGCTTGGCAGCGGCATTCTCAGATGGTGAAAGGCACCATGTGTCGTTGACGGTGTTCCTAATGTCTCATTGGTGAATTCTATGTTTCTGGTGGAGTTTCGGGGTTGTCGACTAGGTGGAGGTGTTTACAAGAAGACGCATTAAGGCTTGAAAGGAGACGAGTCGAGGAAGTAAGTCATCTGTCTTGTAACTGTAAAACCATACTTAGTGTACTTAAGGCTAGGGTCGTCCGAGGTTTTTTTTCGTTGTGGATTTTTTTCTCGTACATCGCGGCGTAGTGATTTATTTGTTCATTTTATCTTTTGCAAAATTCACCTTAGATGCATGCTTAGGTAAAAAGATAAAATTTGGTTTAAATCACTACTTACTTAAATTGCTGCTAATTTAAATTTGGGTATATGTTAATTTAATTCAAGTCATCGTTTAATTTGTTAAAATTGGTTTGGCCTATTTTGGTAATATTGAAAATATGACTTAGGCAAATTTCTGGGACATGGATTGAATCAAGTTGTTTAAGTGAAATATGTATTTTTTGATTAATCTAATTTCACTTGGTTTAATTTTAATTTGAAAGAAATTAAAATTTGGTGTTTGTGTGTGTTTAATTGACCCAACTCGTTTCCGCAAATCAAAAAGGAAATTGTATTAATTTTTGTGGTAAGATTTAAAAATTAGTTTTTTTTTAAATTGGGGGTCGGTAGTTCCAACAAGTGGTATTAGAGCCAAAATGATAAATTACTTCGTTAAGATCCTTTAAATATTTTTGGGTAAAATACAATTTTCCCTATTTTTAAAATTTCTTATTTTCGATGGTTCTAACTACGCATATTGGAAAGCACAGATGAAATCGGCTTTAAAATCTATCGATGAGAGAATTTGGTTATCTGTTGTTAACAGCTGGTCCCCACCTACACATTTAGTAGATAATGAGGGTGTTCCCAAACCCCCCTAGAGGTGGAGTGAGAATGAATTTAAACTTGCAAATTCTAATTCCCAAGGTTTAAATTCCTTATTTAGCGTGGTCAAAGCGGATGAATTCCGTCTCATTATGACTATGAAACCACTAAAGAAGCTTGGGATATTTTACAACTCACTCATAAAGGAACTAGTGTCGTAAAAGCTTCGAAACTCCAAAACCTCACCACTCAATTTGAAACCATCAAAATGAATGAAAAATAAACCTTTGATGAATTTTATGCTAGACTTTCCGATATTGTTAATGCATCTTTTAATTTGGGAGAGAAAATACCCGACAACCGTGTAGTAAAAAAAATTTTAAGGTCCCTACCCGATAGATTTATTCCAAAAGTAACCGTTTCAAATTCTTTACCCACTTTAGCCTTTATGAAATTAGAAGAGCTCGTAGGTGATTTACAAACCTATGACCTAGGCATGTTTCCCACCAAAACTGGAAAAAAAGGGCATTGCTTTGAAAGCCAAAAAGGAGTAAAAACAAGTAGTAGAGTGTGATGGGGAGAGTGATTCGGAAGATATGGATTTTTTTGCTAGGAAGTTTCGAAAATTTCTTAAATTTAACAAAGATAAATTTAAAAATGATTTTAAGAAATTTGAAACTTCTAAGCATGACAAAGTCAAAAAGATCCCTAAAACTCCTAAAGAAAATTTTACTAGGGACGAGCCAAATAGGTGTTTTGGTTGTGAAGGGTATGGCCATAGGGCAAAAGAGTGCCACACTAAACTAAGGAGAAAGGATAAGTAACAAATTTCTTTTAATGCAACCCTTAATGATAGTGATAATGAAGAGGGACCCGATTCCCCCACTAAGCCCAATTTTGTGGCTTTTATGGCTAGTCATATGAGTGATAGTGAACACTCCTCTATTGATGAAATTTTAACACATGACACTTCCGAGATCAAAGTCTATGATTCCCTTATTTTTTATGGTTGTGAGAGTTAAGAAGAGAGATAGAATGAAAATGAAGAAAAGGTTAATGTGAGTGAACTTCAAAATGCTTTTCAAGAACTTTATGAAGAATCTATTAAATTAAAAAGAGATAATTTGAAGTTAGAAGCGAGTTTAAGAGAGTGTGTTCAGGTTGTTGATGATAGTGTGTTGGTTGAAGACCTTAGGACACGTGACAGGACTCTTCGAGAGAAGCTTGAATATATAGAAGGCGAGAGAGATAGCCTTAGAGGTTTAATGGAATAAATGAAAAAGGAGCTTCTTGCATTTGAAGAGAGAAATGTTTTGTTAGAGTCTAGAATTTTAGAATTAGAAGAACAATTAAAAGACTCTAGTAAAGTCGAATTTGATTTGGAATGTAGGTCCGAAAAACTAGATTAAATCTTAGCCACGGTCCAAATAAAAAATGACACTTGTGATCTAGGCTTCGACACTCGTAATGAATCAAATCATAAAGCTAAAACCAATGTTTTAGGAGAATCTCCTAGGAAAGACATTAGAGATCATTCCTTAAGTAAGTCTTTTCATCGAGTCTTTAGGTTCTCACATTGTGGTCGAAAAGGTCATCTTAGGAAATTTTGTTTTGATCTTAAACGAGGTCTTAAAAAATCCTAACATAAGGCAATCGAGGTAGCCAAGATTCCTACACCCCGAGATAATCATTCGTCATTGGTTAGGAGATCTGACTTGGTAGCTTTACAAGATTGGATTTTTTATTCTCATTTTCTTTCACATGCTTCCTCACTTGCTAAATCTAAAGGTTGAATGTGTTAGTTGTTTGCATACTTTAGCTTTTGTGCCTCATGCGATATCACCATGCTAATTGTATGCTTGTTTTTACCATTTTCTAGTCTATGCTCCATGCTTAATCACATGCTAGAATTATGATTCTTTTTTATCTTTTGTATTATATTTTTTTTCATTTTAGGTTGCATTTAATGAAAAATACAAAAAGATTTTGTTTATCATTTGTGTTTCATTTTTTTATAATTTAGGCTTAATGAAAAATACAAATGATTTTTGTTTTTCTTTTGGAGTAAATATTTTTGTTTGGATTAAAAATTTCAAAAACTCAAAACGATTTTTATTGTGTGTATTTTAGTTTGACACACTCTATGTGGCATATATTTGTGTTTGAATCCCTTCTTTTTCGCTCCCATGTGGCTAGAACTTTTGGTTTAGATTATCAATCCTTAAAATGTTATTTACCATGCTTACATGGAGTAGTTGGATTTTGTGTTGATATATTGGATTCTATTTTTATATGCCTCGATTCACACATGCATGAGCTCACTTGAAATTATAACTTCATATGTATGTTTGAGCTTTGTGAGGTGTTCTCCAACCAATCTTGTCATTTACATGTTATGTGACCAAGGAGGACTAGTGCATGTTAAAATCCGTTGAACGCAAGAATTGAGCGATAAAAGATTATATATATAAATGTGCATGGGGAAGGGCTCCGAAAGGAAAAATCACCATTTGCGAGTAAGCCACCATTTGCTTGGACCTAAAAGAAATACGTGATCCAAAGGTCTAAAAGAATAATGGCATTAAAAGAAAATATTTTCCATGGCCTAATTGTTTAGTTTGATATAGTCATTCAAAAATTAATGTGCTTATCTTGAGGGAGATTGGATGGTATACCAATGGTTTTCTCAATGTTCGTTTATCCTAGTTATACTTTCAATGTCATGACTCTATTGGTTTGTAGAATCATCAAAATTCTATGCTTGTATGCATTGTGTATGTTTGTTCATTGAGTTCAATCAATATTGTCACATGAGGTTATATTCAAATGTGATGAAGTTTTCAATTATTTGAGAACTCCGTGAACATATTTTAAATGATTGGGTCTAAATTTAATTATTACTAGTTCACACCCCAACACTTATGTTTCCATATGACACATTTTTGCCATACGAGTGTGAAAAGCTTATTGTATTTTGTGTCATGTGTGATGTCTATACCTATAGATACGTGCGTGTGCGTTATTGATATTCATTGTGTCTACATATATGTGGTATTTTTTTTCTTTGCCTTTCTTTCTAGTCCTTTTATACGTCTACTTCATAATTGGTATCTATCTTGTTGCATTCTTTGTTGATATCACATGCTTAATACTTATGTATCATATTGGTATCATTTTCTTGCATCTTAGTTGGTACCTTTATTCTTTGTATGGATTAGTTGTGCTTTTGTTGCCTATATGATTTCATGTTATATGCTTTGCATACACTTTTGTTTTATTAATTCTATCACCTTTGTCTATTCCTGAACAAAGAGGGGGAGAATGATAGGGGGAGAAATGGTATCTAATCCTATTGTAATCGTATCTTAGTTTTTTTGGGAGATTTATCTTAGGGGGAGATGTCTTTTTAAGTAGGTCACTGTTAGATTAAAAGGGGGAGAATTAATTTAGGGGGAGTATTTATCTTAATTGCATTTAATATTCTTGATATTACCTATGCGTTTGATAGTTAGCGTAAGTATGCAGGAATTCTTCTAAATATGGCAACTTTCTTCATCGGCAAAGATATTGATCCTTGGGTCTTGAGCCAAGTTTGGGTGGGATGTTTGAGTCTAGTAGAGCTTGACGACCCTTTAGGATTTTTGTTGGTTTTTGTCCCGGAATAGCCAAAGGGGGAGATTTGTAAGGATACAAGCCTCTGATTGAGTTTCAATGTTGTGTTGGCTCAATTTTGGACAAAAACATTTGAGTTATAGGATAGTGTTCAAGTTTATCCATTCAAGCCTATGACGTGTTTGTTGAAGATGTAGCGGCCAAGATTAAAGCTTCATCAAATGTCGAGTTTGTTGTGCCTCGTTTCTACGTCAACAACATGTGTTCCATTTACTCCTAAGGTATGAATGCATTACATATTTATATAGGAGCTTGGAACAATTTTAATTGGGTGATTTTTTATTTTAAACCGATGGTTATTTTCAGAAGGTTTATTTAAAACTTTAAAATAAAGTTTATGGGTAAAATCGAATTTTTAAGCTTTCTGGTTTTTTGTTCAAAATTATCGTTCGAAGGAGTTTTTCGTTCGAACGAGAATTTCGTTCGAACGAGGTTTGCCAACGACTTCCCTATTTAGCCACTATAATATCATTTGAATTGTCGTTCGAACGATAATGTTGTTCGAACGAGAATTCTGACGTGTTTTCTAATGACTTTACATTTTATCCACTGGAACTTCGTAGAAGGGTCGTTTGAACAACACTTCGTTCGAATGAAAATCCCATTCGAATGAGATTTGGCGGGAACAGGTATTTTGGCAGTTTTTTGACAGTTTTTCCACTTTTCCCACTACTTTTCCACACTAACTTTTGACAGACTTATCTAGTGCGGGGACCAAGTTTTTCTAAGGAACTTTTTCATATTCTTCCATCTCCTAGACAGGGTTTTGAGAGTTTAACTTTTCTATGAAAAGATCCATGGTTTAAGTGTTTTTCTTTCCAAGAAAATCACCCTAAAACACTTTTGGTTTACACCCATATTGTTTATTCCAAGTTTCCATATAAATATCTTGCTTGGAGTGTTTGGCATCGGGTTTACTCTACCAAGTTGAAGAGTTTGTTTGGGTGTACTTCTATATCCCTCAAAGAAGAAGTCTCGTTGTTTTACTACGAAATTATCATATGGTGAAAGGCACCATGTGTGGTTGACGGTGTTCCTAATGTCTCATTGGTGAATTCTAAGGTTCCGGTGGGGTTCCGGGGTTGTCGCGTAGGCGGAGGTGTTTACAAGAAGACGCGTCAAGGCTTAAAAGGAGTCGAGTCGAGGAAGTAAGTCATTTATCTTCTAATTGTAAACCATACTTAGTGGACTTAAGGCTAGGGCCGTTCGAGGATTTTTCCCGTTGTGGGTTTTTCCTCGTACATCGCGGCGTAGTGATTTATTTGTTCATTTTACCTTTAGAAAAATTCACCTTAGATGCATGCTTATATAAAAAGATAAAATTTGGTTTAAATCCCTACTTATTTAAATTGGTGCTAATTTAAATTTGGGTATATGTTAATTTAATTAAAGTCATCATTTAATTTGGTAAAATTGGTTTGGCCTATTTTGGTAATATTGATAATACGACTTAGGCAAATTTTTGGGACTTGGATTGAATTAAGTTGTTTAAGTGAAATATGTATTAGTTGATTAATCTAATTTCACAAGGTTTAATTTTAATTTGAAAGAAATTAAAATTTGGTGTTTGTGTGTGTTTAATTGAACCATATCGCTTCCGCATCTCAAAAAGGAAATTCTATTAATTTTTGTGGTAAGATTTAAAAATCAGTTTTTTTCAAATTGGGGGTTAGTAGTTCCAACACTGGTACATCTTATCCCAATCGATATGTATCTCTAATCTCGACCCGTGAGACTCTGTCATGACTACTTGTATCAAATCCTCATCCTTCAAAACAACCAGTCTCCAATTAAAGCACGAGCCTCCCTCAGAATTTATCGAATAAGATTATGCCCTGTCTGCTAACAATTGGGGTACTCTATCCTAGAAAAAATGATCCACCAACTAAAGCTTTCACCACCCGCATAATGAGCTCGATAGTGATATCTAGAATAGACATACACATTCTGGGCATCATTTCGAAGATCCCTTAACTTAGCCTTCTGAACCTCTGTTATCCCCCCGTAGGCCATTGGCTCAATGTGTCTACCACCATGTTAGCCTTCCAAGGATGATACTAAATATCAAACTGGTAATCCTTTACAAATTATAGCCATATCCTCTGCCTCATATTCATATCCTTCTGTGTGAATAGATACTAAAGTAATTTATGGTCCATGAATAAGGTAAACAGCTCCCCTAGAGGATAATGACTCCAAATCTGCATGGCAAACACAACATTTTCCAACTCAAGGTCATGTGTTGTTAATTCCTCCCATGAGTCTTAAGCTTGCGAGATTCATAAGCTATAGTATTATACTCATACTGTATTACACCCCCAAGTCTCTATAAAAATGAATCTTTGTAAACATGGTACTCAATTCCTCCCCGAGGAAATACAAGCATGGGTGCAGAAGTCAACTTGTCCTTTAGTTTAGTTAAAGCTAACTGACAGTGGTCATCCCAAACAGACAGCACCCCTTTGCTAGTCAAGTTCGTTAACAGACCCGCAATCGTAGAGAAACCCTTCATGAAGCGATGATATTATCCGACCAACTCTAGAAAACTGTAAAATTCGGTCGATGTTCTGGACTGTCCCCACCCCCTCACCGCCGATACCTTACTCAAATCAACAGTAAAGCCCCTTTCGGGCATAATGTGGCCTAAAACTGCACCTCCTGAATCCAAAATCCATACTTCTCGAATTTTGCATACATCTTATGGTCCTATTATGTCTGTAGAACCATGCCATCCTCTTAACAAGAGTAAAATATAATATCGTCTATGAATACTATCATGAACTAGTCAAGGAACTCTTTGAAAACCTGGTTCATGAAATCCTTGAACATTGTTGGCGCATTGGTGAGCCCAAACGACATCACCCTTAACTCATATGATCCAGACTATGTTAGGAAAGAGGTCTTAGTAATGTCCTCCTCTTTAATTCTCAACTGATGATACCCCGATCACAGATCTATCTTGGAGAAGTATGCTACTCCTCGCAACTGGTTGGACAGGTCATCAATCCGAGACAATGAATATTTATTCCATACCGTGACCTTGTTCATCTCTCTGTAATCAACATACAGGTAAATCAACCCATCCCTCTTCTTGATGAATAATACCAGAGCACCCCATGGTAACGTACTACATCGAATGAAATCCTAACCCAGAATATGCTGAACCTACTCCCTTAACTCATGCATCTCTGAAGGGGCCATGAAATATAGCGCTCGAGCAATCGGCATCATAACTGGCGCTAGGTCAATGACGAACTCAATATCCCGATTGGGTGGCATCCTGCAAGGATATTTTTGTCCATTATCAATTTGAATGTCGTTCGCCGTTACATCATTGAAGAACTTCATGATCGTATCTTCATCAACGGATCCGAATATTAAAGAAGAAAGGAATCAAATTTTTATCAACCGGACCGGTCCGCCTGTTTTAAAAAGTAACCGGTCCGCCACGGACCGATCTGCTAGTTTAGAAAAAGAACCAATTTGGCCTCTACCCGGATTGATCTGCTTATGCTTCAAAATAGTAGACCCCAGATTGAATGCGAACCGAAGAAGCCCTTTTCAAAAAGGAATCGGTCCGACCCCGAACCGATCCGGCCTCAGATGCTGACCGATCCGCCTGGGATAAAATCGTACAGTGCCGTGAGTTTTTATATCTCTTTTGGTTTTTCTTATTTAAACCAACTTCGGGGAGTTTGTTTTCTAAGACTTTTTAAGACGATTTTAAGAGTCCTAAATACTCTAAGTCTTCATCTTTTTGAGTCCCAATACTCATGTTTTGATTCACACAACTTTTCATATCTTTGGGAATCCTTTGCAACCCAAGAACCCAACTTTGGTTTGTTCAACCCTTGTGGAGAAGACCGTTCTTCTTCTTCATTGCTGACCACCTGGAGTTCCTACAGGAGATTCCAGTCGACACTGTTTGTAGCCGTTTTCTTTGAAGGTTTACCGAAGACACCGTGCGTGACACTTGTGGGCGATTATCAGGTTGTATATAAGTCAGTGGTCTTGTAAATTATTCAAAGTTCTAGAAATAAAAGGTTTTTCCCTTCGGGGATTTTTCCTTAACTTTGTGTCGCTTATTTTATTTATTTATGGGTTGACACTTGCACTTTAGATGCATGATTAGGGGCTGAAATTAAATAAGTGTGCTAAATTAGAAATTTGCGAAGTTAATCAATTATCACACTGTCGCACTTTTCAAATTGGTATCAGAGAAGGTTATGCTAATTTATCGCATATTCCTATTTTTTGCAAAATCGTGTGATATTGATTTTTTTTGAAAAAATTGTTTTGTGAAAATTCGCATTTTTTCCTATGGAGCACTTACATAATCAGATGCCTATTTTTGACGGGTCTAATTATGCCTACTGGAAAGCTCGTATGAAATCAATTTTAAAATCTATTGATGAGCGTGTTTGGTTGCTTTGCAAAAAATGGTTGGACTCCTCCCACGATCACTGTTAATAACATCACCACTTTAAAACTCGTGTCATCTTGGACTAAAGATGATTATAAATTGTCCAATTTTAATTCTCGTGGTCTGAGTGCTATTTCTAGAGCTGTCTCTCCTGATGAGTTTCGTCGAATTATGACGTGCACCACGTATAACGAGGCTTGGGATGCTTTGAAATTGACACATGAGGATACGAACGCGGTTAAAGAATCAAAATTAAAAAATTTGGCCACCCAATTTGAAACTATCACCATGTCTGAATCTGAATGCTTTGATGATTTTTATGCTCGTTTGTCAGACATTGTTAACACATGTTTTAATTTGGGTGAGATTTTGAGATCTCTTCCAAAACGCTTTATTCCTAAAGTCACTGTTTTGGACTCTTTGGGAAATTTGAAATCACTTAAGTTGGAAGAACTTGTAGGTGATCTTCAAACCTGTGAGATTGACATGTTTCCCAAAACCATTAAGGCTAAGGATAATGGCATTGCTTTAAAGACTCATTTTAAGAAAAAGAAATAAAAAGTTTTAGAGTCCGACTCTGAGGAAGATTTTGATTTTAAAGAAATGGCCTTGTTTGCGAATAAATTTAAAAAGTTTTTCAAAATGAATAAAGAAAATTCTTCTAATAAAAAGAGAACTTTTGAGTCAAATAAAAAGAAAGAGGAGGCTAAAGATAGTGACAAGGAGGATGAGATCATGTGCTTTAAGTGTGAAGGGAAAGGGCACATAGCTAGAGAGTGTCCTACTAGGATAATTAGAAAGGGAAAAGAGACGGTTATGCTCGCCACTCTTAGTGACAGTGAGGGTGATTTGGGTGATGAAGGAGATGAGTCTGATAAAGGTTTTGGACATGGGATGGTTGTCATCTTTTTTAGTTGCGTGAGCACACCCACTTTGTCTCATAAGAGTGCACACGAGAGCAATGGTAGTTATTTGTGTTCGTCAAGCAAGGAGGAGAGTGGAGATGAAGGTGATCTCCAAAAACTTTTAGAGATTTGTACACCTAGACCTTGAAAACAAAGAAGTACAATCGAGATTTAGGTCGTCGGGTTTTAGATTTGGAGAGAGAGAAGGAACTTTTGAGAAAGGAGAAGTGTGATTTGAATAACACGTTGTCTAGTCTGATGACACGTGTATCCCAACTCGAGAGTGATCTCGAACGTGCTCGGGAGGTCAAAGTCAAGTTTGAGAAGGTACCTAAGAAAGTTGAAAAGGGGGTTCTTAAGGGTGAAGGTGAGAAGTTTGGAATAAGTCATGATGGTGCTTCTACTTCCCAATTAGTATCCGAGCTGGTTCCCACTTTAGTGACAATTTCACATGTGTCTCACCCTAATCCAGCTAGGCGTCCCATTCCTATTAGGAGAGCGCGTCCTAGAGTTTTTGAGAAAGGTGTTCCTTGGCCTATTTATGTTTGTTCCCATTGCAAGAGGAGAGGACACCTTAGGGAATTTTCCTTTAAGTTGGGTTATGTGTCACGTTTTGCTTCTACACGTGTTTCTGCCACACATGCACCCACACTTGATACTTTACATGCTCCCGGAAACTACATGAGAGAGTTTGCACATTTAGGAGAGCAAGTTAAGTTTTTAGTCAAAACATCACAAGAATTGATGGAGGTTTTTCATAAGTTATCACTACCTTTAGAAAACCCCTCCGCACCTAACGATTGAGGTTTGACTTATTTACTAGCATAGGATGATTTTCATGATGACATTTTTTGCCTATTCCTAGTATGTATCATTTTTGTATGTTTTATTTTTTGGGAAAAATTTTGAAAAATACAAAAAGATTTTATTTTTTTGATAAATGTTTTGAGAAAACCCAAAAATATTTTTGTATTTTGTTTGCACCTTTTATGGATGGACACTTAGGATGAGCAAGTCACAACATCATTCCATTTTTTTTCTTGTGACTATTTGATAGTGTTTTGAGACAATAGGTCAATTCATCCTTGTGCTTTATAATGTTTGGAGTCATTAAGATGTAATTAAGTGTTACTTCCTACATGTTTGACTCATGTTTCCTTTATTGCACACATGCACAGATTTGTTTGATTATTGTGCTTGGCTTATCACATGTTGGTTGGATGTTTTCACTTCAATCCTGTCCTTTAAAACGAACCAAGCGTGATAAAATTTTGATAAGGAAATTGTGCATATAAAAACCATTTTGTGAGTTTGTGTGCTTTGTTTGAAAACGGGGAAGAGCTGCGAAAGGTTCATTTTGCCTTTGTGAAAACTAAGCCACCATTAAATTGGACCTAAAAAATGGAGGAATTTTATTATCCGGGGTCCAAAGAGGTTAAAAGAGCCAAAAAAAATTGAAAGCCAATAAAAAGATATTCATGCCAAATTATGGGACATTTAGGTTTTTTCACCAATTCTCTAAAGTTTGAGAATTGAGATTACCTTTAAAAGAAAATATATATGAGGGAGTTTGGTTGGAGAATTTCAAACGGGTTTGCACGTCCTTGAAATGCTTGAAAATGCGCTACATAGTTTTGGACGTTATCGGTGTGGAAATCACTTTGACTTTGATTTGTTGATTTGCATAAGACGAGGTCATTTAAATTCAACAAATTTTTACACCTAAGGATACTTTTGATGATCATTCGTTAAGGGTACACATATGCATCGTGCACATATGATTGATTGAGTTGATTTACCTATTGAATGTGTTCACACCCATTCATTATGTTTCCATGACTTGGTTGTTTGAGTCTAAATCCATGGTGTGTGTTTTTTGTAGCGTATTTTTTTTTGAAATGTAACTTATCTTTGTATGAAAAATTGAAAAATCAAAAATAGTTTTTGCATTTGTTTTTTAGCATCTCCTTGCAAGAGCACGTTTACCATATTGTTTGATGCCCTGTTTTGTATACCGTGACACCTCGATTTTGCTTATTTGATTCATTCTTCTCATCTGTCTTATTGGGGACAACATAAAAAGGGGGAGAAAGAATTATCATATTTTGGGGGAGTTTTCAAATTTTGAGTTGTTATCATAAATTGGTATCTTTGTTTATCTCATTTCAAACTCGATACGTCACCTGGTATTTGCTTTGTCTCATGTGTGTAGGTACTTCTTTGATGATCTCTGAATTGCACACCCTGATGAGAAAAGCGTTGAGATTCCTGAAGATTTGAAGAGAAAACGATGAAGTCTTTTTCATTTGTATCGTTCCAGTTTTGGGTTCATGGAAGGGTAGATTTGTATAGGCATTTTGATATTTGATAATTCGTATGTTTATTTTTATATATGTACCGGCATAGACATAGGGGGAGATTTGTAAGGACAGTTTTGTCCATTATCAATTTGTATGTCGTTCACCATTACATCATTGAAGAAATTCATGATCGTATCTTCATCAACGGATTCGAATATCGAAGAAGAAAGGAATCAGATTTTTGTCAGCCGGACCGGTCCGCCTGTTTTAAAAAGGAACCGATCCACCACGGACCGATCTGCCAGTTTGAAAAAGAACCGGTCCGCCCCCAGACCGATCCGCCCTCTACCCGGACCGATCTGCTTATGCTTCAAAATAGTGGACCCCGGATCGAATGCGAATCGAAGAAGCCCTTTTCAAAAAGGAACCGATCCGGCCTCAGATGCAGATCGGTCCGCCTGGGATAAAATCGTACAGTGCTGTGAGTTTTTATATCTCTTTTGGTTTTCTTATTTGAACCAATTTCAGGGAGTTTGTTTTCTAAGATTTTTCAAGACAATTTTAAGAGTCCTAAATACTCTAAGTCTTCACCTTTTTGAGTCCCAAGACTCATGTTTTGATTCACACAACTTTTCATATCTTTGGGAATCCTTTGCAACCCAAGAACATAACTTTGATTTATTCAACCCTTGTGGAGAAGACCGTTATTCTTCTTCATTGCTGACCACCTAGAGTTCTTGCGGGAGATTCCAGCCGACATTGTTTCTAGCCATTTTCTTTGAAGGTTTATCGAAGACACCATGCGTTACACTTGTGGGCGATTATCAGGTTGTATGTAAGTCAATGGTCTTGTAAATTATTCAAAGTTCTAGAAATAAAAGGTTTTTCCCTTCGAGGATTTTTCCTTAACTTTGTGTCGCTTGTTTTATTTGTTTATGGGTTGACACTTGCACTTTAGGTGCAGGATTAGGGGCTGAAATTAAATAAGTGTGCGAAATTAGAAATTTGCGAAGTTAATCAATTATCACACAGTCACACTTTTCACATCCTGAGTATCTCTTCGTACACATCCTTGAACTCCCTCACCCCAAAATCTAATTGAAAGAGACAACAACCTCCTGTGAGGGGTCTTTCTCAATGTAATATAGGTGTGTGCTTGACCCTCCCTCAAGAAAAAACATCACCATAAGGAACATCTCTTATCCTGGAGTAAATAACACTATGGTTCTTTCGAAACAATCTACCATTGCGTGGTAACTAGCTAACCAGCCCATACCTAAAATGATGCCATGACCCTCCATATCTAACACTAGAAGGTATCTAACGCTTGAAGGTCGGTGGCTACACAAAATCTCCCCAGACATAAAATACTTGTGTACTACTCACTTAGTAATTTGTATTCCATCAATATTAATCATTATCTCTCCCTATAAATATTTTAATAGACACATAATATTAAATTCAATTAAATTACGAGACACGTGTAATTTAAAAATACCTGAATTATTAAAATTAAAAATATTTAGAAATATGGGGTGTTACATATAGAATTTCATCTAGTTGGACTGAAATTTTGACAAGTTTTTTTATGTATCTATGAGGTCTCTAGAATACCAACGCCTATGCTCTGCTTAGTCTACAAGATCTCTCAGAGTTTAGCTCAAATTGCTACAAAAGGGAAGGACGTCTCTAACAGTTTGAACATCTATAGCTCAACGAGAAGTTTTTTAAGTCACATAGGACACTACACATTGCATTTGATTGCATAATTTCTTATGATTTTTGTTTATATGTTTAAAGAGGATTTATAAATATTTTTAAAACATTTTTAAACATTTAAATCAAATTAATTCTTAAAATTAAATTATTTGTCTCAATTAATTTAAATTACAAAGAATATTCATAAATTATTAAGAAAAATATATTTGTGTTAAAAAAAAATTGAAAATATTGTTCAGGATTTTTCCCATATTTTTGGGGACTTTCTCTGATTTAATTTTGATTTTAACATCAATTTAAAATTATTTACAATTCTGAATTAAACATTTATTTTTAATTTTGGTATATTTTTATATGTTATATGCTTGTTATACCTAACTAATACATTGTCTTATACAAAGAGTATACATGGTATCTGTATGCTACTTACACACGAACTAAACAAATTTTGTATAGAAGTTTCGAAATGCCCACTTGTCATGATCTAAAGACATCAATGTGCGTTTCTTTATGAACTGTTGGATGGTTTTGTTATCAACGGCCGAGCTTGTGATTTTGCAATCCGTGTGCCTTTGTTTTTCTCCAATCAGAACACACTTCACTTCTTATAAATTGAGTCCCTTAGTTCCCATTTTTATTTGCTGAGATAATTTGTGAGCTTACCCAACTCTGCTAAACAAGAATCTAGAGAGAAAAAATAGAGAGAGAGAGAGTTTACACACTTCACACACAAGTGTTATTCACAACGATATGATCTTGTTTATATATCAAGTCTGAACATAGAACACAAAAATCATTTTGGATTTCTATTTGTGTGTTTGGTTTTTTGAAAAATGTTTGAATTGCTCCAAATCTTTTCAAAACCTCTCCTATTAGGGTTTGTATTTTTTTGTTTTTTACTATTTTGAAAAAAAAAACTAATACTTCACTTCTATTTTGCAACGATTAAACTGTTTGAAAGTGAAATATCTTCTCTAGTTATTTAGATGTGTTTTTAAGATCATTCTTCGTTTAATAGTTGTAGTATATTTTGGTATATACTTCTTTTATATCTCGTAAGCCCTTCTATACCAATAAAACTCTTCGAGAGTTAAAGTTATTTTTCTTCAAAACGAGAATCACATCGCACTAATGGTTCACATATCTTGTGATCCATGTTATACATGTTTGCATGCTAAGTTTTTTGTGTTAAGCTACATAAAAAACAGATGGACATACACAATTCTTGTCTAGTTTTACTCTAGTTTGATAAATCTGCCTTAAATCTAAGTTTTGTGAAAAGTTGAAAACCATTTCACACATTCATCTATTTAGTTTTAAGTTCAAGAATCTGTTAAAACTCAAAGATTTTGTAAGAAATATAATACTAGTGTTTAAAATTCTAATTTGAACATAAATAAAAAGGTTTAGACCTTTGAACCTTATTGATTAAACAAGACTTATTGTTTGATCTAATACTTGTCCGTATAGTAGGACATGGCTAGATTTTTGTAAGGACATATTTTCATAGGTCCGTTATCAATTTATTATGTCATATACCGCTACACCGTCGAAGAGCATTCAAGATTCATCTACATCAAATATGGATCCAAATTACTCAAGTTCTTCATCATTCAAGGCTCCGCGAAGTTTACTTTGGTAAGTTTATGTTTTAAATACCTTTACTTTTCACTTAGAGCTTTTGGGAGACTTTTACAAAATATTTTCTAAGTGTTGGAGCGGACGTTTTTGTCAAATTTTGAGAATGAGTATTTTTTCTAAGTTTTATAGCGGACCTCGATTTTGACGCCCAGGCCGTTCGCACGAGATCAGCATCTCGTTCGAACGAGATTAGAAGTCGCGCGATGTTGTTTGAACGACATGCGTACTTCGTTCGAGCGACATATGCTTCTCGTTCGAACGAGCTCGGATTTCGAGGCGGTGCATTTTTGTATAAATACTCATTAAATGTTAACATTTTCATTAAGAAGTCCATACGTTTTCTAGAACATAATCATTTAGGCTTCTTCTTTTAGGGTTTTAATCCTTTTTTGATTTACAATTCACAAAACTCCCATCTTGCTTTAGTGAATTGTTTTGGTGTTCAAGAACACATCTTTGCCTTTGTTTATCTTTTGTGGAGTGCGTTTCTACACCATATGGTTGCGTGTCATTGAGGATCTTGCTGTGTGAAGATTCTTTACTGAAGATAGGACTGCGATTCCTTGGAGGGTGCTGCGGGTATTCTGTTGCTGAGTTCAAGACTACGAGTCTTTGTGGGTTGGATGCATGTTGATCCATTGAAGATTTCTCTATGTAATTGTATGTCGCGATTTATAGATTCATAGTGAAATAAAGGTTTTACCCGAAAGGGGTTTTTTCCTGAAATCTGTGACTCAACATTTTTGTTGTGTCGCATGCGGTATTTGTTTACAGTTTGACACACGCACCATAGATGCATGTTTAGGGGATGAATTAATAGACTCTAATTAAATAAGTGAGCCAAATTAGATATTTGCGAATTTAATCAATTATCACACAGTCTTACGACGTTTTCAAATTGGTATCCGAGCGGGTTACGCTAATTTATCACGTATTCCTATTTTCCGCAAAATCGTGTGATATTGATTTTTTTAATCAGTTTTGTGAAAAATCGCATTTTTTCTATGGAGCACTTCTATAATAAGATGCCTATTTTTGATGAGTCTAATTATGCCTATTGGAAAGCTAGTATGAAATCTTGTTTAAAAGCCATTGACGAGCGTGTTTGGTACCTTTGCAAAAATGGGTGGACTCCTCCCACGGTCACCGTTGATAATATCTCTTCTTTAAAACCCATGTCAGCATGGACTGAAGATGATCATAAAATATCTAAATATAATTCACGTGGTTTGAGTGCTATTTCTGGAGCTATCACTCCTGATGAGTTTCGCCGAATTATTACGTGCACCACATCTAAAGAGGCTTGGGATGTTTTGAAATTGACACATGAGGGTACGAACGCGGTTAAAAAATCTAAGTTACAAAATTTGGCCACCCAATTTGAGACTATCACCATGTCTGAGTCTGAATGCTTTGATGATTTTTAGGCACATTTGTCGGACATTATTAACACCAGCTTTAATTTGGGTGAGGTGATTGATAACACGCGTGTCGTTAAATAGATTTTGAGATCTCTCCGAAAACGCTTTATTCCTAAAGTCACTATTTTGAAGTCTTTGGGAAATTTTAAATCACTTAAGTTGGAAGAACTTGTAGGAGATCTTCAAACCTATGATATTGACATGTTTCCCAAAACCATTAAGGCTAAGGAAAATGGAATTGCTTTAAAGACTCATTGTAAGAAAAAGAAAGAAAAAGTTTGTGAGTCCGATTCTGAGGAAGACTTTGATTTTAATGATATGGCCTTGTTTGCAAAAAAATTAAAAAATTTCTCAACATGAACAAAAATAATTCTTCCAATAAAAGGAAATTTTTTGAGAAAAATAAAAAGAAAGGAAAGGCCAAAGAAAGCGGTGAGAAAAAAAAAAGTGTCTCAGATGAGGAGTGTGAGGAAGATCTTGAGAACGTGACTTGTTTTGAATGTGGGGGTAAGGGACATAAGTCGTTTGAGTGTCCAACATGGCTTATAAAGAAAGGGAAGAAAGTAGCCATGCCTGCCACACTTAGTGATAGTGAGGGTGATGAGGGAGATGAGTCCGATAAAGGTTTAGCACATGGGAAGGTTGTCGCTTTTTCTAGTCGTGTGAGCACATCCACTTTGTCTCACGAGAGTGCACACGAGAGCGATGATAGTGATTTGTGTTCTTCTAGTGAGGATGAGAGCGAGGAAGAAAGTGGAGATGAAAGTGAGCTCCAAAAACTTTTAGAGATTTGTACACCGAGACCTTGAAAACAAAGAAGTATAATCGTGATTTAGGTCGTCGGGTTTTAGATTTGGAGAGAGAGAAGGATGTTTTGAGAAAGGAGAAGTGTGATTTGACCGACACGTTGTCTAGTCTGATGACACGTGTATCCCAACTCGAGAGTGATCTCGAACGTGCCAGGGAGGTCAAATTCATTTTTGAGAACGCACCTACGAAGGTTGAAAAGGTGGTTCTTAAGGGTAAAGGTGAGAAGTTAGGAATAAGTCATGAAGGTGCTTCTATTTCCCAATTAGCACCCGAGACGGTTCCCACTTTAGTGATAGATTCACATGAGTCTCACCCTAACCCACCTAGGCGTCACATTCCTATTAGGAAAGTGCGTCCTAGAGTTTTTGAGAGAGGTGTTCCGAGGCCTATTTATATTTGTTCACATTGCAAAAGGAGAGGACACCTTAGGGAATTTTGCTTTAAGTTGGGGTATGTGTCACATTTTGCTTCTACACGTGTTTCTGATGCACATGCACCCACACATGATTCTTTACATGCTCCCCGAGACTATATGAGAGAATTTGCGCATTTAGTTGAGCAAGTTAAGTTTTTAGTCAAAACTTCACAAGAATTGATGGAGGTTTTTCATAAGTTGTCACCACCTTTGGAAAACCCCTCCGCACCTAATGATTGAGGTTTGACTTGTTTACTAGCATAGGATGATTTTCATGATGACATTTTTTGCCTATTCCTAGTATGTATCATTTTTGTATGTTTTATTTTTTGGGAAAAAATTTGAAAAATACAAAAAGATTTTATTTTGATAAACATTTGAGAAAATCCAAAAAGATTTTTGTATTTTGTTTGCACTGTTTATGGATGAAGACTTATGATGAACGATTCACAACATAGTTCCACTTTACATGTTACTATTTGATAGTGTTTTGAGACAATAGGTCAATTCATCCTTGTGCTTTATAATGGTTGGAGTCATTAAGATGTAATTAAATGTTACTTCCTACATGTTTGACTCATGTTTCCTTTATTGTACACATGCACGGATTTGCTTGATTATTGTGCTTGTCTTATCACATGTTGGTTGGGTGTTTTCACTTCAATCCTGTCCTTTAAAACGAACCAAGCGCGATAAATTTTGATAAGGAAAATTTGCATATAAGAACCGTTTTGTGAGTTGGTGTGCTTTGTTTAAAAAACGGGGAAGGGCTGCGAAAGATTCATTTTGCCTTTGCGAATACTAAGCCGCCGTTAAATTGGACCTAAAAAATGGAGGGATTTTATTATCCTGGGTCCAAAGGGGTTTAAAAGAGCCCGAAAAAATTTAAAGGCAATAAAAAGATATTCATGCCAATTATGGGCCAATTAGGTTTTTGCACCAATTCTCCAAAGTTTGAGAATTTAGTTTATTCACCTCTAAAAGAAAATATATATGAGGGAGTTTGGTTGGAGAATTAAAACGGGTTTGCACGTCCTTAGAAGTCTTGAAAATGCGCTAAATAGTTTTGGACGTTATTGGTGTGGAAATCATTTGACTTTGATTTGTTGATTTGCATAAGACGGTGTCATCTAAATTCAACAAATTTTTACACCTAAGGATTCTTTTGATGTTCTTCGTTAGGGGTACACGTATTCATCATGCACATATGATTAATTGAGTTGATTTACCTATCGAATGTGTTCACACCCATTCATTTTTTTCCATGAACTGGTTGTTTGAGTTTAAATCCATGGTGTGTTTTTTGTATCATATTGTTCAAGGTGGTATCTTATTTTTGAATGAAAAATTAAAAAATACAAAAATAGTTTGTGAATTTTGTGAGATATCCCTTTACATGCCCGTAGCTTGATCTTTATCCATGGTGTGTTTTTTGTATCATATTGTTCCAAGTGGTATCTTATTTTTGTATGAAAAATTAAAAAATCCAAAAATAGTTTGTGAATTTTGTGAGATATCCCTTTGCATGCGCGTAGCTTGATCTTTATCCATGGTGTGTTTTTTGTATCATATTGTTCAAAGTGGTATCTTATTTTTGTATGAAAAATTAAAAAATCCGAAAATAGTTTGTGAATTTTGTGAGATATCCCTTTGCATGCGCGTAGCTTGATCTTTATTTGCTATGCATTTTATCGTGACACTCCATGTTTTGATTTTTTCTTCTTATCTGTCTATTGTGGGACATCATAAAAAGGGGGAGAAAGAATTATCATGTTATGGGGGAGATTTTGCATTATGCGGGAGATTTGATTTATTAATGCTTTTTTCTTAAATCATTTCAAACTCGATGCGTCATGAAGGTTTTGCTTTATCTCATGTGTGTAGGTACAAAGACTGAAGATTATGATGTTGCACACCCTGATGAGAAAAGCTTTGAGATTTGATGAAGATTTTTGAAGAATAATTTGAGATCTTGCAAATTTATTCATGGGAGGGTAGATTTGTATAGGTATTTTGGTTTTTTGATAATTCGAATTTTTTATGTATGTACCAGCATAGACATAGGGGGAGATTTGTAAGGACATATTTTCATAGGTCCGTTATCAATTTATTATGTCATATACCGCTACACCATCGAAGAGAATTCAAGATTCATCTACATCAAAGACGGATCCAAATCACTCAAGTTCTTCATCATTCAAGGCTCCGCGAAGTTTACTTTGGTAAGGTTATGTTTTAAATACCTTTACTTTTCACTTAGAGCTTTTGGGAGACTTTTACAAAATATTTTCTAAGTGTTGGAGCGGATTTTTTCATCAAATATTGAGAATGAGTATTTTTTCTAAGTTTTATAGCGGACCTCGATTATGAAGCCCAGGTCGTTCGCGCGAGATCAACATCTCGTTCGAACGAGATTGGAAGTCGCACGATGTCATTTGAATGACATGCTTACTTCGTTCAAGCGACATATGCTTCCTGTTCGAACAAGCTCGGATTTAGAGGTTGTGCATTTTTGTATAAATACTCATTAAATGGTAACGTTTTCATTAAGAAGTCCATACGTTTTCCAGAATAGAATCACTGCCAAAGCAGTAATCATTTAGGCTTCTTCTTTTAGGGTTTTAATCCCTTTTTGATTTACAATTCACAAAACTCCCATCTTGCTTTAGTGATTTGTTTTGGTGTTCAATAACACATCTTTGCCTTTGTTCATCTTTTGTGGAGTGCGTATCTACACCATATGGCTGCGTATCATTGAGGATCTTGCTGCGTGAAGATTCTTTACTGAAGATAGGACTGCGAGTCCTTGGAGGGTGCTGCGGGTATTCTCTTTCTGAGTTCAAGACTGCGAGTCTTTGTGGGTTGGCTGCGTGTTGATCCATTGCATATTTCTCTATGTAATTGTAAGTTGTGATTTATAGATTCATAGTGAAATAAAGGTTTTACCCGAAAGGTTTTTTTTCCTGAAATCTGTGTCTCAGCATATTTGTTGTGTCGCATGCGGTATTTGTTTATGGTTTGACACACGCACCATAGATGCATGTTTAGGGGCTGAATTAATAGACTCTAATTAAATAAGTGAGCCAAATTAGATATTTGCGAATTTAATCAATTATCATACAATCTTACAACATTTTCAATTTTGAACCAAAAACTTAATATATACCCAAACCTATCTTGAACTCGAATTGAGAAGTGATTTGAACAATGAATGTTTTCTTACATTGAACAAGAACTGGTTAAAACTTATAATATCTTTTTTAATAAGGTTTTATATGAAAATCTATTTTGAATCTAGGTTTTGAAAAGGACATAATAGGATATTATGTTAAAGTCATTTTTAATCTAAAATAATTTTTAAAAACTATTTGATAAATCTATATTTGATTTTTTGCTTAATCTCATATAAAGTTTTGTTAGTCAAATATGATTTAGTTTGTACATTGTCTTATAGTATTATTGATTGATTGCGTGGGATATTTTTTCTTACTGTTTGAATCTGTATAACATATCTATTAGTGTTATAGGACTGTTATTATATTTCATCATACATCTAAGTTTTATTCACTCACATAACACGTTATACACTTAGGAACTGAAATAATTGTGTAAATATCTTGCATAGTTTGAGTGTTTGAAAGAATTATAAAAGATTTTCTGAATTTGTTAAGTTAAGACGATTTGAATTAAAAACAAAGAGCATAAGTTTTGTCCAAGATATCTAGGAAATAACTATTGTTGCATATCATTCATCTGTATCATTTAAGGTGTATGAGTCGTAGTATTATAACTCACAGCAATTACGCTTCACTAGAATAAGTCACTAAGGACTGAGTTGATCCTGTGATTAAGGAAGCTAGAGGGAAAAGCAAAGACGGGTAGAAAGAAAACTCTTGCGGGAACAAAGTGAAACTTAGTTCAGAAGAGAAACCAACGCAAAGTATCATGGTATTAGATAATAGCTTTCTGAATAGTTTATTTTGAATCTTGTTGCATGCTTTCATAATTATTCCTATTTTGACTTTATTAGTCGAGTAGAATAGTTCGATCCTTAAAATGATCCATGGTTATTCCCATGGTAAGGGTTTTTGCAATATAAAATAAAAACATGCGTGTTGTACTTTTCTGTCTAAATAACCTCATTCAAAAAAGTAGGTTAAAGAAATAGAAACTCGCCTAATTAAATTAAAAATGTTATTATATGTTTAATAATCTTGATTAATCAAGATAGTAAAATTGGACTTTAAGAATTTAAGTAAAAAGTTTAAATTCGTCCTGCTTGGGTCCTTTGTATAAACTCATTCGTATCTTGAGTTCACTCAACTCTAGTTACTTCCACATAATGTTTCAAAAGCACACCATCCCCCTCTCGAGTTGTATCTAAGGTACCTTAGGTGATGATGTTTGGGACTTTGGTTTCTCTCTAAAGAGTGTATGATTCAAGTGCAAATCTTTGGCAACAAGTAGTAACCGGGCAAGACTGGGATAGTATTCCTCAGGGATTGAACACTACTAAGAGAACAAGATTAGGATAAAGGATATTCTCTATTTGTCACAATATTAAAGTGTAAAAGATGATTTGATTGTTTAAAAAGGTGATTGTGATTAATCGCAAAACTAACATGCGTGTAATTAACAAATAACAAGCCAACTACAACGATATACCGAAATGAACTAAGTTAATAAAATGTATTGAGGATCGTTCTCCCATCTCAGATTCGCTAATAAAGATGATAGGTCTTGGTTCAAATTAATTCTAATCGAGAACAAATAATTCGATCCGAACATCAATCATGTAGAGACTAAACTCATCAATGGAGGATTATGATTAATTATTTATTGCTAAAATGGGTTGGGATTGTAGTAAAGGTTAAAAAACTACCCCTTGCATGACAAGGGAAGTTAAGAGACTAGTATACTCCAATACCAACACAAGAAGTTCAATTAGAAAATCCTAAACCAAACCCTATATATAAAGTTCAAGCATCTGAGGTGGGATTATGATCCCCAATCTTAAGTTTAGCTACTCAAACTAGGAACTAGGCTACACATGCAAAGGAACCACATATTTAAGCTAGCCATAAAGTGTAAACACAAAACAATTAAAACTGAGGTAATAAATGCAATTTAAGTCTAAGGAACACACGTAGATATGGATTGAATGAACAAAGCTTGCATTAATTAACAACTAACTTGTGAGAATTCAAAGATTTACAGGTAGGAAGAGCAATTAATTCACTTGACCTAGGAGAGAAAAGAGAGTGTTTCTATATATCCAAATACTAACCAAAGTAATCTCTATCTTCGAATGAAGGGAAAAAAGGGATAACCCCCCAAAAAATCAAACCAAAATGGCAAACTAGTAATAAGGAGAAAACTAAAAACTCTGTAGAACCGAATCGATTCAGAAGAGTTCGAATCGATTCTCCTATGGAAAGTTGATGCACTGGTAACAACCGAATCGATTCGGCAGACCCTGAATCGATTCGGACCTACTTTTAAAATAAGGATGCTTTGATTTGGCTTAACTTTCCCCAAGTTTCACCGAATCGTTCGTAACTTCTTCGTTCTAGATCGGATTCATAGACCGTCAGAGGCCATGCGAAAATGAGAAGGAGGGATATAATTACGTGATGATTTTGGGACCAGAACCCCAATAATGAATTTATTAAAATGACCCCGAAGATGTAACTATCAACGGAACTTTTTCAAAACATATCCAAACTTCATAACTTGCATTCCCGAGACCTATAAAAGCTCAATTAATGCACACACAATATATATATATGACAAAAATGGGGTTTAGTCAATAAATGAGCATAAGAATTGGGAATAATATGTACGAGAATGCTAGAATGTACAAATTAACGAGGTAATAAATACAATAAATTTGACTTATCACACCCCCTAACTTATACATTGCTAGTCCCGAGCAATGAAGTATGAAGAAACAAGGGCCATCAATAAAAACAAAATAGGACAAATATGCACAAAGAAGGAAAATGCCACTTTGGCGGGCGAACGATTGCATTTAGCATATGCAATAAGCCATTAAACCCCTAGGTTACCCTAGTGGATGAGTGACGTCTCGTGAGGATTTTTAGGGATGAAACCCACAAACATCAAGTCAACTCAAACAATGATAAACCAAAAAATGATGCGTATCTCAACAAATATCAAATAAGCATAATCTATTAACAAAGTTAACAAATCTCACACAAAAAGACGACAATTATCGAAATTAAATAACTAACTTCAATACAAAATGAAACCATGGAAATGTGAAATAAGCGAAAACACGTGGTAATTTAGATTTGGAAAAACTTTCATAATCCATGTAAACGCAAAATCATGCATACTCAAGTTCTCTACGGATGTTACACTCAACAAATGAAAACGGTCAAAAATAGGATGTAACACACATGGGACATGCAGGCATAATAAGTAATCATAAAAGGAAACAAATCCGCGCACATGTCATCAATGAAGGACAATATATAAAAGTGAAAAATACAATCTCATGAAAGGATATTACATATTAACCAATGTGAAATGCACTTAAACAGATTATCGTTAATGTTCAATCTTTGAATCACATTACCCTAGGATCCAATAGGACTTTTCGGGTATATAATTTGGGAAAGGCTTAGGTTTGGAAGAGAAAGTCTATGTACAGGAGCAAAGGGGATTTTGGAATAACACGCGGGATAATGGAATTAATGGGAAATTTAAGCAATTGAATTCAAATTCCAAAAGCAAGATATACATGAGAGTAAGACTTTTGTTTCCATGTACATTGGAACCATTGATTCTATTTTTTCCTTTTCCTTTTCTTTCTTTTTCTTTTCTTTTGGTCAAATCATAGCTTGATTGCAATCCACATAAGTCAAACATCATTCAATCTCAGGAATAATCCCAAACCGGGGTACAGAAGGTGTATAAGGGTTTATAAATCCAATGTGGAGTTGGCTAGGGCATTTGGGACGAAAAGAAGGGTCATAGTTAGGTTCAACGGGGTTGACTACGGACATGTGTAAGGGTAAGGCTAAGGTCGTATGGGGTTTAACAACCAAGATGGCCAATGATCCTTTCCTAAAGTTTCATGTGATTCTCGAGACTTAACACCATTGAAAATCATGCTCAAGTGCTAATTCAATTAATAAGGAATCAATGAAAAGAAAAAGAGATTGTCAACAAGATCATTTTTCAAGAAAGAGATAGAGTATGTATACGCTTACAATTGAAGATAATTCTCGAATCTGACTTATGTAAGGGTATATCATGCGCCTTATGGTCACGAATTTGAAACTCTTTAAACCAAATAAAAAATAATTATTTTTGTATTTCACTCAAAGCTTCACAGTTTAATTTTATGAGGTTATTCACAATGCAAATAATATCAGGCTAAAGCCTAATAAACCATAAAATCTAAGCACGCATCATCGCTATACAAAAGGATAAGGCGATCATATACGTAATCATTGGAGACAAGGGAGAAAAATAAGAATTTGATGATTTTTTTAAATAAATAAATACTAACATCATAATCGGTATCATAAATGTAATCCATACCCCGAACTTTAAATGAACATTGTCCCCAATTTTAGTAGGGACAAAAAGGGAAAAGGGGCTAGAAAATAGTCACCCCAAAAGGAGTAAAGTGGAAAATCGTGCAACGGCATACCTGTTACATGTTAGTACTAACAACAACAATATATGCATAAGAGAGATCTATACAAGAGAGAATGAGAAAATGAAACTGAGTAATTTCATTAATATAATATCGAGTTGCGTACATGTGGATTAAAATCCAAAAATGGGAAAATACAATATTGACTCTCTCAACCACAACATACACAACAATCTAAAAAAACAAGCATATACAAGAACGAGATAGAGCAAAAATAGCAGCAAGAATAGGGAAAGTTCCTAAGAAGAATCGGGGTGGCGGCTAAAAGAACTAGGCACGTTGGGATCATGCGGGGCATATGGATCATAAAAGTGAGGAGGTACAGTAGCCTCGCCCCCACATAAATGTTTAAATAGGTCGATCTGGGCCCGTGCTAGCATAGAAATATCCCGCTCGTAAGCACCCCAAAACTCAGCAAATCCCTTCTCTTGGGTGTCCCAAAAAACAACAAAGTTAGTCTGTAATGAATCCATCCTCGCAGCCAATTCTCGAATGGGCCCAATGGATGTGGAATAGGGGGAGGGCCCTCCAAAACATTCGACATCGGATCATCAAAATCAAAGGCAATACCGATAGTCGCAAGGTCTATCATCAGTTGTCTCTTCCTCTCCCAATAAGATTTACCTAAGGTCTTCTCAATGGCATTATCATCAAGCAAGGAGGGCATCCTAGGTATTTTATCGTAGGTAACCCCCACACATGTAGCATCTCTATATATCCTAGAAACCAATTGTTCATAAGGGAGAGTAGTGGTTCCCTTATCATAGTAAGAGGAATTCAACATTTGCTTAAGCACTAAGGAAGAAAGGCTAATGACGATGTTGGCATCTAGGATATGATAGAGGAAATGGTCTTGTTTTGACCTTAGGACCGACTTGGTTTGGGTGGGGATGATATAGTAGATAGTAACTAAATGGATAAGGCGGTGAGAGTCGGGCATGTGCCTCGTAGGGAAAGTATCTCCCGTCCAAACATGACCGGGCACGAGACGCGCGATAAGAACGTCATTGGGAAGTAAGGAAAGAGGATTGCTTGATGAATATCTGTATACTTCTGATAACTAAGCTTTTTGCGTATATGGTCGTTGTTGAAAGCCAAGTTAGTCAAAACCTCAATTACCTACAAAATATAATAAACTCAAGTGTAGAGGTAAGTAAGGGTATCAATCCACTTTCTAGGGAGTAAGCTAGAGACAAATTCACATGTAGTTCACTTTTTATTTTCTTTTTGTGCTTTTTCACTTTTCTATTTTTTTTTTAGCTTTTTCAATATTAAAACAAAAGGGTGAGGTGAGGTCTAAACTAAAATAAACTAAAGTGTGAGATGAAAACTAACTAGAAATTTACTAAAATGAAAATTAAAGTCTAAACTAAAAATAAGAGATAAAGTGAGGAAAATAATTGTGAGAACAATCAAGGAGTGGGGTTATGCCATAATTTCTATTTAATCTATTTAATTAATTTATTCAAACTAAACTTCCCAAATTAATATTGAAATTACAAATCAACTCTCGTTGCAAATGTAATTTTAATAATAATCTTTTAGAGGATTAAATTTACAATCCTACAACTCACAAAATGTAGATCTAAACATCATCTAACAAATCACCCGCTAGGATCGATTTACTAAATTAGTTTAGATCATAAAAATATGATTAGAGTTGAAATTCAAAGAAATAATTTCACATTTTAGAAAAACCTATCTCTAGTTCGATTCTAAGATGGAAATTAAGACTAGAATCTCGATTTTCTCTCGAAAATCATTTACCCTCTCTCGAGGCGTAAATTAAAAGTAAGATTGCAAAAATACTCATCAAAGGGAATTTTAATTTAATTAAACTAATTAAATTAACATTAACATCAAAATAATGGGTTTCCCCACCCCTTGAAAGGGGTTTTAGCCTAACATGATATGAAACATGACAAATTAATAATCAAGGCTACTAAAATAAAAGAGAAGAGAATAGAACAAGCAAACCAAATCTCTTTGAGAAAGTTGAACTCTAGTCTTCCAATTTGAAGCATACACCTCTCAATTTGAATGATCAACAAATACACATGAAGCACTAACACACAAATTGATTCTCACTAGAATTACTTTCACTCAATTTAAACTGAAAAGAAGAAAATAAAAATAAAAATAAAAAAATTCTAATCTACTATTTATTTCTAACCCTAAAATTTGTCTCTACAATTTCCTCACTCTAATCTAGAATTCTTCACAAATGAGGTCTTCATCTTCTTTTCATATGCAATGGAGCAAATGGGCATAATGGTAAAAAGGTAGGGAGTGCATGTGGTTTGGATGTGTGCACATGAGGTGTGAGGTCATTTGGAAAAAAATCTGATTTGGATTAAATGTGCACATGAGGGTAGTTTGGGAAAATGGGGTTAGAAAGGTAGTTGGGGGGTATTTTGGGTAAAAGGTGGTAAGTTGGTTAAATGGTTTATTGGCACATGGGGTAATTGAGTTGGATTTGTTTGGTTTTGGATTATTTGGTATTGTGTTTTGGCAGGTAAAAGTCGTGGGTTTGGAGAAGTGGGTCTTGGCTTGGAGAAATGGAAATGGGTGATATGGGAAATGGGTTTGAAATGGGTATGGGTATAGAAGATGGATTTTGGGTTTCAGCCGGCGGGAGGGTTGGAGAGAGACGCCGGAGTTAAAGGGGTCGGAAGTGGGGGTTGCTCGCCGGAGGGGGGCTGCGCTGGATGGTTGTCGCGGTGGGTGAGGTGAGTCGCCGGAAATGGGCAGGTCGCGAGGTGAGGGCTGCGATCGGAGTTGGGCCGCCGGAGCAGTGGGGTTTGGACGCTGGTGGCTGCCAGGTTGGTGTCGGCGGCAGGGGGGCAGAGAACGGAGGGAGAGGGCGCGACCGGCGAGTTCACGGGTTGGGGGCTGCTATGGTGGGAGATGGGTATTGGTTTTGTTGGGTTTAGATGATGGGGTTTTGTTGTTAATGGTGGTGGGTTTGTTGGATTGATGATGGAGGAGAGAGAAAGGGGTGATGGGGTTGAGGTTGAAGATGGTGGGGGGGGGTATTGGGTGTGGTGAGGGTGTGTGGTAGTATGGTGAGGGTGAGTGTTTGGTTAGGTGTAGGAAAATGAAGGTGGGTATGGTTGTGTGGGTGAGGGTATAGGATAATAGGTGTGTGTGTGTTTAATTTGAACCCCTAAAAATAATAAAAAGACTCAATAAAAATTAATAAAACTAAAACTAAAAAAAATAAATAAAATTTAACTAGAAAAATAAAACAAACTAAAAATAATAAAAATATTAAAACTAAAAATAAAATCCTAAGCTATTAAAAACTAAAATAATAAAACAAAAGAAAATAAAAAAAATGAAAAATTTAATAAAAACTAAAGTCCTAAAAATATAAAATCTAATAAACTAAAAAATAAATGAAATCCTAAAAATTAAAATCTTAATAAAATAAAATAAAACTAGAAACTAATAAAAAATCAAAATAAAATAAAATTATATTAATAAAAATAAAATAGAAAATAAAATCTAAAAATTCTAAAATAAATCCTAAAAATAGAAAAGACTCAAACTAAAAATCTAAAAATTAATAAAAATGACACAAACAAAACACACAGAGGGTTTGGGACAGCTAAGGCTAGGATTAGGTCTCGGGTGAGGTTCTTGGGGTACAGGATAAGGGTATTTAGCTCCATTAAAATGCACAATTGCTTTGAAATACGCGTTTGAACACCGCAACGTGCATTAAACCTGCATATTAAACATTTAAGCGCATAAGACCCATATTGCCGAGAATTAGCAACTAAAATACAACTATTCGGGGTATAAAATGTACAGTTTTGGGTGCTTATCACACCACCCCCAAACAGAGCGTTGCTAGTCCTCGAGCAATAAGATAGAGAGAAAGAGAAAGATAAGAAACCAAAAGTGTACCACTTTCGCGGGCACTTGCGATTGCACTTAGCATGTGCAACAAGCCTTTAAACCTATAGGTTGCCCTACAGGACGAGTTGTGTCTCGTGAGGGTTTGCAGGGAATATACCCACAAAATTCTTATTTTGCAAAAATTTATTGAAGGGCAGTCAATCTCTTATTAGATGTAGAATAATCGTACAATCCATCACATGAGAAATATTTTCAGAAATACAAGCTAGAATGTAAAAAGTTTAGCTAAGTAAATACTCAAGGCACATCCTTCCTAGAACTCAACGTGTGTAGTGTGAATCAGTCAAAACGGGTCGAGTATCACAAGAGTAATTCCTAGATTGCCTTGTCGGAATCAACGCTTCAACTTCAAATCTCACGGATATATCTCTCTCAAATGAACTCACGAGATATGGGTCAGTGTATCGCTCTTGTGTGTGAGGAGGTGAGTAAATGTAAGCAAGTTCAAACGTCTCACACACACATAAGAAAGAACGAACATATAGAAATAAAATTGATCTCATGAAAGGAATGTTAATCACTATAGTGAGAACGTCGAGTTATTCACCGCGTTGACTTTCATTCGCCCGAACACCTAGGGGAAATGTGGATGTATATGGGTGAGGGGGTAAATGAAATGGGATAAGTGGGATGCGATGAGGTGGAATAGGATGGGATGATGATATGATGGATGGATGGTGGATATGCGATGTAGGGTATAGTGGTGATATGAATGATGATATATGAATGGATATGATAGAAGAGTGTTCTATACTTTAGGCACAAATGTCTTTATTACTAACTACAAACTCTCTTTTTCTTTTCTTTTCTCTCTCTTTTTTTTCTTTTTTTTTTCTATAATTTGCTATTTTTTTATTTTTTTTCTTTTTCTTTTCTTTTTCTTTTCTTTTTTGTTTTTCTCTCATTTTCAAACCAACAATGAAGACATTTACATTTGAAATCACACTCTTTTATTTGAAAATGATGATGGATGATATAAATGGAGGTGATAGGTGATGGTGTGGGGAAATATATGGGAATATGGAAAAGCATGGGAATGTAATGGGTGAAGTGAATGGGTAATGTATGGGGGGAATGTAATGGGTGAAGTGAATGGAAAATGATGTATGGAAAGGTGGTAAGTGTATGGATGAAAATCTAGTATTCAGGACAAATTTCAAGACACGTATTTCTTACAACTCGAAAGTGATGTCATTCTCAGTGATCAAGCCAAAAAATGAAGAATAATGAGATCATACAACAATTTAAAGTGCGGACCCAAACGAAGTTGAATCAACTTGTGACTCGGAGATTGCGTAAAACACTCTAAAAGGATGAAAGGCACAAATCTCGCGGGCTAAAGTCTCTACTAGTGATCCTTAAGGTTCTCTTTAGAATTATAGTACTCTTCAACTCTAAATGTAATGACGTGATAAGTGCGCAAATTTTTGTTGAGTCTAGAAATTCATGGTGCAAAATGCCTTGTTACATATTACATAAGCTATTAGAAAAAATATTCTCTAGCTTGATTCCTAGACTTTTGAAAGATGGAAGATTGAAAATTCACATCAATGAGTGAGATGAAAGAAATTGCACGAAATTTTAAAAATCAGGTTTAAAAATCAAAATTTTTCAAAAGAGGCACGATTTTGATAAAATTCCCCACCCCCAAACAAAAAGGAACATCGTCCTCGATGTTAGGTAAAATGATTTTTAAAATTGAAAGCATAAGGAAGGAAAGAGATTACCAGAAATCAACCGCTAATGAAGTAGACATGTGAATCCAAGAATACACCTGAATGAGTGATATAAGAAAAAAAGGTGTACAAGTCTATAATCATGAGAAAGCATAGGGTGATGTGAAACACCACCCCCAAACAGGATGAGACTCATACAAGAAACGCGACCTGCCTCCCGGTAGCACTAAGTTTAACGTCTTCAGCCAGACCGATGAAATCTCACCCTAAAGATAAGATCTATGAAAGCGCAGGGCGGCAGAAGAATGGGTGATGAAAATCACCCCCAAACAAGACTGAAGCGTCAGTCTTGCTGGATAGAGGCTAAAATGGTCAATGCACCTGTATGGCAAAGTGCATCACACGATGCAAAGCATCGGTGGACCATGGGCGGGTGGGAAAAAGGGTAAAGGTGAAGAGGCATCGGTCTCGAGCCTTGTTGAGCGTAAAGGTGAGGGTAACTAGGGCCCTATAAGCATGATGCTCAAGTTGTATGGGAAGGCAAAAGGGTTTGGTAAGTGGAATGGGGTGGGGCTCATAAAAATCACACGACCATTCTATAAATGGGCGATGGTAATGGTCGTGCCGTGACACACCAGGGAGCTGTTGAGAAAAATCAACATCACAAAAGAGTGGTGTGCATGGAGGAACAAGTTCGATGTCACGGTGGTGGAGAGTATCACCATAACTCTCGTGGAAGGTGGATGGTTTTAGGTTAGGATCTAAAACTGTAGATGGAAACTGGAAATGTGCAAAATCAAGATCCAAACCAGGTGGTGGGGTGGTAGGTATAATGGGTGGGTCAGGTGGGATAAATGGTGTATCGGGTAGGATAAACGGTAGAGGAAGATGATCCAACTCAAGCGTGGGAGACACACACTCATTGGGAGGAGTAAAGGAATACTCACAAGGGAGTGTGGTTTCTAAAGATGGAGTTGTAAACTTCTCCACAAGAGTAGCATCGGTAAATGGGGTGAGTGGGTAAGACGAGGCACCAAGATCGGAGATAGAGGAATCGATAGAAATATCGGGCTCAACGGGAGCCATGCATGGTGGGACATCATCCAGATCCGAATAGTTAGGAACTATCATAGATTCTATCTCGGGAAAATGGTGATCACTCGTAGCCGGAGCTAACCTAGGATAAATTGGTTCCTCGGGAACACAACGGTGAAGCTCAATAGGTATCGACTCGGGCATTTTTTTGGATATGACGGGAGAGGGAATAGGAATGGGAACCGCAATGATGGGTTCATAAGGACAGGGAGGGGTTGGATCAGGCTCACTAATGAAAGGTATGTCAACACAATTGTCGACTTGGGACCCGGACCATGGAATGGTCTCAACTTCAAGATTCTCGGGGTGGTAGGGTTGGTCACACGCAAATTTTGTGTCACAAGAGGACACATCATCATCACACTCGGTTGCAATGATGGGTGGGGTCATGGGAATATCCGACTCTCGCGCACACACCAATTCATTTAATCGTTGTTCAAGCCTTTGGAGAGCTTGAGTTTGAATTGCTTGCTCTTGCTCAAGTATGAACTTTTGCAAGAGGGTTTCGAGAGTGGAGGTGGATGATGGTGTTGGTGGAATGATGGGTGGTGGTGGTGGGTGAGGTGGACACAACGCGCTATAATCAGGACTATATGGAGAATACTCAAATGAAGTGTGTGGGGTGGGGGCAAGTGCATCATACACGAAAGGATCGCTTTCGTGATGGACAATTGGTTGAAATTCAGTGGGTGCGTAGTGAGGAAACTGATCGTGAGTGAGTGCACAAGTTTTTCATGACGACTGTTGGAACGTGTGAGGATCCACAACATCGGGTTGGGATACGTATTGCATGGAAGGTTGATCAGGCCTCCACGAATAACTCGGGTACTCACACAACTCGGGATTGGATACATCGGGATAATGGGCCGAGGTGGGTTCCGGGACAGTGTCATATGGATACACATGTTCCGTGGTGAGTTTGTATGGATATGACAAGTATGGACACACATGGGACATGTGATCGGCATTAGAACAGTGGGTGCACAATAAGGGAGGAGGCACGTCGACACTTGACACCGAGGGTGATGAAATAGGTTGTGAGTGCATAGATGGGTCAAGAGTACCAATGGTACTCGTGAGAGAGGAGAAATCATGAAGAATATCATAAAGAGACCGCTCGGGATAACTCTCACACGTGTCACGTGTCAATGGAAAATGACCAAAGTAGTCCCGTAAAGGACGTTCTTCGGCCATGAGGGGAGAAATATTTTTTTTTGTCTAAAAAGGAAAGAAATAAAATATTTTTGGATTTTTTCTAAAAAGGAAAGAAAGAAAATATTTTTGAATTTTTTTTTTTTTGAAAATAAAGGAAGAAAAATATTTTTGGGTTTTTGGATTTTTTTTTTTTTTTTTGGAAGAAAAGGTGGGGAAAAATGATATGGACTCTTTGAATTGGACGGACTAACTAAAATCGACTACCGAAAAATGGAATTGGACACACACACAAGTCAAGAAAAATTCCTAACTAGCACATAGCCAATTTTTATCTTTAGATTTAGTGAGAGGGTAGTCAAATTTTAATTAAGTCCGCGGGCGATAAAAATCACGGAATTTCTATGAGTGATCGCCTTTGCAAAAATTTCTCCTATTGGGCCACCTAGTTGATTGATTTTAAATTTAGTGATGGCTAGGGTAGCACACAAATAGTAAGCGAGTGAGTCGGGTGATGAAATCCCTTCTTGTGAGTGACCGGGTGTAGGTCTTAGTCAATTAATTCATCACACCATTCGAAAATAAATACGAGAATAAAATCACATAAGAGCACACAAGAGCACACAAAATAATTGACTCGCTAACAGGAGAGGCGCGAGGGTTTAAGAAATGTACCTCCCACGGTTTTTAGGCCGTGGGGTGCCGAAAATGTTGAGTCGACCGGGGGGAGGTCACGCCTATCTCAGTCGTCCCCGGGAGTCCTACCGACCCAAGGTAGAGAGGCTTCTAAATCCTCGCCTTGGACGCCCTCTCTCTACCTTGTCCGGTTTCCCTATCACGCTTGTCTTGAATTATTACAAATTTAAATGAAAAATAAATGGTGTCCTATGCACCGCAATACAAGCAATGATAAAAATCCTAATACAAGCCTTCTAAAAAAAATATATAAAAATGGTACTAAAATGAAAAAAAAAAGTACAATACAAGTGAATCACAAAGTGGAATCCGCTCCGAGCTTCACAATCCCAAGAATGGCAACGGCGCCATTTGATAGAAAGACTTTTGCTTGTATTTCTTGTCGTTGCTTGAAAAGTCCTTCTAATCAACGGCGCCATTTGATAACTAAGCTTTTTGCGTATATGGTCGTTGTTGAAAGCCAAGTTAGTCAAAACCTCAATTACCTACAAAATATAATAAACTCAAGTGTAGAGGTAAGTAAGGGTATCAATCCACTTTCTAGGGAGTAAGCTAGAGACAAATTCACATGTAGTTCACTTTTTATTTTCTTTTTGTGCTTTTTCACTTTTCTATTTTTTTTTTTAGCTTTTTCAATATTAAAACAAAAGGGTGAGGTGAGGTCTAAACTAAAATAAACTAAAGTGTGAGATGAAAACTAACTAGAAATTTACTAAAATGAAAATTAAAGTCTAAACTAAAAATAAGAGATAAAGTGAGGAAAATAATTGTGAGAACAATCAAGGAGTGGGGTTATGCCATAATTTCTATTTAATCTATTTAATTAATTTATTCAAACTAAACTTCCCAAATTAATATTGAAATTACAAATCAACTCTCGTTGCAAATGTAATTTTAATAATAATCTTTTAGAGGATTAAATTTACAATCCTACAACTCACAAAATGTAGATCTAAACATCATCTAACAAATCACCCGCTAGGATCGATTTACTAAATTAGTTTAGATCATAAAAATATGATTAGAGTTGAAATTCAAAGAAATAATTTCACATTTTAGAAAAACCTATCTCTAGTTCGATTCTAAGATGGAAATTAAGACTAGAATCTCGATTTTCTCTCGAAAATCATTTACCCTCTCTCGAGGCGTAAATTAAAAGTAAGATTGCAAAAATACTCATCAAAGGGAATTTTAATTTAATTAAACTAATTAAATTAACATTAACATCAAAATAATGGGTTTCCCCACCCCTTGAAAGGGGTTTTAGCCTAACATGATATGAAACATGACAAATTAATAATCAAGGCTACTAAAATAAAAGAGAAGAGAATAGAACAAGCAAACCAAATCTCTTTGAGAAAGTTGAACTCTAGTCTTCCAATTTGAAGCATACACCTCTCAATTTGAATGATCAACAAATACACATGAAGCACTAACACACAAATTGATTCTCACTAGAATTACTTTCACTCAATTTAAACTGAAAAGAAGAAAATAAAAATAAAAATAAAAAAATTCTAATCTACTATTTATTTCTAACCCTAAAATTTGTCTCTACAATTTCCTCACTCTAATCTAGAATTCTTCACAAATGAGGTCTTCATCTTCTTTTCATATGCAATGGAGCAAATGGGCATAATGGTAAAAAGGTAGGGAGTGCATGTGGTTTGGATGTGTGCACATGAGGTGTGAGGTCATTTGGAAAAAAATCTGATTTGGATTAAATGTGCACATGAGGGTAGTTTGGGAAAATGGGGTTAGAAAGGTAGTTGGGGGGTATTTTGGGTAAAAGGTGGTAAGTTGGTTAAATGGTTTATTGGCACATGGGGTAATTGAGTTGGATTTGTTTGGTTTTGGATTATTTGGTATTGTGTTTTGGCAGGTAAAAGTCGTGGGTTTGGAGAAGTGGGTCTTGGCTTGGAGAAATGGAAATGGGTGATATGGGAAATGGGTTTGAAATGGGTATGGGTATAGAAGATGGATTTTGGGTTTCAGCCGGCGGGAGGGTTGGAGAGAGACGCCGGAGTTAAAGGGGTCGGAAGTGGGGGTTGCTCGCCGGAGGGGGGCTGCGCTGGATGGTTGTCGCGGTGGGTGAGGTGAGTCGCCGGAAATGGGCAGGTCGCGAGGTGAGGGCTGCGATCGGAGTTGGGCCGCCGGAGCAGTGGGGTTTGGACGCTGGTGGCTGCCAGGTTGGTGTCGGCGGCAGGGGGGCAGAGAACGGAGGGAGAGGGCGCGACCGGCGAGTTCACGGGTTGGGGGCTGCTATGGTGGGAGATGGGTATTGGTTTTGTTGGGTTTAGATGATGGGGTTTTGTTGTTAATGGTGGTGGGTTTGTTGGATTGATGATGGAGGAGAGAGAAAGGGGTGATGGGGTTGAGGTTGAAGATGGTGGGGGGGGGTATTGGGTGTGGTGAGGGTGTGTGGTAGTATGGTGAGGGTGAGTGTTTGGTTAGGTGTAGGAAAATGAAGGTGGGTATGGTTGTGTGGGTGAGGGTATAGGATAATAGGTGTGTGTGTGTTTAATTTGAACCCCTAAAAATAATAAAAAGACTCAATAAAAATTAATAAAACTAAAACTAAAAAAAATAAATAAAATTTAACTAGAAAAATAAAACAAACTAAAAATAATAAAAATATTAAAACTAAAAATAAAATCCTAAGCTATTAAAAACTAAAATAATAAAACAAAAGAAAATAAAAAAAATGAAAAATTTAATAAAAACTAAAGTCCTAAAAATATAAAATCTAATAAACTAAAAAATAAATGAAATCCTAAAAATTAAAATCTTAATAAAATAAAATAAAACTAGAAACTAATAAAAAATCAAAATAAAATAAAATTATATTAATAAAAATAAAATAGAAAATAAAATCTAAAAATTCTAAAATAAATCCTAAAAATAGAAAAGACTCAAACTAAAAATCTAAAAATTAATAAAAATGACACAAACAAAACACACAGAGGGTTTGGGACAGCTAAGGCTAGGATTAGGTCTCGGGTGAGGTTCTTGGGGTACAGGATAAGGGTATTTAGCTCCATTAAAATGCACAATTGCTTTGAAATACGCGTTTGAACACCGCAACGTGCATTAAACCTGCATATTAAACATTTAAGCGCATAAGACCCATATTGCCGAGAATTAGCAACTAAAATACAACTATTCGGGGTATAAAATGTACAGTTTTGGGTGCTTATCAACTTCCGAATTATCACCACATGCAACCAATATAGAAAGAATCGACTTTAAAATGATAATTTTCCTACCCCGAAAAAATGCCTCATAACACCCATCTCCTATTGAGAAGAGCGATGCATAAAACCTTATTACATGCTCCTTGTTAAAATCTCCCCCCGCTGCCAGATGGGCCTCCTAATGAAGTTTCTAAAAATTCTTCCTAACTTTATTAAGAAAGTCGCTAAGCTTCATTCCAATCTCAATAGCTATTGTTCTATTCGATGAAAATTTCTCCCTATACCAATCCCGCTCTTTGTGACACCTCGCCTAATTAAATACCGGGCGATCACTCCTTTATTAAATTAAAATCAAGGTGAACAGTTGGTTCATTCTTAGCATCACTGTCGTGAAAATAAATCTTCCAAATTAACACCCTAATTAATTAAGCTAAGTGTAAAAACCATTTTTTTTAGCATTACTTTCCAAATTTTAGTTTTAAAGAAAAATCATTTATTTATTAACAACATTTCAATAAGTAAGAATCACATCACAATAGTCCTGGAACATAATCCAATTAATTAAAATCATTCATTAATCGAATCCCATCATGCAAAAATTAAAGTAAAACATTCATACTGAAATAAATCCCATAGTAACAGTACTAGAAATAATTGAAATACAAATGTCCCAAATAAAACGTAACAATAGTGGAAAGGGCGACACATGCCCAATAAATGAGAATGATAGATGTGGAATCCAGTAAACGAAGTCGTTTATGCAAGTGACCTGCAACTCCCACCTAAGCTGCAGCACGTTCCTTTCAAGGGATCCTAAGCAAGACGCCCCTGTGGCTGGGCACCTGTAATATATACATATATATACAAGAGAGAGAGAGAAAAAGAAACGGGTCAGAGCCCGATAGTGTGTATGATTTAAAATTCATTTAGGAAGTATTTAAATTGATACAGGCCAATGCAACCACATATTAGCTCGATACTCTCTTGAGAAATTCTCACCTCTCTTCTAATATGCATGCTTATCGTACTAACCTTCCCAGCGGATTTTCTCATCCTATAACACCCTATCATTCCCCAATGATTTAACTTATCTTAGGTTATTCGCAGGATTTAAAACTGAACCATACCGATGTGTAAAAAGAAGATTTCAACTAGTATTCAAAGTTCTCGATTTAACTTTATTAATTTATAAAGTTTCCAGTGTCATATTATACTTTCTCAACGCAAGTATTACAATTTGAGTCATCAACCATGTCCTACATATCAAATCACATTAGCCAGTTCCAGATTTCAGAATTTCATATATATATATATATATATATATATATATATATATATATATATATATATATATATATATATATATATATATATATATATATATTTACTACTCGTATAATATATATATTACAACAGCACCCCAACTAAACTATGGTGCGGGCATACTCTACTATCCAAATCCCCATATCACTCGTATTAAGGGGAATACATTCGGAATCACTCTCGAATTGTATTAACAGACATACACAACAATATTGAGGCGAAGCATAGATTCCAACTCTCTAAGAGGAAAGCACATGCCCGCGTCTCTTAGGACCGTCTGAACTATCATTCTGATAGCTTGTACCAAGGATATCTATCTTCTAGGGTACAAGTCAATATCCCCCATAAAAGTCCCATCGAGATAAGACTGTCCCATCGCGGTAACCTCAGGGATAGAAAGTAGGGAGGGCATGTTTTTCACATGTATGTAATATATGCATACATAATCATATAAATATACCACTTTTATCATATTAATATAGGTTCCTCTCATCACCCATAATTACAACATTTATCCTTAATTTTACCATTATTAGTATTACGTTTAAGAGTCCGGTTCTAACTGTAACTCGAAGGATTTTCTCATCTGAATACGTAAGATGCATGGACTCTATCCTCCCAAGTATAAAATTTAGTAAGTGTCCTTTCTATATTTCAACGTAACTCTTTTACGCAACTCTCCCGTTAATTCATAAATTCATCAACCCTTAAGTAATTATCCTCAAAAATACAATTCCCGTCTCATATTAAGAATCCCAACATCACTCATAGGTCCTACTGGTCCTCCATATCTCCCAAAACATTTTATTAAGTATGCCTAAGAATTATTTCACATTAAATCGAATTTCAACTAATTAATAAGGGGAAACATGAGTCTTCCAGGAGGGGTCGATCGATCGAGGTCTGGTGCTCGATCGATCGAACCTTCGATCGATCGAAGCTCTGGGCTCGATCGATCGATCAAGCAGGTATTTCGATTTCTGCAGAATTGCAGTTACGGGTTCCATCTTATAACTTACACCAAATCCATATTTTACAATCCCAAATGTCTCAAAATTTGTACTACTAACATCCTAACATGATATTATACATTTCCTACGTAAAGCATGTCAATTTACGTCACTAAATATGGATTAATCATGCCAAAATTCCTTTAAAACTTCAAGAACCCTAGAATTCTCTAAATCATAGTTCCAATCTGTTATTACAAAAATTCCTTCTTATACTACATTAAAATTTCGTGGATTATTCTTCTATATCACCAACAATTTCCAGAATAAGGTTTAAGTCATCACTACATGCAAATTCCTATCATAATATAGGTTTTCTTCAATGTAATTCATCCCTAATCATTCCTAAACTAATATGAAGAATGCACCAACGAAATAAGAAAGATAAACACTTGCCTGGGATTTTCAGAAGTCTGGTTTGGTGCTGAATTGGGTATGGTTACGTTCCCCGTCTCGCGATCTACGTGTTGGTGGTGGCGGCGGTGCAAACGGGTGAGTTTCGGGCCTTGAATTTGCCTTGAGAGATCTCTCCTTCCTCTCCTATGGCCGTCACATGTGTTTAGAGTTTCTAACCCTAGATGATAACCCAGATATCTGATATAGCCCTTTAATTTTCGTGGGTTTAATTACCCAAAAATACAAAATGACTAAAATGCCCTCCTGGGGTACTAATTAGGCCTAAAAATGCCCCGAGACCCGAACTAAACCCCCGGGTACACTTTTTTGACTATATCGACCCTTCCGGACGCGTTGGCACACTCAAAACGACCATACGAACAACTTATAAAATATTCACTTTTAATTATCAATATTTAGTCCCGACGCGACACGGGCGCGTCCCGACCAAAATTTCCAAAGTTGTCATTTTATTCACTCGTGACATTCAATATAACCAATATTACATATTACTTTGCTCATTAGTAATATTCGACGAATTTCCCATAATTACTAACTCTTGTCACGTTAATAATTATAACATAATTAATTTCCGGATTTTTATTAAATAATTAACTCACATTAAATTTAATAAATCCCCAAATTAATATAGCATAAAAATACGGGGTATTACATACTTCCCCCCTAATAACGGAATTTCGTCCCGAAATTCAGAAAATAAGGCGTACCTGGTAAGAACAATTCTGGATATCTCTCGCGCATATCGGCCTCGCGCTCCCAAGTGGATTCCTCCACATTGTGGTGCTCCCACTAGACCCATACAAGTGGAACTATCTTTGACCTTAATCTCCTCTCACTATAGTCTAGGATAGCCACTGGTCTCTCCTCATAAGAGCTGTCAGGCTGTAAGTCTATCTCATCTATCGCGATGTGAGTATGGGCCATATCATCCCGAAGATACCGTCTCAACGACGAGATGTGGAATACATCGTGAATTCGATGTAAATGCTCTGGTAGTCCCAATCTGTATGCTACCGGCCCAATCCTCTCGATAATGTGAAATGGTCCTACGTACCTCAGAGCCAATTTCCCTTTCTTCCCGAACCTCATCACTCCTTTCATAGGAAATACACGCAGTAACACTTGGTCTCCCACATTAAACTCCCGGAAGAACCGTTTCGCATCGGCGTAGCTCTTCTGCCTGTCCTGGGCTACCCGAATGCGACTCCTGATCATTTCAATCCTCGGGGAGGTCTCTTAAATCACCTCTAGTCCTAGCAACTTGTTATCCCCCACCTCGAGTCAACAAGCTGGGGAACGACAAGGCCTTCCATGCAAAGCCTCAAATGGATCCATGCCAATCGTGAACTGATAAGAGTTATTATAAGCAAACTCTACCAGTGGAAGGTGTGGCTCCCAACCTCCTCCAAAATCTAGAACACACATGCGTAGCATATCCTCTAACATCTGATTAGTACGCTCTGTCTGCCCTTCTGTCTGTGGGTGATAAGCTGAACTCAGTCTCAAATCAGTACCCATAGCCTCCTGAAAGCTTTCCCAGAAACGTGACATGAAAATCTTGTCTCTATCTGATACAATATTCAGGGGCACCCCATGTAATCTCACAATCTCATAAATGAACAACTGAGCATACTGACCCGTGGTATAATCTGTCCGCACCGGCAGAAAATGAGCCACCTTGGTCAAACGGTCTACAATCAGCCAGATAGAGTCGTGGCCCCGCTGTGATGTAGGCAACCCTGTAATAAAATCCATGGAAATACTCTCCCACTTCCACACGGGTATTTTCAATGGCTGAAGCAACCCTGACGGTTTCTGATGGTCCACCTTCACCAGTTGGCAGGTAGAACACTTGGACACAAACTCAACAATGTCCTTCTTCATCCCACTCCACCAGTACTGTCTCCTCATATCCTCGTACATCTTATCTCCTCCAGGATGCACTACAAATCGGGACCCATGAGATTGGGTCATCACTGCATGACGCAATTCTGCCTCTTCTGGAACCACCAATCTCCCATTAAACCTCAAACCCCCGTCAGAACTAACAGAATAGGACTCAGCACCTTCAGCTAAAAGCCGTACAATCTGCTCTTGGCAAAACGGGTCTGTGGTCTGTGCCTATATCACCCTCGTAACAATCTCGGGTGTGACTGTCATAACATATATGAAGGAACGGGCTACTGCGTCCTGGTTACCCAACTCCTTCCACTTCGCTTTCCAGACATCCGCTACCTCATTTACCGGTCTATGACTCAACGCATCAGCAACTACGTTGGCCTTCCCCGGATGATACTGTATGTCGAACTGATAGTCTTTCACAAACTCTAACCATCTGCACTAACACATATTCAGCTCTCACTGAGTGAACAAGTACTGCAGTGATTTGTGGTCTGTGAACAAGCGGAATTTCTCCCCCAATAAATAGTGTCTCCATATCCTCAATGCAAAGACGACCGCTGCTAACTCCAGGTCGTGGGTGGGGTAATTCTTCTCATGCGGCTTAAGCTTGCGGGAGGCAAAAGCTATAGCCTTCTCTTCCTGCTGAAGTACTCCACCTAGTCCCCATAAAGAGGCATCGGTGTAAACCAGGTACTCCAAACCCGGCTTCGGTAAAGCAAGGACTGGTGTTGAAGTAAGCTTATCTTTCATCTCGTCGAAAGCCAATTGACAAGCATCATCCCAAACATATGGTACCCCTTTGCGATTCAGGTTCGTCAATGGACCCGCTATTTTGGAGAATCCCCGAATGAATCTCCTGTAGTATCCGGCTAACCCCAAGAAACTACGCACTTCGGTCGGTGTCATGGGTTGTCCCCATTCCCTCACCGCTGACACTTTACTCGGGTCAACTGCTATCCCCTATTCAGAAATAACATGCCCCAAGAACTGTACCTCTCGCAACCAGAATCCACACTTCTCGTACTTAGCATACAACTGATGCTCTCGTAGAGTCTGAAGAACCTGCCTTAAGTGCTCGGCATGCTCCTCCTCGGAGTGTGAATATATCAAAATGTCATCTATAAAGATGATGACAAACTGTTCCAAGAACTCTCTGAATACTCGGTTCATTAAGTCCATGAATACGGCTGGAGCATTTGTGAGACCAAATGGCATCACTCTGAACTCGTAAGACCCATATCTTGTCAAGAAAGCAGCCTTTGAAACATCTTGCTCTCTAATATGTAGCTGATGGTACCCCAACCTCAGATCTATCTTCGAAAAGAAAGTTGCTCCCCTCAGTTGGTCGAACAGATCATCGATTCGAGGCAACGGATACTTATTCCGTATCGTGACCTTGTTCAACTCCCGGTAGTCCACACATAACCTCAGTGAACCATCTCTCTTCTTTACAAACAGAACTGGAGCGCCCCAAGGTGAGGTACTCCTGCAAATGAAGCCCTGACCTAACAGCTGCTCTATCTGATCTCATAACTCTCGCATCTCCTCCGGAGCCATACGGTATGGAGCGCGTGCTATAGGTCTCGTATCTGGCAATAAATCTATGACAAAGTCTATCTCTTGACTGGGGGGTAGGCCTGGTATCTCCTGGAATACATCGGAATACTCACAAAAGACTGGTATCGAGTCTAAAGGAATCACAACCTCCTTAGAGGTATCCTCCTCTATATAATACAAATGAGCGGTCGAGCCTCCCTCTGGGTGAGGCATCCCCAATACAAACATCTCTTGCCCCGAAATGACAAAAACAATGCTCCCACCGAAGCAATCAATCATGGCTCTATAAGCTGCGAGCTAATAAATACCGATAATAACATCATGCTCATGCATATCTAAGACTAACATGTCTGCAGGTAATACCAAGCTACCAATCTCTACCCCCACTCCCTGGCATATAAAGAAAATAAGCGACCCACTTCCGAGTGGCGAGTCCACACATGTCATAGTGCTCTCTGCTGTGGCTAACAACCCTAAGGCCTTCGAAAAATGCCTAGCTATAAAACAGTGCGTCGCCCCTGTATCAAACAAAACCCGACCCATAGTGCCATGGATAGGAAACATACCCTCAATCGCAGGTGGTCCCTATGGTGCTGCTGCCTAGTGGACGTTAAAGACACGTCCATACTGTAACTGCCCCTACTGCACTGGAGCTACTGGAATGGCTGGTAGGGCTGACACCTGGGCTGGAGCTGGGAGGGCAGCCAGAAAAAGTGGTCTATGTGGCTCATTACGGGCACCCTGCTGCTGTGGGACCCTATCTCCCTCAGGACAATCCTGGCACCTATGACCGTGTCTACCACACCCAAAACATCGGCCTTTGAAGTTGCCTCCCCTCTGACCCTGTTGACCACGACCCTACTGGCCGTTACCTCCCCGCCATTGGCCCTGTTGGTCCTGGTGATTACGCTGTTGGCCCTGTTGGCCCTGCTGTTGACCCTGCTGTTGGTGTTGGCCTTGCTGGCCCTGATGATTAGGCTGGCCCTGCTGACCCTGCTTATAACCCCCAAATCCCTGCCTAGAATCACCTAAACGGAATCGCTTAGCAGGGTCCCCCTGATGGGAACTCTGCTCTTGCTGACGAGTCTGTCTATGAGATGGTGTCCCACTAGCACTATTACCCCCGCTCCTGCCCTGCTGGCTAGACTCTACTACTCTCTTGCATCCTTGAAGATGGAAGCGGTGATCCTGGCAATGTAGCAACGCAGCATTGAGTACATCAGTGAAAGTACTCAAGGATAGATTTCCTATAAGATGCTGACGGATCCTCCAAGCTAACCCGTCCACAAATAACATTATCTTATTGCTCTCAGTGGGTGCCTCATTTGGCACGATGGTGAGAAGTCTCGTGAACTCCTCCTCATACTCAGCTACGGTAGAATTCTCCTGCTTCAAGTTCAGTAATTTCCGCCTCATCTCAGTCTGCACGGCGGGTGGAAAATACTTGCGGTCAAACCGCTCCCAAAATGTCTGAATCGGGATCGTGTCCCTCTCCTCCAAGGTAGTAGTGGACTCCCACCACTGCAAAGCAGCCCCCACCAGCTTAAAGGAAGCCAATAACTGCCTTTTCACGTCGGTGCACTCATACATACGAAGATGCCGCTGGATGTCTTTCTTCCATTGGCTGACTGTGATGATATCTGAGCTACCAGAGAACTCAGGGGGATGTGCTTTCTGAAAAGCATCCCTAACCCTCTCCCATGCAGATGGAAGCTGTGCTGGTACTGGCGCCACTGCCTGAATCTGGGGTGGAGCCTTCTGAACCACCGCTAGCGCGGCATTCACCGCCTTAGCAACAATGGCAGCTACTTCAGTAGCATTCATACTACCTTGTGCCGGAGCTGCTGGTTGCTCAGCCTGGGCATGCCTATCCTTCGGTGCACGTCTCGGAGGTATCTGAAACGTGAAGAAGTTTATTAGTCTACAGTCATTATCAAGTCATAAATAGCTGAAGACGTAACGTAAAAGCAGAAATACAACCATCCTAAAAATAGGGCTCTATATCAAAGAAAGCAACGCTGAAAGCATAATTATCCCCACAGATCCTAAAGGACACTAGAACCTGATGCTCTGATACCACCTGTGACACCCCGCCTAATTAAATACTGGGCGATCACTCCTTTATTAAATTAAAATCAAGGTGAACAGTTGGTTCATTCTTAGCATCACTGTCATGAAAATAAATTTTCCAAATTAAAACCCTAATTAATTAAGCTAAGTGTCAAAACCATTTTTTTTTAGCATTACTTTGGAAATTTTAGTTTTAAAGAAAAATCATTTATTTATTAACAACATTTCAATAAGTAAGAATCACATCACAATAGTCCTGGAACATAATCCAATTAATTAAAATCATTCGTCAATCGAATCCCATCATGCAAAAATTAAAGTAAAACATTCATACTGAAATAAATCCCATAGTAACAGTACTAGAAATAACTGAAATACAAATGTCCCAAATAAAACATAACAATAGTGGAAAGGGCGACACATGCCCAATAAATGAGAATGATAGATGTGGAATCAAGTAAACGAAGTCGTCTATGCAAGTGGACTGCAACTCCCACCTAAGCTGCAGCACATTCCTTTCAAGGGATCCTAAGCAAGACGCCCCTGTGGCTGGAAACCTGTAATATATACATATATATACAAGAGAGAGAGAGAAAAAGAAACGGGCCAGGGCCCGATAGTGTGTATGATTTAAAATTCATTTAGCAAGTATTTAAATTGATACAGGCCAATGCAACAACGTATAAGCTCGTCACTCTCTTGAGAAATTCTCACCTCTCTTCTAATGTGCACGCCTATCGTACTAACCTTCCCAATGGATTTTCTCATCCTATAACACCCTATCCTTCCCCAATGATTTAACTTATCTTAGGTTATTCGCAGGATTTAAAACTGAACCATACCGATGTGTAAAAAGAAGATTTCAACTAGTATTCAAAGTTCTCGATTTAACTTTATTAATTTATAAAGTTTCGAGTGTCATATTATACTTTCTCATCGCAAGTATTACAATTTGAGTCATCAACCATGTCCAACATATCAAATCACAATAGGAAGTTCCAGATTTCAGAATTTCATATATATATATATATATATATATATATTTACTACTCGTATAATATATATATTACAACAACACCCCAATTAAACTATGGTGCGGTCATACTCTATTATGCAAAGCCCCATATCACTCATATTAAGGGGAATACATTCGGAATCACTCTCGAATTGTATTAACACACATACACAACAATATTGAGGCGAAGCATAGATTCCAAGTCTCTAAGAGAAAAGCACATACCCGCGTCTCTTAGGACCGTCTGAACTATCATTCCGATAGCCTGTACCAAAGATATCTATCTTCTAGGGTACAAGTCAATATCCCCCATAAAGGTCCCATCGAGATAAGACTGCCCCAGCGCGGTAACCTCAGGGATAGCAAGTAGCGAGGGAATGTTTTTCACATGTATATAATATATGCATACACAATCATATAAATATACCACTTTTATCATATTAATATAGGTTCCTCTCATCACCCATAATTACAACATTTATCCTTAATTTTCCCATTATTAGTGTTACGTTTAAGAGTCCGTTTCTAACTCTAACTCGAAGGATCTTCTCATCTGAATACATAACATGCATGGACTCTATCCTCCCACGTATAAAATTCAGTAAGTGTCCTTTCTATATTTCAACGTAACTCTCTTACGCAACTCTCCCGTTAATTCATAAATTCATCAACCCTTAAGTAATTATCCTCAAAAATACAATTCCCGTCTCATATTAAGAATCCCAACATCATTCATAGGTCCTACTAGTCCTCCATATCTCCCAAAACATTTTATTAAGGATGCCTAAGAATTATTTCACATTAAATCAAATTTCAACTAATTAATAAGGGGAAACATGAGTCTGCCAGGAGGGGTAGATCGATCGAGGTCTGGTGCTCGATTGATCGAACCTTCGATCGATCGAAGCTCTGGGCTCGATCGATCGATCAAGCAGGTATTTTGATTTCTGCAGAATTGCAGTTACAGGTTCCATCTTCTAACTTACACCAAATCCATATTTTACAATCCCAAATGTCTCAAAATTTGTACTACTAACATCCTAACATGATATTATACATTTCCTACATAAAGCATGTCAATTTACGCACTAAATATGGATTAATCATGCCAAAATTCTTTTAAAACTTCAAGAACCCTAGAATTCTCTAAATCATAGTTCCAATCTGTTATTCCACAAATTCCTTCTTATACTACATTAAAATTTCGTGGGTTATTCTACTATATAACCAACAATTTCAAGAATAAGGTTTAAGTCATCACTACATGCAAATTCCTTTAACAATTTAGGGTTTCTTCAATGTAATTCATCCCTAATCATTCCTAAACTAATATGAAGAATGCACCAAAGAAATAAGCAAGATAAACACTTGCCTGGGATTTTCAGAAGTCTGGTTTGGTGCCGAATTCGGTATGGTTACGTTCCCCGTCTCGCGATCTACGCGTTGGTGGTGGCGGCGGTGCAAACGGGTGAGTTTCGGGCCTTGAATTTGCCTTGAGAGCTCTCTCCTTCCTCTCCTATGGCCGTCACTTGTGTTTAGAGTTTCTAACCCTAGATGATAACCCAGATATCTGATATAGCCCCTTTAATTTTCGTGGGTTTAATTACCCAAAAATACAAAATGACTAAAATGCCCTCCCGGGGTACTAATTAGGCCTAAAAACGCCCCGAGACTCGAACTAAACCCCCGGGTACACTTTCCTGACTATCTCGACCCTTCCGAACGCGTTGGCGCATTCAAAACGACTATACGAACAACTTATAAAATATTCACTTTTAATTATCAATATTTAGTCCCGACGCGACACGGGCGCGTCCCGACCCAAATTTCCAAAGTTGTCATTTTATTCACTCGTGACATTCAATATAACAAATATTACATATTACTTTGCTCGTTAGTAATATTCAACGAATTTCCCATAATTACTAACTCTTGTCACGTTAATAATTATAACATAATTAATTTCCAAATTTTTATTAAATAATTAACTCACATTAATTTTAATAAATCCCCAAATTAATATAGCATAAAAATACGGGGTATTACACTCTTCCTTTGAACGGAAGGTTTCAAAGCCATTGCAACTGGTCACAACATTGGTTATGGGTTTTTGAGCCATATAGAGCCTACAAAAATTTCAATTCAATACATACACAATTAGTGTAATGCATAAAACCAAAATAAGCATGAAAAGGGTTCGAAAAGGAACAAAGGGCATGTCAAAAGAAAGTAGACTCATATGCATATTCGACATGCACCACACTCAAATAATGGATAAACATTGTAAATGTTCGAAAAACGGTGCAAAAATGGAACAATTATGGACACCATGCCCATTGGGGCATTTTATCGAACATCTTGTTGTTCCTTGTGTTAAAAATGGGAGAAAAGTGTATTTGATTCATTGAATTCCCCCAACAAATACACCTCAATCAATAAAACAACAATCACAATGTGTATTTGTTGGATACAGTAGGAAATTAGCAGAGAAAATGAGCTTTTCATTTAATCAAACACAATATATTGAATGGAAGAACAATCCCCTATTTTGAACACAATTCAAACAAATTACAAATAGAAATCAATATTAAAAGGTTTGGATTAATACCTTGAATGAGTACCCACTGAGAGAAGGAGAGAAATTAAGTAGGGAGAAGTGTGGGAAAATGAGAGGGATAAATAAGTTTTTCAAATGTTGAGGAAAGAGTTGGAGTAAAAGAGGTTAAGAGAATGGAGGTAGATTTGAAAGGATGAATAAACAAATCGATTCGAAGAAGTCCAAATCGATTCACATATATCGAATTTTGAGAATTTACTTGGTGGCGAATCAATTCGGAGGAGTCCGAATCGATTCGAAATGGCACTATTTTTTACTGTTCACAAGCGAATCGATTCGGAGAATTTGGGGAGCCTACTGGAAGTTCTTACGATTTGCACTAAAAGGGACCCAAATCAATTTGGCAAGGGCCGAATTGATTTTCTTATCAAGACCTACTTAACTGCCTAACATTGAATCGATTCGGAGAAGTCCGAATTGATTCGCACATCGATTTGCAACTTTTTGCTTCACTGTTTCATCCAATCTTAAGGAATTAAGGGTTTGGGCTAGAATTTCATGGTTCTAAGGACCCTAATGTATATAACTAAGATATAGAATAGGTCCAGGATAAAAATTTTGCAACCCCACATGAGCCGGGGGTTGCTCGGCACAAAAATATAATTCTGGGAGTCCTATTAAGCCCTGTAAACAGGGTCAGACAACAAAATTGATTCCGAAGAAGGGTCAAATGCTTCTAGAAAGGGTTTCAGGCATTGACCATTAACCTTCAACCAGTTCCCATATTTTGGGTCTTCTATCTTAATCGCACCGTGAGGAAAAATGGTCCTAACCACATACGGACACATCCACCTCGATTGCAACTTTCCTGAAACTAAATGGAGCCTGGAATTATGTAAGAGCACTTTTTTGAGCGGGGTGAAAAGTTTTTTGGGATATGATTTTATCATGCCTCTCTTTCACCCGTTGCTTATAAATTCTGACACTCTCGTATGAATCATTTCAAATCTCCTCCAACTCATCGAGTTGGAGCATTCTTTTCTTGCGATCTTTGTACAAGTCAAAGTTTAACTTCTTTATTGCCCAATAAGCCTTATGTTCAAGTTTGACAGGGAGATGTCAAGGTTTTCCATACACAAGTATAAAGGGTGACATTCCAAGGGAAGTTTTATAGGTCGTGTGGTATGCCCATAATGCGTCAGTGAGTCTCAGGTACCAATCCTTGCAATCGGGATTGACCATTTTCCCAAGGATATGCTTAATATCTCGATTGGCCAACTCATCTTGGCCACTAGTTTGAGGGTGGTAGGTCGTTCCAACTTTATGAATGACCCCATACTTTTGCATAAGGTTCACAAACGGAGCATTAAAAAATGCGAACCATTTTAGCTAATTATCGCCTTTGGAGTTTCAAAGCGCAAAAGTATGTGTTCCCTAAGAAACTTTAGCACCACTCGATGATCACTAGTCCTTGATGCTATGGCTTCCACCCACTTAGAGACATAATCAACCGCCACTAGGATGTAAATATTTCCAAAAGAAGGGGGAAATGGGCCCATGAAATCGATGCCCCAATAGTCAAATACTTCAATCTCAATTTCTGGCTCATGTTTCGATGAGTTATGGCTCCCAATTTCTGGCAACGTTCACACGAAATGCAGAATTTATGTGCATCCTTAAATAATGTCAACATAAGAGTTCACGCGAAGATGAGAAGGAGGGATACAACGTCCTTGAATAGTTCGAGACCAAAACTCGAATGCTGAATTTAATAAAACGCCCTCGAAGCTGTAACCGTCAACGGAACTTTTCCGAAACTTATCCAAACTTCACAACTTGCATACTCGAGACCTATAAAAGCTCAATTAAGGCACACACGATATATATATATATATAACCAAAATGGGGGTTAGTCAATAAATGAGCATAAGAACCAGGATTAATATGTACGGGAGTGCTAGAATGTACATATTAATGGAGTAATAAATACAATAAATGTGACTTATCAGACTTAATAGAAAATGGCTATATACGTCCCACTGCACTTATAGCAGAAGGCAGTTATACACTTAGAAATTTAAGGACTATTGAATTCAGTAATGAATAAAAGAAGATAGGCAGTTTTAATAATAATGGTAAGAATACAATATTTATTACTGTTAGTGAAAATCTACTGAAACGAACCCGTCATGGCATTACTAGAAAAGAAGTTTGGGACACTTTAGTCATTTCACATGAAGGAGATGTTAGAGTTAAAGAACGTAAAACTCAAATCCTTCTGCAATAATACAATATGATTGTTATGAATGATAATGAACCTTTTGATGATTTTTACATGCGCTTTGATGTAATAACCCAACTGTATGCTAATGGAATTGTGTATACGAACAAGGAAATTTGTGATAAAATACTTAGGTTTCTTGATCCTAGGTTTGATCATAAATGTTATGTCATTGAGGAAATAAATTACCCATCTCTCATTACTTAATTGCTCTTCTCTAAAAAGCTATGGAATTAGAATCTTCCTTTAGGAAGACTTTAGCTAAATGATTTTAAAATGATTCTGGTGGTAATTCTAATGTTTCCTTTAAATCTATTTTATTTGATAAAGATAAAAAAAAAATAGCTCAGATATAACCCGAGCCTCCTATTGAATCTGATGGAGAGGCTGATGATCTCTAAAAAATTGAGAGTGAACTTACACTTATTTCAATACAGTTCAAGAGACTATTAAAAAGAAGAAATTACGTTGCAAAAAGAGGAGCACAATCTGACTATCAATCAAACCAATCCTCTAGACCTCAAAACAAAAACACTAAATAGTGCGTTAATTATGGTAGTAATAGCAGCCAACCTGATAAGTCGGCATGTCATTATTGTGGTAAATTAGGCCACTTCATAGCTGAATATGGATCTAAACCACAACCCAAGCAATATTTTTATCTTAAGGACCATCTAATCAAAACTTAGGATGACTCTTCTAATTCTGAACTAAAAGATGACCAGGATACTTCTGAATCAAAATTTCGTGCATTTTTCGGGAAACTCTATGACTGTTGTGATGGTACACATTTTATTGGTCTAACTGATTCTGATGAAGTAGAGTGCGATAAAATTCTTGATTTAAAATGTGCAAAATCCTTGTTATCTAGTCAACCAGCTATGCGTGAATTAACTGCGACCATAGATGCAAAACGTTTTGCTTGTGTCGATGATATTATTTTTAACTTGAATGAAACTAATGACACCTCACACACTATCATTGAAATAATAGGGATGAAAATTTTGTTGGTTATGATTATTATGATGAAATCCATGTTAAAACCTTGAAAAATAGGTGGGAGTTATCTAAATTGGTTAAGTCACTTAGTGAGACCCTATAAAACCATCATATGATAATTCAGCAAACATAATTGGAGGCGAAAGACATCAAAACTAATTTTGAAAAAAAAGGCTTGATTTTGAAAAATAAATATATGGTTTTGGAATTAAAGTATCCACTCTTAATGAAAAGATTTTTATTTTTGAACAAATATATAAAGCCACATTAATTGAACTTAAAAACCCAAAAAGATGTGTGCTAATACTTTTAAAAAGTTACGAGATTGAGAAAAAGAATATTTTAACTTGGATACACTTTTGGATTCTCAAAAATATGATTGCAATACAAATTGATTAAATTATGAAGAACATTTTAAAAATAATCCTTATATTAAAATTATTGTTTTCGTCAAGGAAAGTTTCCAAATATGACACAATTTTTGTAGTTCCACTTCAAACGAAGGAAAACAAGCTTGAATGAAAATATTTTTAAAAATGAAATTGATGTCAAATATCCCCCTATTTTGTATGTTGACTCTCTTAAGTACACTCTACCCCCATTAAGTAACAATGTTTGTCCAAATATGACTTAGGTGAATTAAAGTCTAGAAATATAGTGCCTTATATAAAAAAGCCTATTGTTAATCGCTAATGTATTATATGTGATGTTTTTGTACACCAAAACTGGGAATGCCTGAATTATCGCAAGAAAAATACTCCTTTTCAAGTCTTTAACTCCAAAGTAGAGAGATTTACACATTTTTTAGGGCATAACACTAATAATAACTAGATGCATTTCTTAATCATCCTAGACCTTAGTCTAATAAAAAATCATTCAAAAAATGGAATATCCCCTCCTATATCTCAAAAGGAACAAAAACCATTGAAAACTATGTCTATTTGGATAAGGAATAATGATCTGAGACCCCACCTAGATTTTTTGAAAATAAATTTTATTATTGTTTTAACGGCCATACGTTGTGGATTAAAAAATGCTAAATGGTACTTAGATATTAGAAGCTTGCATCATATGAATAGGGATATAACAAGACTTAAAGTTGTTATTCACTATAATGGTGGTAACATAACTTTTTGGGGACAGTTAGTCAAAGGTATCCTTAATGAAGATGGATTACCTACTGTAAATGATTTGTTATTAGTCCAAGGTTTAGAATAAATTTTCTTTCGATTATTCAATTATGTAATAAGTGTGTCCAAGTTAAATTTACCAAAAACTTCTGTTATGTCATGACCAAGACCGGAGACGATTATATAAAAAGAACTCGCACCATAGATAACTATTATAAAGAAAGTGATTCTATCTCTTGTGGGTTAACCATTTATGATGAATTTGACATATAGCACAATAGGCTGGGTTATATAAATTTTGATAACATGAATCGGTTGTCCACACAGGAGATTTTTAGAGGCTTGCTTAAATTAAAGAAATATGCACATACTATTTATGAGCCTTTCCAGATTCAGAAAATTACTAAATCTTCTCACACGAAGGTTAAGGACATAAACACCACTGCTCCCCTAGAGCTACTCCACATGGACTTAATGGGTACTACTAGAATAATCAGTTTAAATGGAAATTATTACATTCTAGTTGTTGTGGATGACTTTAATTGGTTTACACGGGTGCCAAAACAAATCAGACACCTTCAATCATTTTAAAAAAACATTACAATAATTGAAAATGAGAAAGACACCTAAGTAACTCGAATAAAAAGTGATAGGGGTGAGTTTAAGAAAACTGAAGTTATTGAGTATTGTGATTCCAACAGTATTCACACCATTATAGTACTCCAAGAACTCCCTAACAAAATGGGGTAGTTGAGCATAAAAATTGAACTATTCAAGAAATGGCTCGGGTGCTTATCCATGCTAAAAACTTACCTCCATACTTTGAAGAAGAGGCTTTTACTAGTGTTGTTCATATTATTAACCACGTGTACCTCATAAAAAATGTCAAAACTACGCCTTACGAATTATAGTTTAGTAAAAATCCCACTTTAAAATATTTTTGAACCTTTGGTGCTCCTTGTTATGTTTGCAATGATAAGGAAAATATTTATAAAGGCCAAAGGGGATAAAGTAATCTTTTGGGGATATTCTCAAAATAGTAGGGCATATCGTATTTATAATTTACAAACTGAAACAATAATAGAATCCCTTAATGTTGTAGTAATTAAAACCACATTAAAGGAAATGAGTAATGACCTATCTGTTGAAATTGAATTGGATTCAAACATTTTAAATGAACCAATCTCAAAGGTAGATGAGTCTTACCCATTTTAACCTCAGTGGTTCCTAACAGGGTTTCTAAAGACAATTATTCCATAGATATTGTGGGTGATGTCCTTGAGCCTATGGGAACTAAAAATCAATTATGCCAAGTGACTCACTTGGCTACCTTTCTCTCCTTAGTGAAACCAAAAATAGTTAATGAAATACTAAATTATTCTTATTGGGTTGGCACGATGCAAGAGAAGATATCTCAATTCAAGGATCATGATGTTTGGTATCTATTACCGAGGCCCAAGGAAATTAAGGTCATTGGTGAAAAATGGATTTTTAAAAATAAGAACGATGAGAAAGGAATAGAAATTGAAACAAAGATAGGCTCATTGCCCGGGGGCACTCACAAAGAGAAGGATAGACTATAATGAGAGTTTTGCTCTGCTGACTCATCTCGAATCAGTGAGATTACTTCTTGTTGTGTCATGTCATTTACAATTCAAATCATTTCAAATGGACGTCAAATCAGCCTTTTTGAATGGCATTCGGACTGAGGAAGTATACGTGGAACAACCCAAAGGATTTCATGACCCAAAAAAGCCCAATCACGTATATAGACTAAAAAAGTCCCTTTACCATTTAAAACAATCTCCTCATGCATAGTATGAGCGATTAACATCTTTTTAATCTCAAAATTCTTTTGTTAGAGGTGGAGTTTATAAAACCTTGTTTGTTACAAAATCTAATGAGGATGTTTTAATTGATGAAATATATGTTGATGATATTTTCTTCAATTTTACTTCTTAAATTGAGGTGGACGTTTTTTCTAAAGTCGTGAGTAGTGATTTAAAAGTGTCTCTTACGGGGGAGTTACAATATTTTCTACGACTCCAAGTTAAACAATGTGATGATGGATTATTTATTTCATAATTTAAGTATGATAAGAATTTGATTTCAAAATTTGGACCTGAAAATGCTAAGATATCTTCCACACCTATGGCAATTAATACTAAGTTAACTAAAGATGAAATGGCACTATTGTTGACCCCAATTTATATCGTAGTATAATTGGTAGTTTACTTACTTGTTGTGAATAGATCCGATATCCAATACGCAATCTGCATTTGTGCACGGTTTCAATCCGAATCTAAAGAGTCGCATCTCACTTGTGCCAAAATTATTTTAAAATATGTAGAAGGTACAATTGATTATATATTTTAATATTCCAATGACTCTACTTGTGAGATAATTGGGTACTCAGATGTGGATAGGGGCAGTAGTAGAAATGATTATTGTTCCACTTTAGCTGATTTTTTTTTATCTAGGATATAATTTAGTAGGTTGGTCTAGTAAAATGAAAGCTAGTGTCACATTATCTACTGATTATTCTGAATATATTGTTGTCGATGCATGATTTGCTCAACTTGTGTGGATTAAACAAATGTTACATGATTTATGTGTCTTTGAGTCAAAAGTTCATCTGCAAAAATGAAAGTGAAATTAATATCGCTAAAAATATTGTGCAATATAGTCGAACGAAAGACATTAATATTCGGCGTCACTTTATGAGAGAGTTAGTTAAATCAAAAGATCTAGTTATTGAATATGATGTTACTTATAAAAAACTTGCTGATTTATTTACTAAACCATTAAATAAATGTCATCTTGAAAGACTTTGACACATGATCGGAATGATTGTTCTCAATAATTAAAAAAAATTCAGTCATGTCTTTATTCTTTGTACAAGATCTCTGAGATTTTGGGTTAAAGGTATCGAGAGAATACTATATCTCTTAAATTCAATTTTTTGTATGAGACTCTTCTTAGACCTTTGACTAATGCCTTTCTAGTTAATTTTCAACCATCGTCTAATTTAGTCAAAATAGGTGAGATATGAGTACATACTTTTGATCAAGTTGTTGATTTATTTTCTATATTGTATACTTTCTGCACATATTCTGAAATTTTATTGAGCATATTCTTCTCACTTTCTTCTTGGAAGATTGGTGCTTTGTATTTTTAGGACTGCTGCTCACCTATCATTTTGAGTCATTTTATATTCTAGGATTAGGTGGGTAGATAGAAAATATTTTCTATAAGAAACTCTAGGATTCTTTTTTCCTTAGTATGTCATTTGATGTACTCAGGCGTTTTGTCAAAACTAGTCCAATGGGGAAGATTGAAGGTCCCTATATAGAGTACTCTTACGGTTAGTTTTTTTATGGTGTTTATCAATATAGATTTTCATCTAGTTGCACTAAAATTTTTAGAGGAAATTTTATGTATTTATGTTATATCTAGAATACCAATGCATATGCTTTGCTCACTCTACAACATCTCTCAGAGTTTAGCTCAAATGGCTTCAAGATGGAAGGTAGGCTCTCATACTTTGAACATCTATGGCTCAATAGGAATTTTTCTAAGTGACATGGGGCACTACACACTCCATTTCATAACATCATTTCTTGTTGTTTGTGTGTGTATGTTTAAAGAGGATTTTTAAATACTTTAAAAACATTTTTAAACATTTAAATCAAAGTAATTTTTAATTTTAATTAGTTGTTTCAATTAATTTAAATTACAAAGAATAGGGACAAATTGTTAAGAAAAATATATTTGTGTGAAAATACATTGAAAATATTTTTTGGATTTTTCTCATATTTTTTGGGAAATTTTCTAATTTAATTTTGGTTTTAAAGTGAATTAAAAACTAGTTAAAATTCTGAATTAAACATTTATTTTTAAATCTGGAGTATTTTTATATGTTATACGCATGTTATACCTAATTAATACACTACCTTATATACAGATTATACACAATATTTTACGGTGCTTATACAATGACTAAACACGTTTCGTACAAAAGTTTTGAGATGCCCACGTGTATCGATCTAAAGAGATCAATGAGTGTTTCTTGTTAAACCATTGGATGGTTTTGTTATCAACGGACGAGTTTATAATTTTACAATCCGTGTGCCTTTGTTTTGCTCCAATCAGCACACACTTCACTTCCTATAAATCGAGACCCTTGGTTCCCATTTTTATTTGCTGAGACAATTTGTGAGATTACCCAAACTCTGCCAAACTAGAATCTAGAGAGAGTTTACACATACTTCACACTCATAGGTGTTCTTCACAATGATTTGATCTTTTTTTATAGATAAAGTCTAAACACAAAACATTAAAATCATTTTGGATTTCTGTTTGTGCATTTATTTTGTTTGAAAATGTTTGAATCCTTTCAAATCTTTTAAAAAACACTCCTATTAGTGTTTGTACTTTTTGTTTCGAACTATTTTGAAAATTAACCCTAATTCTTCACTTTTGTTTTCCAATGACTAAACTGTTTGAAAGTGAAATATCTTCTCTAATTGTTTAAGATTCATTTTAAATCATTATTAGTTATATAGTTATCGTATATTTTGTATATACTATTGTTATATCTTGTAAGCCCTGGTATACCAAGAAAACTCTTCAAGAGTTAAAGGTATTTGGATTTTAAATGAGAACCACATCACACTATTGACTCACATATCTTGTGATCCGTGCTATACCAGTTTTCATGCTTAGTTTTTTGTGTTTAGCTACACAAAACGCTCATGGACATACACGATTCTTCTCTAGATTTGTTTTAAATTTATAGATATGGCTTAGGATCAAAGTTTGTGAAACATTGAACACTATTTCACACACTCGTGTTTATTTGAGTATTTGTGCTCATCTATTTATTTCCAAGTTCAATAATCTGTTAAAACTCTAAGATTTTATAAGAAAGATAAAATCAGTGTTTAAAAAAAATCACCATAAATAATAAAGTTTAGAGATTTGAACGTAACTTATTTAACCGGACTTATTTTAAGACATAATACTTGTCCATATAGTAGGACCTGGACTGATTTTGAACCAGGAATTTATTCTGTACCTAGACCTATCTTGAACTTGAATTGAGAACTAATTTGAACAAGGACTATTTTCTTACATTGAACAAGAACTGGTTAAAACTCATAATATACTTTATAATAAGGTTTTAAATAAAAACCTACTGAGAATCTGAGTTTTAAAAAGGACATAATAGGATATAAGATTGTATTCGTTTTTAATCTAAAATGATTTTTGAAAATAGTTTGATAAATCTGTATTTGACTTTGTTCTTAATTTGATATATAATTTTATTAGTCAAATATGATTTAGGGTGTACATTGGATTAGATAATTATTGAATGATTATTTGTGATATTGGTACGTACGGTTTGAATCTGTATATAACATGTCTATTAGTGTTACAGGACTGATATTATATCCCGTCGTACATATTTGTTCTATCCACTCACATAAAATGCTACACACTTAGGCACTGCAATAATTGTGTAAATATCTTGCCTAGTCTGAATGTTCAAAAGAATTGAAAAATATTTTCTGAAATTTTTAAGTCAAGAGATTTTTACTTAAAAAGAAAGAACATAAGATTTTTCAAAGATATATAGGAAACAGTTGTTGTTGCATATTATTCGTGCGTATCATTTAAGTGTGTGTGAGACATAATAGTATAACTCGCAACATTTACACTTCACTAGAATAAGTCACTAGGCACTTAGTTGATCCTGCGCTTAATGAAGGTAGAGGGAAAAGTGAAGATGTGAATAAAGACAACTTGGACTGGAATAAAGTGAAGCTGAGGTCAGAAAAGCAACCAACACATAATGGCTTGGTATTACGTAATATTTTTCTAACTAGTTTATTTTCTATCTTGTTGCATGCTTGTATAATCATTCATATTTTAATTTGTTTAGTGGAGTAGATTAGTTTGATCCTCACAAGGATCCTTGGTTTTTCCCAGGACAAGGGTTTTTTCAACATAAAATAAATACCTATGTGATGTAATTTTCTGTCTAAATAACCTCACACAAAAAAGTAGGTTAAAGAACCAGAAACTCGTCTAATTAAATTGAAAGTATTATTATCTATTTAATAACCTTGCTTATTAAGGATAAAAAAATTAGACTTTAATTAACTAGTCAAACCTAATCTAGTTGTCACTTAGTTAACAATTTAAGTATAAAGTTCAAATTGGAACTGCTTGAGTCCTCTATATAAACTCATAGGTATCTTGAGTTTACTCAATCCAAGTTACTTCCACATAGTGTTTTAAAATCACACCATTCCTTACTTAAATTGTTACAAGCTTGAAAGTTGAGGGTCTCTCTGTAGACACCCCATCCTAAGACCCCCTAAGCACCTCCTTAGGTACCTAGCACTCACTCGTTCACTATAAATCCTAGGTCATACGTTGAATACCGATCTAAGGGCCATCAGGTGCTCCCGATCCCCAGTTGACTTCGGTTAGCTTTTTTGTTTGAGAAACAACTCAATGAATCATAGAAGGGCTCTGAATCCCCTTTTTAATGGTCCACCCTATGCGCGAATTGACCTTACAGTCCAGACGAACGGTCTATTTTACTCCAAAAATCGATGTGGAGACCACTTGGTGCTCCCAGGCCTCGTTCGACTCCGGTTAACTCTCCACCTTGAGCAAAACTTAATAAATCTTTTAAGGGCTCTAAATCCCCTTTCTAACATTCTGCCCCATGCACGAATTAGTCTTACGGTACAAATGAATGACCTATTTTTTCTTCGAACGGTAACCGAGAGCTTTTAGGCACCATTTGACCTTGGTCAACTCTTCAAATTGAATGAAATTGAATGAAACGTCAAAGGTCACTAAATTTCCTTTCCAACAGTCCATCCCGTGCGTGCATCGGCCTTACGGTTCGGATGAACGGTCCATTTTCCTTCGAAAAACTTCATGTCTAGAGACCAACAAGCATTTCGAAGCCCTGTTTGACCTTGGTCAACTCTCGTACTTGGGAGTGGCTGAATGCATTCTTAAATGGATATGAAAAACCTTTCTAATGGTCTACCCAGTTCATAATTTCTGACTTATGATTTTCATTTTACGCCCATTTTCCAAAAGTCTATCCCAAACTACCAAGTGGTACCCTGCCTATCAGTAGTTTGCTTTAGGTGTTGTGCCAATCGGGTAGTCCAGACCCCTATGGATCGGTAGTCCCCTTCGCCCTATAAATATATTCCAAGACCTCGCACTAAAAGGAACCCCCTGAAAACCCCTCTCAGCAATTTAGAAAGCATTCTCTCGAACTCGGAGTTGTTCCCATTCCTATAAACACCCATTTTCCCACATTTCATTCCATTACTTTCTTACCTCACTTGGTAAATTCCCCCACATATCCATACCACTTTCGTACCATTGCAAGATGAGCATATTTACATTCAAGATCAACATCAAGCGTTCATAAGGACGTCCAATTCTCCAGCCTTTTCTCTAATTCTCTCATTTTAGTATTATTTGCTTTATTTCTACTTTAGCATATTGTTTTATTGCATTAAATCTATTAATATAAAACCTTTGTTAGTAGTTTTTGCCCAAACTCTATTTTCATATAAAAAAAATAAGAAAAGGAGGGTTTGTCTATAAATTCCAAAAGAGGAATTCTCACCCCACATTCTCACTCTTAAAACACATTTTTTACTACACACCTCCCATTAAAAGATATCCCTCATTTCGATTTATCAATTGAACCCCACCCTATGCTATCTTCGAACCACATAGACTTTGATGCCTCAAGGGCTACGTAGGAATCATGGGTTAATCCCGAGATTCAAGTCCTCCTTTATGGATGTTTATGATATTTTTTCATATCATATACATATATTCTTTGTGAATGTCATATTCTTGTGTTTTATCAGATGTATATATTCATTCTTCCATAGTGACTTGTGATTCGATAAGCATTCATATTATATTTTTAATTATTATTTTTGGGAACGCTCCTAAGGATGAATTCATTCCCTCGTTCTCCATAACATGAGTTGAATGATTCCATTCTTCACCTATATTATGCACAAGACCAGACACTTCATGAAGTCTAACATGAGAAGATTAAGACATTGTAATACCCCGTAATTTTATGGCTTCTATTTATTTATTATGGGATTTGTATTAAATTAAATTGGGATATAATTTAATTAATGTTAATCCAAAATTTAAAATAAATATTTACTAGCGTGATGAGAGTTAGTAATTATTTGGTGGAAATGACTTAATGAGTAAGGCAATATATACAATTGATTTTATTAAAAATTGTCATGAGTGAATAACACGACAATCATAGAATTTAAAGTCAGGACGCACTTGTGTCGTGTCGGGACTAAATTAATGCAATATAGAGTAAATAAATTATAAGTCTCCCGTATGGTCATTTTGAGTGCGCCAACGTGTTCGCAAGGGTCGACATAGTCAGAAAAGTGTACCCTGGGGTTTAGTTTGGGTCCCTGGACGTTTTTTGGCCTAACCGACAACCCGAGGGGGCGTTTTAGTAATTAGCCATTTTTAGGCTTAATTATGGACGAAAATTGTTGGGTTAAATCTGATGGGAATTAGAGTTCTCGAGGGTTAGGAGTGATAGAATTTCAGAGAGGCTAAGTTAGAGAGAAGAGAGAAACCTTCCAAGGAGGAGAACCATCAACTCAAATCACCTTTGTCGGATTTCACCACCATCGCGTAGATCGGGAAACGAGGGACACAACCATACCCATCAACACCTGAGAATCAGACTTTCATCTCTAAGGAAAGTATATTTCTTGCTACAAATTTGGTTGATATTCACATCCACGATAGTGTAGTAAATAATATTTAAGTTTCATGAAAGAATTTTGATATTGGGGATGAATTGTTAAATCTTGTAGAACATATGATACGTTAGGATGATCCCTTGCTGAAATTGAATTGCTGAAAATGGAATTATACCTAGTAGATATAAACAACTGTTATTAAATGAGATTCTTGAAGAAGTTAAATAAAACTAGGGTAAAGGACTATATTTGGAGTTTTGATTCAGTTGAGAATGATTACAAATGAATTTAGAGGAAATTTACATTAAGAATTGTCCATTAAGGTTGATGTAACATTCCTTATTATTGTTTGGGAGTTTGGGATTCATTAATGGTGTTTTCAGTGAAGTTTGTAGAGGAAACCCATAGGTTATAGTTGCAGAATCTGGGCAATAACTGTTCGATCGATCGATCGACTCAAGAATGTCGATCGATCGATCGATTGACCCCTCCTGGAAATTGAATAATTTTTCTCTTTTGAATTAATTCGAGAAAAAGGTGTAAGAACCTTGGATACTATTTATAGGTAATAATGGATTATGGGGAGGGACAGTAAGGTCTAAGTGAGTTCCGATAAATTTAATTTATACGTGATATATCCGTGGGATGACGGGGGCATAAAATTTAATAGAAATCATGCAGACGTTAAGTGTGGTATCAGGAGACTCGAGAGACTTAGACCAGTATGATGGTGAGGGACGCCTACTGAATTTACATCCGGTAAAAGGAAGTACTTCTAGGGACGAGAATAAGTTATAAAGGGCGATAATTGAGAATAAAATGAACTCGTTAATTATACGTCGGACTTGGGTGATATGGGCCACGTATGGTTACGATATTTACTATAGGTCGTGGGCAAACCAAATTAATATATATATATATATATATATATATATATATATATATAAAACAGTGTGCATGTGTATATGTATATATATTATTATATATTTGTGTATAATCATAACTGAGCTACCTCTATCACGGGGGTTTCCGCGCCGGGACGGTCTTATCTCGGTTGGACCTTAATGGGGAATATTGACCCGTACCCTATAAGATAGTAGTTTTTTATACAGGCTATCTGAGAATGATAGTCAGATGGTCCTAAGAGATGTGAGGGGTATATGCTGACCTTTTAGGATTGGGAATTATGGTTCACCTCCAATATGTGTGTTTATGTTAATACGGTTTGAGAGTGGATTCGAACTAGCATTTCCCTTATTGTACGAGAGGTACAGGGACTGGATAGCAGAGTATGCCAGCACCATAGATTTTAAGTGGGGTGCTCTATTGTATCTATATATGGTGTGAGATATATACCTATACCAGAAATTCTTCTACTGTGCGTGTAAGTAGATAAATATTGAATAGGTGTTCCAAATTGTAGTATTTTCATGAGATTTCACATCAGTACTGAGATACACATAATTGGCTTAAATAATTCTTAAGAAGATGTTAACTTGAATAAATTGTAAACATACGGTCTCGCGTACTAAAACTTATGGGAGGAGAATTTGGGTTAGACTTATGATATTTTAGTAGTACGATAGGCGTGCACACTAGATGAGAGGTGAGGATTCTCAAAAGAGTGTTGCGTACTAACATGTATGTCATATCAACTAGTAAGCATTTTAAATACTTGCTAAATCATTTTTAAAAGCTATTTTTACACTCGGGCTCTGACTCGTTTCCTGTCATTTTCTTTCTTCTCTTATATATATATATATATATATATATATATATATTGCAGGTGCCCAGCCACAGGGACGTCAGGCATAGACTCTTTGGATTAGACATGCTACAACGTATGTGGGAGTTGCAAGTCTTTGCATTAGACGATTTGTCACTTGATTCAGCTTCTGATCTAGTCTGTTCTTAGATAGGGCATGTGTCTCCCATTTCTTGTTTCAATTTAGTCCTATTAGATATTTTGTATTTATTTTATTTATGTTTCCAGTATTCAGTGCTCATTTAGGATTTATTCTTCTCTCATGTGGATTACATTTGTGTAAATTTATTTGGGTTGATATTTCTAGTTGGCATTTCATTTAAATGGATTGTTTTATTTATCTCTCACGTTAGTCATAAATTGTTATTATTTAAAAGGTTTTCATTATGGAATCTAATAAATGAGATATTATTTTAAAATGTTTTAACACTTAGCTTAATTATTTATTGGGTGATTAAAAAGGAAAATTGTTGTCGACAGTGACGCTAAGAATGAACCACACCATTCTCCTTGATTTTAATTAGGCGGGGTGTTACAGGTGGTATCAGAGCATCAGGTTCTAGTGTCCTTTACGATTTGTGCGGTTCATTACGTTTCTTCTTAGCGTTCTTTGATTTAGAGCCCTAATATTAGGAATGTTGTATTCATCTTTATGCATTGGAAATTCGTACTTCTGCGATTTGTTTATGTGAATGTTGAACTCATCCATATTATTTCAACTTTCAGATTGCTCATCAAGAAGAACAACTAATGCCATTGGGAGAGTCAATGAGCAAGCTCAGCTCACACCTTAGGTGTCTCCGGAGAGGGTATCAATTGTCGAATTAGCAGGTATTGTGGCACAGGTAGTTACCACTGCAGTCTTACAGTACTAAGATCGCAGAATGCAGCTTATAGGACCCAAAAGATTAAGAGAGAATAGTTAATCTTCCATGACTAGAGTTAATAATTGTGAAAGACACCAAAATTGCAACAACAAGCTCCTCAAGACCGTAATAAAGGTATGAAACTTTGCATTGAGAGCCAAAAGTGTCAGGGCTAACAAAGTCACAAAAAGGTGTTTCAAATGTGGAAGGGACGGCCATGAACGTCGAACTTGTCCAGACCAGATTGGACAAGAACTCCGACCCGACCAGCAAGAACTTTCAGGATTCTGCTAGAAGTGTGTACAACTAGGTCACAATTGGAGGGATTGTCCTCAACCTGATATCATTTTTCATCAAGATGCTCAGCAAGGCAAATAAGGCCAAGGAAAAGGTGAAAGTGGGCAACAGAGTCGTAAAATGAGATAGTTTACTGGTAGATGCTTCAATTGTGGTCGGATGGGTTATATGAGGCAGGATTGCCCAGATAAGGGTAATATACCTCAGCAGCATGGGAAAATACAATACGGTTGTGTGTACAACGTCCAGCATACAGTAATTTAGTAACAACCATCGGCCATTGAGGGTACGTTTCTTACTCCTAGTACTATGGGACACATTTTATTCAATACTAGGGCATCACGCTCCATTATAGCCACTAGTTTTCACGGGCCACAGAGTTATTAGGCACGTCAGAGAGTACCATGACAGGTGTAGACTCACTGCGGGATAATGGGTCGTTGACTTTCGTTATATACCGGGGAATCCGTATAGAGAATGGGAGTCGGATAATTGCCTGCACACAAACTAGTTTTTGTTATGCATAAGCATGATGCCATTACTGGCATAGATTGACTTCCTTCTTATAGAACCATAGACTTTTAGTAAGAGTATTATCTTGCTATTTCGAGTTAGGATATGTTTCTTGTAGCGATGCCTCGTTCCGAGGGAGGATCATCCACCTATTCATTTTACATAGAGGAGGAGACCCCTCGGGAAGTAGTAACTTCCATTGATTCGATTCTCATGGTCCGTAAGTTTCTTGTGTGATCCAGAATATATCGGGATCACCCCTAGTTGAGAAATAGATTTCATTGTAAATTTGGTGTTGTGAACTCAGTCAATGGCTGAGCACTGTACCGTATAGCTCTAGTTGAGCTGAGGGAGTTAGGGATCATATTGAGAAGCTGTTACATCAGGGCTCCATTTATAGGAGCACCACGCTTTGGGATGCTTCGGCGTTATTTGTGAAAAAGTGATATGATTCATTGAGGTTGTGTGTGGACTATCGAAGGTTGAATAAGGTCACTACACGGAATAAGTATTTGTTGCCCCGAATCGATAACTCGTTCGACCAGTTGAGATGAACTTCCTTCTTCTCAAAGATGGACTTGAGATCGAAATGCAATCAGTTATGGATTCGGTAACTGGATGTACCAAAGACTCCTTTCTTGACAGGATATGAGCATGTGCATGATGTTTTGGTTCTGGCAAAAAAAACCTCAGCTATGATAGGGTTGGGCTCTCATTTATGTATATGTTATAGATACTTCGAAGGGTATAGTGGTTTCAAGATATTCAATTTCGATGTGTGTAGGTACTTTATTTTGATAGTCTAGAGTATATTGGGTTTACTTTTGAGATAGAAGATTTAGCTCCTTATTATGTTTAAATTGAGGACTTAGTAATAGGAAGAGTACAGTGTTGTATCACTCCTTTAGAGATGTGGGAGTTAAGACTCATAGTTGTGTGTTTGGGGATAGGATTTTGAGGGTTCCGATTGTAAGTGTACTATGTTTATGGAATGTGGTTTACACCAATGTTGAGTGATAGTGCCTTTGGGAGAGGAAAGTTCCTCATTTAAATGTAATTGTAGAAAGAGATAAAACTTGTATCTCAAGAGATGAGAATGTAGGGGTACATGTTACGGATTGAGGGTCGAATGGATTTCGATAACCGACAATGCTAAGTAGTAGTGTATCGGGGGGTTCCTTGTTTGGATTTTTCTTTGCGAGACATCCCATGCATCAAACTTAGCGTAAGGTTAGAAGTAGGGAGATATTTTGGCCATTCATCCATAAGTCTGGTACCTCGGTCGTTATAAAAGTATGTAGTTATAACTTTACGTTGGAAGTTAGATTATGATATAAGGCCAGTGAAGGCAGTAGTGTGTTGAAGAAGTCAAAAATTTTGTTTTATCACCGCAGGTTGAAGGGTGAAATGATGTTAAGAAGGATTTAAAATTTCAAATTCTGGGGTGATTGAGAATGCCCAAGTGGTAAAACCACGTTGCGAATACAGGGGCAATAAAGAATTAGGGGTTATGTGTGAAGCATATGTGACGTTTACACCATAAGGCAAAGTTTAAAGGGTGTGGGCACCCTAGTTAGTTGATGTCAAATCGCCCACGGAAAATAGACGTGGGAATAGATATGCGAAATATATGCTTGTGGGACTAGTATAACAAATGGAAGTGGTGGAGTGGATTAAGCGGCATGTGAGAGGAACGAAAATTAATATATACATGTGAGATCAGAGTAGCATGCCCGAACTTGGTTGAAAAGATGTGGGAAGCCATTTAAAAAGGGGTATCCTTGAGGACTAAAATCTTACTATTATGGAGAATGTGGAGCAGCGTTCTACTCGGTCGAATGTTGAGAGTGACCTACGTATAAATAGAAAGGTGATGTTAAAAAGGTATAAGGAGTCCATAAGAAGCCTCACCCATATATTTCATTTCAAAATTCTTAGAGAGATAATTATTAGTTTCATGTAATAGACCAGGATCGTTGCTGGCTAGTAATATGTCATCGACATATAGTACCAAAACTATGAACTTACTCCCACTGAGGTATATACATGGATCAACTAAGTTTTCCTTGAAACCGTAGTTCGTAATCATTTCATCAAACTTTAGATACCATTGCCTCGAAGCTTGTTTCAGTCCATATATTGATTTCTTAAGTTTGCAGACTATGTCTCCCTGACCTTCGATTATGAAGTCTTCACGTTAACGCATATAGACTTCCTCTTGTAAGTCTCCATTAAGAAAGGATGTTTTCACATCCATTTGATGTAACTCGAGGTTATAACGAGCTACTAATGCCATGATAATTCTAAGATAATCCTTCCTAGACACGGGGAAAAAAGTCTTAGTATAGTCGATGCTTTCTTTTTTATTAAAATATTTGGCTACAAGTCGAGCTTTATGTCGTTCAATATTGCCATTGTAGTCGCGCTTAGTCTCAAATACCCACTTACACCCGATTGGTTTGTGTCCTGTTGGCAATTGAAGAACATCTCAAACTTGATTTTTCGCCATAGATTTTATTTCATCCCTTATGGCATCAATCCATTTGCTAGAATTAACATCTTTAATGGATTGTGAATATGAAATTGGATATTTAGTTTTCCCAACATCAGATTCTACTTGGTAAATCACGTAATCATTGGAAATAGCAGATCTCCTTTGAAGATGAGACCTCATTAATGTTGGTTTCTCAGGTGCTTCATCCATAGTTTCATTCATGATAATCTCATCATGGATTTGTGAATCATTTATTAGATGTTCCTCATTGTATAAAGGTTCAATAATGGTGGAATTCCAAATAAGTTGCGGAATTCAGGGTAAAGGGATATTTACCCTAATTTTTTGAATGATCACATCATTAAGTTTAGTACTCCCACTGATTTCGCTGATCTCATAGAATATGGCATTATCCGATTCAACAATTCTCGTACTATGGTTAGGACAGTAAAACCCATATCCTTTGAACTTCTCGGTGTAACTTATAAAGTAACCACTAACCGTTTTGAAGTCCAATTTCAATTCATATGGGTTATAAATTCTAGCCTCACCTGGGAATCCCCAAATTTGGAGATGTTTTAAACTAGGTTTCCAACCTTTCCACAGTTTAAAGGGTGTCTTTGAAACTGTCTTACTAGGAACCTTATTTAATATATAAAAACAGTTGTGCGTAGAGCATCCATCCACAAGGATCTAGGTAAATTGGCATGACTCATCAGATCCCTAACCATTTCCATATATGTATGATTTTGACTTTAAGCTACACGATTCTACCATGGAGAACCAAGCGTTGTGTATTGAGCGATAATTCCAAGCCTTTGGAGAAGTTTTGCAAAAGGTCCAGGTTGTTTTCCTGTTTCATCATACCTTCCATAAAACTCACCACCTTTATATGAAAACTTGTACAGCATCCACAGACTGAGATTTTTCATGCAACAAGTATAGATAATAGTAACGTGAATAAACATCGATAAAAGTAATGAAATACTTCTCCCCTCCAAAGGTTGGAACGTAGAAGGGTACATATATATCTGTATGTATGATTTCAAGAAGTTTTTTTACTTCTTGTGGCTCCTTTCTTTGTGTGTTTTGTTGTTTTTCCTTTAATACAATCCACACGCACTTTACGATTGGTAATATCAAGACTTGAAATAATTTCATCTTTTACCAATCTCTTAATTCTATTACTGGATATATGTCCCAGCATTTTATGCCACGAGAAATAAGAGTCATTTTCAGACGACTTATGTTTTATTTCAACATTAGAATGTAGTGTGAGATAAGTTTCAGCAAATTGATTATCAAGATGAAATTTATAAAGACCATTAATTAAAATTCCAGAACAAATATTATTTGAGTTCAAAAACAATTTAAAACAACCATCTCCACGATGAACCGAATAACCAGCTTGATCAAGTTTACTAACTGAAACTAAATTACGAGAAATAAAAGGAACATAAAGAGATTGAAACAAATCTAAATGATATCCATTCATCAAAATGAGACGATAAATTCCGATGGCTTCAACTTGGGCTTTGTCTCATTTTCCCATGAACAGAAAGTTTTCACTTAGGTGTATGGTTTGGGTCGTAAGGAAACCCTTCATTGAATTAGAAATGTGAACGTTAGGACCAGAACCAATCACCAAGTGTTAGAAGAAACATAAGTAATATTTGATTCGAAAAAAATTACGGAACCCATAAGGTTACCATTATTTTGGAACCATTCTTTACGTTTATGGAAGTCTTTCTAAAGATAACCAGTTTTTTTGCAAAATTTGCACCTATTGTAATTCTTCTTTGCCTTCTTCACATTAGATTGATTAGCATCATTATTTTTGGGTTGTGCTCTTTTATGGCTTGATTTCTACCTTTTCCCAACTTTAGATGATCCAGCTCCTTGGACAAGATGTGCAACCTTAATACCTTGTTGGTTCAGCCTAGCCTCCTCTTGAACCAGTTTGTTAGCCAACTCATTCACCGCCCACTTATCCTTAATAGTGTTGTAGTTGAGATGGAAAGGCCTATAATGAGTGGGTAAAGAATTTAGGATAAATTGGATAAGAAATTAATAATCCACTATCATTCCCAAATTCTTTAGCTTGGCAGCAAGATTCGTCATCTCAATGGCATGATCATGCATTGAGCGTGTGCCATCAAACTTCATGGTTGTAAGATCTGCCATTAGTTTCACATCAAAGGATTTAATTTCCAGTCTTAAACCTTTCTTCTATTGCTTTCATGTAATCCTTAGCATTCTCAGGTGTAAGAAGTGATGTTTTGATATCCATTGCAATTGTCATTCGCATAAACATAATGCTCAATCTGTCAGACTTCTCCTATTCTTTATGGAGAGTCTTTTCCTCATTATTAATTTTTCTGTAAGTTCAACTGTTTTTTCAAGGTGAAAAGACAGATCCATGTCAAGTACCCCCAAAGTGAACTCAACTTGCTCTTTCCATTATGAGAAGTTGGTTCCCATGAGAATAGCAACAAATGATGCATACGAAGTCAATTGAACGGGAAAGGGGGATGCAATTTTAGAGATACAATAAATTTAATAAGGCTTTAAATATAATTAACACATAGTAAGATTTGAATATTTTACAACATTAAAATAAGATGCTCCTGTGGATAGTCATCCCATATTTTTACTTAATACCATTAATGGTCATAATATTCAAGATGCATAATTGAGTGATGTATCTATTTAATTTTAATAAGGTGTCTGTGGATATCCTTGTTTTACACATGTACCAGCGCTCCTTAATTATTTATTCGACATATGATTATTGTAATACTTGTGGGCAACTAATTGATGTGTTAAATAAACATAGTTAAGCATTATAATGGTAATAAATGGCTACACTACACCAAAAATAGGAAACTGGCACGGTTTAAAACAGTGCCAGACGCAATCTGGTACGGTTCAAAATCGTGCAAGAATCAGGGGTGACATATTTTCTGGTGCGGTTTAAAACCGTTCCAGATTTCCCAAACTCGCACGCTTTTGGCACGCTGTTAAACTGTGCCAGTTTTTTTATCTGGCATGCTTTAAAACCGTGCTAGATGTTAAATCTGGCACGCTTTTGGCACATGCCGAAACCGGACCAAATTGTCTATTTTCTGGCACGCTTTTGGCACGGTTATAAAGCGTGCCAGATTTGTTTTATAAGCGTTCTCTTTTTTATAAATTGGCACCGTTTTGGCACGGTTTAAAACGGTGCCAGATTTTTCAGTTAATAAAAATAATAATAATAGGAAACAAATCTGGAAAATCTGCAAATTCCAAATCTGATAGGATATCCCACTTTACTGCAATGATAAGTCTGCAATGATATCCTACTTTACCCGCCACCTCTGCTCATTCTGTTTTTCATCTCAACAGCGTTCTGCTCTTTCAACTTTTCCACAATATTGAGTATATCAGGATTGAAGAAACGGTCACTTCCTCTCTTCAGCCTGTATCTCATTGATAGCACTAGGATATGGGTTTGAAGGAGGCTTCTTACCTTATAGGCGTGCTAGTTTCTTCAACCAGGCATATGCCTCCTTTTTGCCTTTTTTCTCCATCCGGTATTCCATATCAGCTACAGCCATAGCTTCTTCCTCACTCACTCCCTACTCCTTCAATTCAAGAAACTGCCAACCGAATACACGTGCTGGTGGTGGATCAAATCCACCAAACTTGAAAGCATCTTCATGATTAGAATCCGGATGCTTAGAATCTGGTGGTGCATCTTCATGCTTAGGAGTCACAATCCTTGTTTTGGTTTCATTATATTGTCTTTTCTGACAAAAGAAAGGTAATGAAATCTTGTGCAAACCACCTGATATAGAAGGATTAATAAATACAATTTTTGGGATGGCTGATGATAGTGCAGCTGGACCGATAGATATACTATGCTCTTTTTCACAAAGTATTGGATTATCATAAATGTGGACATATATAAGGGAATTACTTCTTTCTTCCATAATGCAACCCTTCTGAAAAGTATTTGATGTAAAACGTCAAAGGCCCAAAATAAAACAAATGCAAATTCTAGAGAGAGAATCAAAGAATGTGTTATGTTCAAAAATGGAAAAGTGTCCTCAAATGAGGAATACAAGGGTATTTATATGTGGGATATTACTTGCTAACTAAGTAATTACCTAAATAGCTAAGAAGTACAAGTACTAACAAAAATATGCCTAATTAGTCCCAAACATGCTTGGAGACCAATTAAAAGAGATAAAAGAAAATAAAAGAATTAAATTAAAGGAAAACTCTTAAGAAATATTAAAATGATTATTATACCCTAATATGAAACTCATTTCCATCATTCTCCCCCACTTAAAACCAAGCTCGTCCTTGAGCTTTTAAAATTGGAGCCGAGTGAAAAGTATCAAAATATATGATCAAAGAGGGAAAGAACAACTTCTGGGGTCCAAAAATTAAATTTTTCCAAAGAGGAAGGCTGTGTTGACAATATTGATGAAACGGTCTTTTCAGTCCCCGTCATTCCCAATTCCACCTTTCCGAGGAAAAAATACCTGACTGTGTCGGCCCCAAATCTATGCACTAAATCATTTGGTTCATGTCTATACCCTAATAATTTTCCCATCTTCATACCATCCTTGGTCAGGAATCCATGGCCAAACACAGTCTTAGGAAGGCTTAGTCTAGCAGACATTAACATAGCTGGCCAATAAACTACATGAAAACGCAATATGTCCTTGAAGAAGAATAAACCAGCCGCTGCCTTACTCGTCAGGATCTCGCCGATCACCTTCCTCTGGTGAGACCTCTCTCCTCCTGCGGCCTCTTCGTCATCTCTCCTTCCCGATCTTTCTATTCCCGTCCAGCCCTAGACGACCTCCTCCGGGGTCAAACACATGCTTAGGGCTGCCAAAACCTAGATCTAGTCTTCCATGGCCATAAATGGCCAGATCTGATTTCAATGGGGCTCGTCGGGGAACGTGGAGGGTAACAAGATCTGAAACGGCGACGGGGATGGTCGATTTTGCTTGTCTTTTAATCATTTTCTTCTCAACTTTATTTTCTCTCCTCAATCTAATCATAGGGCTCGATTTCGGCCCCTCTTTCTTTATTTTTTCCTGGGTATTGATAAAGGTGGGGTTAGGATTTTGAGTAGGTGGGGTCATAGAGGGTGGTGAAATGGGGAATGAGGATGTTAGATCAACTGGGATGGTGGCAAAAGGTGGTGCTTGAATTGTGAAGAAAAGATGCAAGAGGGTATCAAATTTCTTATTGAATTCTTGGGTTTGTTGATCAATCTCGTTTCTTAATTCTTGATTGATCTCTTGTTAATATCGATTCGATTTCTTCGGGGCCATTGGAAGTATTGTGTATGATTTTGTTGATAATCTAAACACCGATACACCAATACACCAATGTTGAAATGACACCTCAATTTGACGTAAACTACACATCAAAGGCTCAAAACAAAACAAATACAAATTCTAGAGAAAGAATCAAAGAACGTCTTATGTTAAAAAATGGAGAAATGTCCTCAAATGAGGAGTACAAGGGTATTTATATGTGGGATATTACTTGCTAATCAAGTAATTACCTACATGACTAAAAAAGACAATTACTAACAAAAATATGCTTAATTAGTCATAAACATGCTTGGAGACCAGTTAAAAAAGATAAAAGAAAATAAAAGATCTAAATAAAGGAAAACTAATAATAAATATTAAAATGGTTAATATATCAAAATATGAAACCCATTCCCATCAGTATTACATGTACTTTAATAGCTACAATCCCTAAGGTAAATTGTTTCAATTATTTTAATGATACTAGACCTATAAGTCTATGCAATTTCAATTTTCATCAACGAAGTGGTTGCTAGGATTATAACAGTGAGATTTGCCAATATTCTTCCCAATATTATATCAGAAGAACGAAATGCATTTGTTAAGGATAGAGGTATAATTAATAATGTTTTATTATCCCAAGAAATGATTCACATGATAGTTAGTACAACTAAAGGGGGACACGTGACCATTAAACTGGATCTTTCCAAGGCCTATGACCGATTATCCTGGCTTTTCATTCTTAAAGTAATGAGGACATTTGGGTTTGAGGAGAAATGGGTTGATATCTTTTAAGCAAGGGCACGCAGACATGGAAAATTTAAAACTGTAGGGCGGTATCGAACCCACAATGAAAGCAATATTATGATTAAGCCCCAAAAGTATGAATGCAGTAAATAAAGCACACAATATGTACGTGGTTCGGCAGATCATCCAGCCTATATCCATAGGGAAGGGAGAGAGAGTAGTATATTTCTTGGAAGAACAAAAGACAATTTAAGTGCTAATGTTGCTAGCTGAGAGTCCAAGTCTCTTTGAGCAACATAGAAATCAATACCTTCAAATTGGGTAAGATCTCCCTTATTTATAGGGACAAGGATCCTATCTTTGTAGCTCTCTTATTTACAAGTTATAGTCATATTAAGACTGGTCGTCCATTCTACCTAACTAATCTTCCTAATCATCCTGAGTTTATACTTATTTCCTGTAAGGACAAAATTTCCAATTGAGTTAATTTGTATGTAATTGACTCAATTCCGGACAAAACTTGTTTGAAGTCATAGATAGATTTTTTATCTTGTCACGATACCCACATAGTCCATGACGTGTTGTTTAAAGATGTGCGATGTTTATTGGTGCACATTTTACGCCTTCATATCATATTGCATTTCGAGATACTCTCAGGTATGAACGGATAATGTTTATGGGATTCGAAAAATGTTTTAAGGATGATATTTTGTTTATAATTGTTTTTAAAATGTAAAAAATGATCTTAAGAGGTTTTAACTTCATTTTATTTGAGATAAACATTGTTTAGAGTCGTGTAGATTCTTCTCTTATGTTTTGGAGAATCAAAAGATATCACAGTGTCGTTCGAACAACATGGAGTAGTCATTCTAACGACATGGCCAAGTCGTTCAAACGACATACGGATATCATTCTAATGAGCTGCCGACTTAATGTTTTTAAGGTATTCGTCCTCAGAAATTCTAAGTGTGCAGAACCAAAATATAGTTTAGAACAGTTACGTTTTTCTGCACTTGTTTTCTAAGGATTTCAAAGCTAAAAGCATTCTTATTGTTTCAAAGATCCGACCATTCATACATATGATATAGAGATCTTGTTTACACCATATGGAGTTTGTTCATCCATATTGAACAAGTTGATTCGTTGGTGTTTTGCTGTGAAGAATCGGTGAAGGCCGTTTTCCGAATCATAGAAGGTTGCCAAAGCTTCATCGGTGGACACCGAGACACTCGTAGACGCGGGTGCTATGGACGAGTATCGTGGAAGGATTTATGCGTTGGCATTGTAGAGGAGTGATTAAAGAGAAGAAGATCTTAAAGGCTTGTGGGGATCAAGTCGTTGTGTACGTCTGTCTGTCTTCCTTTGTAAAACCATATCATTGTAATTGTCTGGATTGGGCTGTCCGAGATTTTTTTCCTTAGTGGTTTCCTCGTTCATCCGGCGTTGTGAACTTTACTTTATTTTACTTGCTTTAATCACCTAGATGCATGTTTATGATTAAACAAGATAAAATTGGACTTGAGTAAAATGGGTTCACAAACTTGGTAAGTGTTAAAATTAGAAAAAGGTTTTTAAAAGAAAAATTGTTTTGTCACCTTAAAGCACACTTTGAAAAAGGGGCCTACAAATTGGTATCAGAGCGGGTTGCATTTAATTTTTGTGTATATCCTTGTTTTGTTCTTTTTGGTAGTCGTGTTTGTTTATCACTCTTGGTTTGTTTTCTCTCGATGGATTCTCAAAGTTTTGACGAATAAAATCTTTTGAATTTGAAGTTTGCAAAACGTATTGAAATTGTTGAAGAAGAAAATTCTCGTTTTAAACATATGATTGAATATTTGCAAACGTTTCAAACTCAAAGAGATATCATTCGTGAGAAGTTTGTGGCTTTGTATGATAACTTTAAATCTTTGAAATTGGCCGAGGAAGAGAGTGAGAATAGAGTCCTTATTTCATAAAGAATTAGAGAACACTAAGAAATCTAGGGTCTGTGTTGTTGAAGAAAGTGTTTTGATCAATGATTATAAGGCGTTTAAGGAGGAGTGAGATAACCTTTTAGGGTAGTTGAAAATTTAAGGAAAGAGTCCCTAAAATTTGAGGAGTCTAATTCTTTTTGAGTCCAAAATTTTGAAGTTGAAAAATGATTTAAGAGATTCAAGTAGTGATGGTAGTGGCTTATCTTGTTCTAGTACTTCGAATGTTAAAGTCAAAACCATAGTTTGTTTTAGAGCATCAACCACATCCAAGGGTGTTAAAAAAGGTCAACTTAAAGGTCCCATTCATTATCGTGTTTACACACGTTCGCATTGTGGTAGGAAAGGTCACCTTAGGCGTTTCGTTATGATATTAGACAAGACCCTAGGAAGTTTAAACGTAGTGTCCCGTCAGTTTCCAAAACCCGTTTTGTTTGGTATACACCTATTTAGGTTAAGAAATATATTATAAAGATGTTCAATGCATCGTTGGTTGATTCTCACACGCTAGCTTCACATGTTAATTCTTATGGATGATTGCTTGCATATTCATGTTTGTCATACACTAGTCTTTGCTTCATGTTATATATCTTGCTAGTGTTATGACATGTGTATTTCTTTGTATTATATTTTTTTTCCTTTATTTGAATCTTATTTTTGAAAAATACAAAAAAAAATTGGTTTCATATATTTTTGAAAATACAAAAAGATTTTATTTTTTATTCAAAAATATGTGACACCCCGCCTAATTAATCCCGGGTGATCTGTCCTAAATCAAGTTAGAACAGGATTCTCATTTGGTCCATTCTTAGCATCACTGTCGTCATATTAAATTACTAACCACCTAAGTGAGAAAATAGACTGGTGCCATTTTTATATCTTTCATTATTTAAACAAAAACCCAGGCGGAAAATAAAACTATATAACAATCACAGATAACTGAATTTATCATCCACAAGTAAAAATATAATTGACCGAATAAACCAACGGTCCAAATAATAAATCTCATAAAGACAAGAACAAACTCCCAACAAGTCTAATACAAATAAATGGAAAGTGAGCAACATGCTCGAATACTAATCATGAACTTCTACATTTAGAATGAAGAATGAGGCGTCTATCAAAACCCCGCAACATCCACATATGCTGCAGCAACGGATCCCTGGAATATAGTCAAGGCTGGCGTCCCTGTGGTTGGACACCTAAACGGGTTTTTTTAAAAGTTTTTATAGCAAGGGTTAGTACCCAAAACATTTGAAAAACATTTAACAAATGATTAACTTGCAGTAATAAATAAATATGCATGCTCTTCATATTTTTAGTTAGTATCGCACTCTCTTGAGGACTTCCTTACCCTTCCTCTATTATACACTACTAACACTTCAATTAAATTACCTAGTTATTCATCTCATGACTAGATAATTAACAAAGTTCCTTTATACCCACCCTACTCTAACCGAGTATGTAGTGATTATGATCTTTAATTTATTAGTAACATCAACTTAACTAAATCGTTTCCCTTTTTAAATTCATATAACTTTTACACTTGTTATACATGTGAAGTAACTCATATTATTCATTAATAACCCGTATATAATTAATTATCCAATTATATACTTATAATCATATTTCAGCATTCACAATCATACTGTAATATATATAACAACTTGCATCCTCCCGAGCAAAATACTCCCGGAATGTAAATTCTATAAAGTGCTATCCCACTAGGTACAATCACATAGCCTAGTTATCCCAAGTCAGAATTTTCACACCAACTTGATAAAAATAAATAATTGGAGGCGGTCATATTCCTTCCCTGAAAGTGAGATGTCCCTCACCCATATAATGGACGCTATGACCTCGGGAATATACTCACCCTACTCCTCAAGCTAGGGGATTCATCCACTACGCGCAACCTCCCCCTATAGCACTATAGTATAAAATATCTAATCACTGATATTAATTTTGCACACCATATATATATATATACTATCGCTTCCGTATATATAAATATAAAAGTCCCGGCTATACCGTTCGCTAAAATCCGTAACATAAGCCTATTAATATTATTAAGAGTTTATGGTCCAACTCTAAATATTAATTAAATTGCACTTTAATTAATTAAGTTATTTTTGGTGTCGCCCCCACCATAAATTTGGACTTACTCTCGTAGCCCAAAATAAATTTACCCGAGTCAAAATTCCCGACTCTAATTTATTAGCCTCAAACCCTAATTAATTTATCTACAATTAATTAGATTTAAACTCATGTATTTAATTTCTCAATAATTAATTACATAAGATTTTTATATGATTTTCCCCTCTTATATAACCAACTGGCGAAACTGCCAAAATCTGGCGACCGTCGATCGATCGACCCCAGACCGTCGATCGATCGATCGAACAGGTCTTCGTCTTCTTCGCGAAGACAAGGCAGCCATGGACAGAATTTCTTAAACCCTAATCTCTGCTAACATGAATTTTAAGCCTTTTTAACACCAGTACATATTAGAAACCTTATTAGGATTCCCCAGAAAGTCCACAACAATCATCAATTCGTCCATAAACTACTGATTCATAATTTTGGGGAAAAATCTATCTTTTTCCTTAAACACGTTTTTACTCCAAATTTCTTCATCAAATTCGTTCTAATTTATCTGGATATCATTCTAACAGATACACATCAATATTCCAATATCAGATTTTACATAAATCCTCATAAATTCGGGCAAATCAGATTCATGTTTTCTTTTGTATTATCAAAACCCCATGTTTATGCCATGAAACCCCAAAACGAATTTTAATTCATTACATCACGCAAATATGAATTGAAAGAGAGATTTAATGCTATTGCAAGTTATTCACTTGCCTTAGGTTTCGTAGTGTCTGAATTTGCGATGGATTCCAAGGTTGAAGATGACCTTGTTAGCTCTTTTGAGATCCCCAAATGGCTTTGGCTGCTGCTAGGGTTTCCTAACCCTTTATTTTTTTTCTCTAATTAAGCTCAGCCATGCCCTTATTTCTTTTTATTAGGTTAATTATTCAATTCCCGTTTTTTGACTAATGGGCCAAGCCCAAGTGACCTAAATGCCCCCGAGTGGGCCCGACTATGTCTAAAAACGTCCCGTGACCCGGTTACTACCCCCGGGTACACTTTTCCGACTATCTCGGCCCATTCGGACTCAACTGTACACTCAGAATTTGCATCCAAATTAATTTATAAAAATACTTATCCCCCACCCAATATAGTCTATACCGACTTCCGAATGTGATAAGTACATACTTCATCATTAATACTCGAAACGACGTAATTACATTATTACTATTCACTTAGTAAATAAGTTTTCCCTAAATATTAAACATTCAATCCCAGATTAATATTTATATATTATTCTACCATAATTAATTCATTAAATTACAACACACTAGTAATTTAGAATTTCCGAATTAATTAAATTTTAAATGTACCAAAAATACGGGGTGTTACATACTCCCCCCCTTATAAAGGAATTTCGTCCCCGAAATTAGATCGTACCTGCGTTGAAAAGCTCTGGATATTGTTCCTGCATATCCTCCTCTCTCTCCCAGGTAGACTCGTCAACATTGTGATGACCCCATTGTACTCTAACCAATGGAACAACCTTGGATCGTAATTTCCGCTCATTATGATCCAGAATTGCTACCGGCCTCTCCTCATACGAGATGTCTGGCTGTAAGTCGATCTTCTCGAGTGGAATGTTCCAAAAGGCACTCTCGCTCCTTCGATATTTCTTCAGCGATGCCACATGAAATACATCGTGTATCCGCTGAAGATGTTCTGGTAACCCAAGCTTATACGCCACCGGTCCCACCCTATCAATAATAGGGAAAGGTCCTACGTATCACAGTGCTAACTTACCCTTCTTGCCGAACCTCATCACCCCTTTCATTGGGGATACCCGGACTAAAACCTGGTCCCCAACTTCTAGCTCCACATGTCTTCGAGAAGCATGAGCATAACTCTTTTGCCTGTCCTGAGCTATCCGAATTCTTCCTCGAATCAACTCTATCTTGGCAGATGTCTCCTGAACAATCTCCGGCCCTAAGAGTTTGTTGTCTCCCACCTCTAACCAACAAACGGGTGAACGACAAGGTCTCCCGTACAGTGCCTCGAACGGTGCCATGCCAATCGTGAATTGGTAAGAGTTGTTATACGCAAACTCTACCAAAGGGAGATATTTCTCCCATCCTCCCCCGAAATCCAAAATGCACATTCTGAGCATGTCTTCCAGCATCTGATTAACTCTCTCAGTCTGTCCGTCAGTCTGTGGGTGATACGCTGTACTCAAGCGCAACTCCGTGCCCATTGCCTCCTGAAAGCTCTGCCAAAAGTGGGCGACAAAGATTTTGTCTCGGTCGGATACAATATTTATTGGTACTCCATGCAGCTTAACAATCTCTGCTATGAATAGCTGTGCATAACGCATCGTCTCAAAGTCTGTGCGTACCGACAAAAAGTGGGCCACCTTAGTCAACCGATCCACAATAACCCATATGGAGTCGTGACCCCTCTGCGATACAGGTAACCCTGTGATGAAGTCCATGGAGATGCTCTCCCACTTCCACACGTGAATTTTTAACGGCTGTAGCATCCCTGATGGTCTCTGGTGGTCAACTTTTACAAGCTGGCACGTGGCACATTTCGAAACAAACTCCGCTATGTCCCGTTCCATCCCTGCCCACCAATACTTCCTCCTCATATCTTGGTACATTTTATCCCCACCGGGATGTACCGCAAATTTCGAACCATGGGATTCTGTCATAACAGCGTGCCTCAAATCCTCATCCTCTGGCACCATTAACCTCCCATTAAAGCGTAGGCCTCCTTCTGAGCTAATTGAGTAACCCTCTGCTCCCTCAGCTAACAACTGGCCCACCCTATCCCGACAAATCTGATCCTCTGCCTGAGCCTTCACAACTCGCATAATGATCTCGGGTGTGATGGATAATGCTGACATGCAAGCCTTGGCTACGTCATCCTCATATCGAAGCTCTCTCCACTTCGCTTTCCATACCTCCGATATCTCCCCAGTCGGCCTTCGGCTCAATGCGTCTGCTACTACATTGGCCTTACCAGGATGATACTGAATATCAAACTGGTAGTCCTTCACGAATTCTAGCCACCGCCTCTGTCTCATATTCAGATCCTTCTGTGTGAAGAGATACTGAAGTGACTTGTGATCCGTGAATAGAGTAAACTGCTCTCCTAGAAGATAATGCCTCCATATCCTCAAAGCAAAAACGACCGCTGCCAACTCTAGGTCGTGAGTGGGGTAATTCCTCTCGTGGGGCTTTAGCTTCCTGGAAGCATAAGCTATAGCCCTTTCCTCCTGCTGGAGCACACCCCCAAGACCCCGTAAGGATGCGCCTGTGTAAACCTGATACTCTAGTCCTCCCTTTGGCAATGCAAGCACGGGTGCAGATGTTAACTTGTCCTTTAGCTCATCGAACGCTAATTGACAACTATCATCTCACTTGAAAGGTATCCCTTTCCGAGTCAGATTCGTCAAAGATCCTGCAATTTTAGAGAATCCCTTAATGAATTTCCTGTAGTAACCGGCCAAACCCAGAAAACTGCGCACCTCGGTCGGTGTCGTGGGCTGTCCCCACTCCTTCACCGCCGACAGTTTATTCGAATCCACTGCAATACCCTGATCTGACATGACGTGACCAAGGAACTGTACCTCCCGTAGCCAGAATCCACACATCCCTAATTTGGCATAGAGCTGATGATCCTTCAGTGTCTGTAAAACCATGCGCAAATGCTCTGCGTGCTCCTCCTCGGTGCGCGAGTAGATTAAGATGTCATCAATGAACACGATGACAAACTGATCTAGGTACTCCCTGAAAACCCTGTTCATTAGATCCATGAACACTTCTGGTGCATTGGTGAGACCGAAGGGCATCACCCTGAACTCATATGATCCATACCGCGACAAGAAAGGGGTATTAGGAACATCCCCCTCTCGGATACGCAGTTGATGATACCCTGACCTCAAGTCGACCTTGGAGAAATAAGACGCCCCTCTCAATTGGTCAAATAAATCATCAATCCGAGGTAACAGATATTTATTCCGTATCGTCACCTTGTTCAGCTCCCTATAATCCACGCACAAGCGGAGTGAACCATCTCGCTTCTTCACAAATAACACCGGCGCACCCCACGGCGATGTACTCCGCCGAATAAAACCCTGACCCAGTAGTTGCTGAATCTGTTCCCTCAATTCCCGCATCTCCGAAGGGGCCATTCGGTAAGGTGCCCGAGCAATCGGCCTCATCCCCGGTGCCAAATCGATAACAAATTCGATTTCTCTGCTGGGTGGTAATCCTGGTATCTCCTGGAATACATCCTCAAAGTCCTTCACTACAGAAATAGAGTCTAAAGGGACTACCACCTCCTGTGAGGTTTCCTCCTCAATGTAATATAAGTGAGTGCGCGACCCTCCCTCAGGAAGCGGCATTGCTATCAGGAACATCTCCTGTCCTATAATGGAGAACACGATTGTCCTCTCATAATAATCCACCGTAGCCCGGTAACCTGCCAACCAATCCATGCCTAAGATGACATCATACCCCTCAATATCTAACACTAAGAGGTCTGCTGCTAAACTAAACCTCCCAATCAAAATGTCTACTCCTCGACAAATCGAGCGAATAAAAGCCCCGCCGCCTACTGGCGACTCTACACTCATACGGAGGCTACCCGCTGTCTCTAATAACCCATCCCGTTTAGCAAAATTAGATTTAATGAATGAATGTGATGCTCCCGTGTAAAAAATAATGCTACCCTCATGCCCATGAATGAGAAACATACCCTCAAACGCTGGCGGCGCCTGCTGTGCTGGAGGATTGGGAACATCCCGAACGTTGTACACACGTCCGTAGTGCATCTGCCCCTGCTGCTGTGGGGCGGGTGGAGCTGGTGCTGCTGGCGGCATCTGACCCTATTGCCCCTGCTGGGCACCCTGCTGCTGGCCTCTGCCCCTCTGCGGGCACTCCCTCTTGAAGTGTCCTGGCTGGCCACAGGCGAAACAGCATTTCTGGTTGTCACCCTGCCGTTGGCCTTGCTGGCCCTGACGTTGCTGGCCCGGTTGGCCTCCCCCGTTGTTCCCTTGGCCCTAACGGCCCTGAGGAACCTGCTGTTGCTGATTAGGGCCTAGTTGCCCCTGCCTGAACCCCTGTCCTCCCGGTCGGAACCCACCAGGCTTAAACTTCTTAGCCTGATTCCCTTGCTGAATGATGACCTGCTGCTGTGTGCCACTCGTCTCACTACTAGTGACCGCCTTGCCCTGCTGGGTCGGCTCACCTGCCTTCTTGTTCCCCTTATCATGGAAATGATGATCCTGGCAATGTACAAGTGCGACATTAACGACATCTGTATAAGTCGCTAACGCCGGATTTCCAATAAAGTGCTGCCTGATTCTCCAGGCTAGGCCATCCATTAACTTTGACTTCTTCCGCTCCTCATCGCTCACCTCATTTGGCACAAAGTTTGCCAAACGGGTGAACTCCTCCTCATATTCTGCTACTGACCTGTCACCCTGTACCAACTCGCTGCATTTCTTTGTCATCTCACACTCTACTGCTGGAGGGAAGTACTTGCGGTCAAGCCGCACCAAGAATTCAGAAATCGGCATCAAATCCCGCTCCTCAGCGGTGGTTACGGACTCCCACCACTGTAAGGCTGCCCCCGACAGATGAAAGGTAGCCAGCATCTGTTTCTTCACCTCTGTACCCTCTAACATGCGCAGGTGGCGCTGAATGTTCTTCTTCCAGTCACAAGCCTCGACCACATTGGTGCTACCTCGAAACTCAGGTGGGTGACCCTTCTGAAAGGTCTCCCTCACTCGCTGCCAAGATGGTGGCCCCACTGGAGCCTGAACTGCTGGAGCCAATGGAGGCGGTGCCTGGGGCTGTGGAAAATGAACTGCCATAGCTCGCATCGCTGTCTCGACCGCTTGGGCCACTATCACTTCCACCTGAGTGGTAGAAATCAACTCGGGTGGGGGTGGTGGTGGCGGTATCTGTGGCTCCTGGCGAGCCTCCCTCACCTCATCTCTAGCCTCAACCCTCTCCGCTCTCTGTCTCTTTGGTGGCATCTGAAATAGATTGAATTGTATAAGTACACAATTTATACAAAAACTAATAGCAGGAATACGATATCTCACAAGCGGAAAATATAATCAACAGTCCTAATAATAGGGCTCTATAACAACCGAATGCTACGCTGAAACGTAGAAAGCCACACAGATTCTAAGGACACTAGAACCTGATGCTCTGATACCATCTGTGACACCCCGCCTAATTAATCCCGGGTGATCAGTCCTAAATAAAGTTAGAACAGGATTCTCATTTGGTCCATTCTTAGCATCACTGTCGTCATATTAAATTACTAACCACCTAAGTGAGAAAATAGACTGGTGCCATTTTTATATCTTTCATTATTTAAACAAAAACCCATGCGGAAAATAAAACTATATAACAATCACAGATAACTGAATTTATCATCCACAAGTAAAAATATAATTGACTGAATTAACCAACGGTCCAAATAATAAATCTCATAAAGACAAGAACAAACTCCCAACAAGTCTAATACAAATAAATGGAAAGTGAGCAACATGCTCGAATACTAATCATGAACTTCTACATTTAGAATGAAGAATGAGGCGTCTATCAAAACCCCGCAACATCCACATATACTGCAGCAACGGATCCCTGGAATATAGTCAAGGCTGGCGTCCCTGTGGTTGGACACCTAAAAGGTTTTTTTTAAAAGTTTTTATAGCAAGGGTTAGTACCCAAAACATTTGAAAAACATTTAACAAATGATTAACTTGCGGTAATAAATAAATATGCATGCTCTTTATATTTGTAGTTTGTATCGCACTCTCTTGAGGACTTCCTTACCCTTCCTCTATTATACACTACTAACGCTTCAATTAAATTACCTAGTTATTCATCTCATGACTAGATAATTAACAAAGTTCCTTTATACCCACCCTACTCTAAGTGAGTATGTAGTGATTATGATCTTTAAGTTATTAGTAACATCAACTTAACTAAATCGTTTCCCTTTTTAAATTCATATAACTTCTACACTTGTTATACATGTGAAGTAACTCATATTATTCATTAATACTCCGTATATAATTAATTCTCCAATTATATACTTATAATCATATTTCAGCATTCACAATCATACTGTAATATATATAACAACTTGCATCCTCCCGAGCAAAATACTCCCGGAATGTAAATTCTATAAAGTGCTATCCCACTAGGTACAATCACATAGCCTAGTTATCCCAAGTCAGAATTTTCACACCAACTTGATAAAAATAAATAATTAGAGGCGGTCATATTCCTTCCCTGAAAGTGAGATGTCCCTCACCCATATAATGGATGCTATGACCTCGGGAATATACTCACCCTACTCCTCAAGCTAGGGGATTCATCCACTACGCGCAACCTCCCCCTATAGCACTATAGTATAAAATATCTAATCACTGATATTAATTTTGCACACCATATATATATATACTATCGCTTCCGTATATATAAATATAAAAGTCCCGGCTATACCGTTCGCTAAAATCCGTAACATAAGCCTATTAATATTATTAAGAGTTTATGGTCCAACTCAAAATATTAATTAAATTGCACTTTAATTAATTAAGTTATTTTTGGTGTCGCCCCCACCATAAATTTGGACTTACTCTCGTAGCCCAAAATAAATTTACCCGAGTCAAAATTCCCGACTCTAATTTATTAGCCTCAAACCCTAATTAATTTATCTACAATTAATTAGATTTAAACTCATGTATTTAATTTCTCAATAATTAATTACATAAGGTTTTTATATGATTTTCCCCTCTTATATAACCAACTGGCGAAACTGCCAAAATCTGGCGACCGTTGATCGATCGACCCCAGACCGTCGATCGATCGATCGAACAGGTCTTCGTCTTCTTCGCGAAGACAGGGCAGCCATGGACAGAATTTCTTAAACCCTAATCTCTGCTAACCTGAATTTTAATCCTTTTTAACACCAGTACATATTAGAAACCTTATTAGGATTCCCCAGAAAGTCCACAACAATCATCAATTTGTCCATAAACTACTGATTCATAATTTTGGGGAAAAATCTATCTTTTTCCTTAAACACGTTTTTACTCCAAATTTCTTCATCAAATTCGTTCTAATTTATCTGGATATCATTCTAACAGATACACATCAATATTCCAATATCAGATTTTACATAAATCCTCATAAATTCGGGCAAATCAGATTCATGTTTTCTTTTGTATTATCAAAACCCCATGTTTATGCCATGAAACCCCAAAACGAATTTTAATTCATTACATCACGCAAATATGAATTGAAAGACAGATTTAATGCTATTGCAAGTTATTCACTTGCCTTAGGTTTCGTAGTGTCTGAATTTGCGATGGATTCCAAGGTTGAAGATGACCTTGTTGGCTCTTTTGAGATCCCCAAATGGCTTTGGCTGCTGCTAGGGTTTCCTAACCCTTTAATTCTTTTCTCTAATTAACCTCAGCCATGCCCTTATTTCTTTTTATTAGGTTAATTATTCAATTCCCGTTTTTTGACTAATGGGCCAAGCCCAAGTGACCTAAATGCCCCCGAGTGGGCCCGACTATGTCTAAAAACGTCCCGTGACCCGTTTACTACCCCCGGGTACACTTTTCCGACTATCTCGGCCCATCCGGACTCAACTGTACACTCAGAATTTGCATCCGAATTAATTTATAAAAATACTTATCCCCCACCCAATATAGTCTATACCGACTTCCGGATGTGATAAGTACATACTTCGTCATTAATACTCGAAACGACGTAATTACATTATTACTATTCATTTAGTAAATAAGTTTTCCCTAAATATTAACCATTCAATCCCAGATTAATATTTATATATTATTCTACCATAATTAATTCATTTTATTACAACACACTAGTAATTTAGAATTTCCGAATTAATTAAATTTTAAATGTACCAAAAATACGGGGTGTTACAAAATATCTTTTGAAAAACACAAAAAGATTTTGGTTTATTTTTGTGTCATGAGTTTTCATGTTTGATATGGCATATTGGTGTGTTTGGATCCCCATCATTTCATTATCCATGTGGCTAGGTAATTTGGTCATAATTGTTGATGTGTTGAATGATCTTAACCATTATCTGAATGGAGGTTGTTTCGAAGTCCATTTGCATTTGGATTCGACTTTGTATATATGTCATCTCACACACATTCACGAGTTTAAATGAATGTTTGACTTCTCATGCATATTTGAATTTTGTGAGACGTCATCCTCTCAATTTTGTCATCTATGCATAATTAGACTTAGGAGGAGGTGCGCATGTAAGAACCATTTGCCGTGAGGAATTATATTGCTTATATTGAAAAAATGATGAGTGTTCACAGGAAAGGGTTGCGAGAATACAACAAACTCATCGTGAAAGCCACCGTTTAAAAGAGCTTGAGAAATGGCAATAAAAAGAAACATATGCCAAAATAGGGCCAATAGGATTTCTCTATGGTGAGAATATTTAGAAACCTTAAAAGAGCATGAAAAATAAAATATGAATATATGAGGGTGTTTGGATGGAAAAACAACGGGTTTGTACCACGAATCCTAATGTTGAAAGATCGTATCGTGACGCTATTTCAGATTATTTTTAGCCGGATTTACATATCTAAATAATCATATTCTCATTCTAGATGTGTGATTGTCTATCTTTTTCTCTGGTTGTCTATTCGAGACAAAAAGGGGGAGAGATGGTATGTGATGTAGGGGGATTTGTTTAATGAGCACATATGTTTTATATTGGTATCATTGACAGATTTATTGGTATCATGCACTGATCATATTGTTTTGCTCACATGTTTAACAAATGGTTTGTTTCACATATTGGTATTTTTATATCATTTGTTACTCCATACTTCACTTGGTATTTGTCTGTTTCACGTGTGTAGGTATTCTTCAGCGATTCGAGATTTTAAGACTACATCACATTCAGATAGCTCATACTTGCCGCACCTGCATATACTAGTCCTTGTCCTATAATTTTTTATTTTGGATTTTATGGGATGTGATTTATATGTCATACGACTTGAAGGCCCGTCTTAGGCATTTCACTGTTTGGATTTTTCCCGGAATAGTCAAAGGGGGAGATTTGTAAGGACAAAATTTCCAATTGAATTAATTTGTACGTAATTGACTTAATTCCGGACAAAACTTATTTGAAGTCATAGATAGATTTTTTATCTTGTCATGATACCCACATAGTCCATGACGTGTTGTTTGAAGACGTAGCGGCCAAGCTTCAAAAGATATATAATGTGTATTTATTGGTGCACGTTTTACGTTTTCATATCATATTGCAGTTCGAGATACTCTCAGGTATGAACGCATAATATTTATGGGACTCGAAAAATGTTTTAAGGATGATATTTTATTTATAAATGTTTTTAAAATGTCAAAAATGGTTTTAAAAGGTTTTAACTTCGTTTTATCTGAGATAAACACTGTTTAGAGTCGTGTAGATTCTTCCCTTATGTTTTGGAGAATTAAAAGACATCATTAGTCGTTCAAACGACATGGACTAGTCGTTCTAACGACATGGCCAAGTTGCTCAAATGACACAGGGATATCGTTGTAACGAGCTTCCGACTTAAAGTTTATATTTAATGTATTTTTCCTCAGAAATTCGAAGTGTGCGGAACCAAAATACATTTTAAAACAGTTACATTTTTCTACAGTTGTTTTCTAAGGATTTCAAAGCTAAAACCTTCCTTATTGTTTCAAAGATCCGAGCTTTCATACATATGCTATATAGATCTTGTTTGCACCATCTAGAGTATGTTCATCCATATTGAACAAGTTGGTTCTTTGGAGTTTTGCGGTGAAGAAACGGTGAAGGTCGTGTTCCAAATCGTAGACGGTTGCCAAAGCTGCATCGATGGACACCGAGGCACTCGTAGACATGTGTGCTGTGGACATGTATTGTGGAAGGATTTCTATGTGGGCACTGTGGATGAGCGGTTAAAGAGAAGAAGAGCATCAAGGCTTGTGCGGATCGAATCGTTGTGCAAGTCTGTATGTCTACCTTTGTAAAACCGTATCATAGTGATTTTCTGGCTTAGGTCGTCTGAGGTTTTTACCCTTAGTGGTTTCCTCGTACATCCAGCGTTGTGAACTTTACTTTATTTTACTTACTTCAATCACCTAGATGCATGTTTAGTATTAAACAGGATAAAATTGGACTTAAGTAAAATGGGTTCACAAACTTGGTGCGTGTTAAAATTGGAAAAAGATATTTGAAAGAAAAATTATTTTGACACCTTAAAGCACACTTTGAAAAAGAGGCCTACATCTCCCCTACATATTCGGCCCACTATGTTTGTCAACTGATAAAGGACCACGTGTTAGCCACGTGGCATACATTTGGTTATATTCTCTTCAAAAACATTATGGACATGACACGACGGAAACATGGCGATAAATAAATATTTCAACACATAAAAAAAACATTAAACATAACATTAATACTAAATCCCATACTAATTAGAACTAAAATGCAAAAAAAGACATATATACCAATAGAGTAGTGAATCCATTCTAAACATTGATCATAACATTAATAATAGTAGTAACAAACAAAAGGCAAAAAAATACATATGAACCATTTGAGTGTTAGATCCATTCTAAAAAATTAAAATCAAATTAATAGGATATCCCACATTAGTAACAACTAAAATTTAAAAAAAATAAAAAAACCATTCTAAACATTAAACAAATAAGAACTTTGAACTTTAATGGGCTAAGTGCTCCAATGCTCCTCATTCCTCATCATCTCCAACATCTTAACTACTCCCCAAAACAATTCATCCAACTTTGGCTCACAAGTGAAAGATTTGCAACCTCTAATATCCCAACGCCTTCAGCCTTCAATGAATCAAATGTATCTCCGCCCACATCTTGCTCTCCCCTTGTACTATTTTGTTTTCCAGGATAGAAGTCGAAGAAAACTATGCACATACACAAAGTCTTCAGCACATTTTGGAGTCAACTTATTTCTCTTCACAAAACTTATAAAAGAATAACTGCTCCAATATCTCTCCTAACACAAAGAAGAAGAAGGTTGTCCAAGTAATCTTGTGGACGAGGCTTGAAGCATGGGTGTTAAAGATCCATGGATAACCCACCATAAACGAGAATCAAGCACTCCTCTATCATTCATAGAAAGAAACTTGCTAAACTCGTCAGTAAGAGATGAGAACTTTCCAAATTCAACGATAAACATTTGACTCTCTATTGCATTCAGAAAGAATCTCAATAAGACTTCTTCCTTTCATTCATAATTTTCACATCCTTATTTGGATCAACATGATTTGCAAATCCATTAAGCCATTGTTCGCTATAATACCCAATAAACCAAAAAAAAGGGATGTCTTAAAAATTAAAATTAAAGGACAAATCTAACCAATTAAAGGAAATTAGGAAGTAGTTAGTGAGTTACATAGGGTTCAATGAGTGTTCAAAGAAATTAAGGGATGTGTAGGTTTTGGGTCACCTACTAACCAAAATGGTATAGACAACCTCATAAAACGACGATAATCATGCAATCCCACATATCATTCACCAAGTGAAGACATGGTTGGTCTATAGTGGCATACCGTAACATTTCATAATTAGGATCGATAAAACGAATGATATAATCAACTTTGTCCCACCAGAAGTCATTGATTAGCAATTTCTTCATAAAAAATGGGCTTTCCAACATCGTCATCTTTATACAAATTCCACGTCTGACTAATGGCCAAACTTTGGAGGACACTCTTTATAAGCTTGAATCTTTTGAGCATAACAATCACGCAAGCAACCAGTGTATCCGCAAAAACAAGCATGTTCAATTTCACAAATTGATTTTACATGTGAAGATTCTTTGAGTGAGATGTGAAAATGACCTTCATAACCATAGAATCCATTGCAATCTTGATAATACAATTACATTCACCTTATGGAGTTGCATCAGCTTGGGAGTCCTTTGCAGCACAAATGTTTTTTAGAGCATGGTCAAAGGTGTGCACAACACATGTCCAAAAAACATCGGGATACATCTCTTTAACAAGGAACCCCGCGGCTTGGAAAATCAGAGCATTATCAGTTATGACTTCAACTACATTTTTTGACCTGACTTATGTGTCTTTCTTCTGTCCATCCTTTTTTTAATCTGTATAGATCTGACATGCCATATGCCCTGTCCTTTCTGACATTCCATGTGCCATGTCCTTTAAGTGTCCAACACACGTACAGAGCCTCCGGAAAAGTTTTCATGCTTCCTAGATTGATATGGTGTAGAAGGGGATATCTAAATGCTTGTTCTCTGTACTCGTTAGTGGTGAATCTCATCGACTCCAACAGGGGTCTTAGACAAGGTGTCTGTGCTTCCTAGATTGATATGGTGTAGAGAGGGATATCTAATTGCTAGTTCTCTGTACTGGTTACTGATGAATCTCATTGACTCCAACATGGGTCTTAGACAAGGTGACCCCGTACATGTGTTGGACATTATTTCTTCAGAAGTTTTTTCTAGAGGTCTTATAGCTTTATTTAGTAGATGGAGAATTAAATTATTCTCTTTTCCTCTTGGGATCCCTCTGAGTTCTCATCGTATGTATGCAGATGATGTGTTAATATTTACAAATGGTGGGAAGACCCCATTTCAAAGATTAATGAATTTTATTGAAAGATATGAAAATATTTCTGGCCACTCTATAAATAGAGAGAAAACCTGCTTCATTACTGGTAAGGGAATCATAAAATTCAGGTGTTATTGTTTGTCCTCAAAAAGTCCATCCACTTACCTGGGATGACCCATCTATGATGATAGAAAATAACAAATTCTATTTAATGATCTGAAAGTCAGAATACAAAGTTGAAGGGTGGAAAGGCATGTTGAGAATCAATGTCAGCCCACATAAGATCAATCCAAGCCCATAGCCCATTTAATGATATATTTTCTTATAATAGCAAAGCTGGGCAAAGTTCGATAAGTGGAGAGGTTTGGTCATTGCTGATGAAGTTTATTAGTGTGAGCCTTGTAGGATATCAACTTGAAATTAGGTTGATACAATATGTATGGATATAATTAGTTTAATGCTTATGTGATGGTAATTTTTCCTTAGTTTTTTAATGTGTGGTCTGAAATGTATTTGCCATGCTATAAATACCCCATGTCCTATGTTTGTATTATCAACCGAGAAGAAATAAAACAAATAAGGTAATTAACCTTTGTACCTTAGTTTGAATGTAGTATTTTAAGAGTTGGTCTTCTTTGAGTCTTTTGAAAGAGTGTTGATTTGTGCTTCTTTATAATCATTTCTTCTTTTTCTTGTGAATATTAAAGTTATGTATTTTATATTCTCAACAATTGGTATTAGAGTAGGACGGTCGGGTACCGGTATTTTTGGAGTGAGTTTTCTTGAGTCGTGAGAAGTTCGTATTATGCAAGTTTGTATCTTGAAATCAAGTTTGTTCGGTATTATCAAAATTTTACCGACACGATGGGTGATCTTCAAGTAGTTAGAGGAATCAAGAACCTCAACAATCAAAATTACAACATGCGGGCGACGTGTATGACATCTTATATGCAAGGCCAAGACCTTTGGGAGGTCGTTGGCGGTAGTAAAGTTACACAACTATAGGCAGAAGAACGCTAATGGCACCTTGCAAAAATAGAAGATTAAAGCGGGCAAAGCGATGTTTGCCTTAAGACCATAATTGAAGAAGAAATGTTGGAGCACATTCGAGATGCCAAAACACCAAAAGAAGCATGGGACACTTTTGCTACACTCTTTTCAAAGAAGAACGACATAAGACTACAACTTCTTGAGAACGAGTTGCTATCGATGGCACAATGCGACATGACTATCACCAAGTACTTTCACAAGGTGAAAACGATATGCCACGAAATTCATATTTAGATCCAATAGCTACTATTGGTGAATTAATGAAAAAAAAATATTTATCCATGGTTTGAGATCCGAATACCGAACTTTTGTTGCTGCTGTACAAGAAAACCCAACTTAACCATCACTTGTTGAGTTTGAAAATTTATTTGTCGGTAAAGAAGCCATGGATAAGCAAATGGGAGAAGTCAGGGTGAGAAGAAAGCGCTCTACACCAACAAAAGCAAAGGCCACTTCAAGCAACACGCCAGAAGCAGATTTAAAAAATGATGATAAGGCAAAAATTCATCAAGGAGAGGGAGGCCCTCGTCCAGGGAGAGCTTCAAAGAATCGTGGCTACAGTAAAAGATTTGAGGGAAAATGTTACAACTGCGAAAAAAAGGGCCACATGGCGAAAGATTGGTGGTCCAACAAAAGGCCCGCTAAAAGCAATGTTGCAACTTCCAATCCAAAGGAGAGAAGCAAAGATGATTAGGATGCTGAAGCATCTTTTGCTGTGCAAAGGAGGACTTATCTCTCACACTAACAACAGTTGAGCGGATCGACTAAGAGAATATTTGTATCGTCGACTCAGGCTATTCAAATCACATAACGGGTGATAAACAAAAGTCAAAAAGCCTATCAAAATACAAGGGAAATCGAGTTGTGGTAACAACCAACAACTCAAGGTTACCAATAGGTCATATATGTAAGACGATAATAGCCCCCCAATATAGTTCTAACCAGGTGCCACTTCAAAATGTCTATCATCTCCAGATATGAAGAAAAATTTGCTTCTAGTGGCTCAGTTAATATCATCATGCCACTCTGTCTTATTCGGTCCACGAGATGTGAAGGTATATCGAGATCTCAAGAATGCCGATAATGGAGGGAAGGCGATTGGAGTCAGTCTACGTGATGTCAGCAGAGTCTACATATGTACACAAGACAAGAAAAAATGAGATAGTAGATTTATGGCCACATGAGATTGGGCCACGTTAGCTATTTTAAGCTCGTGATGATGAAGAAGTCGATGCTTAAGGGACTTTCTCAATTTGACGTGAGAACAAACACGGTATGTGTTGAATGCCAACATGGTAAAGCACATCAATTACCATACGAGGAATCGAAGTTTAGAGCAAAGGAACCATTGGAGTTAGTCACTCTTGAAGCATTAGGACCTATCGAGCAACCGTCAGTTAGCGGAATGCGGTATATGGTAACGTTTATTGATGGCTTCTCTAGGTATGTGTGGATTTTCTTTATGAAAGAAAAATCTGACACGTTCTCAAAGTTTACAGAGTTTAGAGAGATGGTTGAAGGAGAAGTGGGGAAGAAGATTATTTGTCTACGCACAGATAATGGAGGAGAAAATACCTCAAATAAGTTAGTATCAAGGAGACTGAAGAATACGTCATCAGTTTACCTATGCCAACACGACCTAACAAAATGGAGTAACAAAGAGAGAAATAACCAAAATCTTGCAGAAATTTGTCGAAGTATGATACATGCTAAGAATGTGCCGGGATAATTTGGTGATGGCGTAATGAGAACTGCATCCCATATGATTAACAAACTTTATCAACCAAGGTTAGAGCTTGTTTCACCAATTGAAAAATTATGGGACATGAAATCTACAGTTGGTTACTTTGAAATATTCGGTTGTGTATGCTATATATTTGTTCCTAACCATTTACATAGCAAGTTTGACAAGAAAGCAGTCAGATGTATCTTTGTGGGATACGACAACAAGAGGAAAGGGTGGAAATGTTGCGATCCTACGATTGAAAGGTGTTACACATTACAAGATGTGGTGTTTGACGAAGTATCTTCATGGTGGTTCATACAGAATGAGGAGCTGCCAGATTCAAAAGAAATTGAAGATAAACCTGAAGATTTGCACGACGATAATGATCCTTGAAAAAGTGGTATGTATCAACAACTAGAAGAAGAAGATAGGCCTAGTGAAATGGAAGAACCAACTCCATAATCACAACTCACAAGGTGAACAAAAATACAAAAACCAAATCCCAAATACGCCAATGTAGTCATAGCAGAGGAAATTGCAAAAGAACCTGAGACGTTTAAAGAAGTATCACAGAGTTCCTAGTGGATTAAAGCTATGGAAGAAGAAATCACTATGCTTGAGCAAAATTAGACTTGGGATCTGGTGTCAAAGCTAAGAGATGTGAAACCCATATCCTGCAAATGGATTTACAAGATAAAGCATCGTCCAGATAGATTAATCGAGGAATACAAGGCTCGACTAGTGGCTCGAGGGTTCTCTTAGCAGTATGGACTAGATTACGCTAAATGTCTAGTTCGGTGGCAAAGCTTACAATTGTACGAGCCTTTCTTGCACTTGCAACCGTCATACAACATGTGGCAGATGTACGTGAAGAATGTTTTTCTTCACGAAGAGTTGGATCGGGAGATCTACATGATTAAATCAATGGGCTTTGAGAACAAAGTTCATCTCGAGTTCGCATGTAAGCTAAGAAAGGTGCTCTACGGATTAAAGTGAGCACTGAGGGTGTGGTATGATAAGATTGCTGAATTTCTTACTCAAAATGGCTATTCGATAACACCTGTAGATTCCAGCTTATTCGTCACAGCCAACGGAGGAAAGATAGATGTTGTGCTACTATACGTGGATGATCTAATCAGCATTGGAGATGACGAGACAAAAATTCACCAAACAAAAGAAAATTTGTCAGATTGCTTTCAAATGAAAAAGCTTGGACAATTTAAGCACTTTCTTGATCTAGAGGTTAATCGAACACGAGAAGGAATATTTCTTTGTCAGCAAAAATATTCTAACGTTTTGTTAAAGAAATTAGGAATATTCGAGTACAAGCCCATTTCGGCATCGATCGAACCAAATGCCAAAATGTGTGCACATGAAGAAAAAGATTTGGAAGATGCGATTATGTATCGACAATTGGTAGGTAGTCTGATCTACTTAACCTTGACTGCACCTGACATTTCATATGTGGTTGGTGCATAGTTGTCAAAATCTTACGATTCACGATTCGAATCTTACGATTCGATTCGATTCTGACATAAAATGATTCGAATCGAGTTGAGAATCGCACATGTCTAAAGAATCGGACTGAATCGGTGATTCACGATTCGAATCTTCCAATTCGGGTCCGATTCCCGATTCAACTTTTTTTTTCGCGATTTTTTTTACCTTATAACCATACGTGTGTTTTAATAAAACAATTAAAAAAAGAAGCAAACAACAAAGGATACCATTAAGATACTGAGTTTTAGATAAAAACATGTTCTCTTGGCTCGGTTATTTTCAGCCGACTTTTCGTGTCAATTCTCTTGGCTGAGTGTCTTCTATCTTTTGCTTTTTTTTTTGTTATAAAACTTTTTTATTTGTTATAAAATCTTTGAAGGTATATTTGTTTTGTTGCTTTAAATTAATATGAACGTTGTTTTGAATTAATATTGTTTTATAGTTAATCTTAGCATATGTTTTATTGTTTTATTGTTAATCTTAGCATATGTTTTATTGTTTTCAATTAATATGGTTTACTATGTTAAATTAATATCGTTGTAATTTTGTAGGCTGTTTTAAATTAATATTGTTAATCTTAGTAGGTAGGCCTGTTTAAATTTTTTGGAAGTATTTGTTTTACAGTTTTACTATTTTAAATTAACCTTTGTATTTATTTTATTGTTTTAAATTAATATGTAGGATGTTTTAAATTAATATGTAGGTTGTTTTATGATATATTTTTGTTTTTTACATTTTTAATCTTAAAATGAATGAGAACATGTGCTACGGTTAATTTTTGTGATATATTTTGATATATTATCATGTGCTATGATTAGATTTTTGTCATATTACGCTAAATTACCAATTCTATAGTGTTAAATCCCATTTACTTATGTTTTACTATGTTTTTATCATTTGGTTCCAATTCGATCGATGCGATCCACGATTCGATTCACGATACGATTCGCGATTTGACAACTATGGGTTGGTGTGATAAGTCAGTACATGCAAATCAAAAGAAGCCTCATTTGGAAGCAGTTCGACGAATACTATGATGTGAAGAGTACAATTATCTATGGTCTTTTGTACAAGAAAGGTGAAGACTACAAATTAGTTGGTTTTTGTGATACTGACTATGCACGAGATCATGACACCGGGAGATCAACAACTGGGTATGTGTTTAATCTTGGTTCTAGAACGATTTCTTGATGTAGCAAAAGATAATCGACGGTATCATTGTCAACCACAAAAGATGAGTATCAAGTAGTAGCAATGGCAGCTCAAGAGAGTATGTGATTGGTACAATTGATGAATGATCTACATCAACTAGTAGACTACGAGTTGGCAATTCGTTTAGCAGAGAATCCGGTCTTTCATGCAAGAACTAAGCATGTGAAAGTGTACTACTACTTTATCAGAGAGAAAGTTCTACAAGAAGAGATTGAGATGAGACAGATCAAGACGAATGATCATACAAAACGTTTAATTACTGGCAAGTTGGGGAATTTTTGTCGTTATCTCGACACAATAAAGAGAATGGGAGCTAATATTGAGGCAGACTGTTGAGAATCAATGTGAAGCCACATAAGATCAATCCAAGCCCATAGCCCATTTGATGATGTTTTGCTTACAATAGCAAAGTTGGGCAAAGTTTGGAAGTGGAAGTTTATTAGTGTGAGCCTTGTACGATATCAACTAGAAATTAGTTGATACAATATGCATGTCTATAATTAGTTTAATACTAATGTGGTTGTAATTTTTGCTTTGTTTTTATTGTACGGTCTGAAATGCATTTTCCATACTATAAATACCCCATGTCCTATGTTTGTATTATCAACCGAGAAGAAATAAAACAGATATGGCAATTAGCCTTTGTATCTTAGTTTGAGTGTAGTATTTTAAGAGTTGGTCTTCTTAGAGTCTTTTGAAAGAGTGTTTTGACGTGTGCTTCCTTATAATCATTTCTTCTTTTTCTAGTGAATATTAGAGTTTGGTACTCTATATTCTCAACAAGGCAAACTTATATACTTGGTGGGGAGTTTAATTTTTATCAGGCATGTTCTTCGAGCTCTACCAATTCATCATTTGGTTGCTCTTGATCCACCCAGGAAAATTATTTGTAAAATTGAGAGTATCTTTGCTATTTTTTTTAGGGAGATAGAGGAAGGGTGCTTTAAACATTATTAGTTACACTATAAGGGTCTGTGGAGGAAAATTATTGTGGAGATTCAAAAAATGGTAATCCTTTATGGTTAAAGTTTTTAATGGCCAAATAGTGTAAAAATCATCATCCAACTGTTGTTAGAATTCAGCCCAACTTATCTCATATTTGGAAAAAGTGGTGAGGAATGGAGAAATAGAAAAACGATTATTGTGGATCCTAGGAGAAAGTAGATTGCATGCTCAGCCCTAATTACCTAATAATTCTAGAATTGTTTATCATCTAGACCATAATAGGATAATTTCTCAATTATGGAAAGAAGGAAAGTGGGACGAATCAAGTCTAATGCAAGTAACTAATGTAATTAATATAGGTGCTTTAGAAGAACAATTAGAGATTGACCCTCAAAAGAAAAATATATTGATATGGAAGGGTGGAGCTAATGGGATGTTTTCTACAAAGAAGTTGTGGGAACGAAGCAGAAGTCAAAACGTCACATCTTTTTAAGCATCATAATTTGGCATACAATAATCTAATCTAATACTATAATATAATAACAAAGGATCCACCCCGTTTTGCGACACGTCTCCCGACATAAATGTTCTCCACTTATTATGAACCAACAATTGCTCCATTAAGGCCCAACTCAACAGTCTCTCAACGTTTTACCTTCTCTCTACATTCTACCAGCCTTTCCCGCTCCCCTATGCCCAACTCAACAGTCTCTCAACGTTTTACCTTTTCTCAATCCGACTATTTATCTTCTTTTCATAAAGCCTCCCCTAACCCCTACTTCCCATAATCTGAATACTCACTTTCTCTCTTTCCCCCCTGAACCCACAACACGCAGATTTTCTTTTCCATCTAGGGCATCTTTAGTACCGGCTCCGTGATGGTTCCCCTAGCGCTCCAGTTTAAGATCTAGAATGCCATAGCCATTACGGTGTCATCAACCAACTCAAAACGGCGCTCCACATCTATAGTTCCAACGATCATTATTTCCTTCTTTCGGCCACAACGATAGCGAATGTCACCATCCTCAGTAAATCGACTAAGATTCGTGATGTCAGGATCTACCGAATTCAAATGGTGGTAAGGATTTTTTAGACTTGAGAAGCCACATATGTTTGCTTAATGGCTGAAAAAGTCTCGGACATTTTTTAGTAGTTGCATTTTATTATGGACAGTATAACAAGTTCGGATTTGTTTCCACTTCAAATAATATCATTGATTGAAAGTTTATTTTGTGTTGGATCTTTCATCTACCAAGAAATTATGATTGTGTATGTTAGCAATTGTGGAAAATCAGAAATCAGGGGATGTTTGAAAATAAAAAGCTCATCGTCCATGAATGAGGTTACTCAAAATATGAGAATTATTTTTAGTTTGTTTACCAAGCCCCAAAAACTTTCTTTTGTGGAGACTCAAATTTTGGATATGCTGAATCTAAAAAGGCCCAACTATATTTCTCAAAGGATGACATTGACAAAATGGAATAGACCAGATGAAACTTGGTTTAAACTGAACTGTGATGGGACTGCTAAAGGAGATCCCATGCCAAGTGGGGGAGGGGGTCTATATAGAAATATCATGGATAAGTTTGATGTTAGTTATGCGAAATTCTATGATTGGGGTACAAACTTATAGGCTGAAGCTAGTGCTATGCTTAGAGGTGTGCGATGGCAAAAGAAAAAAGGATTAAAAATCAATAATAGAATCTGACCCCAAATTCTTAATGATGCCAATAAAAATAAAATTCCTCTGCATGGAATATGCTATATACCATTCATTCAAAGGTTAAGGATGAAGTTTGAAAAAAAATTGGACAACCATACACACATACAAAGAAAACAACAAACAAGCTGACAGCTTATTTGGAAGGTAAATCACAGGTTTGAGAATTTTTTAATCTGCCAAACAAAGTCAGAGGAGGAACTAACATGGATCAATGAAATTACTTTCATTTAGATTCACAAAGTTTGTTTCTTAATCTGATGTAATGAGGATGAATATATATCCTAAAATTTCATCTTGGGTTTTAATCGTCTGGCAATTGGCTACACAGTCAGCTAAGTCATCACAGATTCATACGTGTAGTCTTTTGAGCTTGAATTGCCATTGCCACCTTGTAGAGGTTGTTTCTCCTTAGTTTTCAATTAAAAAAAATCTAGGGTACCGTCCCCACTCCCTCACACCCCTCCACCCACCCAAAACTACAAAATGAACTTGCAAAAATTTGTAATTCATTGCAAGAAATTGTTAACAAATTTTACATTTCAATAAAATTTGATATTTTCCAACAAATTTGATATTAAGAACCTTAGACCGATAATCCCAATGGCAAACTCACATGCCAATTCACTTATACTACCTCATACTTGTAAATCATAAAGCATAACTTAATATTCATACATACAACCCTTATTGGTTTATATATTATAAAATACCATCCAGAGGTGACATCGGGCACAAAACTATACCTATCTACTTCCACATATTGTGTCTCTTTATCATCTCTTTGGAGGAACTCTTTTATTAAACTTTGTTAATTATTTAAAAAATAAAAGTCCTTGTAATAGTTATTTGTAAAATATTACATTTACCGAGTAAAAAGTTTATATTTTTAGGCTTCTTTGATGTCAGCCCCTTATCTTTACGATACGGAGCCTCCCTTTACCCAAAATATATCGATGTGAAATTGTTATATAGTATTAATTATGGGGGTTATTTATTAAAAGTTACGATGTACTTACCTGAAATACATTTTTTAAATATGGGAGCCAAGATACTTTTCAAAGTTTTTTATTATAGCTATTTTTGTTTTAGTCCCATTTTTAATGTTTTTTGTCTCCCAACCCATGTGTTTTTAAATTGTTTTAAGTCCCATTACCTCCCTCAACTTCCATGTAACCTCTCCTAACTGCTCATGTCTCTTTTTATAGAGAATGACAAGTGTAAAAATGCAGGACCAAAAAAAAAATAATGACATGATATTAAACACACATATATTCAAAAAAGTAGGACTAATAAACCAAATACCCTTTTTATTATGGTAAAATGTAGGAATTTGTACAGCTATACATTGTACTTTGTACTTTGTACATTTTACCAAAATGTTGTTAGGGAGTTTTCCATTTTAGTTCCTAACCAATAATATTTTTTTGGCTTTAAGGTCCCTCATCCGGTATACAAAAACTTAACACATGTATATTACAAAAATCTATACATTATTAAATTTCATGTACAAAATACCAATTTTCCCAAAAAAAATCATCAACACATTACAAAATTTAATGTATACATTATTGAAAATCTGATATACATTAATGGAGTCATTAACCCAAAAAGAATAAGACAATTAATATTAAGTCTTTAGGATGTACGTTTTGCACTTGGTCCACCTTATAATTTTATATCCTAAAAAGTCCCTTGTCTATTTTTTTTAGGGTGTTGTTAAAGACACGCCAAAAATATCTCCCCAGCACCAATATCGTATCCACACCACAAACTAACTAAAAATTTATTCCAAACACCAAGCTAAGAGGTACGCCTAAGACTCTAAGCGGGATTTAACGGTGACCCGTCACCGTTTCCACGGTGGAAAGTCATCGTGGAAATTGGCTTGACACGGTGATTTTCCACTATGAAAATGGACTTGACACAATGACTTCTCATCATGGAAAGCCACGACGACTTTCGATTGTGAAAAGCACATTTTCACGGTGACTGGTCAAATGAGAAAAAATGGCTTACTTTTGGTGTTATGTACATAAAAATCATTTGAGTTTTTATGTGGTGTCTGGGAGATATATTTGGGGTGCTTTTAACAACACCCTTTTTTTAAGAGTTTAGGATAAGAGATGAAAGATCGATTGTGAGTGTTCTATATTGTGATGAAATTTTTACAACAAAATGAAAAGGTTTGGACTAAACGTTACTTAAAAATAACGAGGGACTCATTGTTTAATGACCAAAAATAATTACCAACCATGGAACTAAGCTTACAAAACTAATATTTTTTTGTAAAGTTATCTTGCCATCCTTGTTTAAAAAGTGTATCTTACCCAAAATGTATATTATAGGTAAGTACATTGTACATTTTGGTAACATTTATAAATCATAGGGGTGACAATTTTGTGTTTTGGGGTCGGGTTTCGGTCAAAACGACACACAAGAATTTTGAGATGCGAATCGACACGACTTCGTGTTTTTCTTAACACGACAAGAACACAACACGAACACGATGCTCAATTAATTAAATAGAGAATTACGCTCAAGGTCATGTTCCATCCTATATTTGGATTTATAAGTCACTGGTTTCCAGGTTTATAAATCTAGTCCTTGTGATACTGAGAGTGCACTTGCGATCTTAATGACTTAATTATATAATTAAGTGTCCAGCACACACAATTTCAAATTTTATCTTTTTATCCTAAGTCAAGAATCTAGGTGATAAAGCAGATAAATTAAAGCATGCAAATAGACTAGGCAATTAGAGGGGGAAAAAGCCTTGCAAGTAAAACCTTTTTTCAATCAGCACCTTAGAGTTTTACAAGACACAACTTACAAAACCTCTAAAGAATATGGATCTCTCTTGAGTCGTCCACAGGTGGCAATCCACCCACGGTATCCACCGATCAGCCTTTGTCTTCGTTCAGCAGTGATCCCCTCGAGAACCACAATTGTCAGCAGTGAAGAAGATCACTCCACAAGAGTAATTCAAATATGAAATTATTGAGGATTTCGAATGGATTCTCATATATATTTGGGAGTGATGATTTGTGAATCAAAAAGGTGTTTTATACCTAAATAAAGTGAGAACTTTTGCACTAGGTATGCAAAAATCGCTTTCGCAACTCAACTCAACTCAACAAAGTCTTTTTCCCAATTATTTGGGGTCGGCTACCTGAATCCTATTTTTCCATTCCATTCTGTCCAGTGCAATATCTTCGGTTAAACCACATGTTATCATGTCCTTTTTTATAATATCCCGTCAAGTTAATTTAGGCCTACCTCTACCCCTTGGGTTACTATCAATACTAACTAAATCACTCTTCCTTATAGGAGCATCCATTGGTCTACGCTTGACGTGTCTAAACCATCTAAGTCGATTTTCTCTCAATTTATCTTCTATATGATCTACTTTTACCGTTTCACGAATTTGTTCATTTTTAATTTTATCCTTTCGAGTATTACCACAAATCCACCTTAGCATTCGCATCTCCGCCACACTCATTTTCTGCACATTTTGTTTCTTGGTTGCCCAACACTCTGTCCCATATAACATGGCGGGTCTACTGGTCGTCCTATAAAATTTTCCTTCAAAGGTATACGCCTATCACACAGAACGGTGGTCGTACTTCTCCACTTAACCCAGCCTGCTCTAATCCTATGCGTAACATCATCACTAATATCTCCATCTTTTTGTATAATCGATCCTAAATAACGAAAATGATCATTTCTAGGTATTTCTTGACCCTCCAATTTCACCACATCTCCATTTGTCCTCCTATTACTACTAAAATTACACTCCACATATTCTGTTTTAGTTCTGCTTATTTTAAATCCTCTTATTTCTAAAGTTTCTCTCCACAATTCCAACCTAGCATTTATACCCATCTTAGTCTCATCGACTAAAACAATATCATCTGCAAATAGCATACACCATGGAACCTCATCTTGTATTTGTCCAGTCAACTCATCCATAACAAGAGCAAAAATATAAGGACTTAATGCTGAACCTTGGTGTAGCCCTACCGTAATTGAAAATTCACTACTTTCTCCAGCTTATGTTCTTACTGTAGTCATCGCACCATCATACATATCCTTGATTTCGTCAATATATCTGCGAGTCACTCCTCTTTTATGTAGAACCCACCATATTATATATCTGGGTATCCTATCATACGCCTTCTCCAAATCTATAAAAATCATATGAATATCCTTCTTTTTCTCTCTATACCTCTCCATTAATCTCCTGAATAAATAGATTGCTTCCATTGTTGACCTCCCAAGCATAAATCCAAATTGATTCTCAGATACTGTTGTCTTCAATCTCAATCTATATTCAATCATTCTCTCCCAAAGTTTCATTGTATGACTCATTAACTTAATACCACGATAATTTGAACAACTTTGTATGTCCCCTTTATTTTTATAAATAGGTACTAAAATACTTTTTCTCCATTCATCGGGCATCCTATTAGTCATTAAAATTCTATTAAATAATTTTGTAAGCCATAATACTCCATCCTCCCCTAAGCACTTCCAAACCTCATTAAGGATACCATCTGGTCCTAAAGCCTTCCATGTTTTCATCTTTTTTAGAGCAATCCTGACCTCTGTTGTCCTAATTCTACGAAAAAATATATCTTCTCGAGTCTCCCTAAGTTCCTCTATATCTAATTTACTCCCATTATCTCCACTTAATAACCTCTCAAAGTAGTTTTTCCATCTTTCCATAATTTCATCATCTTTGACTAGGACTCTCGAATCATCACTTTTGATGCACTTAACATTATTAAAATCATTTGTTTTCCTATCCCTAAGTTTAGCAAGCTTATAAATACTTTTTTCCCCTTCTTGTGTTCCTAATTTTGTATAAAGATCATCATACGATTTTAACTTAGCAGATCTTACCACTTTCTTAACTTCCTTTTTAGCCCATTTATATTTCTCAAAATTCTCTTCATTTCTATTTGTTTGCCATGTTTTAAAGCACTCCCTTTTAATTTTTACTATATTCTGTACTTCTTCATTCCATCACCATGTTTCTTTAGACTTTGGCCCTTTGCCTTTTGATTCTCCAAGAATTTCTTTTGATATTCTCCTAATGCATGTGGCCATCTTATTCCACATTATGTTAGTTTCTTCTTCACTATTCCATGTTGCTTCATTTAATACTTTATCTTTAAATAGTTCTAATTTATCTCCTTTTAAATTCCACCACCTAATTCATGGGTTAATCTTCACTTTTTGCATTCGTGATTGATTTTTAATATTTATATCCAACACCATTATCCTATGTTGTGAGGTTAAGCTCTCTCCCGGGATAACCTTACAATCTTTACACATTAATCGGTCTCCTTTCCTAGTAATGAAAAAATCGATTTGGCTCTTATGTGTTCCACTTTTATAAGTTATTAAGTGTTCAAGCCTCTTTTTAAAACATGTATTTACTAGTACAAAATCATAAGCCATCGCAAAATCTAAGATAGACTCTCCCCCGTCATTCCTATCTCCAAAACCATGTCCTCCGTGCACTATCTCATATCCTACACGATCTTCTCCTACATGGCCATTAAAATCTCCACCTATATAGATTTTCTCACCTAGGGATATTTCTTGAATTAGTTCATCCATTTGTTCCCAAAATTGTACTTTAGTGTGCTCATCTAATACTACTTGAGGTGAATAAGCACTAACAATATTAATTATGTTTTCACCTAATACCAATTTTACAAGTATAAGTCTATCACCTTTCCTAATAACGGTTACAATATCATCCTTAAAGTTTTTATCTACTATTATTCCAACTCCGTTCTTATTTCTATGTTTTCCTGTATAATATAATTTAAATCCTGTATTTTATATTTCTCTAGCTTTCTCACCGACCCATTTAGTTTCTTGTAAACAAGTTATGTTAACTTTTCTTCTTATCATGGTATCTACTAACTCCATCCCTTTTCCTGTCATAGTCCCTATGTTCCAAGTCACTAACCTAAGTCTAGTATCCTGGACTAGCTTCTTTACCCGCACACGTCCAGCTTGTTGCAGGAACCCTTGCAAATTTATCGTCGCATCCGGGCGCCGATGCGACGCCCCTTGCCTATTTTTCGAGACACCCAGTGGTAGGCGCAACTCATCGCTTAAGGGGAATGCCCTACCATTAGCACGTATATTCATAGGATTCATGTTCATAAGGATCTGACAAAGTTTTACGCTGGTTGTCAGCTACCTAACGCAACCCTCCTCCTTTTTTCGGGCTTGGGATCGGCAGTGTAAAAAAAATAAGAAGTTAAGCATGACACAGTCAATGTAAAAAAACGCTTTCGCAAGTCTCTCGAAAAAACTGTATGAAACAGGTATTTATAAGTCGGCATAAAATTCAAGACGGCGGCAGTCGTTCGAACGAGTTAAATGCTCGTTCGAACGAGATCAGCTCTTCATTACACCCAAACAGGTTTCATTGGAACAACAAGCCTTTCTCATTTAAACGTGCTTCATACGGCCTTCTGACGACTTGAAACAGTATGCCCTCGATTGATGCATGTTTGACGAGACTTTTAACGAGACTTCAAATGAGAAAGAGATCTCGTTAGGACGAGAATCCTATCTCGTTTGAACGAGATGCGCAAATTTTGAAAATTTTAAATAAAGAAAATTGCTTCGATTTTTAAATAAAAACATCTCCCAATATAAATGTAAATAAATTCAAAATACTAAATTATTTTATACCTTCATAATGTGGAGATCATCTTGAATTTGGAGACGATGAAAATTCGTTCTTCATGACGGTTCGATTCAAATGGAACAGGATATGCCAAAAACTATGTTAAGCTAAGTTATGAGCAAATGAGAAAAAATTTGCTCTTACAAGTATAATAACATTTATTTATGTGATCCCTTTAGAGTTAGGAGTACACAAAATAGGTAATTTTATTTGTTTTAGCAAAAGAGGTATTTATATTTATACCCTTACTAATACTCATTCTAAAAATAAACACATAACCCCACCTCCTCATCGGAACGCCGCAATCATCGCCGAATTGTTTCGCTTTTCTCGTTTCTTTCTCTCTTCGTCTATTTCTTTCATTTTTTATGTCCGCGCCAGCGGCACCATTGTCAGCGCTGGAGAAGAAGGTTTTTCATCGGAAAAGTAAAGTGTTTGTAGGAAAAATGGAATGTTCGCCGGAAAAAAGGACATTTTTGCCGGATAAAATGGAGGTTTTAGTGAATTAATAAATTTATCAGTTTCGATTTTTTTGTTAAAAAATATCAAACATGGGTGTTGTCGGATAGATCTCGACGAGTATATTTTAAATATATAAATTTTGGATTTGTAGATTTTAAGTTACGAACTTTTAAACATTTGATGGGTTTTTTTGTATGAGTTGTCAAATGGTATATTGGTCATTTTTCATGGTTTTTTTAATATATGAACTAAATTTATAAAATTGTGTCGTGTGTCTATTTTTATACACTTTTGGCTTTGGTTGGACGTTTCCCCAAAATCCCCTTAATTAAAATAGGCACGATAATCTAGTAAACAATCGACAAGTCATGTTATCGCGACTCAAAATTTTGACTTCGTGTCAAAATACCCAGCACGAACACGACAGATCATGTAAATTTAGGGTCAATTGAGAACCCTCATATATCACACAATTTGTCAAATATATGAGTGACACTGAATATATACTTACGAAAATAGATATACTACCACATATTTATAGTATTTAACTCATGGACATACAATAAACACAAACCACACATCCCACAAATTCTCTAAAAATCATTAAACGACTAAAAATATTGTAGGCATATCAGATTTTGAGGGGTTTAAGATGAGCAGGTTACCTCATAATTCATCCGCAAGCCTCTCTTTGTAAAAATTAAGATAGGAATGAGGTTACCTCATAAACAAATCCGCAAGGCTCTTCTTCATTATCTGTGTTGGGTGAAGTAAGAAAATAACCATTTTTTTGTATTTAAAGTAAATCCGCAAGCCTCTTCTTTACTCTTTGTGTTTGGAGATTATTTTCGTAAAAAGTAAGGAAATAAACGTTTATTAGCATTTAAACTTGGGGTCATTTGATTGCCCAGTTTTGTTGTCAACATTTTGGTGTGTTTATTTACATAATTTCTCATGGCAAAAAATTTCGTGGATATTCATATTTTACCATTATATTTTCACTTTTTGTGAACAAATTTTGCTTATTTATTTGGTTGAAAAAAAAATTTCAACAAATTTGTCAACTTAAAATGAATATTTCTTCTCCTTTTTTTTATGTTATTCTCATATGTTTTCTAATGTTTTAATAATTATTTTATAAAACTGTTTTAAATAACATAAGAAAAAAAGTTTAAAATATTTTAATAAATTGTTTTAGAAAAAATATTCTAAAATGTTTTAAAAAACTATTTTAAATATTTTAAAAATACCTTTTTAAAACCTGTCTTAAAAAAGTGTATTAAAACTGTTTTTAAAAATTATGTAAAGACTGTTTTAAAAACTGTTTTTAAACAATTTTTAAAAACGGTTTAAAAGATGTTTTTAAAAACAGTGTTTTTACTATTTTGACTATTTTCAGAAAACTATTTTTAAAATTGTTTTTAAAAATTATTTAAAACACTATTTTAAACACTTCAATACTATTTTAAAAAATGCTTTATATTTTTTCATAACCGTTAAAATTATTTAAATGTTTTAGAAAATGTATTAATTAACTTTTTTGGTAGAAGCTTTTTATTTTAGTCAAATATATTTTATGTTAGTCAATTTTTTTATTTATTTTTGAACTAATTATTTTACTTTTTGACTCATTGGGTTAGACTTTAATTTTTGACTCATCAGGTTCTTTGATAGTCCAAAGTGGGCAAATTTAGTATTTGTCTATGAAAATTTTGTCATTGCAATTTTTGCCGTAGAAATTTTTTCCCTACTTAGCTATTTGCCCACTCCGCAACCAAACATACCCTTAGAGATTGTGTGGGTGGCAATCACACACGCAAGTTTGTTTTCTTACGAGGTAAGTATGGCGATTGAAAGAATTATCAGAATAAAAGATTTAAAAAGCAATATCAATATGAAAGCAAATAATTACACACACAATAACAAATATACGTCGTTCGACAACTTACATACGTTCACGGAGAGGTTACTATGTTCTTATTAGTGTCTCTCAATAATCAGAGTTAAATCCCTTTATCCCGGGTCAGGATTTACAATTTGTAGTTGTAGAAATAAGTGATTGAATTATACAAGTATCTCAATCAGCTTGTGGATAACTCGTGGTGTCCCTGAATATCTCCTCTAAGATTGTTGGTAACCGATTAGAATATCTCCATGCATTTAAGCACATGTTAAATACATGGGTCTAAATAAACATCTGAGTTAGGTCGGGTAGTCCACTTATGTATGTTGGGCTGGTCGGTTACACTTTTGGGCTTAAATAAATAAGCCCCCAGTATTTCCCCTAAAATATTTGGGCTAAAAATTTGGGCCAACATATTTTAAGTAAGTTCATGCCCAGGGCCCAGAACGGTTTTAAAACCGGTGTGGCACATTTGTAATACTCATGAACTTGTGAGGAAGCGTTTGTCCGAGGGCAAACACCATGCCAAACTTGTAATACTTGTTGAAGAGGTGAGGGCACACTCATCCGAGCTGGTAAGTGGAACGCCAAAATCCTAATTAATAACTACGCATCATCATTAGGGCATGATTCAAACTAGGTTTATCACCTTCAATCGTTATTTTTCCAAACGCTTCTCGTCCACAAACTTCCATTGCATTCCCTTTCTAGTTCTTCGTATTTTCAAATCTTTTCTTGATCATCATTTCTTTAAGTCTCTTTAATCTTCTCTTTGTTTTCACCATTTCGATTAGTCTTCTCTTTTTCTAGAGGTCTTTTTCATCCATGGCCCTTCTCGATAACAAAATTATTGCAGAGTTTAGGAAATCATATAGTATCCCAAAATCGGAGGAAATTGACTATGCCACAAAACTATAGATGTCTGAGACATAGAGGACGAGAACTAGATTCACACCCTTTTGATTACACGGAGGGGTTTAACTTTTCCCGCAATCCCTATTTTTTGAAGGATTTTCAAGTATTTTGATGTTGTTCCTACTCAATGTGTCCCACATGTGTAGAAAATTGTGAATGGGGTTCATAGGATCAACGAACTGTATAGGACCAACTTAGGGCTCCCTGAGACTTGTTACTATTATGTTTGGTCGCGCACCAATGAAGGTTTTCTTTACTTGAAAACTAGGAAAGCTGATAGGGTGTTGGTTGTGAACCTGACTGACTAACATGAGGGTTATTAGAGTAAGGTTTCATTGACATAAATTGGCAGCAGCCTCCCCTACCTAAGGGAGACAAGTACCGAGATCCATGGATCCCTGACTGGGGGATGATCAAATAGGTTACTATCTCTTTACTTTTATTTGCTTGCTTTCTATTTCTTTTACTTCTGTTTGCTTACTTGCTAATTCTGTTTCCTATTTTCTTATTTATGTTTTCTTCCTATGCTCTGCAGCGCGTTATAAGAATCAAGAACCTGCCCTTTGCGAGCTGAGAGTTGTTAATCTTGTTAAAGTTTAGAGTGTTCGAGAAAGGTTGCCTCACGATGAGCACCCTCGTGCTGCAGATTACTTACTGGAGTAAAAAAACCCTATTAGCGATTTCGTTGCTCCGTCAGTTGACAAAGATCATATCTTGGAACATCCTGAATAAAGTCCCTCAGAGCCAATTGAGGAGGAAGAAGAAGAAGAAGAAGAAGAAGAAGAAGAAGAAGGAGGAGGAGGGGGGAGAGGATAAAAAGAAAAAGAAGAAAAGGAAGAAGAAGAAATGGCTCCCCCGTTAAGAGAAAAGTGTTGAACATTGATGATGACGTCCAGGATGTGTTGTCTGATCGGATGAAGTCTCTGAAAATAGATGAAGGGGATTCCCCTAAAGTCAGTTGTTCCAACTTGGGGAATAAGAGGAAGGACAATGAGATAGAGAAGGAGAAGAAGAAGAAGAAGAAGAAGAAGGAGAAGAAGAAAAGAGAAGAGAAGAGAGATAGTGAGAGAGAGGAGAAAAGAAAGAAGAGGATATAAAAGGAAAGGCGGCCAAAAGGAAGCTATCTTTGAAGACCCCTACTGAGCCCTTCCTTTCCCTTGCTGCTGAGGGGTCCAGAGTGGCCAATACTCTAGTACTTGCCCCTAATTTACTGAAGGGTGTCATGCCCGCAGTCGACCAAGAGCGCTCCTTGAGACTAGGGTTAGCCTAGTTGGCGCTTAACTCCGTATAAGAAGTTGTTCTAGAAAATGTCATCTTCTTTTTAGCATTTCTTTATGATCATCTATAACGCATAATTTTTTTTTATCCTTACACTCTTTGCCAGATTTTACTACCCCTCTAGATCGTCATATCGACCAGTTCCAGAAGAATCGGGAGCTGAAAGAAACCATGAAGAAGTTTGAATAGGACTTAGTTGATGCCCGTGATGCAAGTGCTTGTAGTGCACTTGATATGTAGAAATAGAGTTCGACAAAGGATTATGCCGATCTTAAGGTGGATAACAACTATGTGATCGCAGAGAAGGACAAGCTTGCTGAGGAATATCTGGGTTTAGTCAGGATGGTTTTGAAATTTAGGGAGAAGATCCCAAGCGTGAAAGATAACCGCTACACAGAGGGTTGGGATGTGGCTTACGACTACGCTAAAATTCGAATCACTTACGCCAAGAAGGTATCCTTTGAAAAAGGATAGGACTAACCCTTGGGGGAAGCGAGAATCCCTCCAGGGTCTTCTTCACTTGCTGATGGGGAGCCTACCATTAGTCAATCTCCCAACCATGCTGAGAATGATTATACTAAGGTACGGATGGATGCTGACCAAGACAGGAGGGTTGCTGAGAAAGGGAAGGCTCCAGAAAACTCTGAGTAGGTGAAGGAGTAAAGTTCCATAGTTTTAGGATTTTTTCCTTTTACTCACTCCTTGTAATTTTCTTTCTCTAGTTGTACTAGTTTTTTGCATCCCCTTTAATATTAATGAAAAAAACTTCAACTTTTATTGATGTTCTTATTCTTCCCTTTATGCCGATGTTCGTTGTATTTGTTATTTATTTTATTTTTTATAGCCTATTATCGTGGAGGACTACATACCTCCTACCTCAAATTTAGGGAGGATTTTGGGTTCAAGCTTAGTGGTCAGGTCCGCAAGGCCTTCTTGAAGCTTTATAAGAAGTTGAAAGCGAGGACTGAACAATACAAGGACCAGTTTACGCTGGTGGCCAAGCTAAAAGATGACTTCCAAGTTCTGGAGGAAAGTGGTTCCTCATTGCAGAAGGAAATAAATAGTTTGAGGGCCAGACTATCAGTGAACAAGGATGTGGGACAAGTAGGTGAGATGATTCAGGCTTAATATAATGCCATGAAGAAAAAGGTCACCGATATGAAAAGAGACTTCCAAAAGGGGTATGGCATTACAGTCGGTCTTGAGAGGGTTGTTATAAGATTGATGCATCTTTTCATAATAGGCCCTCGAGAAGCGTGGGTCACATACTATGATGAAGGTTGGGTTGATGCACCAGCAAGGCTGAAAGAAGCCAATTATGTGGCATTCAAGCTTGGGTTGCTGACTCCCCTTAGGGAGCTCAAGACCCCAAAGAAATCAAATATGTGGTAAATGTACTAAATGGAATTTGATGCTTATCGCCAGCCCCCTTTTCTCGAATGATGATAAGTGGATCCAAATTGATGTCATTCTTGCCTAGTTTTGGAGCCATTATCTTGAAGATAACGAGGATGTGTTTACCCCCAATCCGGATGACGATCGCAGAGTATGCATAGCTGACTATCTAGCTCACCACCCATAATTGGCCCGAGTCCTTGTATAAATCTTGGTGTATCCTATATCTCTGTAATTGTACTCTCTAATTTTTTGTCAAAATCTATAAAGTTTAATTATCAACTGTTCCATATTTTGAGCATGTGCTGACTAAATATGAGTAAATGATTACTTTTGTATTTTGACTACCGTCTAGGACGAGTTTACATTTACCAATCACTTAGAACTTTTGCTGATCATATAATTTTATTAATCATTTTGGGCTTTCGCCGATTAAATGAGTTAGTATCTAAGATGAATCAATTTGGGCTTTTTTTGACTAAATGAATTAGTGACAAATGTTGACCATTTTGGGCATTTTTTGACTAAATGAGTTGACAACTTGTGTCGAACATTCTCCCAGTACAACATGCCTTGATATAATTCCACCCGCCTTACCTTTTAGGTTGTGTTGTCACACTCCCTTAAGCCCAGGTGAGATGATGACGAGAATGCACCTAACTAATGGGCCATCCGCCCGATTAGGTTTTAAATGACCAACAAAGTTGGTGACCAACCTAGGTTGGATTTTTTTCGAAAGGATCCCCCGTAGGGATTTTGTTATTACTGGGGCAACTCGTCAGGTCTATTGTGTTTATTTATGACAAAGACCTGAGGGTTTTAGCTATTGAAATAAATTTTAATAACTTGTTGTAATTACTGCGAACCCTAATTAGCATAATGAGATACCTTGATTGAAATAAGTTGAATAACTTTTTGTAATCCAAAGGAGTTTATGTTGCACGAGGAAGTTCCTTAATTGAGATAAGCTGAGTAGTTTACTGTAACCAAAGGTGATTCCATACTGCGTTTGAGAGAGTGGAGTTATCGTTTACAAATGGTGCATAATAATGAGACATATAGCCTATGATTGAGACAAACAATATGCAAAAGCGAAATGCAAGGGCTAATGGGACTTTATTCATTGAATAATAATCTGAAAGAAACATAAGTTTGAAATAAAAATTTGCGTAAATTAAATGTGCTAAAAAGGAGTAAGAAGACTAAAAGTACAACTTCTTGAAGTTGGGTGCATTCCATGCTCTTGGTATCTCCCTGACCTCTAAGGTTTCCAAGTGATATGATCATTAAAGGTCGTCTTTGATCACCCTGAAAGGTCTTTCTCAGTTTATCCCAGCTTACCATCTGATGATTTTATAGCACGGCCAAGGACTTTTCTTACGATATCATCCCCTACCTGGAATTTCTTTAGATTGACTTTCTTGTTATAATGTTTAGCCAACTGCTGCTGATATGAAGCCAGCTTGATCATGGCATGTTACCTTCATGATATACTAAATCAAGTTCAACACGCAATGTATCATCGTTTAGCCCTTAGTCGACCAAGTTGGTTCTCATAATAGGGAGACTTGCTTCAAGAGGGACAATAACTTCCATTCCAAAACTGAGCGTGAATGGTGTTTCCCGAGTCGATCTTGTAGGAGTAGTACGATAGGGCCACGGGATTTGGGGGAGCTCACTTAGGCACGCTTTGCTCTTTCGAGCTTCTTCTTTAGGCCGTCAAGCATCATTTTGTTAGAATCTTCATCCTGATCGTTGCTCTGGGGGTATACCACCAAACTAAAATGATGATTTATACCATGTTGATCATAGAAGCTTCGAAAGAACAACTTTCAAATTGTACTTCATTGTTGGTAATGACATTTCTTGGTACCCAAAATCATGTTATAACGCTCTTCCAGATGAACCGTATCATGTCGGCATCACGGATGTTCGCTAGTGGTTTCGCCTTTACCCACTTGATGAAGTAGTCTGTGTCGACCAACAGATACTTGCGATTCACTGGTGCGGTAGGTGGTGGTTCCACAATATCCAGTCCCTATTGTGCAAATAACTAAGTGTAACAACCCGTCCTTTGGGAGATGATTAAATTCCATGATTGGGTATAAATTAGAGATTTGGGGAATTTCTCGAAATAGTAATTTTTTGGATTTTCAAGGATTAGATGATTGTCGATGGGTGGTATAATTAATTTTGGTGTTAAGTAAATATGTCGGAGTATTTTAATTATATGTCGCCGTTAAGTAAAGCAACACAAGTTAAGATTTTAATTGGAAAACCCGCATTGAAAGATAACGGATTAAAATAGGGGGTTGCGGTCAAGTACCTCGGATTCAAATTTCGACTGCACCGTGAGTCTCAAAATGGCCGAGATAGTCGAAAAATAGTGTTCGATTGTCGAAATTGAGTTTCGAGGAATTTTAGAGTTAAAAGGGCTCGAAATTGAGTAAACGATTCGTTTTTGGGTTTTAAGGGGTATAAACCCTTTTCTCCTTATATAAAGAGGGAGAGGGGGAGAGAACATAAAGAAAAGAGAGAAGAGAGAGAGGAAGGAAGAAAGTGGAGAGAAAAAGGAGATTTCGGGCCAAACACCGCTGGACTCGACTCGGGATCGTCGAATTTTATCCATGAGGCAAGTGTTTACTTTCTTTATTTACTTTTGAGCATAAATCTCATATCGTAGTTTGGTATTAACAAACCCTAAATATTTTGGGTTGGGTTTTCGTGGATAAAACGGGTTCTCGAGAGTTAAAACGAATAAACCACAATAATTTTCTAATCGGAGAAACTTAGAAATTAATTGTTGGCTTTGAGTTCTAGGATGTTTAGAACCATTTTTATATGAGTAGGAGTAGTTGGTTGAGGTTGTAGGACGTTGGGAGAGGAGACAAAATCTTGGGAGAAGCTTTAATGACCGAAACAGTCTCGGAGTAGCCAGCGTGCTTGCCGAATCGATTCGGCCAAGAGGCCAATTGATTCGACTCTTGGTCAAAAAATGAAAATTGTAGATATTTTCGATACGGTCGCGTGAGCGCTAGCCGCAAATTTTTCTGTTTTATTTTTGGATTTATAGTGATTTTTCTACGGAAAGCTGTCTGAGATCAAAATCGTTAGTTGGAAATCAAACCTGATATTGGGAGAATTAAGGCTAGAATTGTTTGGAGATAAATATTAGGGGTTCCTAAATATAGAGTGGGGACCTCTAGATCACTATATGAGTGAAATGTAATCCTTGGGTTTGTGAGAAGGAAATCCACAACCTATTTAATTTAAGGTTATTCGGGGGAGAATAATCCCTGAGATATTTCGGTAGGGCATGTGGGCCTAACTAATTATGCGTGTAGGAAAACATAATTATATTGATATTAGTTGAGCAAAACCTACGAGATTATTAGGATGGAATTGGGAATAAATGTATTCACTTAGAGTGAATCAGTATATTTGGAGATATCTGCTAAATCCTTATATGAGAATAAGGTATTTATTATTCATAAAGTGAGGAAATACTTTGGGTATAGTATCATGCGTATATGAATGCATGATTATGATTCTTTGAGAGAATCTTTGGGATTATTGGTCATCGCTAGATGTGATTGGAAATTATGGCCATATATAAATATTCGAGGAGAAATATGTGGTATATATATACTATGTGATTAAAGTATATATATGATATGATATAAATGACTTTTGAAAATGTAAAATATGAATGTTTTCAAAATGGAAAAATAAATGATTTTCATAAATGATAATTTATGTATACACACCTGTCTAAATTCTATCGTAAGGGAAGTTCGCGCGTGAGGTGAAGCCCTCTAGCTAATGAATGCAGGGTGGATATAGTCCTAGGCCATATGAGAGATTATTATATGTTTTATTGCGCTGGTGAGGTAATTCCGGGTGTGGTTATGACTCTCCCGCAAGCATATGGCCGCTTCCCGATGTTGTTGGATACCAGGTTGTCTCGATTGATAGACCCTGGAAGTTGATAGCCATTTAGGGGCGCGCCGAGTGGGGAAACCCAGAGGGTCGGTCTTAGAATCATTATATGATATGAAATATAACTATTCTCAATAATGTGGGACATTATTGATGTTAAAGCAATTTATGATAATAAATTGGCTTTAAATACATTTCCTGGATGGAAGAAGGGAAATGGGATAAATGAATTGGCTAAAATACATTTCCTGGATGGAAGAAGGGAAATGGGATGTTATGAAATGGAAAAGCATTTTTATGATAATAAAACTTGCTTTAAATATATTTCCTGGATAGAAGAAGGGAAATAGAAAGTTTTGAAATGAAAAATGAAATTGGTAAAGAGGTTGAAAATGAATTCTCATTCCGGGAGATATTTTCGGACCTGTAACATGATACGTATATAAAATATGAGTATGTATGTATAAATTGAGTATCGAGGGTCTAATGGATCCCGACGATCGACCTTGCCGCATAGTAGTGTATCGGGGGGGGGGGGTTCCTTGTTTGGATTTCGTTTTGCTAGACACCCCACGCACGAACATGGCTTAGTGTTGAGACTAGGGAGAAGTTTAACCCTTAGTGCTCTAATATTTGGATTTCTTATATGGTGTGTTAATATATATATATATATATATATATCTTTCGTGTACTGAGGGTCTAATGGATCGTCGATCGACCTTGCCGCGTAGTAGTGTATCGGGGGGGTTCCTTGTTTGGATTTCGCTCTGCAAGACACCCCACGCACGAATATGGCATAGTGTTGAGACTGGGGAGAAGTTTAGGCCTTAGTACTTGGAATCACTAGGGTGGTTAGAAGATGGGTGACAGTTTAGTTAGGCATTGTAGCTTGACTAGGATGTTTAGAGGGATGTACTAGGTGTGCATTATTAGAAGAGAGGTGAGGGGTATCTCATGGGAGTGCAATACCAAATTTAAATATGAGATAAAACCTTTTTCTTAAAAATAAGGCATTTATGCACTTGCTAAATATTTTTCAAACTCGGGCTTTGACCCGTTTATCTACTTTGCCTCTGTTGGTATATATATGGGACAATGGTGTTATGAATAGTAACTCATGTATGATAAGACATGCAAGATAAACATACATGACATTTTATGTGTCGCATGCATACACATGCATGTATGCATGCATACATACATACATTATTATTTTATTATTTTTTATTAAAATATTTAAAAAAATAATAATATTTTAAAAAGTATATATTTTTTTAATGTTTTTTTTCTAAAAAATGACGGGTTAGTATGGGATGGGTTTTATCACGGGGACAAATTTATTACCGTGCCCTCGGGCACGGGCATTCGCTAGTATATATATATATATATATATATATATATATATATATAGGTGTCCAGACACAGGGACACCTGGATAACACTTCTTTCGAGTCAGACGTCAGCTGCAGCAGCTGTGGATGCAGGCAACTTCTCGATAGACGCTTCTATCCTTGTACTCTAGATAGGAGGTACTGTATAAATATTCGGGCCAATGGTCCAATTTCATTTATTTATTCTTTATGTACGGCATTCGATTTGGTTGTATAACATTTGGATCGAGTGTTCGGTTATTTTACCTCATTTTAGTTTCATTCATATAAACTGTGTGGATGTTTTAATTTCGTAGTGGTTTAAAAATAGTAGTTAAGAAAAATTTTGACGCCGGCCTAATAGGTTATTAGTAATTAAATGGATTTTCGACAGTGATGCTAAGAATGATCCATATGCGACTCCTGTTTTAATTTGATATAGGAGTGATCGCCCGGTATTTTATTAGGCGGGTTGTCACAGATAGTATCAGAGCATCAGGTTCTAGTGTCCATAGGAATCTGTGCGGACGTACTACACTTTCAGCGTTGCTCTCGATTTGTTATAGAGCCTCAGGATTAGGATTGTTGATTTCTCTTGTGAGATTTCGTTCTCCTGCTATAATATAAGATTATTTAAATCTTTTGTGCGCTCGTTCGAGATTCGTGTGCGGGGCCTGGATGGCAGCAGGAGGCGGGGCTTATTTGGAGCTGTAGGAGAAGTCGGGGACGAGGACCGTAGTAGAGGTCACTTACTTTGTAGTGTTTGCTAACGATTATTACAATGACTACAAAAGAATGGTAGTTATGTGTACCACAGTACAACTGTAGTAGAGAGTGGTACTAAGGTTGAATTTCCCAGTGAAGTTAAGGGTTCGAAAGGGATCTTACGGACAATTTTAACCGTGAGTTCCCATAATTCAGTAGGAATGAGAAGAATGCTATTTTGGATTATTCACATAAGGATCGGTCAGAGGCCGACGGTGGATAAAGAGTGATATGGAGAACGTGTATGTGTGAGGACCCCATTGGTGGACATCCACCCGGGGAATTTATTGGAATTGGGTTGAAGCTTGTAGTGACGTTTCCTTTTAACAGAGAAGTTAAGAGGACTAGTAAGATGATTGTAAGGAGCAGGGCAAGGTTATTCATATGAGTTTCACCTTAAAAGGAAGAGGTATAATTGGCGTGGCTAGATAAAGTCGCGGTGTTCGTTAGCCCTAGAATCGTGTGTGTAATTTCAGTTTTGTGGCGGTCTCGATAACATTATATAATGTAGGCCTATGTGCTTTTTCGCGGTAGCGGAGTTATACTTTCCTTCATTCGTCATAAAGGCGGGTGTTGATATTTTGAATATATATATATATATATATATATATATATCTGGTTTGTGATACTCATTTTATATGTTTATACGAGTATGGTAATATGGTGAGTATATAAAGTTATTGGTTATTCGGGCCCATTGCAGGCTAATGATGGCAAGACTATCGTGTCCGCAGTTCCAGGGTGGAACAGGTTGTGGTTGCGATATCTCACCTGGATACATGTTGAGTTCTCCTTTATTATTATGTGCATAGAAGGAACTTCGATGAGCGGAGGTTTCATTACTGTGATTTGAGTATGTGGCGACCTTATAGATATGATTTAAGGTGTGCCGGGTTAATTGCTGAGCTGCGAGTTGAAGCTCATGATTGTTCGCGCAAGGACTTAGAGTTAGTGCGATGCGGTTAGTGGTGTGGCTCCTTGATAGAGTCGGGAGTTTAGACCACACTTAGTTAAAAGAGGGGATAGGGTATCCCGGTTGCATATGTGTAGTTAACGGACCTCCATGACCGACTAGGTTAAGTAGTAGTGTATGAAGGGGTTCCTTATTTGGATTTCTCTTTGCGAGACGCTCCATGCATGAAACTTAACGGCGTCGGGAGTGGAGAGATGTTATAGGATGCAAGGATGTTGGTTTTGTTGATAAGTTATATAGTGTTAATAAAACACTATAGACTAGGAGCCATGTGATGATGGTATGCTTATGGAAATATTGTGCTATGGAAAAGCACTAAAGTGGTCCTTTCGCCATAAGTGGGTGGGTGAAGTAGGACTTAGAGAAATTGATGTGAGGATTATAGCCAGGCCTTAATGAAAAGGAAAATTTTGAGGAAATATGTTTTGGGAATGATGTTTGTGACGCTTTTACAGAAAGTGGGCACTTCGATTAGTTATATTTTCCTTTTCGCTAAGGTGGGAGGATAGAATAGTAGAAATGCGTTCGTAGGTTAGTGAGGTAGGATTTAGGACGTCCCGCTAGTGTGCCTTAGGTCGCTATATCTCGATGACCGACAATGAGAGGGAGTAGTGTAACGGGAGGGTTCCTTATTTGGATTTCGCTTTTGCGAGACGTCCCACGCATGAAACTGAGCAAATGTCGGAAGTTGAGAGAGGCTTTGGGCACTAGGGATATACTTAGGATTATACTTGTTTTGCGTTGGCATGGTAACTCTTAGACCGTAGCATTATTAGGATGTAAGTTTAATAGAGTTAGTGGCGCCAATGTAAGGAGAATTGAATTTTGCGGGTTGGGAGGACCCATGTGTGAGTATTACACCGAGGAAAGGAGACCCTTATTTAGAAAGAGTGTTACGTGTCATTCGTCGAAATGGATGTGCAGATGTGCACGGTTTGAAAAGGTGTATGGGCACCTTAGTGAGTTGGTTTATATAACGCCTGAAATAGAAGGGGCGTAGTATATAAAATTGAAGTTTATGTTGTGAGGCAGTCACGAATGGGTTTGGAGTGTGTGAGATGGAATGTCATTGTTGTGCGTTAGCGGGAGGGAAGTTAGATGAGCTTGTGGTGAAGCTAGTAGGTTTGAGTACACCTTGAGGTAGGTGGAATATGGTAAGGGACCAACGTGTTAGCGCCTTTTGATTTTGGGGGTACTAAGATGTAGTGAAATTTGTGATCGTAGGTTGGTGGTGTAGGTTCTATCTGAATTTCGAGGACGAAATTTCATTGTAAGGGGGGAAGTATGTAACAACCATTCCTTTTGGAGATAATTAAATTTCATGATTGGGTATAAATTGGAGATTTGGGGAATTTCTCAGAATAGTAATTTTTGGGATTTTCAAGGATTAGATGATTGTCGATGGGTGATATAATTACTTTTGGTGTTAAGTAAATATGTCGGAGTATGTTAATTATATGTTGTCGTTGAGTAAAGCAACAAAATTAAGATTTTAATTGGAAACACGCATTGAAAGATAACGGGTTAAAATAGGGGGTTTCTGTCAAGTACCTCGGATGGAAATTTCGGCTGCGCCGTGAGTCTCAGAATGGCCGAGATAGTCGAAAAAGAGTGTCTGATTGTCGAAATTGAGTTTCATGGAATTTTAGAGTTAAAAGGGTTTGAAATTGAGTAAACGAGTCGTTTTTGGGTTTTAAGGGGTATAAACCCTTTTCTCCTTATACAAGGAGGGAGAGAGGGAGAGAATAGAAAGAAAAGAGAGAAGAGAGAGAGGAAGGAAGAAAGTGGAGAGAAAAAGGAGATTTCGGGCCAAACTCCACCAGATTCGACTCGGGATCGTCGGATTTTATTCACGAGGCAAGTGTTTACTTACTTTATTTACTTTTGAGCACAAATCTTGTATCCTAGTTTGGTATTAACAAATCCTAAAGATTTTGGATTGGGTTTTCATGGATAAAACGAGTTTTCGAGAGTTAAAACGAATAAACCCCAATAATTTTCTAATCGGAGAAACTTAGAAAGTAATCGAAATTAATTGTTGGTTTAGGGTTCTAGGACTTTAGAACCATTTTTATATGAGTAGGAGTAGTTGGTTGAGGTTGTAGGACGTTGGGAGAGGAGACAAAAGCTTGGGAGAAGCTTTAATGGCCGAAACAGTCTCGGAGTAGCCAACATGCTTGCCAAATCGATTCGACCTAGAGGCCGATCGATTCGGATCTTGGTCAAAAAATGAAAATTGTATATCTTTTCGATACGGTCGCGTGAGCGCCAATCGCATATTTTTCTATTTTTTTTGGATTTATACTAATTTTTCTACGGAAAGCTGTTCGAGATCGAAATCGTTAGTTAGAAATCAAACCTGATATTGGGAGAATTAAGGCTATAATTGTTTGGAGATAAATATTAGGGGTTCCTAAATATAGAGTGGGGACCTCTAGATCACTATTTGAGCGAAATGTAGTCCTTGGGTTTGTGGGAAGGAAATCCACAACCTATTTAATTTAAGGTTATTCGGGGGAGAATAATCCCTAAGATATTTCGGTAGGGCATGTGGGCCTATATAATTATGCGTGTAGGAAAACATAATTATATTGATATTAGTTGAGCGAATCCTATGAGATTATTAGGATGGAATTGGGAATATATGTATTCACTTAGAGTGAATCAGTATATTTGGAGATATCTGCTAAATCCTAATATGAGAATAAGGTATTTATTATTCATAAAGTGATGAAATACTTTGGGTATAGTATCATGCGTATATGAATGCATGATTATGATTCTTTGAGAGAATCTTTGGGATTATTGGTCATCGCTAGATGTGATTGGAAATTATGGCCATATATATATATATATATATATTCGAGGAGAAAAATGTGGTATATATATATACTATGTGATTAAAGTATATATATGACATGATATAAATGACTTTTGAAAATGTAAAATATGAATGTTTTCAAAAAGGGAAAAATAAATGATTTTCATAAATGATAATTAATGTATACACACCTCTTTAAATTCTATCATAAGCGAAGTTCGCGCGTGAGGTGAAGCCCCCTGGCTAATGAATGCAGGGTGGATATAGTCCTAAGCCATATGAGAGATTATTATATGTTTTACTGCGCTAGTGAGGTAATTCCGGGTGTGGTTATGACACTCTCGCAAGCATATGGCCGCTTCCCGGCGTTGTTGGATCCCAGGTTGTCTCGATTAATAGGCCCTAGAAGATGATAGCCATTTAGGGGCGCGCCCAGTGGGAAAACCCGGAGGGGCGGTCTTAGAATCGTTATATGATATGAAAAATAACTATTCTCAATAATGTGGGACATTATTGATGTTAAACAAATTTATGATAATAAATTGGCTTTAAATACATTTCCTGGATGGAAGAAGGGAAATGGGATAAATGAATTGGCTGTAAATACATTTCCTGGATGGAAGAAGGGAAATGGAATGTTATGAAATGGAAAAGAATTTTTATGATAATAAAACTTGCTTTAAATATATTTCCTGGATAGAAGAAGGGAAATAGAAAGTTTTGAAATGAAAAATGAAATTGGTAAATATGTTGAAAATGAATTCTCATTTCGGGAGATATATCCAGACGTGTAACATGATACGTATATAAAATATGAGTATGTATGTATAAATTGAGTACCAATGGTCTAATGGATCCCGAAGATCATTCTTGCCGCGTAGTAGTGTATCGGGGGGGGGGGGATTCCTTGTTTGGATTTCTCTTTGCGAGACACCCCACGCAGGAACATGGCTTAGTGTTGAGGCTGGGGAGAAGTTTAACCCTTAGTGCTCTAATATTGGGATATTATATATATATATATATATATATATATATATATATATATATATATATATATATATATATATCTTTAGTGTACTGAGGGTCTAATGGATCTCGACGATCGACCTTGTCGCGTAGTAGTGAATCGGGGGGGTTCCTTATTTGGATTTCGCTCTGCGAGACACCCCACACACGAATATGACATAGTGTTGAGACTGGGGATAAGTTTAGCCCTTAGTACTTGGAATCACTAGGGTGGTTAGAAGATGGGTGAAGATTTAGTTAGGCAATGTAGCTTGACTAGGATGTTTAGAGGGACGCACTAGGTGTTCACTATTGAGGGGTATCTCATGGGAGTGCGATACCAAATTTAAATATGAGATAAAACCTTTTTCTTAAAAATAAGGCATTTATGCACTTGCTAAATATTTTTCAAACTCGGGCTCTGGCCCATTTATCTACTTTGCCTCTCTTGCTATATATATATATATATATATATATAGGTGTCCAGACATAGGGATGCCTGGATGACACTTCTTTCGAGGCAGACATCAGCTGCAACAGCTGTGGATGCAGGTAGGTTCTCGATAGACCCTTATATCCTTGTACTCTAGATAGGAGGCACTGTATAAACATTCAGGCCAATGGTCCAATTGCATTTATTTATTCTTTTTGTACGGCCTTCGATTTGGTTGTATCACATTTGGACCAAGTGTTCGGTTATTTTATCTCATTTCAGTTTCATTCATATAAACTGTGTGGATATTTTAATTTAGTAGTGGTTTAAAAAGAGTAGTTAAGAAAAATTTTGACGCCGGCCTAATAGGTTATTAGTAATTAAATGGATTTTCGATAGTGATGCTAAGAATGATCCATATGCGACTCGTGTTTTAATTTGATATAGGAGTGATCACCCAGTATTTTATTAGGGGTGTTGTCACACTAAGGACACTTCAAAAGATTTTAGGTCGTTAGTTCATTAGTGGACTATAAGAGAGAATTGCTGGCATTTTTCACATCTGCGAACATAGGTACTTATATCCTTTTCCATGTGAGGCCTCTAGTAGCCTTCTTTAATCGCTCGAATAGCCAATAACCTCCCCCTGCATGACTCCCACAAATACCATCATGAAGCTTACTGAGAACTTATTTGGTATCCTATGGGTGGATGCACTGGAGGTAAGGGCCTATAAAGGATCATTTTTAGAGCTTCACCTCTAGGGAGAGATAAAAACGGGTTACTTTTACTCTTACTTGATGAGTTAGTTTCATGTCCTCCGACAGTGCGCCACTCCGTAAATAAGTAATGATGGGAACTATCCAACTAGGGGACCTTTGTGCAAGGAGGACCTTCTCGGTGACCACTATATGGTTAATGATAGGCTGAGTGAGGAACTCTACCTGAATAGTCCTTCTAAGATTAGAGTCCACCGCTGGACTTAGGGTTGCTAAGGCATCAGTCTGACTATTCTGTCCCCGAGGGAACTAATGAATATTAACGTTCTCAAATCCTGCCATAAGACCTTTTACTATGATGAGTTAGGCTTCCACCTTGTTGCCTTTTTCATTAAAATATCCACTCACTTTCTTGGAAACCAGTTTGGAATTGCTGAACACACCGATGCACTTTGCCCCCAGTAGTTGGGATTTGCGCAGGTCAATAATTAGTGCTTTATATTTAGCTTCATTATTAGAGGCTTCAAATCCTAACCTGACTTCTTGTTCGATGACAGCGTCTTCTGGTGTAATGAGGACAACCCCTACTCTTTCCCCCTTAGAATTGGAGGCTCCATTAAAGTATAGGGTCCAATCCTTGGATTGTGCTTCTTTATCTATTAATTGCTCCATTACTTATCAGTTACTAGGTTGGTACCCCATGAATTCGGTAATAAAATCGGCTAAGACTTGTCCCTTAATTGTTGTTCTTGGCTAAAAGTGAATATCATACCTTTCGAGCTCAACCGATCACTTTAAGAGTCATCCAAAGAGGTCAGTTTTTTGAAGAACAACTTTGAGGGGGAATAGAGTGATCACTGTTATTGACTGAGCTTCGAAGCAATATTTTAGCTTCCTTAAGATAATAACTAATCCATAGGCTAACTTTTAAAAGGGCAAGTAGCGTTGCTCTGCATCCATAAGTGTCTTACTGGAATCGTAGATATGGTACTATTTGCCTTCCTTCTCACGTACCAAAGCCGATCTAATAGCATTATCTGACACTGTGAGATAGAGGTACAGAGGATCTCCATCGACGAGAATTACCAACAATGGCGGTTTATTGAGTTATCTCCTCTAATGCTCTTGATAAGACTTCATCCCATATAAGCCCCTTATCTTTCTTTATTAGCTGAAAGAATAGCCGACAGCATTCTGAGGACTTAGAGATGAAGCAATTAAGCGCTGCAAGCGTCCTAGAAAGCTTTTAAATATCTCGCAACATCTTTGGGGGATGGACTTTTGTGATGTAATATATATAATTGGGATTTCCCTCAATCCATCTTTTACTGACTAGATAGCCCAAAAATTTACCTTACTGGACACCGAATGAACACTTAATTGCGTGAAGTTTCATTCGATACTTCCTGAGGATTTCAAAGGCTATGGCTAAGTTAACGAGGTAGTCATCCCTATTTTTATTCTTAACCAACATGTCATCGATGTAGACTTCCACTATGTCTCCCATCTGTTGCTTAAACATCTTCATGACTAGCCTCTGATAGGTTACCCCCATATTTTTTAGTCCGAATGGTTAACCTTATAACAGTATAGACCAACTGGGGTTATGAAGGATGTTTTTGCCTAGTTGGGGCCGAATAATGGAATTTGATGGTACCCTGAATAGGCGTCTAAAAAACTCATCCTCTCGTGGGATGTCCTAGCATCAACCAATTGATCAATCTTAGGCAGTCGAAAACTTTCTTTGGGGTAGGCCCTATTGAAATCAATGCATACCCTTCAACTGCCGTTGATCTTTCGTACTACCACTAGGATGGATAACCATTTGGATAACCGAACTTACCAAATGGATATTGCATCTAGAAGCTTCCCTACTCCGTTCTCCATTTCTTTAGCCTTTTCAAGGGTAGCTTGATGTGCCTTCTGAGTGCTCGACTTGAAGGTTGGGTCGATATGATGATAATATCATATTATGCCCGGATCAATCCCAGGCAAATCATTCGGAATCCAGGTAAAAATATCCGATTACATCTCAAGAAGGCAATTAAATCTTTCTTTTCATGATAAGCCAGTTCATTTTTGATCAGAAACTTTCTATCTGGCAAGCTGTCATCAACACTAACTTCCTCCAGGATTTTAACGACCCAATCAGCTGAGTGGATCCTGGTTTCCTCCACCTCTGATCGATCGTCCTGTAATTGTTATTTAAAAGGTGTAACCCCATCTTAGGCTTCTTTTTTATTCTCCTTCCAGGGTGAATGAATGTGATGAAGCACTTACTTACAGTGTCCTGGTCACTACAAATCTTGACCATGCCCCGATCGATAACACACTTCAGTTTTTCGTGGTAAGTGGATGGTATGACTCTCATGTCATGTAACCAACCTCTGCCTAGTATGACATGATATGGGGACTCTATGTCCACCACCAATAACTCAATTAACTTTGAGATGTTAACTGCTTTGATCGACAATACTATCTTTCCTAGTGATATTATAATTTTCCCTGCGAAGCTGACCAATAAAAATGTGGCCTCCTTGAGGTCGACTAAGTTGAGTTTCACTTGTGGAACCAGTCTAGGTACATCACCTCTGATGAACTTCCCAGGTCTACCAGTAACTTGTCGATATCCCAACTTATGATTCTAAAGGTAATCAAAAGGGTATCATGTCGTGAGTCCTTACTCCAATCATTTCTTCCTCTATGAAGATGATGTGTTTGACATAGTCGACATCCTCTGGTCTCCATGCATGGGTCTAAATAAATATCTTAGTTGGGTCGGGTAGTCCACTTATGTAAGTTGGGCTGGTCGGTTGCACTTTTGGGCTTGAATAAATAATCCCTCAATATTGCCCCTAAAATCTTTGGGCTAAAAATTTGGGCCAATATATTTTAAGTACGTTGAAGGCCCAGGGCCTAGAACGGTTTTAAAACCAGTGTGGCACATTTATAATACTCATGAACTTGTGAGGAAGTATTTGTTGAAGAGGTGGGGGCACACTCGTCTGAGCTGGTAAATGGAACGCTAAAATCCTCATTAAGAACTGGGCTTCATCATTAGCGTGGGATTCTAACCATGTTTATCACCTTCAATCGTAATTTTTCCAAACGCTTCTCATCCACAAACTTCCATTGCATTCCCTTTCTAGTTCTTCATATTCTCAAATCGTTTCTTGACAATCATTTCTGTAAGTCTCTATAATCTTCTCTTTGTTTTCACCATTTCGATTAGTCTTCTCTGTTGCTAGAGGTCTATTTTATCCATGGACCTTCTCGATAACAAAATTATTGCAGAGTTTAGGAAATCTTATAATATCTTAAAATGGGAGGAAATTGACTATGCCCCAAACCTAGAGATGTTCGGGACATAGAGGACGAGCACTAGATTCACACCCTTTTGATTACACGGAGGGGTTTAACTTTTCCCGCCAGCCCTATTTTTTTGAGGATTTTCGAGTATTTTGATGTTGCTCCTGCTCAATGCGCCCCATATGTCTAAGAAATTGTAAATGGGGTTCATAGGATCAACGAACTGTATAGGACCAACTTAGGTCGCCCTGAGACTTGTTACTGTTATGTTTGGTCACACACCAATGACTGTATTCTGTATTTAAAAACTAGGAAAACTGATAGGGTGTTGGTTGTGAACCTGCTGACTAACACAAGGGTTACTAGAGTATGGTTTCATAGACATAAATTGGCAGCATCCTCCCCCACCTAAGGGCGAGAAGTACCGAGATCCATGGATCCTTGACTGGGGGAGGATCAAATAGGTTACTATCTCTTTACTTCTATTTGCTTGCTTTCTATTTCTTTTACTTCTGTTTTCTTACTTGCTAATTCTGTTTCTTATTTTCTTATTTATGTTTTCTTCCTATGCTTTGCAGCTCATGATAAGAATAAAGAACCTACCCTTCGCGAGCTGAGAGTTGTTAATCTTGTTAAAGCTTAGAGTGTCCGAGAAAGGTTGCCTCACGATGAGTACCATCGTCCTGCAACTTACTTACTGGAGTACAAAACCCCTACTTACAGTTTCATTGCTCCATTAGTTAACAAAGACCATGTGTTGGAACTTCCTGATTAAGGTCCCTCTGAGCCAATTGAGGTAGAAGAAGAAGAAGAAGAAGAAGAATAAGAATAAGAAGAAGAAGAAGAAGAAAAGGAAGAAAACTAATAAGGAGGGGGAAGAGGAGAAGAAGAAAAAGAAGAAAAGAAAGAAGAACAAATAGCTCCCCCATTAAGGGAAGAGTGATGAACAAATAGCTCCCCCTAAAGTCAGTTGTTCCAAATTGGGGAATAAGAGGAAGGACAATGAGATAGAGAAGAAGAAGAAGAAGAAGAAGTAGAAGAAACAAAAGGAGAAGATTAAAGAGAGAGAGAGAGTGAGAGAGAGGATAAAAGAAATAAGAGTATATAAAAGGAAAGGAGACAAAAAGTAAGTTATCTTTGAAGACCCCTATTGAGCCCTTCGTTTCTCTTGCTGCTGAGGGGTCCAGCGTGGCCAATACTCTAGTACTTACCCCCTAATTTATTGAAGGGGGTTATGCCCGCAGTCACCCGAGAGCGCTCCTCGCGACTTGGGTTAGCCTAGTTGGCGCTTAACTCCGTATAAGGAGTTGTTCTGGAAAATGTCATCTTCTTTTTATCATTTCTTTATGATCATCTATCACGCATAATTTTTTTTTTATCCTTACACTCTTTGCCAGATTTTACTACTTCTCTAGATGGTCATATCGACCAGTTCCAGAAGAATCAGGGGCTGAAAGAAGCCCTGAAGAAGTTTGAATAGGACTTAGTTGATGCCCGTGATGCAAGTGCTCATAGTGCACTTGATTTGCAGAGAGAGAGTTCGACAAAGGCTTATGTCGATCTTAAGGTGGATAACAACTGTGTGATCGGAGAGAAGGACAAGCTTGCTGAGGAATATCTGGGTTTGGTCTGGAGGGTTTTGAAATTTAGGGAGAAGATCCCAAGCATGAAAGAAAACCACTACACGGAGGGTTGGGATGCGGCTTATGACTACGCTGAAATTCGAATCACGTACGCCAAGAAGGTATCCTTTGAGAAAGGATAGGACTAACCCTTGGGGGAAGCGAGAAGCCCTCCAGAATCCAACATGTTCCATCTATATCCTCCAGGGTCTTCTTCACTTGCTGATGAGGAGCCTACCATTAGTCAATCTGCCAACCATGCTGATAATGATTCTACTGAGGTAGGAATGGATGCTGACCAAGACAGGAGGGTTGCTGAGAAAGGGAGGGCTCCAGAAAGCTCTGAGTAGGTGAAGGAGTAAAGTTCCATAGTTTTAGGATTTTTTCCTTTTACTCACTCCTTGTAATTTTCTTTCTCTAGTTGTATTAGTTTTTTGCCTCCCCTTTAATATCAATGAAAAAAACTTCAACTTTTATTGATGTTCTTATTCTTCCCTTTATGCTGATGTTCGTTGCATTTGTTATTTATTTTATTTTGTATAGATTATTGTCGTGGAGGACTACATACCTCCTACCTCAAATTTAGGGAGGATTTTGGGTTCAAGCTTAGTGGTCAGGTCCGTAAGGCCTTCTTGAAGCTTTATAAGCAGTTGAAAGCGAGGACTGAACAATACAAGGACCAGTTTACGCTGGTGGTCAAGCTAAAAGATGACTTCCAAGTTATGGAGGAAAGTGGTTCCTCATTGCAGAAGGAAATAAATAGTTTGAGGTCCAAAATATCAGTGAACAAAGATGTGGGACAAGTAGGCGAGATGATTCAGGATTAAAATAATGCCTTGAATAAAGAGGTCGTCGAGATACAAAGAGACTTCCAAAATGGGTATGTAATTACAGTCGGTCTCAAAAGGGTTGTTATAAGATTGATGCATCTTTCATAATAGGCCCTCGAGAAGCATGGGTCACAGGCTATGATGAATGTTGGGTTGATGCACCAGCAAGACTGAAAGAAGCCAATGATGTGGCATTCAAGTTTGGGTGGCTAACTCCCCTTAGGGAGCTCAAGACCCCAAAGAAATTAAATATGTGGTACAAGTACTAAATGGATTTTCCAGCCTATCGCCAACCCCCTTTTCTCGAAGGATGATAAATGGATCCAAATTGATGCCATTCTTGCCCAATTTTTGAGCCATTATCTTGAAGATAACGAGGAGGTGTTTTCCCCTAATCCGGATGATGGTTGGAGAGCACGCATAGTTGACTATCTAGCTCACCATCCATAATTGGCATGAGTCCTTGTATAATTCTTGGTGTATCTTGTATCTCTATAATTGTACTCTCCCATTTTTTTTGTCACAATGTATAAAGTTTAATTATCAATTGTTCCATATTTTGAGCATGTGATGACTAAATATGAGTAATGATTACTTTTGTATTTTGACTACCGGCTAGGAAGAGTTTACATTTACCAATCACCTAGAACTTTTGCTGATAATATAATATTATTAATCATTTTGGGATTTCGCCGTTTAAATGAGTTAGTATCTAAGATGAATTAATTTGGGATTTTTTTCGACTAAATGAATTCCTGACAAATGTTAAGCATTTTGGGCATTTGTCGGATAAATGAGTTCACAACTTGTGTCGAACATTTTCCCAATCCAATATGCCTTGATATCATTCCACCCGCCTTACCTTTTAGGTTATGTCGTCATACTCCCATAAACCTAGGTGAGATGATGACGAGAATGCACCTAGCTAATGGTCCATCCGCCCGATTAGGTTTTAAACGACCAACACAATTGGCGACCAACCTAGGTTGGCTTTGTCGCCAAAGGATCCCTTGTAGGGATTTTGTTATTTCTGGGGCAACTCATGAGTTCAATTGTGTTTATTTATGACAGAGACCTGAGGGTTTCAGTCATTGAAATAAATTTTAATAACTTATTATAATTATTGTGAACCCTACTCAGCATAATGAGATCCCTTGATTGAAATAAGTTGAATAACTTTTTATAATCCAAAGGAGTTTTTTTTGCACGAGAAAGTTCCTTAATTAAGAGAAGTTGAGTAGTTTACTGTAACCAAAGGTGATTCCATACTGCATTTGAGAGAGTGGAGTTATCGTTTAGAAATGGTGTATAATAATGAGACACGTAGCATATGATTGAGACAAACAATGTGGAAAAGTGAAATGCAAGGGCTAATGGGACTTTATTCATTGAATAATAATCTGAAAGCAATATAAGTTTAAAATGAAAATTTACGTAAACTAAATGTGCTAAAAAAGAGTAAGAAGACTAAAAGTATAACTTCTTGAAGTTGGATGCATTCCATGCTCTTGGTATCTCCCTGCCCTCCAAGGTTTCCGGGTGATATGATCATTGAAGATCGTCTATGATCACCTTGAAAAGTCTTTCTTAGTTTGTCCCAGCTTACCATCTGACAATTTTATGGCACTGCAAAGACGTTTGTTAGGATATAATCCCCTTCCTGGAATTTCTTTGGATTGAATTTCTTGTTATAATGTTTAGCCAGTTGCTGCTGATATGAAGCCAGCTGGATAATGGCCTGTTCCCTTCACTCGTATACTAAGTCAAGTTCAATGCGCAATGTATAGTCATTTATCCCTTAGTCGACCAAGTTGGTTCTCACAATAGGGAGATCTGGTTCAAGAGGGATAATATCTTCCATTTCATAAGTGAGCGTGAAGGGAGTTTCCTGAGTCGATCTTCTAGGAGTAGTACGGTAGGCCCACGGGACATGGGGGGGATCACTTAGGCACGATTTGCTCTTTTGAGCTTCTTCTTTAGGCCGTCAAGCATCATTTTGTTAGAATCTTCATCCTGATCGTTGCTCTGGGGGTACACAACATAACTAAAATGATGCTTGATGCCATGTTGATCATAGAAGCTTCGAAACAAACTACATTCAAATTATATGTCATTATTGATAATGACATTTCTTGGTACCCAAAAGCATGTTATGACGCTCTTCCAGATCAACCTTATCATGTCGGCGTCACGGATGTTCGGTAGTGGTTTTTCCTTTACCCATTTGGTGAAGTAGTCTGTGTCGACCAACAGATACTTGTGATTCACTGGTGCGGTAGGTAGTGGTCCCACAATATCCATTTCCTATTGTGTAAATAACTAAGGACACTTCAAAGGATTTTAGGTCGTTAGCTCATTAGTGGCCATAAGAGAGAATTGCTGGAATTTTTCATATCTATGAACATAGGTCCTTATATCCTTTTTCATTTGAGGCCTCGAGTAGCCTTCTTTGATTGCTCGAATAGCCAATAACCTCCCCCTGCATGACTCCCACAAATACCGTCATGAATCTTACTCATAACTTGTTTGGTATCCTATGGGTGGATGCACTGGAGGTAAGGGCCTGAAAAGGATCATTTTTAGAGCTTCTCCTCTAGAGAGAAATAAAAAATGAGTTACTTTTACTCTTACTTGAAGAGTTAATTTCATGTCCTCAGATAGCGTGACACTTAGTAAAGAAGCAATGATGGGAACCATTTAACTAGGGGTCGTTTATACAAGGAGGTTCTCCTCGGTGGCCACTATATAGTTAATGATAGGCTCAGCGAGGAATTCTACCTAAATAGTACTTCTCAGATTAGAGCCACCGTTGAACTTAGGGTTGCTAAGGCTTCAGTATGACTATTTTATCCGAGGGGGGACTACTGAATATTAACCTTCTTAAATCCTGCCATAAGACCTTTTACTATGACGAGGTAGGCTTCCATCTTATCATGTTTTTTATTGAAATCTCCACTTACTTTGTTAGAGACCAGTTTGAAATCGCTGAACACGCCGATGCACTTTGCCCCCAGTAGTTGGGATTTGCACAGGCCAGTAATTAGTGCTTCGTATTCAGCTTCATTATTAGAGGCTTCAAATCCTGACCATATTTTTTATTCGATGACAGCGTCTTTTGGTGTAATGAGGATAACCTCTACTCTTTCCCCCCTTGGAATTGGAGTCTCCATTAACGTATAGGGTCTAATCCTTAGATTGTGATTCCTTATCTATTGATTTCTCCATTACTTGTCAATTGCTGGGCTGGTACCCCATGAATTCAATAATAAAATCGGCTAAGACTTGTCACTTAATTATTATTTTTGGCTGAAAGTGAATATCAGATCTTTTGAGCTCAACCGATCACTTTAAGAGTCATCCGGAGAGGTCAATTTTTTGAAGAACAACTTTGAGGGGGAATAGAGTGATCACTATTATTGACTGAGCTTCGAAGCAATGTTTTTGCTTCCTTAAGATAATAACTAAGGCTTAGGCTAACTTTTACAAGGGCAAGTAGAGTTGGTCTGCATCCATAAGTGTCTTACTGGAATAGTATATAGGGTATTGTTCGCCTTCCTTCTCACGTACCAAAGTTGATCTAATATCATTATTTGACACCGTGAGATAGAGATACAGAGGATCTCCATCGATGAGAATTACCAACAATGGGGGTTTAGTGAGGTAGGATTTAATCTCCTCTAATGCTCTTGAGAATAATTCATCCCATATAAGGCCCTTATCTTTCTTTAGTAGCTGAAAGAATAGTCGACAGCGTTGTGAGGACTTAGAGATGAAGCAATTAAGTGCTGCAAGCATCCTAAAAGCTTTTGAATATCTCACAACATCTTTGGGGGATTGACTTTGGTGATGGAATATATATAATTGGGATTGCCGTCAATCCATCTTTTACTGACTAGATAGCCTAAAAATCTACCTTACTGGACACCGAATGAACACTTACTTGCGTTAAGTTTCATTCGGTACTTCCTGAGGATTTCAAGGGCTCTGGCTAAGTTAACGAGGTGGTCGTCCCTATTCTTATTCTTGGCCAATATGTCATCGATGTAGACTTCCACGGTGTCTCCCATTTGTTGCTTAGACATCTTCATGACGAGCCTCTGATAAGTTGCCCTCATATTTTTTAGTCCGAATGGTATGACCTTATAACAATATAGACCAACTCGGGTTATGAATGATGTTTTGTCCTGGTCGGGGCCGAATAATGGAATTTGATGGTACCCTGAATTGGCATCCAAAAAACTCATCCTCTCGTGGGATGTCCTAGCATCAACCAACTGATCAATCTTAGGCAGTGGGAAACTTTCTTTAGGGGAGGCCCTATTGAAATTAGTGCAGACTCTTCAACTGCCATTGATCATCCGTAATACCACTAGTATGGATAACAATTTTGATAACCGAACTTACCTAATAGATCTTGCATCTATAAGCTTCCCTACTTCGTTCTCCATTTCTTTAGCCATTTTAAGGGTTGCCTGGTGTGCCTTCTGAGTGATCGATTTCAAGGTTGGGTCAATATGAAGATAATATCAGGTTATGTATGGATCAATCCCAGGTAAATTATATGGCTTTCTGGTATAAATATCCTATTTCATCTAAAAAAGAAATCAAATCTTTCTTTTCATGATAGGCGAGTGCATTTTCGATCAGAAACTTTCTATTTGGCAAGCTATCACCAACACTAACCTCCCCAAGGCTTTTACCGACCCTATCCTCTTAGTGGATCCTGGTTTCCTCCACCTCTGATCGGCCATCCTATATTTGTTATTTAAAAGGTGTAGCCCCATCTTAGGCTTCCTCTAGATAGGCCTTTGGTTCCTTTTTCTTCTCCTTACAGGGAGAATGGATGTGATGAAGCACTTACTTGCAGTGTCCTGGTCACTACAAATCTTGACCATGCCCCCGTCGGTAACACATTTTAGTTTTTCATATTAGGTGGATGGTATGACTCTCATTGCACGCAACCAACCTTTGCCTAGAATGACATGATATGGGGACTCTATGTCCACCACCAATAACTCAATCAACTTTGAGATGTTACCTGCTTTGACCAAAAATACTATCATTCCTAGTGGTATTATAATTTCCCCTACGAAGCTGACCAATAAAAATATGGCCTCCTTGAGGTCGACTAAGTTGAGTTTCACTTATGGAACCAGTCTAGGTACATCACCTCTGATGAACTTCCCTGGTCTAGCAGTAACTTGTCGATATCCCAACTTATTATTCTAAGTGTAATCAAAAGCGTATCATGTGGTGAGTCCTTACTCCAATCATTTTTTTCTCTATGAAGACGATGTGTTTGTCATAGTCGACATCCTCTAGAAGCAGCATTTGTTAACTTCCGGAATGCCTCCATGGTAGTAGTGACCTTTTTCAGTTCCATCCGAATAGGATTCCCTTAGATCTATTTTAGGTTGGATGCTCCATGAATCACCGTGAACTCGTGTCCCATGTCATTATTAAGGACATTATTTAATTTTTATCACCATTAGTTTCAACCTTGTTGGCTTTTTTCTCAAAATATTCATTGAGATGTCCAACTTGGGTCAACTCTTCCAAATGTGACTTCAGTGATTTTCAATTTTCAATCTCATGGCCGCCCTCTTTATAGAATGCACATCTCAGTACATTATTCCTCTTCATCGGGTCACCACGCACCTTCTTGGGCTACTTGACGAACGGTTGATATTTGATATTGCTCGAGATCTTGTATATTGGTTATTTAAAAATTGCATTAACATCTTGGAATACCTTTGAAGGATTATCCTTATTCCCATTCTTAGAGCCTGTCTTGCCCCCGTTCTTATTCCTTTTCTTTGGAGCGTCACTCTGATCTCATACTTTACTTGCTTTTGTTCAATCGTTGTCTCCTATGTTAGATGGAACCATGTCCTCAACCTTAGCGTATTTCTCAATACGGGCTATGAGGTCATCGATGGCGCTATCCTATTTATTCATTAGGGACTGGTGCAACAGAGATGGTGTCGGCAGACTAGTCTTAAAGGATGCAACAATCTCTGAGCAGCCGTCTATTTCATTGAAGACCTCCCAGTACCTGTTGGCATAATCACGAATGCTCTCCTGTGTTTTTTCTTCATCGTGAGCAATGAATCTATCCTTTTAGGGCAGTGACTACTGGTTATAAAGCGAGCAGACTCCTAACCAACCTGTGGAGAAGCTTCTTCAACCACTTATGTTCTACGTGATGTAGGATAGAAGGGAAGATTCAACACATCAAGGCATTATTGTAGCTCCACGTGGTCATTACATTCATGTACTTCCGAACATGGTGTGTGGGATTCATCTTTTCATCATAGATCTTAAATCTAGTAATGACAACCTTCTTTAGGGGTTCCTTTACTTCAATCGCCATTGAGAAATGGAATTTTATCGAGGTGTTGAGAGCTCTTCTGGATAGCTCGCTACTACACGTGGCTCCTCAATAGGCTGGATGCTGGTTCATCTTTCTACAGTCCAAAATTTTGATGTCCTCATCCTAACGATCGTTACAACTTTTGCGTCTCTTTGATCAGCATGCTCTGACCTATCGTGTTCAGATCTATCATGGTCGCATCTGAATCTCCTCCCTCGGCTTTGAGTGTTTCTTACCTGAGGACTAAGAGTCCTATCAAGACGCTTCCTAACATTTTTATGGAGATCCCTCTCCATCCTCTTGAGTCGCCATTATAGGCGAGCATTCTCTTCCATTTGGAGACGTGTTTCCTCCTCCTACTCTCGAATCCTAGCCTCGTAAGTGTTGACCAACCTAGAGATCTAAGTAAACCTATTTTGTCCCTGACTTTTTCTAAAAGGTTGCCTCTCTTGGCAAAACCTGGGATTTGGTTGTTGGAGAATCTCTGACCTAACCCTAATTAGGTCTGGATCAGTGGTGAAGGAAATGTGTGGCTGAGTGGGGCACGTGCTTCACTCGGCACTTAAAAAAACTTAAAAATCAGTATTACTGCGGGAAAGTCGTACATCAAAACACAAACAATTAAGTTATCTAACCTACTAGCCACATCAAAACACATATGAATCCAAACCTACCCGTTTGTCCTCCTCCTTTGCTCAAGTTCCCCTCTGGCGTCCTCCTCCTCCTCCTCCTCCTCTACTCAAGCTCCGGTGAATCGTGATGAAGGTATTATATTATCCATTTATATTGGGGGTTTATGTTTATGCTCAACCTCCAGTTTGTTGTTGTGGAGGGATATTGGGGGTTTATGTTTATGTTCATATTGGGGGTTTTATTTACTGTCCATTATGATGTGGGAGACAAATATGGTTAGACTAGTGTGCATTTTTTTTTTTGGGGGGGGGGGGGGGGGGCTTGTTTATGCTGAAGCTCCGGTTTGGGGGCTTTTGGTGGGAGATAAATATGGCTAAAATTTGTATTGTTGTGGGTTTTAGGAGGCAATGTATTGTTGGTTTTTTTTAGTAGTAGATAAATTGTAAATATTATTGTCCATTTTCTACTGTCCATCGTAAATTATAAATTTGTGACACCCCGCCTAATAAGATACCGGGCGATCACTCCAATATTAAATTAAAACAGGAGTCTCATATGGATCATTCTTAGCATCACTGTCAAAAAATCCATTTAATTACTAATAACCTATTAGGACGGTGTCAAAATTTTAACTTTACTACTCTTTTTAACAACAATAAAACATCCACAAGTTAATGCGTAAATGAAACTGAAAGGAAAATGAATTGAAATAAAATAATCGAACACTCGGTTCAAATTCTACAACCATATCGAACGCTGTACTGAAAGAATAAATAAATGAAATTAAGCCATTGGCTCGAATATTTATACAGTACCTCCTATCTAGAGTACAAGAATGGAAGCGGCTATCAAAAACCTGCACGCATCCACAACTGCTGCAGCTGACGTCTGACTCGAAAGAAGTGCCATCCAGGCGTCCCTGTGTCTGGACACCTATATATATATATATATAATATAGCAAGAAAGGAAAAGTAGATAAATGGGTCAGAGCCCGAGTTTTGAAAATATTTTGCAAGTGCATAAATGCCTTATTTTTAGAAAAAGGTTTTATCTCATATTTAAATTTCGTATCGCACTCCCATGAGATACCCCTCACCTCTCCACTGTTAGTGCACTCCTAACGCATCCCTCTAAACATCCTAGTCAAGCTATCCTGCTAAACTAGTCTATCACCAACCCACTATCAATCCTAGATAGTCCAAGTAATGTACTAAGGGCTAAACTTCACCCCAATCTCAACGTTATGCCATGTTCGTGCGTGGGGTGTCTCGCAAAGCGAAATCCAAACAAGGAACCCCCCGATACACTACTACGCGGCACGGTCGATCGTCGAGATCCGCCAGTCCCTCGGTACAGAAAGATATATATAAATATATACCATAAGCATTTATAATATTAGAGCACTAAGGATTAAACTTCTCCCCGGTCTCAACACATTGCCATATTCGTGCGTGGGGTGTCTCGCAAAGCGAAATCCAAACAAGGAACCCCCCCGATACACTACTATGCGGCAAGGTCGATCATCGGGATCCATTAGACCCTCGGTACTCGATTCATCCATTTATATATACATATTTCCATAATCATCCGGATCTATCTCCCGGACTGAGGATTCATATATCAAGTATTTATCAATACTTTCATTTTTCTCAAGACTTTCCATTTCCCTTTTTATACTCAGGCAATGTAAATATAAAAGCCAATTCATTATCATGAATTGCTTTAACAAATCATATACTTTTAAAAGCCAATTTTATTATCATAAAAATGCTTTTCCGTTTTATATCATCCCATTTCCTTTTTTATACTCAGGAAATGTATTCAAAGCCATTTTCATTATCATAAAAATGCTTTGATCATATCATATGCTTCCACAACCCTTCTTCTATCCGGGATTGTTACCGAAGCCAAACCTTTATCCCATTTCCCTTCCTATATCCAAGAAATGTAATTAAAGACAATCCATTATCATGCATTGCTTTAATATATAACGCGTTCTAAGACCGCCCGTCCGTATTTCTCCATTGTGCGCGCCCCTAAATGGCTATCATCTTCCAGGGCCTATAATCAAGACAACTTGGGATCCTACATCGCAAGACGTCGGGAAGCGGCCATATGCCTGCGGGATAGTCAAGACCACACTCGGAATCTCCTAGCCAGTGCAGAAAAAATACAACAAACGCTCATATGGCCTATAGGACTATATCCACCCTGCGTTAATTTGTCAGGGGGCTTCACCATACGTACGCAACTTCCCTTATAATAGCGATTTAGAGAGGTGTGTATCCTCATTTTTATTAATTAAGAAAATCATTTATCATTCCTTTTTGAAAACATATATTTTTACATTTTCAAAAGTCATTTCCCTTAATTCATATATATACTTTAATCACATAGGATATATATATATATATATACCATATATTCCTACCTGAATATATAAAAATGGCCATATTTGCCAAACCATCTATCGATGACCAATAATCCCAAAGAGTCTCTCAAAGAATCATAATCATGCATTCATATATGCATAATACTAAACCCAAAGTATATTCTTACTTTAATAAGTAATATATATCAAAATCCCATCTACGGATTCATTTGGATATCTCCAATTATACTAATTCACTCTAAGTGAATATACACATATATATACACTCCCAATTCCTCAAGTCCTTTAGGACATAACCCTCCATAATCTCTAATTTGGAAGGCCCTTAAGCATTAAACTCAAAAAGGAGAAATAATCCTAATCTCCAAAATCTTGAGCTGAAAACAGGGCACCGGTCGACCGGTCCTAGACCCCCGGTCGACCGCGGGCTACAAATAAGCCTACGAAACAAATCAGTAGGCCCTTTCTCCTTGACGCGGTCGACCGGCCATAGGGGCGCGGTCGACCGGTCACACCAGGTCTCCCAAATTAAAATTCCTCAATTCCTTAATCCAACCACCCAAATTCATTAACGGGGTTTCTAAACTACACAAAAAATAATCGCACACATCTACACGATTAATTCTAGCCGTAATTTTTCCAATTCCCGATTTGATTTCCGAGTTGATGATTTCAACCCGGAGCTGTCATCTTGTAAACATCATATCAAATCGTTGAAAAATCAGAAAAATACACGGTCGGCGCCCACGAGACCGTATCAAAACCATCTACAACTTTCGTGTTTTGGCCGAAAGCTAAATCAATTTTTTTCCTGGCCAAAAAGGCCTCCTAAAGTGACGGGTTACTATTCATCGTCTTCTCCGAGACGATTTCGGCCATTAAAGCTTCTCCCAAGCTTTTGTCGCCTCACCCAACACCCTACAACCTCAACCAACTATAAATACACATATATTAAGGGTTCTAAACATCCTAGAACCCAAAACCACCAATTAATTTAGGTTAAAACCTAAGTTCCACAAATTGAAATATTATTGGGGTTTAATTGTTTTAACTCCCAAAAACCCGTTTTATCCACGATAACCCACCCCAAAACCTTTAGGGTTTGTTTATACCAAACTACGGTATGAGATATTTATGCAAAAAGATAAATAAAGCAAGTAAACACTTGCCTCGTGGATATAATCCGACGACCTCGAGCCGAATCCCGCGGAGGTAGGCCGGAATCTCCCCTTTTTTTCTTCCTCTCTCTCTTCTCTCTCTTTTCTCTTCTTTCTTTCTTTCTCTTTTTCTCCCTCTCCCTCTCTTTATATAGAAAGAAAAGGGTTTAACCCCTTAAAACCCAAAAACGACTCGTTTACCCAATTACGAGTTACTTTTACCTCTAAAATTACCCGAAACTCATTTTCCACAATCTCGACCATTCCGAGAATCATGGCGCAGTCGAAATTTCCATCCGAGGTACTTGACCGCAAATCACTATTCCAACCCAAAATAAATAAATGCGAGTTTTCTAATTAAAAATCTTACCTCGTATCGCTTTTCTCCACGGCGACATATAATTAAAATATTTCGACCTATACAGTCCCAAAAATAATCACAACATCCTTCGAAACTCATTTAATCCTCGAAAATCTCAAAAATTACTATTTAAGAAAATTCCCCAAATTCCAATTTATTTTTAATTATGGAATTCAATTGTCTCCAAAAGGGCGGGTTGTTACAAAATTGTAGTTGATATACTCGGCTAGTTTCCATTTTTTTTACTGCCCATTTTTTTAGTATCCATTTTTTCTAATAGTAGATAATGTATTATTAGGGTTTCTATGTTAGGCTTCTAATATTTTTTTTATTTACAGTCTCTTGTTATATATTTCTAAAAAAAAAGCCCATTTAGAAGTTTCCCTAATCGAAAATGTTACACTGATTCCAACCAAAGTCATCCAAGAGGAACCTTCAATAGTGTATCGAACTCGCATTGAAATTCACTTGAAAAATCTTCCATCGGATCTTGGATTACGACCACGCATTTTGTTATGATATGAACAATCAAGGTAAAGTTAGAGTAACATACTTGAAAATGGGTCCTCACCAACCCTTTATGCATCTGTATCCTCAAAAATCAATGGGAGAAAAAGAATGTCGTTTCTTTTCGAATTGGTTCACCCAAATTGGTAGTTGGTTGGAATATAGCATTTCAAAGGATGCGACATTTTGTTTCCCTTGTTATTTTTTTTGTTTGGAATCCTCGGACATATATAAAAGTGATGCATTTATAAGAGGTGGTTTTGACAATTGGAAATAAAATGGCTGACTACAAAAGCATGCTAACACTGAGGATCATAATGCGGCATACATGAAGACTCAAATTTGTTGAAGCAAAATCATCATAGTGCAGCGCTATTTGATAAGTAGTCGAAGGAATATGGAGATGATTATCGTCTACGGCTAATTGCAATTGTTGATGTGATTCACTTTCTTTTGCGACAAGCCTTATATTTTCGTTCTCATGACGAATCAAAGGACTCCTTGAATAAAGGTAACTTTCTTCAACTTTTAGAATTGTTTTCCAAAATATATACATTAGTTAACATAGTTGTTCTTAAAACTACACTAGGTAATCATAAATTGACATCTCCTGACATTCAAAAAGATGTTGTAAATGCAATTGTGAGTGAGATTACTAATAAAATATTAATATATCTTGGTGGAGATCCATTTGCGATATCGATTGATGAAGTATATGGTGTATAAATTAAAGAACAAATGTCTATTGTAGTTCATTATGTGGATGAGAAGGGTTTTTTAATGGAAAGATTCATGGGTATGGTACATGTTCCTGACACTAGCGCTAAATCATCAAGAGCGTCACTCGATTAATTTTTCAACAAACACAACTTGAGTGTAACAATTTGCAGCGTCAAGGTTACAATGGTGCAAGTAACATGCAAGACGAGTACAATGGGTTTAAATCACTTATTTTGAGGGAGAACAAAGAAACATTCTATGTACATTATTTTGCACATCAACTTCAATTGGCACTTGTGAAAATTGAAAAAGATATTAAACACATTGATGAGTTCTTCTTCCTAGTTAATAATGTAGTGAACATTGTGGGCGCATCTAGTAAGTGTCGTGACATTTTGCGAGATAAAGAGGTGGAGGGGATTAAATATCAATTGGTTAGTGGTGAAATATCAAGTGGTGGGGATTAAATCAAGAAACTTGAGTGAAACGTGCCGGTGATACACATTGGGGTTTTCACTACGGAACCTTGATTAATTTCATTGTAATATATAAATCTGTGCTTGGTGTTCTTGATGATTTGGGGGAAACCTCCATGGATAAAAAGGGTGAGGCGATTAATTTGATGAAATCAATGAAATCATTTGATTATGTATTCACCTTACACTTATTGAAGAAATGTACTTGCAATAAGTAATGAGGTTTCTAAAGCTCTTCAACGAGAAGATCAAGACATTGTTAATGCAATGACTTTAGTAAAATTGTCAAAGAGTTGAATGCAAAAATTGAGGGATTGTGGGTGGGAAAATCTTTTGACTGAGGTTTCTTCTTTTTCTGTGAAAAATGATATTGAGATTCCTAACATGGAAAATAATTTTTGTCTTTTAAGAAGATCAAGGAGATGATTGACAACCATAAATTTACATCACTATAAAATTGACTTGTTCAACCTTTGTGTGGATAAACAACTTGTTGAACTTAACAACCGTTTCAATGAGGTGAATTCTGAATTGCTTTTATGCATGGCATCATTTGATCCCGCTGATTCATTGTTTCTTTTGGTATAAACAAGTTGATTCGTCTCTCTGAACTTTATGTTGATGACTTCACCGAGCAAGAGCGTATTGCACTTCGAGATGAGCTTGAGTTGTATAAATTTGATATCAAATTTGATAGTGACTTTGTTGATGTGGATGGAATAAGTAGGTTAGCAAGGAAAATGGTAGATAAATGAAAACATGTTGTGTATGGATTAGTTTATGGGATCATAAATTTGTCATTAATTCTACCGGATTCCACAACAACAGTTGAGAGGTTAGTTTTTGCTATGAACATCGTGACAACCTTTTAAAAATCATATGGGGGATGGTTGACCAAGTGGCTCTTGCACGACGTATATCGAAAAATTGTGGATCGATTTCAGAAGATGAAAAATCATAGAGGGAGATTGTAGTATACTTGTTCTATATTTTAATTAGTACATGTAATTACAAATTCAGATTTTGTATACTCGTTTTAGCAATGAAGTATTGTGGTTTGGTTTGTTATATTTTTATTACTATTTATGTGTGAGTATTTATTTATTTAGCCACGGAGTATAAATGTGTGAACAATCCTCAAACCGCCGTTTTTTTATGGTGCCCCACCGGTCAGAAATTCTTGTCTCTACCACTGGGTTGAATCATCCTGCACGTCACCAAATTGAGGAGGATTGTTGGTGTGGTGAGACATCACGGGCTTTCGTTTGATAACTTTTTTCGTAGGGAAAAAGAACCGCTTCCCACATACGGAGCCAATTATGAGTGTGAGAATTATCACAATAAAAGAGCCAAAAAGAAATATAAAGATGAAATAAATAATCACACACACAAGGACAGATGTACGTGGTTCGGCAACTTGCCTACATCTACAGAGAGGTTACTATGTTATTATTTGTGCCTCTTAATAATCGAAGTTGTATCCCTTTTCCTTGGGTCGGGGTTTATAATTTATAGTTATAGAAATAAGTGATTGAATTGTACAAGTAACCCAATTAGCTTGTGGATAACTCGTGGTGTTCGAGAATATCTCGTCCGAGATTGTTGGTCACCGATTGGAGCATATCTCCATGTATTTAAGCACATGTTAAATATATGGGTCTAAATAAACATCTGAGTTGGGCTGAGTAGGCCACTTATGTACGTTGGGCTGGTCGACTGCACTTTTGGGCTTGATTAAATAATCCACCACAAGTATATATACAATATATTATGAATAATGATATGAGTCACTAAAATATTTCATTAGTCCTTTTCAAATGATGTATTGTTATAATAAATATAGTAATACTCCATTGCTTTGTCATGTTATTTAGGAATGACATGATAAATTTATTTGGTTTATGTTACTCATAATATTACTCATATATTATATATTACATGTATGACTAGTCAAAATGAAACATGTAAGCTAATGGGTTTATTTTAATGGTTTGGGTTGATATCGTATCAACACGAAAGATAGGGGTGCGTTTCGGCCGGATCGGATCGAAAAATGCGTCTTCAGAAAAAATTCTAATTTTTTTGAAAATAAAATAATTATTCCGATTTTCGATCCGTTTTTTCCGAAAAATTGAAAAAAATTCCGAATTCGAAAAGATTGAAAAATTGACAAAATTTCAAAAATTCCCAAAATATATTAAAAATCTAGAAATTTCTAAATTCCGAAATTTCAAAAAATAAATAATGGATTTTTAATTACTCGAAATTCTCATTTTAATGAAATAAAGAAAAGGGCTTAACCCAACATGTAAATACATGAGGATTTGGCCCATTTTATTTTATTTACGTAAAAGTGAGGAGGATACTCTCCTTTTATAGAGCACATTTTGGAGCCCTCTCTCTCTCCCCAACTGATGTGGGATATGGGAATCTTTCAAAAAATCGAAAAAATTTGGAAATCGTAAAATAATTCCGAATCAAAAAAATCCGAAAAAAAGTCAAAAAAATTAGATCGGCATAGTTTCGAAAAACTCGAATCGAAAAATAAAAAATTCAGAATTATTTTCGATTTTCGATCCCATTTTTTTTGAAAAAATCGGGAATCTATTTGTGTTAGAATAATGATTCGGGTTAGAAAATTCAATATACATGAATAAATCTATTTGTGTCCATTAAAATCTGTTAGGAGTACCTGAACTCTTTGTTAAGAACTTACTTTTGATACATTTTATAACACTTTCTTTAGGTAAGGAACAATTAGTTGTTAGGATCTAATTACTATTGACATTTGCAATTTAGGATGTAGGAGTTAAATATATTATTTTTATGAAGCATTTTAGTTACTTAACGGGTGTTAACAATTTGGGTCGTGTAACGGGTAAAAATAATGGTTCGAGTTTGAGTTTGTTCTTTGGAACAGGGTTGTTAGTGAGTTGTGTATTGATTGAGGGGATTTTGATATGAGACCCAACATGACTCATTGACATGTCTAATCTTACGCGTTAGGTTTATGTTGAAATGCTATTTAGTGCATGTGTTGGTTTCGATGAAATATTTTGAGAAAAAAAAATAAAATTAATTATGAATTTTTGAGTCATTTTGAATGTGAGTAAATCTTTTAGTATTATATATTTAAACCCAAAGTTACAGTAAGATGTGACATGTCAATCCTATGTTACATCTCCGTTGGGGTACATGACGGAATTGGTAACAAGACTTACTGTGTGGAAAACTCTACGGCATACAAATTATACATCTAAATGATAGTATTATAGGTGTTAATTGCAATATATGTCATTTAAAACTCAACTCAGTTATCTATTTTATTGTTCTAAAACACATGCTTCTCCATAAATGTAATGAGCAGGTAGCATGTCCACGTCGAATGTCATTAATTCGCGTCCACGTCAGATTTCATTAATTCGTTCAATGTATTCCACCCATTCCCCTTATTTCTCATATCCCTTATCAGTGAAACTAAGCCCCTTCCATTCCTTTTGCCCTAATTTGATCAGGCCATCCCTTTGTGTTTAAGCTCTCTCTCCCACGAAATACAAACCATCCCCTTTATCTTTGGCCTCTTTATATCTCATAATACAATGATTATTAATCAAATAACTTCCATATATATGGCACCCTCCGTAGCTATCAAACTCATGCAAATATTGAAAGCACCCTTTGCATCTCACAATCTCACGCAAGCAACGAACTCTAGGTCCTTATTCAATCAAAATTTGTCCTGATTGAAGCATGTTTTGTAGACTATTATAGTGGCCTAAAATATGTGTGATAAAATACGATTTTTTGTAATTGTACTCGTTAGATATTTGTACTAATGGCTGCTCATGTGCATTTTTGTAACTAAAATGTTAAAAGTATATTTACTGGTGAATGTCTAAATCTGTTTGAGTTGTGATGTGATTAAACTATTATGACTATTTTACATATGACCATTATTGCATTTTTGTTCATTACAGTGAATTTGTAGATTTGAGGGAAATAAAGAAAAGCAATCAAATTAATTACATAATTTAAAGTAAAAAATTTATATGTGAGTTTACCTATTTCAATTATCATGTAAAAACGAGAAAATATAAGTGTTGTAGGGGTTAATACAACATGCATAACACTGAAGTGATATGTTCAGTAGTGAAGTAGTATGTTCAATTAATTCATAAGGAGATTAAAAGTGGATTGAATTTATAAACAAGGTGTGCTTTTCTCTAATGTATATATGTATGGTTGAATGAAATGAAAATTCATATCATGTTTATAACTCTTTGACCCTCATCTTCTGTAAACTATGGAAAATTATGGTCTACTTAATACACTTTTTAATGTGTCTTTTGCTATTTTTTATTTTAACATTTACATGGATATTGATATTTTAAAAACGAATATTATGCTGCATTTCTATCAGTTTATTGTGCAACTACACAATATTATGCATGCATGATTGTTCAACTATCATTTGTTTCTAAATATCTCATAATTGATGATCATATAACACATTTCTTTCATCACCACTAGTTATTTATTGTTTTTAAAACAAACAATAAACCTATGTTGTTATAAATTTTGGTACAGATCCATCCTTAAACACATTTGGACAGGTTTATAATTATCGATTTGATCTTACAAACACATCTTAATCCTCAAAACATGACTAACAGATATAAATAGTTCACACTATAATTGGTTAACCAAGAAAACTCTTTGATTCTATGCGATATATTTTACGCATAACATGGGAATATCCGTTTAGAAGATAGTGGAGGATTCAAGCATAGTCATAGCCTTAACGCCTGTAATTTTAATGCATTGCATTTTTTTGTATGTTCTTTTTTTTAATTTTGGACTATCTTAGTTAAAGTTTGCTACATAAATAAGGCTTCATTAATTTAATGATGCTAAAGCTTCGATATTTTATGCTGTGAAAATTGAATCGAACATCCACTTACAATTTCACAATTATATCTTTGGTTCTTTGTAATTCTAGCGCGGATGATCAAGAGTCCACTTGGAAGGTTTTATATACTCTTTATGTAAAAGATTTGGGTATTGGGACTAGTTGAGTAATTATTGAATTAATTGTATAGTTGTTGTGACCGAAATTAGAGCAATTGGATGATCAAATTTATTAATTGGGGGGATAATAAAGTAAACATGCTATTGATTTAAATTAGATTGAAAAACATTAAGTTGGATTAAGTCATTTGGATGAGCAAGGACACATTTAGAGTAAACAAAATCAAAGGTAAAAAAAAATTCAAACAAAAACATAATTTAAGGGGGAGCCGTTACAGGACCATTGAGGGCTAAGATAGCTGCAGCTTGCTCATCAGTAAGCCGAAAAATAAAAAATGTAAACCATTGAAGTTGGATATCGAAACGTTGAGCTTTCTATTTTCATCAAACCATTACTAGTGCAAAACGTGTCCATGCTATTAGATCCACTTGCTTTCTTTTAATTTAGAGGGTGGGTAAATTTTTAGGTTCCATTTGGACAAAAAATGAAAGGGAGAACATAGGTTTTAACTCAAACCCCCATGTTGCTGCAATATCGTAATTCATAACACATTTTCATAGAACACGAATATATCTATTTTCTTCCAATATAACTGCAACTACATGATTTTATAAATATCCGTTCATAATTGAGTATGTCGTATACCACTACAAATGACGAAGAATGTTCAAGATCACATATGCAACAAGGCGGATCCGAATATCAAGTTTTCTTCAACATTCAAGCCTCCGTAATTTGAACTTTGGTAAGATTGTGTTTTAAGCCCTTAATGGTTCACTTAGATATTGGCATAACTTTTATGAAATTTTTCTAAGTGTTGGAGCAGACTTTTTCGTCAAAATTATTTTTTGAAGTTTCAAGGCAGAATATTTACTGGCAAAAGAAATATTTTTTTTAATTTTCTCATTTGAGCGACAGACATTCCTCATTCGAGCGACTAGCTTATGTCTCGTGATGTCGTTTGAATGACACGTGTATTTGTTCGAGAGACAAAGCTATATCGTTCGAGCGACGCACCGCCTTAGATTTTCTATAAATTGGTTTTTCCAATATCGTTTCTATTCAGAAGACCAGACAATTTTCAAGAGACGAAACTGCTTTGGCAAAATACTCTGTCTTCTCACTTTTATGATTTTAATCCTTTGTTTTCAATTCAGAAATCATCCCAATAGTTTATGTGAGTTGTTTTGGAACCCTAAGAACACATCTTGTGTCAAGTTTCTCTTGTAGAGAGGATCTCCATTGCTAATATAGGTTCTCTTGCGGGGAGTACTGGTCCGAAGATGACTATGTGCCAATAGGGAGTGTTCGTGGGTATTTCTGGGATGAATTGAAGTTGCGGTTCTGTCAGATTCTAGGTTGCGGTCCATGTGATTATTCTGCAGAGTGATAATTACAGATTTCATTATGTATGTAAATTGCGATTTGTTTTACATAGTGAAGTAAAAAGGTTTTACCCGAAAGTTTTTTTTCCTGAAATTTGTGAGTTGGCTATTTTTGTTTACAATGGTTTGACACAAACACACGTAGTCGCATGTTTAAGGGATGATTTAATTTGATTTAAAAATTGACTCTAATTAAATAAGTTGGTAGTTGGAACTTGAGAATTTATATAAATTGGCACAACAGAACTCCATTTACAAATTGGTATCAGAGTGGGTTTCATTAATTTATGGTGAATTCTTACTTTTTTGCAAAATTTGTGTGATATTGATTTTATTTTTTGAAAAATCTATTTTTTTTAAAAATTATTGCAATGTTTTCGAATGAAAACTTATATAATCGTTTGCCAATTTTTGACGGGCCTAATTATTCTTACTAGAAAGCCCGCATGAAAGCCCATTGAAAAGTAACTAATGATAGAGTTTGGATCATTTTTTAAAGAGGCTGGAGCCCTTCCACTGTCACCGCAAATAATGTCATGAACTTAAAACCTATGTCGGACTGGACCAAGGATGAGTTTAGGTGGAGCACTTTTAATTCACGTGGGCTTAGTGCAATTTCCAGACATGTCACCCCCAACGAGTTTTGACGTATTATGGCATGCACTGCATCTAAAGAAGCTTAGGATGTTTTATAACTCACTCACGAAGGCACTAATGCGGTCAAATAGTTTAAAATTCAAAATTTACCTACTCAATCTGAAATGATTACCATGGTTGAGACTGAGTAATTTGATGACTTTTATGCACACTTCTCTGATATTGTCAACACTAGTTTCAATCTTGGTGAGCCTATACCTGATGCACGAGTGGTTAAAAACATTTTAAGATTGCTGCCAAAACATTTTATCCCTCAAGTGACTGTTTTGAATACCTTAGGTAATTTGAGTTGTCTGAAATTAGAAGAGCTAGTCGGAGACCTCCATAGATATGAAATTGAAATGTTTCCCGACACTATCATGCCTAAGGATAGAGGGATAACACTTAAAGCCCAATCTAAGAGGAAAAAGAAAGTGAGTGTTTATGAGCCCGAGTCTGATTTTGATTTGGTCATGCTTGCAAAAAGTTTAAAAAGTTTCTCAAATTTTCAAAACAAAATTCTTCCAATAAAATATTTTTTGAGAAAAATAAAAATGAGGACAAAGAGAGCGATGAGAACGTGGAGGAAGATACGTGTTTTGAGTGTGAGGGGAGAGGCCATAGAGGATTTGAGTGTCCCACTAGGCTAAAGAGAATGGGAAAAAGATTTCCATGCCATCCACTATTAGCGATAGTGAGGAAGAGGTGAAGATTCTGGGGATGAGTCCTCATATGGGAAGTTTGTTGCATTGTTTGCTAGTCATTTCAGAACACCCATTTTTTCCCATGAGGATGAGGATTCATGTGACGGTTTGAGTGTTTCTAGCGAGTCTGGGAGTGAGTGCACTAGTGAGGGTGATAGTGAGATCCAAATCTCATTTATATATTTGTACGTTGAGGCCTTAAAGACTAAAAAATTGAATAAGGAGTTGTGTCATAGGGTGAGAGATTTGGAGAGAGAGTTAGAGGTTTTGAGGGAATTTGAGGCAAAAGGGAGTCAACTCGAGAAGGTGAAGGTTTCTTTGAGTGAACAATTGATAGTTTTAGGCCGGGAAAAGAGTGATTTGACCAATACAATGTCTAGTCTGACAACACGTGTATCCTAACTCGATAGTGGTCTCGAACGTGCCCGAGAGGTCAAAGTCCCTTTAGAAAATGCATCTAAGAAGGTTGGAAAGATTGTTCTTAATCCCGTTTTGGATAGAGTTGAGAGTTTAGGAATAAGTCATGGTGGTGCTTCTACTTCCCAAGTTGCATCCGAGCCGATTCCTAATTTAGTGTTAGACTCACATGGGTCTCAATCTAACCCACCAAGGCATCACGTACCTAATAGGAGGGTTCGTAGGATACGTTTTGAGAGAGATGTACCTAGGCCTGTTTATGTTTTCACACACTGCAAGAAGATAGGACACCTTATAGATTTTTATTTTAAGTTGGGTCATGCGTCACGTTTTGCTACTACACATATTCACACACACGGACCCACACCCACACCTGATGCTCCGGATATTACATGAGAGAGTTTTCACATATTAATATTTTTGGTCAAGACTTCATATGATTTGAAGGAGCTTTTTCATAGGATGTCACCACCTTTGGAAAAACTCCATCGCACTTAACGGTTGACGTTTAGACTTGTTTGCTAGCAAAAGTTGATTTGCATGATGATATTGTTTGCCTATTGCTAGTGTGTATTTTTATGTGTATTAGATTTTTGTTTATGACAAATTTTGAAAAATATAAAAAGTTTTTTTTTTATAATTTTTTTTGAAAAAGTCAAAAAGAGTTTTGTATTTTGTTTCACACTGTATATGATGGACATTTAGGATGAATGAGTCACAATATCATTCCATATCCACATGATGATTTGATAGTATTTTGATATGGGTCATCATTTCATTTTTGTGCTTTACAATGTTTAGAGTCATTGAGATGTGATTTGTTGTTACTACCTACATGTTTGACTCATAAGTTCCTTTAATGCACATTTATACGGATTTATTTGATTATTGTAGTTGTCTATCATATACCGGTAGGAGTGTTGTCATCTCAATTCTGTCTCTAAAATGAACCATATGCAATAAAACTTGACAATGGAAGTAGTGCATGTAAAAATCGTTTACCATGAGGAATTTAAATGCAACAAAATATGATGAGTGAATCATGGGAAAATGGCTATGAGGTAAAAAAATAACTCATCGTGAAAGCCACCATTTAAAAGAGCTCGATAATATTTAAAGGTAATAAAAATAAAAAATATTCCAAAAGGGGGCCACCTCAAAAGAAAAGGATAATGATTATTATTTAAGAGGGAGTTTGGATGGAAAGAAGTGAAAAATGGGTTTGCACGTCGTGACAACTTCATGTAAAATCATTCACAGTATTTGATGTTATTGGCGTGGGAATCATTCTTAACTTTGATGTGTTGATGGATTGATTTGATGTCATTAACATTCAACACTTTAAACACCTAAGGACGATTTTCAGATTCATTGATTAGGAGTACACGTATTCACCGTGCACATATGTTATTTTGATTGCTTTGATTTGCCTATCGAATATGATCACACCCATTCATTCCCCTTCCATGATTTGGTTGTTTTAGTGTAAATTCGTGGTGTGTGATTTTTGTAAAATTATTTTTGCATTTTTGTATGAAAATTTAAAAAATCAAAAATAGTTTGTGGAATCTTTTGAGTTACTCTTTGCTTGAGCGTAGTTTGATTCATCTTTGCTATGAATTTTTGTCGTGACAACTCCACGTTTATTTTTTATTCGTATCCATGTCTATTTCGGATAAATAAAAAGGGGGAGAACAAATTATGGGGGAGATTTGATTATATTAATTGATTTATTCTTATATCATTTCAAACGCGATGCATCACGAAGGTATTTACTTTATTTCATGTGTGTAGGTACAAAATTGAAAATTATTATTGTGCACACCCTGATGAGAAAAGCTTAAAGAATTGAAGTTGAAGATTTTGAAGAAAAGTTTTGGACTTCCATGTTTAGTACCTTTTCAGTTTTGGGTTCATGGGAGGGTATTAGATTTGCATAGGATTTTTGATTTTAAAATTCAGATTTTTTTATTTTGTACCCGCATAGACATAGGGGGAGTTTTGTAAGGACATGATTTTATAAATGTCCATTCACAATTGAGTATGTCGTATACCGCTACAAACCTCGAAGAATGTTCAAGATCACATATGAAACAAGACGGATCCGAATATCAAGTTTTCTTCAACATTCAAGCCTCCGCAAGTTTAACTTTGGTAAGGTTGGGTTTTAAGTCCTTAATAGTTCACTTAGAATATTGGGATAAATTTTATAAAAAAAATTCTATGTTTTGGAGCGGAGTTTTTGGTCAATTTTTTTTTGAAAGTTTCAAGGTTGAACATTTACTGGCGATAAAAATATTTTTTTTTTAATTTTCTTGTTCGAGCGACAAATGTACCTCGTTCGAGCAATAGAATCATGTCGCGTGATATCGTTTGAAGGACACGTGTATCCGTTCGAGCGACACTGCTATCTCATTTGAGCTATGCGCTGCCTTAGATTTTCTATAAATTGGTTTTTCCAATTTCGTTTTTATTGAGATAAGAATTTTTAAGAGACATGCCTGCTTTAGAAGAATACAGTTTCTCTTATAGAGAGGATCTAAGAGATCCTGACACACACACACACGCACACACACACATAGTCACATGTTTAGGGTCTCATTTAATTTGATTTAAAAATTGACTATAATTAAATAAGTTGGTAGTTGGTACTTACGAATTTATTTAAATCAACACGGCACAACTCCATTTACAATAACCTATTCAATAATTTTAAAAATAGATTTGAAAAAAATATAGTGGTTTTATGGTTAAAATAATAATTGAACGGGGTGATAACATTTATTAGTTTCTAATGATACAACATTTATTCACTTAAGTATTTCTAGGATTTATAGTCCTCTACTCCTCCTTATTTAGAGGATGAGGCCCCAAGGTCAACCAAAGGCCACCGCTATCTCTGCTAGACAGTTTCCAGTCCTTTGTGACTATGGTTATCCCATCAAAACTCCACAAAAAATTTGATGACCATAATATCTTTCTCAGAGGTATAGGGTACTCAGTCGCACTTTTTAACCATGAAGACCAAGCTCAAATACCTTGAGATGAACAACTTTAGGCCTTGAACCATCCCGAAAAACCTTCACTTATCATGAACTGGCCTATGTTTGGTTCCCATCCCCTCCTCCAAGGATGAGTTCCAATTTATGCCAAAGGAAACCGATCAAACCATTTTAAGGAGACCATAGTCACCATAGGACCCTTCATACGTTCGATAAAACTACTGCAACTGCTCTGGCAGGTAGGTAGAAGGTATAAACATTTTTTTACCTATCGTCATCACTCACTCCCACTAGCATTGAATGAGAAATTACTCATTTAATGCTCATATCAACTATCTTATGCCAACTTAAGCTTTCATCAACAATCTATCATACTAATGTATCCGTCAGACCTTAGGGAAGCCCTACCCATACTATTATAGTCCAATCAGTCTCTCTCCAAGGGAGAGCCTACATATTGAAGGATTATGAATGGTTAAAGGCATCGAATAAAATTCAAAAATAACCAAGCAAAGGCTAAAGTAACCCAAGAGCATTTGCATCCTAGTTTTTATTACTTATTGATAACTAACCCACTGTTAGCTATACACTCGAGCAGGGTTGGCCCATTTCCACTCTCTGACACTTGTAATTTATGTTAAGTCCTAAACTAAGATAAGAAACCATTTGAGGAGTTTAATAGTTACTCCTAAGTGGACCTTTGATTAGTGATAAAGACCTAAGAAATTCCAGACCATCTTGACCAAAGATCATGAGGTATTTAGATTATAATATTCTCATTTATAATTTAATGTACAGTGAAAAATTGTTCATAGTGGACATAAGATCCTCAATAGAGGTTCTGCACCACTTTATAACTGTGTCTGTCATTTTGATACACCTCCTCACTAATCTGTTTAAGAACCTATGAGGAGCACCTATTAGAGATGAGGTACGTGAAGAGATTTCATGCACCCATCAGTTTGGCACTGTTTATGGGAATAAGTTATCCCATAAATAAAAAACCATACACAAACTTTATCCTTATTTAGATGACTATCATTGCCAAGTTAGCTCATTTTATAAGAGATACGGAGGCTCGATAAAAAGACATCTAAGACTAAGTGAATGATGTTATCCAAAGGCTTCCTTTACCACCTGTGGTGGAGGAACATAAAGGTCTAAAAAAAGCAAGAATGGGGAGAGCCACTACCCCCGATCATAAAGAGAAAATGATCAAGAAGGTATGGACCAAGTTTTACAAATATCCGTTACTCATATCCCATTAGATACCAGTTGTCACTCCCAGGAGATCCTTTCCAGGGAGGTTCCAGGGTAGCAAGACCTTAGGATAAAGAGATTAAGAAGATGCAAGATAGGTTGGGGAACTTCCTCAATTAGGATAAGATGCAGACTCCCAAAACCATAGAGTTGTATCTTAAGAAAACTCTATCTCCTTTATATAATGAGGTTTAACGTTATGCTCTTCTCCTTAAGTAGAAGATGCCTAACATTGACCTCTTCCATGGGTCCAAACATCGCATTGACCATTTAAATATCTCTCATTCTCCTTCAAAATCCCTCACATGAGGTCCTATGTAGTGCGTTCCCAATTTCTTTAAGAAGGAAGACTAGGCATTGGTTTGACAAGATTAAACTAGAGAGCATTGGGAACTCCTTATATTTTAAAAGATCTTTTGTTTTCCACTTTATTGGAGCTCAGAAGATGAGGAAACTGGTTTCCTCTCTTCTCAACTTCAGATAAAAATTAATAGAAACCCTCAAAGAATATGTGAAAGGTTCAGCCAAGAAACCCTGCATGTGGATGATTTGAATGATACTATTTACTTGGCTTATTTCGACCTAGGATTTACATCGAAGGACTTGTTGAGGTCTTTCAGTAAGAGGCCCCCTCGATCCATGACGGAGCTACTAGAGAGAGATAAAAAATATATGAATGTTAAAGATGCGTTCATAACCAGAGAAATGGTAACCTAACCTAAGTAGGGTAATACGAATAATATATTCCTTTGCCTTAAGTACTCCCTTAAAGTTGATGAGGCCAAGAAGAAGAAAAATAGAGGAAAGAAGAACGGCCCTCTAAAAGCCAAGTAGTTCACCCTTATCACAACCACCATAGAATAAATCTTCTCATTTATAGAGTTACATGATATCCCACCTTCACCCAAACCAATAAGGGCTCTAGAGGACAGGAGAGATAAGTCAAAGTATTATTTGTTCCACGAGGACCATGGGGATACCACTAGTGATTATTATTTCCACATTAAAGACATTGAAGGCATAAGGAAACGGGGGTATCTCAAAGATTTTGAAGCCAAAGTTGTTAGCAAAGCTTAGAGAAATAATAAAAATAAAGATAATGTCCCATTGATTGATGTGAATACTATCTCAAAAGAATTTATAGGTGAAGAATTCGCCTTCATAGATTGAAAGGCTCACCTCAAAATCATGCAAAACAATGGAGTGCATATCAACAATGTGTATTAAGAGATTAAATAACCAAAATAAGATCACATGATGATCTTTACGGACTCAGACCTCAGGAGTATTCCCCTCCCACATGACAATTATCTGGTTAATACTATGAGCATAAGCAACCCCAATATGAGAATTATATTGGTCGATACTGGGATCTCGGCAAATATTTAGTTCCTAAATGATTTCAAGGTCATGTGTCTCGCAATGAAGCATATACTAGACATTGTAACTCCATTGATTGGGTTTAATGGATAGCCAGTCTACTCCATGGGTTACATCACTCTTCCCCTTACGGGTTGCTCCAAAAAATGTTGTTCCACTATCTAGAATAAATTCCTACTGCTGAACTTACACTCTTCTTACAATATGATTATGGGTAGGCCACCTAGAGGATGATAATGAGGTCCCAACCCCCATTGAGTGGAATAGGTATATAAATATCAGAAAAAATCTAGGGAGTGTTACATTACTTCCACGAAAGAGAAAAAAGGACCACACGTGATAGCCCAAAGGTTACTTTATGTTTCTCAATTTTATAAAATACCGCAAGTGCACGAGCTATTATAGAATAGCTAATGTAAGTACAGGTCGAACCCAAAGAGATTTGTCAATTTTAATTTTTAAATGAATTACAACTATCCAACTAGAGTAAATGTGATAGATAATAATTATGAACTAAAGTAAATACAAACAACTACGTAAATGAGACTAACACAAAAAAATTGTAAACAATTAGGATTCTAGGTCTATTTATCACGTAACTAATATTGCAAACTAATTTAATTTTATCGTTCCGTTTATATAAATAAAATTAAACCGACTCTCGTGGCGTCTAATTCAAAAAATATGAAATTTATGTTCGAAATTTTTGTAGCGTCTCTAATAGACGGCTAAAATCCCTATTCCTTTAAAAAAAATAAGTTCTAAAGTTCGCAAATGTATTTAAGCATGGACTATCAAAACAATCAAAGGACAAGCATAATCCATCAAAAATTACTATTTTTAAATTTCAAAACTTGATTTGACTAAACAATCTTGAAGGTTTTAAAACACATTCTCGTGTCGTTTTAAAATGAATACCGAATCTTTAATAACACTTAACGTGACAATATTAGCTAACTATGCTAAAGTTCACCTTACTCTAATATAAGAATCAAGCTACCATAATGAAAGAGAAATTACAAGAATAAGAAGAGATTTTCATTAATAAATCAAACTTACAATAAGGTCTCTCACAATACAATTCAATCCTCTGAAAAATGATAAAACTTTCTCCTTAAATTGGTTATAATTACTCAAAGTTGCTCCTTGAAATCCCCTCCTAAAATTAAGAGCCCGAGGGTCGTTTTTATTGGACAAGTGGTGAGGTATTTGAGTTGTGGTGGAACTCTCCCTGATTGGCCGAATGGTGGTGGAAGCTATCTCTCCACCTCTTTAATCTTTGGATCGGGATAAGTGATTGAATTTCCACCCACTCAAAAATTCTTTTCTTTAGTTGCTGAACATGCTCGTCGAGTTTCATCCAAATCGGTGAATAAAAATGTAATACCCCTTATTTATGAGTAATTATTTTTATATTAAATTGCCTTATGGTTTAATTATATAAAATAAAGGAAGTTGAAGTAAATAATGCTTTAAGTAATTTTAGAGTTAATATTTATGGAGTATTTAATATTTACAATTACGTAATGTAAATAGTGTAATATTGTGTTATATTGTGTCGTTATGTTTGGAGTGACGAATTTGATGTATATTCCAATCGGATTATTATTAAAAAGTTAATATGACGTTGGGACAGGAAATAGTGAATGATATTTAGGATATCAGTTTAGAGGGTACGGTTAATTCGGGAATGGTTGAGATAGTCAAAATAAGTGCCATGTGTGTTTTTAGGTTCCAGGGTACTTTTGACTAGTTATAACTTAAATATGATGTTACGAGTCATTTTAAGTATGCGGTAGCATTTATGTTGGACTTAATGTATTTAGGCATTTAAGTATTGCAGGAGAATTTATTACTCATTTGTGTCTCTAAACCTAAAAAGTTAGAGAGAAGAGAGATCTTGATAGAAAGAAGAGAAAATAGAGAGTTTCGGTGATTGGACTTGAAATCATTTTAAGGAGAAGACAATTCGAGACTACAATCTGGAGGTAAGTTTCTGACTTGCATAAGTGTATGATTGGGTGTGAATAATTGGTATATATAGTTAGCGTTCTTGAGTTTGGACCATTAATGGAGATCGATGATTTTTTTTGTTAAATCTTAAGTTATATGATCTAGACTTGTGTTAAATCGTCTCTCCTAGTAGGTTAACTTGAATAAGTATTTAGAGAAGTTATAAGTTGATGATATTGGGTTAAATGGAAGAAAATAGGTTTTGGGAATTTAGGGTTAACATCAACCCGTAGCCATTACTGGGCATCTCGACCAGGGCTAATTGATTGCCCTCCTTAGTGAATCGATTCGCTAAAATGGAGGATACAGGTCTGAGGAACCGAATCGATTTGGGTTAAGGCCGAACCGATTCGGTCTTAGATAGAAGGTTGGTTTTCTTAGCCGAATTGATTCACTTTTTATGCGAATCGATTCTCTTTTAGGCGAATCGATTAAAAAATCCTATTATTTTATGAAAATTTTCCAACTTGGTTTCTACCCCTTTTCGTTTAGGTTTGAGGCTTAGGAACCTTTTCATATGATGTGATGATGCTGGAAATAGTACCACCAGTCAAGGTGTTTGTAAACTCAATCTAGTGATAACAATGGCAGCTCAAGTATATACTAAATATAAGAGATTGAGATGAGGAGAAGAGGATGAACACTTGAATGTAAGTGGTTCAGCCAATCTGGCCTTCGTCCACTGTGAATGTGTGTGAGTAATATCACTGAATTAAGGCACTAATGGCCATTTATACAATCTCTCAAGCTTTCTCTCTCTAATGTGTAAAATGACAGAGTTTCAGCTAGGTTGCCAATCCTTTTGATCCCTTATAGGGTAGAGGATGACCTATATAAATAGTGCCTAGGGGGTGTAATGTACCCCTCAAGCATGCAAAGAACATGTGCATAAGGATCGAACCAATATGAGAATGACACCTAGCTGATCTCATGCAGATAATGATGACCTCAATATTCCCTCATGTGAGGGGAATGAATCAGTTATAACTGATTGTGTACACATGTTCCTAACAGTACATATGATGATAAGGACTCGGCCATCTGTGAATGGTCCCAACCTTGGCCTGGAAGGGGACGAGGTAGTGACCTTGGCTCAGTGGGAGAGCCGAGGTAAGGCAGGTGGAGCTGTACCTTCATCCTGGGCCGAGGTATTGGTATCTTAGTAGGAACGTCGGCTAATCCCCAGCTAAGATTGGTTATGATGACGAGTTGGCAACCTCAGCCTTAACCAAGCCGAGGTTTCAAGTATTGGATGACCAGATGGATAACTGCCTCTGTGGATCAAGAAGACCTCTCCTGATGAGGTAACTAGTGATATCGGTCGTGGTCGACCTTGCTTAGGACGAGACCGCTGGGGGTCAATCTAAGGCCCTTCAGACCTCATCCTCTTCTAGGCCGAGGTTTATGTCTCTGAGCAGTTGGGCACATATGTGGAATATCAATCACCCCCTAGCCCCTAGTTACCTATGTGATCAGGTGCTTAAGGGGTATATTGGCCCGAGGTTGGATGTTTTTTAGGAGTTAATACCTTTTTGGCAAGTGTCAGTTGCTGAAGTGGCTAACGTGCCTGACAAGTGTAATGATTGTAGTCTTTTGGGATCCCAAGGCAATGATGGGCCTTGGGATGCGTGTGGGGCTATTTAAGGATTAAACGATCATTTCCTTTATCTTTTTTCCCTACTTCTTCATTTCTTCATCTGGAATTTTCTGCCTCTCTCTCTCTCTCTCTACAAGAGCTCTGGTTAGAAGTACACTGGGAGGGCTTTCCTTGCAATCCCTTCCTTTCTTCTCATTGCCTTCCTTCAGGTATCATTTACCATCTCTTCTTCTTCATTTTTCCTGCCTTGTTCCTATTTTTTCATTTTCCATGAGCTTCAAGAGGTTTCTGACGAGTTTATGTATTTTCTGGTGAACTGTTCTTGATCATTTTTCATTCAAAACCCTAGTTTGATCCTTGGCCAAGACAAGTTAAGTTGTTTTCCTAGAAGAGTCACAAGTGTACGGTCTGCCTCATATGCTCAGACCCCTATACCAACTCTTAGAGGAATTCCCCTATCTTAGGGAGAAAACCTTAGATAAAATTAGGCAGATAGAAAGAGCCTAAGAGGAGGTTGGAGGGTAGAAGCATTCCCCCTCAGACCTATATTTCCACTCCCTCTGAAGGTCATATACCCTGAGCCAGCCGAACTAGTTAAATCAACAGAGGTCCAAGTTGAAATTTTCCCCATGTTTGAGTCTGAGTCGTCTACCTCCGACCCTATGTCTGTGGACTCTTTATAAGAGGCCATGGATTTTTCCACTCAGTAGGATCAGGTCCCTGACCAAGCTGAGGTTTCTAGTCGGGCCTCATCTCATAAGAGTTCAATCACATCACACTCTTCCTCCGACGTTGAGGTTGTAGGTCCTAGCATTGCTGTTCCACCAATTCTTGAAGCCATTCCCCTATCGGCTATCACAGGGGCTGAGTTCACTCAGAGGTTCCCAAGTGGTGCCCCATCGTCTGCTCAGGCCAACGTTGAGCCGAATGATGATAATGATGTTGAGAGCGATGTTAACACCTCTGAGGCGATCGAGATAGAGAGTACCATCACCGAGCTCGACCTTCTTGCCTTCAGGCATATATATTCCATTAGCCCCTCCATAAAACTCAGGAGACCTCTGAGGGAAGAGAGGACTTTCGACGGCCGAGATGGTGAGACCTGTCTCTATGAGAAGATGTTCAAGTTAGGGTTTCGTCTGCCCATTCATCCCATTATTAGGGCTATACTTTTCTACATCAACTTAGCTCCCTCTCAGTTATCCCCCAATGCCTGGAGGGTGATAATTGGAGATATAGTTCTATGGAAGGCAGTCAACCATTCAGACCTTCCTGTCCAGGTCTTCACTGGGTGAAACATCCCATCCTCGGCCAGGAACCATCCGAGCTATTACCATTTCTTAGCTCGAAAGTCAACTAAGAAGATGTTGTAGGTTACCCAAACTAGCAACCATAATTGGAAGCCGCGATATTTCTTTGCCTCAGAGGCATGGTAATTTGTCCCCTGTGTCCCCTATTCGAACATAGAGCCGAGGATACTGTTGTCAATTTTTATTTGTTATAAAACTACCGCAAGTGCACGGGCTATTGAAATATAGCGGGTGTAAGTACGGGTCGAACCCACAGAGATTTCGTTGATTTTTATAAAATATTGACTGTCCAACTAGACATATGAGTGCATAAAAGTGATTAAGTTTCTAAACTAAAAATAAAGACGGAATAAACGAACGACTACAAGAGAAAATATTAAATGTGGAAGAAACTAGGACGTCGGTTCCGTTTGTCAATTTAAATTAAATTAATACATCAATTTAATTTCGTAGTTCTGAATTTATAAAACAAAATATACCGACTCTCGTTGCGTACATTTCAGAGAATAAAACAATACATGCGCTCAAAATATTTTAACGTCTCTTAAATTAGACACCATAAATCCCTATTCCCTCGAAAATATCATGTTTAAAAATTTTAACGTGTATTTAGGCATGAGGTATCAAAACATCTAAGTGCAAGCATAACCCATAAAAAATGACAACTTTAAATTTTTTAAAGCATGAATTTATAATTAATTCGTTGAGGTTTAAAAATACACTCTCATGTAATTTTAAGCGAATATCGAATTTTTTTTATTTCAAATTAGAAATCGTCAGAATATGTACGAAATTAAATTAACATGCGTGGTTTAATTAGTCATGACAAACATCACCTAAGTCCTAGTAATTAAACTACTCACACAACATATTTGACACACAAATATTGCAAGATGAAAAAAATAATTTTCATTAATAAATGTCAACTTACAAAATTTTGGGGCAAAAACTTGAATTACAATACACAATATGCTCCTTCAAAGTGTGTCTAAAAAATACTCTCTACAAAGATTTTTTTTATCTCTCAAAGTGTGTCTTATTATTTTCTATCCAAAAGTAAAGTGTTTTCAAAGTCTCTACATTGCCCATAATTTATACTAACAAAAGAAACCAACAAAATAGGATAAAGTGGGGGTTAAACAGGTATGGGGGAAAGGAATTTTCGGATGGATCAAAACATATGTTGGTGGGGTTTTGGTAATGGGCATGTAGGGGGGGGGGGTATCTTCTTTCGTCAGATTGGAAAAAGAAGAAAAAGGTGAAGGTGGGAGAGTTGGGTTTAGTGGGAAAATGGGGGGAGGAGTTTAAAGAATTTCGCCAAAAAGAAATGGGGAGAGGCAGGGGTCGAACCCCTGACATCGCGCATAACTCTCCTACTCCCAACCAGCTCACCTAACAGCTCTTTCTAATAAAAATATACACCCAATTATATTTAACAACATATTACAACCCAAATCTTATAATTTGCACAATACCCCAAATCACCATAACTTCTTCATTCGGAGTCCAATTGACTTGCCGTTTGAACTGATGTGACCCTCATTTATGTACCAACAAATTTTTAATAGTGTTAGGGTCTTGGGGTTGACTTTAGGCATTGATCCGGGGCCTTGACTTTGACTTTCTTTTGAATTCGAACTTTGAATGGTCATAACTTCTTCGTTTCAGCTCCGATTGACACGCCGTTTGAACCCAGTCGCCCCTTGATTCAAGGCCTTCAATTTCCGTGTTTGGTCCGAGTCTGAAATAAATCTTTTGAATTTACAATTTTGGCCCTGAAGTTGCATAGGTGTCCATTTCATGCCCGAATAATGTCCTGTCATTGTCACTTGCCTTTTAATCCTGTTATTTCTCAAAACAACCTTGCACAAGAGATTAGAAATAAATATTTGAGGTCTTGACTTAAAGATGTGAGCATAAAGTTCGCAAAATTGCATTATTAACCCCATTTATTCTGAAATTTGTATTTTTCTATAAAATAGCAAAAATAACTCTAAAAGCTCTTTATTAATGATATACCGAGACTAAGAAGTCCTTGATTTGGGTATAAATGATACAAAATAATGCACTCATCAGATACCCCTAAGATGGGGCAAGGTGTCAATTGCTGCCAGGACCGACCCTGGGTTCAGCCAGAATAATCTTCAAAAAGTAAAAGACCTCCAAGATCAGGGGGAGCACGGCCTGTTGGTCAGGTTCGAACACCTGATGACCCCCTACTATCTCTCAGAGACTAGGCTTAGGGGTAGTCCTCTGACAGAACTCCATAAGTGCTTTTTTTTATCATTTCAGCAAGTTAAACCTCTGAGTTTTTTATGTCTTTGATTTTCTAACTCAGACCTTTCTATTTGCAGAGCACCCTAAAGGCATTTCAGACGAAGTCTGGGAGATGTCTTCCCTGAGTCTTACGAAGCTGGTGAATGCACCCCCTCCTCCTCCAAGGAAAAGTGTCGGCACGTCCAAGGCCGATGCTACAAGAAAATGGAAAACTACAACCACCTCCCCTGAGGACTAAAGGAAAAGTAAGGACTAAAAGTCCATCCCCATATCCTCTGAAGATACATTTGCTTCCCGTCTGGAGCAGCTGAAAATTAATGATAGCATTATAGGCCACAGTTTGCAAGCGTTGGATTCCATCGGCTCTGCTATGACCAATGCTGACAAACGCTTTTATCGTTCCATGGACACTCCTCTGCTAGTTGAGTTTGTCCTTCACAGATCCATTCAGGTATAATTTTAGATTTCAGTTTAACTCTGAAGTGTAACCTCTATTTTGAATTTGAACTTATACATTTGATTTCATGATTTGCAGGGCCTCGTTGCTATGCACCATCTTGCCAACTAGACTCTAAATAAGTTGCCCCTCATCGAGAAAGGCCAAGAGGCCGAGAAGGTGCAAAGCTACCTGAATGCAGAGGGAGATTGTCTGAAGTCTGCCTTTGAGGGATCTGATAAGAAGGTTAAGGAGTTGGAGAAAGAGATATCCAAGCTTAAAAAGGACCACACCATTGCTATGAATCCAAGGACGACGTTCTCTAGTAGAAAGTTGATGCTCTAGTAAAGGCAGCCCTTGAGGATGCTTCTGAGGGGATCCTGGCTGATTACAAAGTCTCTGATGAATTCATCAACTTTGGCTTTGAATACCTCAAAAGTGGTATTAAGGCCACTGGAAAATGGGCGGCTGCAAAGGAGAAGGAGTCAGGGAACTTGAAAGCCTCTGACTTCATTGGTCTGGATTTTGGCAATCCTTAATTTGCCCAGGCCCTTCAAGAGGTTGAAGAGGAAGATGCTACCCCTGCAGAGACTGCTACTTTGGACGAAACTGAGACCGAAGGTGCCAACCTCCAAGATGATGGGGCCGAGGTGACCAGCATCGGTTAGGGAAATGAGGCGGAGGATGCCAATACTGTAGCTGCAAACCCTTAGGCCATTTTTGTAAAGCTTTATGTAATTCTCTAATTTTGAATTCAAGATGCAACCTCTCATTGTAAACTCGGTTACCTTGTATCCTGTAACTCTTAGTTTATATTAACTTCTAATACATGCCTCACTTCCTTAGTTTCTGAGTGTTTTTTGAATGATTTTCTTAATGAAATGTGTATTTAGGACTGAGGTTATCAAATTAATGATGTCTAGGGTCTGAGGTCATCAACTAAGATGTTATCCCCATAAATAATTTGTCACCAAATTAATGATGTTAAGGGTCTGAGGTCATCCAAGTATGATGTCTGACCTCAGACCTTATCACCAAATCATAATGTTATAAGGTCTGTAGTCATCCAAGTATGATGTCTGACCTCAGACCTTGTCACCAAATCATGATGTTATAAGGTCTGAGGTCATCAACTAAGATGTTGTCCCCATAAATAATTTATCACCAAATTAATGATGTTAAGGGTCTGAGGTCATCCAAGTATGATGTCAGACCTCAGAACTTGTCACCAAATCATGATGTTATAAGGTCTGAGGTCATAAACTAAGATGTTATCCCCATAAATAATTTGTCACAAAATTAAGGATGTTAAGGATCTGAGGTCATCCAAGTATGATGTCTGACCTCAGACCTTGTCACCAAATCATAATGTTATAAGGTCCGAGGTCATCAACTAAGATATTATCCCCATAAATAATTAGTCACCAAATTAATGATGTCAAAGGTCTAAGGTCATCCAAGTATGATGTCTGACCTCAGACCTTGTCACCAAATCATAATGTTATAAGGTCTGAGGTAATCAACTAAGATGTTGTCCCCATAAATAATTTTTCACCAAATTAATGATGTTAAGGGTCTGAGGTCATCCAAGTATGATGTCTGACCTCAGACCTTGTCACCAAATCATGATGTTATAAGGTCTGAGGTCATCAACTAAGATGTTATCCCCATAAATAATTTGTCACAAAATTAGTGATGTTAGGGGTGTGAGGTCATCCATGTATGATGTCTGACCTCAGACCTTGTCACCAAATCATTATGTTATAAGGTCTGAGGTCATCAACTAAGATGTTATCCCCATAAATAATTTATCACCAAATTAATGATGTTAAGGGTCTGAGGTCATCCAAGTATGATGTCTGACCTCAGACCTTGTCACCAAATAATGATGTTATAAGGTCTGAGATCATCAATAAAGATGTTATTCCCATAAATAATTTGTCACCAAATTAATGATGTTAAGGGTTTGAGGTCATCCAAGTATGATGTCTGACCTCAGACCTTATCACGAAATCATGATGTTATAAGGTTTGAGGTCATCAACTAAGATGTTATCCCGATAAAATTCACCACTCGGTCATAATGAACCAAGAACTAACATAGGAATTTTGATCTTCTCATTAATAATCTCTTCATAAGATGATACATTTACATGAAAGCTCTTGCAACATCATTTGTAATACTTTTTTAGATGATCTGCATTCCAGGGATTGGAAAAAACTTCCCCTTCGAGGTTCTCTATCCTTTAGGTTCCTGGTACAACCTCGTCAATTACTTTGTAAGGACCATGACAATTTGGGTGAAGCTTGTTTGCCTTCTATAACGTCTTCTTCAGCATCAGGTCCCCTATAGCTATGGGCCTTGATTTTACCCTTTGATTGTAGAACTTTGCTGTTCTCTGTTGTAAGCTGCTTGCCTGATTTCTGCATCTTCCATTTTCTCTTCAATCAAGTCTAGGTTGAGTCTTCTCTCATCCCCATTCTTCTCAGGGTCATAGGTCTAAACCCTATGAGTAGGGAGTCCTACCTCTGTGGGTATGACGGCCTCTGAGCCATGTGATAACATAAATGGGGTCTCCCCCGTTTGTGTCCTTACCGTTGTTCTGTAGGCCCATAGCACATCATAAACCTCTTCAGTCTAACTCCTCTTAGCCTCTTCCAACATCTTCTTGATCCCATCGAGGATTTTTCTGTTAGTGACTTCAGTTTGATCATTTTCCTGAGGTCGGCCAGGGGAAGAGAAAAATTACTTTATCCCAACTCTTTCGCAGTATTTTTCCAGGGAAGAATTCTTGAACTAGGTTCCGTTATTCGAAATGAGAGTGTTTAGGAGGCCATGTCTGCATATGATGTTCTTCCAAATAAATTAGAAAGTCTTCTGCTCTGTAATCGTGATCATCAGCTTTGCCTCTACCCACTTGGAGAAGTAATCAATGGCGACTATCAGAAATTGATAATTATTTGCAGCCCTTGGCAGGGGTACTACTAAGTCAATTCCCCATACTGTGAATGGCCAAGGGGAACTGATTGGCGTCATAGGCCGATGAGGTTGAAGTGGGATAGTGGAGAATCTCTGACATTTATCGCACCTCTTCACGTAGGCTGCAGCATCTCTGGCTAAGGTTGGCCACCAATATCCTTACATGATAATCCTCTTCGCCAAAGGTCTCCTCCCTATGTGAGTGGAGCAAGAACCCTCGTGTACATCCTGTAGGATGTGGGGAACTTCTGTGGGATGAACGCATCTGAGGAGATGTAATAGGAATCCGTTCCTATACAGGACATCTCCTACTATTGAGAACTTTGTCGCGCTATACCTCAATTTCCTCCTCTATAACTTCGACTCCTGTAGGACCCCCTCTCTGATATATCTGATAAGGGGATCCATCCATGAGACCCCTAGGTTCAAATTGAGGCAAAGGTTACTGACCTCTAATTCTTCAATGGTTGCTCTGGGTAAGATCTCAATAGGGACTATCCTTCTGATATCTGTCCTTATTATCGAAGCTAGCCTTTCTAATGCGTCTGCATGACTATTGTTTTGCCGAGGTATTCCCTTCATCTTTACCTATTTGAAGCCTTCGAGTATCGTTCTCACCCTCTTCAAGTATTTGGCCATCCTTTCGTCCTTGGCCTCATAAACCCCCAATACTTGATTAACAACCAACCTTGAGTCACTGTAAAGGAGGAGGAGTCTTATACCAATGGTCCTTGCCAAGAAGAGTCCTGTTATTATAGCCTCGTATTCTCACTCGTTATTTGATGCCTTGAAGTTAAACCTTAGGGAATATTCGATGTTGGTACCATCCAGGGTTGAGAGTATCAGGCCCGCACCGCTTCTATTTTCGTAAGAAGACCCATCGATGAAGAGGTTCCAGATGTCTTTATCTGATGAGAAACCCTCTTCTAATATGATTCCCTGCCTGAAGAGGTACCGGTCTTCCTCATTCTCAGCTATTCCATCTCTGACTCTTTTGGGAATAACCTCTTTTGGGTGTCGGACGACGTGGTTAATTGACCCTTCTGTAGTCTCTAGATTATTCTCAACATTAACCTTTTCCCATGTGAACTCTGCAACAAAATCTTCTAGTGCCTGCCCTTTGATGGTCGTCCTAGGCTGATAAGTGAGGTCATATTTGCCCAACTCAATGGCCCATATCATCAACCTACCCGATTTCTCAAGCTTATGGAGGACCTATCTTAGTGGAGAGTCGGTGAGGATGACCATAGAATGGGCTTGGAAGTAAGGCTTCATCTTCCTAAAAGCATGTATCAAGGCGTAGGCCAACTTTTCCATCCGAGGATAATTCTGCTCAGACCCTTGAAGGTCCTTACTATTAAAGTACAAAGGCCTTTGGACCCCAATGTCTTCCCGTACTATGGCTGCACTTATAGCTGATTCAGATACTACTAGATAGACGTATAACTTCTCTCCTGCTATGGGACAAGATAAGAGTAAGGGGGATCCGAGGTAGGACTTCAGCTGGTTGAAAGCCTCATCACACTCTTTGTCCCACTCGAAGGCCTTTCTAAGCACTTTAAAGAACGAAAGACACTTGTCCGTTGCCCTTGAAACAAATTTGTTGAGTGCAACTGCTCTTCCAGTAAGCCTCTGAATGTCCTTGATACTCTTTGGTGTCTTCATATCGAGCAAAGCCTTGATTTTCTGAGGGTTTGCCTCTATTCCCCTCTGATAGGCAATGAATCTAAGAAATTTCCCGGCTTCTACCCCGAAGACACACTTCACAGGGTTCAGTTTCATTCTGTACAAGTCCATGGTATCAAAAGTCTTTTCTATGTCTGCCACATGGGTGCAAGCCTTTAAGCTCTTTATTAACATATTATCGATGTATACTTCCATAGTCTTGCCTATTTGTTCTTTAAACATCTTATTCACCAGACATTGGTATGTTACCCCTGCATTCTTCAATCCGAAGGGCATAACCTTGTAGCAATACGTCCCTTTGTCAGTGTTGAAGGTTTCCTTCTCTGAGTCTTTGACATCCATGAAAATCTGGTTGTAGCATGAGTACGCATCCATGAAGCTCATGAGCTCATGTCCTGCAGTTGCATCTACCATCTGGTCGATCCAAGGTAAGGGATAACTGTCTTTCAGGCAAGATTTGTTCAGGTCGGTGAAGTCTACGCACATTCTCTATTTTTCGTTAGCTTTGCATTCGATAGCCACTCCGGATATATGACTTCTCTGATCAACTCAACCTCTTCCAACTTTCTGACTTCTTCTTGGATGACGTCGAACTTCTCCCTGGAGTAAATTCTTCATCTTTATTTGATTAACCTAGTATCCTTAGTCATATTCATCTTGTGGCACATAACTTCAGGGCTGATGCCACGAATGTCCGGGTGACTCCAAGCAAAGACACTCTGCTCTTCCTCAGGAAGTCTATCAACTCTTCCTTAATTTCTTCCTTTAAGGCTTTACCGACCTGGACGGTTTTTTTTGTCTCGTCCTCATTGAGGACGATGGATTCTACCTCTTCTGCAGCCTCTCCTTTCTTTAATTTTGTTTCATCTCTAGGGTCAAGTGTATCAATATTATATGTGGTAGTTGCTTTCTTATCAGCCTATCTCTCTTCAGCCGTGTTGAAGTAGAATTCTCGTGCTATGGTGTCGTCACCTTGCACTTACCCTAACCCACAAGGGGTCAGGAATTTTAGCATTTGGTGGACCGTCGATGGCATGGCTTCAAACTCCTTAAGGGTTACTCTTTCCATGATGAGGTTATAGGCCGAGAAGACGCTTTCATCCAAAATAAAAAAGTTGATCTTCTGGGTTAACCTCTTAGGTCACTCATCGCCCATTCGCACGTCGATCTCATACATGCCCAATGGATGGACCTTTTTTCCACTGAACCCCATGAATGGATGATGATAGGGTACCAGCCTAGCTCTGCTAAGGCCCAGGCTTTTGAAGTAGGGCCAGAACATCACATCTGCAAAACTTCCTCCATGTACAAGAATTCTCTGCACCTCACATCCATGAACTCTTATTGTGATCACCAAATGGTCATCATGTGGAGCTAGGATGCCTTTGAAGTCGAGTCGGGAAAACCCAACTATGAGAGTCTCCATGTCCACCTTCTCTCTCTTCTGCGTCATCTCAGAAGACACACTTTAGTTTGGCCCCTGACTTGGCCTCTACGACATGGACCTTCCGATCATCCACCTCATAACCACCCCCTGCAAGTGCTTCGCATATGGTGTTAACACCAAAGGATATCATACCAACCTTTTTTACTGGGGTGTTGTCATCATTTGGTGGGAGGTTCGGATCGTCTTCATCACCATCATCCGATCCATCATCTTTTTCTGGCTGTCGTATCATCATGACACCTATCATGTCTCTTCTTTTTAGGGTCTTCTCTTCCCCTTTTGGATGCTTTTCCATCAACATATTTCTTCAACTTTCTTGACTTCAACATCTTCTCGATCTCATCCTTTAAGGCGAAGCACTTGTCTGTGAAATGACCATGGTCTTGGTGGAATTCACACCATAAGTTCTGGTTCCTCTTATGTGGAGGAGCCTTTAACTTCTCTGGCCATCTTAGGGATCGATCATTCTTGATCTCATTGAGTATGTGTTCGCAGCTTACAGTAAGAGGGGTGTATTGTGCAAACTTGCCATCAATTGGCCTCTTCTTTCCATTCTTCTTTCTTTGGAACTTTCCACTGCTACCGCCGTTCTCGTCCTCATACTTAGTGGCCATGGCCTCTTCAGCGTTCATGACCTTCCTCGCAGTTGGCAATAGTTCCGCCATGAACTTTGGAGGGTATTTCGCAAGCTTCCACAACAACTTCCCTTTCTGAAGACCTCCTATGAGGGCGGTCATGGCAATATTCTCTTCGTAATCTTCAACCTCAAGTTTTTCTTTGTTAAACCTGACGATGTAGTCTCTTTGGCTCTCGTGCTTGCCTTGCTTGACATACAACAAATGGGTTGTCTTCTTTTGAGGTCTTACCACAAAGAATTTTTTTTGAATGAACCGTTTAGCCAAGCCCTTAAAGTTCTCAATTGAATTCTTCAGAAGAGAAGTAAACCATGTGTGTGCAGCTCCCGTTAAAGTCCCGGAGAAGGCCCGTCACTTCATTTCATCTGTTATTGAATAAATATCCACCGCTGACTCGTACTTCTCAATGTGATGTACATGATTGGTACAACCGTCATACCTTGGAGTCACTGTGGGTGGCTTGACTTGGCTGGGGTAGAGAAGCTCACTATCTTAGCCAAAAATGGAGAGCCTTCTGAGAAATCTCTTTGTAGTGGATCCTGACTTTTGATGAGGTCTACTATCTTATCCTCAAGGTGTTGGATAAAGTCATTCCATGGTATTACAATGTCTGCTTGGCCGATGTTGTCCCCAGCCACCCCTAAAGGATGGACTGAAGGTTCCCCATCCGCAGCATAGCGTCTGCTGTTGATCTCTTCTTGGTCTCTTCCTCATCCCGGTTGGGGACGATGTTATATCTCTTCCATTTATGAGCCGAATGCATTTCTTAACCTTGATAACGTTTGTCTTAGGTCGTTTACTGGGCTGAGCCTTTCAAAGGCTGACCCTCTGCTTAAGTGATCAAAATCTAATCCTCGTTGTTGGGCTTCTCCACCTCTTCTGCCCCCACAACCTCAGCTTCGTTGCATAGGATGAACTGTATTGTTCGAAACCTCATACGGCTCCCAATAATCTTCTGGGACATCTTTTGCCTCTAGATCATCATACCTATCCTCAGGGAAAGGGTTTCCTTACCTCCCCAGGCGCAAGCGCCTAGGGTCAGTAACGTCCCTCCTTCGCTGGGGTGTAGGTTGGTCTTTCCGCGGTGTCTGGGGTGGTCCCCTGGTATCAAGATGAGGCTGAACAGCTGCCGAAGTGATCATTTCCGGTGAGACTCCAGGTGGCCTCATCATATTTTGGCCGAGTTATGCAAATTTCTCCTGCATTACTTGTTGCGTTGTAGCCAAAGACCTCAAGGTTGCGACCACCTATGACATTTTGGATTTGGGCGGTGCCTGGCTGGAGGTAGGTCCTCCCACACCAGGCGGGAGGTGGTGGTAATTCCGTGCCATGTGTTAGCACAAACGAGATGGTGTAGTAAATGAGCTTAATACCTTACATGACCTCTTTCAATGGTGAAATAGCTCCACGCAAAGGGTGAGGCCTGGTTCACCATCAGAGTCTTCGGTGAGGTTAAGCGAATAAAGAGGAAGAGACAGTTTCTCGTTCCCACAGACGGCGCCAAAATGATGATGCTGGAAATAGCACCACCAGTTAAGGTGTTTGTAAACTCAATCTAGTGAAAACAATGGAAGCTCAAGTATATACTAAATATAAGAGATTGAGATGAGCAGAAGAGGATGAACACTTTAATGTAAGTGGTTCAGCCAATCTGGCCTACGTCGATTGTGAGTGTATGTGAGTAATATCATTGAATGAAGGCACTAATGGCCATTGATACAATCTCTCAAGATTTCTCTCTCTAATGTGTAAAATGATAGAGTTTCAGCTAGGGTTGCCAATCCTTTTTATCCCTTACAGGGTAGAGGATGACCTTTATAAATAGTGCCTGGGTGGTGTAATGTACCCCCCAAGCATGCAATGAACATGTGCATAAGGATCGAACCAATATGAGAATGACACCTGGCTGATCTCATGCAGATAATGATGACCTCAATATTCCCTCACATGAGGGGAATGATTCGATTATAACTGATTGTGTACAGGTGTTCCCATAGTACATATGCTGATAAGGACTCGGCCATTTGTGAATGATCCCAACCTCAGCCTGAAAGAGGACAAGGTGGTGACCTTGGCTCAGTGGGAGAGCCGAGGTAAGGCAGGTGGAGCTGTAACGTCGACCTGGGCCGAGGTATTAGTATCTTAGCAGGAACGTCGGCTGATCCCCGACCGAGATTGGTTATAATGACGGGTTGGTAACCTCGGCCTTAACCAAGCCGAGGTTTCAAGGCTTGGATGACCAGATGGATAACTGCCTCTGTGGATCAAGAACACCTCTCCTGCTGAGGTAACTAGTAACGTCGGTCGTGGCTGACCTTGCTTTGGACGAGACCTCTGGGGGTCAATCTAAGGCCCTTCCGACCTCGTCCTCTTCTAGACCGAGGTTTATGTCTCTGAGCAGTTGGGCACATATATGGCATATCATGATGTATTAGACAGTATTACGGCCTCGCATAAGGGAGATTAATGCCCTAGGTTAGTAAGGGGGTATACAGGCTTGTTTCGGGGACTATTTCGGAGCACTTAATGTCTCATGACATCGACTAAACGAGTCTAGGACTAGGGTAGAGTCGGGTAGTATCATTTTTTACCTTCAGGGACTAGTATGAGAGTATATATACTTTGTATCCTAAATCATTATGTACACATGGTTTCGAAAATTAGAAATGTATATTTAATTATTGTATCTTGTGATTATGGCACGTACATACATACCTCTCTTAATGTTATCATAAGGGAAGTAACGCTAATGAGGTGAATCCCCTGGCTAATGATGCATAGAGAATATAGTCCCCGGGCCATGGAACCGGTTGTTACATTGTATAATTGTTTTATTCGAAGTGAGGTAATTCTGGGTATGGTTATGACTCACTATCAAAGATATATATCTGCTTCCTATGCGTTGCGATTTAGGATACCCAGGTGGTCATGAACATAGGCGCTGGAGGATGATAGGAATTATGGGATCATCTAGTGGGGTGAATACCAAAAGGATGGTCTTAGAACCATTATATTATGAATAAATTTTTCTCACGGTAATGGTATTTCACATGAAGGATTGAACGAAACTATAAATCAACTTTATTGGATATGATCCTTAATGATTAATTGACTTATGAAGATATATTTTACGAATTGATGAGTTTAGCATGTTTAATAGAGTTAGGTTACTCTTCTTAATTAAATGGGCAGTTTAACATATAATGAAATGTATGCGCTAGGATGTGCACTTAGAAGAGAGGTGAGGATGATTCCTTGGGCGAAGAGCGAACTTAACCTGTTTATGATGTTTTGTATTCATAACTGTTATGCATTTTATTCACATGTATATCATATCAAACCGGGCCCTGGCCCGATTATATTTTTCCTTCTTATGTGGTTCTTTTTTATGTTCAGGTGCTCCGCCGCATGGGCGCCTGCTTTGATCTTTCCTTTCCAGTGATAAGGAGGTACGACATGTTGCGGATGTTGTAGGATTTTTGTATTAGGCGCATCAATCTCTTTTAGATATTCTAGATATGATCCGTTTGTATATTCAGGTGTGTTGCCCAAGTCTATTATTCATGTCTACTATAATAATCGGTGTAACCTTTTTGTATTAGTCTGTTAACCGAAGGCTTATTCGGTTATGTTTTGTAATATTGTTATTAACTGCTAAATGTGTATATATATCGAACTCTTATTTATATCGGATGATCAAATTTTTTTTATCAAAATTATAAAATTAAATGATATCCGTTTTCAAAATAATTCGTGGTTGTTTCGTACAATTATTATGCGACAGTGATGCTAGGAATGGACCATTTAAGATTCCTATTTTTATTGGAGTAGTGGGTTGACCACCTATTATTTTAATAAGCGAGGTGTCACAAAAGGTATCTGAGAATTAAGTTCTAGAGTCCTTAGGATATATGCAGACTTATCACGTTCTACCGAAGGGTTCTTTGATATGGAGACCTAATATTAGGACTGTTTTGTTTATGCGCATTTATGATTTTCCCCCAAGGATAAATTTTTTCAATTGTATACTTATTCAGTTGCTTTTTATCTCAGATGTCTCCTATATGAATTCATCCGGCAATGGTAAATCGAGTTGAAGAGGATGTAGATCCCCAACCACCGCAAAGGACTATGAATGTAAAGGAGGTTGCTAATATTATAGCCCAAGAAGTGAATGATGCAATGACCGCTATGGCACAACTATTCCCACAAGCTCAGCAACCATTAATATCGGTGGCTCTGGCCCAGACGGGACCCTCCGCATGGGAAAGAGTTAGAGAATACTTCTTGAAAGGTCCCCCCCCCCCCCAGAATTTCAGGGTGGTGCTGATGTGGTTATGGAAAATCAATGGACGAAAGATATTCCATGCCATCTTCGAATGGTGGAATATAGCGGGGAGAGGAAATAGATTATCGCTACTTTTTAACTTGTAGGAGAAACCCTACAATGGTGGGAGTCGGTGACCTCTCCGGAACAAAGGGATATCATGACTATCTTAGCATTTTGGATTCTATTTGATCGAAAGTATTTTCCTCCAGAAATCCAGATAGAGATGATGAGGAATATTCAGTATGTTATTCAAGGGGCACGATCAGTGGCGGAATATGAAGAGGAATTTACTCGTTCGGCAAACTTTGTGTCGGATGAGGTAAATCCAGAAGAAATGAGGATTTCAAAATTTATCGAGGGTTTGAGTTGGAGGATAAGGTAGCACCTGTTGGGGAAGTTTGCAAACTTTTGGCGATGTGATGAATGCAAATTTACTTCATTTCCAGGATCACCGCCTCCATTTGAAAGGGAGTAATAAGAATGAAGATTCTGGTCAATCTCGTAAATAAGGGGGAAATGGTGCTGGTGGAGCACTACCACCACCACATCACTCTGGGAATAATCAGAAAGAGAGGGACCTCCAGTAAGGGGAATCGACTAAGAAATAAAGCTTTGGGGGTTTCAATTTTAGCATATGTGGTTTTAGGCACAGTTAGGGTGCTCAACAATCGCAGCAGTTGGGCCAACCGGGCCAAGAAGACAGAGGGAATAATGTAGGTTGAGGTCATCAGGGCCAAGGTGCGGGGTGATTTTGAAATAACAATCGGGACCAAAATCTAGAGAATTTTATGGGCAGTTGCTTTTAGTGCGGTGAACAGGGTCACATGAGGAGAGCTTGTCCATAGTTGAATGGGGGATAGTTTCCTAGAGGCCCTTAGAATTTGAAGGCACATCCACAACCTCCAGCACCTATTCCAGATGTCCCTCTACAATAGGGACAACTTTAGTTTGGGCGTATGTATAATATTCAAGATGCTTTGTTTCCTCCAGTACTGCCTTCACCGCTAGCTATTGAGAGTAAGTTTCCCATTAATGGGTTTATAGACCGAGGGTTATTTGACACAGACACGACACACTCATTCATTGCTAGGCATTTTGCTCATTCGACGGGATTGTTTAATTCTGCCAAAATTACCTTTACTAGTGTAGAGTCTTCCATGGGTGATGGCTCGCTTGTATTCTTTATTTGTAGAGGGTTGAGAATAGACCTTGGTAGATTGCGCTTTGAGGCCGATTTGCTCGTCCTAGACATGGTCGGATATGACATTATTTTGGGCATGGACTGGTTAGTAAAATATCGAGCCATGGTGAATTGTTATGGGAGGAGTATAGTTTTTGCCATTCCGGGGGAAGAAATGTTTTTGGTGTCTATGCCTCTTCTAGAGGGAGGTTCGAGCACGCACTTGTATTGTATTGAGGAGGAGACTTTACAAGAAATATTTATTTCCCTAGACTCAATTCCTGTTGTTAGATAATTTGAAGATGTCTTTCAGGAAATCCCGGCCTTACGTCCAAGTCGTGAGTTTGAGTTCGTAATTAACTTAGCACCAGAAACTATGCCGATTGCGCGAAATCCTTACCGTATAGCTCCTTTAGAAATGAGGGAGTTAAGAGATCAAATTCATGAACTATTGGGACAAGGGTTTATTCAGCATAGCATGTCACCATGGGGTGCCCCTATATTATTTGTAAGAAAGCAAGATAGTTTCCTCGGGTTGTGCATTGACTACCGTGAATTGAATAAGGTAACCGTAAAAAATAAATACTCGTTACCTCGAATCGACGAGTTGTTTGATCAATTAAGAGTAGCGTCATACTTTTCTAAAATAGATTTTAGGAATGGGTACCATCAACTGCGAATTTGAGAGCAGGGCATGTCGAAAACCGTAATTTTTATAAGGTATGGGTCTTATGAGTTTTTGGTCATGACTTTTGGGCTAACCAATGCTTCTGTCGGATTTATGGACATTATGAATGGAGTATTTTGGGATTTCCTAGACTAGTTTTTCATAGTGTTTATTGACGACAATCTAGTCTATTCTCGGACTAAAGCTGATCATGCCGAACACTTGCGATTGGTCCTACAGACACTACGGGATCATCATCTTTATGCCAAGTTCGAGAAATGAGGTTTCCGCTTATAGGAAGTGCCATTTTTGGGGCATATCATGACGGCCGAATGTATTTTCGTAGACCCAAATAAGGTTGCAGCAGTGAGGGAATGGATTAACCCACGAAGACAACTGAGATCCATAGTTTTTTGGGTTTGGTGGGTTATTATCACCCTTTCATTAAGGATTTTTTCAAAATTGTTGGCCCTTTAAAGAACTTAACCCAGAAAGGAAAATGATTTGTTTGGGATGACTCCTGTCAGCTAGCTTTTGATTAGATTAAAGATAAGTTGACTTCTGCTCCTGTACTTGCATTGCCAAAATCAGGAGTAGACTATTTGGTCTTTACAAACGCATCTCTACAAGGATTGGGGGGTTGTTACAACAGGATCATAGGGCCATTGCATGCATCTCGCAAGCTAAAATCCCATTAAAATAATTATCCCACACATGATTTGGAGCTTACCGCGGTAGTGTTTACCTTAAAGATAATGAGGCATTACCTCCTCGGTGAGAAATTTAGTCTTTTTTATGGACCACAAGTCGTTACAATATTTTTTCTCGCAAAAAGGTCTAAATATGCGATAACGGCGGTGGTTAGAATTCGTAAAGGACTATCAATTTGATATTCATTACCACCCAGGCAAGGAAAATGTAGTAGCTAACGCGTTGAGTCAAAGACCCGTGGGGAAACTAGTGGAAATGTGGAAATCAAAATGGAAAGAACTTGGCCAGGATAATGATGTAGCAAGAGAATGCATGTCAATGATGACCGTTATGCCTGCCATAGTGACACGAGTAGTAAAAGTGCAAGGAGGGGATAAAGATTGTCAAGACCGGGTGCGTCAATTGTTGACCTCTGAGGGTGGTTTACATTTCCACGGAAGACTTATAGTCCCGGACAAAGGAGACTTGAGACGTGCTGTCATGATGGAATCCCATGGTTCAAGATTTGCAGTACACCCACGTGGAGATAAAATAAACCAAGATATGCGTCGTCAGTATTGGTGGGTGGGAATGAAAAGGGATATTACTGAATTTGTCTCCTAATGCGCCACTTGTCAATTGGTGAAGGTGGACCACCAGTGGCCGACTGGATTGTTGCAACCGTTAGAAATACCGGTGTGGAAATGGGAGAGTATCTCAATGGATTTTATCACTGGATTGTCGATGTCGCAAAGCGGTAATGATTCTATTTGGGTTATTTTCGTTCATTTGACCAAATCGGTACAGTTCCTACTAGTATAGATGAATTTTAATACGGCACGTTATGCCCATATTTTTATTGCAGAAATTATGAAACTTCATGGGGTGCTTATCAACATAGTCTCAGACCGGGAAAAAAATTTTGTATCCTATTTTTGGCGAAGTTTCCAAGTGGCGATGGGTACTGAATTGCAGTTGAGTACATCATACCATCCGCAAACTGATGGGAAAATGGAGAGAGTCAACCAAATGTTGGAGGATATGCTTCGAATGTTCATACTTTACATTAAAGGAGGATGGGAACAAACCTTTCGTTGGTCGAATTTGCATACAATAATTCTTACCAATTCATGATAGGTATGACACCGTAGGAGGCATTATATGGCCGATCGTGTCGATCACCTTCTCGTTGGTTTGAAGTAGGAGGAAATAAACTCCCTGGACCCGAAATGATCCAATATACCTCTTCAAAAATTGAGCTTATTCGAAATCGCATAGGAATTGCACAAGATCTCCAGAAGAGATATGCCGATGAAAATCGAAGGTATGTGGAATTGGAAGTGGGGGATCAAGTTTTAGTGCGGGTATCCCCGATGAAAGATATAATGCAATTCGGGAAGAAAGGAAAACTTGCACCGCACTGTGTAGGCCATTTTCCCGTTATTGTAAAGGTAGACCCCGTGGCATATCAACTTGCTTTGCCGGAACGCCTATAAAAAATTCATGACGTGTTCCATATTTTATCATTAAAGAAGTATAAAAGATGTGAGGGAGCTCATTGGCACATTCCATTAGACGATATCGAGTTATAACCCGATATTTCATATGAGGAACAATTTCTTGCCATTCTATACCATGGAGAGCATATACTTTCCTCGAAAGTGGTTCCCTTGGTCTGAGTCCGGTGGGGACACCACAATGCCGATAAATCAAATTGGGAACGAGAGGACGATATTCGTACCCACGCCTCTTTTTACTAGGTACATTTAAATTTTGAGGAAAAAATTCCCTTTGTAAGAAGGGGGGGGGGTATGCAATACCCCTTATTTATGACTAATTATTTTTATATTAAACTACCTTGTGGGTTAATTATATAAAATAAGGGAAGTTGAAGTAAATATTACTCTAAGTAATTTTAGAGTTAATATTTATTCTGTATTGCATATTTATCGTTAACTTATGTAAATAATGTAATATTATGTTATATTGCATCGTTATGTTTGGAGCGACAACTTTGATGTAAATTAGAATCGTATTATTATTAAAAAGTTAATATGACGTTGGAACAAGAAATAAAGCACGATAATCCAAATGTCAGTTTAGAGGGTATGGCTAATTCGGGAATGGTTGAGATAGTCAAAAGAAGTGCCAGGTGTGTTTTTAGGTTCCTAGGTACTTTTGACTAGTTATAACATAAATATGATGTTACGGGTCATTTTAAGTATGTAGTAGCATTTAATGTTGGACTTAATCTATTTAGGCATTTAACTCTTGCAACATAATTTGTTACTCATTTGTGTCTCTAAACCTAGAAAGTTAGAGATAAGAAATAGATTGAGAGAAAGAAGAGAAAATAGAGAGTTTTGGATATTGGGCTTGAAATCGTTTCAACGAGAAGACAATCCGAGACTACAATCTTGAGGCAAGTTTCTAACTTGCATAAATGTATGATTGGGTCTGAATAATTTGTATATATAGTTAATGTTCTTGAGTTTGAACCGTTAATGGAGATTGATTATTTTGTTGGTCAAATCCAAAGTTATATTAACTAGACTTATTTTAAATGGTCTCTGCTAGTAGGTTAACTTGAATAAGTGATTTAGAGAAGTTATGAGTTGATTATGTTGGGTTAGATGGAAGAAAATAGGTTTTGGGAATTTAGGGTTAACATCAACCTGTAGCCACAACTGGGCATCTTATCTAGGGCGAATCGATTTGCCCTCCTTAGCGAATCGATTCGCTAAAAGGGAGGCTACAGGTCTGAGGAACCAGATCGATTCGGGTTAAGGCCGAACAAATTAGGGCTTAGACAGAAGGTTGGCTTTCTCAGCCAAATCCATTCTATTTTTGTGCAAATCGATTCTCTTTCAGGGGCGAATCGATTCGACCCTAGGTGAATCGATTCGAAAATCCTATTGTTTTATGAAAATTTTCCAACTTGGTTTCCACTCCTTTTCTTTTGGATTTGAGGCTTATGAACCTTCTCATATAATGTATTAAAGAGTATTAAGGTCTCGCATAACGGAGATTAATGCCCTAGGTTAGTAAGGGGGTATACGGGCTTGTTTCAGGGACTATTTAGGAGAACTTAATGTCTCATGTCAGTGAGTAAACGAGTCTAGGACTACGGTAGAGATAGGTAGTATCGTTTTGGACCTTCGAGAACTAGTATGAGAGTATTAATACTTTGTAGCCGACATCGTTATGCACATATGGTTTCAGAAATAAGAAATGTGTAGTTAATTCTTGCATCTTGTGATTATGGCATGTACATACATACCTCTCTAAATGCTATCATAAGGGAAGTTACACGAATGAGGTGAATCCCTAGTCTAATGATGCGGGGAGAATATAGTCCTCGGTCCATGGTACTAGTTGTTACATTGTATGATTGTTTTATTCGAAGTGTGGTAATTTTGGTATGGTTATGACTCACTATCAAAGGTTTATGGTAGGTTCCCATGTGTTGCGATTTAGGATACCCAGGTGGTCATGAACATATGACCTTAAGTATGATCGAAATTAGTGGAGCATCCAGTGGGGTGACTCTCGAAAGGATGATCTTAGCACCGTTATATTATGATTGAAATTGTTCTCACGGAGATGGTATTTCACATAAAGGATTTAATGGAACTATAAATCAACTTTATTGCATATGATCCTTAATGATAAATTGTTTTGTGAAGATATATTTTACGAATTGACGAGTTTAGCATATTGAATAGAGTTAGGTTACTCTTCTTAATTAAATAAGTAGTTTTACTTATAATGAAATGTATGCGCTAGGATGTGCACTTAAAAGAGAGTTGAGGATGATTCCTTGGGCGAAGAGTCAACTTAACCTGTTTATTATGTTTTTCATTCATAACTGTTATGCATTTTATTCACATGTATATCATATCAAATCGGGTCATGACCCGTTTGTATGTTTCCTTCTTGTATGTTTCTTATTTATGTTCAGGTGCTCTGCAGCTAGGCGCCCACTTTGATCTTTTTTTTTTCAATGCTAAGGAGCTATGGCATTTTCCAGATGTTGTAGGATTTTTGTATTAAACACATCAATCTCTTTTGGATATTCTAGATATGATGCGTCTATATATTCGGGCGTGTAGCCCAAGTCTATTATTCATGTCTACTATAATACGCAGTGTAACCTTTTTGTATTAGTCTGTTAACCGACAACTTATTCGGTTATGTTTTGTAGCATTGTTATTAACTGTTAGATGTCAATATATATCGAACTCTTGTTTTATATTGGACGATTGAAATTGTTTTTATCAAACTTGCAAAATTAAATGATATCCGTTTTCAAAATAATTGGTGGTTATCTCGTATTATTATTATGCGACAATGATGCTAAGAATGGACCATTAAAGATTCCTTTTTTTATTGGAGTAGCGTGTTGGACACCTATTATTTTAATAAGCGGGGTGCCACAAAAACTTCTCGACTTTTTTTTACGATTCCACAAGTGTAAAAATTGCTTTTTCGAACGGCCATAAAAATTAGCTTTTTCGCGCCTTTTTTGAATTGATCATCAATTTGCCCTAATTCCATCGTTACCTGCAAAATTTTCGCTAGGCAACTTTTTCCAAAAATTAGTACATGAATATTATAAAATTATATAAGTGCCCATTTTCAGATTAGAATTGCCATTTTTAATCCAAATTCAATCATTCTTGCATTTGTTTCACTTTTTTAATAAAATGGTCCCAAGAACTTATTAAATAAAATAAAATGGGATCAAGGTATAAATTTGGGTATAAAATATACAAAATAATGCATTCATCAAATACCCTTAAACCTAAACTTTGCTAGTACTCAAGCAAAACATTTTTTTTAAAATCTAACTCACTTTTTTAGGAATTACGATTGCCCTTAGCATGTGTAACAAGTCGTGAAACTCCTAGGTTACCCTAGTGGACAAGTTTTGTCTCGTGAGGATTTTTCAGTGAATATCCCCACAAAATTCAAGAACCTAACTTTATACAAAAGACCCAAAAGTAATATGACCAAGTTTGAAGGTAAATTTCATAAATATAGTAGAACTTCACTTTTCAATCTCAACTTATCATGTGTGTGTGTATATGCATCGCCAATATAACCGTCCATTTCAAAAGATTTTATCGTTACATTTTTTATCCAAAAGCTCGTATTGATTTAAAAATCTAACGGAATGCACTCTCAATCGAACACTCGAAATGGGTTATTTTCTCTCGGTATATGTGAATAAAAGAGTAAATTTAGGTGAGTAAATTTAACATATACATGATAAAAAATGGACTTTTTTTATAATGGATGAATATGATCTCATGAATGAAAAATCGATTACGTTTTTAAAATATTGAATCACACAATAGATCATATTCATCTTCTCTCACCACTCTAACTAACTTCACTTGAGATCGATTAAGACTTTCTTTGGTTGCATTGTAGGCTCGGGTTTGGCTAGAAAGAATTTTTGTTAGTTCAAAATTTATGATAATATAGAGTTTTTTCGGTATTTTAACTTTTAGGCTCTTTTTATTCCAACCTCCATTTTTTGTTCTTTTTTTTCACGTACTCCTTTTTTCATTCTTCCTTTCTTTTCTTTTCACACATCATTCTTTTGCTAGCTTATTCTTCTTTCATTTTTTTCCCTTTTTCGTTAGTGTAATTTTTACCCAAGTATTCTAAAAAAATGTATATGGCTTCTTTTTATGCACTTTAAACTCCCAGTTGGAATTGTGTTGGATAATGGGTTTTCAACAAAAGGCTTACTTTCGTTTTGGCTGATATGGGATTGGAACTGAGCAATGTAAAAAGGTTGCAGTTTAGCTTACCTTGGGGGTTTCAAACGATGGCATAATCTCATTTCTCAAGTTTTATTAAGTTGATTTGTGTGTCAAGACGACTTACTAAGACTTCTAGTGCTTAATGATGATGCTAGAAACAGGACCACCCTTCAAGGTGTTTGTGAGTTTAATTCAGTGTTAACAAGGGCAATATAAGAGTATGTGAATACATAGTAGAAGAAGGTGAGGAGCAGAGGATGAACACAGAAATATAATTGGTTCAACTAATTAGTCCTACGTCCACTATGCAAGTGAATGAGTGTAGTCACTGGAACTAGGCACTAGCGGCCATGGATACAATCTCTCAAGCTTTCTCCTTGTACTGTATATTTGGATAGAGTTTCAGCTAGGGTTGTAATTTTTGGATCCCCCTCCATATAGGAGAAGGCAAGAATATATAGTGTGTGGGGGGTGTAATGCACCCGTCATGCATGCCATGAGCATGTGTGCGTTGATCTAGCCAATCTAACGAAGACATCTGTCACTGTCACATATAGAGAATAATGATGAAATATTCCCCCATGTGAGGGGATTGATTTGTTACAACTGATTTTAGTACACGTGTTCCCAGCCACACATATGCGAGTAAAGGCTCGGCTGTCTTCGATTGATACCAACCTCGGCCTAGAAGAGTACGAGATTGGTGAAGTCTGGTTGTTGCCCAATCTGAGATTATTCATAATGGTCTCGGCTCAGTAAGAAAGACGAGGTAAGACAAGAGGAGCCATAACATCGGCCTGGGCTGAGGTTATGTAGGAGTATTGGAACATCGGCTGATTCCCAGCTGAGGTTGGTTATGATGATGGTGTAGTCCTTGCTTCCTTGGCTTATACCCAGTCGAGGTTGCTATATGAGGTAATCGTGATGTCGATCTTAGGCGCCCTGATGAATAACTTCCCCCATGGATCATGGAGAACTTAGCTGTTGTCTGACTATAAGGCAGCTAGTAATGTCGGCCATGGCCGACCTTGTAAAGGATGAGACTGTTGGTTTCTAATCTGGGGCCCTTCTAACCTCGGTCATCTCCCTAGCCGAGGTTGGGGTCTCTGAGCTATGGGGTACATATAGGGCATATCAATCACCCCTAGACCTTACTTACCTATGTGAACAGGTGATTAAGGGTATGTATGTCCGAGGTTGGATTTCTTTAAGTTCCAATACTTTCTTGACAAGTGTCAACTACTGAAGTGGATAGCGTGCCTGATAAGTGTGATGACGTTGATTGTTTTTTGGGATCCCAAGGCAATGATGGGCCTTGGGACGCATGCGATCACATTTAAGGGTTTAAACCCCATTTCTTTCTCTTTCTTCTTCTTCATTCCTCTCTTTCTCCCGCCTTGGTTGTCTCTGCAACTCTCTCTCTCTCTCTCTCTACAAGAGCTTGGTTGTTGTATTTTAGAGGTTTCCTTGTTTCCATTCCTTTTCTCCTTCATTTCGCACTTCGACAGGTATTGTCTTCACTCCGCCTTGCGATTTTTAGCCTTTAATTATTGTTTCTTCATTTTTCGATGAGTTTTTTAGGATTTTCGTCCATTATTTTGCATTTTCCGATGACTGTTTGAGTTTTCTAGTGGCCCTTGTTCTTTAATGTTCTTAATTATTCTTGTTTAGAATCTCAGCTCGATCCTTAGTTAGGTCGAGTCAAGTTGTTTGTTTTTAGCTTGAGTCTACAAGTGTAAGGTCTTCCCCATATGCTCAGACCCCTTTATCAACTCTTAGAGGAATTCCCTTCTCTTAGGTAAAAAACCTTAGATAAGATTAGGCAAATAGAATGAGCCCAAGAGGAAGCTCGTAGGGCAAAGGCATTACCTCTCAGGCCTATATTTCCCCCCCTTTGAAAGTGATATACACTGAGCCCTCTATGCCTGCAGAGGTCCCGGTAGAACCTATTCCGATGTCTGAGTCTGAGTCGTCAACCTCATACCCTATGTCTGTGGATTCTTTCCAAGAGGCCATGGACTATTTCGTCTGGATGGACCAAGCCCATGACCAAGATGAGGTTTCTATTCGTGCCTCATCTCACAAGAGTTCTAGCACCTCGCATTCTTCCTCCGATGTCAAAATTATAGGTCCTAGTGTGGTTGTTCACTCAATCCTTGACGCTATTCCCCTGTCGGCCGCCACAAGAGCTGAGTTTTCTCAGAGGTTTCCTGGTGGTGCTACCACATTTGATCGAGACAACGTTGACCGACATAAGGATGATGATAGCGAAAGTGATGTTGACACCTCGGAGGCAGCCGAGATAGAGAGTACAATCAGCGAAATTGACCTTCTACCCATCAGACACCTGTATTCTATAAGTCCATCCATAAAACCTAGGATACCTTTGAGGGACGAGAGGGCCTTCGACGACCGAGATGGTGAGATCTGCTTATACAAGCAAATGTTTAAGTTAGGATTTCTTCTTCCCATTCATCGAGTAATCAGGGCTATATTGTCCTACATTAACTTAGCTCCTTCCCAATTATCACCCAATGCTTGGAGGGTGATAATTGGAGGTATATTCTTATGGAGGGCAGTCCATTATTCAGACCTTTCCGTCAAGGTCTTCACATGGTTCTACGTCCCCTCCTCTGCCAGGAATCATCCGAGTTACTGCCACTTTTTATCTCGGAAGTCAAATAAGAAGATGTTGCAGGTTACCCAAACTTCGAATCACAATTGGAAACCATGATACTTCTTCGCATCAGGGCCGTGGGAGTTTGGTCCCGGTGCCCCCTCTTCATCCCTAGAGCCGAGAATACCCCTGAGATGGGGAAAGGTGTCAACGGCTGCAAGGGCCGACCCTGGACTAAGCCAAAATAACCTTCAAAAGGTCAAAGACCTTCAAGATCAGGGGGAGCATGCTCTGCTAGTCAATTGCGAGCATTTGATGACCCCCTACTACCTCTTTGAGACTGGCCTTAGGGGGAGTCCTTTGACTGAGCTTCGTAAGTTATTTAATCATTTCAACAAGTTATACCTTTGACTTTGTTATGTCTTTGATTTTCTAACTCAGACCTTTCTGTTTGCAAAGCGCCCAAAAGGAATTTTTGATGACCTCTAGGAGATGGCAGCCCCTAGTATTACCAAACTTGTGAAGAAATCAGGTCTAACTGCGCCTCCTCCTCCTCCTCCTATAACTTCAAGGGCTGAGTCCTACAAGAAGAGGAGATCTACTGCCCCTGCCCCTGAGGATCATAGGCAAAAGAAGAAAACTCAAAAGGGGGATCGTGCTATCCCCATCTCCTCGGAGTATGTGTTAATTTCTTATCTGGAGCAACTAAAGATTGGCGATAGTCTTATCGGTCAGAGTCTGAAGGCCTTGAACGCTATCAGCTCAGTCATGACCGAGTCTGACAAATGCTTCTGCCTCTCTCTGGGCACCCCTTTGCTGGCCGAGTTCGCCCTCCATCGATCTATCAAAGTAAGACATTGTACTTTTGCTTTTGCTGCTGAATTATATCCAAGTGTAACATCGTCTTTGAATTATATCAAATTTTAAACCGACATTTCTCCACATGTTTTGCAGGGTCTCCTCACTATGCACCAGTTTGTTGACTGGACTTTGAGGAAACTTCCTCTAATTGAGAAGGGAAAAGAGGCCCAAATGATCGAGGCTACTCTGAACACTCAAGTGGAGCGTCTGAAGGCCTCCTTAGAGAAGTCTGGGGCTTGCGTGAAGTGGATGGAGAAGAACATGTATAAGATTAAAAAGGATCATAGCTCTGCCCTCAAGACTCAGGCTGACTCTCTTCAACACAAGGTCAATGTCGCTGTGAAGGCTTCTTTGGATGATGCCTCAGAGAAGATTTTGGAAGACTACAAGGTCTCTGATTAGTTCGTCAGCTTCGGCTTCGAGTACCTCGAAAGGGGTGTTAAGGCCACTGGCAAATGGTTTGGGATGAACGAGAAAGAGTCAGGGAGCCTGATAGCCTCTGACTTCATTGGTCTGGGTTACGCCAATCCTCATTTCTCTCAGGCCTTACAAGAGGTCGAGGAGGAAGGAGATCCCGCCCCTACCGAGACTGCTCCTCAAGAAGATACCAGGACTTAAGACATTGGTCCCCAAGATGATTGGGTAGAAGTGACCAACCTCGGCCAGGGAGATGGGGGCATGGCTGTTAACCCTAAGATTTCAGACACCTAAGTCCATATTGTGAAGCTCTTGTAATTTATTATTTCTGATGCAATCTTTAACTTCTGATGACAATTTCTGTTACCTTTTAGCTTGTAATTCTTAACCTCATGCCATATCAACCTTTGAAGAGGGCTTTATTTATTTAGTTGCTGAATGTTATTTGAATGGTTTTCTATGTCATGCAATGTGTTTGTGTTAAGGCCTGAAGCCTCAATATAATGGTATCTTCATAAGCCCCATAAATAAAATTTTCACCACATTAATGATGTTTAAGGTCTGAGGTCATCCAAGTATGATGTCTCACCTCAGACTTTGTCACCAAATCATGATGTTATAAGGTCTGAGGTCATCGACTAAGATGTTATCCACATGAATAATATTTCACCAAATTAATGATGTCTAAGGTCTGAGGTCATCCAAGTATGATGTCTCACCTCAGACCTTGTCACCAAATCATGATGTTATAAGGTCCGAGGTCATCGACTAAGATGTTATCCTCATAAATAATTTTTTCACCAAATTAATGATATCTAAGGTCTGAGGTCATCCAAGTATGATGTCTCACCTCAGACCTTGTCATAAAATCATGATGTTATAAGGTCTTAGGTCATCGACTAAGATGTTATCCTTGTAAATAATTTTTCACTAAATTAATGATGTCTAAGGTCTGAGGTCATCCAAGTATGATGTCTCACCTCAGACCTTGTCACCAAATCATGATGTTATAAGGTCTAAGGTCATCAACTAAGATGTTATACTCATAAATAATTTTTTCACCAAATTAATGATGTCTAAGGTCTAAGGTCATCCATGTATGATGTCTCACCTCGGACCTTATCACCAAATCATGATGTTATAAGGTCTGAGGTCATCGACTAAGATGTTATCCTCATAAATAATTTTTTCACCAAATTAATGATGTCTAAGGTCCGAGGCCATCCAAATATGATGTCTCACCTCAGACCTTGTCACGAAATCATGATGTTATAAGGTGTGAGGTCATCGACTAAAATGTTATCCTCATAAATAATTTTTTTTCCACCAAATTATTGCTGTCTAAGGTCTGAGGTCATCCAAGTATAATGTCTCACCTCAGACCTTTTCACCAAATCATGATGTTATAAGGTCTCAGGTCATCGACTAAGATGTTATCCTTATAAATAATTTTTTCACCAAATTAATGATGTCTAAGGTCTGAGGTCATCCAAGTATGATGTCTCACCTCAGACCTTGTCACCAAATATTGATGTTATAAGGTCTGAGGTCACCGACTAAGATGTTATCCTCATAAATTATACCATTAGAGAGTAATAAACCGAGAATTAACACGGAAACTAATCTTCTCAGTAATAATCTCTTCATAAGATGATAATTGACATAGAAACTCTTGCAACATCATATGTAATACTTTTTTAAATGATCAGCATTCAAAGGATTGGAGAAAGGTTCCTCTTCAAGATTTTCTAGGTTGTAGGTCTCAGGTACAACCTCCTCAATCACTTTTTAAGGACCATGCCAATTTGGATGAATCTTGTTTACTTTCTGTAACGTCTTCTTCAGCACTAGGTCTCCCACGGCTATGGGTCTTGATTTTACCCTTTGATTGTAGAACTTTATTATTCTCTACTAGTAAGCTGCATGTCTGATCTCTGCATTTTCTCTTCTCTCTTCAATTAAATCTAGGTCAAGTCTTCTCTCCTCCCTATTTTTCTCAGGATCATAGGTCTGAATCCTGTGATTAGGGAGTCCTACCTCTGTGGGTATGATGGCCTCTGAGCCATGTGCTAACATAAATGGGGTTCCCCCATTGGTGTCCTATCCATTGTTCTGTAGGCCCATAACACACCATAAACCTCTTCAGTCCATCTTACCTTAGCTTCTTTAAACCTCTTCTTAATACCGTTAAGGATTGTTCTATTTGTTACTTCGGTCTGACCATTTGCCTGAGGTCGTCTAGGAGAAGAGAAAAATTGCTTTATACTAACTTTTTCGCAATATTTTTCTAAGGAGGAGTTCCTGAAATGATGATGGTGTTTGGGAGGCCATGTCTTCATATGATGTTCTTATGGATAAATTGGAAGGTATTTTGTTGTGTAATCGTGATCATCGGCTCGGCCTCTACCCATTTGGAGAAGTAATCAAGTGCAACTATCCGAAATCGATAATTATTTGTAGCCCTTGGCAGGGGACCCAACAAGTCAATCCCCCATACTACGAATGGCTAAGGGGAACTGATTGATGTCATAGGCTAATGAGGTTGATGGGGGATAATGGAGAATCTTTGACATTTGTCGCACCTTTTTAAGTAGGCCGCACCATCCTTAGCTAAGGTTGGCCACCAATATCCTTGCGTAATAATTTTCTTAGCCAAAGGTCTTCCTCCTATGTGACTAGAGCAAGAACCCTCGTGTACCTCCTGTAGGATGCGAGGAACTTCTGTGGGATGGACACATCTGAGGAGAGGTAACAGTAATCCTTTTCTTATATATGACGTCTCCTATTATTGAGAACTTTGCATCTCTGTACCTTAGTTTCCTCCTCTCTAGCTTTGATTCTGGCAGTTCTCCTTCTCTGATATATCTAATAAGGGGGTCCATCCATGAGTCTCCTAGGTTCAAATTGAGGCAAGGGTTACTAACCTCTTCTTCTTTAATGGTCGCCTTGGGAAAGATCTCAACTAGAACTGTCCTTCTGATGTCTGGCCTTGTTGCTGGAGCCAGCCTTGCTAATGCATCTGTGTGGCTGTTATTTTATTGAGGTATTCTCTTCATCTTTACCTCTTCAAAACCTTCTAGTATCATTCTTACCCTCTTCAAGTATTTGTCCATCCTTTCATCCTTAGCCTCATAAACTACCAATACTTAGTTGACAACTAACCTCAAGTCACTATGAATTAAGAGTCGTCTTACCCTAAGGGTCTTTGCCAAGGAGAGGCCTGCTATCATGGCCTCATATTCTGACTCGTTGTTTGATTCCTTGAAGTTAAACCTTAGGGCGTATTCAATATTGGTACCATCAGGAGCTGAAAGTATTAGCCCTACACCGCTTCCACTTTCGCAAGAAGACCCATCGACAAAGAGGTTCTAGATATCTTTATCGGATACGAAGCTCCCTTCTAACATAATCTAGTGCTTGAAAAGGTACCGGTCTTCCTCATTCTTGGGTATTCCCTTTCTGGCTCTATTGGATGCAACCTCTTTTAGGTCTCAGAAGACGTTACTGTTTGATCCCTCTATAATCTCTAGGTTATTCTCAACCTCGATCTCTTCCCATATGAACTCAATAGCAAAATCTGCAAGTGCTTATTATTTAATGGCTACCCTGGGATGATAAGTAAGATCACACTCCCCCAAATAAATGGCCCATGCCATCAATCTACCCAATTTCTCAGGTTTGTGGAGGACCTGTCTTAGTGGGGAGTCAGTGAGGATGACCATAGAATGGGCTTGAAAGTAGGGCTTCATCTTCCTAGAAGCATGTATCGAGGCGTATGCTAACTTTTCCATCCGAGGATAATTCTGTTCATACCCTTGAAGGGCCTTACTGTTGAAGTATACATGCCTTTGGACCCCAACGTCTTCCCATACTATGGATGCACGTATTGATGATTCAGAGACTGCTAGATAAATATGCAACTTCTCTCCCACTATGGGCCGAGATAAGAGCAAGGGAGATCCGAGGTAGGACTTCAGTTGGTTAAAAGCCTAATCACACTCTTTGTCCCACTCGAAAGCCTTTCTAAGCACCTTAAAGAACGGAAGATATTGGTCCGTCACTCTGAAAACAAATCTGTTGAGTGCAGCTACTCTTCTAGTGAGCCTCTGAACGTCCTTGATACTCCGTGGTGTCTTCATGTCAAGTAAAGCCTTGATTTTCTCAGGGTTCGCTTCTATTCCTCTCTGATTGATAATGATTCCAAGGAATTTCCCAGCTCCTACCCCGAAGACACACTTCGCAGGGTTGAGTTTCATTCTGTATAAGTCCATGGTATCGAAGGTCTTTTGTAGGTCTGCTACGTGAGTGAGGTCCTTTAAGCTCTTGGTCAACATATCATCTATGTATACCTCCATAGTCTTGCCTATTTGATTTTCAAACATCTTATTCATAAGACGTTGGTATGTTGCCCCCGTATTTTCAAGTCGAAGGGCTTAACCTTGTAGCAATATGTCCCTTTGTCCGTGATGAAGGCTATCTTCTCTAAGTCTTAAGGATCCATGAAGATCTGGTTGTAGCCTGAATACACATCCATGAAGCTCATGAGCTCATGATCTGTAGTGGCATCTACCATTTGGTCGATCTGAGGTAAGGGATAACTGTCTTTTGGGCAAGACTTGTTTATGTCGGTAAAATCTACGCACATCCTCCATTTTCCATTATCGTTGGGCAAAGTGACTGCGTTTGATAACCACTCTGGATATATGACCTTCCTAATAAACTCAAACTCTTCCAACTTTCTGACTTCTTCTCGGATGACGTCGTACTTCTCCCTAGAGTAAACTCTTAGTCTTTATTTGATTGGCCTAGCATCCTTAGTCACATTGAGCTTGTGTCACATAACCTCAGGGTTGATGCCAGTCATGTCTGCGTGACTCCAAGTGAAGACACTCTGCCTCTTCCTCAATAAGTTTATCGGCTCTTCCTTGATTTCCACTTTTAAGGCTTTGCCAACCTCGACGGTTTTTTTCGATTCGTCCTCATTGAGGACGATGGATTCTACCTCTTCCGCGGCCTCTCCTTTCTTTAACTTTGTTTCATCTCTAGGGTCAAGTGTATCAATGTTATACGTGGTAGTTTATCTCTTATGGGCCTCTCTCTCTTTGGCTCAGTTGAAATAGCATTCTCGTGCTATGGTCTGGTCACCCTGCACTTCCCCTACCCCACAGGGGGTCGAGAATTTTAGCATCAGGTGGATTGTCAACGGCACGACCTCAAACTCCTTAAGGGCTACTCTTCCTATGATGAGGTTATAGGCCAAGAAGACATTTTCATCCATTACGAAAAAATTGATCTTTCGAGTTAACCTCTTAGGCCACTCATCGCCCATTCGCACGTCCATCTCATACATGCCAAATGGATGGACCTTTTCACCGTTGAAGCCCATTAACGAATGATGATAGGGTACCAGCCTAGCTCTGCTAAGGACTAGGCTTTTGAAGTACGGACAGAAGATCACATTTGCTGAACTTCCTCCATCTATAAGAATTCTCTATACCTCGCATCCATGCACTCTTGTTGTGATTACCAAAGGGTCATCATGTGGAGCTAGGATGCCTTTGAAGTCGAGTCGGGAGAACCCAATTATAAGAGTGCCCCTATCCACCTTCTTTCTCTTCTGCTTGGTTTCGGAAGACGTTATATTTACCACTTCATGTTTGGCCATAGACTTGGCCTCTGCCATATGAGCTCTTCAGTCCTCCACTTCAGAACTACCCCCTACAAGTCCTCCGTATATGGTGTTAACACCAAAGGAGATCATACCAACCCTCTTCACTGGGGCGTTGTCATCTTTTGGTGGGAGGTCTAGATCATCCTAATCATCACCACCCGAGTCATCGTCTCTTCTTGCTGGGGTATCGTTATGACATCTGTCGTTTCTCTTCTTTTTAGGATCATCTTTCTCCCTTTTAGGAGCCTTGCCATCAACATATTTCCTCAACTTTTTGGATTTTAACATCTTCTTAATCTCATCCTTTAAGGCAAAGCACTTGTCTGTAACATGGCCATGGTCTTGGTGGAACTCTCACCACAAGCTCTTGTTCCCCTTATGCGGATGAGCCTTAAGTTTCTCTGGCCATCTCAGAGACCGGCCATTCTTGATCTCATTGAGGATGTGTTCACAACTCACAGTTAGAGGGGAATAGTGTGCGAACTTGTCGTCAGCTGACCTCTTCTTTTTGTCTTTCTTTCTTTGGAACTTCCCGCTGCTATCGCCGTTATCATCCTCATACTTTGTGGACATGGCCTCTTATGCGTTCATGACCTTACCCGCAGTTTTTAATAACTCCACCATGGACTTGGGAGTGTCTTCTGCGAGTTTCCACAATAAATCCCTTTCTGAAGACCTCCTATGAGGGCGGTCATGGCTATATTATCTTCGTAGTCTTCCACCTCAAGTTTTTCTTTGTTGAATTTGGCAATGTAGTCTCTTAGGATCTCGTTCTTGCCTTGCTTGACATATAACAGATGGGTGGTCTTCTTTTGAGGACTTACCCCAAAACATAAATTATGAATGAATCGTTCAGCCAAGCCCTTGAAGTTCTCAATTGAATTCTTCAGAATAGAAGTAAACCAAATGTGTGCTGCTCCCATCAAAGTCCCGGAGAAGGCCCAATACTTCATCTCATCTGGTATTGAATAAATATCCACTGTTTACTGGTACATCTCAATATGATGTACAGGGTTAGTGCTACCGTCATACTTGGGAGACACCGTGGGCGGTTTAAACTTAGCAGGGGTTGGAAAACTCACTATCCTAGCCACGAATGGGGAGCCTTCTGAGAAATCTTTTTGCAATGGGTCTCGGCTTTTGATGAGGTCTCCTATATTTTCTTCAAAACATTAGATGGAGTTATTTCATGGTCTTGCAATGTCGTCCTGGACGAGGTTGTCCCCAACCACGTCCCAGGGGTGTACTGAAGGTTCCCCATCCACAGCATAACGTCGGCTGTTGACCTCTTCCTGGTCTCTACCTCGTACTATGTGGGGTCGGCCTTGATGAGGCTAATGCTGCCCCTCTTCCCTTTGTGAGCTGGCTGCACTTCTCTACCTGGACAACCTCTGTCTTAGGTCATTTATAGGGCTGAGCCTTTTAAAGGCTGACTCTCTGCTCAATCGATCAAAAGATGATCCTCTTTGTTGGGATTCTTCACCTCTTCTATCTCCACAACCTCGGCTCTGCCGGATAGTTCGAACTGTGTTATTTGAAACCTCATACGGCTTCCAATAATCTTCTCGAACATCTTTCGCCTCCAAATCGTCATACCTATCCTTCGGGCAAGGGTGTCCTTGCCTCCCCAGGAATAAATGCCTAGGGTCAGCAACGTCCCTCCTCCACTGGGGCGTTGATTGGCCTTTTCGTGGTGCCTGGGGTGGTCCCCTGGCTTCAGGATGGGGATGAACAGTCGCCGGAGTAATCATCTTCGGTGAGACTCTGGGTGGTCTCATCATATTTTCACTGAGTTGTGAGAACTGCTCCTTCATTGCTTGTTTTGTTGCAGTCAAAGACCTTAAGGCTGCTGCCACCTCCGCCATTTTGGACTAAGGCGGTGTCTGGATGGAACTAGGTCCTCACGCACAAGGCGGTGGAAGAGGTGGTGGTAATTTCGGTGCCATACCTTAACACTAAAGAGATGGTGTAGTAGATGAGCTTAATACCTTAAAGGACCTCTTTTAATGGTGAAAGAGCTCCACACATGGGGTGAGGCCTGGTTCACCACCAGAGTCTCCGGTGAGGTTAAGCATAAAAAGAGGAAGAGATAGCTTCTCGTTCCCACAGACGATGCCAAAATGATGATGCGAGAAACATCACCACCCTTCAAGGTATTTGTGAGTTTAATTTCGTGTTAACAAGGTCAACATAAAAGTGTGTGAATACATAGTAGAATAAGGTGAGTAGAAGAGGATGAACACAGACATATAAATGGTTCAGCCAATTAGGCCTACGTCCACTGTGCAAGTGAATGAGTGTAGTCACTCGAACTAGGCACTAACGGCCATGGATACAATCTCTTAAGTTTTCTCCCTCTACTGTATATTTGGACAGAGTTTCAACTAGGGTTGTAATTTTTGGATCCCCCTCCATGTAGGAGAAGGCAAGCATATATAGTGTGTGTGGGGTGTAATGCACCTCTCATGCATGCCATGAGCATGTGTGAGTTGATCTAGCCAATCTGATGAAGACATCTGTCACTGTCACATGTAGAGAATGATGATGAAATATTCCCCCATGTGAAGGGATTGATTTGTTACAACAGAATTTAGTACACGTGTTCTCACCCACACATATGCGAGTAAAGGCTCGGCTGTCTTCGATTGATACCAACCTCGGTCTGAAAGAGTAAGAGGTTGGTGAAGTCTGGTTGTTGCCCAATCTGATATTATTCATGATGGTCTCGGCTCAGTAAGAAAGACGAGGTAAGATAAGAGGAGCCATAACGTCGGCCTAGGCCGAGGTTATGTATGAGTATTGGAACATCAGTTGATTCCCAGCCGAGGTTGGTTATGATGATGGTGTAGTCCTTACTTCCTCGGCTTATACCCAACCGAGGTTGCTGTATGAGGTAAACGTGATGTCGGCCTTGGGCGCCCTGATGAATAACTACCTCCATGAATCATGGAGACCTTAGCACTTGTCTAACTGTGAGGCAGCTAGTAACGTCGTCCATGGCCGACCTTGTAAAGGACGAGACCGCTGGTTGCCAATCTGGGGCTCTTCTAACCTCGATTGTCTCCCTGGCCGAGGTTGGTGTCTCTGAGCTGTGGGGTACATATAAGGCATATCACTTAAGAATCACATTTTTGACTTTTTTTGTTTCAATAATAGAACAAAACATAGAAATTGAGATCACTAACGAATTTATCACTCAAGGAAAGTTTGAGTTATTTTAACTCGAATTGATTTAAATATCTCAAAAATGACGAATGTAACTAAAATTTCCCATTTGTAAAAAAATTAGAATCCGGGGTCCATTTATCACGTAACTAAAATTGCACACTAATGTAATTTTGTCATTCCCGTTTTATAACTCAAATTGAACCGACTCTCGTCGCATTTAATTCGGAAAATATGAAAGCTATGTTCGAAATATTTTTAACGTCTCTAATAGACGGCTAAAATCCCCATTCCCTTAGAAGATACAAGTTTTAAAGTTCGCAAATGTATTTAAGCATGGACTATAAAAACAATCAAAATGCAATTATAATCCATCATACATTACTATTTTTAAATTTTAAAACTTGATTTGACAAAAAAATTTGAAGGTTTTAAAACACACTCTCGTGTCATTTTAAAATGGATATTGAATCTTTAATGATATTTAAAACAAGCGGGGAATAAACAACAATCAAATTAACGTGACAATATTAGCTAACTATGATAAACTTCACCTTACTCCTAATATAAGAATCTAGCTACCATAATGAAAGAGAAATTGCAAGAATAAGAGTAGATTTTCAATAATAAATCAAAGTTATAATAAGTTCTCTCGCAATAATCTTCAATCCTCTAAAAATGATAAATACTTGGCCCTCAAATTGAAAACTGCTCCCCGAAATCCCCTCCTAAAATTGTGAGCCCGAGGGTCCTATTTATATGACAAGTAGTGAGGTATTTGAGTTGTATTGGGACTCTCCCTGATTGCCCGAATGGTGCTAAAAGCTATCTCTCAAGCTATTTAATCTTTGGATCGGGATAAGTGACTGAATTTTCACCCACTCGAGAAGTCTTATCTTTTGTTGCTGAACACGCACGCTGAATTTCATTCAAATCGGAGAATAAAACCTCTCGACTTTTTTTGTACGAAGTGTTAAAATAACTTTTTTCGAATGACCGTAAAAATTCGCTTTTTTGCGCCTTTTTCGAGTTGATCACCAAATTCCATCATTACCAGCAAAATTTTCACTACGCAACGTTTTCTACAAATTAGCGCAAGAATATTATGAAATTATCGAAGTGCCCATTTTTCACTGAGAATTGCCGCTTTTAATCCAAATGATTCATTCTTGCATTTTTTCACATTTTTAATAAAACGGTCCCAAGAACTCATAAAATAAAATAAAATTTGACTAACAAGGTATAAATTTGGGTATAACATATACAAAATAATACACTCATCAAATTCTCACAAACCAAAACTTTGCTAGTCCTCGAGCAAAACTAATTTTTTTAAAATCTAACTCACTTTCATAGGAATCACGATTGCACTTAGCATGTGCAACAAACGTTAAACCCTTAGGTTTCCCTAGTGGATGAGTTTTCTCTCGTGAGAGCTGTGCAGTGAATGTACCCACAAAATTAAAAAAGTTGACTCAATGCAAAAGACATAAAAGTTTATAACCAAACTTGAATGGAAATTTCATAAATATAATAGAACTTGACTTTTCAATGTCAACTTATCGTGTGTGTGTGTATGCATAGCCAATATAACCGTCCATTTCAAAGGATTTCATCGTTACATTTCTTATCCGAAAGTTCGTTTCGATTTCAAAATCTCACGGAATGCACTCCCAATTAAACTCTCGAAAATAAGTTATTTTCTCTTGGTATATGTGAATAAAAGAAAAAATTTTGGTGAGGAAATTTCACATTTACATGATAAAAAATAGACTTTTTTTATAATGGATGAACATGATCTCATCAATTATGTTTTGAAAACAGTGAATCACACAATAGATCCTATTCATCTTCTCTTCACACTCTAACCAACTTCACTTGAGATCGATTAAAACTTTATTGGGTTGTATTGTAGGCTCGGGTTTGGCTAGCAAGAATATTAGTTTTTTGGAGTCCAAAATTTCTGAGAATATAGAGGTTTTTCGGTAGTTTCACTTTTAGGCACTTTTTCTTCCAACCTCCATTTTCTGTTTTTTCTTTCACGTACTCCTTTCTTTCATTCTTTGTTTCTTTCTTTTCTTTTCACACATCATTCTTTCACAAACTTATTCTTCTTTCGTTTTTTATCCCTTTTTCTTACCGTAATTTTTACCCTAGTATTCTCAGAAAATGGGCATAGCTTCTTTTTATGGGCTTTAAACTCCTAGTTGGAGTTGGGTAGGATAATGGATTTTAAACAAAAGACTTATTTTCTTTTTGGCTCAAATTGGATTGCAACTGAATAACATAAAAAGGTTGGAGTTTAGCTTACTTTTGATGTTTCAAACGATGGCCTTATCTCATTTCTGAAGTTTCGTTAAGTTGATTTGTCTCTCAAGACGAATTACTACGATTTATAGTGCTTAAGATTCACATTTTTGACTTTTTTTGTTTCAATAATCGAACAAAACAACGAAATTTAGATCATCAATGAATTTATCACAAAAGGAAAGTTTTAGTTAATTTACCTCGAATTGATTTAAATCTCTCAAAAATGACAAATGGCACAACAAATCTCACCGGGCTTAAAATCTCCACATTTATTCGTTAAGCATATTGAATTTCACCTAAATATCCATTTTCGATTATATTATATGGATAATGTGTAAAAATTTCATAAGTTGAGAGATCGATGAATTAATTCTATATTAAGAAATCGTTTCGAAACTCAATTATATTGAAAATCTTTTTGAATTTTTGAAATATTTTGGATTTTTTTTCTTTTCAAAAATATCATTCTTACCCCAAACCTAAATTTTAGATTGTCCTCAATGTATGGTCAAATATAAATATGGACAAAGACAATAATTTATGGAAGTAAAATGATGACACATGTTTACTAAAAAAAAGTAAAAAAAAGCACAAATAATATACAAACCCATGACAATTGCCATCATCCCCATAAATTAAAAATCGAAATAGTTTTGTGTCATTCCAATTAATAAAATTTATAGCACCAAGTTCCAAAACATCATAAATTTGAGAGTATAATCGCACAACACAAATTTCAACTATAAATCCATGGTCATAACGGTGTGCACAAACATCATCAATAATAAAAAAATTTGATTAACACGAATCATTTGTCGATGCATCACATGGGCGTATCAAATTACAATAAGGATCCAAATATTTACTATCCCTTTTTCAAAAATAGTCACGTAAAATTGGGGATGCATTCTCCACTCCAAATGTGAGACTTTATGAAAAACGTGGAAAGAAGAGGTTTCAGTGGGCGATAAAAAAATTTCATCAAAAATAGGAGGACCGTCATAAATACTTAAACTGTCACTAAAATTGGATGACGAATCCTGAATTAACTTTTCCCACATATAAAAAGAATCAACAATTTTCTCAATTGAATTAGAAGAAAAATCTCGACAAAAATCAACATCCAAATCCTCAAAAGTATGACATGTGTCAAGATTGTCAATTTTTTCCCCCTCACAAAATTGATTATCTCTATTTAATTCATGATTACTTTTAGAAATAACATCGTTATACCGTTTGTTTACCTCTTTCCAATTGATACACTTTGGTGGACAAATATTAATTAAAGGGTTGGGATTCTCATCCATACCTCTAATTTTTAAAATAATTATTGACCCATCTGACTCAAATTGAAATACGTAGTCATCTAAATTTCCAATATTTTGTAAAAACATGCCACATGATCAATAGAGGAATATGAGAAAGATGACGGGATAACAATATGAGGATCACCCATTGGAATTTATAACCAATGATTTTTTTAATGCCAATAAAATTATCTTACTCTTTGACCGGGGAGAATTTAAAAGGAGACAAATTACGGTTATCTCCTAAAATTCCGATTTTACCTCCAGGTAGGTGGCCGGTATGAAGCCTCATTAAAAATCACCAATCTTAGACATGGTGAAACGAAATTGATTTGACAAGTTCGCATTTGAGTTTTAAAGTTTGCAAATGTATTTAAGCATGGACTATCAAAACAATCAAAGTGCAAGAATAATCCATGAAAAAAGTACTATTTTTAAATTTCAAAACTTGATTTGACAAAACAATCTTGAAGGTTTTAAAACACACTCTCGTGTGGTTTTAAAATGAATATCGAATTTTTAATAACAATTAAAACAAGTAGGGAATAAATAACAATCAAATTAACGTGACAATATTAGCTAACTATGACAAACTTCACCTTACTCCTAATATAAGAATTAAGCTACCATAATGAAATAGAAATTGCGAGAATAAGAAGAGATTTTCATTAATAAATCAAACTTATAATAAGTTCTCTCACAATAATCTTCAATCCTCTGAAAAAATGATAAAAACATGGCCCTCAAATTTAAAGTTGTTCCCCAAATTCCCCTCCTAAAATTTTGGGCCCCAGGGTCCTTTTTATAGGACAAGTGGTGAGGTATTTCAGTTGTGGTGGAACTCTCCCTGATTGGTCGAATGATGTTGGAAGCTATCTCTCCACCTTTTTAATCTTTGGATCGGGATAACTGACCGAATTTCCCCCACTCAAAAATTCTTATCTTTAGTTGCTGGACACGCATGCCGAGTTTCATCCAAATCAGAGAATAAAAATTCCGGACTTTTTTTTTATGATTCCACGTGTAAAAATAACTTTTTTGAACGACTGTAAAAATCAGCTTTTTCGTGCCTTTTTTGAGTTGATCATTAATTTGCACCAAATTCCATCAATACATGCAAAATTTTCACTCGACAACGTTTTCTGCAAATTAGCACCAGAATATTATAAAATTATTGAAGTGCCCATTTTTCACTTAGAATTGTCGTTTCTAATCCAAATTCAAGCATTCTTGCATTTTTTTCCACTTTTTTTTAATAAAATGGTCCTAGGAACTTATTAAATAATATAAAATTGGTCTAACAAGGTATAATTTGGGTATAAAATATAGAAAATAATGCACTCATCACATGACATTCCAGAAAGCTCGCATAAAAGTGTTGAGGTAATCATAGATACCATGCCTCTACCACCTGAACTACCTAAGCTCCCACAAGAAATCTTGTTGATTGAGTTATTGAATGTTGACACTCTGGATCCATGAGATGGAGAGAAAGAGAAAAAAGGCAAACCTATTGTGGACCTAGTCACTATTTGTATTGACGTAGTTGATCTTACCAAGGTCATCTAGATTAGGTTTGATCTATGCCCCTCCTTTAGTGAGGGGATGACCTACTTTTTAAGAGAAAATAATATGTGTTCATATAGGGCCACTCAGACATGACTGGGGTACATCCTATAGTCATAGTCCAACACCTCATTGTGGACCCAAACCATAAGCCAGTCCATCAGAATAAGATACTCTTTGGTGTTGAACGGAATATCGCTACAACTAAATAGGTGGAAAAACTCCTGAGAGCCAAATTTATTTAAGAAGTACGATACTCGAAGCAGTTAGACAATGTGATGATGGTCTGCAAATAAAATAAAAAATGGAGGATGTGTGTGGACTTTATCGACCTCAACAAAGCCTTCCTAAATGACTTCTACCATTAATCGAGATTGATACTCTAATGGGTTCTACTGGTCATGAGATTCTCTTCATTATTTATGCCTACTCCGATTAAAATCAAATTAAGGTGGCTCCAACAGACGTATAAAAAAACTCATTTATCCCTGAAAAAGTACTCATTATTACAAAGTTATCCTTTTTGGACTAAAAAATGTTGGTGCCATATATCATAGGGCGGTAAATACCATTTTCATAGACTTGATCGCCAAATCTATAAAGGTATATGCCAATGACTTAATAGTGAAAACTCTCGAGGCTCAAGATCACGTTCAAAACCTCAGAGAGACCTTCTTCATCCTAAAAAAATAAAACTAAATGAGCCTCAATCCGAAGAAGTGTGTTTTGGGCATGGAAGGAGGAAAATTCTTAGGCTTTATGGTCACCAAACATGGTATAGAGATAAATCTAGAAAATATCCAAGATCTATTGGACATGAAGTCCCCCAAAAAAGTCAAAGAAGTTCAGAGCCTTGCGAAAGAGTTGTTGCCTCCAATCATTTTGTTAATGAAGTTTAGAGACAAAAGAAGAATACCAAGATCCCAAGCTCCCCTCGACCTAATAAATAGACCATAACTTCCCAATATGGGTATTACACATGGATAGATCATCCAAAAGGTCAAGATGCAGCGTTGGAATTCATATTTTGATTACAGAAGGAGATATATTTCTCTTCTAGCTCGCTTTAAATTCACAACATCCAAAAATGAGGCGAAGTATAAATCCTTGGTAGTTAGACTAGGCTTGGATATCCATTTAAAATAAGAACATGTTTAAGTTGTTAACGACTCCAGCTAGTGGTTAACCAGGTCATTGAGGTCTATGAGGCCAAAGGTGATCGTATGGAAGGGTACATGGCAATTATCAGGAACCTCATCCACTGAATCGTCAGATTCAATATCAGAAAGGTCCCTAGAGAGAGAATTCAAAGTATGGCCATATTTCATAAGTATCCTCCTTAACTGAGATTGATCCATGTGTCCTAGTATTCACATTTCACCAACCGAGCATCACACCATTCTAAATCAACAAAACGGTATAAGAACAGAGCATAGACTGGATAGCTTCCATGAAGGGGTACCTCAGGGATGGAAGTTTTCTCATAGAAAGATCCAAGCCAGATGAATGAAGTCCTAGGCATCAAAATAATAGTTGGAACTACAACGATGTCTTAATTCTCAGGAGGCCGGATATGTTCTTAGAGATAGCCAAAGGCCTTAATCTACAAGGTCTTGAGGAAGGCATATTTCTAAACCACATTGAGTAAATAAGAAAGCGATGTGACACAGGTAAAAGGTTTGCCTTTATCCATGGCGCCAATGTAGAGCCCATGTTCCTTTTCTCAAATAGCGGCGGACTTGGTATGACCTTTTCCCCTCAACAAAAGACGTAACAAGTTTTCCATTATGGCAATTAATTATTTCACTAAATGGGATGAAGATAAACCTTTAGCCACCATTATAGAGAGGACGACCACCAACTTTGTATGGAAGAACATTATTTGTATATTTAGGCTACCAAGGGCCATCATCTCAGAGAATGGGAAGAAGTACACTAACCTCGCCCTTAAAGAGTTCTGCTTTAATTATGGGATCAATGACCACTACTCATCAACAGGCCATCCACATGAAAAGGGGAAAGTAAAGGTGACAGACAGGACCATTATCCACAATTTGAGAAAACTCTATAAAAAATCCAAAGGTTTATGCGTTAAATAACTGCCAAGCATATTTTGGGCTAAAAGGACCACTATCAGAGGTCCTATTTGAGAAACCCTTTTCTCCTTGACTTATGGAAATGAATTTTCCATCCCAACTAATATCGTGATCACAACACAAAGGGTAGATTAGTTTGAGTCAGATACTAATGAGGAAGAGCCTAAGAGGTCTTTAGATGAGCTAAAAGAAAGTCATTATGTTTCATTGATCCGAATGGATGCCTACAAGCCAAGAATAACCTCTCATTTCAAGAAAAAAGTGTGCAATAAATAATTCAATGTGGGTAACTTGGTCGTGATATAGGTCACCATCGCCATTAAAAATCCAAGCGAATGGAAATTAGATCCTAAGTGCTAAAGCCCCTATGTGATTACCAAAATCGTAAGGCTACACTATTATTACTTGAAAGACGGAATATATATGAGCTTACTCACTCCAAGAATATAAAAATTCTTAATAAAATACTTACAATGATGTAATTTTTTGTTAAAATAGAATGAAAAGATCCCACATTTTCTATATTGTCTTTATATAGTGTTATAAAGGGTTACAAGGCCTCAAACCTTAGCTTTGAACTAAATTTAAGGTCGAAGTACCCAATAAGAGTTGAAAGGCTTTCATAATTGGATCTAAATAAAATGATTGAGGCCCATGGACCTCAGAAAAATAGGTCTAAGGATTACAAGGCTTTCATCCTTGGTTCTTAAGAGATCAAAGGTCTTAAGAACCCAATAAAAGTTGCAAGGCACTCATCCTTGGCTCAAACAAATAGTCTAAGGTGTAAATGATCTCAAATAGACCAAAGGAATTACCAAGGCTTCCATTATTGATTCCACCTAGTATGACTGAGGTGTAAGGACCCAAAATAGTCTCTTCAAAATACTTTTGCACCTCAAAACTTAAAAAAATAGAGAGTTACAAAGAAATACTTCAAAAATAAATTAGAAATTTCTTGCCCATACTTTATCAGCATTCAAAATATGAAAATTCCATTAAAACTATGGCGAAAAAAGTCAAGTTTTAAATATTCCACTCTCACAGTTTTTTTGGGTCTAAGTATATACAAAATTTCTTAGATTTTTAGTTTTAAAACATAGATTCCATTCAAGTCCTAAATCTCAAATGCTTTAATCCTTAGTTGACTATAGTTCAGAGATCATTTGACCCTTAGTGGAACTTCATTTTAACTTTTAAATCATTCATCCTTAGTTTTTTTTTAGTTATGAGGTCTTTTGACTCTTAGTGGAACTTCATTTTAACTTCCAAGGATTTCATCCTTTGTAATTTAGACTTCTTAGGTATTTTGACCATTAATGGAACTTTATTTTGAACTTACAAATCTTCCATCCTTAGTTGATTATAGTTCTAAGGTCTTCTAACCCATGATGGAACTTCATTTTTGAACTCGTAAGGCCATCATCCTTAATTAGTTATATTTTTAGAGGTCTTATTACCCTTAGTTGAATATTTTCACGGTTATCTAAAGCCATAGACCTTAGTTAATTATAGGTTTATCATCAAAAATTCTTACTTTCTAATTCTTATTGTTTCTTCTTACTTTTCCAAGAAAAAATGGGGGGATAAGGGATACCTCATAACTTCTATACCTCGACAAACACAAAGGGGAAATAAAAATTTCCTTAGCAAAGCAAACATAAAATAAATAGCATAAAAATTGGGAACAAAAACTATGGGAATTTATAATCAAGAGCTTTCGAGTCTATCACAAACAAGTCCATCCGACCAAAAATATCAAAATGCAAAGTTTAAAAAAAATCCCATTAAAGGATTGAGGAATATCTCTGGGAAAAGAATCTTATAGGCATTAGACTCAGATAAGTGTCAATTCAGATCCTCACCATGGAGTTTACTTTTCCTAGGAGCTTTAGATGTTTGACTTTAAGCCCAACAGTTCCTCTTTTATCTTTAAGCCTTTAGCCATCATACTATCCCTCTACTCACTAAAGTTAGAGAACTACTTTTCTAGCATGTTCATATTTTTAACTTTGTGTTCAAGTTTATTGTTCTCGCCAAAAAGCCTAAACACTTCATAGATGAGGACCTCTATATTATCTTTATGACGAGCCAGACTCAGTGTTGGACTTCTTAACCTCTATAAGTGACTTATAATTAACAAATAAGAGGGAAAGATAATAAACAATGGAATTTTTATGTAGAATACGGTTCTAATCCAGATAATCTATTTGATCTCTATAGCACTCATTTTCATGTTTCACAATAGCCAAATCAATCAAGTGAGCACAAACTAACTCGTGAAGTAGTATATAGCCAAGTACCATTCAATGGCTATTGTTATTTCTTTCATCCATGCCATCTGAACCTCATTAGAATCAGCCATGATGGCCTCAGTTAGATGTTGGTCTTGAAACACAAAAATAAGTACGTCAACAAAAATTAAAATCAGAAAAAAATAACATAAAGAGATATAAAAGTGTAAAATTACCTTGCCAAGGATATAAACCACCTCCTCTGAATTAGCTGAGGTCCCTCTGCCTCTTAACATCGCCACCATCTCTGAATTGTTTGTCTTAGTTAACAAGGTCCAGGCCTTAATAGGTGAGGTGTAAGAGTTTATCTCCTCAGAAGAGGATGGCCTAGAGTATTTGTCTTCCTCAAAGAACCTCAAGTCTGTCATTTCCTCTTTCTCAGCCTTTCACACCGGCTCGATTAGATGTCCTAGGCTAGTAAGATATTTACGGGGAGACCCCACTCCTTTAATGGGGACCTCTCACACAACTTTAAATGAGTACTGGTAGTTTCCTTTCCCTTCCAGATGGGAACATCAGACTTTTATACATAAAACAATGAACCAAGGGGCTGTAAGTCCACTAGAATAGAAGGTAAACTATGGATTTCCCTAAAGCATCCAACTACCTTTTGTAATGCTTGCAGCACAGGTGTGATTTTGGTGTTCCTAATGACAAATCTTTCTTCAGCTCAGACGTCGGATCTGGATCAGTAACTAACTTGACAGATGACATGTGTATCTCCATAGAAGTATTGAACTTGATATGCTTGGTGGCCTTAGATCTTTTCCCTGTACCTTAACTAGAGGGGTAGAGGTTTGGTTAGCCTAATGCTTAGCCATATTCCTTTATTCATGTTCATTTACTAAGACCAAAAAACATTAATGAGTTAGTGAAAAAGTTCATTCCAAAAAGACGAAGAATGAAAAGTAATTTAGCAAACTTACAAGGTGAAAAGTTGGAGTCAATAGTGACCAAGCCCTCCAAATGGGGAAAGACCTCATCAATGTTTGGAAGGAGCTCAACACCCTTATTATCCCTATCGTTCTTGCCTTCACTAGCCTTCTTCCCCTCAGGGACAACAACTGATCCCTCAAAAATGCTAATGGCCAGCGCCTTACGCTTCCTCCAAACCAAAGTATAATACTTAACCCCTTTGACATCCCCAACTATAATTTGTGGAGCCTTAGGTATTCCTTTAATGGAAGATACACTAATTTGAGGTTCGAGACCATTTTTGAACAAGAGACTAGGGGTGACCTTAAAAGGAATGGCTGCCAACTTCAAGGATTCCTTTAACCTTTCAGCACCCTCGTGGGTGAGGGCAATGGACTCTTCAAGAAAAAGGTGTTCAATACAAACTATGACTAAGGGTAAAATGGGTAGAGATTAAAAGAAAACTCATCAAGAGCTGGGTGAGTTCACCACAGACTAGGGCAACCGAGCTTCTCCACTGGGTCTGGGATGGACAGTGCCCCACCAACAAATAATGATCTCTCCTTACATTCCTTGGGAGCATTATTTTTTCCCTCACAAAGACCACGGATGATCTGGGTAAAGAATACTTCAAACCCTTGTCTTTGACCTTACTTTGATCTTAAACTTAGTACAAAGTGCAGAACTGAGTTGAAGTGACATTTAGGGGTGGCAATTCGTGTAATTGTTTCGCGTTTTGGCCTTCCACAACATAAAATATTAAACACGTACACAACACGATTTCGTTATTTTTAGTTCCCACAAACGCGATCCCCATAAAATAAGAAACGACAGGCTTAATGATAACTGTGCCTTTTTTTGCGTATGATCGTTGCCTTCAAAAGCCGAGTCTTAAAATCGCTTAAATACCCATAAAACTTGTTCAATAACTCGTATTGTGGTAAGGACGTGTATCAATCCAACATTCAAGTGGGAAACAAATAACATGAATGCTTGCAATTTCAATTTTTTATTATAACTTTTTTATTTATTTTTATTTTTATAATTTTAAAACAATTTTAGGGGGGATAAAATTGCTAAAAGCTTTAGTGAGCAAATGAAATAAACTACACGTGAGCGATTGTGATAAATTGAGAAAATACAAGAGACATGATTACACCGCGTGATTAATTATTTTAATTTCTTAATTTATTGAATTGAAATATTTCGAGATAATATTAAATTCATAATCTAACACTTATTACAAATTCATATTCTAACTCTTGTTACAATTATAACTTGAATAATATCTTTTTCAGAGAACTAATTTAAAAATGTCACACTTTAAAAAATTAAGATTTATACTCTTTTTGATAAACTACTCGCTAAAATTAATTTTTTAAAAATTATATGAATCATCAAATTCCAACACCGAGTTAAGATTCAAGATTTAGGAAGAACCAATCTCTAGTTTGATTCCAAAATCAAATATTAAAACTAAATTAATTTACTATCTCTCAGTACATAAATTCATTTGTGGCAATTAAAAATTAATTTTCCTAGAAATATAACAATCAATTCAATTAATTAATTAATTAAATGAACACCCTACATGTTTTCATTCCACCCTTTGAATGGGTTGTTTAGCCTAACAATCTCATGTGTGCATAAACAACAATCAAATACACATCACATATGATATAAATTGAAAAGATGAGAAAGAAATATGATACACCATTTTTCTCACACATAAGTGTTGAAATACGTCTTTAATTGCGTCCAGCTTCTTCATAAATATTCGCACTCGATTACAATAAAAATAAAATAAACTATCTAAATAATAATCTAAACATAAATATTTATTTTTTATTTTTCTGACTCTATTTTTCTTTCTAATAATGGTTGTCGGCAAATGGTATGCTGACCGAAAAGGGCCGGGTTTGGGAGAAATCGTGGGTTTCCTTTGTTAATGGAGGTGAGATGTGAGAGGAGAGAGGTTGTGGGTGTGGGTGAGGTGTAAGATAAGAGTGTGTGTGTGTTTACTTTGCAACTAAAAATAAAACTAAGACTCAACTAATCTAAAATAAATAAAATCTACTAAAATTGAAAATAAAAAATAAAAATCTAAAACTACAACAAAAAATAATAACAATAAATATTTATAAGTCTATTAAAAATAAATATAAAATAAAACATTAAAATCTATTAAAACTAAAGAAAAGTAAAATCCTAACCTAAAAATAAAGGACTCAAATAAATAAAAATAAAATAAAATAGTAATAATAAAACTAAACTAATAAAATCAAATCAAACAAAAACTAAAAACAAATAAAATAAAGAAAATAAAGAAAATCGTAAAATGAACACGCCTATAATAAAAACACTCAATGCACAATAAATAAAAATTATACGGAGCCTAATATTTACAATTATACGCACGCAAATAAAACATAAAAATCCTAAAAAATATAAAGGACTCAAATAAAAATCTAAAAGTAATAAAATTACAAAGTAAACACACAAGAGGCTCGGGTGTTAGCTTGAGCTCGATTTAGGCTTAGGTTTGGTACGGGACTGGGCTTAAGACATTGGAACTCATCTGGGTAGGCTCAAAAAGGGCCTTTGGACTTTACGACTACTTTGATTTCTTCGTTGACTACTTTTGATCGCTACTGGGTCGCAATTACATCGATTGAGCACAATTTGATACCGCGACTTCATATTGACCCGAGAAATAAATAAATACAAACATAATGCCGATTTTATTACAAACTAGCGACTAAAATGCCTCTATTTGGGGCATAAATTAAGCACTTTTGGGTGCTTATCAAACCACCCCAAACAGAACATTGCTAGTGCTCGAGAAAAAAATGGAGAGAAATAGAGATAAGTGATCAAAAGTTGCCACTTTCGCAGGCCCTTGCGACTGCACTTATCATGTGCAACAATCCATTAAACCTATAGATTACTCTACAGGACGAATGTCATCTCGCGAGGGTTTGCAGTGAATGTACCCACAAAATTCAAAAACTTTTATTTAAAGGCAGTCTCTTATTTGACGATGAAGAGTCACACAACCCAACTAAAAAGACATCAAGGCACCCAATACTCGCCTATCAAAGTATGGGATAAAATTATTTAACACCAAAAGCGTAATCCTTCCTAAAACTCAACATGCGTTGGTGTGAAATAATCTTAATTATCATTAGAGTAATTCCTAGATTGTCTTTATAGAATCAACGTTTTAACTTCAATTTTCACTGGATATATCTCTCTTAATCGAACTCTCCAAGAATCAGATAATTGTATCTCTCTAGTGTGTGAGGATATGAGTAAATATAATATGATCAAATGTTTCACACACTTGTAAGAAATGATGAATGCATGAAAGAAATTTTGATCTCAAGAAGGAAAGCTAAACACTATGTGGAGAATGTCGAGTTATTCACCATATGGACTTCTTGTTTTCCCTAAGACCTTAACAAGGGTGAATATGGGGGTTATGTAAGGCATAAAGGAAAATTGAGATGAAGAAGATATATGATATGCTGGTAGGTTTTTGAGAAGAGTGGAACACAATTTGAATAACTAATGTCTTCTTTTTTTAAATTTATGATCGCATACTTTCTTTTTCTTTTTTTTCTTTTTTCTTTCTTTTTCTCTACTTATTTTTCTATTTTTTTTTATTGTTTTCCTCTTTTATTTTTATTTTCCTTATTGCGATGAATTTTTCTTTTCATAACACAAATGAAGACACTTTACATTAACAATTTCAAACACACTTCTTCTAAAAAACGATGCTAGTGATGGGGAATGATATATGGATAATATCTGGCATATATATGGACATGGTTAATATGGAAAGATTATGGGATAAGTGAATGATAATGTGATATGGAAAAGTTGTAAGAGTATGGTAAAAAATGGCTTGGTGCTCGGGAAAAACTAGAATACACAGGTTTCTTACAACTCGAAAGCGATGGCATTCTCAGTGATTATGCCAAAAATTGAAAAACAACGAGACCATGCAATGACTAAGTGTGGTACAGAAAGAAAGTTGAGTGAAATTGTGACTCGGAGATTACGTAAACACACTAAAAAAGGTGTATAACTCAAATCTCATGGGTTCAAGTATCCACTAGTGATCTTTAAGGTTGATTGTAATACATGATAGTGAAAATTTTGCCGAGTTTAGAAATTCATAGTGCAAGTACCCTTTAAGAGGTATTAATTAATTTTATGGGAAAAAGTGTAATTTTAGGGTCGAACAAGGGTATTTCGAGACTTTTAAAAGAGGGATGATGATCATGTCATAAAAAAATTGAGTTAAACTGCACAAAAAAGTTAAAATGATTTGTTTCTGAAATTTTTCAAAAGAGGTTTGTTTTTGATAAATTTTCCACCCCCAAAAAAAGAGAACATCAACCTCGGTGTTTAAAACTATATATTAAAGTGGAAATAACAAGGTAGGAAACATATTACCATAATGAACAACTAATAAGAATGTACCGCGTGATGGAAGTAGAGGTGTAACATGAAGAATAAAAAAGGCACAAAATATGCACAAGACTATAAAGCATGTGAAAATTAGTGGGGAAGGATAAAACACCACCCCAAATAGGATAAGACTCAGACTCAAAAAATATATACAACACGCTACCTATCAGTAGCGCTAAGCTTACCGTCTTCAGCTAAACTGAAAAGAACTCACCCAAAAAAATTATATAATATAGGATAGATCGGGGTGGTCGAAAGGGAGTGGGTGATGAGAATCAACCCTAAACAAAATTGAAAATTCAATCTTGTTGGATAAAGGCTAAAATGTTAATGCACTCGTATGGAAAAGTTATTGACTCATTGCAATGCATCGGTGGCCCAAAGGCGGGTGGGGATAAGGGTATAAGGAAGAAAGGCAAGGGTGAGGGTGAAGAGGCACCGATGATGGGCCTTATTGAATGTAAAGGTGAGGGAAACAATGGCCCTCTAAGTTGATGGGGAGGCAAAACAGTTTGGCAATTGGTATGTGGTGGGGCTCATAGAAAGTGCACGAACATTCTATTAATGGACGATGATAATGGTCGTCCGTGATACATTAATGATTTAGAACAAATATAAATCATCACGATTGAATAATGGAGGGAATGGAGGAACAATATCTGTGTCACGTAAGGTAAGAGTGGCATAAATATTCTCATGGATGGTGGGGTGGATGAAAAAATTGTGAGTGGTCTCATGGAGCACCAGGGTGGAGAGAGGGTTCATGTGAAGACCTAAATGCATAGATGTGAAGATGTGAGGTATTGTGGAAGGGACAGTGGGTGGGTCGGTAAGGACAAAGGGTGGAGGAAAATGATCCAAAGGTGTAAACTTGGGCATATTTTTCGATTGGTTGGGATGGAGAATATGAAATTCAATGGAGGTTTCTATAAGATAAGGAGGGGGTTGATCAGTCTTACACTTTGTGGGTAAGTCAACACGATTGTCAACTTAGGGCCCGGACCACGGGGTCGTCTGAACTTCTAGATTCTCAGGATGATTGGATTAGTCACACTTAAAATTAAAGTCATAAGATGACTCATCATCACTCCACGTGGATGCAACAATGGGTGGAGTTGGGTGAAATTTGACTCTCTCGCATGCTCAAATTCATTTAACCTCCGCTCAAGTCGTTGAATGACTTCATTTTGAATTTTATTAGATCGATTTTATTTGCGGATGAAAGTTTGCAATAGACTTTATAAAGATGATGTGGATGGTGGTGGTGATGTGATGGCGGGTTACGACGGTGGTTGAGGTGGACAGAACTCGCTAGGAAGCGAAGGATACTAATATAAAGTGTGAGGAACGGGGTTAGGGTCATCATACATGAGAGAAGTGTCTCCATGAGAGACAAAAGGTTGATAATCATGGTGAGCATAGGGAAGGGACTGATTAAGATGAGGTGCACTAGGTTTCCAGGACGATCGTCGAAAATCATGAGGATCCACAAAATGGGGTTGGGATTCATATTGTATAGGACGGTGATCAATCCTCCAGGAATAACTTAGATGCCCATACCCCTCGGTATTGGATATGATGTGACAATATGCTAAGGGTGGTTCCAAAAGAAAGTCATATGGATACATGTGGGCCATGATTGGTTCAGATTAATATGAAAGATATGGACACTAATGGGACTAGTGATCAACATGAAAGCAATAGGTTCATGGAGAAGCATTAGATGGATTGACACTCATTATCGTAGGCGATGGAATATAAGATGCGTGTGTGGGCGATGCAAAAGTATCAATGACATGTGTGAGAGAGTTAAAGACACTAAGTATGGATGTTGGAATCAGGCTCAACTTCAAAGATGCTTCCAGATGAGAGGACTATTTTTGGATTTTTTTATATGTTTTTAAGAAGAAAAGAAAATCTTCTTGCGATTTTTGAATATAAGAAAAGGAAAATCTTTTTGGAATTTTGAATATTAAAAAAAAAAAAAAATTGTGATTTTTTTAAAAATATTTTTAAAAAGCAGGAAAATATGTTTAAGATTTTTTGGAAAAAGGGATAAAATGGACTCTTTTTAAAACTCAAAAAGGGAGCAGCAAAAAATTGACTTCCAAAAGAGTTGAATTAGACACGTACATGAAAAGGGAAAATACTAAAGGGGATGTAGTCAATTTTTATCCTCAATCAAGTGGTGGGGTAGTCAAATTTTAAATTATATGCGAGCTAGAAAATCACTAAGTGTTATACATTGCCTTTGAAAAATTGTGCTCCTACTTTCTTACCGAGAGAACAAGATGATTACTAGTTAAGGCTCACCACACTAGCTACTATAACGATCGATCGTCCGGTACCATGCTTGGGAAAGCAAAAACCCGTTTTACTGGGCGACCTCACTTAAAACCCATTTTCCCTAGACTATTTTCTTAAAAACTTCAATCAAAGATTGGCATGGGTGGAAAGGACTCACAAGAGTATCCTTCGAGTGTCTCATTCCAAAAGTGCCCTGATGAACACTAATCCTACTTGGCTTGCTCGTTGATTGATTTTAATTAAGCGATAGCATTGGTAACAAGCAGATGAGATAAAGTGATTGAGTGGGTGATGAAATCCCGACTCGTTTCTATGATCGAGTCTAGGTCTTAGGTTCATTAATTCAGCAAACAATTCAAATTAAGTGCAATGCGATAATAAATAACATGAAGGTGCTAATAATAACACATAAAGTGATCTTTCTTATAGGAGATTCACGAGTCATAAAGAAATGTACCTCTAACGGCTTTTACACACGTGGGGTGAAAAGAGAGTTGAGTCTTCCGAGGGGAAGTTTGCCTAACTTCAATCATCCCCGGGAGTCCTATGGACCCAAAATAGAGAGGATTATAAATCCATTCTAAGGGCGCACTCCCTCAATTTTGACCCGTTTCCCTTTTCATTTTTTTGTGTATAATTATTACAAATAAATTGGTGTAAAAAATGCACTCAAATAAATACAACGCCCCAATAATCTTAATAAAACTAGTTTCATGAATAAAAATAAAAAATAACAACTACACTACAAATGAATTACAAGTCTTCAATTTTACTTCAATCTTCAAGAAAGAAGGAACGACGCCATTTGATAACTCTGCTTTTTTGTGTATGATCTTTATCTTCAAAAGCCGAGTCTCAAAATCCTTCGAATACCTACAAAACTTGTTAAACAACTCGTATGAAGGTAAGTACGGGCATCAATCCAACTTTCAAGTGGAAAACAAATAACATGAATGCTTGAAATTTTAATTTTTTATTAAAACTTTTTTAATTTTTTTAAACAATTTCAAGGGAGAATAAAAATGATAAAATCTCAAGTATCAAATGAAATAAACTACACGTAAGCGAGTGTGATAAATGTGAGAAGATACAAGAGATGGTATTACACCGCATGATCAATTATTTTAATTTCTTAATTTACTGAATTGAAACATTTAGAGGTAATATTAAATTCACAATCTAACTCTCATTACAACTATATATTTAATAATATCTTTTTCAGAAAATTAATTTTAAAAAGTCACACCAAATTAAACACGCGACTCCGGTGATGATTTGAGCTCGGTTTAGGCTTAGGTTTGGAACGGGACTAGGCTTAAGGCATTGGAACTGATATGGGAAAGCTCAAAAAAGGTCTTCAGACTTTGTGACAACTTTGATTTCTTCTTGATGGCTTTTGACCACTACTCTGTTGCAATTACGTCGATTTAACACAATTAGATACTGCGACTGCATATTGACCTGAGAAATAAAGAAATACGAACATAAGGCCAATTTTATTACAAATGAGCGACTAAAATGCATTTTTTTGGGCCATAAATTAAACACTTTTGGGTGCTTATCACTGAACATAAATTATATATTTATATCTAATTTAACACGACAAACACGATTGCTACGATAAACATGATAGCCATAGGTTAATTATTTCAAACTTTCTTAAAATTAAATAAATCAATCTTGGAGTTCCTTTATTTTATTGGGAAACTAAGCTTTTGATAAATATAATTTTTTTGGCTACTACACATTTATCAAAATAAATAAATCTGTAATTAAACAAAGTAGGCACTCTACACAATAATTTTAATATGTTATTGCTACGTGCACACTGTATATTTGTAATTTGTAATTCTGGAAATAATAATTCTACACCAGTTTTAATTCTGAACAAAAAAAATTATGAGAATAGAACAAGGGAGCTTGACAAATAAGTACCATTTACATGAGACATTTTCTAATAGGTCCTATCATAACATTTTTTCCCTCTTATTTGTACATATAGTGAATATTCACTATATGTTTACAAATATGACCTATTGGAACAAAAATACTTTTTATAGGACCTAATGGAGCAAAAAAAAGATGTTAGGACCTATTGAACTACAAACTTTGTAAACATGAATAATTGGTAAAAAAAACACAAAATAATTCTTCACACCATACAACAACAATTTCAAATACATGTAATTTTTCTAAATAAAAGTTTGTCCAACAAGGCAACAAGTTCAAAATTTGTAGAACATAAATAAGTGATCCACAAAACCATTCACCCAATAACCAAAAGAAGTCCATTATTCCATATTTAATTAGCCAATTAAGAAATTGGAGAAAGAGAACAACTTGCTAAAAACACTTCAATTTAGCCAAGCAAAGACTACGAGTTGAACTATGTCAGTCCTATGCCTCCTTGGACATCTACCTACATGTTTTTTCAAACTTTCACTTTCGTTCTTAGTTTAATATATATAACGTTTTCCACAATTCTTACACTTAGCTCTTTCCCTCCCATCTTCCCAAATTGGAAGCAAATAAAAAAACTATCACACCAAAGTCCAATGCTCTCTTGGACATTTGCCTCTCTGCTCCTCTTCTACTTCAATTTTCACCCCAACCTTAATTGCGTTTGTATCATCATCATCTTTGCACTAGTTGTCTTCTCCACTCTACTCTATCTAAAACAACAATGTAGAAAGAACAAATCAATAATGTAAACAACTATGTAAACAAAAAACACAAATCACTTGAATAATAGAGTCTAGCTAAAACATAAAACATAAAACATTCGAAAAATTTGAATAATGGAGTTTTAAAACATTAATCAATAAACTAAATTATATTAATTTATAGTTTCTAAACAAGTAATTAACTTATCTTTTCCCAAAAATGTGGAAAAAATGTTTTAATAACATTCACAGAAAAATGATTTATGTCAAACGTAAAAAAAATCTTGTAACAAACTAAATTAGGCTTGGATGGGATGATTTATATCAAACATTCAAAAAAATAACATCTAACAAACAATAACTTCTATCAAACTAAATCAAATTGGGATGGGACGATTTACGTGAAACACTAACAAAAAACCTTTTAATAAACTAAATCAGACTGGAATGAGATGATTTATGTGAAACATTCACAAAACACCTTCTAACAAAGAATATGAAACAATTTTAAACATAAATAAATGGGTAAATACTTTAAAAAGGATATGTTCATTAAAATGGATAACTTCATCATTTTCATCCACGATGGGTTCAATCTTAATAGCTTTTGTAGTGTTAAAGGTGACTTTGACTTTCTTGTTCGCATTCGTGGTGATAGTGGCCCTTTCTTAATCGGAGCAAGCCTTTTTTTAATCGGATCCTCATATGTGGAGTTTACGGTGTGGATGACATCTGGAAGATAGAGATTTTCGTGAAACAAATCTTAGTCGACCCTTTTTCGATCAGAGATGAAGGCATTTGAGCGAAGATGAAGATGGTGAAGGTAATGAGAGATGGAGATAGAGATGGTCCAAGGGAGAGAAGATGAAGATGGTGATGGTGGAAGGAAGGCTGTGAAGTCGTAAGGGTGTGGTAGAAATAAAATGATCATTTCATAACTGAGAGAAAACAATTACAGGAGGATATAAAGGAAATGAGGGGATGAATGGATTTTAGGGTTTTAGGTAGGGATATGTGGAATAAAATGGATGGTTTTGATTAACGGGTAAGCGGAGTTCCTTGTTTAAAATGGAGACATTACCGTGTCTATTCGATTTTATAGTTGGGGTTCTTGTACTAATAATTTTGTGTCAATGGGGTCAATTTTGTGTTCAATTTTTGACATGAACAGTGTATGACATTACTTCGTGTTAATATACGAACACAAACACAACATGAACATGACAAGTCGCGTTTTTGAGGAATTTTTTTATTGTGTTAACATGTCTTACTTAAAATTTCCACCCCTAGTGACATCAAACTTACCTCCGCCAGCCTGCATATAAGTTACAACCGTAAGCATCAGTGGCCTCTAAGCATTTGCCATAATTTGGCTATGGGATGCCCCTGATGAATTTCAAAATCTCTATCACTAGGTGAGGAAGCAAAAACATATCCCCATAGTCCAAGGGGCATTCATTAAAGTAGATATGTTTGGGAACTATAGAGCATGGCCTCTCTTCCAGGTTGGAAACCCTTACAGTCACGCTATATTATATCTAGTATTTTATATTGATATCTTCTAGATCCCTTTCTGTGATCTTTGAATCCATCTAGGCCTCGCCTGAGAAGTTAGGGTTATTAATACCCAAGAACATGATAACTCGTGTCCCAGTTGGAAAATCCCATATAGGGGGCTTATCAGAATTTCTAGCTCCTTGTTCAGTATTGGAAGGCATAGATACATAAGGCCCTACTACCGATAGTAGAGTATAGTTCACAACCTTTAAAGGTGAGATGTTTCCTGAAGACATGATTTCAAAAAAAGAGACGATATTAACCAATTGAAAGCAATAACAGCGAAAATGTAATTTCATAAGTGAATGGTGAGATTCCATTAAGCCTTAAGAGTTCCATTTATAACCCTCCAAAACCTGACATATTTTCTCTCTCTGCCTTCCACACTTAATACATGATCCTTCCCAATGAAATCTCATAATACTTAAGATATCAATGGTTAGTTATGTTGTTTCCCTTTTCATTTAATTAAGTAAGTATTCCCCCTTGTAATTATCGTAAGAAATAATAGAGGCTTTTGATAATACCACATCTAGTGAATATTCCAAGGATTTGTAGTCCTTTACTCTCCTTATTTAGAGGATAAGGTCCCAAGATCATCTAGACATCCGTTAAAATATTTCCAATCCTATATAACCATGGTTGTTAGAGTTAATAAGCATAAGAACCTTCTTAGGGCTATAGAGTACTCGGTCACACTTTTGAACCTGGAGACCATAATCAGATACCTCGCAATGAATAACTTTAGGACTTAAACAAGCCAAAAAACCTTCACCTACCAATAACTGACCTTATTTTTTTTCCTAAACCATCCTCCAAGGATGAGTTTTCATTTTATGTCAAAGGAACAAGCTTAGACGATTTTAATGTGACCATATTGTCCTAAGGACCTCTCAGGCATGAACAATGTTTTTGCAACTTCTTTGGCGTGTAAGTAGAAGGTATATACATTATTCAACCTACCGCCGCCACTCATTTCCACTATCATTGAATAATAAAATTCTCATTTAATACTTATATCAAGTACCTTAGACGGCTTGCAATCTTTTAACCAACAGTCCACGATGCTGCTGTAGCCATCAGACCTCGGGGTAGCCCCACCCATACTATTGTAGTTCACTCATTCTATCTTCAAGGGAGTGACTATATATGGAAGGATTATGAATGGTTAAAATTGTTAAAAAAATCCAAAAATAACTAAGAAAAGGATAAAGTAATCCAAGAGATTTTGCATCCTAGTTGTTTATTATTTAATGATAGTTAAACCACTGTTAGCTAGACATTCGAGAAGGGATGAACCACTTCCACTCTCTCACACTTGTATTGTATGTTGAGTCCTAAACTAAGATAGAAAACACTTGAGGATTATATTATTTACTCCCAAGTGGACCTTTGATTAGTGACAAAGACCTAAGAAACCGCAAACCATCTTGGCTAAAGCTTAAGAGGTCTTGAGATTGTAGTATTGTCATTTACAACCTAATATACAAAGAAACACTATTCACACCGAACATAGGATCTTCAACAGAGGCTTCAAACCACTGTATATTATTGCCTCTTATTTTGACACCTCATCACTAACCGATCTAATTCTCTAAGGATCAACTGTTGGAGTTATGGTATCTACAAAGATTTCAAGCATTGACTAATTTCAAATGACATTTAATTTCGTGTAACGTTATTCGTAAACACTCGCTGACACTTCGTTAAGATAATAATATGATGTTGAAGAAAAATATAAGAACTATAATCATTTATGAAACTAAATGTACTATCACCAAATATAAAATAAAATTAGATTGAAATAAATAAGTAAAAATTGCATCATATAAGTAAGTTGAGAAGGTCTTAACGTATATGTTTGTCAAATCCCATGACATACTTACACATAGATAGGTAACATAATTTTTTTTCTTCATTGATGTTGAAAGATTGAGTTAGGTATTGTGATTAACATCGATCCTAGTTAATTATGCTGATGAAAAATCAATTACCTTTGGGGAACTCTTGAATAAACAATTCTAATTTAAACACTGCAAAATTTAGGTTGTCAAATGCAATTACTTAACATGTAAATTAAAGAATTCAATATATTGTCTAAAAATTAAAACATAGAGATGAAACCTTAACATTATAATTCTAAAGCTTATAAAAGATTATGTAGTCTTTAATTCACCAATAAAGTAAGTTCATAAAGGAGTTAAGATACCAAATTAGAGATTGAATATTAATCTATAACTATGGTACTCACATTGTCTCTAATAAAAATGTCATGATATAATTAATATCTGTTTACACCACATCATCATGGACCAATGAGGTGTTTCCACGTGAGTAATGAATTGATAATAGCAGTCGAACTATGATATAACAAATCAAGGTAACTGACAACATGCATGTATGACACTTGGTACAACTTATACGCGGTATTAAAAACATAAGGAGGGAATTTGAATAGGGGCGTTAGTGAACCCAAAGTGGGAAAACTCAATTGGATTAGAAACCACCAACCAGTTACCAAAGAAGTTGAGTTGAATGTCAAGAAACCATATAAATTTGCAACGAGCCCACAAAGTAAAAGAGGACTCATTCACCAAAAGAACATTTTTACATACTTTCATCCTTTATTTTACTCATTCTTTTAATTTTCTTTTCATTATTTACTGATTTTCTTTCAATTTGAAGTATATTGTAAGGTAGTTTGTGACTTTCTTTCAAGTTTATTAAAAGTTTCTTCCGGTTACTTTTGTTATTTTTAATTTCTTTCTTTACATTTTGTAGTGTAATCTTTTACATTGTCACACTCTCTTTTCTTTATATTTATAAAATTTACTTGAATTTCAATTCTTGCAATTTACAACTTCTTTTGTCATAGTTAATTAGCATAATTTAATACTTTCATTAAAGTCTTCCTTAAAGGAAGCACAAATCTTCTAAATTGAAGCATCAAATGCAACACAATCACGTGAAATTGTCGTTAGGATAAATTTTGGTTGGAAAGACCACAAACCTTACCTGACATGCTTGCAATCTAATTAACTTTAAACACCATGCCAAGTGAAAAAAATGAAACAATAACCATCAATTTGACATTAGAATGATATGTTGACACAAAATTCATACATTCACACAATAATTGTAGTACGTGGGTAAAATAAAAATCTTATCGATAGTATATATATATATATATATATTATACCCTTTTAGATCAGAATAACAGATGATTCACCTATTCGCAGATGAAAATGTGAAGCAAAAGTACATGAATAAGGTATTAAGTGATGAAAATGATAGTGAGGAAGGTAGGGGAATAGTAATGAGGTCTGCTATAAAGGAGGATAAGGGGAAGGGATTAATCTCTCTAATGGGTTTACAAACTATTGAGAGAGAGAAGATCAAATGAAGAGTATAAATTAGTAAAGCCAAAAAGATGAAAGGGGGAGAAAGAGAGAGTTGATGAAAAAGATATAGGGTTCTTACTTTTGATGGAGAGACCCATGATGGATAAGGGAAGATGTGTGTTAGAGTCGATTGGGATTGAAGTTATGAGTTTGCATTAATTAGACACAACACATAGATGACAATGAAATGGATCTACTAAATTCTAATAGATATTTATTAGCGCCATGTGTCCAAACGAGAAAAAAAGCTCCAATTTTAGATAAATGATAAAGACCCCATAAGTAAAATAAATTATGTATGGGTTATTGTGGGGACTAAACCATAATTGGCTCCAATTCTCGCCTTCCCGAGGAAGTCTAATAAAGCAACACGCCAGTCTGACCCAATTCGTTAATAAAAATGATTGTCATAACCACTTATCATGTGGATAATTACGAACTAATAATCATTTATTAGGATCATATCGGTTACCTATAATCTTGGATGAGATAATCAAGGAATCACCACACGAGCCAATAACAAGCCAAGGGAGTCCCTTGAATAATATAACTACGATAGTTTTACATGAGTATAAATACAACCCACACCCCAGGGCCAAAGGGGATATAAATTTCGAACTTTGAGAAATACTAATAAAAAGTCAGTGCCCTCTCTATGGACATAGGCAATTTTTTGAACCACGTATATTTGTGTGTTGTGTGATATTTGTCTGTTCTTTAATTAATTGCTTGATAGAATTTAAGTGTGATTATTTGCACTCACAATTGTCACCTCTTGTGGGAATGATTTTTCTTTCTACAAAAGCAAACCCCTTCAAAAGAATAGCTATGATGTCTCACCACCCAAATGGTGCACTCCAACCTGGTGACTTGCGAGCCGACCTAGTTCCACTTAGGATCGGGTTTGAAGTCCGCCAGGATGGGAATCCCATATTTCATCGAGAGCAATAGCTTTGCGAGGAAAGCCACTAATAGCCCAGATCGACTGAGATCTCACATCTGGTTGACACATACAAAGTAATGCTTCAATAGCTGGAGGAGACAACTCGCCTCTAGATTGAGGATAATTCTCATCTGTAGCGGCGACTAGAGAAAATAGAGAGAGAACTCCACCAGATGAACTTAAAAAAGTCATGGTCGGACTCCTATTCCTCAGGCAAGCAAGACTCGTAGATAAGGGAGGAGCACTGGGTGCAACGTAGAGAGTTCATAACATGGAAGTTACCCAAGGAGGCGCTTGAGCATCATAGGGATAACATAAGGAGTTTGATCAGGAGGGAATGGACTAACACCCAGCTCATCGATGAGCTAGATTTATAAAGGAATTGTCAAGGAAAGCTCTAATTACCTTGAAGAATTCTCCTTTTTCAAGGGAAATTGAGGAGGAGGAATTATCGAAGAAGTTTGCAATGCCTAGGTTCAAAATCTATGATAGAAAGATAAACCCTATAAATTATGTTTGGTAGTACAGGCAGACCATAACTTTTTAGAGTCACAACGACACTCTGATGTGTCGTAGTTTCCCTTCCATCTTGGGCAATGTTGCTTAGAAGTGGTTTGAAAGGATGCCTCAGAGATTCCTTAAGACCTTCAAGGTCCTTGCTTAAGCCTTCACTAATCACTTTATAACTAGCATCTGTCACCCGAATAGGATGGACTCACTGCTCATAATGAGGAAAAAGCCAAAGGAGACTCTGTGAGAGTATGCCAAGCATTATTAGGAAGTGTTCAATGAAGTGGGAGAATTATCGGATTAGGTTGCCGTGTCACATTTTAAAACCAGTTTACCCCCCATTTCCATATTTCACCAATCTCTCACTAAAAGGATGCTAACACCATTGATGATCTCATATCGCGTATTAAAAAGTGCACCAAGGTGGAGGATGTGGTCCATACCAGCCAGGTAGAAACTGGCCATGCTAAAGCTAACAAACGGGGTGACAACGAGAACAATCCTAAGAAGGGAAACAAGAAGCAAAATGGTTCCAAGAACAGTGGAAAAACGGATCCATCCAAGTCTTTTAAGCCATCAACACGATTTTCAATGAACTAATTTATAAGATCTTGGGACAGATTAGAGACCAACAGTTTATAAAGTGGCCAAAAAAGATGGGAAGTGATCCGACTAAGAGGAACAACACACTTTGGTGTGCATTCCACAAGGACAACAGACACAAGATGAAAAATTGTAAGGCACAAAAGTCTCATTTAGAGGAGTTGGCCCAGTCTGGGCATTTGAATGAGTACATAGACAAGAAGTTTGATCAAGTCATCACAAATGGCGACCATAAACCAGACAACATAGTAGACAATGAGGCGGGATAGGAGTTTGCAGTGATACATGGGGTATCTGATCTCAAGCAAATCTAGGGGAATGAAGCTCGGTTGGAACTAAAAAGAGTTATAACTGCGATTGAGGTTTTTCAGATTGATCCTTCTAAGAGCTAAAAAGAAAAATATAGGTAGCCAGAGGACATGGATTACAATAAGCATATTATGTTTACGAAGTAATATTTGGTTGGGGTGAGGACCCCAAACCATGATGCATTGGTAATCACTCTCATGATTGCCAATTGGGAGTTGGATAGGTTACTGGTGGATCGGGGGAGTTCCTAGGAGGTAATGTATTGGAGATTTTCAATAAGATCAAGTTAAAAATGTCTGATTTGAAATAAACGACCGTCCCTTTGGTTGGCTTAACTCAAAAATAGCCACGCTATTAAGGAAGGTGGTCCTTCCAGTGAGGGTAGGGAATATTTCTAAGCTTGGCGAGTTTCTAGTTGTAGATATTGATTTTCTCTAACACGCTATTCTATACAGAGGGTGGCTTCAAGCCATGAGAACAACCCCCCCGACTTACCACCAGAAGCTCAAATGGATCACAAATCGGGGAGTAAGGGATGTAAGAGGCAACCAAGTCATTGCTCGAAAATGCTACATCCATGCTATTAAGTTCAAGTAGGAGAAAAAGAAAGAAAAAGAGGTTATTGTGGAGACATCCCAAGATGGGGCTACTCCTTCAAAATAGAAATTACGGTATGGAGGACCAGCGGTGGGGGAGACCAGGATCCACCCCAGTAATAGGGTCGTTGAAAACCTAGAGGAGGTTATTTTAATAAAATCCGAATGGAGAAGAAGTTCTAATCAACACAACTCTGACTGATCATGAAAGAGAGTAGTTGATCACCTTTTTGAAGCACAACCTAAATATATTTGCATGGGATCCATATGATATGCCAGGAATAGATCCAACAGTCACATGTCAGCATCCTCGATACAAAATTCAATCTAATCATATAGAAGGCTCGCCAAACAGCCCCAGAAGAAGGTGAAAACAATGAAAAAGGAAGTAGGCAAACTTCGAAGGGAAATGTCCATCATAGAGGTTTAATTACCGAAGTGGATCTTGAATCTAGTCATGGTTCTTAAAAGCAATGGTAGGTAGAGAGTTTGTATAAACTTCACCACCCTCAACAAGTCTTACCCAAGGATAGTTTTCCCCTACTAAAGATAGATTAATTGGTTGAAGCCACTGTAGCCCACGAACGGATGAGCTTTCTAGATGCTTACTCGGGGTATCACAAAATTCCCCTATTTGGCACTAACAAAGACAAAACTTTATTAATATCACCTTTAGGATTGTATTATTATAAGGTCATACAATTCAACCTTAAGAACGCTGGAGCCACATACCAGAGACTAGTAAAAAAGATGCTTAAACAATAAATATGGGAAATAATGGAAGTGTATATTGATGATATACTCATCATAAGAAGAAGAAAGGGAGAACATCTCAGGGACTTATCTAACACATTTGAAATGCTGAGGAGATACCGAATGAAGCTCAACGCGAGCAAATTCTCATTCGGCGTCCAGTAAGGAAAATTTTTGGGTTACCTGATCAATAAGAGGGGAATTAAGGGAATTCCAAATTAGATAGAGGCTATCAGTAATGTTAAGCCACCTAAGACATTACACGAGATCTAAGCTCATTGGGATGCTGCCACCACTCAAATGTTTCATCTCAAAGTCACCAGAGCGCTACAGACCATTCTTCTAGCTCCTTAAGAAAGAAAGAGGTCTCAGCTAGAATGACAAATTCTTAAAATCTCTTAAAAAAAATTAAGTTCAACCTGAGTAAACCCCCCTTTCTGGAAATTCCCAATTAAGGGGACCCTAGCTCTATCGTGTAGTTTTAATCCATGCAATCACCTTAGCTTCAGTTTGCAAAAAAAAGGAAAACACTTTCCTATTTACTATGCCAGTGAAATGATCCTAGACACTGAGTAGCGCTACTTTATGCTAGAGAAATTAGCTATTGTATTAGTTATTGCTTCCCAAAATATTAAACGCTACTTCGAAGTCCACTCCATTAGCATTATTACTTTTTTCCCCTTAAAGCTGTCCTTCGTAAAGCCAATCTTTCTGGGCAAATGTCAAAGTGGTCAATATAACTTGGGAGGTTTGATATTCATTTCCAACTAAGCACAACAGTTAGGGGGGATATTGGATGACTTCATGAAAGAATTTACAAGAGATGGTACTAGTGACCAATAGGTGGCAAAGCAATCGAAAGTTCATGAGAAGAGTCAATTCGAAAGCTCGATGTTGTATGTAGATGTTGCCTGTAACTTTAAAGGGGAAAGCACATGAATTGTCCTCCTAACATAAAAAAATGCAATGACCGAGAAGGGGATCAAGTTGGGCTTTGAAGCCTCCAAGAATGAGTCCGAGTACGAAGAACTTATAGACGGTTTGTGCAAGGCCCATCCACTAAGGTAAAATCGGCTTTAAGTATATTGTGACTCCTAACTAATATCCAACTAAATTAGTGGGGACTTCAATGCCAAGGATGATAGTATGGCAACCTACCTTGCGATGGTCCGTAAGGAAATGTCAAAGTTTGAGGAAGTCCATGCTCAACGATTCTTCAGGGGAAAAATAGTCGAATGCTCTAGTATCCCTAAGCTCAGTAGTAGAGTTTAATCTAAAAAGAACAATTTAAATGGAATTCCTTGCCCAACCCGACATTGACAAGGAAATAGCTTTCGAGCATATGCTTTCCCTAAAAAAAGGTCCGATATGGATGGATCCAATCATCGTGCATGTATAAAATGGAACACTAACAAATGATAATGTAGACACCACATTCTAAGACCTCCTAAGTCTCTCCTTAGGCTTTTAACGCTTCCCCCTTCCACCGTAAACTATGGTCGCACTCTGAGTACCCATCGGGCGCTCTCGGGCCTCGAATCGACCCCATCTAACTCCAGTTAACTTCACCGTCAGAGCAAAATCTCTTTGAATCTTCGAAGGGCACTGAAACCCCTTTCCAACGGTCTATCCTGTATGCAAAACAACATAACCATTCGGATGAAAGATCAGTTTTCCATTGAAAATTGATCTAGAGGCCACCGGGCGATCCCAAAGTCCATTTGACCAAAGTCAACTCTTCATCTCAAAAGAGACTGAATGAATATCCAAAGGGTACTGATTGCCCTTTCTAACGATCTACCCAATTCATGATTCTGACCTACGGTACGAATGAACAATCCATTTTACTTCGAGAGGTCACCAAGCGGTTTCGGGGCCTAGTTGACCAAGGTCAACTTTCCAAACTGAGCGAAACTCTTTGGAATGTCTAAGTACATCTCCTAACCTTTCCAACGGCCCACTCCGTGCGTGATTATGACTTACCATGCCGATGAACGATCCATTTGCATCCGATAATCTCTCGTCCAAAGGAGCGACATGCGCTTTCGAGCCACATTTGACCCAAAGTCAACTCCCGGACCCGAGAGTGGTCCAAAGGACTCTCGTAGGTCTCTAAAATACCTTTCTAATGGTATGCCGCATGCACGATTCTGATTAAGGGTTTGTGCTCTATAGACATTTTTCAGAAAAGTCTACACGGGACTGCCAATTGGCAGGTCCTGAACCCTGCTTATCGGCACAGTGTTAAGGGTGACCTACCGATAGTCACCCTCTGGGGTACGCCTATCTGCACCCCCTGACCCTATAAATAAGGTCCATGACCTAATTGAGGAAGAGAACAAATCCATCAACATCAGTGATCTCAGCAACATTCTCTCGAAGTCAGCGAAGTTCCATATGAAAAATCTCATTCAAGCCTAATACCCATCATTTTCACACCCAATTTGGCAAATATTCATCTCTCTCATCAACTTCCATCATCATTCAAAGGAGTTCATCCAAGATCCAAGCTCAAGATCCAAAATAAGGTCCAATTCCTTCCCCCTCTCTTTCAAACCTCTTGTTTTGTATAAATTACTTTAGATTCATAATTTAGTTTCATTCTAGTTCATATGTATTAACATCTACGCTTTTATTAGTATATCACACAAACTCTATTTTTCAAAAAAAAAAACCAAAACAAATAAAAGAGGGTTACGCCCATAAATTCTCAACGGAATTTTCCACCACACTTTTTCCAAAACTAGAAACAAATTTTCTACACGCACACACCTAATAAAATTCTGTTAGAATCTATGGGATAAACCCCACCCCTATTCTATATTCGAAATACGTGGACTTTGATGCCTTTATAGGCTACGTAGGCATTACATATTAAAATCTGAGACTCGAGTTCAATTTTCAAATTTTCTAATTTCTCTTATTTTTCATAGTCCTCAAAATTACTCATTATCATCATACATATATATAACATATTTGTTCGCGTCTCATCCCACACATTATCGTTTCCTAATAACGATCAATATTGCGATGAACGCTCATACTCTATCTTCTACATTTATTATTTTGGAAATATTCCTATGGATGACCTCACCCTATCTTTTCCATGGTATGGGTCGAATGATTCCAATCTTCATTATATAAACACATGCATACACTTCACGGGGATACAAAGGAAAATATAAACATTTTCCCATGAGAGATCGAAAGGTCGGTATGAGTGCCTAACCCCTTCCCATTTGGTAACTTATCCCCTGAACCTCGGATCTATTGGTTTCACACGCATCAGTTTTATCCTTGATGCCACTCTCTTGAGGTGGCAACATATTCTTTTGCCTGTTTTGAACAAAATAGGCTGGCGACTCTATCTCTTTACATTCATCCCACACTGACGACGATCGAATCCCCCTTTTTAAAGAGAAGGGTGCGAGACCGCGACAAAGTTTTTTTCCCCAGGGGATCCTCTTTCTCCTTTCCCCTTGAAACGAACGCCGCGTCGACTGAGATGGACACAATGGAGACTCTGCTGAGGACAATGTTTAAGAAGGCTAGACTCTATTCAAATGGATGTTTTATTTTCTTGTATATTCCCCTATTTGCAAGTTCCCCTTTTTTTTCCATGTGTACCTCATGATTATACTTCTATTTACACACTTGTATAAGATTCTCTATGTACACTTCACACCACGTGCACCTAGGATCACGTATATCCACATATTGCACTCACCATCTATCCATGCTTAGTGTACTATTGTTACTTTTACTTTGTTCCATATTTGGCATGATTAAGAAAGATACTCTCACCATAAGATACTAATAATAGAATCATGCACGATTCACACGCATCAACAAAGATCATTGTTATTTACTAAATTTTGTCCAATAACTCAAGGGTCACTTCGTGATGGGAGCTGGTCCGGTAGGGCGCAGTTAGCCTAAGCGATATAACTCTCACCTTCCATTGGCCAAGTACCTTTGACGTATATCAAATGGTTCCCCTTCATCGTACCGCTTAACTGAAGTTATGACGGGAGGTATAATACAAGGAACTCATTCACGTACGTCGAGTATATCGAATTCACTGTCACACGTATCGTCCCCACGAGGTATATAGTGAGGCAATTTATCTACACTCAGGTATATTAAATGGATTGTCCACGCATACCAATTGCCCTAAAAAAGCAAGACGTATATCGTGGAAGTCACGCCAAAAGAGGGAACCCTTTTCGATTCACCCAACTAGACTGCATACCTGGATATATGTGTCAAGCCTAGGACACACATGTTAGATTGTCAGTTTTGACCCGAAACTCTATCGAAATTCTGGGTCGGCCTGCCGCCCAAATTTTTGTGTATTTTTAAAATGGGACCCTTTCTGTAAGCTTGGTTACAAATCCAACCCTATCTTTACATATGTTGCAAACCTAACTTTTCCAGGCTTGGGTCCCGTTCGATATTTCATTTTACATTTAAGAGAATTTAATACAAGTGAGAACCTAATAAACATAATAATCATGTTGAGACCCGCCTTTAGTCTTGTCCTCTCTCTTTTTTCCAAAAAAAAGAAAAGTGTCCAAAAACATTTTTCCTCTTATATTAAAAATAACAAAAACATTTTCATTCTCATATTTTGCAATAATGTCAAAAATATCTTCCTCCTCCCTTTTCCCCAAAATAACGAATCCCCCTTTCTCTTTTCCATAAATAAATTCCAATTTTTCTACTTCTCAGGTCGATCACATACCCTTGGTCTGGTTCCCTATTGGCTTCGGTCTTCAGTCAAACCACACCAAAGTTCTATCAGTCCCTTTACTTCCCCCGAGTCCAAGACTCGCCTGCCTTCCATGGAGAACGTGGATCAAGCGCCAAATGTATAGCCAGATTTGTTGATGGTTCTGGCTTAGCTCACTGCCATAATTGATAACCTTCAATACGACGTTCATGAGATATAAAGAAACCAAGTCCTTAAAGATCCTGAGGTGATTTTTCATCACACCAGGCGCCCGCCCGCACCCGACCCTATCTCGATTCTTGAAGAATACCATCATGCTCTGCATGCTCCTCCTGCTAATGGGCCGCCACCATGCCAACTTCCTATGCCAAACCTTGCTCAAACTGGGGCTAATTTACCCATAACGATTGATTCGAGAGAGGAAGAATTGAACAAGGTCAAGGAAGACCTCAAGATGCTAACTAAAAAAATCGACCAGGTCAGACTATCTGGAAACTACATGGACTACACCCACATGTCTCCCCATCCTAAATCCAGGTTACCAAAAAAATTTAAGATGACCAATATCGAGAAATTTGAAGGAATGAGACCCCCGATCGTTCATCTCCGTAGATATCAACGATCCATAACTCTCCTGGGAGCTTTTGAAGAAATAATGGCTTAGATGTTCCAGCAGACTATAAAGGATAGAGCCCTCCGTTGGTACCTATACCTTAAAGAATCAATAATTCGCAGTTAGGAAGACGTTGCCCATGAGTGTATGACCCAACACAAGTACAACGAAGAGCTAGAGGTTACCCGTCGTGACTTAGAGCTACTTAGGCAGAATCTTGGGGAATCAGTCAGCAACTTCATAGTAAGGTGGAGAGAAAAATAGCTACCATTACTAATTGGCCCTCCAAAGAAGAACAAGTCTTCATTGTAAAGAAGAAATTTTTACCCCATGTCTGAGAAATAATGGAAGGATAATATTATCCTCACTTTCGAACCCTTCGAGAAGCCGGAGTAAAAATCGAAGAAGGTATTGCTAAGATAGAAGTTGAACTGAAGAAAGTCTCTGGATAGTTTGCTCCTAGTAAATTTGAAAAGCCTGCTAGTACCTCCGTCTCTATCATTAATAATATCTCTCAACTTGCAGCTTCATGGGCACCAGGAAGTCGCCCAAACCCAATCCAAAAAGAATATACCAAGCTTCGTGGTCCTCTATCTAAAGTTAACCAGGCTCTCTTGAACCGAAACCTGATCAAACTCTTGGACCCTCGTCCATTACCAAACCCATTTTTGAAAAATTTCAAACTCGATGCCCATTGTGCCTATCACCAAACTGCTGGCCATACCACCGACTAATGTTTCCATCTCTGAAACACAATTCAAAGCCTAATTGACAAGGGTATCATCACCCCACTAGATAATCCTTAACCAAACACTACCCATAATCCACTCCCAAGTCACACAAACTCCATGTTCCTAGAAGAAGACTCAGAACTCAACCCATCTACCCAAATCATGCCAAATAAATTACTAAGAATGCCCATATACTCTCCTCGACCTCTTTAAACATTCCCATGTTTCCTCTTACACCCTACCAACCTTTCCAATCAAACCTTATCACTCCTCACTAAAGCTTGCATAGTCATCTGAACCCGTTCTGGAGATAAAGACATGGAATTATCAGAAGTGCTGAACCAATACCCAGAGTTCAGGCTAAAATTGCCCTCCTAGATGACCATTGACTGTCAGATATTTAGTGGGTTATTCTTAGAAGCTTGAAAATGGGTTCGAGAGTCAAATAACTGTGTAGTTCCATCAAACGAAGTAAGTCTAGGTGACCTAGTCCAGATCATGGAAGATTTGTTTTGACAGACTAGTGATATTTGTAGCATATCCGAGCTGCTCAACTCTTTGAAATTACAAGGGCACCTAGTTCCCTCAGTCTTGTATTTACCTACCGAATCGGAGAAATTATACGAAGAGGACATAGAAGTTGTAATGTGTATTGACTTTGCATGGAAAGACAATATCATTGCCACTGGATGGGGAGATGATTCCGAAGATTTAGATAAAGAGATAGATTCAAGAAAGACTAGTTTTATAGCCAACCTATGCAGAATGATATCATTCGAGGAGCCGCTAGGAGAGGTCAACCAGGTAGTTGAGCAACCTAATATCAATAAAGAAATAGGGTTTCTATTTTTTCCCTCTTCCGTGAATCACATGACCAGGCCAGGGAGGCATTACCAGAACTCGAGCTTATAACCATCAGTAAGCGGTAGAGGTAAAGATGTTGAGAATCTCCCTATGCAAGAAATGACCCTTGAAAAAAGTAAGCTCCTTGATCAACTGAAGAAAAATCAAACCAACATCACTCTATGGAGACTGTTCATGTCTTCCCACCTACACCAAAATGCCCTAATCAAGCTACTCATAGGACCCATAGTTCCTCCCTCAACCACACCAGACGAAATAGTGAACCTAGTTGTATCCTTAACCTCTACTCGAATGATCTCTTTTTATTAAGAGGAAATACCTAAAAATGGTCCTAACCATAATCATACTCTCAATATCTCTATCGAAGTCATAGGGAAGATGATTCGCCTGTCACTCATCAACAATGGATCAGCTCTGAATGTTTGCCCGTTAAGAACCCTCAACTGTTTGGGATTAAAAGTGAGCGACCTTGATCCAACCTTTGCTATTGTGCATGCCTATGACAACACCTGTCGGGAAGTAATGGGATATATAAAGCTTGCAATAGGGCCCGGACCTATAAATCCTGTTGTTGAATTCCAAGTCATCGATATCCCAGCCTGTTTTAATATGCTGCTCGAATAACCGTGGAATTATAGCAACAAAGGGGTGCCTTTTTACCTTCATCAGAAATTGAAGTTCTTTGCCAATGGACAAGTTATCACCATCTTGGGATATAGTGACAACATCGAGGATATAAGCACCAGTAATCCAAAACTCGAGATATAACACAGGGTGACCGATAGGCTACTATCGGGCTTCCAGGTCAAACTAATCCTACTCCCAACAGGGAATGACTTTAAAGATAGGGTTTGTATAGAATATGATCCTCAAGAAAATGTCAATGTAATCCAAATTATCAAGAATATGCACTTCATGCCTAGACTGGGGCTAGGGAAAAGGCAACAAGGTATAACTGAAGCTATTGTGTTAAAGGAGGACTTTCCTCCATATGGCTTGGGCTATCAACCATCAGAAGAGGAACTCAACATAATCCGTTAGTCTCGATTAAAGAGAAAAATAGAATGCTCCAGAACTATGTCGGGAGATTCCTTAAATGAAAGATTCATCAAAGAAGGTGAAGATTTCCCCTTCTGTGGCTTCCCTGAACCTCGGTATGACCCTATAGACAAAAGGATGAAACTAGGAATGGAGATATTTTTCCAAGACAACTACCTATGGGTCGAATGTTCCCAACACTATGTGCAACCACTCATTGAGGAGACCTTAGCTGATACTGGGGATTCTGAGGATAGTGATTACGAAGCCTCTTTCAACTTATAGATACTGTGGCTGGCACTCTGCATAATACACTCAGGGACGACATCATCTAATCCATCCTACCTCATCAAAGATGCAGATTTACCTCTTCTCAACTGGCATACTACACCAGTGCCACATGCTGATATCGAAACTAACCCTGATGTCTATCCCCTTTCCCTTTTAGTTGTTTCCTCTCACTCTGATGTAATTGAGACCTCCTTTAATGAGGTTCTTAATATTAGTTTTCCTATTAATGAAATAAATGAAGATTTTGAGTATATCGTTGTGCCTTACATTAATTGTCTTGATTCTGATCAAACTTTTGATGATAATGAATTTACAAATGAAAAATTATTAACTGATCTAAATAAGGTTAATAATAAGCAACATAACTGTGTTCAAGTTTATGAAGATGAAACTGTTATTATTAATCTCGATTCTAGTAGTTAAATGTGCGAGATTAGGATAGGGGCTACCCTTAATGAGAACGAGCGCACGCAATGCGAAGAGCTACTGAAGGAATTTGCCGATGTCATTTCATGGTCCTACGATGATATGCCCGATATTGACCCTAAAATAGCACATCACGCTCTTGGAAAGTAAACCAATGAAACAGAAGCTGCGAAAGCTCCGCACCGAATGGTCACTCAAAGTAAAAGAAGAAGTAGTTAAGAAACTGAATGTGGGCTTCATTCGCGTGATCGAATATCCTACATGGCTAGTCAATATCATACCTATGCCAAAATCACGAGGAAAGGTCCACATGTGTGTCGACTACCGAGACTTGAATAAGTCCTCTCCGAAGGATGATTATTCGCTACCCAATATCAATAGGATCGTGGATAATAGGACCAGTTATGCTCCCAAGTTGTTTATTGATGAATTTTCCTGATATAACCAGATCAAGATACACCCTGATCATCAAGAGAAAACCGCATTCATCACCACTCGGGGAACCTTTTGTTATACTATCATGCAATTTGGTCTAAAAAATATAGGGGTTACCTACCAAAGGGCGGCCACAACCACTCTGTATGATGTGATACACAAGGAAGTCGAGGTCTATGTAGATGACATGATTATCAAGTCCAAGACTAGAGGAGGTCATGCCCCCACTCTCCGAAAATTCTTTGAACGACTGTGAAAATATCAAATGTGGCTTAACCCACAAAAATGTGTCTTTGGCGCTACAAAGGGGAAACTCTTGGGATTCATGGTTAGTGAGAAAGGGATTGAAGTAGATCATGCCAAGTTGATAGACATACTTGACATGCCACCCTCCCAAATGGAGAAAGAAGTCTACGGATTCCTTGGGAAACTAAAGTACATCAGTCGATTCATCAGCCAATTGACTTCCATCTGTGAACCCATCTTTAAACTCCTCTGCAAAGATTCAACCAAGGTATGGATTGAAGCTTGCCAAGAAGACTTCAACCGAATTATGCAATATCTAACCCAACCTCTAGTCCTCATTCCATCGCATCCTTATCTTCCCTTACTCCTGTACCTAACCGTGACATATACCATAGCCGGGGCTCTGCTAGCCCAATACCTTAAAGAAACTCGCAAAGAGAAAGACCTTTACTATGGCAGTCGAAAATTGGTCGATTACAAATTTAACTACACCGCCTTGGAAAAAGCACGTGTCGCCCTTATCTGGGTTTTCCAAAAGTTATGACACTATATGCTTGCCTTCTCCATAAAACTCATATCTCGAATGGATCCCATCAAGTATGTACTCGAGAAGCCCGCCTTATCCAGCCGAATGGCCCATTGGTTAATGCTTCTAGCTGAGTTTGATATCACTTATGTCACATAGAAGGACATGAAAGGAAGATGCATCACTGACTACCTTGCTGACTACCCTATGGAAGAGGCCGATGTCTGGCATTGGGATTCTCTTAATTTACCCTAATTATTACCACACTCCTATTGATATCAAATTAAATTTCCCCTGCACTAACAACACGACTGAATATGAGGCGTGCACAATAGGCCTCAAAGTTGCCCTCAAGAAAGGAGTTCGATATCTTGATGTCTACGGGGATTCAACCATCATCATCGGTCAAGTACTAAAGAAATGGAAAGTCAGGGATGAGAAACTCTTACCCTTCCATGCCCACCTTGAAGAACTGGCTTCCCAATTCTAAGAAATCACCTTTCATTACCTGCCCAGAGCAAAGAACATCTTGGCTGACGCCCTTGACACCTTAGCCTCCATGATTTACATACCCGAAGGAATAACCATGGCTCTATTCCTTGTCCAAAAACAAGATAAACCGACCCATTGCTACCACGTTGAGCTCTGCACAGAGGAACAATCTAAAATCGTCGACTGCTGGTATCATGATATTTGGCACCTCCTTAAACAAAGTGAATATCATTAAGGAGCCGATAAGAGAGATCGAGCAACTCTCTGCAGATTGGCCACCCTATACATTGTCTATGATAAAGCACTGTTTAAAAGAAACTTTGATATAACCCATTTACACTGCATTGCAGGGGTTAACATTGAAGAGATGATGCAGAAAATCCACAGTGGGGAGTTAGGACCCCACATGAATGGCCATATGCTCACCAAAAAGATCATCCAAAAGGGATACTAATGGACTGCACAGCTTACGTGCGAAGATGTCTCAAATGCCAATAATTCTCCAACTTATAGTATCTGCCTCCATGAGAACTTTACAACATGACTTCTCCCTGGACGTTTTCAACATGGAGCATCGATATCATAGGAAAAGTTACACCGAAGGCATCCAATAGGCATGAGTTCATCCTAGTCGCTATTGACTAATTAACCAAATCGGTCAAAGCCGAGTCATACGCAGCTCTGAATGCAAAGAAAGTGGCCAAATTCATCAAGAAAAACATCATTTGTCGATATGAGGTCCCACGTGAACTAGTTTCAGATAATGGGTTACATTTTGAGCCAGAGGTTACGAAACTGGTCGACGAGTATAGAATTCGGAGACATAAGTCTTCTCCATACAAACCTCAAACCAACGGAGGAGTTGAAGTAGCCAATAAGAACATTAAAGCCATCATCAGGAAGATGACCAATAATTGTCGTGATTAGGTCGATATGTTCCCTTACGCCCTTTGGGGCTACCCGTGGAGCTAGAAATACCCTCGTTACAAATCATGCTTGAAAGCAAGGCCAGTGAGGAAGACTAGTAACAAAGCCGTCTTGATGAGATGAACCTCCTAGACGAAAGAAAATTAAAATCTCTATATAAGATACAAGGGTACCATCGCCGTATAGTGCGATCATTCAATAAGAGAGTCAAGGATCGTGGTGTCCGGTAAGGGGAATTAGCCCTCAAAGAAATAGTAGAATCCATCTGCGACCCAGGGGGAAATTGAAGCCCAATTTGAGCGGCCCATACATTATGAAGAAGATTTTGTCATGCGGTGCCGAATGCTTACTGACCTCGACAGGGAGGAAATGGCGCGCCCAGTCATCCTGGATTGTCTAAAGAAATTCTACCCCTAGTTTGAAATCTCGGCACGCTACGACTCTTCTTATCTCCCTTCTATTCTAATAAAAAACTATTCATTTCCCCTTACCCAGAAATACATGGGCCTGATCCTCTAAAAACATTTCAAAAACGAATTTTAAATTTTTTCAAAACCCTCAGAGGTACGTAGGTAGCTCATTAACTTCACATAAGCCCGGCCCCCTTGTTTTTTCACAAAATGCTATTATTTTCTTATCCTCGATAATGATAGTTCATTTTAACAAAAACATGACCAAAATGATTATGTATTCCTTAGCGATTGGTATAGATAATTTAAACGGAAAAAAAGTCATCAAAAGGTACAATTAGATGATCAAAAACTTATTTATTTCATTATCTAAAATTTTCGAATGATTACATAGGCAGAAAGAGTCAAACGACTTCCCTAAACAAAAAACCAAGAAAATAACAAGCCCTGCTACTCGTTAAAATCACTCCAATTATTCCCAGAAAACACAAAAGCAACCCGTAATACAAAAAGCTTCACAAAACCCTACCCACAACTGCCAGAGGAACCAACACCACTATCACCTGCATCCTAGACTACCTGAGCCTCCCTTGCATGAATGGAGTATCGTAGACGCTCCATGGAGTGATAAGCCCGAACGAACTTGGGGTCGACCACAAAACCCCCTCCATAGTGTCAGATATGGCAAACCACCTCTGGACAGTCTCCACAGCCATCATCCTTGACACTACTTTCTTCCGCAACCATTTTATGTAGTCACTAGAGACATGTCAGACTCTCCCAATAGACTGAGAAGTACGGGTCGAAGGATGATGATTCTACCATAGGGAACCAAGCCTTATAGGCATACGCTCTGTCAGATCCTCCACACGAAACAAGTTTTGTGTCTCCAGTGGCATAATTTTCTCCCAACCATATTGGCGCAGCAGCCACCAGGGAAAGTAGAAACAGGACTATCTGAGGCCAACCAGTCTGATGTACTGATACTCTCCAAGGTCCAGAATGGGTAGTAACTCTCCCCACCAAGTCACTGATGAGCATAAGCCTCGTGCCCCGTACTCTACAAACTAATTATCCTAACTCTCAATGCCTAGGCCTACAGTAAGGAAATAGTGCGAGAAGAAGTTTGGAACTGGAGATAAGGGATACTCAGGTAAGACCACCATGCAAAACCTCTCCAATAGCCACATAAACAACATTATAGGGATCCCCTGTAGAAAGTCAGAACGACCCTCCCACCAAGCATCCAGATCATTTAAGGTCTCCGCCAGTATCACTGCCATAGGATTGCGATGGTATGACATCCAAGAAATAATAGCAGCTAGTTGGGGGTCCACCAACATCTCTCCGGTCACCAACAAAACTTTGAAAACAAGGCCTACGATGACGGCCCCAACATATGCATCATCACCCACATCCTGCAAATGCACGGACTACAACATAGCTGGAAGGGAGATCGTTCCTCCCGCAACCAGTGGTCTAGCCGCCTAAGGCAAAATATGATGAATCCCGACCAATAAATCCCTAGGAGAACAGGAATACTCAGGCAAAATCGCAACAACGCTTGAATTTATCCTCAGCATGGAAGAAACTTCCCCGTAGGTAGGACAAATCTTTTTCAACTCGAAGTGGAAGAGATGATCCTCAGGATACCAAAACTCGACAGCCGCCATCAGCATGTTCCACTCAATGGGTGGATTGTGCTATAAAGAGACTCATCGCATGTGAAATGCGTTATAATCAACATTGTAAGAACACGTTAATTCCAAGGCTTCGAGGTAGTTAGCAAAGTCATGCTACCAGGGAGATCCATCTTTCAAGACTAAGAGATAGTAAGCAATCAAGCATATGGAAAAGGAAGAAAGTGAAAGTGTGAGGAGGAAAGCCCCATCCAAACCCTTTTTTATACTTGGAGACTCTCAAGACAAGGCAATAAACCCTACAGAAATCGGAGTAAAACTTGCCCCACCTAGTACCAAGCAATAGAAGAAAGTGCAATCAAAGCCTTGGATTGATTGGAGTAGATTGACATGTCGATAGGCAGGATAGGGGTCATGCCGATCGACAACCCCCCATTTTGGGAAATTTCCCTTTTTCCTCTTTTGTCAAAATAAAAAAAATCAATAAAAACAATTTTTATCTTATGGGAACTCCGAATTTACTTTATACTTATGCTTTACTAATCTCACTTCAAATAAAATACTTCTCAAAATAAATTTTTAAAGTTCTTTTTATGGTCTCAGCTACAAAGTAAAAAGGGAATGTGCACTAATAACTAAATAATAAAAATAACCAAAAAATTTGATTATTTCATTTGGCTATATTTGGTTGTGTTACATTAACATTTTGTAGGAAAAGAATAAAAAAAAAACGGGACTAATCCCCCCCCCTCTCTCTCTCTCTCTCTCTCTTATCTCTCTCTCTCTAGGATCCCCAATCCCTGCGGCGCACCTTTCTTCCCCCTATGGTGAGACGATGTGCCCCTACTACCAGAGCTCGATCCTTCACCAGACGAGGCATACGCCACCAAGAAAGAAGGAACCGAAATTTCCTCACGAATGGGAGCAGTCACCGAGGATATCCAGTCCCTGTTGTCCTTCAGCCGGGTAGTCGAAACACTGATATGCTGCAAGGAAGGATATAAATGATCAAATCGGTTAAGCATGAGGAGAGAGAAAGAAATCAAGGAAATCAAAGGAAAATACATACCTCAGGCCGAAGAACCTCCTCCATCAGACCCAACTCCTTCGGATCCATCGCGTGAGGGTAATACTGCAGATGCACGGATCCCCCATCAGCCCATCGAAGGTTATAACTAGGGGAGTGCAGCCGCACAAAAGAAGGCCCTAAAACCGTAGTCGCCATCGCTGACGTAGTCGTACCACCTGTTCTATGAGAAGACGCCACCCGCCGACTCGAGGCCGCTCTAGGGAGAGGCATCACATCATAAATGCTAGGGGTCATTAGCTAACTCGTGATGAAGTCCATGTAGTCATACATCACCGCTATGTCAGTGTACAGGGAGTAAGGTTCTCCTATCATCGCAACCACCCGGGCATCATCGGATATCTCCCGCATGCACCTCATTAACGTAGGGGGCCTTCCCGGTGGAACTTCAACCTCGTCCTCCAAAATATAACGGACCACCGTCTCCCCAAGATACCAGGATTGGACAAACTCATGCGCCAGTAGACGCCGCATCTGCGCATGTCCCCCAGTCTACCCGGTGTGCTGAATAGCCGTCCCCCAGGGATAAAAGGTCACCTGCAGATCCCCAGTGAAAGCGAAGGATTGGTATAAATAAAATGGCATGAAAGGAAAAGAATAGTCTCAAGGATAATAGAATGCTTACCTACTCGCTCGTCAGGCCAATCAAGACCTGACGCACAACCTCTAGAGAGAGATTCTTTTTCGACTATCAGTTCGACCTTCATCATTGGAACATCCGAAAAAAGTCCCTAACGGAGTCATCCTTCAGAGAAATCAGTTGGCTGTTCAACCCAATCACCTCGTAGAACCACGTCTGCAAAGGATAAAAATTAACATTCAAATCAAAAGGAAATGCATGAATGGAAAATGAGAATGCGTAAAGAAAAATGTGAAAAATAAAAAATACCTCCAGAAGATATGTGGTCCCAGTAAAAGTTGGCCGACAGCACCTGTTGAATGCATCCAAGGAATAGTATAGGGTTGCCAATGGCAGGCTCCCCCAGTCATAGAGGCGGATGTTCGAAAACATCCTTAGAAATGGTAAAAACCATAAGTGAACGACGTCGCCACTCGTCGCAACCAAGAAACCCCCCAGCACCAACAAGATAAATAAATGTGCCATCTGAAGCATCTGCTTCCCATCGTTCTCATCAACCCTCCTACTCTGCAAAAGTTCCCTCCGAGAAGAAGAGAGGGGCAAATCCCCAGAAACCACCCTAGCCACGTCACCTAAAGCCTCCGTCACCGCCTCCGGCGTCACCGACAGCGTCTTGTCCACCTCAATCTGGGCACCCTCGTAATCCAGCCCCAGCAGCTACTGAACGTCAATTTGAGTCACCGCCATCTCCCAAAAGACAAAATGGAAGGTGTGGGTAGTGTCCCACCCCCTCTCTGCCAGAGCTCACTGAACCGCAGTAGAGCGGGGCATCTCATCCAATGTCGACTCTAGCCTCCCAAAACTCGTAGAGGATACCATCCAGTGCACCAAAGCATGAAGGTGCACCCAAAAATCCTTGATCCCTATCATACCACGGGCAAGAATAGTCATCATGGAGATGTCAGACTGTTAAGAAATGAAAAGAACCCTTGTCAAATTCAAGAAATAAAGCAATCTGGTCAAGAAAAAAAGAAAGGAATCCCAAGAGTCATGCAACACTTACATAACAACTAGAATTCACCACCCTTAAAGAGAAATGATGCGAAGGATCACATAGAAGAGTCTGATCATCCGCCACAGGATCAAACGAGTCGAAGGAGCCCAATGCGAGAGGCACCCTAGCCCTGCCCAGTCATCGACATTGACCCATGCCATATGGGTCGCACTGCTCGAGAAGTCAGCCATTCCGGACGTAAGGATGATTTGCAGAGGTCTATAGCTGAAGTAAATAAATCAAAAAACTGTGCAAAATAAGGAGAACCCGCCCCCTTTTTATAGGAGGCTAAGGGTCTTGCCGATCGTCAGTCCCCTCCACCCACTGATGGGCACTGAGGCCAATACCGATTGGCACACCCACACCCATGCCGGTGTAACACCCCGTATTCTTGATGACTTAAAATAATTATGTGACTAATTATTATTGTGGAAATAATTATGTGATTAATTATTGTTGTTGGATTAATTAAATTAAAATGCGAAAAATTAATTTTTATTAATCTGAATTGAAATAATTATTAACTAGCGTAAAAAGGGTTAATAATTACTGTCGAGAATTATTTAATATTAATGTGTGATATGTCATATGGAATTTTGAAATTTGATAAATTGCCTACAGTGAAATATACGACAGTTTGGTATATTAAGTCAAGACACGTGTATGAGTCGAGTTTGGATTAATTCAATGGAAAAAAAGGTAAATTATTTTTAAGTAACTCGTATGGTAATTTTAAGTGCACCGCTGAGTCCAGGAGGGTCAAGATTCAGAAAACTCTTTCCGGACATTTTATTTGGACTCCGGGAGATTTTAGGCCAAACCGGCACCCCATAGGGGTAATTTTGTAATTTTAATTTTTGGAGAAACTAAATGGACGAAAATTAGGAGTGTATTATATCATCCTTGTGGGAGATATTTGGTCTCATAATCACAAAACCCAAAGGAGAGTCTTAGAGAGAGAGGGATAGAGAATCTAAAAGAGCCAAAGCCTTTCGGCACCATCTTCCACCACCGATACCACCATCGTGTAGATCGGAAGACGAGGAATGCGTCTATAACAACATCACCAACGGATCATACCATCATATTCTAGGCAAGTGTTTGTACTTGTGTTTTTAAGTAATAATTGTGTTCATGTTAGAGTAGGTGATAACCCCTCAAATTTATGAGAATTAATATGATGGAAATTTGATGATTTGATTTATTTTGGGACTGAAATTTCCAGAGATTAAATCCTTTCATGTAAATAGGATTACATTCATCAATTTAGGATAATTTTCCATGAACAAATTTGGGTTAAAATGGTTCTTGAATTGAAATTGGAAGAACTAGGGTTTTATTGGTATAATTTGGGGATTTCGAAATTAATTGATGTATGGCGAGGATTAAATGATTCTAGGTTGTTAGAAATCGTCTCAATATGTTAGAACATCAATTGTATTTGTTGTTTGGGCATTTGGAATTGAAGAGTAGAGGTTTTAGAGGTGAAAATGGGGGGAAAATGGTGAATTTTTGGCGATGAAGACGAGACAGAAGGTCTCCCGGGAAGTCACACAAAGGTCGTTCATACGATATAAGGATATCGCACGAAGTCGTTCGAATGACAACTGGCAGTCGTTCGAGTGACATCTCACTCTTGTTTGAGCGACGGGTTCAAATTCCTGGGGATTTCAATTTTTACCCCCAAATAAAGTTACGCAATAACTTTGGGTGAGAAAACTATTATTCGATGGAATTAACCTAGTGCTGAATTTTTAGGAAGTATTTGGGAAATAATACTTTAAATAATTGGAACGGGGGCCTTGGAGATTACTTGAGTGATAGTAATCGAATTAAATATATTATACGTAGTGATCAGATTGAAATACGTATGGAGAAGTATATAATTAGGTGGGGTCAAAACCTATGAATTTTAATAGGATGTGTGTATGCCTATTATACGCTATGATTGTTAAGTGTACTAATGGGTGATAACCCGGGGGTATTATTGTTAAGTGTACTAATGGGTGATAACTCGGGGGGTACAAGAATGTTATTGTTAAGGGTACTAATGGGTGATAACCCGGGGGTACAAGAATATAATTTTTAAGTGTACTAATGGGTGATAAACCAGGGGTACAAGATTATGATTGTTAAGTGTACTAATGGGTGATAACCTAGGGGTACAAGAATTACATGAGTGAGAGTAATCGTATTTAAATACCATACGTGGTGATGAGAATAAAATACGTATGAGATGTATATAATTTAGGTTGGGTGAATACCTATGAATTTTTAATAGGATGTGTGTATGCCTATTATATGATATTGTTATTAAGTGCACTAATGGGTGTGAACCCGAGGGTGCAGGATTATTATGGTAAGGGGTTCTAATGGGTCTTAGCTCGAGCGTGCATAAACAGTATATATATATGTATAGGGATGATGTGACTATATATATATATATATATATATATATATATATATATATATATATGAACTTGTGAATATTTCTACTGAGTGAATCTAGTAGATATAGTGACAATAATAAAATGCTTTGTGCGAAGTGGTGTTAACCTAATAAAATAATATATATATATATATAATATTAGTGGGTCTTACCATCCAATGGAGGGGACGACCCCACCATTGTCCTCAAGACAGATGAGGGAAGACTTTAAAACCCTTAATTTGGTAATTATAACCCTCGGCTATAATGAGGGTCAATGGAGGGGACGACCCCACCATTGTCCTCAAGAAAGACGAGGGAAGACTTTAAAACCATTAATTTAGTAATTACAACCCTCGGCTGTAATGAGGGTCAATGGAGGGGACGACCCCACCATTGTCCTCAAGAAAGATGAGGGAAGACTTGAGCATCAATTAAAATTAATTTAAAAACCATCGACTATAATGAGGGCCAATGCAGGGGACAACCCCTCGTTCACCCTCAAGAAAGACGAGGGAGGGGTTAGTGATATTAACATAAGATTCACAATAGAAATCACACGAGAGAAAAATGTAGAAGACAAAGAGAGACATTATATTACATTACAAAATGAAGATGTTCGTCTGATAAAAGAGTACAAAACTATTAATTACACGAAGAGGGTATGGGCTACAGATAGCCACCCTATTGAGCAATGTCAGAGGGTAAGGCCTCAACATCTATTGGAGATTCTTCTATGACCATGACAGGCCGAGCGTCAGATGTGCCTGTGCCTTCTACATGTTGAGATTCCACTTGGGCTAGGGCTTCAGCAATAAGCGGATCGTCCAGCTGAACTGCCTCAAGAGAGGGGCGGACGGATGATACTGCATCAGCAAACTTAAGGACGACCCGCCGACAGGCCGTCCTAATCCCCCTCTCTAAGTACTCAAGACCGAAGCATTGGAACTCATCTGAGAGTTTGTAGGCCTCCACAACATCGGCCTCTGCCTTCTTCACTGCCTCAGATAGCTCAGTCTTGTGCTGAGCCCCCATATTGGTCAAGGCGTCATCCCTCTACTTTATAAGCAACTCCTTGGCCTCCATGTCTGCATCATGCTGCCTCGTCAGCTCATCCAGAACACCCTTGCATGTTCAATACTGGCACTCTCTAGCTCAGCCCTTACAGTCTCCAGCTCCGTGTGCAAATCGGCCTCGTACTGGATGGCTCTCTCTGCTTCATGGAATTTTTTTTGGTTTTCATCCGTCCACTTAGTGGCCGAGGTAAAGGTGCACACAGACTGCACAAAAATAATAAGCAGTTGTCAAGAGGGTGATGAAACAGTTAGTGAAAATTCAACTAAAGAGATGAAGTAAAAATAAATACCTGAGCCAGTGTGTGCAGACCATAGTAATACACCTTGGTCGGGGGCATTTTAGACAAGAAATCATATTCAACGGTCGAGGGGGCAGAAAACATAGAGGCTTTGGCCGCCCTCAAATTGCCAATCAGGGAGGATGGCTCGGCCTTTAGAAGTGCCAAGTTCTGGGACCAGAAGGCCCCCATGCTGGAAGATGAACCACCCCCTCAGACGACTTTACCCTCGTCCTCGTCCTTGAGTCCGGCCGAGGGTCAACAGGAGTTTCAGGCTCTTTTTCTTTTATGGCTATCCGCAGTCGGCTCAACAACCATCGGCCCCATGGCCTTCGTCTTCCTCGGAACTTGCTGAGGCTCCTTGCCTTTCTTTTTGCCTAGACCTGATAGTAAGATGGGTGCAGTCATTTCCAAAAGTTGATTCGATATGCTAGAGGGACGACCTGAAAGGAGGACGACACGTCAGAAAAATGCAGAGGCAATGATGAAACACTTGAAAAAAATAAAGAATGGGAAACATTAAGTATAAATCACATAGTTCTGTCAAGGGGCCGACCCTCAGACCAGCTTCCTTGAGGATCCGAGTGGTCATCAGATCTTCAAAATTTGGAATTTCATCCCCTCTTCCTCGTCCTCTCAGATATTCAACTATGTCTTTCTCTTCCAGACTAAGTCCAGGGTCTGACCTGGCCTACATTGAAGGGTTAGACCATCTTCTGAGAACCCTCGGACCATCGGCTAGAGGTTGTGCCTCGGCAGAGAACTCCCATTCTGCGGAGACAAAGAAGAATCTCTTCTTCCAATCGTGGTTGGAGGTTTGTGCCACATGGATAAGTTTTTTGTCAGACCTCCTCGCCCCCAGGTGATAGTACCCAGGTTGTTTGGATGAGGAAGTGATGTTATAGCAAGCCAAGAACACATCGGAGGAAGGCTCATCAGTAAAGGCATTTTTCCATAGGAAAATGAAGCCGAGGATCGTCCTCCAGGAATTAGGAGGAAGCTGAGAGGGGGCTATGCCGAGGGATGACAAAATATCTATGACAGCAGGATGTGAAGGGAGTCTGACACCTACCTTGAACATTTGTTCGTATACCGCTATCTCTCCCTCTTCACCCTCAAAGACCCTCTCATCCTCAGAGGGAACCCTCATAGATATGGTGGGAGGAACATCATATGCATGCCTCCACAAAAGAAGGTCACAATCCCTGATCGAGGAAATATAAGATGAAGCATGAGATGTGTCAACTGGGTCATCTGAGTCCTCATCATCCTCACTCCCCCCACCCTCGACCTCGTCCTCATCACCTTTCAGAGGCCCTTGGGGAAAAGCCATCTGGAAAGCGTGTGGGGATATGGTTGTCACAGGGACAGCCTCGGAAGCAACCATACCCTCGGCCTATCGGTATGGGCTCAAATCAGACATCACTGCTTCCCAGAAGGTCCAGCTCCTATTGGTGACGACGCCCTCTCATCCATCTCACTCGAATAACTCTCAGTTGGACGACAGGATGACCCGCAACACTCAGAGGGTTTTATTATGGCAATAGGAATGGGGAAGATGGGTCGTACCCAATTAGGGTCGGCCCCTCGTCTCCTCTCCTCCTCTTCCTCTACCCATCTTATCTCAACAAATAACTTCTCTATCAGGGAAGGGAATTCCTCAGCTAAGCTGTAAAGCCTCCTAAGCATTACGGGGGAGACCCTACACTTGGAACAATTTGGGTAACCTAACTACAAAAAAATCTCATAGTTGACCAGGGTGGACTTTTCGATCAAAACCAATGAATTGAAGGGTTTCCTATCAAGAATAATTCAAGAACAGCTCACCGTAGGTCGCACTGGAAAATCAATGGAACAACCTAAGAAGAATCTAACCCTATGAGCTTAAAACAGGAAAACAAACAGAAATGAAGATAAGGCACTAGGGTTGAGGTGTTACCTGAGGAGAAATGGCGAAGCTGCTAAGCTTGAAGGCTTGAAAACTACATAAATGGCAAGAAGGCTGGAAGCTAGATAGAGATAGAGTTCAGGAACGAAGAAGAAGAAGAAAGAGAAACTTCAAAAAATTCTTTAAGTACCTTTCCAATGAGTGGGCCACCTCACCAATGCAGAGCACAGCCCACGAGGAGGGCATCATTACGGCACAAAGCCCTAGGCAAAGTGTGCAGCCGCTACACCTTGGAAACTGGAATGACAATGAGTACCTGCCTAGGTGTCATATCAGGTTAACATGTGTCACTCACCTAACTGATTATACACCTATCTCAATTATGACACTATCCCTCAGCCATCTCAACAACATCTATGGCTAAGGGCTGGGGGTGATTGATATACCCATATATACACACGGCCAGGCCGAGGACACCCTATACCTGGATGGGGTCAGGGTGACCTCTTCATCAGGCTCCAGACGACCCCTCAGGGGCCGACCCTTCATCAGGCCCGAACAACCCTTCAAGGGGTCGACCCTTCATCAGGCCCGGACGACCCTTCGAGGGGCCGACCTTTCATCAGGCTCTAGACGACCCTTCGAGGGGCCGACCCTTCATCAGGCTCCAAACGACCCTTCAAGGGGACAACCCTTCATCGAGCCCGGACGACCCTCCAGGGGGCCGACCCCTCATCAGGCCCAGATGACCCTCCAGGAGGCCGACCCTCCATCGGGCCCAGACGACCCTTCGAGGGGCCGACAGTACGAGGCCTAAATTGGGCCTGACTCACTATCAGAAGGAACTTTTCCCTTGGCCTCGTGTTACAGGCCGAGGGTGATGTCATCATAATGCGTGGTTTGGGATACGCGTGGAACAGTGCACGTGAGGCTCACAGGACACGTGGAAGACCGTTACAACTGAATCAACCCCTCACGTGAGGGAATATTATGTCATCATTTGGCATCTAGAGGTGTCAGCGGGAGATTGGCTAAATCATCATTCACATGCACCGTGCATACTTGGGGGGTATACTACACCCCCCAAGACCTATATATACTTGTCACCTACAACCCTACAAAGGGGTGGATGGATAATGGTAACCCTAGCTAAAACTCTACTTATACACACAGTAGAGAGAGAAAGTGAGCTTATGTGCATTGTATCCAAGGCCATTAGTGCCCATACTTAGTGGATCACATATTCACAGTGGATGTAGGCCAAATTGGCTGAACCACTATACATCATTGTCTTATTCCTCTTATACTCACCTCCTTCTACACACGTATACACTTACATCTCAATGGCTGCCATGGTTACTATTGTTTGAGCTCATCATCATTTATCTGGTGGTTCTAGATTTCAGCATCATCAGCTTTATTAACATTATAAGAAATATAATATGTGTGAATGCTTAGTATATGTGGTTATCTGTGTATAACATACCTACCATACTTGCTATCACGGGAGGTCGGCGTTCGATCCGGACCATCTAATCTTTGTGTGCCTACGGGGGGATTTAGATTGGTACCTCAAGGACATAGGTCAGAGAATGACTTATTGAGGAGTTAATAAGTCTGCTGATCATGGGAGCGTAGGTATGTGCGTGACCCTTGGGATGTGAACTATTTTCGCCTCTATTATGTGTGATTGTTACTTATCGAAACGGTTCTTGAGAGATTCGAAATACGTGATCCTTATGTACGTGATGTACTGGGATTTGATAGCAGAGTATGTGTGCACCGCAGCTTAGTCTAGGGGTGCCATTATTTTATATTTATGATGAGATTGATATACTGAAATATTGAAATGGACCGTTTATATAAGTACAAGTGTGAATAAATGTAACTTCTTTGTAGAGTTAAAAATGGGAAAACTCTTAGTGATTTTTGTAACTAATTCTGAGGAATGAAGGTAAAACTATCAGTTTATATTAAGATGTCAGGAATTAAACCATGAATAGTATAGTAAAAATCAGATTATGAATTAGACTAGTTAAATAGTGGAACAACTAGAACGGGTACGGGTACGTAGGAGTGCACAATTAGTTGAGAGGTGAGAAACTCATGTGAGTGCACGCGCTATCATGTATTTTATATTCATTATTTAATGATATTAAAAACTTGCTGTATTTTAAACTGTTTTCACAATCGGGATTTGACCCGTTTGCTTTCAAATCCTTTTTTTTTGTAAAAACTTTTAGGTGCCCAGCCACAAGGACACCAAACTTATGAGTTCCATTCTAGTGATGTACTGTAGCTGCTGTGGAAGTTACAGGACCTCGATTATAGATGCCTCCACTTTCTACTTTGATTCCATGTCAGAATTATTTATCCGTTGGGCATGTCTCCCCTTTTTTCTTAGAGACAACTTATTTTATCAGTTTTATTTTAGTTGTGGATTTAATTAATTAGTGATTTAGACTTTCTATTTGGTTTTATTCAGTATTCGGATTATTCAGAGGAGTGTTCCTCCAGATTCATTTTATTCCATTGTTATTCTATTGTGACTGTGATGTTATTGTGGTATCATTATTTCATAATTTAATTTGGTTATATGTTAATCTAATTTAATTAAAATTGACAAGTCACTTTTTTAAATATTAGGTGGCTAGTAATTGTTAAAATGTTTTTCGACAGTGATGCTATGAACTGAACCAACTTGACATTTTGTAATAATTTAAATAAAGGAGTAGCTACTCAGTATTTAATTAATCGGGGTGTCACAGGTGGTATCAGAGCATCACGTTCTAGTGTCCTTAGGATCTGTACGACTTGTTATGTTTCCGTGTAGAGTTCTTTGATATAGGGCCCTATATTTCAGGATTGTTGTACTCTGCTATGTATGTTTCACTCCTCATCTATTTCGAGATAATAACTGCGAACTTTGTAGCCCAAGCAGTAAATATCGCTCTAGCAGTTGTGCAACAGGCACCACCCCAGGCACCGGTAGTAGCGCCAATACAGGCTCATACATTCCCATCTGCTTGGGAACGCATTCGTGATGCTTTTATGAAAGCACACCCTCCGAAGTTTGCAGGTAGCTCCGACGTCGTTGTGTCCAGTCAGTGGAAGAAGGACATCCAAAGGCACTTGAGGATATACAAGTGTACGGATGTATAGAGACAGATACTGGCTACTTTTAAGCTAGTCGGGTCAACATTGCAGTGGTGGAAGTCCATTACCACCGCGAAAAAGAGAGATATCCTTTCTATTTAGGATTCTGGGTGAGGTTCGACTGCAAGTATTTTCCCTCAGCCGTTCACACCGAGATGAGGAGGAAGTTGATGAACCTCAAGCAGGAGGGGAAGATAATGGCAGAGTATGAGGCCGAGTTCACCAATCTCTTGAACATCATCCCCGATGAGATTCCTACAGAGGAGATGAAGATACAGAAGTTCATGGATGGGTTGACTTGGAGGATCTGTCAGCACTTACTAGGAAATCTCTCGTTGGCAACTTATTCTGATGTGGTTAATGCAGCACTGCTTCATTGCCAGGACCACTGCTATCACTTGTCAGAGAGTAAGCGATCAGGAGAGTCCAGCCATCAGGGCAGGATAGGGGGAAATGGTGCAAGCGGGGAACACTCAATTTAGGGTCAGCCCCAGCAGGGTGATCAGGGTTCCCAGCAAGGGGATTCTAAGAGATTTAGATCTGGGGGTTTCAGAAATGGTCATAGAGGTTTTTGTCATGGCCAATAGGGTCAGCATGACCATCAGGATCAGCATGGCCAGCATGGCCAACAACAGCAGTTTTATCAAGGCCAACATGGTCAGGGGAGGAATGACAACGTCCACCAGGGCGGTGGGAAGCAAGGTCAGAGAAGGGGAAATTTTTTGGGGAAATGTTTCACTTGTGGCAAGATTGGCCACAAGCGCCAGGAGTGTCCTGATAGTGGCAGAGCCCCACAGCAGCAATAGCAGGGTGCTCAACACGAGCCCTAGAGACCTATATTTCTCGCCGCCCTCCCAGCACCACCACAGATGCCAGCTTTGCCACCCATCCCAGCAGTCCCAGTCTAGCAGGGACAACTTCAGTACGGGCGAGTTTACCAACTGCAGCAAGCCACAGTCCTACAGGATCCACCTGCTATTGAGGGTATGTTCTCTATTCAGGGGACTATGGGGCGTATTTTATTTCATACGAGGGTCACACACTGTTTCATTTCCACGAGATTTGCACGCACTATGGGGCTATTAGACACTACAGAGAGCACGATTACTTGCGTAGATTCACCGTTAAGTAGAGGTTCCTTCATTTATCTTATATGTAGAGGTGTGGGTATAGAGATCGAAAGGTTTACTTTACTTGCTGATATGTTAGTATTAGAGATGACTGAGTACGATGCGATCGTTTGTATGGATTGGCTAGTTTCATATCGAGCCATGATTGACTGTTTTAGCAAGAGTATTGTTTTTGCCATACCCGGACAGGAGATGTTCTTAGCGGCGATGCCTCACCCTGAGGGAGGATTGTCCACTCACTTGTACTATATAAAGGAGGAGACCTCTAAGGAAGTAGTATTACCAGTCGATTTAATTCAAGTTGTTAGGGAGTTTGCTGACGTATTTCAGGATAAACCTGGATTACCTCCTAGTAGAGAGATAGATTTTGTTATCGATTTGACGCCGGGCACTCAACCAATTTCTCGCGCACCTTATCGTATGTCTCCAGCGGAGATGAGAGAGCTAAGGGGTCAGATAGAGCAGTTGTTGGGTCAGGGGTTTATTCGAAGGAGTACTGCACTGTGGTGTGTTGTTTGTAAAGAAGAGGGATGGATCGTTGAGGTTGTGTGTAGATTAATAGGAGTTGAATAAAGTCACAATACGGAATAAGTATCCGTTGCCCAGAATCGATGACTTATTCGACCAGTTGAGAGGAGCTTCCTTCTTCTCAAAGATTGACTTGCAATCGGGATACCATCAGTTGCGTATCAGGAAAAGGATGTCACAAAGAGTACTTTCTTAACGAGATATGGTTCCTACGTGTTTCGAGTTATGCCTTTTGTCCTAACCAACGCTCCGGCCGTATTTATGGACTTGATGAACAGGGTGTTCAGAGAGTTCCTAGATCACCTCGTCATCGTCTTTATTGATGACATTCTGGTTTACTCCCAGACAGAGG